>BSBM01000510.1:55832500-57185000 GCA_027924585.1 Larix kaempferi
GGATTTTTGTTTATGTAAAATTAGTAATTTAAATAGTTAATTAAAAAAAATTAATAGATTTTTGTTCATGTCATTACACATGGTTAAAATTAATAAATGGTTTTTTGTTTAATGTCAATAGAGAATGTTTGAAGTACTAATTCAAGTAGTTGATTAAAATGTAATTAGTAGATATTTTTTTATGTCAATAAACCATGTAATAATAATAATGTTATTATAAATTCTTGTTTTATGTTAGTATTTTTATTATTATTTTTATATGGAAAATTATGGTATTGAATGATATTAATTTTAATTATTTTAAAACTTTTTTAATTTAAATGAGTTCATCTATGAGATGCATAATAAAAATTATTTAATTTGTTATTTTAATTATTTACAAAAAAGAGCTTTGAATTATTATTTTTTATATGTTTAAAAAAAAAATTTGGTAAGAAAAAAGAAACATTTTTGTTATTCAAAAAGTGAATCAAAAAGTACATTGTTTAATTAGTTCATCATTGTGCTCAATGAACCTATTTTCATTGAAAAACATAGACAATCACAAAACATGTAGTAACCCAGCATTCTTCATAGGGAACCATCATACGAGTATTAAAGAAAACATAATAGATGAAAACATTAGTCCTCATAAAATACCGCCACATATGAAAAAGAAGTAAACTACATCAAAAATATGTTAAAGGATCCATGGCCCGTCACTGAAGAGTCTTCTAATTCTTCTCACCATAATATGCCTTCCTCCTCTATAAGAGCCTCTTTTGAAAGATGGCCAGATTCCATATTCATTTCCCTGTAAATATGTGAAATACCCACAGATGCAAACGATGATAAAAGTGCTTTTGTACAAATGCCCCAGTTGTATAATTGCATCACTTGAATATTATATTTATCCAAAGGCCATTGAAAAGCAACCTGTGAATCCCCCAATATTTTTAGGGAATCAATCCCAAAAATTGATGCCACCTTGCGTAAGCACCACAATGACAACATTTCTTCCTTTGTATTAGTGCCAGTCAACAATTTAATTTGAGCTTAAAAAAGTATTTAGAGTTCAATTTGAGAATAAAACCAGCTGCACACATACCATCCTAGGAAACTCCATAAAAAAAACCTATAGTAGCATATTCCAAAGAAATATCAACCAATTTGCTAGTTTTTCATCATTTAATTCAATCTGATCTAGGATCTTAACTGAGAGAACAACATGTACATCATATCAAACACAAGAGACAAGAGACACAAAGAATTTCATCGGGGAAACCCAAGAAGGTGAAAAACCCCGCAACTTCCTTATAGATAGAATGAGCATCAATACAAAGATCTCAAAGATTAAACCCTACAACAAGATATATTGTAACATCCCTCTTCTACTCCAACATTTGTAACTAAGAATGTAAATTTTTTTATGTACTAGTTTGGTGAGGAGCCCAAGGCCAAGGCCCCACCAGGGAAACATGGTAAATTGTGTCATTTAATTCTTAAGTTATATTTTGAATATTAGACTTAGGAGACTGACATAGTTGACGCAACAAAAAACGACGGAGCAAGAAATCCACTGAGGAAGGTAAGTGGTTGAGAAACCATGATCTGGATGAGACGTGACATCGCAGTCCCATGGATCCTAAATACGGGGATCCACTTGATGACCTAAGGTTGTAGGATTTGTTCTAAGTAGAGCAATGATTAATATGCAGACTAATGGGGAACTCATATATCCTACCTTTTTAGCTTGAACTAAATATTTTCCTTTCCATAATTCCTTCCCTAGAAGTCTTCTAGGATAAGAGTAGTCCTGGACAATAATGAAATATCTATAAGATAGATATATAGGCTAAAATATCTATTTGGATAAATTCCTTTATAGAAAAGAATGAATTATCTTTTGAATAGGTTAAGAAAAAAAAAAAAGAACTCGATATGTTCTTATAGTGTATATTTACATACATACATAGAGGAAGAACTTGACAGGTTCTTATAGGATATATTTATATATATGGAGAACCGTATCTAAAAGGGTAAAAGATTTGTATTTAGATTTGACGTAGTGGAAGGAAATTTCTCTTAATCACTTAGCTAAGGCCCTCCGAGTTATAGAGGACATCCATGCTCATTTTTTGGAGAAATTGTTGCTGTCATGTCCCTCTTATGATGATGAACATTTATTAAAGAATATATCATGTAGAGCTCAGCTTTAACTAGCCCAAGTCCCACGATTCCATGGAATCCGGTTTAAGATTGTCTTTTGTTATTTACCTCTTACGTGGAACGCCGAGAAGGGGGTTTTCCTCTCATGGGCGGACTCCCCAACACAAAAAGACACGGATATATTAAGAGGGAAGGGGGAACGCTGGGGAGGAGGTGACGGGAAAGGACGGGAAGAAAGATGCTTGCTCGCTTTTCGGTGGACTACCACTTACATTGTTTCGTGGAAATGTTTGTTTTTATATTAGCAATTTTTATTAGATGTAGATGGATCCGTGGAGAGATCTGCAATCTCCAAAGTTAACAGGAAACGAAGGCTTGAAGCCCGATCCATTACATTGTTCATGGAAATGTTTGTTTTTATATTAGCAATTTTTATTGGATGTAGATGAATCCGTGGAGAGATCTGCAATCTCCAAAGTTAACAGGAAATGAAGGCTTGAAGCCCGATCCGTTACATTGTTCGTGGAAAGGTTTGTTTTTATATCAGCAATTTTTATTGGATGTAGATGGATCCGTGGAGAGATCTGCAATCTCCAAAGTTAACAGGAAATGAAGGCTTGGAGCCCGATCCATTACATTGTTTATTTTACCGTAGCAATTTCCAGAGTTTAGTACCTCGGCGTTGCCATCGTCAAAATGCAGATCTGTTGTTAAGGAATTCGATGAGTATCCTGTTTTAGAATCCATCGAAAACCACGGACCCCGGCATCCCGATCTCCGTTATTAAAAACGTGATCATGGGGGTTTCCATTATACGGTGTTGCATGCCAGATTTCGATGAGTACCCTGTCTGGAGTTAATCGAAACATGGATCCCTATATCCGGATTCCTGTCGTGATATTGAGAGTAGGATCTTGAATTGTGGTTTCGTTATTTGTTCTAGGTTGATATTCCGTTTTGGAATCGTTTTGAATGATGGAATAACTTGATCCCTGAACAACACCGTATTTATTTTGCATGTGTCATGGGGTATTGATAGACCATGACGAGTCCTTAGCATATTTGCTACTACTTAAAACCTATCGAATCCCCTTGCTTCATTTATTTTACTGATAGGAAAACGACGGAGCAAAGGGGGTGTGGAGTTTCTCAATTTAACTCTGTATTTTTGTAGTGTAGAATTTTTGTCAAGAACAACGCGAAGCTCTATTCCTCGGATCTTTAGATCTTGATTACTAGTTTGGTATTGTGTGTTAAAGGATGTTGAATGCAGATCTAGAGGAAGAAAATCCCTGCACTTGATTCTCTGTCTTATGACCTATGCCGAGATCAGACCGATCTCTTTAATGGCGGAAATATGTGTTGAAACTCTATTTTTAATTTCTGCATTTTCGTACAGGACTGTACTCTGTCGAAAGGGTTTACGGGCCCTCTTTTCTTGTATCGTCTATACTCTGCTACAGTGTAGGTTCTTACTGTTGTTGTTGTTTGTTATATTAAGAGGGAAGGAAAAACTTTAGCGTTACCATGCAGTGGTCGACAGAGTTGTATATTTTCTTATCCTCTCAGCTAATCGTTTCCAGGGACGCGATTGATGGTCTGCATAATCGATAACCAAGCAGAGCTATCTCATGATCCGATTTCTGTATTTCCGTTCGGTGTTGGATTATTACAAGAATACTTTAATTGTTTATTTTCTGGATTGTTGCTGCAAGTACCTTTCAGATTGATAAGCTATTTTTTTTACTTATTAGATTGTAAGTGTTATTTTTATATATATATATTTCGCGCTATCACTGCTTTACCTAATCGTAGGAAAGGTCTGGCGAATCATGTTGAGTTGTTTATATATATGTCTATCACTGCTTTACATAATCGCAGGAAAGGTCTAGTGAATCCTGTTGACTTGTTTATGCATCGAGTCAGTGATGTCAATATATTTAGACCTCTTTCATATTTCTTGTTGTAGAGTCAGAGGTCTAGAAAGGTCTTTGAAAACTATTCTATTACCAGAGAATAGATATTTGTAAGTATGTAAGGTTACTATCGATTGTCTCGGAAACACTCTAGAGGAGAGAGGCCCTAAGGAGAAGCAATTGTATAATACAACAATGTGGTTGTAGGTAACCTTTCTTATGAATAATATATGATACGACCTTCTTGGTGGACGTAGCCCAAAGATCTTTGGGTGAACCACGTGTAAATTGTGTCTTTTTGTGTCTCTTTGTTATGCGTGATTATGATGGTTTTATGGTTTCGTTGTAATGTATATTTACATGTTTTGGTTAAGGGAGTAAATTTCAAGAGAAATTCTTAGCTAATATATTGTTGAATTACAGTGTTATCCTTTCGTCGAAGTAAGTTTAATTGTCAAGGTGTCATGCGTGGTTTCAAATATGTAATAAGATTTTTATAGGCAACTAACTCGCATAAGAGTTAGGAGACCTTTGCATCAGTAAGCAAATTTTTACTAAAGAAATTTTGGGAACATAAAGATGACTATGTAGTTTTTATTTCTTTAAAACTAATTAAGAATGGAGGACTATCTTCATAGTATTCATTTTGGAGTTTTCTTTTATGAAGTATACAAAAGAAAAGAAAAAGCAAGACCTTTCACCAAACACTAACTTGGTCTAATGGGTATGTGACATATGGTATCAGAGCGACAGGTTACAAACGCTCGGGCATATTTGGGCTCAGTTGGAGGAAGCAAGATGGATTGGACGAAACTAGTAGGAGAATTCTAGCTCTAAAGTTGCAACAGGAAATTTCATTCCAAGGATTGACAAGAGGTAATCGACAAGATGTACTGGAATTGTAAGTAAGTATGTTTCCTTACTAAAAGCATCATAATGACATAGCATAGTTGATATAAGTACATGGTTTATGCTCCATCTTGTGTTGGACA
This sequence comes from Larix kaempferi, assembly GCA_027924585.1. NCBI lineage: Eukaryota > Viridiplantae > Streptophyta > Pinopsida > Pinales > Pinaceae > Larix > Larix kaempferi. The sequence continues at coordinate 55,837,557 of BSBM01000510.1, forward strand.
AAAATTAGTCGATGAATGTATCATCATACTCAAAACACTAGTTTCAGTAAAAGACAAGAAAATACTCTTTAATAGGGTTAACATAGTTAAGGCTTTAGGAATTAAATCCTTGTAAGGTAGAGTAAATGTAGTAAAATCGATAGTTTCCCTAGTATAAATATTTAGAGGTAATGTTTATGCTAAAATCTGTTGATGTGATAGTTTGAATGAAATGTTTATCATCTCTTTTACGGTGATACCTTTCAATTCAACATTTAGTTCTACTAAGTGAGTAGGGTTAATAATTTGGTGTTTGCATAACTAAGTAAATTCGATTGACCCTATAAGTGAAGACTTCCCAATATCAAATTCAAATGGACTATCTAAGCATCTTAGATCTATAAAAGATCCACTAAGTAGGATTAAAGGCAAGTTTAAAAGGTCCTTTAAAGATTGAGAATTTGGGATGGTCTTGAATGGTTAAATTCTCTTCGTTGTATAAAAATATTTTATTTTTTTCGCGAGAAAGTTTGTCAATTTATAAAAATGCTATTGACCTTAATAGTGAATTTTGTAAAGGTACATGCTGCAGGAGGAGTCAATGGGATTAAAACAGGTAACTAAGGCGATTAATATCTTCTAGTTATGAAGAAAGTGTAATTATGTTGATGATACAAATTCCACTACCTTACCGAGGTATCAACTAAGAATTATAAATTTGTTATATTTGCTAAAATGGTATTCCAAAGGAAGTATAGCCTCACTAGACGAAAGGTAGCTAAAATCCTTTTTGCAAAGAAAACAACTTTAATTAGTGTGAAGTTCTATAACTAGGAGATGGTTAGATCATAGAGGAGAACAATTGTTAAATAATCTCCTTACTAATTACCTTCATGCTAAGATATGATTTTCATAATGTTGATGTGTGACATGGAAGCAGGCTTGTAAAGCTTGCCGGTAGATTCAAACAAAAGAAGATGGTTATAATTACAAAAAAAAAAAATCTACATGTATATTCTGAGTAGTTAATATGATGCATATGATAAAAATGAATGAGTTCATTTTATATTCCTTACTTTAGTGTTCTTTATTGTGGAATATTGGGACACTTGAGTGTTTATTTTAAAGGTTGTGTTTGAGAAGTATACAATGTATGCAAGGGCACCTTAATTTCTATTTCATTTGATATATGGATTCCATAAAATTTTGTGCATAGGATGTGTAAACTTGTACCTTAGCATAAGTGGGCCACATAACAAGAAGGTATGTAGTCATCATTATAAAGGTGTGCAAGTGTAATATATATAAAACAATGTACATGAGGTTAGCGGCATACAAACGTTGAATATCTAAATAGGGATCATATGAGAAATGGAAAGACATAACGTCCTTCCAAATAAATTATGAGACTTGACAAATTAGGGTTTAAACTCTAGTCTCTGGAATTCCTAAGAAGGAAGGAAGTTACCGACGAAATAACCCTCATCGGTTCTCATTATGTGTCATGAATTATTTTGCCATTTGATTATGTTTACTTATGATGAAATGGTGTAACATGTCTTCGTGGCACATTTCAGGTTTACGTTATTACCGAGATTAATATAAAGATGAATTCATTATTTTGAAGAAAAACTTATGATCATGGAAATTCGCCTTGGGAGATAATAATTCTTATGGTCTATTGATCATCGAAGCTTCTAGTTTGATTATCCTCTTATGAGATGGGTGATAGGAGGTTATGTCTAAACTGTATCTCGACGATTGAGGTATGAAACATATTTTGTTGCAACTTTCATATATGAAAATCCATGAAGTTCAAGTTGGCATAGTTAAAGGTAGTAACCCGAAGAGAGTTACTTGTTATTGATAAAAAAAAAAAAAACTATGCTTAAAAGGGAATTACCATGAGAAGGTAAATATGATATAGACCCTATTAATATAAGAGGGTTGGGTGATGAATAAAGGTGCTTGACAGTTCAAACATGGGTACATGCCAGCCGGGTTGTTCATTTACAAAAGCTTAGTAAAGAGAGAATGTTTTGATCAAGTATAGATATTTTAATGTGAAGGATGAGTTTCTTATTTTATGCATAGGAAAAATATTCTTACAAATATTTTATTTTGTTGCTAACAGGTGAATTTGGCATATGGTCAAAATTCTGTGGAGTTGGTGGAAAGACAAGAGCATAAATATTATGCATGGTAAAATAAGGGGGTGAGGATTTAAGACCCACATCACAACTGTCATTTATTCTTTTAATTTTTATAATTATTATTGAATAAAGAACGAGACCCAAAATGGTGAGAGTAATCGTATGGTTACAAGATGGAATATGACGAAATAATTAATTAACTGAAAGAGGTTTTCCTAAGACTCAAGTGAGGAGGCTTGAGGGGAAATAAAATTCCGGGACTCAAGCAAGATGGCTTGAGGGGAATTATGTAAGAGTGCAGTTATGGCACTGGAACACTCCCTAGAAATCAGGGAGTTGACAGCCGTCAGGATTCTCGAAGGAATCGGCGGGCTGTAAAGACCTAGGCAACTATAAAAGAATGCGTATGCGGGAGGCAGGACGCTGCTTAGTATGCATGAGAGAAAGTATTGCTGCGTGAGCACTATGGTGTTAGGCAAGAAATCTCTGAAAGAACTGCTGTGTGAGCACTGAGGTGTTAGGCAAGAATTTTCCTCGATCGAGTGAATGATGTGTTTGGATTAAGTTAACAGTCCACTTTCTTGGAGTGCTAGATTTATGTGTGCCTATGAAAATAAATGCACAAACAAGGGCTAAATTATATTCCATAAGTTACAAATGTTATGTTGCATTAAAGGACGCATTGTTTAAACTCTGAGTTGGATTATGAATCAATGATATGTTTTACTAAATAATTGTGAAAGAATCAGTTTTATTACATAAAAAATGCAGGTTATGAAAGATAACAGCTTATGAAAGTTGAAGATGATTGAGAATGTCAAAGCATAAATGACGAAGCAAACAAAGGACATCAAGAGTGGAAGACATATTTTTGAAAAACATAAACACCGAGGACGGTGTTATCTTTAAGGGGGAAGGGATGTAACATCCCTCTTCTACTCCAACATTTGTAACTAAGAATGTAAATTTTTTTATGTACTAGTCTGGTGAGGAGCCCAAGGCCAAGGCCCCACCAGGGAAACATGGTAAATTGTGTCATTTAATTCTTAAGTTATATTTTGAATATTAGACTTAGGAGACTGACATAGTTGACGCAACAAAAAACGACGGAGCAAGAAATCCACTAAGGAAGGTAAGTGGTTGAGAAACCATGATCTGGATGAGACGTTACATCGCAGTCCCATGGATCCTAAATATGGGGATCCACTTGATGAACTAAGGTTGTAGGATTTGTTCTAAGTAGAGCAATGATTAATATGCAGACTAATGGGGAACTCATATATCCTACCTTTTTAGCTTGAACTAAATATTTTCCTTTCCATAATTCCTTCCCTAGAAGTCTTCTAGGAGAAGAGTAGTCCTGGACAATAATGAAATATCTATAAGATAGATATATAGGCTAAAATATCTATTTGGATAAATTCCTTTATAGAAAAGAATGAATTATCTTTTGAATAGGTTAAGAAAAAAAAAGAAGAACTCGATATGTTCTTATAGTGTATATTTACATACATACATAGAGGAAGAACTTGACAGGTTCTTATAGGATATATTTATATATATGGAGAACCGTATCTAAAAGGGTAAAAGATTTGTATTTAGATTTGACGTAGTGGAAGGAAATTTCTCTTAATCACTTAGCTAAGGCCCTCCGAGTTATAGAGGACATCCATGCTCATTTTTTGGAGAAATTGTTGCTGTCATGTCCCTCTTATGATGATGAACATTTATTAAAGAATATATCATGTAGAGCTTAGCTTTAACTAGCCCAAGTCCCACGATTCCATGGAATCCGGTTTAAGATTGTCTTTTGTTATTTACCTCTTACGTGGAACGCCGAGAAGGGGGTTTTACTCTCATGGGAGGACTCCCCAACACAAAAAGACACGGATATATTAAGAGGGAAGGGGGAACGCTGGGGAGGAGGTGACGGGAAAGGACGGGAAGAAAGATGCTTGCTCGCTTTTCGGTGGACTACCACTTACATTGTTTCGTGGAAATGTTTGTTTTTATATTAGCAATTTTTATTAGATGTAGATGGATCCGTGGAGAGATCTGCAATCTCCAAAGTTAACAGGAAACGAAGGCTTGAAGCCCGATCCATTACATTGTTCATGGAAATGTTTGTTTTTATATTAGCAATTTTTATTGGATGTAGATGAATCCGTGGAGAGATCTGCAATCTCCAAAGTTAACAGGAAATGAAGGCTTGAAGCCCGATCCGTTACATTGTTCGTGGAAAGGTTTGTTTTTATATCAGCAATTTTTATTGGATGTAGATGGATCCGTGGAGAGATCTGCAATCTCCAAAGTTAACAGGAAATGAAGGCTTGGAGCCCGATCCATTACATTGTTTATTTTACCGTAGCAATTTCCAGAGTTTAGTACCTCGGCGTTGCCATCGTCAAAATGCAGATCTGTTGTTAAGGAATTCGATGAGTATCCTGTTTTAGAATCCATCGAAAACCACGGACCCCGGCATCCCGATCTCCGTTATTAAAAACGTGATCATGGGGGTTTCCATTATACGGTGTTGCATGCCAGATTTCGATGAGTACCCTGTCTGGAGTTAATCGAAACATGGATCCCTATATCCGGATTCCTGTCGTGATATTGAGAGTAGGATCTTGAATTGTGGTTTCGTTATTTGTTCTAGGTTGATATTCCATTTTGGAATCGTTTTGAATGATGGAATAACTTGATCCCTGAACAACACCGTATTTATTTTGCATGTGTCATGGGGTATTGATAGACCATGACGAGTCCTTAGCATATTTGCTACTACTTAAAACCTATCGAATCCCCTTGCTTCATTTATTTTACTGATAGGAAAACGACGGAGCAAAGGGGGCATGGAGTTTCTCAATTTAACTCTGTATTTTTGTAGTGTAGAATTTTTGTCAAGAACAACGCGAAGCTCTATTCCTCGGATCTTTAGATCTTGATTACTAGTTTGGTATTGTGTGTTAAAGGATGTTGAATGCAGATCTAGAGGAAGAAAATCCCTGCACTTGATTCTCTGTCTTATGACCTATGCCGAGATCAGACCGATCTCTTTAATGGCGGAAATATGTGTTGAAACTCTATTTTTAATTTCTGCATTTTCGTACAGGACTGTACTCTGTCGAAAGGGTTTACGGGCCCTCTTTTCTTGTATCGTCTATACTCTGCTACAGTGTAGGTTCTTACTGTTGTTGTTGTTTGTTATATTAAGAGGGAAGGAAAAACTTTAGCGTTACCATGCAGTGGTCGACAGAGTTGTATATTTTCTTATCCTCTCAGCTAATCGTTTCCAGGGACGCGATTGATGGTCTGCATAATCGATAACCAAGCAGAGCTATCTCATGATCCGATTTCTGTATTTCCGTTCGGTGTTGGATTATTACAAGAATACTTTAATTGTTTATTTTCTGGATTGTTGCTGCAAGTACCTTTCAGATTGATAAGCTATTTTTTTTACTTATTAGATTGTAAGTGTTATTTTTATATATATATATTTCGCGCTATCACTGCTTTACCTAATCGTAGGAAAGGTCTGGCGAATCATGTTGAGTTGTTTATATATATGTCTATCACTGCTTTACATAATCGCAGGAAAGGTCTAGCGAATCCTGTTGAGTTGTTTATGCATCGAGTCAGTGATGTCAATATATTTAGACCTCTTTCATATTTCTTGTTGTAGAGTCAGAGGTCTAGAAAGGTCTTTGAAAACTATTCTATTACCAGAGAATAGATATTTGTAAGTATGTAAGGTTACTATCGATTGTCTCGGAAACACTCTAGAGGAGAGAGGCCCTAAGGAGAAGCAATTGTATAATACAACAATGTGGTTGTAGGTAACCTTTCTTATGAATAATATATGATACGACCTTCTTGGTGGACGTAGCCCAAAGATCTTTGGGTGAACCACGTGTAAATTGTGTCTTTTTGTGTCTCTTTGTTATGCGTGATTATGATGGTTTTATGGTTTCGTTGTAATGTATATTTACATGTTTTGGTTAAGGGAGTAAATTTCAAGAGAAATTCTTAGCTAATATATTGTTGAATTACAGTGTTATCCTTTCGTCGAAGTAAGTTTAATTGTCAAGGTGTCATGCGTGGTTTCAAATATGTAATAAGATTTTTATAGGCAACTAACTCGCATAAGAGTTAGGAGACCTTTGCATCAGTAAGCAAATTTTTACTAAAGAAATTTTGGGAACATAAAGATGACTATGTAGTTTTTATTTCTTTAAAACTAATTAAGAATGGAGGACTATCTTCATAGTATTCATTTTGGAGTTTTCTTTTATGAAGTATACAAAAGAAAAGAAAAAGCAAGACCTTTCACCAAACACTAACTTGGTCTAATGGGTATGTGACATATATTCTCCTAGCAGCAACTCCTCCTCCACTTGTGCACACTCCTCCTCTGTCTCACTAACGCAAAGTTAGTGAGTGAGTGAATGTGTTAAATGAGGATCACACATCCTCTATTTATACTTTACTTCACTTGATTCTTAACTCTAACTAGGTCGGCCCCAACTTAGGAGAGTCTAATAACCCATTACCACTTGTCACTGGGCCGACCCCACTAGGGTGGTCTAATAACCCTTTAACCCACATGAATCATATAGGGCCGACCCCACCAAGGTGGTCTAATAACCCATCAAATATAAGTTACGACATTTACAATATAACTTGCGACACTTGCAAATACAAATGAGGACACTCCCAATCAGAGGAATAATACATCCCCATTGGGGATATAATAAAGTACAAATGTAATACATACAATATACAATTGAATATCTTCCGAAGTTACAAACACATCAACACTCCCTCTTAACTAGGAAGGTATTCTCTTGACACATGTCATCACTACATATTTTCACAAGTTTTCAATTCTGGAGCTGGATCATTGTCACTGGATCACGGAGTATCATCGTAACTGCTATTGTACTCGTCATCTCAATCAGTGGTGTTATCTCTCAATTCTTCTCGTCATAAGAAGTTCTACAGAGCTAACCCTTTTTGATGTTGGTTGTAGGCCTAGCTTCCTGTAGGTCTTCAACATTTCTGGCCATCCTATGGAATGTGCATCAACCAAGCCTTGAAAGAGTATTCGAGATCAAACTATCAGATCTCCCAGGATCTTTTACATGTGACCACCACAAAACCTTGAAAGAGCATCTGATCTCAAACTATCGGATCTCCCAGAATCTTTTACATGTGGTTAGGAAAAACCTTAAAAGAGTGTCTTGCAACCTGCAAGATCTTTAAAGAGCATCCCAAGACTTTTACAAGCACACAGCTCAACCTATCGGATCTCCAGGATTGATTACATGCCTCTTGTAGCAAAACCTCGAAAGAGCATCCAAGCTCAAACTATCGGATCTCCCAAGATCTTTTCTATTCTACCTGTAGAAAAACCTTGAAAGAGTATCCGAGCTCAGACTATCGGATCTCCCAGGATCTTTTCTATGCTACCTACACAATCTGTGCATGGCCAACCTATAGCAAAACCTCGAAAGAGTATCCGAGCTCAAACTATCGGATCTCCTAGGATCTTTTCTATGCTACCTGCACAATCTATCTAAGGCCAACCTGTACCAAAACCTCGAAATAGTATCTGAGCTCAGACTATCAGATCTCTCAGGATCTTTTCTATGCTACGTGCACAATCTATTGATGACTGCGGAGTATCATCCTGATACTCATGATCATACTAATAATCATCATATAATACATCATCCTGATGGACATCATCATCAAATGATTACCTTGATCATGTACACAGCATCATCCTGATGCATATCGTATGGAGCATCATCCTGATGCTCATCATAGATGATCATCCTGATCATCATCATAGCATCGTCCCGATGAATATCATCTGGAGCATCATCTTGATGCTCATAACACATGATCATCCTGATCATCATCATAACAGTGACCTCAACATCGTCCTAATGATCATCACACAACACTTACATCTACAACCATGGGAAGGATCCTCCTACCACCATGCTTGGAATGGCTCCTGCAAATGTGTCCCATCACTTCTTCCTCGAAGTATATTCTATCTAAAGAACACCAAGCCTCTCTCTGAAGTACTCAAAATTCACTCTAGCTAGTGCTTTGGTCAACACATCTGCAATCTGCTCATCTATCGCAACATACTGGAGCTTCACTGCTCCTCTTTGCACCATATACCTAATATAGTGATATTTGATCTCGATGTGCTTCAACCTGTAATGGAACACTAGGTTCTCTTGACAACTTCACATAACTCTGGTTGTCACAATAGATATAGGTAGCATCCAACTAGAGATCAAATAAATCAGTCAGTATCTTCCTTGGCCATACTGCCTTACAACTAGCTGAAAAAGATGCGACACACTCTGCTTCGGCTATACTCAGTGCTACGCAGAATTGCTTCCTGCTAAACCAAGAGATCACACCTGATCCCATACTAAAGCAACACCCTAAAGTGCTCTTCCTATCTGCAACACTGCTTTCCCAATCTGAATCAACATAACCCTTCAGGTTAAACTTTTGATTCACATCATACTTGAGCCCATAATCAATTGTACCCTTCAGGTACCTCAAGATATGCTTTACAGCAATCAGGTGAACATGTCTAGGATCTGTCAGAAAATGACTCAAGGTGTTCACCGCAAAGCAAATGTCTGGTCTCGTGTTCATCAGGTACATCAAGGACCCAATCATCTATCGATACACCGTGGCATCAACTGAATCTAATGAAGCATCACTCAATAGCTTCATGTTCAATGCCATAGGTGTGGCCATGGCCTTGTAGTCCATCATCCTGAACCACTTCAGGATCTCTACTACATACTTCCCTTGTCTAAGGAAGATTCCATCTGCACTCTACCACACCTCCATACCTAGAAAGTAGTGCATCATACTCAAGTCCTTCATCTCGAACTCGACAACAAGCTTCCTCTTCATGTCGGCAATCAACCTATCCTCACCTGTCACAAACAAGTCATTCACATATAGTAGGAGTATCATTGGATTTCCTTCCTCAACCTTGTAGTGAAGGTTGGAATCCGCTTTACTCTTGGTAAAGCCCAAACTGGACAGGAAGCTGTCTATCATGTTGTACCATGTCTTGGGTGCTTGCTTCAAGCCATACAATGCTTTCTTCAATCTGTACACATATGACTCTGTATCATGTGTCTCAAAACTGAGTGGTTGCTCCAAATACACTTCCTCTTCGACTACACCATTCAAGAAAGTTGTCTTGACATCCATCTGGTGTATCTTCCACTTCATCACTGTAGCCAGAGCAAGTACTATTCTGATGGAAGTGTATCTAGCTACAAGTGCAAAAGTTTCTTCATAATCTATCCCCTCTTTCTAAGAAAATCCACAAGCCACAAACCTTGCCTTGTATTTTGCTATGCTACCATCTGCAACATGCTTGATCTTGCAGATCTACTTGGAAGTCACAACAGACTTCCCAACTGGTCTTGGGACCACATCCCAAACATCATTCTTCATGATTGACTAGTATTCCTCGATCATGGCATCCTTCTATTACTACATCCCAGATTCTGGGAACTTCAGATTCTTCGATATCTTCAGTAGATAGTTTTCTTGAACTTCGTTGCTGGAACAAATGTTGTTGTCCTTTCATAGGTGATTGTATACGATCTTTCCTACAAGTCAAATTCAATTGCATGATTAGAAACTTCTCATAGTTTTCAGAACAAAATATTACACATAAAAATATATGTCATACAGTCATGCAATTATCTTAGCCAATGTTTCAATACAACATTTATCCATATCCCGTAACTTTCTATATGCCTTCCATCTCTACCAGAACATTTGTTAAGAGTGTGCACAACTCCCTACATTTCAGCAAAGAGGTTTCATTCTAGATAAGTAGAAATGGAATGTTGTACAGTACCATAGGCCACTTACCCATTGCTTGCATATTAGTAGTATCTTGTTAATTAATGAAACTTTTCTAATATGCATAATATACATCCTAAATCTGGGAACATAAACATGTACATGCTTGAACAACATCATTTAAGTAATCATATATACAAGAATTGACAATTCAAATACTTATCTTTGTTTGCTTTTTGGGTGGACTCCCTCTCAATCTTTGCTTCCTTGCAGGAACTACTGGAGTGTGCTCCCTCTTGATCTTTGCTTCCTTGCAGAAACTACTGGAGTGTGCTCCCTCTTGATCTTTTCTTCCTAGATTATATGTCTTTGAACTTATAAGCATCTTGGATCACTATGCATGCTTAAGTGTGCACTAGTGTCATCATTGTGTCATCCTCAAGATCTCATACATAATCATACGTTCATTAGTATAAGCTCAATACTATCAATATATTATGATTCTAAATAATCTTAAACATCTATGGTCAAAGGTTTCAGGGATTTTTTTACTCATGCATATTCTTATTTGACCATAGGAATCTTCTAGTTTGTCATATCATCAATCAAAGTAAGAAGCATAATATGCATAAACCCATGATTACTCAAACTTATAACTTCATGAATTATCAATCATACAAAAGTATACTTATCTAAGATCCTAACACAAAGTAGGATTCTAACTCTATATAGGAAAACATACCTGGATTATCATGCTTGTCTAACATACCCAAACAATGTCTTCTTTGTTCTCTTAAAGACCTTGTGCTAGCAACCTGCATATCTCATAAGTTAATAATTGTAGAACCAAGTTATACATACCTCGTAAGTAGAGACTCTATGTGATCCATGACTATGAATGAGTCTTTGTCTTCATGTCACCATGGTCATATGTTCTTGATGTAGAACTTGATTTGTGTTTATTGATGTACCCTTCATGTTAGTGGAAAATATCATCTTCATACAACACCATAGTGTATTAGTACAATCATAAGTGTCATACCCCTAATCAATGAATGTCTTCTATCATTCACATGTATTCATACTTTTACTAGGATGATAAGACAAGTCTAAAATTAATCAAGATTCTGCTAACCTCAATAATATGAAGACAAACATATCATAAACTTAATGATGAACATATTTCAAAACATACCTATATCTCCTCAAGTCATACCTATCGAGATTGCTTGTAGTCTTTTTATGTAAGGCCTTAGCCTCATTCTTCCTCTGGAACTAGAATCTCTTCACTTATGTAGGTGTACAAATCATTCTCTTCTAGGATTAACCTAATCAACTTTGATTTGCTGAAGCTAGATTTGAAGCTAGATTAGGGTTTGTCAAAGAAACCCTAAAAATTCAAACATGAAATTTAAAACTTCTGATTGGATGGAAAGATGCACCTTGCTGAGCTGATCAAGCTGGTATACTTGAATTTTGAAATCTCCAAAATTTGACCCCTCAAAATTGACTTTGAAAGTTTCGGATCTGTAGCTTCTGTTAAATTTTGGTTTTTTGGTTTTCTCATCAAAATCCCGAACTAGGGTTTGATAGAGCCCACGGTTCTACCCGACCAAAAAATTTTGATCTTGGTCTCTAAATTTCGATTTTGATGAGGAGTATCCAGCCATGGTCTCATATTTCAAAAATTCCAACTTTCCCCGAAACCCTGATTTCTCGCAGCAGTGACAAACCAAAAATAAAAGTGCTCAGAATCCAATTCTGTTTGGATAGAAATATATGCCATATTGTTTATGATGTATCTCTAAAAATTTGGATCCTCAACATTAGAAAATTAGGTCTGTGGTAGAGTAACTTGTCATCTTTCCAACGCCATAGATCTGAGCTCAAATGGATTCTCAGAGAGAGATATATTCCAAGTGTCGCAATGTGACATGTTTATGGGATGAAACTGTATAGAGAACTTGTATGGCGTGCCACGTGTCACTGTTTCAACTTCATCCTCTATAACCTGGGCCTATGAAACTATAGTTCATTCCCTAACTTTAACATTTTATGGAATTCCATTTGGAGCTTCCTAGCCCGAGATATGACCTTTTATCCTAGGTAACCTATTTAGGACTGCATTCTGGAAGAGGCAGAAACCCTAACTTGTACGGATCATATCTCCCAAAGTACAACGAATATGAGGTTGTCCTTCGGACACAAGGTACATGGAAATTTCATCTTCGACCAGTAAAAGTTTCAGATCCGGAACCTTCTCCAAAACAGAGTTATAGCGAAAGTGTCACGGTGACTGGTGTTTACTATACCAATCCCTAGCTTCCAATTTGTCGCAAGTGCAACAAGTGTCATAAATGCCATACCATGCCTTCCTTCAGGATAGCTCTAATACCATGTTATTTTTTCATCATTTAATTCAATCTGATCTAGGATCTTAACTGAGAGAACATCTTGTACAACATATCAAACACAAGAGACAAGAGACACAAAGCATTTCACCGGGGAAAATCAAGAAGGTGAAAAACCCCACAACTTCCTCAGAGATAGAATGAGCATCAATACAAAGATATCAAATATCAAACCGCACAACAAGAGATATTCTCCTAGCAGCAGCTCCTCCTCCATTTGTGTGCACTCCTCCTCTCCCTCACTAATGCAAAGTGAGTTAGTGAGTGGATGTGTTAAATGAGGATCACACATCCTCTATTTATACTTTACTTCACTTCACTTTTAACTCTAACTAGGTCGGCCCCAAGTTAGGAGAGTCTAATAACCCATTACCACTTGTCACTAGGCTAAACCCACTAGGGTGGTCTAATAACCCTTTAAACCACATGACTCATACAGGGCTGACCCCACCAAGGTGGTCTAATAACCCATCAAATATAAGTTACGACATTTACAATATAACTTGTGACACTTGCAAATACAAATGACGACACTTCCAATCGGAGGAATAATACATCTCCATTGGGGATATAATAAAGTACAAATGTAATACACACAATATACAAGTGAATATCTTCCGATGTTACAAATACATCAACATAATTGATGTTCTTTTATACCGCTGATCTTGTTAACATAATATTTATTATAAAGACAAATAATCCTCCTACTAATATCATTCAGGTTTAGTTTTTTTTCTTCAAAGATAAGTTCATTCCTAGCCTTCCACATACCCCAAGACATGAAAGCAAGTAAGGTTTGATGTTCCAAGACACCTTTGTACAAGTGATAAAAAGTATGTTCGAAGAAATTAGAACCCTAGTTTTGTGTACTATTGAGATAAGAGAAGACTAAAATCCATAACTTCTTAGTAAATTGACAATAGAAAAATATATGTTCAATACACTCCTCATTTTTCCTACAGTGAGCACACCAATTAGGACCGATCATACCTCTATGTATAAGGTTATCCCATGTTTCAAGTATTTTTCAAAAGAAAACCAAACAAAACGTTTAATTTTTAATGGCATATGTCACTGCCATAATTTCCAGAACCACCATCTAGGCACAATAACAATATTTTCTTGAGCAATCACACTATATGCATCCCTTTCTAAAATGTGGACCAACAGTAGCATTTAGATACCATATAAGAGAATATTCATCTAATATAAATCTGAGTCCTATAGAATTTAAGAGAGATATATAATTGTTCCACTCACCCGACCATCTACTACCTAGCCCAAGATCTGAAGTAGTCAACCAATAAGAACCCGTGGAAGGGTACCAATTTAGTTTTTTGATATGGGCTAATGTGATGAATCCCGGTTCTTCCAAGTACTCTGAAATATAGGGTTATAATTGAAAATTCTCCTTCATACCAATGATAGGATCAATTCCCACTAAGACATTGGTACATATACCAACTTTCCAGGATAGTCCACTGCCAAGCAATGAATAAGATTTAATAAAACCATCCCAAGAATTCGAAGAATTCATGTAAGTCTTATTAGGATTCCTCATCCAAGCCAAAATGTTCCTTTTAATATAATTGGCATGTGGAACTTCAGTCCACAACCCTTTACCAAAGGGTCCATGCCAGAAGCTCTTCAAACATAGAGTAATGTTGAACCAAAATATATTTTTGATATCCCATCCACCACAGCTTGTTTGTTTTGATAATCTTTCTCAATTGGCCATGTATAGTTTCTAAGTATCAACATTACCAGACCATAAAAATATAAATATTAACCTTCTAATACAGTTCAAAATAGTCTTAGGAACATGTGCAAGAGACAACCAATAAACATGTAATCCGGTCAAGAGAGTTTTATGTAGGGTCAATATGACACCAATAGAAAGTAATCTAAAGGACCAATGATTCATCCTTTTTTCAAAATTTTCCACTAACCAAAGCCAATATTTTATTATATAAGCAACAAGATTTATAAAATAACCCACGCATTTTAGACTATCACGTAACTCATAAAATTTGAAGGGAATGAAAGATGAAATCCCCTGCAAGATGTTGTTATCCATATTATGTTTATAAAAAGTGGATTTTTTTAAGCTCACCTCCATCCCCGTAGTTGAACATAATATTTTGATAATTTCATCAAAACATTTCCATTGATCCATTGATCCATTACCAAATAACATTATGTCATCAACAAATAGTAAGTGTCTTATGTATACAGATGCAAAGATTTGATACATTTAAGCTTCCATTCAAATTTAGCCTTGCTAATCATACAACTTAAACCTTCAATAACAAGTAAAAAAAGAAGTGGGGATAATGGGAAACATTGTCTAATACCTTTGGAGCCTTTAAAGAAGGTTGTAGGAGATCCGTTTATAAGAATGGAGAATTGAGCTAAAGTAATACATGACATAATCTAATTAGTGAAAGCTAAGAAAAGACCGATTTGTAGGAGAAGAATTCTAAGGTACCCCCAGTCGACCCTATCATAAGCTTTCACTATAACCATCTTCGGCATTAGAGCATCAATATTCTTCAGATTGATAGAGTGTATAAATTCTTGGATAATGCCAATGGCATCCAATATCTATCTATCAGATAAGAAACCAAATTGTTCTCTAGACATCCGTCTAGATAGGAAAGGCTTGAATATGGTAGAGATTGTTTTAGTAATGAGATTATATGCCAAGTTGCACAAATCAATCGTTCTAAAGTCACTAAATGAATTAGGTTTGTTGCATTTAGGAATAAGAGTGAGGAAACTAGAATTTAAGGCTCAAGAAGCAAAAACTTCCTTCCTAGAGTGCTCCACCATGGAAAGAAGATCCTCACCCATCACATCCAAGAAGGAAAGAAAGAGTTCCACAATATATCCATCTGGACCTAGACTCTTATATTTGGAAAATTGTTTCAAAGAAGCTTCAACTTCATGAATAGTAACAGGTATACCATTGTCATCACCCTTCTCTGGAACAATGAATGTAGGAATATGATTGATCACTTTTAATTGGGCATCAATATGACAAGTACTGGGATCTTTAAAGGATTCAAAGAAGAAGGATTTAGCAATGCTTTTTAGATCATTTTGATTACTAACCATATGACCTATTTCATAAGGCATCTCCCATTTGGAATTAGTATTTCTTCTATAAGAGCCATAATTGTGAAAAAATATTGTATTACTATCACCTAATGCTACCCAAAGAGCACAAATTTTCAAACGGCGTTCCATTTCCTCATGTTTAAGAAGATGGAATTTTTTATTCTCTAATTCCATTATAAATTTTGTCCTCTTCATTCAAAATAAATTCCTCATTCTTTGTAATAATGGTCCTCATTTGATGTTCAATCTTTAAAAATTCATCATTATCTTTCTTTATTTGATCTTTTTCCCACATTATAACTTCGCTTTTTAGACATTTTAAATTCCAAACCAGACTATACTTTCGGATACAACCTTTAGGTGGATTATATGACCTCCATCTATCTCTAACCAAACAATAAAAATATTCTTTTAATAACCAAGAACTGTTGAATTTTAAAGGGTAGTTCTTGCAAATATTTATCCCATCCAATTACAACATAATAGGGAAGTGATAAAAAATTATGGACTAATTTTATATTCATAGGAAAGAGATCTATATGTTTACTGATCCTAGCACTACCACAACACCCATTTTTCCATGTTGGCTCCAGCTTGAAAGGAGCGATATCAATAAGATTGTTCCTCGAAAGTAAATTGGAAAAAAAATAAGCCTGGATGTCATTATGAGCGGAATAACCCCATAATTTTGTAGAATACAAAGTGAAGTTAAGTTCTGATGGTATAATTAAATTGGGAATCCTGAATAAACCAATAGACTGCAAAGAGTACCAAAAAACATCTCGACCCTTATATGGACCATAGCAGTTTAAAAAAACAATCTGCATATCAATATTATTACATCAACCTTCCATCAAAATCTCCCCTTGACTTCTATAAGTTTTAAAACTGGTTAACAAAGGATTCCAACAGAAATGTAAACCCCTAGATATGCCACAAGAGTCAACTACACATACTTCCCACACAGATAGCATGCTGGAAACAAATTTAATAGCCTAAAGCTTAGAGAACATGGCCTCTTGAATTAATATGATAGAAGGGTTAGCACATTTAATGAGATTTTATAAGGCCCTAACCTTGTCATCCCTACCCAACCCATGAATATTAAGTGAAAGAACAGACATTAAGAACTCTTATTCATGGGAAAATATTCTCTAAGGCTTGGTTTTGGGAAGGATAATTCATTAAATGAGGAGATTCAATTTCTTTTGAAATCCTAACAGAAAGGGGTATATACTAAGGATCTGTGGTGGGTTTTGTCTCACACTTGTTCTTCTTCTGTTTGTTATGGATTGTAACATTTTTAAATTGAATAGATTGTGTAGGGGAAACCCCTAAAGTAGTAGTAGGGTTTTGTTAGTATACCAACAATGGGGCCTTTCGATAAGGGAATAAAATGACATTGATATTCTAAAGGGGTAATGAACCTAACGGACAAGAGGGAAGCAAAGAAAAATCAAGCGAATTCAAAGAATGAGATAAATTGTTATCCCCCAGAACCCTAGAATCCCTACCAGATGGTAAAGAAGGGTTTTAGTCTTCGACATTTTATATATTCTAGAGGAATCAAGGGGTATATCTCCATTTCAAATCAATTTTTAAGACATACTATAATCTTAATTTGAAGTAAAGACACACACACACATCCCCAAATATAGACAACCGTTTATTCAAATTCTCTTCCACGGAAAGGTAGAAATTCAAATCCTCTTTAGTTACACCATCATAATGGGTTGGAGAATCTATCAAGAGCATATGTGATCTGTTAGTAGAGGAATCGATTAGAGTTGTAGGGTAATTAGTGTAGTGAATAGTAACATGCGGATTTGATGAGTCATCCCTTGATTCCTCCAGTTGTAGACTTGATAATAAATAGGGGAATTTAGCTTTGCATACCCATTTTTATGACAATAAAAAAATTTGAATGGAATATGTAAATAGTCCAATTTCTGAAAGAAAACCCTAGCACCCCATTGACTCTCCAGTTTTCCTGGAAGCCCTAGTGAGATGTCTATTTCCACCATATCCTGGGAAACCTTTTTTCTATGCCAAAAATATTATGTTTGTCCAGTTTGATAAATTTTCCTATAGAATTTGCTAACTCGTCAAGAACATTTTGATTCCATAATCCAGGCGGAAATCCAAGGATCATAAGCCATAGTTGACAGAAAGTCGACCTTTCTTTCTCTGGATTGAAATTCGTATGCCATCATTTTAATACCAAGGAACCACCCTTATTTATCTAGATGGAGTCAGAAATATGTTGAATATGATCCTCACCAGGAAATATAAATCAAATCCACCCATTTATGAACTTGTTGATACAAGGAGCATATCCATATAATGGGAACCAAGTTTCCTTTAACCACTCAACCATCTCCATATTGGAAACCTTAGTAGATTCTAATCGACCAATAAGAGCACATTTGGATAAGACCCATACTCTATCCAAATTCACATCATCCCTAAGTATGTACCTTTGCAAACCCTCCCGCGCTTTTTATGTCTTCAGTCTTATGCGTGCATAAGCCCTCTCACTAGTAAGGTGTTGAATCACCTTCCCCCATGAATGATTGATCTAGACCAGAAATGTTTATGAAATCCATTGTTTAGGAAGTCCAATATCCACCTTATTCTGGTCACCATTATCTTGCACCGACCGCCTCCCACCTGAGTAAGGTACCTTTGATCGAATGTTTGAAGGAAAGGTAGGTTTTGGTGGGTTTGGAGTGATAATTCCAACTGTAACCATCATGGGTAATCGAAAGGAGGGTATGGTGACAGCCGTCACCACCACGGCATAAGGAAGGTGACATTTGTCACATCTACAACAAAGGGCTTCTTAAATGTAGTGAGAAGCCACTCAAGTATTATTTTAGAAAAATCCACCTAGAGATCTTCCAAAATTGGATCACTCCACCAAAATAGTAGGCAAGTTAGGGTAGAAGGAAAGACATCCTAGATGGAAAAATGAGATAACAACTAGTAAAGAAAATGGTGAAAAACAAGGATATGAGTTCTGACAACCCTAGAATAGAAAGATTAAAGAAAAAAACTACATGTTGGGTAAAATATATGCTATCTAGTTCAACACTTAATTGTCAACCCGGGAAGGTAGCTTATGAGATGCAAACACTATATGTGTAGGATTGAAGGCTTGAACTAATCTAAGCTAATCTGAAGCTGATAGTCTACCTAGAATTGAGTAAGGGTTCTGAATTTTCAATTGCAAGCGAATGATACTTGAAAACCTAATTACACTACTTAGAATTAATTCAAAATAAAATACTATCAACAATCCACCTATTGACAAGAAATCAATCATTCAATTTAATGAATTATTCTGAAACCAACGGCATGCATGTATCTATGCTATCCTACGAAGGTGAAGCATGAAACAAATTTAAGGAAATCTAAGCAAGATGCAAATGACTTGATAAAGATATATTATGAGTTTGATATAGAAACAAGTAGAAGACTTGATAAAATTAAATTAAGAAGCAAGTAGAGAACTTAATAAAGATATTTAATTCTGAGAATAAACGTAATCTAGAAGCGAGTAGAAAAAAACTTGATAAAGATAGCTTAGTTCTAGATCAGATATTATTTCATGAACATCTTCATTAACTGTATGCATGAGAGAAGAAAATTCTATATTTGAAC
Organism: Larix kaempferi; assembly: GCA_027924585.1. NCBI lineage: Eukaryota > Viridiplantae > Streptophyta > Pinopsida > Pinales > Pinaceae > Larix > Larix kaempferi. The sequence goes on from BSBM01000510.1 coordinate 55,856,752, forward strand.
AAGGAAACTATCAAAACTAAGATAACTTGTTGGAGGATGAAATTATTAATTGTAATCTAAAACAATCTGAAAAAAAACTTATAATAAACTATACCAAGAATGAAATTGATAGATTCTGGAACACTAACTAATTGGCAAATCATACATGAAAAACATAACCTTGAAAGACAGTTAAAAATAAGATTAAAGAAGATAGTATGGAAATGAAAAATAATGACAAAACTTGATTAAAACTCTATGCAACATGAACAAGATCTTAATTACATCTAAAACTATTAATTAAAGGCAGGAAACATTACAGTTAAAAAGCATAAGAAACTGGATTTTGAATAAGCATAAAACAATGCAGAAAGTGTAAAGGTCCATATGACGATCTAGATGACTGTCCGCATGACAGTCTAGATGGAAGAAAGTGATTTAAACTAAAGAAGGATGAAGATTTGGATGATTTTAAATACCAGTTGGCTTATGCATATGATCCTACAGTGCAAAGGAAGCAATAGATTGACTAATTAGAAGTTAAGATAACAAGAAACCATTTATACTAATCATTATCTAAAAGAGATGAATTATTTCTATTACATGTTAAACAAGACTGAGATGGAAGATAGAATTGACCTACATCTACAGAGAGAGAAGCTAATGGAACTAATTCTAACTATAAAAAAATTGAAACAACATCTAACTAAGGATTATAAAAGGAAAGCTAAAAGCAGACTACAATACACTGTGCTTGGTCGACCATTCCTAATTCTGAAAAGTAAACTATGTTAGCAACAAAATATAGTTGACAAGAAAAGCATTAATAGGATTACTTCTAACTATGAACTGAATTCAAAATATTATAGTAAATAAATTTTAGCTATCTATAAATTAAGAATTTGAATGTAAACTAAGCAAACTAAGCATATCTAAACAAGCTAACTAATCTAAGCACACTAAACATAAAACAAACTGAACATACTAAACATGAAACAAACTGAATATGTTAAACATGACCGGCCATTCTACAACTCATAAATTTAAACTAAGTTACCAACAAGAGATTCTATTTAAAGAAAATGGAAACATTCATTTATAGGAAGTTAGAAATATTCATTTACAGAAAGTAAAAAGCATTCATTAAAAAAAAACATTCATTTACAGAAAACATTCATGTACAGAAAATTAAATAAACTGAAAATAAAACACTTTTCTACAGAAACTAAACACATATATGAACAAGAAGATCTCTGGTTGTTGAGGGGCCCTTCTCAGCAATCAGAGTTTGTTCCATGTCGATCAATCACCAATCATCAGATGAAAAACGAAATAATACAACAGCTGAACAGAGCTTTCATTAAAAATCTAAAGCACAGTTTTACAAATGTTTTCCACCTCTCTTCACAACTAAAGATGTCTTTATATAGAATTTACAAAGGGAGAGCAGGTCGACCCTTTCCGTGGTCAACTTCTCTAAAAATAGCAGGTCTTTACAGCTCGAAAACCGGCTCATTAAAACAGGAACAAACTCAGAAATGACCAACCACGTTTTGACGTTTTCTGGGCAACTTGGTTTCAAGGAACCATAAGTTTCTCCTAAATGGCTTTGAATTTTAGAAACTTTCCCCACAATGACCTAAATGGGCCTATTCCACACAAAACCCATGTTCCAAAATTTACGATTTCTCCTTCATTTTCCTAGGAATCAAGTCCGAAATGTGTTGTCTGTTAAAAACACGTCATTGACATAATTAATGCTAGGTTGTTGGCCATATTGAATGAGGCGAATCTTTATAGGTAGAAGCTTCTAAATCATGTGTGCCAGGTGGGAAACAAAATCCACGTCTTTGTTTATGCCTTTAATGCTCCAAAATGTTCTAACCAACGAATCTGCAGGTTGAAAGAAGGGTTGAACGACAGGCACATCTGAATGGAGGTATGTTTGATGACCACAGCCTATAGAACCAAAACCAAATATCAAGCAAGTAAAAAAAAATGTCAATTAAACATTAATAAATCATAATATGGCGAGATTTGACCAAAATTGATATGATAAGTGAATATATGCAAACTAGGTCTGTTTGATGGTTTGAATGGCGGAAAGAGTGATTTATTATATCAAAATAGTGAAAATAATGCCACTCAGAGTATATTTGATGATAAAAAAATGGTGACAAAAATAGACGTCAACACTACAATAAGATTAAAAAAAAACTAAACTTCCCACTTTTTTCTCTTGGTTGGTACTAGGCCAATCATTTAGGCTAGCTTGCTCCAAGTTCACTACAATATTTTCAGTATTTTCTATCTAGTTTTGTTAAAAAACACCCCTATTACCAAATCCCCAACTAGGGTTTCACGAGCTCCATCCTCTTCTTCACTCTTGTCATTACAATGTGCAACAAAAAACTTGTAGAACAATGCAATAGATTGATTATCATGATTACACTTTTCATTATATAAATGATAGATTCTCTACTTGGAACTTTTCCATCCTCAATGACAATACTGCAACTTTCACAATCCATCGTATTATCATAATAATAAATAACTCATTTATCAATTTTAAATATACAAGAAGTTTGAAATATATGTCATATGATCACAGTCATACAACTTGAATGTTTTTAAATAAATTTTGACTGCATTATTTAATACCATTGCACGATGCACAATCCAAAACTTGGTTCTAGAGATTTACATGGTAGATCTGAAATTTAGATGAATCTAGGATGATAAATATTTAAATTTTCATTTATAAATATTAAGTTAAAACATAATACATATTATATAATACATTTGTTTTATGTAAATATGTAAGTTAAATTATAATATATATGATATGATAAAAAATTTAAAAAATAAATGTAAGGAAAATACAAGTTTTTTAATTATTTAATTAATTAAAAATAACTATACAAAAAAAATAGAAGGTGATAAATCTTTCATTCCTGAGGAATGATCGGAGAAAGTAATAACTAAGTTTTATATACTAGCATGCCACAAATAAATGGGTTGTATGTAACTAACTGTCGGTTATCCATGGATTAACTACCACTTATCCATGCATCAACTACCGGTTATTGTTGATATTCTTTTTTCATTTATAATTGTTTAGTTCTATGCTACTAATTGTCGATTATCCATGGATCAACTACCAGTTATTATCGATATTCTTTTTTCTTTTATAATTGTTTATTTTGAATTTGTAACAACTGCCATAAAATCAATCTAGACAGGACACTCTTCTCATCCTCATGCCATCTATGAAAAACATAAATGAGAGTCCACCCCAAATTCTAAGATATAAACACCTATCGGTGTAAAAATGTTTAAAGAAACTGAATTAAATGTCGATTAAACTCATGGGAGACACGCCATAATGATTCCTTGTAGACATTTACTGAGCATGTTATTAAAAAATAAAAATCAAGAACATATACACTGGTAAGAAATGTGTTATCCGTGTAAAGAATTAACATGGAAAATGATGATTAAACAAATGAGTGAGTAACATAATGCACGCAGGTCAATGCACTATTATGCTTTAAAAGAAATGTTTCATGAGCAAGATTTAATACAAAACTATGTATCTAAATTTATATAGCACTTATAGAACTTAAAATTAACTAGCACAACTACTTAACTTGTGGCTGGTGAACATCGATAGGCCACAATTTAAGTGCCATGAATAATTTATATGTTATTTTTTCTCTATTTTTTCTAATTAGACTCTGCCACGAATTGCCCTTTATCCATGCACGTTGGCTACTAGCAATTTTTTATATTTTTTTTTAATAATTCTTTATTTTGAATTTGGGACAACTGCAATAAAATCAATCTCTTCTCATACAATCTAGAAAAAACATAGGTGTTAGTCCACCCCAAATTCTAAAATATAAACACCTATAGATGTAATAAATGTGGAAAATACTTGTAGCCATTACCAAAGCCATGTAATCAGCTTAGTCCATGCCTTTAAATTTAGAAAAACAACAAATAATTTTTAAATAAACATATATTATATATAATGTTTTATATTTCTACCCATATATATTAAATGTTCAACAAATATTAAATGGTAATATTTAATATTAATGATTTATCACAGATGGACTTTGGCTCTTTTAAAAATGAACTATGTTTTGGAAAGGTTTGAGTTTGGCTCTTTTAATAATGTTATGTTTTGAAAAAGTATTGGTTTTTTTATGTTTTATTATAATTTTTATATTTAAAATTTTTAATTTACACTAAATTATTCATTAGAAATGTATTTACCAATCACAAAATAAATATTTATATTTTACAAATTTACAACGTATTTTTCATTTTTTAAAATATTCAATTTATTATTTAAATTTTATAACTTTATCAATTTTTTAATGATTTAGAAATTAATGAAAATTAAATCAAATTTAACCCTCCTAGATTACAATATATCTTATAAATAAAAATGTAATTTAATTAAATGAACGTAAATGCGTTCCCTTCATGTTATGATGTCTTTATATATGCATCTGGTATATGGTTGATGAATTTGCTTCCATGCAAACAAATAAAATAATGAATTTGATTCCAACCAAACAAACAAATTAATGAGAAAGTTTCATGTAAAGCAAGCTTAGGTAAAAGTCACATAGCAGTACGAAAACCGGCTAACTTTCTTTATTCTATGTGCTTAATAATGGTTTGACAAAGTCTTGCCGATTTGCAACAATATTTTTTGAATTAAATAAAAAACTCTTACCATGGTTGTTTCTTTGTGTGTGCTATTTCTTTCCCCAATTTGGAAAAGAAATTTATTTGATAATAGAAATTTTCCATCGTACTTCCAAAAAATAAATATAATTTTTATTTATTTTAATTAAATAATTTATATCTAAATATAATATTGATTTAAAAAATAAATTTAAATTAGTTATTTAAAATGTGTTACTAAAAATATTATTTACTATTTATTTATATTTAGATATTTATATTAATATGATATAAATTTACTTATTTATGTTAATATATTTATATTAATACAATATAAACCTTTTAAATTTAAAATAAAACTTTTCTATAATAACTAACCGATAAAAATATACTATAACGATTTTGAGTATATTAAAATAAATGAAAGCATAATTGATCGTTAAATGATTCATAAAATCAAAGCAACATCATTGAATTTTAATTTATTGAGGACAAAGCGGTGTAATTTTAAACAAAGGTGTAATTTTTCCATACACTAGTAACCTTGGTTTTAACTTTGCATAAACTAAGTTGAATAGGTATATTGGCTTTTCTGACCAGTTATAGTCTACAAAGTAATGGTAATTAATTTGTAATAATAAATATAAAACAATTAAGTAAATTGAAATTTATAATGATAAACATAATACAATTTTTAATAATAAATAGATACATAAGTAAAAAATGTTATTCTTAATGATTGAAAACTAAATATTAAAAATTAAATATATAAATATTTAAATGATAGTGATATTTTCAATTTATATTGAGTGTTATTATTTTATTAATAGTTAATCATTCATATTTATATTACACATTAAAAATTAAATATGTTACAAATATTTAAATTTTTTATAGCTATAATTTCAATTTAACTAAAAAAATATTAACATTAATAATATATATGACATTGAAATCTTTGTTTCAAAATTAAATAAAAAAGTGTGTGTATGTTTCCACCATAATTATTTTAATAAAATTTTACAACAAAAATAATTTCATCCATTAATTATATCACAAAATAATTGTATTTTTAAATAACACTCATTATTTTAAACCTTTCTAAATATGTTATCAATTTAAAAATAAGTAAATAAACCTTAAAAAAAAAACAAGAAGCTATTGAATATGAGTTCCTAAAGGATGCTATTGAATATAATTAAAAATAAGTAAATACGCTTTAAATGAAAAAAAGCAAGAGGCGATTGAATATCAGTTCCTAAAGAATGCTATTGAATATAAGTGCCTGCAAGATGTTCATATAATTTTCTGTTTAGTTAATGCTAAGACAAATGGTGCTTGGATCAAATTGTCCAAATTGTCCAATGGGAGATCAATGCCGACAAAACTATTAAAAATAATACATTATTTAAATTATAGTTGACACTCTTGGTGGAAATTATCTAAAACTTCTATCTAAATACTAAATATACATATCTACTTGAACTATCTTTCAAGATTTTATTGCAAAAAAATTCTCAGATACCTTTTAGGAAATAGAATTATTCTAGTAAATTAAATCATAAAACTAATATTATAAAAAATTATTGAACCTAAAACTAAAAAATGTACAAATATATTCAATTATTTTTAAGTTTCCTTCCAAAAACATCTCAAAAAATCAAATATAAAAAAAGGGCCTGAACTCCTAAAGGGAAAAAGCAAGTTTCCGGAAGGGACAAGTAAGTCGAACTCAAAATGATTATTTAGTATATAAATTTTTTTATGAACACACTTTTAACACCTCACCTTCTCTATTTTTAGCCCGATAAAACCTTATGGATAAGTGTTGAAAACACCTGCCATTTTCACCCTTTAAAGGTATGTTGCATGCATGATTAAAAATGAGTGAACTCAAAATGATGATTTAGTATATAAATTTTTTGATAAACACACTTTTAACACCTCACCTTCTCTATTTTTAGCCCGATAAAACCTTATGGATAAGTGTTGAAAACGCCTGCCATTTTCACCCTTTAAAGGTATGCTGCATGCATGATTAAAAATGAGTGAAACAAGAGCATCATAGAATTTTGGTTATGTCGATGATTTAAAACACAACATAAAATTGATACATTTAATTCTGGGCCAGTTCAATGCATTAACACCGAAGTGGATTAATCCTAAATGAATATATTTATGTATATTTTGTAATGCCACTCAATATCTTTCTTTTTAATCATGTCAGGGAGAAGAACATAGAAATTAAAGTTTTTTAAATATCAAACGAAATCTCTTGACTATAAATTAAAGTTTTTAAAATATTTTACGTTGAAATTTTATCAAAACCTCTAAACTATTCGCCAGAGAAGAAAAACGCCAATGAAAATTTAATTGTCACGATCTAAAACCTTCAACAAAAGGTCAAGTTTCAAGGAAATTTCATCAGTATCTTAAGCATTTTCAAAATTTGAACTAAATTTCATGAAAACCTCTAAATTTTGGGTTAAGGAAGTAAACAAAATAGAAATGTTTTCAAAATTCAAACTAACTTTTGTGAAAACGTTTAAATTTTGGGTTAAGAAAGCAAATAAAACAGAAAATAGTAAAAAAACTAGAAAAGAAAGTCAAACTGAATGGTAATTAAAGCTCAAAAAGAAAAGACATAAAAACCTCTATAATCCTCAACTGAATTTAAGGTTTTTTCAAAACTCTCTAAATCTATGACAAAATAAATAGGCCACCTACATTATATTTCTACAAACATAGACTCGACCATTCTAACAATGGCACGACACTCCACATTGAGTACTAACTCTGGCCAAATTGTCCTCATAAAATTGTCGAAAAAACTTTGATTTTTTAGGGGCTGGATCTTTTTTATATTCAAATAGTCAGCGTTGAGGGAAGATAATAGTGGTGGGGGATACCCCCTCTATTACCAAGAGGTTTAGAAGCAAAACCAGATGCAAGATCTCCTCTCTTTCTCGCTGCAGGAATGTGCGATTTCTAAGAGTGATAGAGAAAAAGGAGAGAGCTCAATTGGATGCATTCACACTAAGAAAATCCACAAGTGGTATAAAGTAAGAGGATGGGTTGGTTTCATGGTGGAATATTTAACTAGAACATGCAATTACAGCAAAGGTCCCCTTAATTAGATATAAAAAGGGAGCCGTGAACTAGTAATTTTGAGAGTTCAAACACTTCAAAGATATGAGACCTCGTGAGGGTCCTTTGTTGTGCACACTAGCCAAAAAGTAGCAAAACATTACCTCATTAGTAGAAACTACAATATCCCAGGGCATAGAATCCAAGAGTAGTGCAATGATGGAGCCCCACGGAGGAGCCAAAATGCGGACGATTGAGATCAAAGAAAATAGACAAGATGTACACTAACAAGATTTACAAAACAGAATTTACACTAACAAGATTTACAAAACAGAATTTACACAAGATTTACACTCATAATCAAATTTTACACAAAATTTTAAGCTTATTATCCGTGAACATAAACATACCTACAGGAATGAAAAATCCATGCAATTTGTTGAAGCTAAATACTAGTGAAGCCAAAGACTGCTATGTTTAGATCACAAAAATGGTTGAATACTACTAAGTTGCGTGAACAGGAAAGTGGGTGTCCCTCGGTGGCCATGAAAATGGTAAATAGGGGAATTTCCATAAAGAGGGTTGGTAAGCTCAATAATTCCTAGTGTACGAAGTAGTAGTTTTTATTTTATGGGACGTGTAATTTTCACAAAACCCTCCAAATTCTGCTGGACAAATTAGAACATACTTCTTGATAGATGATATCAGTTGGTGTTATCTTCTAGGTCTCCAAAAAGTGCCACAGTGCTACAGCAATAGATACCTGATGCGACTATTTAATAAAACCCAACGACTGTGAAAATTTTAGAGCAATTCATGCAGTATGTCATGGGAAACTTGAGTACTTTGAAATTATAATGGAAAACAAACCCTTTCTAATCTATTGGAAAAAAAATCAAGAGCTTTGGGTTGATGCCCGTCCCTCCATCAAATTCATCACACCCACCAAAAAACGTTTATTCCCAGAAAATCTATGGAAGCTTTCAACACTGGAAAAGATAAATTTGTTGACCTCAAAATAATTCCAGGATCCAAAAATAAAAAAAGGCATTGTTCCAGGATATAGAAAATTACTGTAAATTGGAACAACAAAATACAAAGCTAGAGTAAACGCTGAATAAACCCAACAAGCAGAAAATGCATACACAAGAACTGATATTTCCTTTCTATTTTTCTAGATGTAATGTGCCATACAGAGTCTACTCAACAAGTGTCCTAAGTGAAGTCATTTATATAGGAAAAGCAAACTAGAGATTGACAGAAGTCATAAAATGGCATATGAGTATAAAGTGAGTAAAATATTTCAACTAAGCTATAGTGTAGCTATAATGTATGTGAAAATTATATTTATTTTATAATTTTATGTAATCCATGCAATGATAAAAATTGTCAAATCTTGAGCTCTTACCCAATGAACTTTGAGAAAAAACATAAAAACTAAAATTCAAAAAAATATTATATGTAGTCACTTTGTAAAACATAATGTCTTGTAATGTTTGATTTTTAAATTAATTGCAAAAGGCGGAACATATAGTCTCTTGCCTACGGCATGGACTAAAAATAAACAACTTAATGACATAATCAAAGATCAATCCAAAATATATCTTAAAATATTTGTACTAAAATAATAATTAACACACATCATTAATGTGATACAATGGTTACAAAATAAGACTCTTATTATATAGACCAATTAATTAAAACATGGACTAGGGGAACCAGCAATTGAAGATGGGTTGGTACTCCTGCGACACTTGGGTCTAAGGATCCAAGGATCCAATCTCACTACCGGTGAACTTCCATTTATAACTTCTCATCTTTACCACTTGAGCTGCCCCATGGACAAAAATAAAAAACAATTATAATTATATTATATTATAAAAAATATAAATTTATGATTATAAAGTTTATTATTTTTGATAAAAACATGATTAATACAAAGTCAACCATTTACTTAATCAACCATTTTTTAGTTATTAGCTTAATCAATTGTTTTTCAAACAAAATCCTATGGAATGTGGACATTAGAGTTCCTGGAATACAGGTTACTTTTCAATACAATTTTGATGTGTTCTATTTTATAGAAAATTATGAGGCAGCCAATCCAGAGAGCCTGGATGCTCTGTCTCACATTTAGTAACGGCCATAATTGTCCAGTTCCCGACACCAAAGTATCTGTGTGGTGGAACCCGTCATTGATTTAAGAAAAGTAATGTAGTGAGGTTTCGAATTTCAAAACTACTTTGTAAATTCATAAGTGTCAAATTTGATCAAATTTATTACAATTTTTTAATATTTTGTAAATTTTGATTATATGTTAAAAAAATTATATATAAAATATAGAATTTAAATACAAATTTATATTAAAAATATTAATAAAAAATTTAAAAAAATAAATTACATTATAAAACATTAAATTTTATTTTTTTCATAAATGATATAATAATTTCTAAACACAACAATTTTTAATCATAAAAATTTTGTATATTTAAAAAAAATAAAAATAAAACAAAATTACATTAAAAAAAACTATTTTTTTAATAACCAACAATGATATAATAATCTGACTATTCTATACCCAATGATTTTTAATCATAAAATTTGTATTAAAAATAAATAATCGATAACTCCCTATTACCTTGGATGCTTCGGAATTTTAAATGGAGTGGGGTTGGATTTGTAGCCATTTCATTTCAAACCCTCGTAAATTGGTATGGGAATTAAAGAAGCCCGATTTCGCAATAAAAATTGAGTTGTAGAATTGGATGAAATTCATAAAAATATTGTTTTACGAGATGTAAAATCAAATTCAATTTCTTATATAATTAAATTAAGTTATCCAAATAATTATTTTTAAAAATATCAATTCAATATAAATTATATTCTATTATCAATACTTAAATCACATTTCCATTTCCATTTTTTTGGGTAGAAACATACTTTCGTTAAGCAAGCTGAAAACTTAGAATAGCAAGGAGTTGTAGATTTCTTACTTAATTCATAAGATTTCAAATTAACAAAGTTTATGAAAAGATTAATAACACAGTAATGGCTGCATTGCTTATTCTGGGCCGTTTTAAAGACTAAATCAAACTGATCTTGCCGAAATCATGAGAGGTTTTGTCGTTTAGCAAAACCATCTCCAGTAGAGTGGATAACGGAGATTTAGTGATAATAAAAAGAAGTATGGGTAATATTAGTTCAAAAAGTTTAAAAGATTTGCTTGGAAGTGTATATAGCAATTTTCAATATTTCACAATTTATGTAAAATCTATTTTTATATTTAACGGAGAGCATATACCCAATCCCACTTACGAGAATTGACCTAGTTACCAAAATCCAAAGCATTAATTACATTAACCCTACCCTATGATACTAGCGTAGTCCTCCTCAAGTGTAAAACCCTTCCAAGTGCCAAAGTACTAAAATTTATGACAGGTAATGCACAAAATCGAATGTCAATTTGACGATTTTCATTTTCCCATAGATGTAGACGTTGACGTGTGACTATTAATATTACGTGTCAAATATGTTTAAAATTTAAAAATAAGTTCTGTGAGATGTCAAATTGTAGGCCTGATTGCAGTTAAACAAGCTAATAATCAATATCATATTATATATTATTACATCGATAGGCGTCTTTATTTTGATGCATGACAATGCAGTCTTTTAATTACAAATAAGTAGTTTGTGGGTAGGTTTTAATTAGATATGAATATTCTTAGTCATCTGTCATTGATTGAGGGTGGAGATTAAATATGATAACATACTTGCAAGTATTAAGGTGAAAATAATCGTTATTGATTTCATAATCCTCATTGATTAATAATATTACAGTTTAACACCAGCAATTCCATCATTTCCACTTGGCATCGTGCTTCTCTTCAGCGTAAATCCTACACATGTGGATGAACTCTTTTGTAAAGGCCAGCTACTTCCTCTCCATATTCCTCCCTGTATTCAAATGGTGGAGAAATTGTCATCCTCTGAAATATTGGGGATTCGAACCGAAGATATAAAGAATAAATCTGGCACGAATAGTCTAGAGAAATGAAAAAATATGGCTGAAGCATCGGCCCCTTTCCAATGTTTCTATTGAAGGGAAAAGGGAGCACGCACAGTTAATTTAAAAAATTCACTGCACAATGCATGAATATTTCGTTTTCTTTTGCTAAGGACATGCACTAGACCTAGCAAATACTTAGCTTTACTTTTCTTCCACTTTATAAAAACACTTCACTACAAAATGATTGCATGGAGATTACATGTGCAATTCACCTTTACCATTTTACCGCGCACAGATTAACTACACGATTCAACCTTTTACTACGCACGGATTAACTGCGTTTCTACTGCACAATTCCACTTTCTTACTATTAACTACGTGATTCTACTTTTCAACTGCGTAGTTGAACTTTGCGCAAATGCACAACTCTTAACTTTGCGCAATACTTTACTTTTCATAAATGCACACTTCTCTAACTTTGCAGAACTTGACTTTGCGCACTTTATACAACTCACTTTTGCACACACTTTTCACTTTTACAAAGATTAACTGCTTGGTTAACTTTGCATACCTTTCTAAGTGCGCACAACTCAAACTTAAATAAACTCGTCTTAAGACATAAGAACCGAAACATATGATGAAGCTAACTACGCGTTAAACTAGGGCATTCACCACCGTGAAATACTTGGGAATTCTTGATTTGATTTACTCCGCATAAATGTAAGCAACATTCACATAACTAAATATGAAGAAGATGTGCGCAACACAACATTTAACATTCTTGAGAATGAATATGCGAAACTATAGACCTATCTATATTACTCAATAAAACATAGTGACTTTGTGCACTTACAGAGAGATGATATTAACTTCAATATTTCACCATTTACATAGAGATTGGGCTCTTGAATTACTTCACGGATTTTCACTTCTTCTTCTTCTTCTTTGACTCCCTCACCTTTATCAACTCTTCTTCTATCTCTGTGAATGATTTACATTTATAGAATTTCACTTCACCCACTCAAGATGGCTTCGCTTGGAAGCTACAGGATTTGATTAAAGACTGTAATAAATTCTACCTAAGAAAATATGATCCTACCGAATACAAGAAAGGCTACTTAAATACTAACTTGTCGTGACTGGGATTGGCTGCAAACTGACTAACTGTCAGACATTGCAGAATGAGAAAATGACCGACTGGGGTCTGACAGAGCCGATGCATATCTGATATGCTATCAGCTCATTAATTATGATATTTCCAAAACTCCCCCTTAATTATGACCGGATGGGGATCATTAAACAAAAATACAATACTACAAAATATTTCAGAGCTGAAACATGCTCTGTTCACGACAAAGTTCACTGTGCGAAACTTGTCACTCCCAAAAAACTTCTCATAAATTGGAATGGGTCTTTTGCCAATGGTTTTATAAATATGTCTGCAACTTGATCTTCAAACCTGCAAAATTCTAAACAAATTTCCTTGATGTTTATCAATTCTCTGATGAAGTGATAGCTTATGTCAATGTGTTTCGTTCTCTTGTGAAACACATGATTCTTTGATAGTGTGATAGCTGAATTGTGGTCATAGTAAATGAATGTGGATTCTTGTTGGTTCTGCGACAGATCACTTAACATCCTCCTCATCCAAACTGCTTGACATGCAGCGCTTGTAGCTACAACATACTCAGCTTCTGCTGAAGAAAGAGTTACTATGGGTTTTTTCTTTGAATCCCATGATACAACACCTGTTCCTACATGAAATGTATTCCCGGATGTGCTTTTCCTGTCATCTATGCTACTTCCATTCTCACTGTCAGTGTATCCGATGAGTTTGAAATTTTCTGAGGTTGAATACAAAATACCAAAGTCTTTTGTTCCACTCACATACCTCAGAATTATTTTACCTGCTTGCCAATGCGATTCTTTTGGTGACTCCATGAATCTTGAGATTAGGCTGACACCATACATGATGTCTGGCCTTGTTGCTGTAAGATAAATAAGGCTTCCAATGAGCCTTTTAAATGGAGTAGGATCTATAGTGGATCCATCATCATCCTTGCTCAATTTCAAACCTATTATCACTGGTGTTGGAGTTGTTTTGCAATTTAACATCTTAAATATGTTAAAGACATCACTTGCATACTTTGACTGTGATATGAAAATACCATTTTCAGTTTGCTGGACTTCAATGCCTAGAAAATACTTCATAAGCCCCAAATTAGTCATTTCAAACTCACTTTCCATGACTGTTCTAAATTCTTCTATGCCAAAATCACCAGTAAATATTAAATCATCTACATATAGGCAAACAATTAGGTTATTACCTTCCTTGTTGATCTTTGTGTACAACGTTGGCTCACATTCACTTCTGTGAAATCCATTCTGAATGAGATATGAGTCAATGGGACTGTACCAAGCTCTGGGAGCTTGCTTCAAACCATAAAATTCCTTCTTCAGTCTGTATACTCTGTGTCCTTGTCCTGGAAATTCATAGCCTTGTGGATGCTCAACATATACTTCTTCTTCTAAATAACCATTTAGAAATGCAGACTTTACATCCATTTGGTAAACAGGCCATTTCTTTTTTTTTGCGATGGCCAAAACTGTTCTGATTGTATCCATTAGTGCTTCAGGTGCAAAGGTTTCATTGAAGTCTATGCTTGGCTGCTGAGTGAATCCTCTTGCTACCAATATTTCCTTGTGCTTCTGCACATTTCCATCAACATCTTGGTTGGTCTTATAAATCCATTTCATGCTTATCACATCCTTGTCTTCAAGAACATCAACTAGTTACCATGTTTGATTTTTCTCAATGCATTCTATTTCTTCACTCATGGATTTTGCCAAAATTTGTCTTCAACTGCTTCTTCAAATGTTAAAGGATCATTAACTTGAGAAAATAATGCAAAACATGAGAATGAATTAGGTGTACCAGCCTCATATATATCGTGCAAACTTCTTGTCTTTGATGGAGTTGTTGGTGTTGAGTTGCGCGAACTTCTTGATGGAGTTTGCTGCACACTTGGTGTGTTTGTCGGAGTAGCTTGAGCTGTGACTTGTGTTGGAGTTGCTTGTGCTCGAGCATGTTGCGCAATCCTTGGAATCAACAAAGTTGTGCAATTCTGATTTACATGCGGAGTCTCATCCACATCTTCCACACTGTCATCATGTTCAACATGTGACACAATTTTCACATTCTTCTCTACGGTTCCATCCCATGCTTCATTTCCCACAAACTGAACATCGCGGCTGATAATAACTTTCCTTGCAATAGGATCATACAACTTGTATAATTTTGCGTCTTCACAATATCCAATAAAAATACATTTATGTCCCTTTTTTTCTAATTTCCTTCTTAGATCATTTGGAACATGTGTGTATGCTACACAACGAAAAACTTTCAAATGCGAAACACTATGATTCATACGTATCCATGCTTCTTGCGAAACTTTGTTCTTCATGCTCTTTGTTGGGCATCGATTCATGATGTATACAGTAGTTGCCACTTCAGCCCAATATGCATTTGATAGATGTGCGGCTGCCAATATACTGCGCGCCATCTCCATAATGGTTCTATTCTTCTTTTCTACGATACCATTATGCTGTCGTGTATATTGCGCAGTAAACTGCTTCTATATGCCATGATTTTTGCAAATGTTTCAGAAATCATTCGAAACATACTCCACATCTCTATCTGTTCTCAATATCTTGATGTTGTAACCACTCTGCTTCTCCATGAGTGCCTTGAACTACTGAAAACAATCAAATGCATCAGATTTATGTTTTAGAAAATAAAACCATGTTTTTCTTCTGAAATCATCTATGAATGTGAGAAGATAAGTGCATCCTCCCATGGACGGTGTTTGCATCGGTCCACAAATTTCAGAGTGCACTATTTCAAGTGGTGCGCACGCTTTGTATGACTTTTCAACTGGAAACATCTCTCTGTGTTGTTTGCCAAACATACAGCCTTCACAAATTCTCTTTGGTCTTTCGATCAATGATAATCCTTTCACCATGTCCTTCATGTGCCATAACCAGGATTCACTCTTCATTTCTGTTTGAAATGCTGCTTGCATTGTGCGGTTCTGCTCTTTTTCTGCGCAATGAATTTATGCTTCTTTTCTCTCTGCGCTGAACACAGATCCAGAATTTTCATTATGTCTTTCATAAAAAACTTTAGTTTTTTTTCCTCTTATGATGGGTCTTATCCTCAAAGGAAACAAGATGTTGCTTGTCATCTGCACTTCAACAATGCACTGATTGCTTGGGTATATGTCCTTGAGCACACAACGCTTCCCTACAATGTGAACTCTGTAACCTTTTACCAACAGCTGACCAATGCTCATCAGGTTATGCTTTAAACCTTGAACATAATACACATCAAGCATATATTTCTGCTCCCCCCATTTGGTTAGAATATCAATAGTACCCTTTCCCAAAACAGTAACTTGAATATTATTTCCAAGCGTGACATCAGTTTGAACTAATTTATCGCGAGTGGAAAATAAATTTAAATTACCAGTCATATGATTGCTACATCCTGAATCTAAATACCATACGTCATTTGGACTTTCTTGGACAACATTGCATTGCAGTGGAGATGCGCATGCTAAGAACAGTGAGCTATTCAGAGCACTGCTGCTGCCTGACTGCACTTTACCTTGCTTTCCTTGGTCATACTGCTTCTTCCTGTATTCATATGCAAAGTGTCCATACTTCTTGCAATAATGACATTGATTTTTTTAATTATCATACCTTTCTCCACTTGGCTGATTAGGAGATTGATTCTAGCCTCTAACAGTGCCATGCACAGGGCTGCTGCTGCGACCTCCTCTGAAAGAACTTCATCCCCTACCTCTAGACTTTGATCTTCCTCTGCCTCCTCCATGGCTTATGGATGACTGTGCTGCGAATGCACCTTCCAGCGATGTATCTGAACCGTTGATTCTATGTTCATGATTGAGTAATGAGGCTTGCAACCAAAGATTCAAATTTCTTTGGAAGAACTCTAAGAACCTTTTCAACAACTCTTTGATCAGTTAGAGTTTCTCCATGAGACTTTATTTGATTAAATAAACCAATAACACGACTATAGAATGAGTCTACTGACTCTGTGTTTTTCATTGACAGAGATTCAAAATCTCTTCTCAGAATCTGAAGTTTAGCAGTCTTTACCTTGTCCAAACCTTGATATGTTGTTTCGAGCGTGTCCCACGCTTCCTTTGCTGACTGTGCTACTGCTACTCTTGGGAGTATGTACTCATGTGTTGCTTGATGTATGTGGAATAACGCCTTTCCATCTTTCTTCCTCTGTTCCCTCAAGACATCCTTCTCAGCTTGTGTGAGATTATTGTATGCTGCTGCATTTGTTGGTTCTGCATAACCATTATGGACTATGTCCCATACATCTTGACCTCTAAACAAAGCCTTCATTGTTAGAGACCAGTATTCATAATTTTTACGGCATAATATTGGGGTTTGCAAATTACCTTAAGTGGAAGCCATACTTAATCACTTTTCCCTTTTGTAAATACAAATTCTACTTTCCGTAAACCAGGCTCTGATACGAGATGAAGGGAAAAGGGGGAACGCGCAGTTAATTTAAAAAATTCACTGCGCAATGCATGAATATTTATTTTTCTTTTGCTAAGGACATGCGCTAGACCTAGGAAATACTTAGCTTTAATTTTATTCCACTTTATAAAAACACTTTACTACAAAATGATCGCGTGGAGATTACATGCGCAATTCACCTTTACCCTTTTACTGCACGTAGAATAACTGTGCGGTTCAACGTTTTTCTACACGCAAATTAACTGCGCGATTCAACTTTCTTACTGCGCAAAGGTTAACTGGTCAACTGCACAGTTGAACTTTGCACAGATGCACAACTCTTAACTTTGCGCAATACTTTACTTTGCATAAATGCGTGCTTCTCTAACTTTGCGGAACTTGACTTTGCGCACTTTATACAAATCACTTTTGCACACACTTTTTGGTTTTTCAAAGATTAACTGCGCGGTTAACTTTGCATACCTTTCTAAGTGCTCGCAACTCAAACTTAAATAAACTTTTCTTAGAACATAAGAACCAAAACATATGATGAAACTAACTGCGTGTTAAACTAGGGCATTCACCACCGTGAAATACTTGGGAATTCTTGATTTGATTTACTACGCGTAAATGTAAACAACATTCACACAATTAAATATGAAGAAGATGTGCGGAACACAACATTTAACATTCTTGAGAATGAATATGCGAAACTATAGACTTATATATATTACTCAGTAAAACAGAGTAACTTTGCACACTTACAGAGAGATGATATTAATTTCAATCTATCACCATTTACACAGAGCTTGGGCTCTTGAATTACTTCAGGGATTTTAACTTTTTCTTCTTCCTTCACTCCCTCACCTCTATAATCTCTTCTTCTATCTCTATGAATGATTTACATTTATAGAATTTAACTTCACCCACTCAAGATGGCTTCGCTTGGAAGCTACAGGGTTTCATTAAAGACTGTAATAAATTCTACCTAAGAAAATCTTATCTTGTCAAATACAAGAGCGACTACTTAAATACTAACTTGTCATGACTAGGATTGGCGGCAAACTGACTGTCTGTCAGACATTGTAGACTGATAAAATGACTAACTGGGGTCT
Source organism: Larix kaempferi (assembly GCA_027924585.1). NCBI lineage: Eukaryota > Viridiplantae > Streptophyta > Pinopsida > Pinales > Pinaceae > Larix > Larix kaempferi. The sequence continues at coordinate 55,875,199 of BSBM01000510.1, forward strand.
GATAGAGCCGGTGCATATCTGATACGCTATCAGCTCATTAATTATGATATTTCCAACACTCCCCTTAATTATGAGCGGATGGGGATCATTAAACAAAAATACAATATTACAAAATATTTCAGAGCTGAAACATGCTCTGTTCATGACAAAGTTCACTATGCAAAACATGTCACTCCCAAACAACTTCACAGAAGTTGGAATGGGTCCTTTGCCAATGGTTTTGTAAATATGTCTGCAACTTGATCTTCAGACCCGCAAAGTTCTAAATAGTTTTCCTTGTTGTTTATCAATTCTCTGATGAAGTGATACCTTGTGTCAATGTGTTCCGTTCTCTTGTGAAACACATGATTCTTTAACAGTGCGATAGCTGAATTTTTGTTGCAGTAAATGACTGTGGGTTCTTGTGGGTTCTGCGATAGATCACTTAAAATCCTCCTCATTCAAACTGCTTGACATGTAGCGCTTGTAGCTGCAACATACTCTGTTTCTGCTGAAGAAAGAGTTACTATGGGTTGTTTCTTTGAAGCCCATGATACAACACCCGTTCCTACATGAAATGTATTCCCAGATGTGCTTTTCCTGTCATCTATACTACCTCCATTTTTACTGTCAGTGTATCCAATGAGTTTGAAATTTTTTGAGGTTGAATACAAAATACCAAAAGTCTTTTGTTCCACTCACATACCTTAGAATTCTTTTACCTGCTTGCCAATGCGATTCTTTTGGTGACTCCATGAATCTTGAGATTAGGCTGACACCATACATGATGTCTACCCTCATTGTTGTAAGATACATAAGGCTGCCAACGAGCCTTTTAAATAGAGTAGGATCTACAATGGATCCATCATCATCCTTGCTCAATTTCAAACCTGTTATCACTGGTGTTGGAGCTATTTTGCAATTTAACATCTTAAATCTGTTCATGACATCACTTGCATACTTTGACTGTGATATGAAAATACCATTTTCAGTTTTCTGGACTTCAATGCCCGGAAAATACTTCATAGGCCCCACATTAGTCATTTCAAATTCACTTTCCATGACTTTTTTGAATTCTTTTATGCCAAAATCATTAGTAAATATTAAATCATCTGCATACAGGAAAACAATTAGCTTATTACCTTCCTTGTTGATCTTTGTGTATAGCGTTGGCTCACATTCACTTCTGTGAAATCCATTCTGAATGAGATATGAGTCAATGTGACCGTACCAAGCTCTGGGAGCTTGGCTCAAACCATACAGTGCCTTCTTAAGTCTGTATACTCTCTGTCCTTGTCCTAGAACTTCATAGCCTTGTGCCTGCTCAGCATATACAGGCATGTGCAAGCTAATGAGGGTCACTTTTGGCCCGTTAGATGCAATAGAAAGCTGAAAAATCAGGCATCCCTCAACTTACTTGGTTTTTTTGAGATGCTTAGACAAGATATCTTGCATCGAGTAAAAGATATAAAATGTAGGAAATTGAGTCACGTTTCCGAATATATAACTTTTAAGTAATGAAAATTTACATAACTAGGTCATATTTCATTTTTTCTAATAGTCACGTTTTATTTTTTTGGCAAATGATAAGGTATATGTTTTTGTGGTGCAGCCTTTCAATGCCTAAATGACGGTTTCAGGCTACAAAATCTGGTATACATGTATAGAACCCGTAGCACTAGTGCAACGCTATTTTTCCAAAATTAAATGTTTAATTTTTTATTTGTTTTTAATTATGTAAGTGGGAAAACCTCGAGAACGGTACGTCAAATGTGGGTGCATCCTTCCAAGGTCTTAATGTAGTTATTTTGACTTGGATTTTTTACAGCATGTAGAGGTCAGTGTCCTCTAGTGCAGCATACAAGTTTTTTTTTAAATGGTTGTGAAATGAAAAAGTTATGGAATAAACACGAACAGTATGTTTTTTGACCAACAGAGTGATGACACAAGAAAATTAGGAAATAAATAGAAAATATCAATATTTTTTTTTTTAAATTACACATTTGGAATCTGCATACAAAATTCTATCTATCCCTAAAATTTCGTCACTAATGGTCAGGTGTGTCATGCTGTAAAGAGCGGTGGAAAACAAGCATACTAAGAAAATTACTGAAAATGTCGAATTAGATATGGTCTAAAAATTCCTTAGCACAGGTTTGGTAAGTCCGAACCAACCACATAGGATAGTGCTTGACACGTGGGCATGGGAGGAGCGGCTGATTAGGCGCTAAGGAATGCGCACGCGTTATTTTTAAATTCAAATAACGAGTGAGCGTTATATTTAAATTCAAATTTTAGTGTTTTGGCGCTCAATGTTATAAGCAATGCGCTAGCGTTATGTGTGTACATAACGCATGCGCATTATGGGATTAAATAACTTGCGCACATTATAATCTTCACAAATTTATGTTTTGAAGTGTTAGATTGGGTGAGATAAAGATATGATAATGAGGATGATGAAGATGAAGATGATGATGATGATGAAAATGAAGATGATGACAGTGATGAAGATGATGAAGATGATGATGGTGATGGTGATGATGATGATGATGAATATTATGATCAAGATGATGATGATGATGATGATGCAGATGATGCTGAAGATGATGATGATGATGAGGATGATGCAGATGATGATGATGATGATGATGATGATGACGCAGATGATGGTGATGATGACGATGAAGATGATGGTGATGACGACCACAACGATGATGATGAATATGATGAAGATGACGATGAGGATGATGATGATGATGAAGATGGAGATGACAACGACGATGAGGATGATGATGATGATGATGATGATGGAGATGATGACGACGATGATGATGACGTACTCTCTCTACTATGGTTTTACACCTCTCTCTCTCTCTCTCTCTCTCTCTCTCTGTAAACCCCCTCTCCCTCTCCCTAACCTCTCCCCCATCCCTAACCATCTTACTCTTTCTATCTCTCTGTTAGTCCCCCTAGCCCAAAACCCCCTCCTCTCCCTAGCCCTTACTAACCTGGGCTCTCTCAATCTCTCTCTCTTCCCTACACCTCCACCTACCTCTAACCACACCTTCCATCTCTCTTTCGTAGTCCCTAAAACCAACACCCTCTCCTCTTTCGCTCTCTTTCTCCCTCCTCCCCCCCCCCAACCATTACTAACACTCTCTCAGTCTCTCTCTCTCTCTCTCTCTCTCTACCCTTCGCTAACCCCCATCCTAGCTCCTTACCCCTAACTAATCCCCCCACTCTCACTCTCTCTTCCTTGCTTCTACACCTCTCTCTCTCTCTCTCCCCCCTCTCTCTATCTCATAATCCCCCTTCCCCTACCACTACATGATGATGATTATGATGATGATGATGATGATGATGAAGATGACAATGATGGTGATGGTCATCATCATCCTCGTCATCTCAATCATCATCATCATCTTCATCCTCATCATCATCGTCACCACTATCTGCATCATGATTGATGATTGGCCATAATCATCATCATCATCATCCTCATCACCGTCTTCAACATCATCATTGTCATCATCATCATCATCTTCTTCATCAGCATCCTCATCATCCTCATCATCATCATCATCATCATCATCCTCATCATCCTCATCACCAACTTCATCTTCATCATGATTAATGATTGATCATCATCATCATTAGCATCATCATCATCATCATCGCCATTCTCTTCTTTATCATCACCATCGTCATCCTCATCACCATCTTCATCATGATTCATCATCATCGTCATCATCATCAGCAACAGCAGCATCATCATCCTCTTCATCATCATCATCATCATCATCATCATCCTCATCATCCTCGTCGTCATATTCATCATCATCATCATCATCATCATCCTCATCACCATCTTCATCTTCATCATGATTGATGATTGATCATTATCATCAGCAGCATCATCATCATCATCGCCATCCTCTTCTTTATCATCACCATCATCATCCTCGTCGCCATTTTCATCATGATTGGTTATTGATCATCATCATCATCGTCGTTGTCATCATCATTATCCTCTTCTTGATCGTCATCATCATCATCATCATCATCATCATCATCATCATCTTCATCACCATCATCATCGTCATCGTCATCATCAGCATCATCATCATCCTCATCATTGTCATCATCGTCGTCATCGTCATCTCCATCATAATCATCATCATCACCATCCTCCTCCTCATCATCGTCATCATCTCCATCATCATCTTCTTCATCATCATCATCCTCACCACCATCTTCATCATGATTGATTATTGATCATCATCATCATCCTCTTCTTTATGATGATGATGATGATCATCATCATCGTCGTCATCATATTCATCATTATATTCATCATCATCATCATCATCCTCATCACCATATTCATCTTCATCAATATTGATGATTGATCATCATCATCATAATCATCATTATCATCCTCTTCTTTATCATCACCACCACCATCATCATCATCGTCGTCGTCGTCATCATCTCCATCTTCATCATCATTATCATCCTCATCGTCATCATCATCTCCATCATCATCATCATCACCATCATCATCCTCATCACCGTCTTCAACATCATCATCGTCGTCATCATCATCATCATCTTCATCAGCATCATCATCATCCTCATCATCCTATTCATCATCATCATCATCATCCTCATCCTCATCATCAACTTCATCTTCACCAACTTCATCATCATTGTCATCGTCATCGTCGTGGTTGTCATCTCCATCATCATCATCATCATCCTCACTACCATCTTCATCATGATTGATTCATCATCATCATCATTTTCCTCTTCTTTATGATCACCATCATCACCATCATCATCATCATCATCATCATCTCCATTTTCTTCTTTTTCATGACCATCACCATCCTCATCACCATCTTCATCATGATTGGGTATTGATCATCATCCTCATCATACTGATATTCATCATCATCATGATATTCATCATCATCATCATCATCATCATCCTCATCATTGTCTTCATCTTTATCATCGTCATCTTCATCATCTGCTACTCCCCCTATCCAAAACCCCCTCCTCTCTATTTCTCTCCCTTCCTCTCTGTAGCCCTTACTAACCCGGTCTCTCTCAGTCTCTCTCTTCCCTACACCTCCACCTACCTCTAACCATGCCTTCCATCTCTCTTTCGTAGTCCCTGCAACCAACACCCTCTCCTCTCTCACTTTCTCTCTCCCTCCTCCCCCCCCCAACCATTACTAACCCCATCTCTTAGTCTCTCTCTCTCTCTCTCTCTCTCTCGCTAACCCCCCTCTCAGCCCCTTACCCCTAACTAAGCCCCCCTCCCAGCCCCTTACCCCTCCCTAACTACCCCCCATCTCTAATCCCTAAACCCCTGACACTAAATCCCTATTTAACCTCTTAACCCATAGAAACTATTAAATAAACTATTGAGTAATGCTTTGTGATTATCTCAATAACGCTAGTGCGTTTATGCTTACAGAAATGTGTGCACGTTTTGTGCAACCAGGTGTTATTTAGCCGTGCACCAAACATATTATATACCTTTTTTTTTTTTTTAATTTTCAAGAAACGCACATGCGTTTTGGGTGTGAATAACGCTAGCGCGTTCTGTGTTTACACAATGTTAGTGCGTTATGTCTATGCAAAAATATTAGCAAAATGCTTTTATCCTCTCGCGTTCTGCGTTTTCTCCCCCCGCCTTCCCTATTTTTATGTTTACCAAATATTTTACACAAAAAAAATGATGAAGCAAACAAATTAATAGGAACAGTCTTTGAAATGGCTTGATGACTCATTTCAATAGACACGTATTATCTAAATATCATAGCCATAGACAGCAACTAATTCAAACAGCCAATTCGCTACAACTAAGATCAAATTTTAGATAATATAGTTTCTATAGTGGTAAGTGGTGCTATTGCAATCTAGGTAAATATCATACAAATATTTCAAACAAATTTATCGGCATAAGCATTCCATAAAAGATGGCAAAGTTTCAAAACGATTGGATGTACCAATAAAACTAGCAGCACCAAACTAAGGCTCAAATTGCATTTATGGACACTTACCGATCGAAGGATGTCTGAGTGTCAATGCAAATGCAGCATCCCCTCTGGGAAGCCTTCTTCTTCACCGACCTTCTCTTGGACTCAAGTGGCCTCAATGCCCAACCACCAAACAGTTGCATGAGCTGTAGTTAAGAAACAATGGTCAAAATAGAGCAATTATAAATGATTTGATCAACAAATCAAGTTGCCCAATTCACAGCGTTGTTAATTTGAAGAAACAAGCAGGTGCAGAACAAGCATGAAGGAGTTTCTTAACTGGTAGTGGTCACTAATCAAATGAAGAAGGAGTTTGATGAATCGACAATGCATAACTCTGATTCGTGAAAGACCAGGCCATTGTGCAGTGGTGATAACATGTTTACTGTCTATTGAGTCTGATACTACATATAGGAGCCACTCAACAAACTTTGAGATAGAAAGGTGTGTAATTTTAGGATATTGATTCAACCACTAAAAAAAGGAGTGTTTTGCAGGTGACTTGGAAATCCCTTCCAATTTTCAGCAACAAAACAAAGAAGTTCAACGTACAGATTTTCAAGAAAGCTTGTCAACCAATCAGACAACCGAATAGAGGGAGATAACCATGCCCAAAAAATTCAAGCTATTATAAAACTCTTGTTTATCAAGAAAAAGATGGACTATGTGTACATTACGAGAATATAGATGAATGAAGTCACTTTGATAAACTTGTCCTCTTCCTTTCTCTAGAATGCGTTTAAAAGCAGGGGGTATTGTTCGAGCTTCTGTTGGTTTACATAAATGTTTCGATGATAGAGGTGAATTACCACTTATCAGAGCACGAAATGCTGAACAAAAGGATAATGGAACACAACGAAGGATTCCTTGTTTCCACTTGTTATTGAAAATGATACTTTCTCTTGACGAAACCAGTAAAACATCTACCTGTATTATAAATGGAAATCCTGTTACAATTTCCGTCGGAAGAAAATCATAGATACCTACAACCGCCATATTTCCTTTTGTTAGCCACTCGCCCATCAGAAAAGATAATTTAATAGCCCATTTCCCAACATCTTTCCTCTCCTCAACCCTACACTCGTTTTCCATGAGAAACTGCTGCCTCCACATGTAATAAGTACATTGCTTTGTCAAAAATTGATCTTCTTCTGCTAACAAAAGCAAAATGAAGGATTCATTGTCATTGCTATGAGAAGTTCTAAGGTCAGTTTCTCGTAAAATAGAGATTGTATAAATCTTGTTAAGATCGATATGTTCCAGCTCACGAACTAAGAGCTTCTTTATCTTAGACATGTCTAAACAAAAGAGCTTCAGGATGAATACTAGAGAGTTGTTACTTTATAGCTTTAACCTTCTGAGGACGTAGGGGTATAGAACGAGCCATAGAATGACGACTGTGGCTTGGATCGACCAATTAAAATTTAATTGGACCCATTAAAATTCAATTGGACGTGACATGAATGATTAAAATTAAACTCTAGATGCATACACAAGCCACTTGGACGATGGCTGAACATCCGGTACGTTGATGCTTTAAATGATGAACTCTTTCCTTTATGGCATTATAGGGATGCTTACCCTACATTTAACATCGGCATTAATTAGTTAATGGCTTCCATGTTCAGAGCATAGAGAAAAAACTTGTCACATTACAAAATCCTTGCAACATCATACAAATACAGCATTTATTGCCCTCAACCTAGGTCATTTTACCTCTTCCTAGCTCAAATACGCTCATGATCCCCTCTTCAAAATCACATAAATTTTGGACTGAGATATCGATGATGTGCAACCAGGGTCGACCAACTAGCTAGCCTTGGGACCAACGGAGAGGGGCACTCCTAGCACTATCCCGATGTCATCTTGAATCCAACAGAGTTGACGGTTTGTTGATCCGAGCCACGGTCGTCATTCTATGGTTCGTTCCGTCTGTTTTTTTATATATTAACCAAAACGCGCGAACGTTATGGTGATACACAACGCATGCACGTTATGTATCACCATAATGCTCACGCGTTTTGTAATCCTATCCTACATGTTAAATGACATGGTAGGTTCAGAGGCTGTCATTCCTAGTTTTACGTAACGCACGGGCATTATTGATTTACACAATTCTTGCGTGTTTTGCATTCACCCATTGCATCTAAACGGTCCCTCAACTTCGTGGGAGGGCCCATACTTCTTCTTCTAAATAACCATTTACAAATGCAGACTTTACATCCATTTTGTAAAGAGGCTATTTCTTTTTTGCTGCGATGGCCAAAACTGTTTTGATTGTATCCATTCACGCTACAGGTGCAAAGGTTTCATTGAAGTCTATGCTTGGCTGCTGAGTGAATCCTCTTGCTACCAATCTTGCCTGGTGCTTTTGCAAATTTCCATCGGCATCTTGCTTGGTCTTATAATTCCATTTCACGCTTATCACATCCTTGTCTTCATGAACATCAACTAGTTCCCATGTTTGACTTTTCTCAATGCATTCTATTTCTTAATTCATGGCTTGTGTCCAAACTTTGTCTTCAACTGCTTCTTCAAATATTAAAGGATCATTAACTTGAGAAAATAATGCAAAACATGAGAATGAATTAGGTGTACCAGCCTCATATATATCGTGCAAACTTCTTGTCTTTGATGGAGTTGCTGGTGTCGAGTTGTGCGAAATGCTTGATGGAGTTTGCTGCTCACTTGGTGTGTCTATCGGAGTAGCTTGAGCTGTGACTTGTGTTGGAGTTTCTTGTGCTGGAGCATGTTGCACAATCTTTGGAGTAGACAAAGTTGCGCAATTCTGATTTACATGCGGAGTCTCATCCACATCTTCCGCACTGTCATCATGTTAAACATGTGACACAATTTTCACATTCTTCTCTATGGTTCCATCCCATGCTTCATTTTGCACAAACTAAACATTGCGGCTGATAATAACTTTCCTTGCAATAGGATCATACAACTTGTATGCTTTTGTGTCTTCACAATATCTAATAAAAATACATTTCTGTCCCTTTTTGTCTAATTTTCTTCTTATATCATCTGGAACATGTGTGTATGCTACACAACCAAAAACGTTCAAATGTGAAACACTATGTTTCATACCTGTCCATTTTTCTTATGGAACTTTGTTCTTCACTCTCTTTGTTGGGCATCGATTCATGATGTATACAACAATTCCCACTTCTTCAGCCCAATATTCATTTGACAGATGCACGGCTGCCAACATACTGTGCCCCATCTCCATAATGGTTATGTTCTTCCTTTCTATGATACCATTTTGTTGTGGTGTATATCGCACAACGAACTGCTTCTGTATGCCATGATTTTTGCAAAAGTTTAAGAAATCATTCAAAACATACTCACCACCTCTATCTGTTCTCAATATATTGATGTTGTAACCACTCTGCTTCTCCACGAGTGCCTTGAACTGCTGAAAACAATCAAATGCATCAGATTTATGATTTCAAAAATAAAACCATGTTTTTCTTGTGAAATCATCTATGAATGTGAGAGGATAAGTGCATCCTCCCATGGACGGTGTTTGCATCGGTCCACAAATGTCAGAGTGCACTATTTCAAGTGGTGTGCGTGCTCTGTATGACTTTCCGACTCGAAACGTCTCTCTGTGTTGTTTGCCAAAAATGCAGGCTTCACAAATTCTCTCTGGTCTTTCGATCAATGGTAATCCTTTCACCATGTCTTTCATGTGTAGTAACTTCATCCCACCAAAATTCAGATGTCCAAATCTAAAATGCCATAGCCAGGATTCATCCTTCATTTCTGTTTGAAATGCTACTTGCATTGCGCAGTCTTGCTCTTTTTCTACGCAATGAATTTTTGCTTCTTTGTTTTGTGCGCTGAACGCAGATCCAGAATTTTCATTCTGTCTTTCATAAACAACTTCAGTTTTTTTTCCTCTTATGATGGGTGTTATCCTCAAAGGAAACAAGCGTTTGCTTGTCATCTACACTTCAGCAATTAATTGATTGCTTGGGTATATGTCCTTGATCAGACAGCACTTCCCTACCATGTGAACTCTGTAACCTTTTTCCAATAGTCGACCAATGCTCATAAGGTTATGCTTCAAACCTTGAACATAATACACAATAGGCATATATTTATGCTCCCCCTGTTTGGTTAGAATATCAACAGTAGCCTTTCCGAAAACAGTAACTTGAATATTATTTCCAAGCATTACATCACTTTGAACTGATTTATCTAGACTCGAAAATAAATTTAAATTACTAGTCATATGATTGCTACAGCCTGAATCTAAATACCATATGTCATTTGGACTTTCTTAGACAACATTGCATTCCATTGGAGATGCGCATGCTAAGAATAGTGAGTTGTTCGGAGCGCTGCTGCTGCTTGACTGCTCTTCACCTTGCTTTCCTTGGTCATACTGCTTCTTCCTACATTCATATGCGAAGTGTCCATACTTCTTGCAGTAATGACATTGAATTTTTTATTTATCGTACCTTTTTCCACTTGGCTGATTGGGAGATTGATTCTAGCCTCTACTAGTGACATGTGCAGGGTCACTGCTACGACCTCCTTTGAAAGAACTTCGTCCTCTGCCTCTAGAGTTTGATCTTCCTCTGCCTCTTCCACGGCTCATGGATGACTATGCTGCGAATGCACTTTCCATCGATGTATCTGAACTGCTGATTCTATGTTCATGATCGAGTAATAAGGCTTGCAACTCTTCAATAGTAAATGTGGACACATTTTTGTTTTTCTCTAGGGTTACAACCAAAGATTCAAATTTATTTGGTAGAACTCTAAGAACCATTTCAACAACTCTTTGATCAATTAGAGTTTCTCCATGGGACTTTATTTGATTAACTAAACCAATAATATGAGTATAGAATGAGTCTACTGACTCTGTGTTTTTCATTGACAGAGATTCAAAAATCTCTTCTCAGAATCTAAAGTTTAGCAGTCTTTACCTTGTCCAAACCTTGATCTGTTGTTTTGAGCGTGTCCCACGCTTCCTTTGCTGACTGCACTACTGCTACTCTTGGGAGTATGGACTCATGTGTTGCTTGATGTATGTGGAATAGCGCCTTTCCATCTTTCTTCCTCTGTTCCCTCAAGACATCCTTCTCAACTTGTGTGAGATTGTTGTATGCTGCTGCATTTGTTGGTTCTGCATAACCATTTTGGACTATGTCCCATACATCTTAATCTCTAAACAAAGCCTTCATTGTTAGAAACCAATATTCATAATTTTTACGAGAAAATATTGGGGTTTGCAAATTACCCGAAGTGGAAGCCATACAAATTCACTACGCAATGCATGAATATTTATTTTTCTTTTGCTAAGGACATGCGCTAGACCTAGGAAATACTTAGGTTTAATTTTCTTCCACTTTATAAAAACAATTTACTACAAAATGATCGAGTGGAGATTACATGCACAATTCACCTTTACCCTTTTACCATCGCAGATTAACTGCGCTATTCAACCTTTTACTGCTAAAGGTTAACTTAACTGCTCAACTGTTCGCAAATGCACAACTCTTAACTTTGCGCAATACTTTACTTTGCATAAATGGGCGCTTCTCTAACTTTGCGGAACTTGACTTTGTGCACTTTATACAAATCACTTTTGCACACACTTTTCACTTTTACAAAGATTAACTGCGCGGTTAAATTTGCATACCTTTCTAAGTGCGCACAACTCAAACTTAAATAAACTTGTCTTAAAACATCATAACTGAAACATATGCAACTAAATATGAAGAAGATGTGGGCAACACAACATTTAACATTCTTGATAATGAATATGCGAAACTATAGACTTATATATATTAACACTACAAGAGATGATATTAACTTCAATGTTTCACCATTTACATAGAGCTTGTTGAATTACTTCATGGATTTTCACTTCTTCTTCTTCTTTCACTCCCTCACCTCTATCATCTCTTCTTATGTCTCTATGAATGATTTACATTTATAGAATTTCACTTCACCCACTCAAGATGGCTTAGCTTGGAAGCTACAGGCTGTAATAAATTCTCTCTAATAAAATCTGATCTTGCCCAATACAAGAGCGGCTAGTTAAATACTAACTTGTCCTGACTGAGATTGGCTGCAAGCTGATTGACTATCAGACATTGCAGACTCACAAAATGACCCACTCTTATCTGATACGCTATGACAATTTCCAACATCTATGACTATGCCAGAAATGCCATCAAATAAAAAGAAGCTTCCATGAAAGAGCCCGATGAAGCCAAGGAGAAGCTCAAGAGCGGAACGCCACTGGGGCGGAGATTCAAGCGATACTCTATCTGATCCTTGAATTTAAGCTCCAGTTATTGAATTAGGGCGTTGCAGCTCATGAGATACAGTATGACCTGACCTACTGGGTGATGGACAAATGTGGAGGCTCCAACGCAAGTCTACTAGCCTTGAGTTTTCATCTAAGATGTTACGAGATTACAGTACAGATGCCTTCAGGAAATACGCCTTCAAATTAGCCATGATTTTCCAGGGACAGATAGCCAACAATAAAAGCAAAGAGGTTGTTAATATGCAGGTAAAGTATATTTTGAAGGATGAATCATGTTCAGATGTCTATGGATCTAGTTTTTCCTTAGGTAGGTTCGGGGTAGAATGGTTTACGCCTGCAGGATATGTTCATGTGGATGACATTTGATTCAATATGCCAGGTTGGGTTTGGAGTTGAAATAGGTTCTCTACTCCCTCGCTTCCAGAAGTTCCATTTGCTTCGTCTTTCGATATGTTTAATGCCCTCTGCGCCTCTGGATACGTGGATCCTTTCTCGAAACTCAAGAAATGCTTCAATCTTGGCTCTGAGGTCAAGCTGAAGCAAGATGTTAGGGTTTTGGACTATTTCACATATATCATACAGAAACGCAGAGATCTCATAAATGCACACCAATATGACGTAACAAATAATTGAAACCCTATTATATCCTACCGAATTTGTTATACTTATGATCGAGTTTTTATCATGTGGGTTGTTTTTATTTTTAATTAATTGCAGGTAAAGTCTGATCTTCTGTCAAGGTTCCTTTTCATGGCCAAGGAGAACTCAGAAACATACAACGACGAGGAACTGAGAGATGCAATTCTGAACTTTGTTATAATGGGGCGTGATACTACTATTGTCACTCTTTCATGGCTATTATGGATGCTGTCTAAAAATCCCTGTGCAGAGGACAAAATAGTACAAGAATTGGAGGAAGTGGAGCGGTCACAAGGGGGACAGAGCATAATAGATGATAATTATGGATTTGATCGCTTGGAGAGATATTCACAGTTGCTAACTTATGACACGCTTAGTAAAATGCATTATTTGCATGCCGCAATCACAGAAATCCTACGCTTATATCCAGTTGTTACACTGGTAATCTTACACTTATAAGACCTTCCTTTGAATCCGCTGGTGAGTATTTCTTATAATTACATTTGTGTTGAACATCGGTCACTGAAAGCGTATCCAACCGTGTTTGATAATGGTCCTGTAATATATCATATAATATTAATGACTGTAAATATATGATCAGAATAATATATCATATAATACTAATGACTGTAAATATATGATCAGAATAATATAGGTAGTTTATAGAATATTAGTCAAACAAAAGCTTTGAAAATTAGATAAAACTTAACCTTTTATGTGTAATAATTAGATAAAACTTAACTTTTTATGTGTAATAATTAGATAAAACTTAACTTTTTCTGTGTAATCTTCCTTTCTTTCCATTATTGTTTAACTTGTTGACAATATCACCGTTCCCAGAAATGAAGTCACTGTGAGCAGACAAATATATTCAAAGAATAGTTCGCGGAAAGGATGATATCGAGGCAGATAGTTCGATATTGAAAACAACCGGATAAGCACAATGAGCCTATATTAGTGATAATTTGAATGAGCATACCATATATTGGATCGTATGTTTAACGGCTTCACTTCCTGTAGGTATATACATTTAATATTATTTTGTTGTTAGGGAAATCTTCATGAAGAGGCTTTCCTGGTGCATTTGATTGTGCTATGATAAGTGTATTGCTATATGGAGATGGCATAGCCACTCCATAGTTGGTTTAAGTAGATACTATTGTATCCATCCTATACTTCTAAAAACTATACCATTGGAAAAACTATACCATTGGAAATCTAAATGCTCAAAAGTTGTTGGCCAGTAACCACGATTTTGGAAATGATGAGGCATGTGTAGTTGCTACAATAGAGATTTTATTTTGTAATCAACAAAATTCTTGTACACAATTTACGCAACAAAATTCTTGTACACAATTTACAATTTACAAAGTGTATTAACAATTTTATTTTTTTAATTTTTTTATATGGATCAACATCCTTGAGAGGAATTATTTTGTTCTTAAATACAAAGATCAATATGAACGAACGGTTGTTCTTGTGCAAACAAGCGATTTAGTTCTTAAAAGTTGTTTGTATATATTGCTTTATATATTAATACTGTTTCTAAACAAGAGGACAGGCCTGAGCAACGACCCTCCATAAGTATTTATAGATGAACTAATTATGTACAATTTTAACAAAAAGGGAAGAAGAATACCGCTTTAGGGAAAGGGTCTTCTTTAGAATTAGTTTGCACGATTTACATGGAGGCGGTCTATGACCAGACTTAGAAAAAGCCTTATTTAAGTAAAAATATTACAGAACAGTTTGTTTATAAAAGAAAATAGGCATGAACCTTCTTTCATTATTGGTTCACCTTTGAAGATGGTTAGTAGCTTTACCTTTATCTTGATTAAAATCACTATGCCTGAATGCCTGAAAGGGGGGTGTAAATTCATTTTATTTACTGAATATACGTACATCTGTGTATTTTGAGGATGCATTGAAGAAGGTGTTACTTTTTGCCTCAATATTTCTTCTATTTCAGGTTACCTGAATGCTACCTCAAGAATTTATAAACCGAAATTCAAAACATTTAACGGTTATTAATTCGACATGTTATTACATATTCCTTGAAATTGAATTAATGGTATCTACAGGAAACAAAAATTAACACCTTCTTTAATGCATCCTCCTCAAAATACACAGATGCTTTTATATTCAGTAAACCTTGAATAAAAATATTAATATCAAAATGGTATTAATTTTAATATAATTATATTAATTAATAAATATTAATATTAATATTAATAAAAACATTAATAATAATATTATTGATCTCAATTATAAAAACATTAATGTATAAATAAATATTTTTATTAATGATTAATATTAGTATTATTTATTTATTAATATTAATATTAACATTTTTTATTAATATATAAAATATTGTTTTATATTAATGTATAAGAAATTAGAATAAACATTTTTATAATGTATAAATAAATAATTTCATGTAAAATAATATAAATGTTTAATATTAGTATTATTATTTATTAATATTAATATTAATATTAATGTTTTGTATTAATGTATGAAAGTTTGTTTTATATTAATGTATAAAGAATTAAAATAAACATTGTTTGCACTAAGTCTCGATGCTCTATAGTGAAGTATGGGGGATGTTGTAACCTTTGTTCTTAACAAAATAATTAAAAAAATTCATGTAGGCGCATAAAATAAAAAATTATGGAAAGTAGTTAAAAAAAATCCGTGTTGGCTCATAAAATAAATTAGTATGAAAAGTAATTAATCGATGTTAGTTTATAAAATAATAACTTAAAACTTAAACTCTCGATCTATCAATCAAGAGAGATCAAATTTCTTGAGTTTAAATTTTAAAAAAGAAATACACCTCAATAAATTGGATCCCTCTCCGTGTTTGATAGATACGGGTTTAAGATGGATCTATGCAATAATGTTAATATTTTTAATATAAATAATTTTAATTTTAATATTAATATTTTTTAACATTAATAATATTAACTTTATAACATTAATAGTGTTAATAATATTAATAAGTAATTATTTAATAATAATATTATTAAACAATTATTTAAAATTTGTCATGTAAGAAAGAACCTCTATAGACATTCCCATGTATGGGCTGAGTAACATTGACATAATTACAGTCGACCAGTAAAAACATAGACTGAACTAGACCAGAAAGATATATTAGAGTCCGACAATAAACCATTAGCCAAAATAGTGAAAAACAGGCAATGCTAACCACAAAAAGAGAAGAGTTGGGCTCACTCAGAGCAGCTCTAGGTGCTCGCTTCTGCATTCTGGGAATCGTGTTTGTCTCCAATGAGAGGGAAACTGCTGAAGAATTCTTAATCCCAATTTTGGGTTGGGAGTTTGATAGGAAGAGGCTTTGTCTTGCGTGGAGTGACAACATCGTCCTCGGTCTTCCTAACCTGCTTGTAGTGCAGGGATTCTATGGTCGAGGGTGTAGGGAAGAATGTCCTAGGGGGAATGGCCCCATATAACATGACCATGGTAGGGGAACTCGGGCCTGAGGTGGGGCCCCGAATAGAAGGAGAGCCTTCCGTAGCAGCAACACCGAAGGATTCATGTAGAAAGTTGTTTGTTGCCTGGACGTCTGTTGCAGTAGCGACACCATCAACTTGGGTGTTCTGATTTCCAGCCAATCCCTCTCTGTGGGCTATAGGGATAGAATCATGGGGAGGAGTGGAATTGCAAAAGAGAGAGTATCTCCGACCAACCAAATTGGCTTCTAGAGCAGCCAGCAATCCATACAGATGGGCCATGTGAGCCCCAGTGTACATTATCACAACCTTAGCCATGTTTTATTTGGTCAACATTTCTTCGACCAACGTTCGCAACATATTCTTCATCAACCAGTAGTAATTGACCTCGTTTCCTTGGTTGCCAAAGCTTACAACCTCAGCAACACTATACGATTCCCAATTGTCAACCAGCCTCTGAACAGGGACGGAGACATTGCCATCATAGCCACTATTGGATTTCTTCTGGGAAGGCGCATGGAGATGCTCCCCATATTCATTGTAATAGGGCTGCGCTAGTGGCGAAAAAAATTACGCGACCGCACCTAAGGAGACATGCACACGCCGCTAGGTTCAGTACCAAACCTAGGTGCATGCGTGTTGATGGCGCATGCACGTTGATGGCGTGTGCGCATTGCTGATGCATGCATGTTGATGGCGTGTGCGCATTGTTGACACGTACGTACAAAGGAGAAGCGCGCGCGCCTCTGTTAAAAATATTAAAAAAAATAGTGCCTAATTTCCCCATTTTCCATTTGGCCGGCTGAGCACGTCCTCCTCCTCCGCGTACGCGTCGATTCAACCACCAACAAAGGCCAAATCCACTCCAAAACCACCCAACAACACCCACAAACACATCACCACTTTGATTAATAGGTAAATATCACGTTTTTTTCAATTTTATTCATTATTTGTGTCAATTTTTGTATTTTTTTTGTTTATGTAATTGTAAATAATTCCCAAATTTTGAAAACAATGAACCAATTTTCAACTGCAGATTGCAACTGAGACAATGAGTGAACAAGATGTTAACCCCAAGTCTGGTGGAACACAAGAAAACCCGAACCTTGGACCCAATGCCGAACAAAACCAAAACCCACAACCAAATTTTCAACAAGATTACCTTAACCACTATGTAAATGAAATGCGAGTGCACACTTGTGAACTTAGAAACTCGAGTAAACCATCTCAATTGTCTCTTGCCACGTCAATTGGGAACTCAATCGACTCCCTCATCCATGCACACCAACAATTGATAGACATGACTCAATTTAGAGCTAGGATGTGGGAGTACTACTCCACGGGCATCTCCAAGGAAGCAATAAAAGATTTGAACATTACAAAAGCCCAATTATATAGTATGTTCATCGAGCCGAAAACAGGCCAACCACCGAACATTACAAAGCCACGTGTCTGCATGGATTGGTGTCATTACCAACCGTGGAGGGACAATTGGATGCAAAGGTGGTTCATGGTGTACGATAAACCTCCCTACAATAATACAGAGGTTCCACAGTACTTCTTTCGCCAACTGTGGGATGAGTTTTGCCTTGGTTTACATGTCAACTATTTTGACATAACCGAGTTCCAGGGTGTTGGGCGTGGCTCTACCCAAGATTGACCTGCTGCAAGGGGGAACCCACTGGGAGCACCACGAGCTCTCAGGTGTGAGCCCAACCCCTCTCCCCAACCACCTGAGTTACCCCACAAGCTTGATCAGATTGAGGTGGCAATGAGGAATGTTGCATGTGGACTCCTCAGACACACCTCCTTTGTTGCAGCTACTACAGTTGACAGGTTGGTTGACCTTGATAGAGATCCAGGTGCAGGACCTTCATGATAGGGCCAAGATATACCCATGACCGGTGGTAGCCATGCTGGGCATTCTAGTTCGACGGGGGAAATTCCACATCTTTGTCCCCATTGCGGGCACACTTGCCCTGGCCCGATCGAGGGTTGTTATATGGATCAGGTCAGCAATTTTTTTAATGTGTTTTCAATCATCACTTGATAACTTGTAAAGTATTTTTAAAGTATTTTTGTTCAGCTTAAACTATTATTTCAATGTAGAGTTATTCAGAGCTGAGACACCAACATAGGAGAATGTAGGATCTCCAAACCTGGATGCAGCAATGGAAGCTACAACTAAAATTGCGGCACCCCACAGGGAGGTATTTTTAGTACCTGGCATAATAGTGGTATTACTTATGTCATTTATATTACTCAAGTATTTATATTTATGGAATACACGTTGATAGTTCGTACAATGTTTTTGAAAATCATGATTGCCTAAATAATGACTTGTTTAACATGTCCATAACATGCATATATTTTGGTGTCCACATGTGTTCCCTAACTACGGTGATCAACCACCCCCACCAGGGATTGGCAGATCACCACATACACAGGTACAATGTGTAGTTATAACCACACTTTTAATTTGACTTACTATGGTTTAATTTATTGTTTGTTTACTAAATTGTGATATTACAAATGTATATGTAGGTGCCAACAACAGTTGCAGCTCCCCATTTTAGTCCTATGTATCCACCCTCTCCCATGAGTCCCCCCCCTCACTTCCATCTAGACTCCTCCCTACGCCCACCCCCTCCCTTCCATCCAGCCTCCCCTCTCCAGCCATACTCCCCCTTCCATCCATCCCACCCCAACTTAACCACGCCCCCCCTTCCATACATCCTCCCCAATTTATCCATGCCCCCTTGTCTATCCATCCCCCCCCATTCATCCACACCCCACCTTCCTTCCATCTTCCCCTCTTCGTCCACAACCTCCATTCCGTCCATCCTCCTCCCTCTATGCAGGACTTCCCTCCTACGCACCATCCCTCAACATCCCCCCTAGCACTTTTGGTTTGATACCCTCTATTGTACAACCAGCAGGGGTTCATCATCCACGATGTCCTCCTCCACCCCATACCACCATTTCTTCTCCCACCATATCATCCCCATTTCCTGTTAAATTTTCAGAATTTACTTCAATCTCATGTAGGATCTTAACTGAGAGAACAACATGTACAGCAACTCTATAGCATATCAATCATGGAGACAATAATGCAAGCACACAAGAGACACAGAATTTACTTGGGGAAAACCATAAAGGTGAAAAACCCCAATAACTTCCTCAGAGATAGATAGAGCAATGATACAACCAGAATATAAGAGATAGTCTTCTCCTAGCAGCAGGGCCTCCTCCTCCACAAGTGTGCCACTCTCCACAGTGTGAGTGAGAGAATAGAATGTGTAAAATGAGAGAGACACACTCTCTATTTATACACTAACTTGACTTGACCTTTACTCAACTAGGTCGGCCTCAACTTAACCACTTAACATAATGCTGACTGGGCCAACCTCCACTAGGGTGGTCTAATAACCCTTTGACCCACATGGCCGACCCCCAATAGGGTGGTCTAATAAACCTTTGACCCACATGACTTATACAGTGGGCCGAACCCAACAAGGTGGTCTAATAACCCATCAAGTATAAGTTACGACACTTACAATATAAATGACGACACTTCCGTATAGAGGAATAATAACATCTCTATAGGAATACAACATACATATATGTGAAATACATTTCGAAGTTACATATACATCAACACTCCCTCTTAACTAGGAAGGTATTTCTTGACACAGGTCTTCTAGCATAAGTCATCTTCTCTGGATCATCGTCACTGGATAATCGTCATCGAGTCATCAACAACATCACTGTTGCTACTATCTCAATCAATCTCTGAATCTACTCATCATAGGAAGTTCTACAGATCCAGTCCTTTTTCATACTGGATGTAGGCCCACCACCTGCAGGTCTTCGTCATCACTGGCCATACTGTGGAAATCTCAGGACTTATTACGTGCATCACAAAACCTCGAAAGAGCATCCTAGGCTATTATGAGCACATGGCTCTACCTATAGGATATCCAAGGGCCATATTATATGTGACCTCACCACAAAACCTTGCAAGAGCATCCTAGGCTGTTATGAGCACGTAGCTCTACCTATAGGATCTCCTAGGCCCAGATTATATGTGGTCACCACAAAACCTCGCAAGAGCATCCCAGGTTGTTACGAGCACGCAACTCTACCTATAGGATCTCCTAGGGACAAATTATATGTGGTCATGGAAAAACCTCGCAAGAGCATCCCAGGACTTATTACAGGCACACAGCCCAACCTATCAGATCTCCCAGGGACAGATTATATGCCATAGGATAGAACCTCGAAAAAGCATCTGCCAGATATCCCAGGGCAATGAATTACATGCCATAGGCAAAACCTCGAAAGACTATCTGCAGATCTCCCAGGGCCAAATTATATGTCCTCCCAAAGCAAAACCTCGAAAGAGCATTTGCCAGATATCCCAGGGCAACGAATTACATGCCATAGGAAAAACCTCAAAAGACTATCTGCAAATCTCCCAGGGACAAATTATATGCTCATCTGCAAAACCTGATCCACGGCCATAGACTATCAACCTGATACTCACCATACATCATCCTGATCTACACATGATCATCCTGATCATCATCACTACAACATCCTACTGCATGTCATTTGGAGCAACATCTTGAAGCCCGTCATCCACGATCATCCTGATCATATAATGCATCTACCTGATGCATACCGAGTATCTACCTGATACATATCATCATACATGATCCACCTGATCATACAATGTATCCACCTGATACAAATACAAATACATGATACATATCACCATACATGATCCACCTAATCATACAATGTATCCACCTGATACATATACAGATACATGGTCCAAGCATCCAATGTGATGCATACAAAATACATACAAATGATCAAACCGATCATATCCAGCATCCAACATGATACATACATACATATAAATGATCCAACTGATCATATCCAGCATCCAACATGATGCACACATACATATAAATGATCCAACTGATCATACAAAGCAGAAACTAGAACATCATCCTGATGCTCATCATCCAGCGCTTACATCCACAGCCATGTGAATAATTCTCCTTCCAACATGCTTGGAATGGCTACAGAAAATGTGTCCATCACTTCTTCCTTGAAGTGTCATAAATCTGAAGAACACCAAGCCTCTCACTGAAGTACTTGAAATTCACCCTGGCTAGTGGCTTCATTAGCACATCTGCAATCTCCTCGTCCATCGCAATGTATAGGCTCTTCACAGCTCCTCTTTGCACCATATCCCTGATATAGTGATATTTGATCTCTATGTGTTTTGAGCTATCATGAAACACTGGGTTCTAGGACAAATTCACACAACTCTGGTTATCACAAAAGATACCCGTAGCATCCAACGGGAGATCAAATAACTTAGACAATAGCTTCCATAGCCATACTGCCTCACAACTAGCTGAACAGGCTGCAACATACTCTACCTCAGCTGTACTCAGTGCTACGTAGGACTGCTTGCTGCTGAACCAAGAGATCACACCTGATCCCATACTGAAGCAGCACCCATATGTGCTCTTCCTATCTGCAGCACTGCTTGCCCAATCTGAATCAACATAACCCTGCAAGTTAAACTTTTGATTCGCTTCATACTTGAGCCCATAATCCACTGTACCCTTCAGGTACCTCAGAACATACTTTATAGCAACCATGTGAACACTCCTTGGATCCGTCAGGAACTAGCTCAATGTGTTCACTACAAAGCAAATATCTGGTCTCATGTTCGTCAGGTACATCAAGGACCCAATCATCTGACAATGCATAGAGACATCAGCCAGTTCAGATGAAGCATCACAAAGAAGCTTCAGATTCAATGTCATAGGTGTGGCAATGGCCTTGTAATCCATCATCCCAAACCTCTTCAAGATCTCTATTGCATACTTCCCTTGTCCAAGGAAGATTCCATCTGCACTCTTCCACACCTCCATGCCAAAAACAAATAGTGCATCATCCCCAAGTTCTTCATCTCAAACTCGGCAATCAATCTATCTTCACCTGTAACAAACAAGTTATCCGCATACAAAAGTAGTATCACTGGATTGCCTTCCTCAACCTTGTAGTAAAGGTTGGAATCCGCTTTACTCTTGGTAAAGCCCAAACTGGATAGAAAGTTGTCTATCCTACCATACCAAGTTCTGCACATATATGACTCCTTGTCATGTGTCTCAGAACCAAGTTGCTGCACCACATACACTTCTTCTTCAACTACACCATTCAAGAAAGCTGTCTTGAAATCCATCTAGTGTATCTTCTATTTCATCACTTTTATATTTCTCAATGCTGCCATCTGCAACATGTTTGATCTGATAGTTCCATTTGGAAGTCACAACAGACTTCCCTTCAGCTCTTGGGACCGTATCCCAAACATCATTCTTCATGATCGACGGATCTTGGCATTCTTCCTGTATCCTGGGAACTTCAATATCTTCAATAGATAATTTTGTTGTTAAACAAATGTTGTAGTTCTTCTTTTGTAGGTGATGGCATACAATCTTTCCTACACAACAAGTTAGATTGCATGATTAGAAAACATCTCATAGTTTTTAGAACAAATTCTTACATATAAAGAAATATGTCATACAGTCATGCAATTATCTTAGCCAATGCTTCAATACAACATTTATCCATATTCCGTAACTTTCTAGATGCCTTCCAATCTCTACCAGAACATTGTTAAGAGTGTGCACAACTCCCAACATGTCAGCAAAGAGGTTTCATTCTAGATAAGTACCAATGGAATGTTGTACAGTGCCATAGGCCACTTACCCATGCATATTAGTAGTATACTGTTCATCAATGCAACTATTCTAATATGCATAATACACAACCTAATTCTAGGAACATCATTATATACATTATTGAACAACATCAAGCCCTAGCATCGTAAGTGCAACAAGTGTCATACATGCCATATCATGCCTTCTTTCAGGCTAGCTCTAACTCCATGTCAAATTTTCGGAATTTACTTCAATCTGATCTAGGATCTTAACTGAGAGAACAACATGTACAACAAATCTACAACATATCAATAATGGACACAATAATGCAAGCACACAAGAGACACAGAGTTTACTTGGGGAAAACCATAAAGGTGAAAAATCCCAATAACTTCCTCAGAGATAGATAGAGCAATGATAGAACCAGAATACAAGGGATAGTCCTCTCCTAGAAGCAGAGCCTCCTCCTCCACAAGTGCACCACTCTCCACAGTGTGAGTGAGAGAATTGAATGTGTAAAATGAGAGAGACACACTCTCTATTTATACACTAACTTGACTTAACCTTTACTCAACTAGGTCGGCCTCAACTTAACCACTTAACATATTGCTGACTGGGTCGAACCCCACTAGGGTGGTCTAATAACCCTTTGACCCACATGGCCGACCCCCAATAGGGTGGTCTAATAACCCTTTAACCCACATGACTTATACAGGGCCAACCCCAACAAGGTGGTCTAATAACCCATCAAGTATAAGTTACGACACTTACAATATAAATGATGAAACTTCCGTATAGAGGAATAATAACATCTCTATAGGAATACAACATACAAATATGTGAAATACATTCCGAAGTTACATATACATCAACTCTTCCCACCACTATTATGGCATCTACCCTTCCAGTATCCTCATCTGTATCTCCAGTGGTTGCACCTGTAGTGGCTGCCACTACATCTGCGCCCCCCCCCCCCCCCATCACTGCATGAGAGCTGGTTGTCCGGCCATCTGCGCTACCTACTAATCCAGAAGCCCAGCCATGTCCATCGTCGGAGGTGTACATGGTGAGAATCAAACTAATTTACGAAAATATTTTGATGCATTAACACAAATTAATTTAAGCAATTATTACTTTTCAATGAAATGATTGTTGTAAATGTTGTAGGCTAGAATTATGGAGAGGCTTTACAGATCTGGGACAACTGTCCAATGTTTCCCAGTCACATCAGAGGTGATTTATTTAATATTCAAATTCTACATTTGTTTTATAAATGTGGTAAATGTTGCAAATGCTTGAAAATGAAGGTATCTTATATCATTTGTTCCAGAGCCAGGAGAGACGGTCTACTCCTAGACGGAGCAAGACCGAGGTATCGGTAGCTCAAAAAGTAGGAAGATCGACTTTAGGGATGTGCCTGGGAGTGACGGGGGTGGTCACAATGCTTGACACACCATGTGTTATGTACATTAGCCACGATGTGGCACTTTTTTGCAGTAGTTTTGATGTACTTTGTATCTACGGCACGAGTTGCCATGTATTTTGGATCTACGACATGAGTTGTCGCATTTTGTTTAGGGCACGAGTTCCCACTGTACATACATTGGGAACCATGTTCCACTATTTGCCACAAATTGTATATGTTTGGATGAGTTTTGTAGCCTCGATGTGCATGGACTTTCAATTATGTGATTTATATATCTCATTGTCTAATCTCGTTGTCTTATGTTGTGTGTATCAGGATGTGATGTTGTCTTAATTTTGGTTTTACCTAGATATTAGAAGAGAAGTTGGATATCATTGTGTGTGTTTGTGTGTGTGTGTGTATTGGATATCTATGCAATTGAAAATAGTAGAAAATGGACATGCATGTCCAAAATTCCTCACTAATGAGAAAATGGGACAAAATAGGCATCTTTTTAGATAGGATTGAATCCAATACTTGTAAACAAAAATAAATCATACACTATTGCAAAATACACATAAACGAAACCTAATGCATAAGCATGTGTGTGAAAACATGACAAATACAGTATTTTTCAGTCCATATAAGAAATCAATGTCAATGGATATACTAGAGTGTTGTTATTGACAAACTTATCGTATGTTTTAGTCGAATATATATATTTTTGGTTTTTTTTTTTAGCGTCAAGTGGTCAATACCAAATAAATTATTTTTGTATAGGAGAGTGGAAAATGTTAATATTTTTGGCATACACACGCCTGTAAAAATATTACATTGTTTGCTAATTTAATACATTACAATTATAATTGTGTTATGAAATCATGATCATGTCTTTGATTACTCCTTTGCATCCAAAGCGTAAGTGTTGTAGTGCATTCAATGACATGACATTTCTTAGGTACCCCTATATCATGTATATTTGACATTTGTTTTAAAAATCCTTGTTTTAGGCTTAAAATTTCAATGAATGACATTTGACTATGTTCAACTATTTTATTAGAGAACTTGCTTAGATTGTACATGATTCTTTAACTTGTTTTTGATACATTAGTCATCTAGTAATATGTTTATGATTCTTTGAATCCATCAAAAGCATGCTAAACTCGGTTGTGGAAGACCAATTTTTATAGTATTACTTATCCATGCCTAAGTCGTCTCTATAAACTATCCTCATTGAGGTGCAATAATGTTGGATGTGTAGCTTTATAATTAAGAAACACTCAACCCTTTTTTCTTTTGCACTTGCAAATGTTCAATAATTGCTCGGAATGATTGAAATGTTTTTCCACAATACATTCAAAAAGATATGCATAGTATATGATTCACTGTAGGGTTGTTGGTGGATTGTTAGTACATGATCGTTCGACTTGTTTTTGATAAATTTAACTACTTGAGAATATGTTTGTGATTGTTTCAACCAATCAAAAGCATGCTAAAATCGACTGTGGAACCACTTTTATAACTTATCCACAACTGCATTGTCTACATAAACTTACCTTTATTCAAGTGCAATGGTGATGGATGTGTAGTGTATACTCCATGCTTGATTACTAGTTGATTTATGTGATTTTATGCACAATGAAGGCCATTGTTGACAACTTGCAGAGTATCTCGGGATTACTTATAGAATATCTACATGGTTGTTGATGGACAATATTTTGTAGTTTAGAGCATACTTGTTTCTAACCTTCAAAATACATTATTTGACTGCTTTGATATCACAAGTTGATCTTTCCCTTTCTAAAGGAAACCTTGTGAGGAAATTCAAGGGACACTTCCCCATATTCAAGGATTGCATTTTTAGTAAACATATCAACATAAATTTGTGTGCATCACCTGGGGGGATTTGAACTGAGCATGTGTTGGAACATAATTAGTGAAATGGCCATAAAAAATGGCTACAAATCATTGAGTTATCCCCTTGGGATACACAAATTGATCTTAACCCTATCCAAACAATTGAGGAGTTAAGTCTAAGAATTTTGAGATAGACACTCTACACTTTCTTGATAGATCTTAGCATGAAAGAGATTGGGGGTTAAGATGAATTTTTGCAAGTAAAGTTGATTAAAGGATTGAAATTATTTTCCAAGTCATTGTAGACATTCAGAATGTAATATGGAAGTTTTATTTCCAACAAATGGATCCCAGGGACTCTCACTTCATACAACACAAGCCATTATAGTAGTTTCCAAACATGGTTCATCAAAGAAATTGCTATCAATAGTTATATATTGCCTCTAAAAACAACTAACCATTTTTTCAGTTTTTCAAGGATGGTAAGGTGTTTTGTGCATTTAGTGAGAATAAAGTTTTTTTCCCAAATTCATCATCACACATCATTTGGATATGGTCATCTAATTTAACCTCTATAGAGCACCAAATTTTTTTTCTATATCATCTACACAATGTTTATACCCACCCTTGCCCACATCAATGGTTATTCTTACCATGTTCATGTGATGCCACAATTAGTTGATGTTGCTCATGGTTCAATTATGCACCTTTGGGACTATGAATATGGTTATTACAACTATGATTGTGTGGCATTTGATAAAAAAATTCTCCCCATGATGATTATGATCACTGCATCTAATATCATCATCACCATCTTCATCATCATCACCATCTTCGTCATCGTGGTCATCTCTAGGCTCCTCATCACCATCTCCATCATCATCACCATCTTCATCATCATCATCATCATCATCATCTTCATCACCATTGCCATCATCATCAACGCCTTCACCATCATCACCATCTTCATTATCATCACCATCTTCATCATCATTGTCATCTCTAGGTCCCTCATCACCATCACCACCATAATCACCATCTCCATCATCTTCATCATCATTGTCATCTCTAGGTCCCTCATCACCATCACCACCATAATCACCATCTCCATCATCTTCATCACCATCTCCATCATCATCGCCATCATCATCAATGCCTTCATCATCATCGCCATATTCATCATCATTGTCATCTCTAGGTTGCTCATCACCGTCGCCACCATCATCACCATCTCCATCATCTCCATCATCTTCATCATCATCAACATCATCATCATCTTCATCATCACCAACATCTCCATCATCATCATCATCATCCTCATCCTCATCATCATCATCATCTTCATCACCATCTCCATCATCATCAATGCCTTCATCATCATCACCATCTTCGTCATCATTTTCATCTCTAGGTCCCTCATCACCATCGACACCATCATCACAATCTCCATCATCTTCATCACCATCTCCATCACCATCGCCATCATCATCAATGCCTTCATCATCATCACCATCTTCATCATCATTGTCCTCTCTAGGTTCCATCATCATTGTCATCTCTAGGTCCCTCATCACCATCACCAACACCATCATCATCAACGTCTTCGTCATCATCACCATCTTCATCATCATCACCAACACCATCATCTCGGTGGGTCTGAGACGCCGGTTTTCAGATAGGGGACCCCCTAGAGCATGCCTCGAAAACCCGAAAGTGGTGCCAATGGGCCATCGTCGGAGCTAGGGTTTTGCTCAGTGAGAGCCATTCCAAATTCACTCAAGGGGACCATTTCTCATTTGGAGGCCCCCAGGCATGCATGGCCACCGTGGATAGGTCCACTATGGTTGCCTGGACCTATGGGAGCCGACGAAATCCAATTCCGCTTGCCGGTTTGGGTTCCGTGGCCGCCGAGCAAATGCCCAAAGTGTTCCTGAATGGCCCTGCATGCCTGACTAGAATGCCTGTAGCACCCGAACCATGGCTTTGTTCATGAATCCATTGACTCCGATGCATCCGATACACCAGGTTTCAGCTAGGGGACCCCCCACAACGTGCCTCAAAGACCCATAAATGGTGCCAATGCGCCATCCCCGGAGCTAGGGTTTTGCTCAGTGAAGGCCATTCCAAATTCACTCAAGGGGGCCATTTCTCATCCAGAGGCCCCCAAGCGTGCGTGGAAAACATGGAGAGGTCAACTATGGACACATGGACCTGTGGTAGCCAATGGAATCCAAGTCCGCTCACCGGTTTGTGTTCTGTGGCTGCGGAGCAAATGCCCAAAGTGTCCTTGAATGGCCTGAGGGTACCCGACTAGAATACCCGTAGCACCCAAACCGTGGCTTCTTTCATGAATCCGTCAACCCCGATGGGTCTAAGATGCTAGGTTTCAGCTATGGGACCCCCCACAGTGTGCCTCGAAGACCTAGAAGCAGTGCTAATGGGCCATCCCCGGAGCTAGGTTTTTTCTCATTGATGGCCATTCCAAATTTGCACAAGGGGGCCATTTCTCATTTAGAGGCCCCCGACCATGCGTGCCCACCATGGACTGGTCCACTATGGCCACATGGACCTGTGGGAGATGACAGAATCCAAGTCCGCTGGTTGGTTTGGGTTTCGTGGCCATGTAGCAAATGCCCAAAGTGTCCCTGAATGGCCCTGGGGTGCCCAACTAGAATGCCCGTAGCGCCCGAACCGTGGCTTTGTTTGTGAATTCATCGACTCCGGTTGGTCCGAGATGCTGGATTTCATCTAGGGTACCCCCCACAGTGTGCCTTGAAGACCCGGAAGCGGTGCCAATGGGCCATCCCCGGAGCTAGGGTTTTGCTCAGTGAAGGCCATTCCAAATTCGCTCAAGGGGGTCATTTCTCATTCGGAGGCCCCCAGTTGTGCGTGGCCACTATGGATAGGTCCACTATGGCCATGTGGACCTGTGGGAGATGACAGAATCGAAGTTCGCTCGCCGGTTTGGGTTCCATGGCCGTGGAGCAAACGCCCAAAGTGTCCCTGAATGGCCCTGGGGTGCCCAAATAGAATGCTCGTAGCACCCGAACTGTGTCTCCGTTCGTGAATCCATTGACTCCAGTGGGTCAAGGACTCTGGATTTCAGCTAGGGAACCCCTCCAAAGACTGCCTTGAAGGCCCAGAAGGGGTGCCAATGGGCCATCTCCGGAGCTATGGTTTTGCTAAGTGATGGCCATTCCAAATTCCCTAAAGGGGTGCATTTCTCGTCTGGAGGTCCCCATGCATGCGTGGCCACCGTGGATAGGTCTACAATGGCCACGTGGACCTCTGGGTTCCTCTGGAATCCAATTCTGCCTGTCGATTTGGGTTCTGTGGGCCCGGAGCAAATGCCCAAAGTGTCCCTGAATGGCCATCACTAAGCAAGACCCTAGCTCCGGAGATGGCCAATTGGCACTGCTTTCGGGTCTTCAAGGCATGCTGTGGGGGGTCCCCTAGCTGAAATCCGACATCCTAGACCCACCAGAGTTGAAGGATTCATGAACGAAGACACGGTTCAGGTGCTACTGGCATTCTAGTCGGGCACCCCAGGGCCATTCAGGGACACTTTGGGCATTTGCTCTGCGGCCACAAAACCCAAACCGGCAAGCGGAATTGGATTCTGTCAATTCCCATAGGTCCACATGGCCATAATGGACCTGTCCATGGTGTTCATGGATGCCCGGGGGCCTCCGGACGAGAAATGGCCCCCTTGAGCGAATTTGGAATGGCCTTCACTATGCAAAACCCTAGCTCCAGGGATGGCCCATTAGCACCGCTTCCGGGTCTTCGAGGCACACTATGGGGGGTCTCCTAGCTTAAACTCAACATTGCGGACCCACCAGAGTCGATGGAGTCACCAATATAGCCACGGTTCGAGTGCTATGGGCATTCTAGTCGTGCTCCCCGGGGCCATTCAAGGACACTTTGGGCATTTGCTCCACAGCCATGGAACCAAAACCAGTGAGCGGACTTGGATTATGTCAGCTCCAACAGGTCCACTTGGCCATAGTGGACCTATCCATGGTGGCCACGCTCGCCTGGGGGCCTCCGGATGAGAAATGCCCCCCTTAAGCAAATTTGGAATGGCCCTCACTGAGCAAAACCCTAGCTCCTGCAATGGCCCATTGGCACCTGTTGATGTATATGTAACTGCAGAATGTATTTCACCCATGTATTTCATATATGTATTTTGTACTCATATAGAGATGTTATTATTCCTCTATATGGAAGTGTCGTCATTTATATTGTAAGTGTCGTAACTTATACTTGGTGGGTTATTAGACCACCTTGTTGGGGTCG
Organism: Larix kaempferi; assembly: GCA_027924585.1. Lineage (NCBI taxonomy): Eukaryota > Viridiplantae > Streptophyta > Pinopsida > Pinales > Pinaceae > Larix > Larix kaempferi. The sequence continues at coordinate 55,905,942 of BSBM01000510.1, forward strand.
GCCCTGTATAAGTCAAGTGGGTCAAAGGGTTATTAGACCACCCTATTGGGGGTCGGCCATGTGGGTCAAAGGATTACTAGACCACCAAGTGTGGGGTCGACTCGGATTAAGTTAAGCATGGGTTAAGCTAGACATGTAGGCCCCATTAGTTTATTGGGTAGGACATCAGGAGATCTCTATTTGATCATTCTATTCTCTCACTCACACTGTGGAGAGTGGCGCACTTGTGGAGGAGGAGGCTCTGCTGCTAGGAGAACACTATCTCTTGTATTCTGGTTATATCATTGCTCTATCTATCTCTGAGGAAGTTATTGGGGTTTTTCACCTTTATGGTTTTCCCCAAGTAAACTCTATGTCTCTTGTGTGCTTGCATTATCGTGTCCATGATTGATATGCTATAGATATGCTATACATGTTGTTCTCTCAGTTAAGATCCTAGATCAGATTGAAGTAAATTCTCAAAATTTAGCATGGTATCAGAGCTAGCTTGAAAGAAGGCATGATATGGCATGTATGACACTTGTTGCTCTTACGATATTAGGGCTTGATATAGCAAAAACCAGTCATCGTAGCACTTCGCTATAAATCCATTTTGGCAAAGTTTTTGGATCTGAAACTTTGACACATCGAAGATCAGAACCCCATGTACATTGTGTCCAAAGGACAACTTCTAATTCATTGTAATTTGTGATTTATGATCTGTACAATATAAGGTTTCTGCCTCTTCCAGATCTGAGTCAAAATTAGGTGACCTTGGGAAAAAGGTCATAACTTGGGCTAGGAAGCTCCAAATGACATTTAGTAAAACGTGACAGGTATTACATAGACTGTACTATCTCAAAAAAAAAATTTAGAGGTCGAAGATGAACCAGTGACACGTGTAACGCTGTACAAGTTCGCTCTCCTATATTATCCCATAAACAGGTCACATTGCGACACTTGGCATAAGTCTCTCTCAGATAATCAAATTAAGGTCATACTTATCGGGATGGAAAGATAACCGTTCAGGATATCTCAAGAAAATGTTTCTGAGGCAGAAGTTGAACCAATGACACGTGGCACGCCGTACAAGTTCGATCTCCTGTATTATCCCATAAACAGGTCACATTGCGACACTTGGCATAACTCTCCCTCAGAGAATCCAATTGAGGTCAGACCTATCAGGATGGAAAGATAACAGTTCGGGATATATTAGGAAAATGTTTCACACCCTGTGGATTGAAAAGTTTGGAGTTACACAAGAAACAATTAGGTACATATTTATGTCAAAACAGAATTATTTTTTAGCAGCTTCATTCATGGCTTTCGGAATTTAGGGCTTCATAGAAAGTTGGAATTTCTATAATCGGAGACCACGGCTGGATGCTGCTCATCAAAATCAAAATTTAAAGACCACGATTAGATTTTTTGGTTGGGAAGAAGGTTGGGCTTGATCAAACCCTAGTTTGGGAATTTGATTGGAAAGATGGAAAATTAGGGTTTCTGCAAAACTTGGAATTTTGGAAATCTGTGACCATGGTTGGAAGCTCCTAAGAAAAATCAAAGCTTAGAGATTTGAATCAAATCTTTTGGTTGGGTGAAGCTCCGGGAAACTCAAACCCTAATTCAGGGTCCTCCCTATTGAATCCAGAAATCTAAAAGGCAATTTCAAGTGGTGAAACTTTGCAGTTTTCAAATTCTGAATATACCAACTTGATCAGCTCATCAAGGCGCATATTTCTATCCTTTCAGAAGTTTGAAATTCAAAGTCTGAATTTTTAGGGTTTCCTTGACAAACCCTAATCCACCTCGAGGTCCAGTTCTTGCAAATCAAGTGGTTTGGGTTAAAACTAGAAGAAGATGGATTTGTCACCTGCATAAGTGAAGAAGTTCTTGTCTCAGAGGGAGATGAGGCTAAGGCCTTCCATAAGAAGATTACAAGCAATCTTGACAGGTATGGCTTACAGGTATGTTTCATGGTTAATTTTATCATATGTTTGTCTTCATATCATTACAGTACAATCTTTATTAATTACCAGACTTGTCGTATCACCTTAATAGAAGATATTCATTGATTAAGGTTTTGACACTTATGAATGTACTAATGCATTGTGATGTTGTATGAGGTTTATGTTGTTCACTAACATAAAAGGTACACCAAGAAAGACAAACCATGTTCTACTTCAAGAACATATTATCATGGTGACATGAAGACAAAGATTCATCCATTGTCATGGATCACATAGAAGATCTACTTTCAAGGTATGTATAACTTGGTCCTACAATGGTTAACCTATGAGACATGCAGGTTACTAGCACAAGTCACTGAAAAGAACCAGAAGACATTATGCAGGTATGTTATACATAACTAGCTAGCATGCTAATCCATGTATGTTTTTCCTATATCAAGCTAGAATCCTACCTTGTGTTAGGATCTTATACTATTGTGTTGTTGATAATGATTATTCATGAAGTCATAGGTTTGAATAGTCATGGTTGTGTGCATATTATGCTTCTTAACATAATTGATGATATGACTAACCAGAAGAATCATGAAGGTATAGGTTTGAGTAATCATGGGTTTAGGCATATTATGTTTCTTACTTTAATATGACTAACCATAAGAGTCCTATATAAACCTTGAAATGCTTATTATTTCTGTTTGAAATGATCATGACTATACATGCTTAAGATTATTGTGTTTTGATAGTATTAAGAATATACTAATGAATGTATGATCATGTATGAGACCTCAATGATAACACAATGATGATACTAATAAACATGCATAGTGATTAAGGATGGATATAAGTTCAAGGGCAGGTAATCCAAGAAGCAAAGATCAAGAGGGAGCACACTCTAGTTGTTCCTGCAAGAAAGCAAAGGAACACACTTCAGTAGTTTCTGAAAGGATGCAGATATTCAAAGGGAGTTGACCACTTCTCACAATCCACATCAGAATGGAGTTGCAAAAATTCAGAGGGAGTCCACCCAGCAACCAAACAAAGATAAGTATTTGAATTGTCATTTCTTGCATAATGTTATTCAATGATGTATATGCTTATGTTCCTAGAATTAGGTTGTGTATTATGCATATTATAATAGTTGCATTGATGAACATTATACTACTAATATACATGGGTAAGTGGCCTATCGAACTGTACAACATTCCATTGCTACTTATCTAGAATGAAACCTCTTTGCTGACATGTTAGGAGTTGTGCACACTCTTAACAATGTTCTGGTAGAGATTGGAAGGCATCTAGAAAGTTACGAAATATGGGTAAATTTTGTATTGAAGCATTGGCTAAGATAATTGCATGACTGTATGACATATTTCTTTATGTGTAAGAATTTGTTCTGAAAACTATGAGATGTTTTCTAATCATGCAATTTAACTTCTTGTGTAGGAAAGATCGTATACCATCACCTACAAAAAGAAGGACTACAACATTTGTTCAGCAACAAAGTTATCTATTGAAAATATTGAAGATATTGAAGTCCCCAGGATCTGGGAAGAATGCCATCATCGAGGAGTACCAGTCAATCATGAAGATGTTTGGAATGTAGTCCCAAAGGGTAGTCTGAAGTGACTTCAAGAGGATCTACAAGATCAAGCATGCTGCAGATGGAAGCATAGAGAAATATAAAAGTGATGAAATAGAAGATACACCAAATGGATTTCAAGACAACCTTCTTGAATGGTGTAGTCATATATATTTGCAGAACTTGGTATGGTAGGATAGATAGATTTCTATCCAATTTGGGATTTACCAAGAATAAAGCAGATTCCAACCTTTACTACAAGTTTGAGGAAGGAAATCCAGTGATACTACTATGTGGATGACCTGTTTGTAATAGGTGAGGATAGATTGATTGCCGACACGCAGAGGAAGCTTGTTGCCAAGTTCGAGTTGAAGAACTTGGGGATGATGCACTATTTGTTTTTGGCATGGAGGTGTGGTAGAGTGCAGATGGAATCTTCCTTGGACAAGGGAAGTATGCAGTAGAGATCCTGAAGAGGTTCGGGATAATGGACTGCAAGGCCATGGCCACACCTGTGGCATCGAACCTTAAGCTTTTGTGTGATGCTTCATCTGATTCAGTTGATATGATTATGTATCGTCAGATGATAGGGTCCTTGATGTACCTGAAGAACACAAGACCAAATATTTGCTTTGTGGTGAACACATTGAGCCAGTTCCTGATGTATCCGAGGAGTGTTCACCTAGTTGTTGTAAAGCATATTCTGAGGTACCTAAAGGGTATAGTTGATTATGGGCTCAAGTATGATGTGAATCAAAAGTTTAACCTGTAGGTTTATGTTGATTTAGATTGGGCAGGCAGTGTTGCAGATAGGGATCAGGCGTGATCTCTTGGTTTAGCAGGAAGCATTCCTGCGTAGCACTGAGTACAGTTGAAGCAGAGTATGTTGCGACGGATGAGTAGGTTGCAGATGTATTGACCAAGCCATTGGCAAGAGAGCAGTTTGAGTACTTCAGAGAGAGGCTTGGTGCACTTCAAATCGAGGTTCCTTCCAAAGGGAAGTCATGAGTCCGGAAGATGCAGATTTACATGAGCTTTTCTGACATGGTTGATGTGTTCTCCCTTGGTCGTGATATAATTGCTGAGCCATTTTTCACATGGTGGTAGATGTGTTCTCCCATGGTGAAAAAGTAAGGGCTGGAGCCTTCCCCGAATGGTGGTAGATGTGTTCTCCCATGTCGGTGGTGTAAGTGCTCGATGCTGTGCATTTGGGCCATGCTTTGTGGACGATGAGATGATCTGAAGAGGACGATGCTATGATGATCAGGAGGATCATGGATGATGAGCATCAGGATGATGCTCGAGTTACTACTCTGTGTATGCATCATGTTGGATGCTGGATATGATCAGTTGGATCATTTATGTGTATATGTATGTACGCATCATGTTGGATGCTGGATATGATCAGTTGGATCACTTGTATGTATTTTTGTATATGCATCATGTTGGATGCTTGGACCATGTGTTTGTATATGTATTAGGTGGATACATTGTATGATTAGGTGGATCATGTATGGTGATATGTATCATGTATTTGTATTTGTATCAGGTCAATACACTGTATGATTAGGTGGATCATGTATGATGATATGTATCAGGTAGATACTTGGTATGCATCAGGTAGATGCATTGTATGATCAGGATGATCATGGATGACGAGCTTCAGGATGTTGCTCCAGATGACATGCAGCAGGATGTTGCAGTGATGATGATTGGGATGATCATGTGTACATCAGGATGTTGTATGGTGAGTATCAGGTTGATACTCTGTGGCCGTGGAACAGGTTGTGCAGATAAGCATGTAATTTGTGCCCTGGAAGACTTGCAGATAGTCTTCCGAGGTTTTTCCTATGGCATGTAATTTGTACCTTGGGATATCTGGCAAATGCTCTTTCGAGGTTTAGCTTGGGAGGACATATAATTTGTGCCTTGGGAGATCTGCAAATAGTCTTTCAAGGTTTTTTCTATGGCATGTAATTTGTGCCCTAGGATATATGGCAGATGCTCTTTCAAGGTTTTGTCCTATGGCATGTAATTTGTGCCCTGAGAGATCCGATAGGTTGAGCCGTGTGCTCGTAATCAGTCCTGGGATGCTCTTTCGAGGTTTTTCCATGACTGTTAACACCCAAAAAGTGTTCACTACCTCATTTACCTCATTACATGGCTCATTTGTCCATTTTCTTACCATATTTCCCTTAAAAACGCTAAAAATCCCACTAAAAAGCCTCCAAAAGGCCTAAAATGCCTCCAAAAGGCCACAAAACCATCAAAAAAGCCTCAAAAAGGCTAAAAAACCCCTTTTTCCTCCAAAAATATCCAAAATTCCTCTAAAATAGCAAAATCCCTCTAAAAAGGGAATAAAAAATATAAAATAATGAGGAAAAGGAGGAAAAAACCCTATACAGCTGCCCTAAACCATATGGTTCCCAAAACCATGGGCCAGCACTCCACCACCAAAAAACTATAAATAGGTGATGGAGACCCCTTATTCCATATCCACAGTCAAGTATACCCTTACTCTGCCAAAATCTCTCTTGAAACCCTAGCTCACCCTTGAGCTGCTTTCACCTTGAGAGCCCCTTTTGGCCCATTCCCACCATTGGAGAAAGAGAAGGAGCAAGTTGGAGCTTGGAGCAACCCTCTTGGACATTGCAAGAGCTTCACCAACCTTCACATTGGAGGTAAAATTAATACAAAATCCATTCTTTACATCTTGTTTTTCTGTTTCATGCACATGTTTAGAGTAATTTAGATTTATGTTTTAGCATTTTAATTTACATTTACTGAACTGCTACTAAGGAGTCCATTCTCCTTAGTAGGTGCTCATTTGCACAAGCTAGGGGTAAAACCCTAGCTACAGTTTTGGCGACTCCCATAGGTTTGAATTTCTGGTTACAATTTTTAAATATTTTTTATGTTCGGCTGTCCCTTTCGGCCACCGTATACTACATTTTTTCCCCCCACAGTCGCGTTCCAACCGAGTCTTTCAGGCACTTACCTGCGACCCGACCGCGGCTCTCAGACTGTTTCCGGTGACCTGCCGATGGTTTTCAATCTGTTACCTGCGATTCGGCCGCGGCTATTAGCCTGTTTGGGACGGTCTAACTGCGGCTATTACCCTATTTTTTGCGTCCCGCCTGCGGCTTTCGGCCAGTTTCCTGCAACCCGTCGGTGCCTTTCGGCATATTTACTGCGTCCCGCCTGCGGCTTTCGGCCAGTTTCCCGCAACCCGCCGGCGCCTTTCGGCGTCTTTCCTGCATCCCGACTGCGTTTTTTAGCCCAAAACCCGCAACCCGCCTGTGACTGTTCAGCTATTTTTCGCGGTCTAACAGCTCAGATTTGCCCAAAACCCACAGTCTGTTTTCTCCATTTTTCTCTGTTTTGAACCCAGAACTTTGCTGCACTATTTTCTGCACCAGCACAGCCCTCTGTCCTACCTGCAGCCACCCTTCCTTATAGCATTTTTCTGCAGTTTTTATTTCTGTTTCATTTACAGAACCGTTTTTTCATTTTTAGCATTTTAAATTGGAAAAAGAAAATTGTGCATTTTAAAAGTTAATTTCTGTATTGTAATTGCTAGATAGAAAGTTTCCCTCCCTAGTGGCACTTTCTACTTGGGTTCATCATCATTTCACAAGCACACACTCTGTCACATAATTCAAGTGAGCCTTAAAAACTATCTAACTCAACCAATATTCTAACCCCACTTGGGGAACACAAAAGAATCTTTGTAGTTAGGTAGGATCGGGGGGATAGGCTTCCAATAACACCCCTCGGTTACTTACACTTGAGACATAGCTGTTGTCCAATTAGGAAACCAAAATCCTCTAGTACTTTTTGGCACGGTCACAACCAGTTTACCAGAGGGCCTCTCCCCTAGCAGGGTTGAAGTCGCGAGACTGGTTCCGGAGGCCTGAGTGGAATACCGCACTCCATTCAGTAATCGAAGGGCTACCTTTCATAGTTCTCGGGATATCCCTGTATAGGGGTATTGTGGTAAAAGGACCAAACGGCAGATTCACCTTTCTGGACGTGTCATGAATGGGGTATCTTAGTTGCCATTCTTCTAGGATTGACTACCCGGTGTCCCTCCCGGTAGGGGGACATCTTAGCCACTTGGCTTTCCTATTCATATTGTATGACTTGGATTTCATCACCTTGCAGAGGATATGTCTAGTTGAGTCAAAATACTTTTTAGTTAGGTCTTTGCATGCTCCCTTACCTCCTTTTGGTCTAGTGAGTCCACCATTTTTTATTTTTAGGAAACCTGTTGCTTGTTGGTATTCTGACCATTTTGTTGGTACTCCACTTATTGTAGCACAGCTGTTACAGTAGGTGTTTTGTTGGCCTGAGTGCCTTGTTTTTGAGCTCTCCTTCGGCACACTCGGTTGCATTAGGATTTTTGAGTTGTTTTTTCACTCACCACAATCCCCAGCGATTTGACACCATCTGTCACCATTGAGTCCCCGAGACATTCTCGGTGCCTTAGGGGCGAGCCCCCACAGCACGGTTCACTTGACACCACCCGTCATAGACTTTGATCATTATCACTTGATACCACTCATCACAAATCTAGAGCCTTGTCACTTGACTCCACTCATCAACGGCATAGGACTCCGTCACCTGATATTGACGCCCCTTACTTTACCTCCGATTCTGAAGAAGAGTCTGAGAACCCCATTTATACTGCCCCTACTAGCCCCATGGCTGGTACTACTTCCACCACTACACCAGTTACCACTCCTGCTATGGGTATGCCCTCAATGGGGCCCACATCTACCGTTCCCCTCACTGCACCTATTCCCACAGCTGGAATACCTATCCCCACTCCATCAGTGGCTCACACCACCCATGGTGGCGCAGGACCCTCCTATACCTTAGTTCCCCCACTTGGGGGAAACATCCCAAACCCTGTCCCTCCACTTGGGGGCATTGGCCCCAACTTGGTCCAACCCACTATTGTGTCACATCCTTCTTCCAGTCTGCCATTCATGGCTAGCCTCAACCTACCTGACCTAGCCAGACTAACCAACGATCCTATCCGACACGACCCTGCATTGCCTCACATGCCTACCAAGCTCCCCTATGACATCCCTAAGTTCGAGGGCAAGGCAGGTGAGGACCCTCAAAACCATATTATGTCTTTCCATCTATGGTGTTCCTCCAACTCCATAGTGGATGACTCTGTTCGCCTTCGTCTGTTACAACGCACCTTCACTGGCTCTGCAGCTAAGTGGTATATCGAGCAACCCCACGGGACCCATGCCACCTTTACTTCCCTTCCCTCGACCTTCCTGCAGTTCTTCCAATTACCGGTCCGCTACGACTCGGGCATCGAGATTCTCCTGTCTTGCAGACAAAACACGGCTACCCACATCACGGACCACATTCATGAGTGGCGTCGACGCCGTAGCTTATGCAAGATCAAATTAGACGACCGTATCTTCCTAGATTGGTTCCTCAAGTCCCTTCTTCCTGTCATTACTAAGGATGTAGCTTCCGAAATACCACAGTCTGAAGAAGAGGCCATCCTTAAGGCACAGCAGTTCGACCTCATTTATGCCCAGTTGAGTTACCTTTATACCATTATACCTAACACCCCTCGCGGTGAATCCTACCAGCACGATGCACCGGGGGCATCCAATGCTGCAGATGGCATCATCGACCGTATTTCTTCGCATCCCCAACCCTTTTCCATAGCACGTCCTAACCCTGGCCCCAACCTTTCGCACGCTACCTCACAGTCTGGAGCAACCAACTTGTATGCTCCCATGACACATCACCACCATTCCCATGGACCCACCTGTCCACCCCAGTGATTTGGTCATGTGCCCCCCGCTTACACCCCCCTGGTTGCACCTCAGCCCTATTACCACTAGCAGGATGCACCAGCTCCTGCGCCTTCCCAGGCCCAACCCACCTATTACAACCAGCAGGATGCACCAACTCCTGCGCCTTCCCAGGCCCAACCCGCTTATTACCCGCCACAGACAGCCCCTGCGGCAAATCCACAACCTGCTCCGCAGCCATATCAGCAACCCCCTAAAGGTGCCGCACCTGCGCAGCCTCCACCTACGTATCATCCACCACAGCCGACTCCCGCACCTGCACAACCCCAAAACCCACCTGCTGCCCAAGGGCAAGTGTACGCCCAACAAAATCAGCAGCAAAACTAGAACAACCAGCGCAACCAGGGCCAACAAAACCGTGGCAAGGGCCGTAATCATGGGAACAACCAACCTACAGACCAAGGTGGTCAACCGCCTAATCCCCCAGACAACAATAATGTGGCCCCCGCTAACCAAAACCATGATCTCCCGCCCAAGCAGGCTAAGAACCCCAATTTGCGAACAAACCATCCTTGTTCTATTTGCGGGGTCTATGGCCACTACACACATGCTTTCCCACACTTGGAGCGAGCTCAGCAACTTTGGGTTGATGATGCCCATCGCCAAGGGCATGCGGCTCCTCAAGCACCACCCAACCCCCCCGCAACCTTAGTAGCCACCTTTGGTGCTGCAAAACCCTTTACCAAACCAAGGCATAGTGAACACTCAGCCATTAGCTCCCCCTCAAGCCAATGTGCCACCCCAGCAACAGATCACTTACGCCGCTCCTGATCAACCGATGTTTGACTCAGGTACCCACCACTTGTTGATGATGTCATTCGCTGATGTCAACCTCCAGACCTGTCGGAACCAATATGGCTCCACCTCTGAAGCCCCTCCCGTCGATAAAGCCACTAACGCTCATCCCTTTGATCAGGCGTTACATATCCCTCCGCCCCCAATAGATGGTGCTTCCAAAGCACCTCGTTTCCCACTTCGCCGTATCAACAATAACCCGAATGCGTGCGCTGCGTCAAACTACAACATTGTAGACGACTTAGCCCAATCTCCCGCAGCCATGTCTGCGTTAGAAGTCTTGAAGAACTGCCCTTCTCAGCACAAGACTCTACTCTCAGCCATTGGGGTTATTGACCCGAATGATTCGAATTTGATGGCATTTGATTTGGACCAATCTGAACCCCGCTTGCCTTCCACCTTAGCATTCCAAGTTTCTGTTTCCGTTCGGAATCTTGTCATCCATCGGTGCATCATCGATGAAGGTGCCTCCACATGCGTTATGTCTACATTCGTATGGCAGAAGTTGGGATCCCCTACCCTTCAACAGTCCACCACTGCATTACGCGCCTATGATGGTCGTTTGGCTCAGCCCCAAGGTCTCCTAGCCAATGTCCCCGTCCAGTTAGGTGGTAAAACCGTCCTCATTGACATCGAGGTCATCAACGCCCAACTTGATTACAACCTCTTACTCGGTCGTAGCTACATGTATGCTATGCAGGCAGTAGCTTCCTCTGTCTTTCATACCATGATGTCCCCCCATGACGGACGCGTGGTCAAGATCGACCAACTCACTTACTATGATCCAAATGCCCCCGCTGCACCCGAAAATGTTCTCCCCATGGTTGAACAACCTGTTAATGGTGCTGCTACCTCATTTGTTTCCTCTTTGGGACCTGGAGTTTACTCAGACCCGTCGATGACATCTACCTTCCAATCCATTCCTCCCCCGTCATCTATGCCCGAAGTGTCTAACTTATATACCCTTTCCCATGATAACCAAACACCTAACAATCAACCACCCTTGTTTCCTAAACCACCGTTGGTACCTAACCACATTGGTGTTACACCTATCCACACAATCCCCTTCCTAGTCCCTCCATCGGGAGTGGTAAGCGCCCCGGTCATGGCTACCCTTAGCCTCCCTGGGTTAACCTTGGGATTACCCGTATGGTATCTTTTGCCTCCTGTTCCCCCACCGACACCAAGCGTCATCCTACAACCAATGCAACCCATGGCTACTACCACTCAGCCACCCCTCGGTGTCTCTACCCCTTCGTCCTCCATGAATCCCCCTCTTCCTCCCAAACCCACTAGGGGCAGAGGCCCCCAACCTTACACTGCTGTACCACCTCCCAAGATAGTAAAAAACCCCCCGTGTTTCGTGCTCCTCCCAAATGCTTGTTGTGCGATGAGTTAGGCCATGCGACTCATCAATGTCCACAGTTACCGGCATTACAGGAACACATGCAGATGCTTGACGATGACCCCAATATCCTGGTTGTCAAACTAGATCCAACCCCTAGACCTCGTGATAAATCATTACGCACTAACCACCCCTGTGCCATATGCGATGTTTACAGGCATTACTCACATCACTGTCCCGATCTCCCCGATTATAGAGCAGCTCTCTATGAGATGAACAATCTGGATCTTGAGACGACACCACCCACCATTGAGGAGATTCACCCCCTGATCCCACCCCCATCCGGGGAGATCAACACCATTTACATGATCTCTTCAACTACCATTCCCTCGTCAATCGATTTGATGGCCCACACTTTCCGTACTGATGAGGATATTCTCGAGGCTCTCACTGCCTCGGAGTATCCTTGGGATGACATGCACCATCGTTCGTATTTCCTCCCAGAAGCATCTTCCTCTAGCACCGCTACCCAATTTGCGGTTGAATCTAAAGACTTCCTCCCCACCAAGGTCGACTGGTTTAAGGACCCTATTCCTGCTCCGGATGCCTTTGAGGAAGGTAACATGGCCAATATTTCACCTTTCATCCACATAGATATCTCTGACCCACCTGGCGTCCTTGAATGCATTTCCTTAGGAGCCTCCTGCAGTGAACAAGAGATTGAAGAGTACAAAAAACTCTTCCAAGAATTTCGTGATGTCTTTGCCTAGTCTTGACCTCGCCATTATCGAGCACCACATTGACACATGGCCTGATGTACCCCCCGTTCGTCAGAAACAACGCCCCATTCATCCTTCCAAGCTACCCGCTGTCAAAGCAGAGATTGAGAAACTTCACAACGCAGGATTCATTTATCCTACTGCTTATACCACCTGGGTTTCAAACCCCGTTCCCGTTAACAAGAAACAAGGCACCATTAGAGTATGCATTGACTTCCGTGATTTAAACTGTGCTTGTCCCAAGGACAACTTCCCCACGCCATTTATGGACCAACTCATCGATGCGTGTGCGGGGCATGAAGTACTCTCCTTCATGGATGGTTTTTTCGGATACAACCAAATTCAGATCCGTAAGGAAGACTAGTACAAAACTGCCTTTACTACCCCATGGGGTACCTTTGCCTATCGCGTCATGCTTTTCGGCCTCAAAAGTGCTGGTGCCACCTTCCAGCGGGCCATGACCTATTGCTTTCACGACTTGGTCCATATCTTGTTAGTCTACCTTGATGACCTTACAGCTCATTCCCAGAAACGATCAGACCACCTTAATGACCTTCGGTAAGTTTTTCTGCATTGTCGCAAATACCAAATCCGCTTGAACCCACACAAGTGTGTCTTTTGCATTCCGGCAGGCCGATTGTTGGGTTTTATTGTTTCCCAGAAAGGAATTACTGTTGATCCCCTAAAAATCCAAGCCATCTTAGACCTTCCCTCTCCTCGCACGCTCCGGCAGCTCCAAAGTCTGCAGGGGCGATCCAATTTCCTTCGACGCTTCGTTCCTGATTACGCCACTACCATTCATGGTTCTTGCGCCTGCTCCGTACCCACATACCCTTCGTCTGGGATGAACAAGCAGAAGCTGCATTCAAAGCCCTCAAGAAAGCTCTCACACAAGCCCCTCTGATCTCCCCTCCGGATTTCTCTCAGGACTTCATCCTATACGTCTCGGCATTCGAGCATGCCGTGTATGGAGTCTTGGTTCAAGAAGATGCCTCTCACCAAGAGCATGTCATTTACTACCTCAGCCAGACATTGTCTGGCCCACCCCTACGTTACCCATATGAGGAGAGGCTAGCCCTAGCTGTGGTCTTTTCCGTCCAAAAACTATGACAATACATCTTACTTAGTCATACCACAGTCGTTGCCGACTCCAACCCCATGGTCTATCTCCTAAACCGACGACTACTGCAAGGTCATGTTGCTAAATGGGTCATTATCCTCCAGGAATATGACCTCACTTTCTGAACACCTAAGAGCACTAAATCCCTTGCGCTTTCCCAACTCATAACTGATCTACCTTCCCTTCTCCCGGCCCCACAAATCTCTGATGAGTTACCCGACAATCACTTGTTCACTATCTTGTCTGATGACCCATGGTACGGTGATATTTTGTTATAAATACGCACGCAGATGTTCAGACCCAAAGTCGCCCGTAATGGACGTCGTCGCATCCGTCACCAGGCCTCTCGATATCTCCTCTTAGGCGATGTCCTTTACTGGTGGGGGTTAGACACAATTCTTCGTCGTTACCTTACACACGAGGAAGCTGAACACGTCCTTAATGACTGTCATAGCGGTGCCTGCGGCAGCCATTTCTCAGGGATGGCCACTGCCCAAAAGGTCATCCGCTCCGGATACTTCTGGCCTACACTTTTCACCGACTGCATCACTGCAGTCAAGCATTGCCATAACTGCCAACTTTTTGCCCCCAATGCCCGGACACCACCTGCTCCGTTACACCCAGTCGTCACTGTTGGTCCCTTTTGTAAGTGGGCCATCGACTTCATGGAGTGTAGACCCCCGTCTGCCAACGGCCACAAATACATCATTGTCGCCATCGATTACTTCACCAAATGGGCCGAAGCCATGCCTACCTTCAATTGTACCGCTGACACAGCTGCCCGTTTCTTTTTTAACCATGTTATCACTCGATTTGGGGTTCCTAAACAGTTGGTCTCAGACCATGGGTCCCACTTCAAAGATTCCGTTTGGCGCGAGTTACCCACCCTCCTCAAATTCGAACATCAGTTCTCTTCTACTTACTACCCCCAAGGGAACGGCAAAGTAGAGGCCATTAACACAATCTTAAAGACCATCCTCCAATGCACTGTTGACCGACATAAGTCCAATTGGCACCACATGTTGTTCCCAGCCTTATGGGCTTACCGTACCTCTACCAAGACCGCCACTGGTTTTACCCCGTTTCATTTAGTTCACGGTGTAGAATTTGTCCTCCCCATCGAATGTCAGATACCTGCCTTACATATCGCCGTTGAGCTTCTCCCCGATACCTCCCCACTTGAGCAACGTCTGCTATCCCTTGAACAAGCCGATTAAGACCGTCCTGCCGCTCTCCATACCATTGAACCTGCTAAGAACCGCTCCAAAGCTGGTTACGACAAACACGTACACCCTCGAACTTTCCACGAAGGGGACCTTGTCCTCGCCTATGACCAAGCCCATGACAAAACTGGCAAAGGGAAGTTTGAATCCATGTGGCAAGGCCCTTACATCGTGCAGACTTGTCTCAGCAAGGGGGCATACATTTTAGCTGACTCCGAAGGTCACCCTTTGCGCAACCCTCGTAATGGGTTGTATCTCAAACGCTTTTATCCCTAAATCACTCACGGCCCCATTGGTCCGTATTGTACAATTTGCTCTCTTTTTTGTTTTTCACCTTTTTTACCGCGATCTTACATTCCTCATTTTTGCATGACCACAGATGGACCATCTTCCACCTTATTACAATGGCTTCGCCGATGGAGCAAGCTGCTGGTCTCCCAACCTGGCTTCTGCAGCGTGGGTCCTATATTCCCCTTCCCATGAAATGATTCACCTTGACGGAATCTGCATAGGCGCTGCAACCAATAACCAGGCGGAGTATGATGCTGTGACCGGTCTCCTGACTGCTGCCCTCCAGATAGGCATACGTCACCTTCATGTGTTCCTTGACTCCCAGCTGCTTGTCTTCCAGCTCAACAACTGCTACCAGCTGCATGATCCCTGCCTCTTTTGAAAATTCCTACGCACAAAACAACTCAGCCGACAGTTTGAATCCATAGCATTCACCCATGTCCCATGTCCTCAAAATAGTGTCGCAGATCAAATGACCAACAACATTCTCGATTGGCACATCAATCACACCATGTAAAATCTCCATCATGCATCATCATCATCCCATAGCATCTCATAACATATATAAAAACCCAAAAAGATTGCAAAGGGCATCCATGTGCCTATCACCACACAAACATTTGCATCCATGTGCAATAAAAAATACAAACACATTCATATACAGGGGCATCCATGTGCCTAGTCCTACCTTCATAGTGTTGCATCCATATGCAATACATCACCTAACATACACAAGGGGCATCCATGTGCCCAACATCCTATACTACTTGCATCCACGTGCAGTACAAACATACAACATCACAAAAAGATGCATCCACGTGCATATATATATATATCAAAAAATATGTCACACTGCTATACATATCCTGAGTACCCCGATACTCAGCTATACAAAAATGTCTATACATCCCTAAAGCCTCATAAAATACATGCCGTAGCTACAAAACTCGGGGGGAGTCCCCTGCACTCCCTAATGAGAGTCATACCCTGCATCAGCTGCCTCTGAATCCTCCCCTCGCTCCTCCTCCGGCAAATACTCATCCCCTACGGGCTCATGTGCCCGTGCCCTATCCGCCAAGATAGCCACCCGGATTGCAATGGATCTGAACTCTCGGGGTGCCCTCATGCAATCCTGAACTACATCGGGATCCACATCCCGCCATCCCTTGTTGGTTACTCCAACTAGTAACCGATCTAGCAAAACTCGAACGGACTCCAAAGTCCCCTCCGCGTCCCACCGACACACCTCCCCTCGACCTGGTAAGGCTGGTACTGCCACATGTCCCCTCCGTACGACGTGTCCTGGCGGTGGTCTCGGACCCACATCTGTAGATCACACATCAGTCAGTAATAGTATATATCATAACACACATCATATATAAAACTTGACATCCATAAAATACAAGTACATCAATATGTACCGTCTGGTCCCCATGCCTGTCTTGGTGCTTGAGGCGCCTCTGGGTCTCCCGTGTACTCCATATCCCTATACGGATAGTCGTCCAGTGGTAGTGGCATCTGTAGCCACTGCAGGTATAACTCCTGCGTGAAGTATCTATCAACCTCACCGCCACCACGGCGGTGCATCATCTCGCTCCACCGCACCATCCACGGCTCCCTCAAACCTCCCGCCCTGATCGGTACCCGCGGCCGCAGGGTGGGTACCCTCTCCATGAAGAACGCACATAGGAAGGAACCATAGCAAAACCCCTTGCCAGATTCCTTCACCGCTGTCAGCTGTCGCTGTACACAGGTGAGGAACATCTGGCCCCATGCATAGTAGACCTCATCCAGTATGCGCTCCACAAGCTGCATTTGGACCCCAGACACCTTCTCCGGTGACTGGGACCCTAATACACGCACCACGCATGCTGCAATCGCCCGTATCGCCAGCTCCTATAGGTCTATCACCTGGAGTGCATTCCTATGCACCCTAGCCTCTGGAGCACAGTATCGCTCTAACATATCTTCCATATCCACATCAGTAGATACTCTCGGTTGCGTATCTGCCATCCTACCCAGACAGGGCAACCCCGTTAGGAAGTATACATCTGTCAAAGAGAGGTCCACCCTCTCACCCTGCACCATGAAAGCCTGTATGTCTGGCTCCCAGAAACTCACTAGCCGATTCAGCAGCAACCCTGCTGAACACATCATGGGTACCTACGCGAACTTCAGCAGTCCGCACATCCCCAACACTGCCTGCATATGACCATCATCCCGGATGTAATCCACTATCTCGTCCGGGATCTCCCGCTCTCTCCATAGTACCAGCGGCATCCTTTCAAACATGCAAGGAAAACTCATCAGACTCATGTCAAAGAAATAAACCTTGCCCCCTGGAGAAGTCCTAACAGCTCGCTCCAAAATGCGGCTTTAGGCCCCCTTGCCACGGTTTCCGACCGCGGCTGTTTGGCCCACAGTCGCGGTCCACAACCGCGATTGTCAGTCCAGAACACGTGGTACCAAACCGCGTGTTGAGCCTCGAAACACGCGGTCCCAGACCATGTGTTTCAATTCGAAACCCGCGGCCTCCACACGTGTCATCCACCGTGGAACCCGCGGTCTTCGACCACGGATCCCTCCTGAAAACCCGCGGTCCACCCCACGTGGACCGTACAAATAACCCCTGGGACCCACTACCCACCCTCGAACCCAAAAAACTTGCAGGTATGAGTTTGACGGAATACCTGTATCTCCCGGATCTGAAATCGACTGGTCGGATCATCCAGAAATGCCACCTCACCTCTGGTCCACTCTGATCACTAGTCAAAGTCAAATAGTACAAATGACACTTGTCATATTGGGCCCACTCACTATTTATAGTATGTTGACTTTTTCTTGTTTTGGCCATTATGAACCCATACGGAGTCCGTTTTTTGAACCGTTTCCACCATTGGAATCAGCACGATGAGACCGTCCTGATGGTCACCTCGTTGCATTCTTTTTTCCCCGTCATTTTTTACACATTTTTTAGACACCACCAGTCACCTCGGTTTACGTGCCACTTCGGCTGCTCTCCGTTTTTCGCATATTTTATATCATCGGATTCATTTTTCAGAGCCAGTGATGATGCTTGAGATCATTTCTCGTTCTCACCCCCAAATATTTTGGGTATTTTTTCCAAAACGCCCCACGTCACCTTGGTTTACGTGCCACATTAGTCGTTCTCTGTTTTTGACACTCTTTATATCACCGGATTCATTTTTTCGAGCTCATGATGATGCTTGAGATCATTTCTCGCTCTCACTGGGTACAGTTTCAACATTGTGTCCCAACACCTTGCTGCTTTGGTTTGTGTGCCACATCGGCCGCCATCGGATTGTTCCCCATGTTTACATGAGCCATTCACTCCTGTCATACTGCAAATATTCCATTATTTTGCCACCATTCATTACCCCGCAAGGAGGCCCACCAGTGTTCCCTCCCACCCTCGTTCTTGGTCATCATAAATGTTCCTTGATTGAACACTTCCTCCTTGCCTGGCCATTCTTTTTGTTCGGTATAATTTTATCCCTTTTTCAGGCCGGACAAGTCCTTTACGAAAAAGACACTTAGAGAGTTTTTGTTAAGATCTTTTCTGACTCCTAAAACAATGAAAAGATCGCCGAGCAATCTTGCTTCCTTTCATGCTCGTTAAAGTACCTGAAAGGGCGTCTATCTGGTATAAGTTTACCCCTTTTCCGGACCTGGTAGACTAATTACGAAAAAGCAATACTCTAGTCACACCGGCTAGAAAAGTTCTTCATTGCATCCTTTTATGCTTCTTTGGGCATTGGAGACTAACACACGAAAAAGCAACCCCCTGGAGTCTTCTTATCGCTTTCAGACTCTCTAAAAATGAAAGCAACCACAAGCACGAACTGTCTTGGGCTCGTAAAATCCACACGACAGTACCATTCCATCATTTTAGAGTCTTCTTATTGCTTTCAAACTCCTTAAAATTGAAATCACTCACGAGCATGAACTGTCCTGGGCTCGTATCAATCCACCCAAAAGTACCATTGTTACACACACTTCTTCTAGTTCCTTAACCCATGAAGAAGTTCCCCGTGCCTCTTGGCACTATGATCGATCATCTCGGCAGCACCCCCCATCAGGTCGCCTTTGTTCAGAGTATTCTGCAGTCTCCTGCCATTTTACACCAGCTTGAGTCTCCCTCATCCCAATCACTTCCCAGTCCAGCTATGATCCCTTCCCCCTCAGTCAGTTTCATATGCTGCCCGATCATCCCCACCATAATACTCTGAACAAAGGAAGTTTGAGTCCACCAACTCGACTTGCCCAGTTATTCCCCCCAGTTTGTCAGTCCTGCCATTAGTACTATCACATTTTGGTTCTCCGCCTCGCGCTCATGTCAAGGAAACATCATTGCCTTGATAGTTGCAGGTCTCCCTCTATTGACGACAGCCCCTCTATTCCAGAGGATAGACCCAGAGGCCCCTGCACCTTCGACCCATCACCATCTGTGGTGAGTGCCTACGGACCATTTTGGGAGGAGTCATCATTGCCTCTCCGAATGGTTGTTTCTCACATGCTCGACTTCATCACCTTGATCGCATCGTTGAGAATCGTGCAGGATTTGCATTCCTACCATTATTTGTCGAAGACCCCATATTTCCCCCGACTCTAGCACATTGGTAAGTCACTTCGGAACACCCAGTTATATGTTCCCGTGGATGTCCGGGTTACGTTGGTGATTGTATTCGGAATCCATCCAGTTATATGCTTCCTTGAGTACCTAGTTCCGTTCCAGATCAGTTCCAATTCAGTGTACCATTGCGAGTGTACCCCCTGTCACTCTGATCCAGCAGCTCATCAGTTCCTTCGGTACCACACTCAGTAGCACTGTTGATTGTTCCAGTGTATCAATTCTTCAGCTCAAACATGGTCATCCCAGCAGTATGTCCCAGATTTGTGTCCCCTCTGGACCCTTATGGTGTACACAGTGGTTCTCTATGTATCTTACAGGTCCCTCTTTTCGGGCCTTACAGTTCTTTTTATGTATCTTGATACGAGCATGGGTATGCCCGCCTCGTCCATATCTTGAGATTCTTCCTCATTCAGTATTTGAGGTTATGTATATGTTAGGTCCCCATTCTTTGGACCCCTTGTTATTATTATGTTATGCTCTGATACGAGCATGGGTATGGCCGCCTCCTCCATATGATCAGATGATTCCTCATCCATTATTGAGGCTATGTACTTTTAGTTTTTGTAGTTGTTCGGTATCGTTGTTCCGAGCTTCAGTTTGTTTCTTCTCTTCTCCACACCCGAGGAAAATCTTCCATGACTTATGATGTCCATCGGCCATACGATGAGCTCCTGCCCTCACACATCAGGGTGCAATCTGTTAACACCCAAAAAGTGTTCACTACCTCATTTACCTCATTACATGGCTCATTTGTCCATTTTCCTACCATATTTCCTTTAAAAACCCTAAAAATCCCACTAAAAAGCCTCCAAAAGGCCACAAAACCATCAAAAAAGCCTCAAAAAGGCTAAAAGACCCCTTTTTCCTCCAAAAATATCCAAAATTCCTCTAAAATAGCAAAATCCCTCTAAAAAGGGAATAAAAAATATAAAATAATGAGGAAAAGGAGGAAAAAACCCTATACAGCTGCCCTAAACCATATGGTTCCCAAAACCATGGGCCAGCACTCCACCACCAAAAAACTATAACTAGGTGATGGAGACCCCTTATTCCATATCCATAGTCAAGTATACCCTTACTCTGCCAAAATCTCTCTTGAAACCCTAGCTCACCCTTGAGCTGCTTTCACCTTGAGAGACCCTTTTGGCCCATTCCCACCATTGGAGAAAGAGAAGGAGCCAGTTGTAGCTTGGAGCAACCCTCTTGGACTTTGCAAGAGCTTCAACAACCTTCACATTGGAGGTAAAATTAATACAAAATCCATTCTTTACATCTTGTTTTTCTGTTTCATGCACATGTTTAGAGTAATTTAGATTTATGTTTTAGCATTTTAATTTACATTTACTAAACTGCTACTAAGGAGTCCATTCTCCTTAGTAGGTGCTCATTTGCACAAGCTAGGGGTAAAACCCTAGCTACAATGACCAGATGTAATTTGTGCCCTGGGAGATCCGATAGGTTGAGCCTTGTGCTCGTAATCAGTCCTGGGATTCTCTTTTGAGGTTTCGTGGTGGGGTCACATGTAATAAGTCCTGGAGATTTGGACAGGATGAAAAAGGCCTCAGATGCTCTTTAGGGTTCTTGCTAGTCAAGATACTCTTTTAAGGTTTTGTGATGCACGTAATAAGTCCTGAGATTTCCACAGTATGGCCAGTGATGACGAAGACTTGCAGGTGGTGGGCCTACATCCAGTATGAAAAAGGACTGGCTCTGTAGAATTTCCTATGACGAGTAGATTCCGAGATTGATTGAGATAGCAGCAGCAGTGACGATGACGATGATTCGAGGATGATGAATCACTGATGATGATCTAGAGAAGACGACTTGTGCTAGCAGACATGTGTCAAGAAATACCTTCCTAGTTAAGAGGGAGTGTTGATGTATATGTAACTTCGGAATGTATTTCACCCATGTATTTCATATATGTATTTTTTACTCCTATAGAGATGTTATTATTCCTCTATACGGAAGTGTCGTCATTTATTAGAGAACCTTGTTGGGGTCGGCCCTGTATAAGTCATGTGGGTCAAAGGGTTATTAGACCACCCTATTGGGGGTCAGCCATGTGGGTCAAAGGGTTATTAGACCACCAAGTGTGGGGTCGGCCCGGATTAAGTTAACCATGGGTTAAGCTAGACATGTAGGCCCCATTAGTTTATTGGGAAAAACAGAACAAGTATAAATAGAGATCGGGAGAACTCTATTTGATCATTCTATTCTCTCACTCACACTGTGGAGAGTGGCGCACTTATGGAGGAGGAGGCTCTGCTACTAGGACAAGACTATCTCTTGTATTCTAGTTATATCATTGCTCTATCTATCTCTAAGGAAGTTATTGGGGTTTTTCACCTTTATGGTTTTCCCCAAGTAAACTCTGTGTCTCTTGTGTGCTTGCATTATTGTGTCCATGATTGATATGTTATAGATATGCTATACATGTTGTTCTCTCAGTTAAGATCCTAGATCAGATTGAACTAAATTCTGAAAATTTAACAGCACTGCTTCTGGGTCTTCGAGGCATGCTCTAGGGAGTCCCCTAGCTTAAACTCGACGTCCCAGACCCACCGGAATCAACGGATTCGTGAACCGAGCCACAGTTTGGGTGATACGGGCATCCTAGTCAGGCACCCTGGGGCTGTTGGTCACCCTATATGTCAGTTAATTAAAGCTAACACACAAAATGGTCAATATAAATTGTCAAACCCAGGACGATCTTTTATTTCAAAGGCAATAAGCACAATCTATGCATAAACAGATCAAGCATTTGATTTGCTAAATGTAAATAATGATCCTACCTATGTGTCTAGCCAACTCACTCCCTAAAAACACTAATCTAATTCGTACATCTAAGAATCCAAATAAAGAAACTTCCCTATAGAAATCAACCCAGCAAGTTAATGATCTAATAATGAAATGAGACTAGATTACTTTTGCAAGATGTTAAATCCTATAATTATCAAACTACAACATTCAATCTTTACCAAAATGATCTATCCAGTAGCTACTGTAATTCCACCATTAATTGTCTAATCGATGAATGCAATTGAAGATACAACATCAACCAGAATTAAAACACAAGCTTGAACTCTAACTGATAATCACTGGAAATCCTAGAAAGCATAAACAACTAGAATATAATTGGAATTGAGCTTGGCTGTCACAGCTGATTAAAACACACATGCAATTAAGTAAATTATCCTACACAGTCGACTGTCACACCACTTTGTTATAGCTATTCAAGATGCAATTATAAACTGCCAGAAATGAAAGCTAAACTCTGTTACAGCTACCAATAATGTATGCAATCATTCCACACCACACAACATAAGTAAAACTAAACTACTCTACCTACTTAAACCGGCTATCTCTGTGAGAAGACAGGTCCTGGCCTTCTAACAGAGACGCTGAGAGTCACAGCAAATTAAAACAAAGAAGTGAAGAACTCTGCTCTCATATTAATCATGGAAGATCATGAGTCTCGGTACTTTGTTAAAACTTACACAAAATGGTGATTGTCCAACCCCAGGCTACGAGAGCCTTCTAGAATTTATACAAAGGAAATGCAGTTTCAGATCAACTAAAATTGAGCAGCAATGAAGATCTATGATCTTCATGCTATGGAGTTACAACTAACTGAAATAGCCATCTTACACAAGGCTGTTAACCATGAATAATGTTGTTGCTCGAGCAATCAATAGATCAATAGACTCAATAACTGGAACACGACCTGTCTGTCGCAGCTAGGTTCTATTTCAGTAGATTCTGTTATAACGAGGATCTATTACAACTCACATGGAGGATGCGTTGTTCCTTGGAGTATGAAGAATTAGGATTGGAAGAGTAACAACGGGCGCTACCTGGCTGATACACCTGCGCTTTAGATTTGAATTAGATAAACTCACAAGTGTTAGCATAAACCAAAAGTCAGGATTCAAATCTTCACAATCTTAGGCATAAAAATAAATAAGGTAATAACAAATTATACTTGTCAATATCATTGATTGATCTGGAAAAGACATGGATATAGCTCATGAAAGTAGGATGGAATCAAGGAAAAATGATGTAATAAAGGTGGCCAAAAAGGGGCATTTCTTGGACCCAACATCACCCCCCAACTATCCAATTGCATGTCCTCTTGCAACAACCTCCCTTAATCCGAATCTGAGTCTGAGTGGAATCTGTGGAGATTTGTAAGACTGTAAGCAAGTTTTGGTGCCTCGCCTCGAGAAACAAATTCATAGCAAGATACCCAATGCCCCCACCACAACTCTTCTTCTTCTAATGTTAGAGCATAGCTGGTTCTGTAAGAATTGCTTATAGGAAACCAAATGAGAGGGAGTTTGAATCTCAAACCAAGCCACCAAGACCCACACCTTTCCATGCACCGCACATACCTAGGAATCCTTTTCAAAGCTTGCCTAAAATTTTCAAAGCCATATGGATCCATTTCCATAAGAGATGAGGAAGAGTACAGCCATCTGTATTCACTACCCTCCAAGGAATCCTGCTACATATTGAGAATCATTGGGACACATGTGGTAACGATTCTATCTCGTAGTCTCTCAAAATATTGAGCAATTGAGGGAACCCTGAGAGTTTTAGCATGATTTTCCATGAATGCTGATGGATTCTGAGGTTCCCCTCTAATCCAAAGAGTAGAATTCTCCTCATTCCTAAGGATGGTTTGGACAAACCATCTTACATGGTTAATGACAAAGGAGGCCAACGCTCTTAGTTGAATATCCCTTAGAATAGGTAAAGGATTAGATGGAAAGTCAATGTAGCAAGCCCTGTCATGTAAATATAATTCACATAAAAAATGTTGGTCCTCAAAGTCACTCTTCAGAAAAGTCTCCAAAAACTGAGTAGCTATTTCCAAATCAAATGATCTCCCATCCTTGAGAAGTCTCATTTGGAATAAGGTTGTCTTCTCATGGAGAAAAATAGGGTAAGAAGGGGATGGATCCCTGCAACTTAACAATTCTATGGAAAGACTATACATCTTGTCTTTTTCTTGCTGCAGGGACTTAAGTTTCTTCAATCCTTCCAATTTCTCTTGAAGTTTCTCCCACCAAAGTTTCTGGAAGAATAAATCCTCATCCCACTTTTCTCTTAGTCCCTTAATGACATTCTTATGCTCTTGAAGAGAGATCATACCTGTTCTGAACTGTTTGATCCACTTCAGCCATTTATCCAATTCGAGATTTAACCAGGAAACCTTTTTCTCTAGTCATTGAATTCTTCTATCTGCTACCTCCTCTTCATCATCAGAATCCAAGTGAATGACTTCCTTATCTTGCTTTGGTATTGTGATTGTTTCATCGTCTAGTGGGGTTGCAGTGGTCTGTGCATGTAGTGCAGTCTTATCCATAGGTTTTAGGGATGTTGGTTCTTGTGTAACAACATTCTTTATTTCCATATTCTCCTCAGCTTCCTCAGTCAGTGTTATAGTCTCACTCAATATTCTTAGGACTGCTAGTTCTTGTGTAGCAGCATCCTCTTTTTCCATTTCAATCTTAGCCATCTCAGTTTGTGTTCCCACTGTACCAAATGATTTTGGGAACACTGGTTCTTGTGTAACAGGGTTTTTCTCCTGGTCCTTGATACTAGATGTTGCTATCTGAATTGCAGCTTCACTAAAAATTTTCAAGGGTACTGGTTCTTGTGTAACAGTCCCCTGTTCCTCAATTTCTTTGAGCTGTTGAGATTGTTTATGGTTTATATTAGATTTTTCTAACTGATGAGACTGGTCCTGAAGAAGTTCAGTATCCCTTAATAGTTGGGACTCAAGAAGTTCAGTATCCCCTGATGGTTGGGACTGAAGAAGCTCAGTACCCCCTGATGGTTGGGACTGCACTATTTCTTCTCCTAAACTTAAAGCAGGGATCTCATCAATTCCTGTCTCATTTTCCCACACCCATTCAATTTCTGGCACTCCTTCTTCAATCTCCTCTATTTGTACATGCTTCTTTGATACATCCCCCAACACAACAACCCTGTGTCCTACTACAGCAAATATGTCTCCACACTCAGGACAAACAGTCTCTTCATACTTATCATTTTCAAATGCAAAAGATGACTTCTCAAATAAATTTGCATCATTTGCTAATGTACCCAAATTCTTTTTTGCCTGCTTTCCAACTAATCCCTTCCATCTTTCCAACTCATTTCGCAATATCTACACCCCTTCTTTTAATAGTTCATTTTCAAGTAGGAGATTTTCAATTTGGGGTTCTTCTCTGGGAGGTTCTTGCATAACAGTAGATGACTTAGGGTTCAAAATGGGAATCTCTAAATCTATTCTTTTCATAGGTATTTCCTCCACCCAAGATGGTTCCCTATTCTCTTTGACTGCTCCCGCTGTCTCTGCTACTTCTGTTGTTTCTGTTGTCTCTTCTAGGGGTGATTCAATATTACCCCTAGTTGCATCCATTGTCTCCACTTCTTCTATTGTTTTTTCTATCACAGCTGCTTCTTTTGCTGCTGTTGATTGAGTCCTTCTCACCATTCCCACTGGGTGTTCCTCCATGCCTACTGCTATTGGTGCTTTAACAGTTCTAATTTTCCTTTTCTTTGTTGCAGTAGGTGTCTGGCTTCTGTTCCTTGATCCTATTCCTTGTTTATTTGACATAGGGGTCCCCGCTTTAGTCTTTTCTTCTTCAATCAGGGTACCCCTTATCTTTGAAGAGGATTCAATTTCCAAAACTTCCATAGTGCCTTCTTATACTATTCCGATCTGATATCCTTCTTTCTGAATTCCTGCTTCTGCAACTGCAACTTCTACTATCGCAGTTCCAATAGCTACTCCAGTTTCAACTTCCTTTATTTGAGTAACTTCTTTTCCAGTTACAGTTTCCATCACAGTTTCTTCAGCTACAGGGTTTTCTATTACTGTTGCCTCTCCCTTGTTTACTTCCTCTTCGTCATTGGCCTAGTTTCCTGTTGTTCCAGCCTCCCCCCCAATTGGGTTTGAGGAACATCGGTCCTCACTACCTTCACCAACACCCTCCATTTCCAAATAGGTTGTATAATTGGCGCATCTCCAGCCAAAAATTGTTCCCAAGTTAAAATATGATTTACAATGGCTCTTAAAACTAGTAATTTAATTAGGCCATGATTAGTAAGGGAGGAAACTGGGTGTTGGGTGGTTTTTGCATAACCATCCATTGTTTGTAGGGCTTTGAGTAGATACAATGGTATATTCACCAAATTACCATGGCGTAAATGAGAAAGTAAGGGGAGTTCAGAGAAAGAAACAGTTTGGTACCTACCTCCACAGGAGATGTATCTTTTCACAAAGATTGCCACTTGAGTCCAGGGTGGTGCTAAAGATGCCAGTTCCAGCCCACGATGCTTCGGACAAACATGCTCCCCAACTGCTAAGAATTCTCTAATAGCATTTGCATTATGCACCTTTCGTCCAAATAATTTCTTCCCAACTTGGGGTAAACCAGTAACCTCTAATATAATCTCTTCTGTAACATCCACACACAGCCCTCTAACCTCAGAATGAGTATCAGTCAGGTCAAGGGAAAATTGCAATGAGGTTTCTATATGGAAACCATTCAATCGTTCAAAATATTCCATCCAACTTGATACTGTAAAAATATTAAGGACTTCTGCATTATCACGCACAGCTTCTGTGTCTACTAGTTCATGTCGAACCGGGTTACCCATCTCAATCTCTTCTCAAAATTCGGAACCAATACAGCAGTCACCAGTCTCGACGTGGGAGGTGCAGCGTACGAACATGCAAGCGATAGTTGGAGTTCAAAAATAGGGTATTTTAGGAAAGTCGGCGTAGGCATGAAATTCCGGTAAGATAAGACGGTTATGGAAAATTGGCATATTTGGAGTGTTTTGGTACTATTTGGGTATGGTGTTAGGGAATAAATATAGACGTGGTTCTGACATACCCTCTGGTAATTAAACATTATAGGTTCATTCAATCAAGGGTTAAGACAACATATAATTATTATTACCATAGTTAATTCCTTGCCAAATCATGTAAAAGTTCTGAACCGTACCTTTCATTTATGTGTTCAGCCACGAGGTAATTATTATGGTGCACCAACTATTATATCCCTCCTTCATCATCATCTCCATTTTTAAAACAAATGTAAATGTACATGCGTTGAAGTGATGTGGCCACGCCATGCGAACTGACAGGTACCACGACATTCGAATGATTTTATTCGTGGAGGACTGCGATTGGACTGATGAAATAGGTGACTGAGATTGACGCCCGATCAAACTATTATTGATAGCACCGATCGGAGAGTAGGAAAACTGGAGGAGTATCAGCTGTGAAATTTAGCAGAATAAGCAAAAATGGCAGAGTCGCAACTGTACGGAAGGAGCAAGGATGAAGTGGAAAAGAATGGAGTCACAGCTGCTAGATTTAGCAGAATCGATCAAGGATAGCGGAGTCGCAGATTCCATGTTTAGTGGAATGGACAAAGGTAGCGGAGTCTCAGCTGCTGGAAAGGAGTAAAAATGAAGCAGAAATGGTGGAGTAGCAGCTGCCAACTTATAAAGGTAAGCAGAAATAGTGGAGTTGCAGCTGCAGAAAAGTGAAGCAAAGGAAAAGTGGCGGAGTCGCAGCTACGAAATTTGAAAGGTAAACAGAAATAGCGGAGTTACAGCTGCATAATTTGGAAGAACGGGCAAATGTGGCGGAGTTGCAGCTACAAAATTTGAAAGGTAAACAGAAATAGCGGAGTTGCAGCTATGGAATTTGGAAGAATCGGCAAATGTGGCGGAGTCGCAGCTACGAAATTTGAAAGGTAAACAGAAATAGCAGAGTCGCAGCTGCGGAATTTGGCCGAATGAGCAAAAGTGACGGAATTGCAGCTGTGAAATTGGCAGAATGGGAAAATGTGGCGGAGTCGTAGCTATGTCAAACTATAGTATAAGCAAATTTTATCCGTGAAAGACCACGAATTATCCATCTTTTTCAAAGAGATTTATTATATCATAAACAAATATGGGGTGTCTACAGTCATTTGGCCCAGTCACGGCTACTGCTCCTCCAATAAGTTCCTACACACAGTTCTCCAAAACAACTCGATCAAGTGCAAGAAAAATTAAAAATAGATAAAATACATAATGAAAGAAAAACTAATTATTTATGCACAAGAATATGTGTGGAAACTGCAACTTTTAAGAATTCACAGGATTTAAAAATCCCTACCCTGACGTTAATTGATACTCTGGATCAGCTGCAACTTGTGAAATAAAATCCTCCCTTGAGATCCGCCTATGATACAGTCGCAGCCAATGACCATTTGCGAATAATGGTACTTTGTTCTCGTCAATGGTGATCAATCGGACTGTTCCATTATCAAATACCCGATCTATCTGATAGGGTCCCAACCAACGGGTTCACAATTTTCCTTTAAAGTCCCTCTTAAATCACGAATCATACAATAGGGCCCATTCTCCTTCCTAGAAGACTCTTTTTTTTATAAATCTGTCATGCCATCTAGAGCACTGTTGTTAGATTAAGGCTGTATGATGTAGTGCAGCTGTGCGCTTCTCATCCAATTCATTGAGCTGATTCGGTTGATTCCTCTGTGCCTCTGATAAATCTAGGTTTGCTTCAACAGTTATTTTTAAAGTTCTGATTTCAAACTTGATTGGAAAAACAACATTCTTTCCATACACTATCTCATATGGGGAAAAACCAGTGGTGTTATGCCAAGTGGTACGATAGGCCCACAGTGCCTCTGGAAGTCTTTTAGCCCAATCTTTACGATGGCTCTTCACTGTTTTTGTCAGAATAGCCTTAATAACCTTGTTCGTGCTTTCCACCTGCCCATTGGCTTGTGGATGGTATGGTGAGGTTATTATGTGCTAAATATGAAATTTCTGCAACAGTGCCTCCAGTTTGTGAGATACAAACTGTGGTCCACCGTCTGTAATGATCTCCTTAGGTACTCCAAACCGAGTAAAAATCTCTTCATACAAGAAATCAATCACAACCTGATCATTGGCCTTGACCAAGGCTACAACTTCTACCCATTTATTCATGTAGTCTTTGCAAAGCAAGATATGAACTTTCTGCTTTGAGGGAGGGTTGATAGGCCCTACAAAATCTAGAGCCCGCCTATCAAACGGTTCAACCACAAGTTGTGGCTGTAAAGGTATCTCATCTAATCTATTGGGTTGGCCCATCCTTTGGCAGCTGTCACATGCCTGAACATACTTCTTTGCATCTCTGAACAATGTAGGCCAAAAATAGCCCATTCTCAAAACTTTATGACCTATCCTCTTGTCAGCAAAATGTCCCCCACAGGGCTCATCATGGCAAGCTTTAAGAATGCTGAAGATTTCATCTTCTCTGACTCATTTTTTGATTTCTAAATCTAGCCCTGTGTAGAAAAGATGGCCATCAATCCAGCAATACCTAGCACTCTGCTGTATGATCTTCCTTCTTTCTCTCTTTGATAGATGTGCTGGAAGCTTACCTGCAGCCAAAAAGTTAGCAATATCTACATACCATGGGGAATGAGCTGATACTGCAAACAAATGTTCGTCGGGGAAGGAATCTTCGACTGGTAAATTTTCATCACTGTTAGTAAGTCGAGATAAAAAATATGCAACAACATTTTCCTTTCCTGGTCTATCAATAATTGTAATATCAAATTCCTGTAACAGTAACAACGATCTAGTAACTCTAGCATTCGTGACTGGTTTATTCATTAAATACTTGATAGTAGAATGATCAGTGTGCACAAAAGTAGAATATCTAGTAATATAATGTCTAAATTTGTTGATGGCATAAACAATGGCAAGAAATTCTTTTTCTGTGACAGTATAATTTAGTTCAGCAGGAGAAATTTTTTTACTAATATAGTAAATGGCATAAGGAGCACTACCTTCCTACTATCCCAAAACTGCTCCAATGGCAGTATCTGAAGCATCTGAAGAAATGTCAAAAGGAAGAGCCCAATTGGGCCCTCTTAAGATGGGTGCTGTAGACAGCCTTTTCTTTAGCTCAGTAAATGATGTTTGGCATGAATCATTCCAGACAAACTGTGCATCCTTCATCAATAGAGTGAACAAATGAGAAGCTAGTTTGGAAAAAATTTCTATGAATCTTCTGTAATAGCCAGCATACCCCAAGAAGCTACGTACATCCTTCTGTGTTCTAGGAGTTGGTATATTTTCAATTACCTTGATTTTGGATGGATCTACCTAGATACCATCAGAAGAGATGAAGTGCCCCAGCACTATACCTTCACTCATCATCATGTGGCACTTTTCAGTGCTTAAAGAAAGCTGGCTTTGTTCACAGTGTTTCAAAACTTTTTCTAAATTTTTCAATGCTTCTTCATAACTATCACCGTATGGAGAAAAGTCATCCATAAATA
The DNA here is from genome assembly GCA_027924585.1 of Larix kaempferi. Classification (NCBI taxonomy): domain Eukaryota; kingdom Viridiplantae; phylum Streptophyta; class Pinopsida; order Pinales; family Pinaceae; genus Larix; species Larix kaempferi. Next base: position 55,936,898 of record BSBM01000510.1, read on the forward strand.
TTTCCATCCAATCATTCACCATTTCTGAAAAGATCCCAATCATTGCTCTCTAAAATGTAGCTGGTGCATTGCACAACCCAAAAGGAAGTACTTGATATTGAAAGGTCTCCCAGGGGCAAGTGAAAGTGGTTTTGTCCTAATCTTCTGGAGCAATCTGAATCTGGTTATAGCCACTAAAGCCATCCAGAAAAGAGAAATACTTCTTCCCAGACAAGGTATCAAGGACCTGATCGATGAAAGGTAAGGGGAAATGGTCCTTCTGTGTTGCCTTGTTCAATTCTCTGTAATCCACGCAGACCCTCCATTTCCTATTCTTCTTTGGCACAATCACAAGTGGAGAAACCCACTCACTGTCTGAAATTGGGTATATAAATCCTGCTTCCAAAATTTTTTTGATTTCCTCCTTCACTATGTCCCTTAGGTTTGGGTTCATCCTTCGTTGGGGTTGACATACAGGCCTAGAGTTGCTTTTAATATAAATGTGATGGGTACACAGATGAGAAGGAATTCCTTTCATGTCTGTGTACTCCCAAGCGAAGGATCCCTTACGTTGTTTCAGCAGAGTGACTAGCTATTCCATCTCATTAGGTGCCAGATTAGGATTCATATTCAGTGTTTTTCCCTACCCAATTTCTACTAGAACACTCTTCGAATTCTTAAGTACTGGAATTACACTGTCATCACCAATCAGAGTTTCTTCTGTATGTTAAATTTTCTGAATTTACTTCAATATGATCTAGGATCTTAACTGAGAGAACAACATGTACAGCATATCTACAGCATATCAATCATGGAGACAATAATGCAAGCACACAAGAGACACAAAGATTTACTTGGGGAAAACCATAAAGGTGAAAAACCCCAATAACTTCCTCAGAGATAGATAGAGCAATGATACAACCAACCAAGAGAGATAGCCATAACCTAGCAGCAATCCTCCTCCTCCATAAGTGCGCCTCTCCTCCTTGAGAGCATGTGTGAGAAGTGAGTGAGCAAATAGAGTGCCTCCCGCACTCTATTTATACTTGACTTGACTTGCCTTTTTACCTAACTCATGTAGGCTCGAACTTTACCACATAACATAATGCTGAGTGGGCCGACCCCCAATAGGGTGGTCTAATAACCCTTTGACCCACATGGCCGACCCCCAATAGGGTGGTCTAATAACCCTTTGACCCACATGACTTATACAGGGCCGACCCCAAATAAGGTGGTCTAATAACCCATCAAGTATAAGTTACGACACTTACAATATAAATGACGACACTTCCTTATAGAGGAATAATACCATCTCTATAGGAATACAATATACATATATGTGAAATACATTCCGAAGTTACATATACATTAACACTCCCTCTTAACTAGGAAGGTATTTCTCAGCACAGTTCTTCTAGCACAAGTCATCTTCTCTGGATCATCGTCACTAGATAATCGTCATCGAGTCATCATCATCGTCACTGCTGCTGCTATCTCAATCAATCTCTGAATCTACTCGTCATAGGAAGTTCTACAGAGCCAGTCCTTTTTCATACTGGATGTAGGCCCACCACCTGCAGGTCTTCATCATCACTGGCCATACTGTGGAATCCTCGGGACTTATTACGTGCGTCACAAAACCTCGAAGGAGCATCCCAGGCTGTTACGAGCACACAGCTCTACCTATAGGATCTCCCAGGGCACCGAATTACATGTGACCTCACCACAAAACCTCGCAAGAGCATCTGCCAGATATCCCAGGGAACCGAATTACATGCCATAGGCAAAACCTCGAAAGACTATCTGCAGATCTCCCAGGGCAACGAATTACATGTGGTCATGGCAAAACCTCGAAAGAGCATTTGCCAGATGTCCCAGGGAACCGAATTACATGCCATAGGCAAAACCTCGAAAGACCATCTGCAAATCTCCCAGGGCACCGAATTACATGCCATAGGACAAAACCTCGAAAGAGCATCTGCCAGATATCCCAGGGAACCGAATTACATGCCATAGGCAAAACCTCGAAAGACTATCTGCAGATCTCCCAGGGCACCGAATTACATGTCCTCCCAGAGCAAAACCTCGAAAGAGCATTTGCCAGATGTCCCAGGGCACCGAATTACATGCCATAGGCAAAACCTCGAAAGACCATCTGCAAATCTCCCAGGGCACCGAATTACATGCTCATATGCACAACCTGATCCACGGCCACAGAGTATCAACCTGATACTCATCATACATCATCCTGATGTATCCATGATCATCCTGATCATCATCACTGCAACGTCCTGCTGCATGTCATCTGGAGCAGCATCCTGAAGCTCGTCATCTATGATCATCCTGATCATCACTGCAACATCCTGCTGCATGTCATTCTGGAGCAACATCCTGAAGCTCGTCATCTATGATCATCCTGATCATCACTGCAACATCCTACTGCATGTCATCTGGAGCAACATCCTGAAGCTCGTCATCTATGATCATCCTGATCATCACTGCAACATCCTGCTGCATGTCATCTGGAGCAACATCCTGAAGCTCGTCATCTATGATCATTCTGATCATCACTGCAACATCCTGCTGCATGTCATTCTGGAGCAACATCCTGAAGCTCATCATCTATGATCATCCTGATCATCACTGCAACATCCTGCTGCATGTCATCTGGAGCAACATCCTGAAGCTCGTCATCTATGATCATTCTGATCATCACTGCAACATCCTGCTGCATGCCAAGTATCATACATGATCCTCCTGATCATCAATGTATCCACCTGATACAAATACATGATACATATCATCATACATGATCCTCCTGATCATCAATGCATCTACCTGATGCATACCAAGTATCTACCTGATACATATCATCATACATGATCCTCCTGATCATCAATGTATCCACTTGATACAAATACAAATACATGATACATATCACCATACATGATCCACCTGATCATACAATGTATCCACCTGATACATATACAGATACATGGTCCAAGCATCCAACATGATGCATACATACATACATAAAATGATCCAACTGATCATATCTAGCATCCACATGATGCGTACATACATACATAAGATGATCCAACTGATCATATCCAGCAGAAACAAGAACATCATTCTGATGCTCATCATCCAGCGCTTACATCCATAGCCATGTGAAGGATCCTCCTTCCAACATGCTTGGAATGGCTTCAGCAAATGTGTCTGTCACTTCTTCCTCGAAGTGTCCTCGATCTGAATAACACCAAGCCTCTCTCTGAAGTACTCGAACTTCACCCTGGCTAGTGGCTTCGTCAGCACATCTGCAATCTGCTCGTCCGTCGCAACATACAGGAGCTTCACAGCTCCTCTCTACACCATATCCCTGATATAGTGATATTTGATCTCTATGTGTTTCGATCTGTCATGAAACACTGGGTTCTCGGACAGCTTCACACAACTCTGGTTATCACAGAAGATACCAATAGCCTCCAACGGGAGATCAAATAACTCAGACAGTAGCTTCCGTAGCCATACTGCCTCACAACTAGCTGAACAGGCTGCAACATACTCTCCCTCAGCTGTACTCAGTGCTACGCAGGATTGCTTCCTGCTAAACCAAGAGATCACACCTGATCCCATACTGAAGCAACACCCAGATGTGCTCTTCCTATCTGCAGCACTGCCATCCCAATCTGAATCAACATAACCCTGCAGGTTAAACTTTTGATTCACCTCATACCTGAGCCCATAATCCATTGTACCCTTCAGGTACCTCAGAATATGCTTTACAGCAACCAGGTGAACACTCCTTGGATCCGTCAGGAACTGGCTCAATGTGTTCACAACAAAGCAAATATCTGGTCTCGTGTTCGTCAGGTACATCAAGGACCCAATCATCTGACGATACATAGTGATATCAACCGGCTCAGATGAAGCATCACATAGAAGCTTCAGATTCGATACCATAGGTGTGGCTATATCCTTGCAGTCCATCATCCCGAACCTCTTCAGGATCTCTTGTCCAAGGAAGATTCCATATGCACTTTGCCACACCTCCATGCCAAAAACAAATAGTGCACCATCCCCAAGTTCTTCATCTCGAACTTGGAAGAAAGCTTCCGCTGCGTGTCGGCAATCAATCTATCTTTTCCTGTAACAAACAGGTTATCTGCATACAAAAGTAGTATCACCGAATTGCCTTCTTCAACCTTGTAGAAAAGGTTGGAATCTGCTTTACTTCTTGGTAACGCCCAAACTGGATAGAAAGCTGTCTATCCTACCATACCAAGTTCTGCACACATATATGACTACACCATGATGTCTTGAGATCCATCTGGTGCATCTTCTATTTCATCACTTTTATATTTCTCAATGCTGCCATTTGCAACATGCTTGATCTGATAGTTCCATTTGGAAGTCATAACAAACTTCCCTTCACATCTTGGGACTACATCCCAAACATCATTCTTCATGATCGACGGATCATGGCATTCCATTTCTTCATCCCAGATCCTGGGAACTTCAATATCTTCAATAAATAAATTTGTTGCTGAACAAATGTTGTAGTTCTTCTTTTGTAGGAGATGGCATACGATCTTTCCTACACAACAAGTTAAATTGCATGATTAGAAAACATCTCATAGTTTTCAGAACAAATTCTTACACATAAAGAAATATGCCATACAGTCATGCAATTATCTTAGCCAATGCTTCAATACAACATTTATCCATATTCCGTAACTTTCTAGATGCCTTCCAATCTCTACCAGAACATTGTTAAGAGTGTGCACAACTCCCAACATGTCAGCAAAGAGGTTTCATTCTAGATAAGTAGCAATGGAATGTTGTACAGTGCCATAGGCCACTTACCCATGTATATTAGTAGTATACTGTTCATCAATGCAACTATTCTAATATGCACAATACATATCCTAAGTCTAGGAACATGAGCATATACATCTTTGAACAATTTTACTTAAACAAACACATATGCAAGAAATGATAATTAAAATACTTATCTTTGTTTGTTCGTTGGGTGGACTCCCTCTGAGTCTTTGATTCCTTACAGGAGCTGCTGGAGTCCTAATCTGAAGTAGCTTCTTCTACACCTTTCTGTTGTGGAATGTAAAGAGATGAACAACTCCCTCTGAATATCTACATCCTTGCATAAGCCACTGGAGTGTGCTCCTTTTCTTTATTGCAGGAACAACTGGAGTGTGCTCCTTTGCTTTCTGGCAGGAGCAACTGGAGTGTGCTCCATCTTGATCTTTGCTACCTGAATTACCTGTTCTTGAACTCATATTCATCCTTGGTCCCTATGCATGCTTATTAGTATCATGATTCATATAAAATCATACATTCATTAGTATACTATTAAAACACAATAATCTCAAGCATGTATAGTCATGATCATTTCAAACAGAAAATAATAAGCATTAGCATTCAAGGTTTATGTAGAATTCTTATGGTTAGTCAAATCATAAGAAACATAACATATCTAAACCTGTAATTACTCAAACCTATGACTCTTCAGGTTAGTTGAATCATCAATCAAGATAAGAGATATAAAATGCATAGAACCTGTGATTATTCAAACCTATACCATCATGATTCTTCTGGTTAGTCATATCATCAATTATGGTAAGAAACATAATATGCATACAATCATGATTATTCAAACCTATGACTTCATGAATAATCATTATCAACAACAGTATAAGATCATAACACAAGGTAGGATTCTATCTTGATATAGGAAACACATACCTGGATTAGCATGCTAGCTATTTATGTCTAACATACTCACATGATGTCTTCTTGTTCTTCTTCAATGACTTGTGCTAGTAACCTGTATATCTTATAGGTTAACTATTACAAAACCAAGTTATACATACCTCGTAAATGGATCTTCTATGAGATCCATGACAATGGATGAATCTTTGTCCTCATGTTATCATGATCATATGTTCTTGGACCAGAACATGATTTGTCTTTCTTGGTGTACCTTTCATGTTAGTAGACAACATAAACCTCATACAACACCATAATGCATTAGTACAATCATAAGTGTCAACACCCTAACCAATGAATATCTTCTATCATGCATTCATAATTTTGTTAAGGTGATACGACAAATCTAAAATCAAAATTGTACTAACCGTAATAACATGAAGACAAACATACCATAAACTTAATCATGGACAAATATCAAAACATACCTCGATGAGTCATACCTGTCGAGATCGCTTGTAATCTTCTTATGTAAGGCCTTAGCCTCATCTCCCTCTGAAACAGGAACTTCTTCAGTCATGTAGATGATCAATCCATCTTCTTCTAGGATTAACCCAATCCACTTGATTTGCAAGAACTGGACCTGGAGCTGGATATGGGTTTGTCAGAGAAACCCCAAAAATTCAAACTTTGAATTTTAAACTTTCGAAAGGATAGAAATATGCGCCTTGATGAGCTGATCAAATTGGTATATTCAGACTTTGAAAACTGCAAAGTTTCACTCCTCAATTTTTCCTTTGAAACTTCTGGATTCACTGGACGTGACCCTGAACTGGGGTTTGATGAAGCCCACTCTTCTTCCCAATCAAAATGTTTGATCCAAAGCTAGAAGCTTCTATTTTTCTGAGGAGCTTCCAGCCATGGTCACAGATTTCAAAAATTCCCATTTTTACAAAAGCCCTAATTTTCCATTTTTCTGATCAAAGTCCCGAACTAGGGTCTAATCAAGCCCGGCCTTCTGCCCAACCAAAAATTCTGATCTTGGTCTCTAAATTTCTATTTTGATGAGTAGCATCCAGCCGTGGTCTCCGATTACAAAAATTCCAACTTTCTCCAAATCCCTAAATTCCGGAAGCCATGAATGAAGGTACCAAAAAATAATTATGTTTTGACAGAAATATGTACCTGATTGTTTCTGGTGTAACTCCGAAATTTTTGATCCATAGGGTCTGAAAAAGTTTCCTGAGATAGCCTGACCTGTTATCTTTCCATCCTGATAGGTCTGACCTCAATTGGATTCTCTGAGAGAGAGTTATGCCAAATGTCGCAACGTGACCTGTTTATGGGATAATACAGGAGAGCGAACTTGTACGGCGTTCCACGTGTCACTGGTTCAACTTCGGCCTCTGAAAACGTTTTCTGAGATAGTACAGACTATGTGCTACCTGTCACTTTCTACGAAATTTCATTTGGAGCTTCCTAGCCCAAGATATGACCTTTTTCCCAAGGTCACCTGATTTTGACTCAGATCTGGAAGAGGCAGAAACCCTATATTGTACAGATCATAAATCACAAAGTACAACGAATTAGAGGTTGTCCTTTGGACACAAGATACCTGGAGATCTTAGATTCGGCTTGTAACAATTTCAGATCCGAAAACTTCGCCAAGACGGATTTATAGCGAAAGTGATACGATGACTGGTTTTTGCTATATCAAGCCCTAGCATCGTAAGTGCAACAAGTGTCATACATGCCATATCATGCCTTCTTTCAGGCTAGCTCTGATACCATGTTAAATTTTCTGAATTTACTTCAATATGATCTAGGATCTTAACTGAGAGAACAACATGTACAGCATATCTACAGCATATCAATCATGGAGACAATAATGCAAGCACACAAGAGACACAAAGATTTACTTGGGGAAAACCATAAAGGTGAAAAACCCCAATAACTTCCTCAGAGAAAGATAGAGCAATGATACAACCAACCAAGAGAGATAGCCATAACCTAGCAGCAATCCTCCTCCTCCATAAGTGCGCCTCTCCTCCTTGAGAGCATGTGTGAGAAGTGAGTGAGCAAATAGAGTGCCTCCCGCACTCTATTTATACTTGACTTGACTTGCCTTTTTACCTAACTCATGTAGGCTCGAACTTTACCACATAACATAATGCTGAGTGGGCCGACCCCCAATAGGGTGGTCTAATAACCCTTTGACCCACATGGCCGACCCCCAATAGGGTGGTCTAATAACCCTTTGACCCACATGACTTATACAGGGCCGACCCCAAATAAGGTGGTCTAATAACCCATCAAGTATAAGTTACGACACTTACAATATAAATGACGACACTTCCTTATAGAGGAATAATACCATATCTATAGGAATACAATATACATATATGTGAAATACATTCCGAAGTTACATATACATTAACACTGTAAGATTTTCTTGTTTTGTTATAGCTAGAGCACTATCCAAGATCTGATAGACATTCTTATTGACTGACGTGGGCTCACTGATGAAACTATTAATGGCATCATCCTCTATTTCATCTTTAAATGTTCAGGCTCTACCTATGGTTAATAGTGGTTGCATGCCCTCTTCCTCCTCGAAATCTACCCATAATGTAGTATCATCTTTTGTGCATGGTCGAGCTGGAGGGTACAGGGTTAGATTCTTGATCTCAGTCCCATCCGAAATGGTCATATAACCTGATCGACAGCTGATACAGTCATCAACTGTGGCCAACCACGGTCTTCCCAAGATCAGTGGGTGTCCCCGCAACTAGGATTTTGGCTGTAACACCAAAAAATCTGCAGGGTATTTCCACGAGTCAACTGAGATTGTGAGGTCATCTACGATTCCTTTAGGCTTGATCATTGATCTATCAGGAAGTTCCAAAATAGTAGGGGTTGTCCGCAGATTAGCGAGTCCCAATTTCTTCATAGTCTCTATGGTCATAACGTTAACAAGTGCGCCCAAATCCACCAAGACATTTGGAATTTGTGTGTTCCCTATGTGCACTGTAACAGTCGGGTTCCCAGGGTCATCGTACTTTTCCATAGGGGCCTTCCCCATTATTAAATCTGAAAGTTTTCCCAACACGTGGACAGTGGGAGGATCCCTGGGCCTTCTTCCTGGTTTCTTGACACACAAATATTTAACTGTCTTAGCATAAATGGGCACATCATAGAGGGCCTGTAACAATGGAATTTTAACATACAAATTTTTCAACTCTCCCACGAGATCAAATCAGGGTTGTTCCACTGTTTTCTACAGCTGTAATAATTCAGGGTATGGTGGTTCTCTATTCAACGGTGTAGGCTGTGACAGATCGTGTGTTGCTTCCCGATTTCTAGCTACTGCTTCAGTAGGAGTATCAACATCCTTGATAATGGGGCTTGCTGAATAGTGCGGATTTACTCCAGTTTCAATCACTGGGGATGACACATCCTCAGTGATAATAGGCTCCACTACCCTCCCTGATCGTAATTGTATATCATTGCAGGGAATCTGAGTAATGGAATACGCAGGCATGTTGGTAGTCTCAAATTGATGGACTGCTTTATTGTTTGGGTTTGGGTTAGGTTGTGCAGGTAGTTATGGTCGAAGTGATGCATTCATAGGTGCGGCATTGTTCTGGAAAGCGAGCTGTGGTTGCTGATACTGCTGATGCTAATACTGTTGAGGAGGGTGCTATTGATACTGAGTCTGGTGATGGGGAAAGTTATTTCCTTGGTAAGAGTTTCTCCAGTTGGAATTCCAAGGAGCTTGGTTTGACTATTGTGGCCATGGTGTCCATGAATTAGGATTTTGCATTGGGTTCTGAGATGGAGGCCACTAGCTATTGGAATAATGTGAAGGGAATTGTGTATTCATATTATGCATATTGTTCATTCCATTCATATTATGCAGGAAAAATGTTGGATCTGGATTCATACCTTGGTTTCTAGGTTTCCATGGTTTCTTTTGTGCCATAAAGTATGTTGGCTCTACATCCTAAATAGATGCCTGCAGGACTACTTTAACCTTAGGTAATGATGGACACTCCTTAGTTTCATGCTTGAGTTCACATATCCTACATACCTCTACTTTGTGCAATGGGAACTCCTTCAATGGATGCTTCTTCCTACATTTAGGACAGAATACCCCAAGTGTAAGATCTTCTACTACTTGTTTATGTTTTGCCCTCATGGCATCCAACTCTGAAGAAATGGAGCTCCTCATGTGTGTTTTAAAGTTCTCCAGTAGGTTGCCTATTTCTGCTCGAGTGGCACCTCCACTGGCTGACTTATGAGTCATAGTGAAGACATCCTGATCTCGTTCTTTGTCTCGTTTGTTGGTTTTGGAAGATCCCCTGGAGTACCTTCGACACAATTCAACAATATTTTCAAAAGGTTCCTTCGAGATATTCCCTTTCCCCAGCAGATTCAACATATCAAGGCAATCTTCTCTAATTCCTCTTAGTAAGATAATCTTGAGCACATCCTTGCCAATCTCAGCATGACCAGATCTTTGCAAATTGTACAGCAATCTCTCCACAAAGTCTTCCAAACTCTCTTCATCCTTCTGAACCATTTTAAACAACTTTTCCTTTCTATCTCTAGTTCTATAATATTCTTGATATTTAGAAAGGAAGGTGTTTTTCATTTGGTCCCAGTTAGTAATGGTTTCACGACCCAAACTCATGAACTAGTGCAGAGCATTTCCTTTCAATGTGGATGGGAATAGCTTCAGCTTCTGAGCACTAGAGGTGTAATCATAGCTGCGACAGAGGATATCAAACTCAAAAAGAAACTCATCAAGATCCTCAGAGGACTTACCATGAAAATTAGGGAGCACTGATAGTGAGATATTCTTCATAGGAGCTGATCCAGGTGTCCGGAGGATAGGGAATTCTAATGTAGCCACAGTATTACCAAGCTGATTATTTTCTCCTTCTTCCGCCCAGCGATCCTCATGTTCATTCTCACCCCCCTGTTCTCTACAAGCAATGGTTCTAGTCCAAAATTCAACAGTCTCTTTTATGCATTCTTCCTCTGCTTTACCTTCTTCCTCTTTTCTCCTCTCTTCTCTTTGCCTTCTTTCTTCCTCTGCTATTCTGTGAGTCTCCAACCACACCTCTTTAGTAACTCTGGTTCTGTCAATATGATAAATATCCTCTCTATCTGGTGCACCTACAGTACTTCCCTTATCTTCAGGAGGTTTACTTTCTGCAACAGGAGTTGAAGGTCTTGTTGTATACTCCACTGTGGATGCTGAATGTTCAAGATTGGGAGGAACAAAATTTCCCCTGCCTATAGAGTTCTGCGGTGGTCTAGTGGAAGAATCAGCTCTAACAATTATCTCATCAATATATGTGTGTCTTCCCTGACCTGCATTACGACCTCGACCTCTTCCACCTACAATGTTAATATTCAAAGGGGGTTCCCGATTTGTTTTTCTTGTATTCAGGCATGGTGTAAAAAAATGAACTTAAATAAAGTCAAATGAAACCAACTACTAACTCTGTCTATCTCTTACCATCCCCGACAATGGTGCTAAAATGTTGGTCACCCTATATGTCAGTTAATTAAAGCTAACACACATAATGGATAGTATAAATTGTCAAACCCAGGAAGGTATTTTATTTCAAAGGCAATAAGCACAATCTATGCATAAATAGATCAAGCAGTTGATTTGCTGAATGTAAATAATGATCCTACCTATGTGTCCAGCCAACTCACTCCCTGAAAACACTAATCTAATTCATACATCTAAGAATCCAAATAAAGCAACTTCCCTACATAAATCAACCGAACAAGTTAATGATCTAATAATGAAATGAAACTAGATTACTTTTGCAAGAAGTTAAATCCTATAATTATCAAACTACAGCATTCAATCTTTACCAAAATGATCTATCCAGTAGCTACTGTAATTCCACCATTAATTGTCTAATCTATGAATGCAATTGAAGATACAACATCAACCAGAATTAAAACACAAGCTTGAACTCTAACTGATAATCACTGGAAATACTAGAAAGCATAAACAACTAGAAGATAATTGGAATTGAGATTGGCTGTCATAGCTGATTAAAACACACATGGAATTAAGTAAATTATCCTACGCAGTCGACTGTCACACCACTTTGTTACAGCTATTCAAGATGCAATTATAAACTACCAGAAATGAAATCTAATCTATGTTACAACTACCAATAATGTCTGCAATCATTCCACACCACACAATAGAAGTAAAACTAAACTACTCTACCTACTTAAACCAGATATCTCTATGAGGAGGGCCCTAGCCTTCTAACAGAGACACTGAGAGTCGCTGCAAATTAAAACACAGAAGTGAGGAACTCTGCTCTCATATTAATCATGGAAGATCGTGAGTCTCAGTACTCTGTTACTGCTTACACAAATTGGTGATTGTCCAACCCCAGGCTACGAAATCCTTCTAGAATTTATACAAAGGAAATGCAGTTTTAGATCCACTAAAATCATGCAACAATGAAGATCTATTATCTTCATGCTGTGGAGTTACAACTAACTAATACAGCCGTGTTACACAAGGCTGCTAACCATGAATAATGTTGTTACTCGAGCAATCAATAGATCAACAGACTCAACAATTGGGACGCAACCTGTCTGTCGCAACTAGGTTCTGTTTCAGTAGATTATGTTATAATGAGGATCTGTTATAGCTCACGTGGAGGATGTTCTGTTCCTTGGAGTATAAAGAATTAGGATTGGAAGAGTAACAGCTGGCGCTACCTAGATGATACATCTGCGCTTTAGGTTTGAATGAAATAAACTCACAAGTGTTAGCGTAAACCAAAGGTCAGGATTCGAATCTTCACAATCTTAGGCATAAAAATAAATAAGGCAATAACAAATTATACTTGTCAATATCATTGATTGATCTAGAAAAGACATGGATATAGCTCATGAAAGTAGGATGGAATCAGGGAAAAAATGATGTAATAAAGGTGGCCAAAAAGGGGCATTTCCTGGACCCAACAGGGGCCATTATAGTGGTGATAACAAGTTTACTATCTGTTGAGTCTGATACTACATACAGGAGCCGGTCAACAAACTTTGAGATAGAAAGCTATGTAATTTTAGGACACTAATTCAACCACTCATGCGGTTTCTCACCTTCTTGAGGATCTAAATTTATAATTTCCTTCTGGGTAGATTCAGGCATTCTCGAGGATCTAAATTTATAATTTCCTTATGGGTAGATTCATGCATGGAATAATATTTGTCGGCACTTCCAAGCTCTCAATACCATTTGGTTAACCATAATATGTGCAACTCCTTTGATGAAAGATAAATTCTGGTGTGGACGACAACATTTGATACACTAGCCAAATCTATGTTGTTGGAAGAACTTAGATATTTCAACAAAAGATCATTTTGCAAGTGACTTGAAAATTCCTTCCATTTTTCAGCAATAAAACAAAGAAGTTCAACGTACAGATTTTCAGGCAAGCTTGTCAACCAATCACACAACCGAATACAGGGAGATAACCATGCCCAAAAAAGTCAAGCTATTATAAAACTCTTGTTTATCAAGATAAGGATGGACTATGTGTACATTACGAGAATATAGATTAATGATGTCGCTTTGACGAACTTGTCCTCTTGCTCTCTCCAGAATTCGTTTAAAAGCAAGGAGTATTGTCCGATCTTTTGTTGGTTTACATAAACGTTTATTCCAAAGCTAACGTCACATAAAACCACTTCGTCAACTTTCAATTGGGTCTGAATGGCATCTCTAACTTGTGTTAGATATGGATCTATATGTTCCAACTGGAACCTCCCTAGACACACTTGCAGGACTCCCTCGGAACCAGGTTTGGCTGCACGGTTGGAGTTCTATGCCCCCGCCAGGTATCCAGCAGGTGTCCATGAAGGCCTTTTGGATGTGAGATGGAATGAACCATATAATGAAGACCGTGGCTCCGATCGATGAACCATCAAATCTGTTGGATTCAGGACGTCCAAATAGTGGTAGGGGTGCCCCTCTCCTCTGGTCCCATGGTTTTGGTGTCACCTTGTAGGTCCATCTTCGAAACTAGGGTTTTGCTCAATGAGGGAGTGTGCAATTTTTGCACAATGGGGTCAAATTTTCAAAATCATCCATCAAGCACTTATGGCTAGCGTCCCCATCTAGAACCTCCCTAGGCACACTTGCAAGACTCAGCGGAACCCGGTTCTGTTTCACAGTTGGAGTTCTATGCCTCCGGCAGGTATCCAACAGGTGTCCCAGAAGGTATTTAGGATGCAAGACGGAGCGAGCCATAGAACGACGAGCATGGCTTTGATCGACGAACCATCAAATCCATTGGATTCAAGACATTGGGATAGTGCTAGGGGTGCCCCTCTCCTCCGGTCCCGTGACCCGGGTGTCACCTTGTAGGTCCATCTTGGAAACTAGGGTTTTTCTTAGTGAGGGAGTGTGCAATTTTTGCACATGAGGGTTAACTTTGCAAAATCCTTCCTCGGGCACTTGTGGCTAGCGTCCCTACCCAAAACCTCCCTAGACACACTTGCAGGACTCGCCAGAACCCGATTCTGTTGCACGGTTGGAGTTCTATGCCTTCGGCAGTTATCCAGCACGTGTCCCTGAAGGCCTTTTGGATGCGAGATGGAGTGAGCCATAGAACAACGACCGTGGCTCCGATCGATGAACCATTGACTCTGTTGGATTCAGGACATCGGGATAGTGCTAGGGGTGCCCCTCCCCTCTGGTCCCGTGGATCAGGTGACACCTTGTAGGTCCATCTTCGAAACTAGGGTTTTGCTCAGTGAGGGAGTGTGCAATTTTTGCACACGGGCGTCAACTTTGCAAAATCCTCCCCCGGGAACTTGTGGCTAGTGGCTAACTGACGAAGGCATTGATGGTGATGGCGATGGTGATGAAGATGATGATGACGATGATGATCACGATGAAGATTGTGATGATGATGGAGACGGTGATGAGGAACCTAGAGATGACCACGATGACGAAGATGGTGATGATGATGAAGATGGTGACGAGGGACCTAGAGATGACAATGATGATGAAGATGGTGATGATGATGAAGATGAAGACGTTGAAGATAATGGTGATGGTGATGAAGATGATGATGATGATGATGATGAAGAAGATGATGATGATGAAGTAGATGATGATGATGATGGAGATGATGTATCTAAGTGGTTTTCTATAGGAATCAAGCATCAATCTTCAACCATAAATGAGCATGTTTTAAAATAAATTGTTAGGATACATATCTAAGAGTCTAGAATATCTCTATGCATTTGACCATCAAATTTGCTCAAGCAGATGATGAAGTAGCTCAAGACAGTATGGAAGTTGCTGCATCACATGAACCACATACATATTCACATAAATCATAACCCATGTACATCAAATAAACGATATAAGATAACGATATCAAATTCCTATCTAACATGAATAACATTGATCATGCATGAATAAACAATCACATGGCTATAAATCATAACTTAATCATAACTCAAACATCAAATAAACGATATAAGATAACGATATCAAATAAATTATCTAACATGAATAACTTTGGACATGCATGAATAAACAATCACATCATTACTATACTATGTACCTCAATCAATTAGGCCTTTTGGATCCTCTCGATTTTTTATTGTCTCAAACAACCTCTCATGCTCTGCATGAGGTAGTAAGTAGCGTACCTTGTTTGATGACTTCATTGACATTGTCTGTATTTGGATGTTTGTACCAACGATCAAGTGCGTAAAGTGATACACCCGCAACACTAGTCTATAATCTGTTTATGTGTAGCCATTGCTCTTTTTTCCCTTTCCATCCATTGTAATATATTCCCCCTGAACAACCATCGAGCTAGTGGGAAAGGTAATTCCTTCACTATCCATTAATGATGCGAGGAGGGTTTACCTCCCCTAGATGCATCGTGCTAACCAATAATTCGTCCTCATTACACTGTCTGTCGAGGTGACAACTGCGTAGATGTGTCCTGCAAAGATGCATTTTACAGTCATATTCCAACAAGTAGTGGTTTGATAACTTGGATAATTACATATAAACAAGGAGGGAACCGGGATATGCATGCAAAAATGTTTACCTGGCTGTACTAGATCAGATATATGATCATATTCATTCGAAATAGAGGACTGTCCTTCCTCTAATTGGATTGTTTCAATAACTGCACGTGGCTCCACTACAAGTGATACATGATCCCATTCATCAACCAAATCCATTGATTCGCATTCATCCCATTCACAACTGCTACAAGGCCCACAAAAGAAAGCAAGTTTTCACGTCCATATTTAAAATAAGGGGTTGTTTGAACTTCGAACCGAATGAAATCCACGAGTTCCTTGCACAATACTACAACTATAAGAGTGTGATGGGTCTATATCAACTACATGCCAGAAATTTCTGACAACATGTCCTCTACCTGTTGGTATGTGTTGCTCCGTGGTTCGATCTGACATTTTTGCAGAGCACCATTGAACTATGGTTTATGCATCCCGAATATGAGGGTTTCTCATGCACCTCATCTCTTCCCTTCATAGGGAAGTTTTGAGACATGCCCCAGCACCGTTGTACTCTCCCTTTCCATGCCCGGTCTCAAAATAGTTCCACACAGGCAGTACATCACAAGTCTTGTGCAAAATACTCAACCACTGGAATGCACATGCATTTTTGAACTATCCTGCACAACCATCTGACCATATCCAATGCCGATCCATCTATATACCTCTCTCCTTCAGCTGATCAGAGAAAATTTTGAAGCAATGTTGCATGTAATGCAGGTCATGGAACCTGTCGTCACTGATGTAGAAGTTGGTCTCTTTCAATATTATCCTCCTGTGGTTGCTGCTCTCTGGCGCGTGCCTATACATGATATGGACCATTACGCTAGCTTGGTCTGAATGGTAGTATTGACTTTGAATCTCATTCTGTGGCTGCGGGGTGTAGTTTTCAACAAAGTGGGCAACCGACAATATTGTGCCATTGGGGAAGGTGTCCCTACACTGTCTGTACTGTTCATCCTGCCATCGTGGTACATGGACATGTTGTACATACTGCTCGGTCTTTTGGTAGAATTCCTTCATGAAATTGCAAATTTGTACCTGGTGCCACAAAACCAAGGGCATTAATACAATGTGACATTTTCAATGTGAATATATATGTACAAATTCAACATGTACAGTATTAAAGTATGCAAACTTAGATTACCTGTGACTTCACCAATGCAATTTTTTTGCTTTCCTTCGAACTATCTACTTGATATGTTATGTACTGGAAGTTCTGCATTTCTATTGACATCCTCCAAAATGTGTGCTCCATGGTTGCATGGATGCAGGGGCTCAATAATGCAAATCCATTGCAACTGGAACACATCCCATATAAACTTGATCTTTTATAATATTTTTGTGCTTCAGGTCTTGGACACATTATGCTATGTGTAAATTATCTGGAGGCATTCGGTGGTTGTAACGATGGGCAATCCTGCACAATGTTAGTATGCAAATCACAAAATATATGTCTATATGTATCATAAAAGTACTCAAATTCTACATGGTATCTACAACAACATGTATTGCGATCATTGCAAATTTTAACATACGAGGGTTTGCATTTTTCAAAGGACCTTTGGCCCAAGTTCAATTGTGTGTGCTCATTCTTGAACCTCTCATAGAGTTATGCTTGTGTCATGTCAAGGAAGTGCTTGACATGGGGTTCACCCCCCCTAACACCTTTTCTAAAATTTAAAACATCTCTTTGATTCGATGACAGTCTAGTGTTATCATTCCAAAACTTCTTCACTATTTCTTTAATAGCATCAATGAGCTTCATGTCTAAACGAGGTAACCTACCAACAAAGGCCCAACAATCTTTTTGGCCTAGGGTCTCATGTTTTGCTCTAATGGCAGAATACTTTTGAAGAGTCTTTTTGTCTACTTTAAAAATTTTACATGTGTGTGATAGTAGACGACGTTGCCTTGTGGATTTGTCTACAATCGATTCCAATAGTACACGACAGGCCGCATTAAAATATTTTGTACGAGAAGTTTTTCCAATCAAATTAAATGCAAATTGTAGATTTCTAACAACATGATTGTTGACATCTGAACTTCTAACTACCTTTATGCCCAAAATTCTCCTAACATCCACTATACAATGTGATTTTAACAAAGCAAGAAACAATTGACATTTTGGTGCATCGGTTTTGGATTCAAAAAATTCTTTCGTTATCTTGCTACAATGGAAATCAATAGTGTGTTTGGGCATCTTACCTTCAAGTCCTGAAAATGAACTTTCATCCACATGAATACATCTGGGAGTTCTTCATCGTCCGCTTGATAATAGAGGCAAGGGAGACAGCAAGGAAGTATGAGTCCCATCAACGGCTTGTTGTGGCCCTTCATTCACAACTTGATCCTACAAGGGAGTGTGTTCTGCATGTGTGTGCTCTTCTTGGGGAGGTTGCCAATTAAGAGATTGTTCAACGTCCATCCCTTCATACTCAACATCAGGAAAGATTTGATTGGCTTCAACCACTTCATCATTGCTTGTTGATGGATCTAAGGCACTAACATTTTTATTTCTACGGTTTTGCATGTACAACCTGTCATTTTTTCTTTACTCATCGGCCTTTTCAGGGGGCAGCCCCATCCTTCTAGAATTTCTTTTATTATTACGTCTGTTGCCCATATTCTATGCGTTTTAAAAAAAGACAAAAATATCATCCCTACAAGAATGAGCAACAAATAATATATTAAAACTCGATGTGCACATGATTATTAAAGCTCGATGTAGCGATTGATTATGTACAACAACATCCAGTGAGAATGTTTTCATATAATCTTAAAAGCTATTGGGAATGCCCTACATATAACTACAACGACACCTGAATGAAGAATAAACTACATTTAACAAGATAAAATTATCACCATACTTCAAGGATTATGATTGCTCTTTGCCTCAAATGTCAAATGCTCTTTTGATGTGTCCACTATAAGTAAGAAGACTTCATGTGTGTCCAAGTAGCATAAGAATTCAATCCAAGGTGCCAAATAGAGTCCAACTGTTGTGTATTCACTCGATTGATCCAAATAGAGCCGAAGAGGTGTGTATTAAATCCAAGGATCCAAATAGAGCCCAAAATGTTGTGTATTCTATCCAAATGGTCAAGGAAGCACCAAATGGTGTATGAATTCAATCTACCATGTAAATGCTTGTTAGACTATGCATGAAACCAGCGAAGAGAACACGAAAATGAAGAAAAAATTGCGGGAGAAAGAATGCGGGTGATTTTCTAAATTTTATCTTCAACAGGGACGCGCACGTGCATCTAGCGCATGTGCGTCCCTTCTGAACATTGTATTGTTTGGTGGGTAACGTTCAAGGAATTTATTACCCAAGAGATATAAATGTGTTGGGTTATTCCTAGAGCCCCTCCCCATAAAGAGCCCCTCCCCCATAAAGGCCTTTAGGACCTCTTCTAACCCATAATCCCTATGTGCATTTAAGTACTTCTAGGTGTTTAGGGGTTTAGGGGTATATTTACAAATATGTATTTTAATTTCAAAACATTAATTTAATTTTGAATTATAAACATATGTATTACATCAAGAATAATGCTTCTAGGTGGATGATGATGATGATGATGAATATGATGATGATGAATAATGGAGATGATGATCATCATGATGAATATCCTCATCATCATCATCATCTTCATCATCTTCTTCTTCTTCATCATCTTCATCACCATACACGACATGATCATCATCACCATCTTCATAGTCATCATCATCATCATCATTGTGAGGACGAGGATGATAATGATGATGATGGTGATGATGATGATGATGACGACAATGGTGGATGATGATGAATATGAGTACGATGATGAAGAAGATGATGATGATGACGACGAATATGATCATCATAAAAATCATCATATTTGTCATCATCGTCTTCACTAGTCATCATCATCACCATCATCACCATCGTCATCATATAATCATGGTCACGATCATCACTATCTTTAGTCATCTTCATCTTCGTCATCACCATCTTCTTCATAATCATCATCAGCATTGACATATTCATCATCATCTTCGTATCACCATCATCATCATTGACATCTTCATATCATCATCATCATCATTGACATCTTCGTATCATAATCATCATCATCATTGACATCTTCGTATCATCATCGTCGACGAAGATGATGATGATGATGATGATGGTGGACGATGGTGAATATGAGTACGATGATGATGATGACTAATTTCGAGATGATGATGATGATGAAGATGATGACGAATATGTAGCACACCATCATCATCTTCATCATAATCAACAACATGATCATCATCATCATCAACAATACAATCATCATCAAAATCATCATACTTGTCATCATCATTATGAAAATATTTTGATGCATGATGATATGATGATGATGATGATGATGATGACGATGATGGATGATGATGAATATGAGTATGATGATGAATCATCAACAACATGATGATCATCATCATCAACAATACGATCATCATCAAAATCATCATACTCGTCATCATCACCACCATCATCACCATCATCATCATATGATCATGGTCACGATCATCACTGTATTTAGTCATCTTCATCTTCGTCATCATACTCGTCATCGCCATATTCCTCCTAATCATCATCATCATTGACATCTTTGTCATCATCTTCGTATCATCATCATCATCATTGACATCTTCGTATCATAATCATCATGATCATTGACATCTTCGTATCATCATCATCGACGAAGATGATGATGATGAATATGAGTATGATGATGATGATCACTAATTTGGAGATGATGATGATGATGATGACGATGATGATGATGGTGAAGATGATGAGGAATATGCAGCACATCATCATCATCTTCCTCATCATCAACTTCCTTGTCATCATCATCATCATCATCATTGTGAGGATGCGGATGATGATGAGGATGATGAAGATGATGATGATATGATGATGATGATGATGATGATGACGATGGATGATGATGAATATGAGTACAATGATGAAGATGATGATGTTGATGATGAATATGATCATCATCATCAGCAGGAAAAACATCATATTCGTCGTCATACTCATCTTCATTAGTCATCATCATCACCATCTTCATCATCATCATTGTGGGGACGGGGATGATGATGATGATGATGATGATGACAATGATGATGAATATGGTGATTATGACTAATGGAGATGATGATGATGTTGATGATGAAGATGATGATGAATATGAAGCACATCATCCTCATCATCATGATCATCTTCATGATCATCTTCATCATCATCAACACCATGATCATGATCATCAACTTCATCATCATCAACACCATGATCATGATCATCAACTTCATCATCATTATCATTGTGAGGACGAGGATGATGATGATGATGATGGTGATGATGGTGGTGGATGATGATGAATATGAGTATGATTATGAAGATGATGATGATGATGACGAATATGATCATCATCAAAATCATCATATTCATCATCATCATATTCATTAGTCATCATCATCACCATCATCATCATCATCATCATCATCATCCTCATCATCATCATCGTCATCATATGATCGTGGTCACGATCATCAATGTCTTTGTCATCTTCGTCTTCGTCATCATACTTGTCATCGCCATCTTCCTCCTAATCATCATCATCATTGACATATTCGTCATCATCTTCGTATCATCATCATCATCATCATCATTGACATCTTCATATCATCATCATCATCATTGACATCTTCGTATCATCATCGTCGATGAAGATGATGATGATGGTGGATAATGATGAATATGAGTACGATGATGATGCTGACTACTTTGGAGATGATGATGAAGATGATGAGGAATATGCAACACATCATCATCATCATCAACTTCCTCATCATGATCATCATCGTCATCATTGTGAGGACACGGATGATGATGAGGATGATGAAGATGATGATGATATGATGATGATGATTATGATGATGATGATTATGGTGGATGATGATGAATACAAGTACGACAAATATGATCATCATCATCATCATGACCATCAAAATCATCATATTCATCATCATCATCTTCATTAGTCATCATCATCGCCATCTTCGTCATCCTCACCATCATCATCATCATCATATGATCATGGTCACGATCATCATTGTCTTTGTCATCATAATGGTCATCTTCATCATCCTCATCATACTCATCATCGCCACATTCATCATCATCTTCGTCATCATCTTCCTATGATTATGATGATGGTGATGATGATGATGATGACGATGACGAAGATGTTGTTGATGAGGAAGAGGGTGATGACAAAGATGATGATGATGATGATGATGATGGTGGTGGTGGTGGTGGATGATGAATATGAGTACGATGATGAAGATGATGATGATGTTGATGGTCATCGTACTCATCATCAACATCATCATCATCATCTTCATCATCGTCACCATCAATGGTGATGATGAGGATGATAATGATGATGTTGATATGATGTTGACAATCAAGATGATGACCTAGATATTGATGATAATGAGGAAGAAGAGGGTGGTAGCAATGATGATGATGGTGTTGATGATGATGACGATGATGATGATGATGATGATGATGATGATTATGGTGATGGTGATGAGGATGAAGAAGATGATGATGATGGAGATGAAGATGTTGATGACGATGACGATGGTGATGAAGATGATGATGATGTTGATGAAGAATATGGTGACGATGAAGAAGATGACGATGATGGAGATGTTGATGAGGAAGGGGGAGATGACAATGATGATGAAGATGTCGATGATGATGAAGATGATTATCATCATCATCTTCATCATCATCATCATCATCATCATCATCATCATCATCTTCATCACCATCATGATCATCATCCTCATCACCATCATCACCATCATCATGATCATCATCCTCATCACCATCATCACCACCATCATCATCACCATCACCATCATCTTCATCATCATCTTCATCACCATTGTCACCATCATCTCATCATCATCATCATCATCATCAACATCTTCATCATCATTGTCATCTCCCCCTTCCTCATCAACATCTTAATCATCATTGTCATCTCCCTTTCCTCATCAACATCTCCATCATCCTCATCTTCTTAATCATCTCATCTTCATCAACTTTATGTATCCCCTTGACAAAGGAAATTAAATAACCATATAGGATACAATAATGCATACGTGCACCTACGCATGCGCGCTCTTAACCACGCGTGCATGCTTTCATGGACGCATATGCACACCTACGTGTGCGCTCTCTTAACCACACGTGCGCACTTTCATTGATGCATGCGCATACTTACATGCGCGCGCACACATGTACGAATTCAAATTGTTTTGGGCGCCCTTGCAGGCTTGGAATTATCTTCGGATTGCACCTTTAGGCTCGGTCTAATTTATCTGTGATTTATGGCAGAACACATCAAATGCTGCAACTTCCTGTTTTTCACAACTAGTTCTGCTTAAGCTCCACGAGTGCAATGTAGATGAAATTTCACACACTTGTCGAGCTCTGTGTGCAGATTCTAAATATATAATTTTTTAATAGATCTGTTAATGTTCTCTATTTTTAATTCATTTTGAACTGCACTCATGTCAAATTCATAAAATACGTAGGTCGTTTATTTGGCCTATAACTTTTTATTGGCTTACCTATTTCAAAAATGGAAAAGAACTCACACAAAAGCACAAAAATACCTACAACCTAAAAAAAAAATGTATTTTGATTATTCTTAGACCATGATATGGTGGCTCAACACTTGACCATGTCGTTTTAGGGCTTCACTGACTTCGGTAATTTAAAAAAATATATAAAATTGACTTTTAAATTTTGGAAAAATATCCCCGCACAAGATTTTTCTGTTGCCTATGCCTCTACATATTTTTTTTCTCGTAAATTGAAAATTTACATAGAAAACAGGTGGCTCAACAAAAACATGTGCATTATGTTTTAGAAACAAAATAACATACCAAACTTGGAATAATGACATTTTGGGGTTGTTTTACAACGTTTCCATAAATAAAAGTTATATATTCTGGAAGGTCATCCATTTTTCTACGTTTCATCTTTTTACACCTAATCCGAAAAAGTTTTCTAGGTACCCCTAATAATTCATTTTAATGATAATATTTTTGTTTTTCCATAAATTCATTGCAACTAATGTGTCATAATTGGGTATCATTACCTTGCACCAGCCCTTCTCCTTCTCAGCAGAATTTTCAGTCTTTCCAACGCCATGACCAGCTCCATGCTTGGAAGTGACGCATGTACGAGTCATGGCGTTGTCAGCTAGTTCGTAGGAGAACATAGAAGGAGAGGAGCTTTCTGTAGTGGAAGCAAGTAGAGAATAACAGAGGAAAGTGATGACCACAGGGGCATGAAGAGGGAGCCTCATATCAAGAACTTCGTAGCAGGAGTTCCCAGACCTTGCACATGAGATCATAATGGAGCGATGAGCCAGTTAAGGAGATGGGACATGGAAAAATTGAATTCCAACCACTGGACCATGGGGGGAGTAAAGTCAGACGTGCGCGAGGAGGCCAGATGGTCTTGTGCAAGACACTTATTTAATGTTGGAGCCAAGGGAAATGTGCCGACAGAGGGTGATTTCCAGGTGGGGAAGCCATGCTACTAGGTGGGCAAGTGGCACTTCTAGCATCGGCCATGTCATTCTTGGAACCTACATCAAGGGTAATATTAATCATGTTAATTTTAATCCTTTTTTTCATTAATAATATTAATAGTCTTTTGTAACATTAATAATATCAAACATATCATAACATTAATATTAACTATGTATTGAAGTCAGTTATGGATTGAAGGCACCCTTGGATTGAAGTCAACCTTGGATTGAAGTAAACAATGGAATGAATTCAACCTTGAATTGAAGTCAATATTGAATGTGGGCTTGTTTTGTAGTCAACCATGGGTTGAATTCAACCTTGAATTGAAGTCAACCTCAGATTGAAGTAAACCTTGGATTGAAGTCGACATTCGATTGAAGTCAACCTTAAACTCAAACTTGGTTGAAGCAACCATGGATTGGAGTTAACCTTGGATTTAATTCAACCTTCCTTAAAATTCAACTATGGATTGAAGTCAACCACGGTCAAATTCAATCAACCAATTTTAAAAGGTGGTTCTAGATTGAAGTCAATCGTTATTTAAAGTTAGCATTGGATTGAATTCAAACATTGATTGAAGTCAACCATGAATTGAAATCATTGATGTTAATATTATTAATGGATTGAAGTCAACCTTAAATTCATCCTTAGATTCAAGTTAACCATTGATTGAAGTCGACCTTCACTTTGAAATCAACCTTGAAGTCAAACCTTCAATGAAGACAACGTTATAGATTGAAGTGAGGCATGGCTCAAATCCAGCCTTGGATTCAAGTCAACCATGGATTCAATTCAACTGTGGATTCAAGTTAACATAGATTGAAGTCAACCAAAGTGAATAACAACCAACCAAAGTCAACCATAACCAGCCAAATTCAACCATTGCTAACCAAAGTCAACCATCGTTAACCAAATTCAACCATAGTCAACCAAATTCAACCATAGTTAACCAAATCTAACCAAAGTTAACTATAGTTAACCAAATCCAACCAAATTCAAAAGTGAAACAAGGTCAACCAATAGTTAATTATGGCTAAACAAATTCAACCATAGTCAACCATAATCAACCATGCAGTTAAAATAAACAAGGTAAACCAATAGTCAATTACAGCTGGACAAAGTCATCCATAGCCAACTATAGTAACCATAGTCAACCATAGTCAATTACTCTACATACTTCAACCATAGTCAATTACTTTACATAAGTCAACCATAATCAACTATAGTCAACCATAATCAACCATAATCCACCATAGTCAACCAAAGTCATTTATGGCTAACAAAAGTCACCCATAATTGTGCATAGTCAACCACGATCAACGATAGTCAACCATAATCAAGTAGTCAACCAAATTCAACCATGTTCAACAAAGGGTAGTTTAATTCAACCATAGTCAACCATATTACACCATGGTAAACCAGTTGTTGGCACTCAATAAAGTTTGTGCTTAAATTTCTTCTGACAGCATTGATGATGCAAAATAGAAGATTTTTCATGGTGGAGGTTTCAAAATCTAGTTGAAGAAGAGGTATCTCTCCTCGGGTGTAGACACCAAGGATGCAGAAGGAAGAAGAAGTTCTATATGTTCGAGAACTTAGCCTTTGAATTTTTATGAAAGACCTAGAGGATTTTTAAAACCTAAGCCTAAAGGGAGAAAGGCTTTAATGTTTTCATGAATAAGCCAAAGTCAAAAACTTTATGAAGGTTTGATTTTTTAACACATTTTAGCCCAAGTATCGACTTTATAAAAAATTGTATGGCTAAAGTTTTAAAATTGAGTGTTTTATGACTTAAAGTTCGTTGCATTTTTTGGTTTGGGTCAAATGGTCTAATAAATTTGGAACAAAAGATTTATATCCCAACACAGAGGGTTTCACCATGGGACCAAGCGCTGAGCCAAGAGGGCTGCCACATATCTTCTACAATCCAAGCGCCAAGGCTTAAATCCTTCCTTTCATTTGTTACTTGGGATATATTGAAAGCATTGAGATATATAATGAATAAGAACAAATTGTGTGATTTGCATGTGGGACAAACCCCTAGAAACAAAATAAAAGAAGAAGTGACGATTGTGTCATTGAAACGTGCAACGGGACTATGGTAAGATTGACAGTGTAGTGTTGAGAAGCTAGACCGATGGTCCACATTGACACCTGCATTGCCAAAGAGCTCGAGAGATAAGTAATAAAGTCGGTGCGGAAAAGAAACCACCTTCGTACGTGTCACTCTCCAAGTCATCCGCATATGTAAAAATGGTATTGAAGACTACTCAATGGACCATGCGATACCACCTTGGGTAGTGAAAACTGCTTACGAGACTATAAAAAGAAAAACTTTCCTGATTCTTAACAATTCATTATTCTTTGACTTATTGTCCATTTCTCGAACTCCTAACACCATTTATCTGCAGATAGAAGAAGAAACAAATATCTAATATGTGTTGGGCCTACGTGTGAGGGATGATAGATATTTTCTTCACGACATGTTGGCCAAATACAATACAAGTTTCTAAGTAATGAAAGTTGAGCGAGCCTGTCGACTCTCTCTCAAACGTTGTTCCTAGCATGGGGTCCCATCTCTTTCTTATCCATACTCAGTAGTGCTTAAGCCTATGGTGCCTTAGTCACTAAAGGAGAAAGACTAGGGTTTCCAGAACGATAACTTCAAAGCAAAGGTTTTCGGGATTAAACTCATCATGTGGCCACCGTAGCACCTTCCCATGATTCAGGCGTGAGATTGGGTCACCGGTTACATATTCTCAGATGAATAAAATTCTAGAGGTCAGAAGGCACGAGGAGATAAAGTATCACTAGATTTTGGGTTTTCATCAGGGTTCATTTTAACTGAATGCCATTAAATCTAGATATCACGACTTGCAGGGCTACATGGAAATTGTTGGCTACTTGCAACTTGAAATCTCGCAGTGCACAGTGAAGTCATGGAACCATTAACTTTTAGTCTCGTAGTCAGTGAAGAGAGGACCGATTATTGTAGCTGGGAGGAGTCCAAAATCAACCCTAGCCCTCTATTCTCCATTTAATTTGAGAAAAGTACAGTAAAAAAAAAAAGGCCCTTGGACAGTGCATTTAAAGAAGATCTAATGAAATCATCTATCAACAGTATTTTTTTTGTGTTGGCTACACCTACTACACATCTTCTAATATTCATTTGTTTCATATTCCAATAGAGAGTAGACTGCAATGACAACTTTTTCAATGTTACAAATTGTAGGTCCTGGAACTCGTGGTGGCCATGGGAAATATTATTGCAGTCAAATACACATGGTGCCACTCTTTGAAATTGTTTTGAACAAGAGAAATAAGTGCCATTAATTTCGATTTTGTTTAATATTAAATTCTTGCAGCATATGTACAAAATGGATATGGAAATGAAATGTTGAAAGCTGTTTGGGAAAACGCAATTTGAGAATGAAGTAGTACATGAAGATCCAAATTTCTAGGCAACTTAATTAGTGAACAGAAGCTCATCTCCAAGATACTCGGCAGGTGGAAAACAAGTGGCAATTGAAAGATTTAACTGATAAAAGAAAGACAACTGACAACAACCTTCCAAATATTTGATACATCTAAATACCAGTCTGAGTTTTCTAGTTAATTAATTTAAAACTGATTAGTTATGTAATTGTCATTAATTTAGTATCAATGGTTTATGCAGTTGGGGATTGCTCATAGAGCAAATTTTTGTATAAATGAGGCATTTTGCAATGTAAAAGGGGGGAATTTTCAGGAATGAGGAGACTCGTTTTGGGCATTTGAAGTTTATTGCAGAAATGAATAAAGATTTCCGAGTTTGAGCAGTTTTGAATCAAAGATTCATGCGTTCCTGGTATTTACAGTCTCTATCTTTTCTCTTCTCACTTGTTCATGTTTACTTTCCTAGTTATGCTATCCATTTTGTCTTTTCTTCTATACTTAGACGAACGTCTAAAATAAATTGGGATTCATATTGTTATGCCTCAGTTTCTCGCGTTTAAGTATCCATTTGCTTCTCTAAAATTGATAATGGATTCATCCTAGTCCGATTCCCATTGATTGGTGGATTGTCTTTAATTCTTTCTTTTCGCCTACAAAAGAGCTTTGACCGTAACCTAACAATTACCTTTCCTTTGAACAAAAATTATGCTTTTGCTGCTGATATATTTTTTTTTGTTTCTCGACTCCATTGCCCAATGATATCCTATTTCCTGTTGTTCTAACCATTTGACTAAAAAATCCATAATTTTTTACCGTTAGTTTATAATTTGGCCATTGAGTTTATAGCCAAACTGTTATCGTGGTGACATTGGATAGTAGATTTGCTGAGAGAGCCCTCTCTGCCTGAAGGAGGCCAACTTTCAATCTAAAGATTGGTTTGAAATAAGTTACCTTGGGGTTTCTTTGATATAGCCTAAGGAAAATTTGAGTGCTAACACCAGTACTCAATTATGGCCAAACCAATCCAACCATAGTCAACCTTGGTCAACAAAATTCAACAAGTCAACCATAGTCAACCATGGTTAATCAAAGTCACCCATAGTTAACCATAGTCAACCATAATTAGATAATCAACCAAATATTTCCATAGTCAAACATATTCAACCTTTGTCAACCATGATCAATGAAAGTGAACCATATTTGACCATATTTGACCATAGTCAACCATAGTCAAACATGTTCAACGAGTAGTCCATTATGGTCAACCTAAGTCAACCATAATCAACCATAGTCTATCGAATTCAACCATAGTCAACCGAAGTGAACCAAATTCAACCATGTTAACGATAGTTAACCATGGTCAGTCATAGTCAACCACATTCAACCATGGTCAACAATAGTCGAGCATAGAGAATTAGTCAACCAAATTCAACCACATCTAAACAAATTCAACCAGATTTAACCATGGTAAACCTTAATTAACCAAAGTCAGCCATATTCAGCTAAAATAATCCATAGTCAACCAGAGTCAACCATAGTGAACCAGATCCAACCTAAGTAAACCATAACGAACCAAATTCAAATAAGGTGAACCGATAGTCAATTATGGCCCAGCAAAGTCAACCATGGTCAACCATATTCAATCATAATTAATTACTCCACAAAATTCAACCATAATCAAACAAATTGAACTATAGTCAACAAAAGTCAACCATAGCAAACCTAAGTTAACCATAACCAACCAAATTCAACCATGGATTGAAATCAGTAACGTTAATATTATTAATGGATTGAAGTCAATCTCGGATTGAAGTCAACCTTGGATTGAAGTCAACCTTGGATTGAAGTTAACCATGGATTAAAGTCGACCTTAGCTTCAACTCAACCTTGGATTGAAGTCAAGCATGGATTAAATTTTACCTTGAATTGAACTTAACCTTGAAGTCAAACTTGGTTGAAGACAACCTTTCTTTCAAGGAAACCTTTGATGAATACAACCTTATGGATTGAAGTCAACCATGGCTCG
This sequence comes from Larix kaempferi, assembly GCA_027924585.1. Lineage (NCBI taxonomy): Eukaryota > Viridiplantae > Streptophyta > Pinopsida > Pinales > Pinaceae > Larix > Larix kaempferi. The sequence continues at coordinate 55,966,824 of BSBM01000510.1, forward strand.
AAGTCAACCTTTGATAGATGTCAACCATGGATTGAATTCAACTATGGATTGAAGTCAACCTTGGATTGAATTCAACCATGGTTGACCAAAGTCTACCAAAGTCAACCAAATCCAACCAAAGTCATCCATGGTCAACAAAAGTCAACAATGTTAAAAAAAGTCAACCATAGTCAACCAAATTCAACAATAGTAAAATAATAATAAAATTAATATCAACCATATCATTTTAAAGTTAACTCTTGTGTCACCCATAATCAAGCCAACAAGTCAATCATATGATATTAAAATAAACCAAAATCAAATATCACCAACCATGGTCAACCATAGTGAACCATAATCAACTCGTCAAGCCAATTCCTCCATAGTCAACCATAATTAATTAGTCAACCGAAATCCTCCATTGTCAACCATGATCAACCAAGGTCAAGAAAAGTCAATCATGTTCAACAATAATCAACCACAGTTAAAATAAACAAGGTAAGGCAATAGTCAATTACAGCAAAAAAAAGGCACCCATAGCCAAACATAACCAACCATGGTAACCATAGTCAATTAATCTACAAAAGTCAACCATAGTCAAATAAATTCAACCCTAATCAACCATGGTCAACCATAGTCATCCAAAGTGAACCATAATAAACCATGGTTAACCAAAGTCAATTATGCCTAATGAAAGTCGCCCATAATAAAACATAGTCAACCACCGTCAACAATAGTCAACCATAATCAAGTAGTCAACCAAATTCAACCATAATCAAGTAGTCAACCAAAGTCAACCATAGTTAAACAAATTCAACTATGGCCAACCAAGGTGAGTTCATGTCAACCATACTTAACCATATTACATCATGGTAAGCCAATACTCAATTATGGCCAAACTAAGCCAACCATAGTCAACCATGGTAAACTAAAGTCCACTAAATTCAATACGTCAACAATAGTCAACCATGGTCAATCAAAGTCACCCATAGTTAACCATAATCAGATAATCAACCAATTTTTTTCATAGACACACATATTCAACCTTTTTCAACCATAGTCAACTAAGGTCAACTAAAGTCGACCATGTTCAACAATAGTCAACCATAGTCAAACATATTCCACCATAGTCAACCATAGTCAAACATATTCCACCATAGTCAAACATATTCCACCATAGTCAACCATGGTCAACGAGTAGTCATTTATGGTCAACCTAAGTTAATCATGGTCTACCGAAGTTAACCTTAGTCAACCATGGTCAACCGAATTGAACCAAATTTAACCATGGTCAACCATGGTTAACCATAGTTAACCATGGTCAGTCATAGTCAACCATAGTCAACCATGGTCAACCACAGTTGAGAAGAGTGAATTAGTCAACCAAATTCAACCATAGATAAAAAAAATCAACCATAGTTAACCATGGTAAACCTTAATCAACTAAAGTCAACCATATTCAATGAAAATCATCCATAGTCAACCAAAGTCAACCATAGTCAACCAAAGACAACGTAAGTAAACCATAACCAACCAAAGTTAAAAGTCAAACAAGGTGAACCAATAGTCAGTTATGGCCAAAGAAAGTCAACCATGGTTAACCATAGTCAATCGTTGTTAATTACTCCACAAAATTCAACTATAATTAAAGAAATTGAACCATAGTCAACCATAGCCAACCTAGTTAACCATAACTAACCAAATTCAACCATGGATCGAAATCAGTAATGTTAATATTATTAATGGATTGAATTCAACCTTGAAGTCAACCTTGGATTTAAGTCAACCATGGATTAAAGTCGACGTTGGATTGAAGTCAACCTGATATTGAATTCAACCATGGATTAAAGTCGACCTTGAATTGAACTCAACCTTGAGGTCAAACTTGATTGAAGACAACCTTGCTTTCAAGGAAACCTTTGATGAATGCAACCTTATTGATTGAAGTCAACCATGGCTCAAAGTCAACCTTGGATTGAAGTCAACCTCGCATTGAAGTTAAATATGGATTGAAGTCAACCTTGGATTGAATTCAACCAAAGTCAACTATGGTTGCCCAAAGTCAATCAAATCCAACCATGGTCAACCAATTTCAATCATAATAAAACAAATTGAGCCATAGTCAACCATAATCAAACAAATTCAACCATAGTCAACCATAGGCAACATAATTCAACCATGGTTGACATAGTTGACTATGGGTGACATAGTTCGACAAGATAATACATAAAGGAGCCAACTCATCCAATGACACGAGAATAATGGAGAACATTTTGCAGAATGGTTGGGCACTTGAAGGAGTTAATCGCCTATAAAAGTAGCAGAGAATTGACTGTAAAGAGGTGGGGGTCTTGAAGACAACCTTTCTTTCACGACAACCTTTGATGAATACAACCTTATGGATTGAAGTCATCCATGGTTTACCATGGTCAACCATAGTCACCATGGTCAACCATAGTCAACCATGGTTAACCAATGTCAACCATTGTCAACCATGGTTAACCAATCTCAACCATGGTTAACCAATGTCAACCATTGTCAACCATGGTTAGCCAATCTCAACCATGGTCAACCTTAGTGCGATACAAAGAGAGATTAGTCAACCATAGCCAACCATGGTTAACCATTGTGAACCATGGTTGCATGGTTGACCATGGTAAACCATATTTAAATAATCCTAATTCCTTTCTAATTTGTTCATGGTTGACCATGGTCAATCATGGTCCACCATGGTCCACCATGGTCAACCATGATGGACCATAGTCAACTATGCTCAACCATAGTTAACCATAGTAAACCAAAAGTCAACAAAACTTGCCATTTTGCATTGTCACAAAACCTACCATGTTGCATTCTACTATGTTTCACCATGGTTAAGGATACTACCTACTCCTTCTACTAATGCTAGAATATGACTTTTTACAAGTCTACTTCAGAATGTTGCAATGTGACATAACCATTCATCTATTTATTAACCTCAGATAGACATTTATAATATCTTTTATTATTCTTGTTGTTGTTGTTGTTGTTGTTATTAGTAGTTTATAATAATTATTATTATTATTATAATTAAATAATAATAATTATTATTATTATTATTATAAGGAATAATTGAAAAATAAGAATATAAATTATCATTATTATTAATATTATTCTTATTATAATTATATTTATATTTATAATTATAATTACAATTGCCAATCCTCATTATGAATTATTTTCATTTATTATTTTTTTCTTATTTAAATATAATTATATTTATTTTTTTATAATAATAAAAATATTCTTATTTTCTTAGTTTTCTTAAATATTTTATAAGAATTATTATTATTATAAATAAAAAAATGTAATTATAATAATTATAAATGAAAAGAAATTAATAATAGTAATAATTAATTAATTCTTAATTAAAATAATTGTAAGTGAAGACAACCAAGTGGCATATCCCCTAAAATTATATCCTGAAACATCTCCCATTAGTCACTAACCTCTACTATGAAGGTCGAAGCACTCGTGAAATGGTGCTGCTCTGCCCGGCCGAAGTGCGGCTAGGGTTTCCCTAGCCACTGTTGTTTGCAGTCACCTGGGCTCACTGTAGCAGCCACCCAGGCTCGTTTCCGGCGGCTCTCTTGTAGCCCTTTATCTCTGCGTTGTTCTTTGCAGCTCTTGGTGGTGGTGGTATGGACGCAGAGGAGGAGCTTCTAGCCTTCACAGCCCTCGTCTAGTCCTATTCTCCCAAGGCTTCCTCTATTCGTACCAGCAAATTCGTGAAGAAGTTGGAAGAGATCGCCTTCGTGACTCTTTCTCCTTCGGATCCTTGTCGAAAAGCTCTGACCCTCTCAGAAAAATCTCTGATTGGAAAGTTTATTGGCCTCTGGCCCAACCCAAAAATGGTGGACCTATGGATAATAGAGCATTGGGATCCCAAGTTGCAAGGGTAGGTCTCTGTCTATGCTATCGGGAGTGGTTATTTCATTTTCCTCTTCATGAACAAAGCAGGAAGAGATCTAATCTTTCGTTCAGGGCCTTTTTTCATGGGCTCAAGAGGTCTTTTCTTAGCTCCGTGGAATTTGGATTTCAATCCAGTTTCAGAGATCACTGGTGCACTTGTTTGGGTGGGACTTCCCCACCTCCCTTTACATCTTTGGGAGCTTAGCTCTCTCACAGACATCGGAAACAAACTGGGGTGTTTTCTGGATTGTGCAAAACCAAAAGGGGGTCAGTTCTCCTGCGCTTGCATTTGTGTAGAGGTAAACTTGGAGAAAGGGATTCCTGAAGCCCTAAAGATCAACTTGGGAGATTGGAGCCATGTCCAAGAGCTGGACTATGAATAGATACCGTTTAAATGCAGCTCTTGCTATGTTTATGGTCACTTCGCCAAGAACTTCCCCAAACTCTCAGAAAATCTTCATCCTGAAAAATCCCAAGTAAGCAAAGAAACAGAGTTCTAGGCTGTTAATAATCTATGACAAGCTCCCCGGTGTAAGGACTCTCAACCGTCACAGTAGATGGTTCAGCCACAAGTAAAAAACCCTCCAGCTGGTCCTAGCTCTCCATGGACAAATAACAACAGCTTTCCAGTTTTACAAGAAGCCGAGGTTAAAGAACCTAAAGCACAGGTAGATCCCAAACAGTTTGAGACTATTCCAGTTTCTTTAGATCATATTAAAAAAGACAATCCTCCTTTGACCGCCTCACCCCCAAGATCAATTCCCCAAGGTTCAATGAGAGAGGCTCTGAATCTCCAGAAGGAGACTTCTACTCATGCAGGTTTGGCTTCTCTAGTTCCCTCCACTACTACAGAGGGCACTTCAAATACTGAAGACTCTTCCACTCCTTCTCCTCCTCTTACTAGAGGTCGAAAATTCAACAAAGAGCGGAGGGACAAATAGGCAGATGAGAACATCTCTTTGGGATACCAGAAGCGATTAGACCCCTTCCTTAAAGGGCATTTTATCTCCTCGGCCACTTAAATGTACTGTTTTTGCAGCTTGTTATGCTCCCAATTTGTAAGGATTTATTCTTCTAAGCAAGTTTTCTCTTTTACTCGGGATATCTCTAGAAGCATATGGGATTTGTCTCCCATGATATCAATAAGAAGGATGACAGTATTGTTAGAGGTCATCAGCCTTCTTTCACTTTGTTACTCTGTGTTCCTGGTTCGCGAGGGAAACCTTTTAATACAAAATTCTTAACTGTTTTTGTTAAAAAAAAATGTTAGTGAAAATAAGAAAATATAATTATAACAATAATAAATGAAAATAATTTATAATGAGAATTCACAACTTTAATAATAATAATATATATTTTTAATAATAATAATAATAATAGATATTATTATCATCATCATCATCATCATTATTATGATTATAAAAACATATGCCACATTGCGATGTATTGTTTACAAGAACAATATATGTGTACACAATAATAATTTTAGTATTATTATTATTATTATATTTGTTATTTTATAATAATAATAATAGTAGTTGTAGTAGTAGAAGAAGATGTTATCATTATTATAATTAAATAATTATTATTACAAAATATTTAATTATTACTCTAAATTATTTATAATTTTTTAAACATAATTTTTTAATATTATTACTAATATTAATACAAATAATATAAATATTATTTATAATTTATTTATTTACAATTTACAATTTATTAATATTAATATTAATAGACATACTATTTATAATTATTAATATTATTTACAATGTTTTAATATTCAACATAATTATAAACGTAATATTAATACTAAAAGTCACGAAATATTCCCCGCGGGTTGACCATCAACTACCAAGCCATATTAATATTAATAATATGGTTTATATACGTCGATCAGCGTATATCAACCCTATTTAAATTTTTAGCCATGGTTGATATACGCCGATCGGCGTATATAAACTATATTATTAATATTAATATGGCTTGCTAGTTCTAATCAATCAGATCGACGAAATAGAAAAGGTCTACAGACTTTTTCCATCCAAACGGGTGGCATTATTTGGTAAAACGTTTACGTGGTGGAGAACATGATGGTGATACTAACTTAAAATATATGTACTTTTTCATAAAAATATACTTACAGTTTTTTCTTTAGTGTTCTTTTTAACTTTAACTGAATTTAAAATATTTTTTAATTTTCTTTATCAAATTTTTTTTGGATTTGTCATACATAGATAAAAAATTTGAACTTGATTTGCATTATCATTAACCATAATCATTTTAATAAAAATGCATACTCTATACAAATATTGTAACTATTACAATATGTTTTGTTTTAATTATTTTATTTTATTAACAAATATTAAAAAACAAAAATTGATGAAATTAATAAAAATGAAACTAAATTTAAAAGTTGTTCAAATTTTAATTATAATAAATATTAATGTAGTGTAATATATTTAGGAGAAAACTTTCCATATTCCAAAGTTATTTATATTGTGGATCAACATCATCTAAGAAAACAAAACATGGACACCTTAAATAATGAATTGGAGGTCCTAGATACATTCTAAAAACCACAACTTGTAACTACATCACAATAGATTCATTTTAGCCCTAGATATACCAACCACCAAGAAAGGGATAAAATCCCTTGGGGTGCAAACCTATTGTAAAGTGCGAAATTTGAGGAAAGGTTTGCACCTCAATGGATGTGATCCCTTCCGACACTTGTTAGATACAAAGTTCACATGGATCTATGATGGTTTTATTATGGTCTTCCTCTTTCTAATTTTTTTATCAACATTCAAATTGTAACGTATGTCTATAGATGCTCAAGTGGCATGTACACGGGAATATTTTTTGATCCCATAGGAAATCAAGTAATCAACTACATGTCGGATTAGAAATGGTGATAAATAGTGATCATCACTCAAGACCTTACTATTCAATGATAGCCTTGTAAGCATCATTTCAAGAATTAAAAAGGAAATGCAAGTCTTTAAAGTTGTTCACTTCTTTCACATTTTATTCAATTCTCGATGAAGGGTGTATGTCAAAAAATGGGTGGTTAGTCTTTAACCTAATCCCATAAGGTTATTCATCCACTAAGTCTTGAATTTAATTACTAGGACACATAATGTGGGTCATAAAATCCACATGCAATGAAGGGACATAACATTAAACGTAGCCCCAATCACACACATATTGTTGTATTGCTTCCTTCAAGGTTATGAATCCATGAGGAATTGTTGGTATTACCATATGGGATTTTCCCCCACAAAGTCAAACTATGATGACGATGACCTATAGGGGTTGGGTCATCCTTTCATGCCTAGTTCTTATTTATGTTCTCTTGTGTTGAAGGTCTTGATTCAACATGTTTGGATATGTCAGTGAGATTCATTTTCCATTTAGGAACCATAGCAAGCATGGTAAGGGAAGTTGTGTCTAGTCTATAAGTATAGTCTCTAGTAAGTTTGTTCTAAGCATCTCATAGAAATTATATTTCTTGGTATTTCAATTCAAATTGATGTCATTATTTCTTAGTATTTCAATTCAATTCAAATTGATGTCATTATTGTGGTAATAAGAATGGTTGTTTTAGTGTGGGAAAAAACCTTTGTTGGGTTATTTCTGTTATGACACTAAACACAAAGGCTTAGACTCTGTTTTGTGTCCACCCTAAAATCTCAAATAGACTTAAATTAGAGCTTTGTATCTCAATTCTAGAAAATTTACACTCTTAATTGTGTTTATATTTGGGAAACATGGATGAACAACCTCCCAATTGTCGAAAGGATATTCAAGAAATTGAGAAATTCCTTAGGAGATGAAAAAATCTCATAAATGGAAACATGACCACAATCTTTTCTGTCAATGCGAGGACTTATGAATTGGAACACCAATAGACTTCATAGAACGTTATTTTCTATCAATGCAAGGACTTATGAATTGAACACCAATAGACTTCATAGAATGTTATAATGACAAACATAACAGTCAAGCAGAAGATTCAATTGTAGGATGTTGAAGAAGAATGTGCTGAGGTGCGTCGTGGTCATTTATCTAAGAAAATATTAAGCCTCAACAATAACAAACAAGAGCACTTTAGTGGGTTCATATCAATTAGAATTTAAGGAGGAAGATACTATTCATCACCTTCAGAAGGGAATTGATATATATTTAGCAAGATTCACTTCCCTTAAAACATGTCTGAGATGATTCCATGAGAAATTGTGCTCATTCCTAATTTTGTTTTAAATTATGTTTTGCAAATCTATTTGATTGCTTAGTACCTTTTGTAGAATTTATATGGTAAAATGTAATAGGCCTATATATACTATAATAAGAGGCACAATATATTGTCCCCAAGTTGGGATTATCCATGTCAATCTATCCTAATTGATGTGGCTACTTAATTATGGATTTTGGTGGGACATACCATGCATGGAAGCACCCGTCCTATCCCAACCCTCTCTTAATCAAGGTTCGTATATTGGCATTAATCCTCAGTTATGAGCCATATACAATTCTGTAGAGCTCCATCGGTTTGGTGTTGTTGTTTATATCCTTTCCCTTGTGCAAGCTTTGATGGATCCTCATGGTCGATCGAGACAAATTGGTTTGGATAATTTCATTAGGTGATGGTTTCTAGTTTGGAAATGCTAGTATAAGAATCTTCCTTGGTCTACTACAAATGTGTTCCATCCCAGACTTCCACCCTAGTTGGCTATCTCTCCCATTTTTTTGTTGAATTCCCACTCCTCCAGTCATCAAAACACTCTAGTTTGACACTGTTGAGATCCCTTTTTCACTATGGTTCGCTTCAATATCACTCAACAAAAGACCTTGAATGGCCCTAGAAGGACCCATAATCCAATGGCCCTCAAGGATATGGAGAATTCGCATGGTTTATTTGAAAACAAGGTTAATAAGTAGGCTCGAGAGCATCTTGGACACCTAGAAACGCAGGCACAAATTAGTCGAGTCTTCCGAGATGCGAATAAGCTTAGAGATGAGCTTTGAGGGATTGTGGAACACTTGGGATCCACCATGACTCATGATAATTCCTACCTTCCCTCTTTGGGCATGCTATGGAATGTGAAATCCCTACTCGGACTTGCCTTGGACAACTATGTGACTATTATATTTCATGAGAACCAGGGGAAGGTCTTGTTGGATGCTTGATTGGACCAGCCGGAGGATGACATAAGTAGGCTTGCTCGGTACCAAGTGAGTGCAAATGAGAATATTAACGCCAAATTTGATAACCTATGCAAGGATGCAAGGGGATGGACTCCAGTAGTACCATCCATTCCCACTCCCCGGCTGAGCATATGGTTCTTGGTCATTGCTCACATAATGGATTTCCAGCTAGTCATGGTGCCATCAAGAAGTAAACTCCATATTTTGGTTCCCCTCTCATTCATGTTTCAGATGATAAATAGTGATGTTATTGATGTTTTAGGTCTACAAATAAATTTAGCTTTAATTTGGAATCCTACAAACTGAGTAACTTTCAAATTCTCTTTTTTTGCAAATCTTGGTTATAACCCCTAGCTTGTGGTGGGAATTTTTTTAAGACTTTCTCAGACCGGTAACTATTAGGATGCTTGAGGTCTTCCATAAGCGTTATCAGTATAGGGATAATTTTTATTTTTATTTTTGTTATGCAGACACTCAGACAGGCCGGTTGCTCTGCTTTATATATGTACATAGATTTCTTCTTTCTAGTTTAATATAGAATCAAAGTTTACAAAAGAAAAAAAGAGGCACAATATACTGACCTTAGAAAGTTGTACAAATTTTTGGTAGAATTTCCATAGCTTCCAGGTAAGTGCATGAAATTGGTGGACCCTTTAGATGTAATCACATTTCAAGAAAACATGCTCATGTTATTGTGCCAAGAGGCACTTTCTACAATCAAGTTTGGTGAGACCCAAGTTAGTGAAATGTGTCACTTCTATAATGTTAGTATCACACACACACATATATATTAAACCAAACACATGTCAGCTCCGAGTTGAATTGGCTTCATTGTAAAACACACTTATATAAGTATATATCAAATTTCAAATTCAAATTTGATTGATGCATCTTCAATCTCTTTATCAATTGATAGAGGGAACCTTAGATACTAAATAATATTTTCATAAATAGTTATAAGACAACTAAATCTCTATGTATTAGTTAGTCTTGCCTCGATTTGGTCTACAAGAGAGACATATATTCAAAACATAATCCTTATATATGTATATCTATATATATATATATATATATATATATATATATATATATATATATATATATATATATATAACATTGGCTTGCATATCAAGAATAACTATTTTAGAGTCCTAAGGCTTGATGAAAAGTTTTCCTATTTGTAGGATTTATGTGTTATCATTTAAAACATGATTCTAAATTGGAATAGTTGGAGAGTGGACGATTATAATGAAAAATATATTGGATTATGTATTGGTAAGTTAATAATAGAACACCGACTTAGACATTATGTTTTGATAAATAACTTTTTTACTTCATAACTAATTCATCAATGCAATTTTTAACTATTTGTAGGATTTATGTGTTGTAATTTACTACACAATTCCAATTAATTGGAAATAGTGTGTGACTTGATAATTATAATGGAAAATATATTAGATTATGTGATCTTAAGTTAATAATAGAACATTGAGTTAGATATTAGTTTTGTAATAATTGAAAATGAATCAATAATGGGGCAACTTGCAATTATTTTACTTCATAACTAACGAGTATAGATCAATTTTAACTCTAGCTCTATCAAGCAACGAGAGGGATCAAATCCCTTGAGGTGCAAGGATTTTCTCAATTTTAGAACTCTTTACTGCCTGATAGATCTAAATTGAAGATGGATCTATGCAGGTTGATATCAATAATGCACTCACATTTATAATAACTAAGTATGGGCATCTCCAAACTAGGAAGTCTACTTAACATGTAGACTAGGAGAAAACATTGCACATTCATTTATGGAAATAAAAACCACACACACGTTTGTTGAGTCATCCTCCTAAATAGAACATGCACATGATTTATTATTTATTAATTACAAATTGCGTGCACAAGTTCTAGTTCATGGCTTACAAATAACATGTGTGATTTGTAAGCGATGGATTACAAAATTCATGTGTGATTTATACTTCATGTATTCGAAAATGTTATGGTGATATATTATTTTAAAAATATTTATTGTTCCATCATGACATATTTTTGGTCAAAACTCTATTATAAAATATAATGCTACAATAAACTATCAGGAAAACAACGATTGTAATGTTTTTGCATCATAAGTTTATGATTAAAAGAGCACCAAAAACAAGTTATAAAGATCGATTACTGTGAGAATGGGAAGCATACAGTCTAATAGCGTCATAATATCAACAAGAAAAATAGTCTTTTGATATCATCTATGAAATTAGAGAAAAAGTAAGGGAATTCATGGTGAACAAGATGCATCCAACAATAAATGCTTTAATTCTAATCACAATAGATGTCACAAGTCTTTATACCAATTCACAATAGAATAACCATAAATATTACACAAAGGAGTCCTATTTTATACATCAATGGATAAAAAATCACCTCATGGACCTAGTCAAGAAGTAAAGCGTAGATGCTTATCAAATGATGTTTCAATTTTGACTTTAATTCATCCTCAAAAAATATACCACCATTTAAAAATCAAGTGGATGAGAAAGAACAAGCAATTTTGGCTTATTTTACTTATACAATTCATGAAATTAGAGATTCAATGCATGTAGAGCATTCTAGTAATGATGTTCCTCGGTCCAACCTACTGTTGAACACGTAAATATTTAAATGAGACCACCCATGCGGATTTCCAATCACTTCCATTTAGCTAGTAGAATGGGAATGAAGGTCCATAAACTCTTAGTGATTCGTCACAGCCTCTGGGTGATATTTTGCATTCTACAGATGCAACTCCCTTATCTCAACTAACCTTGTGTGTCAAACACATCCACGTGGATGAAACTTTGCCTAATTCCCTTAAAAGGTGATTTATCTAAATGGAATATTACTTATCAAACTCGACAAATAAGTAATAAATACTTTGAGTCAAAATGTGATGGAGACAAATGTAGGTTATTTTTATCTTTGTGAAAATCTAGGTCTTTTTCTTGTTTGTAGAAAATAGTTAGGTATTGATGTAGTAAATTATTATGGTCCAATTAGTCATATTGTCAAAATCTTAGTAGATGCTTTTTCATAATTGGTAAGAGAATCCATTCGAAAGATTGTAATCATGTGGTTTTTTGGTATTATCAAAAACAATTGTAAAAAAATAAGACAAGAAGCCTTCATTTGTTGAATCCTACATCGAAACTTGTTAAGTTGAATGTAAAGATCTTAAGTAAGTATTATGTTAGAAGAGAATCTCTTGACACAACTGGTCAGACAAATTTTTGGGCCTCCATTGGTAGCTTCTTGCATTCCGACATGAATTAATTGATGTGATTAAGAGACTAGTGTAGATTTTTTGACATGATAACACTAAGCCTTCTTCAAACTAGAAGGATGTACTAAAATTCAAAAGGGTTTGTAGTGACTATGAGCCACAAATTAAAAACCTTATTGACACAAAAAAATAGAACTATATGGCATATTCAAGAATGAACACAAGGAATTTAACTTAAGTTAAAGATCTTCTGAGAAAACAAAGCCTTGGTATGTTCAAATAAACACACTCAACCCTTTTTGTTGCAAATATCACATATAATATGGTTATTGTTATGACATATTTATAAATGTTTGTCATCTTTTTCATACTAACTATGTGTAGGATCTCTCGATAATAATACAACTGAATTTATCAAGTGACTTCATTCATAACATCATGAGTAATAAGCCAGAGGGACAAACATATTATGAAAAAACTTATATAGATGGGACATGCTTCAAGTATGGTGGAATATATTTATTGATGCAATGCATTCATGAGAGTGAAGATTACAATTTCATGAAAATGATGGTAGACATGAAAGGATCCAAATACATCACTTATGACATAATCCTTGGGAAATAAAGAAAAAATATACAATTGGTTACATCCCAGGACAATAACTATCTCTAACTTTTCATTTTGATTTTCTTTTAAGATTTACTCATGAACATAACTTATGCCGATACCATTTTTTTCCACCATGTACAAGTCAACCATTTCATCAAAGAATTTTTTGAAAATATGAAACAATATATTCATGATGTCCACCTAGCTCGATGGTAGGATGAGCAACTTAGAATTTGCAAATATACATTTCCCCTTGATACTATAATTTGAGTGGTGGATTTTTCTGAGAACCACACTCTCCATCCCCAAAATTTGATTCAAAGTCAATAATATCATTATGGGTAGGTTTCTTCCAAGGTCCATATCACATGTAAGCAAAGTTTAGATAATAGTGAAAAGAAACAAGAAATATTTGAAGGAATATCAATGCTATGTAAGTAACGATAGGTTCCATGACTTCCATTATGTACATCATTTCTTCCACTTGGTCTATGTTTAGTTGAAGGAGAGAAATATGAAAATGGAGCAACATTGGTTATGGTGGATTTGCTACTTAGTTTAAAAATTCCCACATATTGCAATGGTTGAGTTCATTGCACAAAAATTACAATGTGTCACATATGTTGAACTATTTTTAGACTAGCCATCGAAAAGCAGAGCATGATAGAGTTGGTGCATGTGTCAAAATAACCCTATGCAGAGAGGAATTGCAATTGTATGCAAATTCACCTATTTGAGATGCTCAATCAATAGTTATTTAGTGCACAATAGTAATGGGAGAGGGATAAAGAGTGCAAGTAGAATCAATAAGGAAAATACACGTGAATAGATTTTGTTGGGAGGTCACCAAGGTAGATCATTCACATGCATGGGAATGAAAGAGTGTGCCTAGGACTCATGGTTTTCACTTAGTTCAAATCTTTGACAGCCCTATATTTGAAATATGGAAAAGAAAACCCGCTTGCTTCTTCCCCCAATGTAAAGATTGTGACTAGAACGGATATGAATAATTAGATTGGGTTCATGTATTGGATTATGTATGAATTTCGCTTGATATCATGCATTGGATTGTGTATCACTTTCACTTTATCATTGTGTAATTTTTTATCTATACCAATTAGAGGAAGACCAATCATATATTTTGACATATTTTGATCATGTCTTAAATCTTGTACAACCTGGTATGATATAGATGTATCCTGATCCAAAATGTTAATCACATGTACCTATTTTCATGTTAAATGTTTTAACGATATTAATGGTTTATATTGTTGTTATCATTTTTCTCACATCCCAACAATTTTTATTTACTGCAAAACCCAATCCAATTCATCCATAAGCTGCATAAAAATATAATAAGGATGCTTCCACAATTAATTGCAGCATTCCAGAGCTATAAACTATCACATAACAACAAATAACACACAAGAAAGATAAAATTAACTCGAAAATTACGCCTTACCCGTGATGGGAAAGCAAGATGCAAAACTCACTCCGTTGAAATTCCTTATGCACCCATAACCCTTAGGAACTCAAAGAGGTGTTGAAAAATCATAACGAAAGACAATACATGTATAGTGACTTTCTCATAACCTCCTTTTATACAATGCTCAATGGAGGTGGGTAATAAATCCTCCACTAACTCCACTTTCCTACAAAATACCTTTCTATGTTTTTACCCCAATAATTTTCCATTATTACGTTCAACTACCCATTTTTTTTGTCAAGACCATCATTTTGAGATAAAATGAACTTGGTTGCAATTACATGCAACTAGGACCCAACAAGCCACCGACGTTATTCATTGACTCATCCTTGATTCAACCAGGGATAGCTACAATCTGAAATCACATATGCATGTAGCTATCTAATGACCTCATATTTCCACTACCTCATCACTTTGGCACAATCTCCTTACTCTGATGCAGGCTTGTCAAACCTTTCTATGACCTTCTCACTCTAGCACAACATCTTCAAATGAGTGCATCCTACTCAACCTATCACAAACTAATCAACTCAGCATAATGTCCTCAAACTCATGACAACATCGCCATGATAACATTTGTATTATGGATATCCATAAGGACATCAACCCATCTTACTGGAATGCCTCAAATACTATTGTAGGAAAACCCTAAGTCTAATAGGAATCGAGGTTATATATGTGGTTGAACTTGATCAACTATCTCTAGAAACATTACCATCACATGTGTCCTCATCCATCTCATAATTCATCACCGTCATCCTCTAACTTTCATATTTTTTCCTATGATAGAAATCCCTCATGATCCATCTTACAACTCATGACATCTGCAAAGTCCTCACGACTCTTTAGATTTTTGTCATTTGAAAAAACAACTCATCAGATGCTCGACTATCACATCTGAAAACACAACTCCTCATCTACAAAATATTACAGTATCACATCCCGATTGAAACCCTCTTTTGTTGCACTCTCAACCTCTATTATTTCTCACATCCTTAACTCAGTTGCATGACTACCTCTATCCACATGTACTCATAACTAATAACTCATTGCTAAAAAAATTGGTCATAAACTTTATCTAGAATCTCCAAAACAATCCATTCCATCAATAAGATAGAAAAACCACTGGGGTGATCAAGCCTGATAATTACACTGAGGCATAGTCATCCCAAGATGAAATAAATATATTAGGAGAACTTGCAATTGGAAAGAAGATGCACCCAATTTTTCACACGAAGTGTGGGTCTTCCACACCCTTGGCAACCAATTACATCATAATGCTAAATTTATTTTTCCAAAAATCCATGGTTCTCTAAATATATAGTTTCAAAGGCCCATCTACACTATGACTCATACACATTTAAACTTAATGACAAAATAAAGTTGTGATCCCACCACAAAGTGCTCATTTGCAACTCCTCCAAGGAATTAGGCGCAATAACACTATGTATTTATTATATCACTACATCATGAAGTGAGGGAAAATCATTATATTAGCCTAGAAAAATTAAAATTAAATATGCTAGAATAATGAATCTTCTAGAAGGCCTAATTGCTAAAATCGAATGTTTTCACAACCCCAATTTATAATATGAAACCTTTGGTGTCCCTTTCTCGTAAAATATTAGCCATACATATAACATCAAATCGTGTTGTAACTAACCATACAATAATCAAAGCATTGGTCAAGAAGAAATACTTTTGGTAATTTGACATGGCATAACTTATGAGAATCACCAAGCCATGATACCTTGAGATATGATACTAATTTTTCGCAAGTTTGAACCATGTGGTTAATTCTTTGGTAACAGAGTGAGTAATAAAATTACATTGCACTACCCAACCATAACTGAAAAGGGGTAGACATAAAAGAGCCTTAGATGAGATTCACTACACATGACTATGTTTCTCTTTTGCTCAATTTTGACATCTACTGTTTCTCTCTCCCCAATTGTTAAGAACCCGAAAATTTGTATTTGGGAAAAGGCACCTTGCATATTGCAATGACATTGAAGTCTTCAATGATAATATCGTAATTCCTTTTCACATACTTTGGGGATTTCCCAGTAACCATAGAAGTGACATTATGCCAACGGTTAGGTGTGTCATTGTCATAGATACCTAATGCCTTCTCAAACTATTTGTTTTACTCAAAAGTCCATTTTGGTTTGGAGTATTACTGGAAGAGGGCCTTCCCAATGAAGAAGCAAATTGATCAACCATATTACTCTTTGGTTTAGTACTAACACCTTCAGGTATAATAAGTTCAAAGGAAAATTTTACAAATGGACAAGAATCCTTCACTTGGGTATGTTCTACCAACCTTTCAACTATAGTAACAAGAAACAAACAGAAGGGCCAACTTAGGTTCCGTGTGAAAAAAAAAAACTCCCAACTTATCAAACAATCTAGAATAAAAGATAGAATGCATTGAATTCAATAATATCCTCGATAAACCCAAGTTACAAATTATTCTTTAAGACTATATGCAATTCTAGAGACAATGCAAAAACCCAATCATTAGAAATTCTACAGAGCATATAGAGAGGTTTGGAATTCAATAGAATTTTGCTACATATTGTGGGAATTCAAGAGAATTATGTTACACATTGAGAAGGAACCCAATGAACAGATATAATACACAAATGAATTTAAAATAAAAAAACATAATAGATCAAATTTATAGTAAAAGAAAATTTAAAGAACTAAAATCGATAACATATCAAAAAATTGAAGGTTGGAGATAGAGATATTAAACAAAAAGAATGTGAATATGAGTTGCGGCTCTGCAAACTTTATTGATAATCAATGAATATCTACTTCTCAATTACAATGAACTTGAAGGCATGCATTTATATGCCTGCTACATTCTAAAACCCTAGGCTAACGCATGCATGCATGCTAATCAACTAAACTCAACTAAACTTCTAATAATAGAACTAAGCTACTAATTGAGACTTAGCTGGAATTAATTACAATTTTTAATGCTCCCCCATTATCGCGACCACTAATTGCTTCATTTTTTACAATGACTAAGTTATATCTATTAGTTTCAAAAATATATGTTGTCAATGGCTTTGTGAATATTCCATCAAATTGATCAATCGATTTACAATGCTCTACATGAACTTAACCATTGTTTACAAGTTCTCTTATGAAATGATATATGAAATCAATGTGCTTTTTCTTTTGGTGAAATACATGGGTTTTGGATAGAGCAATTACTGAATTGTTGTCACAATAAATTGTTGTTGGTCCCTCTTGTTTCTGTTGAAGACCATCCAAAAATATGCATAACTAAACTGCTTGGCATGCTATTGTTGTTGCTACAACATATTCAGGTTATGTTGATGAAATCATCACTATGGGTTGCTTCTTAGATTCCCATGAAATCACCCATGAACAAAGATGAAAAACATGACTTGAAGTGCACTTCTTGTCATCCAAAATTTCTACAAAATCACTATCAGTATAACCTATCAAAATATCATACTCATTGTTTGAGTATAAAATGCCATAGCTTGATGTCCTTACAGATCCTTTTGCCAACTTGCCAATTTGAGTCTTTGGGATACTCCATGAACTTGGAAATCAAGCTAAGTACATACATAATATCTAGTCTAGTCATTTTGAGGTACATGAGTCTTCATGTACGAGTCTCTTATACAATGTAGGATCTACATTGGGACCTTTGTCTTTTTTGCTCAACTTTGTACCTATTGCTACTAGTGCAGGTGTTGGTTTGAAATTAACCATTCTCAACTACTTGAGCACATATTTAGCATATTTATTTTGACAATTAAATATACCTTTTTTTATTTTTCTACCTCTATGCCAAGAAAGAATTTCATCAAACCTAGATCTATCATCTCAATTTCTTTCTTCATAGCTGCCTTGAATTCATCTACTGAAAGATTAACCTATAAATATCATATCATCAACATATAAAAAACAATCAAAATATGTCCATGTTAATTTAACTTTGTAAAAAGTGTTGGTTTGTTTCTACTTCTCCTAAATCCATTACTGATAAAAAAAGAATCAATTATGTTGTACCAAGCTCTTGGAGCTTGCTTGAGCCAATATAGATCTTTATTCAACTTGTAAAATTTATCATCATGATCTTTTATTTCATCTCCTTGTGTCTACTACACCTAAATTTCTTATTTAAGAATATCATTCAAGAATGTTGACTTGGCATTGTTATAGCCAAAATTGGCACTTCTTCGTCCATGGTGACACTTATATATTTTGGTCGCATGACGACACTTCATGAGATTACTGTGAGTCACAGAAAGGAAATTTATGGATGGAAGAGCCATATTTTGGACTTTATATGGATTTCATCACCTAATTCATGTCCCATTTGATAGATAGGAACCTTACGAACAATTTTGGAGACCAAAACTTCTCCAGAAAACCCCTAGAAAAGGTTGTTTTTTACCATTTTTCCACAAAACCGTAGCTGGAAGGCTCTTCACCCATGGGTTTTCCAAAAACCCACAGGTTGCACATGGTAAATTCGCAGATCACCCACATGTTTTCCATTTCAAATTCGAGGGTACCTCATAAATACTTTAAGAAAATATAAAATAGCGAAAAATGGTTGGTTCGGGTGGTTTTGGAACCTCCTCTTTACGTTGTAACTACTTCCTCTTCGACCCTATATTCTTCACTTTCTATATAAGATAGGGAGAGGAACTATGAAAGGGGATCAATCCCATTATAGTGTTATGATAGATGAATTGGGATTCATATCCCCCTCACTTGTGCCCTAGTTTCTCATAAATGCTAGAATATTTGATCAGAGGTTGGGATCCTTGGAGAAGAGAAGCACGAGACCTTGAATCTTGGTGTCATGAAGTGACATGATTGAAGGAAGATATAATTTGATGTAATTTCTCCATTCATTAATAAATATTGGACATTATTCCCTTTCCAAATAGATTTGGTCATGTATGTTTCAGATCTGATTACAATTTGATGTTTCATTCTCTTATAAATATCAATCTTTTATTTGTATTCAAATTGGTTTTATGAAGGCTTTGTTGAATGCTTTTGCAGGTTGTTGCATTGGAGAGCAAGAGGAGAATCTTGTATAAACCTTCTAAATAAGGTACACATTATTCTAAACCCTTACCTCCTTGCTTAATAATTGTACTTGCATAACCTTGTATGTATTTCTTTTACCCCAGTACATTGGTAGTCTCACCCTTGCTATAGGAACATTTTCCCTAACAATAGAATTGGTGACTCTACTGGGGAAAATCCTATTTGATTTGGGGTATCCAAGGTCATTTTTCCATTATATTTGAATTTTTGAGTTTAATTTCATGTTAGGACCAGTCGTTAAGCTTTGTTAGACCCTTCCTTGCTCAGTTTTGAGTTGGATTTTGCAATGTTTTTTGGACTTTTCTGCATACCCTTGACTTATGGTACTTACAATCCTAGGTCTGAGACAAATTCATAGGTTTACTCCTTTTCACCTGTGGGTCCTTCACAGTTGTACCCTTTTACACTAGCGGTTACCTCTTTTTCATGATTTTTTCAATTTTGGAGCTTTGTGGGGGGTTTTGATTGCATTTTTTGGAGTCCCTGGTGACCTTAAGTATGTGTAGGACCCCTTGGAAGTAGTGCCTTGTCTCTTTATTGATATTAATTGTATTTTTGGGATATTTTTGAAGCAATTTGTCGTTGTTTGGAAGAATTTGGGGCTTGTTGACCCAAGTTGGGGGTTTGTGAACTAGTTTGTTTTTTTAACCCTAATTTGAGTCTAATTGAACCGACTTGCTCCAATTTGACTATATTTGGAACCTATTGAGTCTATTTGACCCTATTTGTATCTATTTGAGTGAAGTTTCTCTTTAGATTGGTTTCTTGTCCTTATGCTTTTGGTCTCTCTTTTGTATTGAAAGATCAAGTGTCTTTTCTGTGATTTAAGACCTTGATTGCACTGTTTGTGTGCAGACCTAGCTTTACCAAACCATATTTATTAGTGTGATCTGTGGATGGTTTCACTATTTAATAAGGAGATCTGAAAGATTTTGCATTTGCTTTGGTAGTGTGTTACTTTGAGTTTCATTTTTGTTCTCATATTGAAAAAATAATAAAACATTTGGTTCATTTTATAATTTAGTGTTGGTAGAATACTTTGCAAGTGGCGTAAAGGAGTTAGGAGTGCTTTGCATAAAAAAAAGACAAGAAAATTATTTTGCATAGCTATTTGTTTGAGTAGTTGCATGCTTAGGTTTTAAGTTTGATTTTGCGCATTAGACTTTAAATTTTTATCTTTTTCATTATAAAAGACCAAAAATGGCATTAGATAAAAAAAAATTGCATACGCATTCCATATTATATCTTTAGGACTTGCATTTTAAATAAATTGAGAGTGACAGAATGCATATTTGTGGTGATTAAGTGATTCATGTTTCAGTTAAAGGATATCTTTCTTTAGTTGCACTTGTTTTACTTGTTCTGAAAGCTTTGAAAGTACATTTTTAAAGCAAGCAATCAGTAACTTGGATAGGATCTTAGGTTTTATTCTAGTTTATAAACACACCTAATAGATTAAGTAGGACTGTGGAGGTAGGGAGTTGTGAGTTAACTCCTCCACGATTACTCAGACTTGTCAAAACATAGGTTTCATTCTTTTAGGGATAAAATCCATCTTTGTAGAAGGTGAACCGGGAATCTCCACTCACACCGAAGTCATGAACGGGGTCATGCGAGATTGAGTAGAGGAGATACCCCTCTGATATTCAATTAAGCACCTAATGGGATCGGTGCATGTATGGGGACTTATTAGTACCTTTTCGTGCTTTTGAGTTTTGGGAATTTTTACCCTACCCATGCACATTGATTCGACCTGCGACTATCCCCCTAGGCCCTCTCTGCAAGGTTGGTATCCTTAGTATCTAGAATCTAGGATTCATACACAGGTGATGGTGGAAGACTATTTCCACTGTACCTAGTAAAAACGTGGGAGGAAACCCTGTGAGGATCTTTGGGAAGGCGGCCGGTCATTCAAATGCTTGCCCCCAAGGTGGTTGTACTATGGACCCCAGGTAACTGACCTTCATTTCTTCATTGTTAGATTTTAAACATTAATTCAATATGTTATAGGATCTTCACTGAGAGAATAACATGTACAGTATATCAATGCATAAAAATCATATCAAGCATGTCAAGCATCACAAGAATCAAAAGCATGAGACAATGGACACACAGATTTTTCTGTGGGGAAAACCCTAAGCTTAAAAACCCCACAACTTCCTTAGAGATAGATAGAGAAATGGTTCAACCGAAATACAATAGATAGTCTCCTACTCTGCAGCTGATCCTCCTCCTCCAATGTGCGCCACTTTCTGAGTGAGAGAAGAGTGAATTCTGAGATGATCAAAATAGAGAATCCCGACTCTCTATTTATACTTGTCCTGACCTGCCTAATTACTTATGGGGACAACTTGTCTAACTCAGCCTAATAACCCCAGTTACATATATATCGAGCCGACACCCACATCAGGTAGTCTAATAACCCATCGGCAATTTAATCTACTTGCGACACTTGTCAATACAAACGACGACACTTCCTTATAGAGGAATAACACATCTCTTATAAGGGTACACTAAATATATATATGAAATACATTCCGAAGTTACATATACATCAACACTCCCTCTTAACTAGGAAGGTATTTCTCAACACAGATCATCGGGCACAAGTCTTCTTCTCTGGATCATTGTCATTGATGCATCGTCGTCGATGCATCGTCATCGAATCATCGTCATCGTCAGAGCTACTGCTATCTCGTCCAATCTCTGAATCTACTCGTCATAGGAAGTTCTCCAGAGCCAGTCCTTTTTCATACTAAATGTAGGACCACCACCTATAGGTCTTCATCATCACTGGTAATACTATGGAATCCTCAGGACTCATCACGTGCATCTGCAAAACCTCGCAAGAGCATCCCAGGCCTTTTACGAGCACACAACTCAACCTCTCGAATCTCTCAGGATCTTTTACCTGCTGCTGCACAACCTGTCCACAACCACAGAGTATCAAACTGATACTTCACCATACATCCAACTAATGTATATCATCACATGATCAACCTCATCATCATCATCATCTGTGAGCAAGCCATCAAGTAGGTACACCTCAGGACTGATTACACTTCCTTTGAAAAACCTGCAAGATCTCTCAGGACTGATTACACTGCCTTTGGAAAAACCTACAAGAGCATCTCAGGACTGATTATATGCCTCTGCAAAACCTGTGTACCAAACTGTCACATCAATGTCTTCAGATCACCACATAGTCCACGGAGGACAACCCAGATGCACACACAAATCACTTACACTCACCATGGGAGGACTAACCTGCCACCATGTGAAAGGCTCACATCACTTACACTCACTAGCATGGGAGGACCAACATACCACCATCTGGGCAAGGCTAACAACACTTACATCAACGACCATGGGAGGACCAACCTACCACCATGTTGAAAAGGCACAGCACTTACATCAATGACCATAGGAAGACCAATCTACCACCATGTCGAAAAGGCCCATCACTTAAATCAACGACCATGAGAAGACCAACCTACCATCATGTCAGAAAGGCTTCAACACTTATATCTCACCATAGGAGGACTAACCTACCACTATGTGAGAATGGCCCAACACTTACATCTCACCATGGAAGGACTAACCTGCCACCATGTGAGAATGGCCTAGCCCTTACATCTTACCATGGGAGGACCAACCTACCACCATGTAAGAATGGCTCAGCCCTTACATCTGTTAAATTTTCAGAATTTACTTCAATCTGATCTAGGATCTTAACTGAGAGAACAACATGTACAGCAAATCTATATCATATCAATCATGGACACAATAATGGAAGCACACAAGAGACACAGAGTTTACTTGGGGAAAACCATAAAGGTGAAAAACCCCAATAACTTCCTCAGAGATAGATAGAGCAATGATACAACCAGAATACAAGAGATAGTGTTCTCCTAGCAGCAAAGCCGCCTCCTCCACAAGTGCGCCACTCTCCAAAGTGTGAGTGAGAGAATAGAATGTGTAAAATGAGAGAGACACACTCTCTATTTATACACTAACTTGACTTGACCTTTAATCAACTAGGTCGGCCTTAACTTAACCACTTAACATAATGTTGACTGGGCCAACCCCCACTAGGGTGGTCTAATAACCCTTTGACCGACATGGCCAACCCCCAATAGGGTGGTCTAATAACCCTTTGACCCACATGACTTATACAAGGCTGACCCCAACAAGGTTGTCTAATAACCCATCAAGTATAAGTTACGACACTTACAATATAAATGAAAACACTTCGGTATAGAGGAATAATAACATCTCTATAGGAATACAACCACTTCCGTTTAGAGGAATAATAACATCTCTATAGGAATAAAATATACATATATGTGAAATACATTCCGAAGTTACATATACATCAACACTCCCTCTTAACTAGGAAGGTATTTCTCGACACAAGTCTTCTAGCACAAGTCATCTTCTTTGGATCATCGTCATTGGATCATCATCCTCAAATCATCGTCATCGTCACTACTGCTACTATTTCAATCAATCTCTAAATCTACTCGTCATAGGAAGTTCTACAGAGCCAGTCCTTTTTCATACTGGATGTAGGCCCACCACCTGTAGGTCTTCATCATCTGTGCGAACGGTCTGATAGAGGTGGCCTCTTAGAACTAATTTTATGTGCGGATGCAATACCGGAAAGAGTATCCCAGGAACATTTATGTGCCTAAGCACGACCGGCAAGATCTCCCAAGACTGATTACATGCATCTCCTCCACAATACCTTTAAAGAGCATCCCAGGAACATTTATGTGCCATAGCACGACTGGAAAGATCTCTAAAGAGAATCCCAGAACTTATTACGAGCACACAGCTCAACCTCTCGGATCTCTAGGACTGATTACATGTGGATAGACAAAACCTTTAAAGAGCATCCCAGTAACATTTATGTGCCATAGCACGACCGACAAGATCTGTAAAGAGCATCCCAGGACTAATTATGAGCACACCACTCAACCTCTCAGATCTCTAGGACTGATTACATGTCTCCATAGTAATACCTCATCCCAGGACTGATTACAAGCACACAGCTCAACCTATCGGATATCTTAGGACTGATTACATACTACATAGCAATATCAGAAAGAGTATCCCACGAACATTTATGTGCCGCAGCACGACCAGCAAGATCTCCCAGGACTGATTACATGTTATTTGCACAACCTGCTACATATCATCCCTGACCTCCAAGTATCAACCTGATACTCATGATCCAACGGATCATCATCGCACAAAGCATCATCGTGATGCTCATGATCACACTGATCATCATCACTGTACCATCTTGATACATATCATCTAGAGCAACATCCTGAAGCTCGTCATCATGATCATCTTTATCATACAATGCATCCACCTGATGCATACCAAGTATCTACCTGATACATATCATCATACATGATCCACCTAATCATACAATGTATCCACCTGATACACATACAAATACATGATCCACCTAATCATATCTAATACATATCAACATACATGATCTACTTGTCATACAATGTATCCACCTGATACATATACAGATACATGGTCCAAGCATCCAACATGATGCATATACAGAATACATACAAATGATCCAACTGATCATATCCAACATCCAACATGATGCGTACATACATATACATATAAATGATCCAACTGATCATATACAACATCATCTTGATGCATATACAGAGTAGTAACTGGAGCATCGTCCTGATGCTCATCATCCATGATCCTCCTGATCATCATAGCATCGTCCGCTTCAGATCATCTCATCGTCCACGAAGCACATCCTAGATGCACATCATCCAGTACTTACACCACCGACATGGGAGAACACATCTACCACCATTCAGGGAAGGCTCCAGCCCTTACTTTTTCACCATGGGAGAACACATCTACCACCATGTGAAAAATGGCTCAGCAATTATATCATGACCAAGGGAGAACACATCAACCATGTCAGAAACACTCATGTGCATCTACATCTTCCAGACTCATCACTTCCCTTTGGAAGGAACCTCAATATAAAGTGCACCAAGCCTCTCTCTGAAGTACTCAAACTCCACTATGGCTAATGGCTTGGTCAATACATCTGCAACCTGCTCATCCGTCACAACATACTCTGCTTTGGCTATACTCAGTGCTATGCAGGACTTCTTCCTAGTAAACCAAGAGATCACATCTGATCCCATACTGAGGCAGCACCCAGAAGTGCTCTTCCTATCTGCAACACTGCTTGCCCAATCTCAGAATATGCTTTAAAGCAACCAAGTGAACATCTCTTGGATCCATCAGAAATTCGCTCAATGTGTTCACCGCAAAGCAAATATCTGGTCTCATGTTCATCAAGTACATAGAGGACCCAATCATCTGACGATACATCGTGACATCGACCGGATCAGATGAAGCATCACACAGAAGCTTCAGGTTTGATTCCATAGGTGTGGCCATAGCCTTGTAGTCCATCATCCCGAACCTCTTCAGAATCTCTACTGCATACTTCCCTTTGTCCAAGGAAGATTCCATATGTACTCTGGCACACCTCCATACCAAGAAAATAGTGCATCATCCCCAAGTCCTTCATCTCGAACTAAGCTGCAAGCTTCTGCTGCGTGTCGGCAATCAATCTATCATCTCCTGTAACAAACAAGTCATCCACATACAATAAGAGTATCCCTGGATTTCCTACCTCAACCTTGCAATAAAGGTTGGAACCCGCTTTACTCTTGGTAAAGACCAAACTGGATAGAAAGCTGCCTATCCTACCATACCAAGTTCTGCACATATATGATTTCCTATCATGTGTCTCAGAACCAAGTGGCTGCTCCACATACACTTCTTCTTCAACTACACCATTCAAGAAAGTTGTCTTGAAATCCATCTGGTGTATCTTCTATTTCATCACTTTTATATTTCTCTATGTTGTCATTTGCAGCATGCTTGATCTTGATAGATCCATATGGAAGTCATAATAAACTTCCCTTCAGGTCTTGGGACTACATCCCAAACATCATTCTTCATGATCGACGGATCATGGCATTCTTACGATATCTTGGGAACTTCAATATCTTCAATAGATAATTTTGTTGCTGAACAAATGTTGTAGTTCTTCTTTTGTAGGTGATGGCATACAATCTTTCCTACACAACAAGTTAAATTGCATGATTAGAAAACATCTCATAGTTTTCAGAACAAATTCTTACACATAAAGAAACATGTCATACAGTCATGTAATTATCTTAGCCAATGCTTCAATACAACATTTATCCATATCCCGTAACTTTCTAGATGCCTTCCAATCTCTACCAGAACATTGTTAAGAGTGTGCACAACTCCCAACATGTCAGCAAAGAGGTTTCATTCTAGATAAGTAGCGATGGAATGTTGTATAGTGACATAGGCCACTTACCCATGCATATTAGTAGTATACTGTTCATCAATGCAACTATTCTAATATGCATAATACACAACCTAATTCTAGGAACATCAGTATATACATTATTGAACAATATTATTTAAACAATAAAATATGCAAGTAATGACAATTCAAATACTTATCTTTGTTTGTTTGTTGGGTTGACTCCCTCTCAGTCTTTGCTTCTTTCCTGCAACTCCATTTTTATGTGGATTGTGAGAAGCGGTCAACTCCCTCTGAATATCTGCATCCTTGCAGAAACTACTGAAGTGTGCTCCTTTGCTTTCTTGTAGGAACAACTAGAGTGGGCTCCCTCTTGATCTTTGCTTCCTGGATTACCTATCCTTGAACTTACATTCGTCCTTAATCACTATGCATGCTTATTAGTATCATCATTGTGTTATCCTTGAGGTCTCATACATAATCACACTTTTATTAGTATAATCTTAATACTATCAAAACACAATAATCTTAAACATGTATATTCATGAATCATTCACAGATAATAAACATTAGTATTCAAGGTTTCAGGGAAGTCTTCTTTTACTCATACATATTCTTATTTGATCATAGGACTCTTCTGGTTAGTTGAATCATCAATCAAGATAAGAGATATAATATGCATAAAACCCGTGATTATTCAAACCTATACCTTCATGATTCTTTTGGTTAGTCATATCATCAATTATGGTAAGAAACATAATATGCATACAACCATGATTATTCAAACCTATGACTTCATGAATAATCATTATCAACAACACAACAGTATAAGATCTTAACACAAGGTAGGATTTTAGCTTGATATAGGAAAAACATACCTAGATTAGCATGCTAGCTAGTTATGTCTAACATACCTGCATAATGTCTTCTGGTTCTCTTTAGTGACTTGTGCTAGTAACCTGCATGTCTCATAAGTTAACCATTGTAAAACCAAGTTATACATACCTCGAAAGTAGATCTTCTATGTGATCCATGACAATGGATGAATCTTTGTCTTCATGTCACCATGAGCATATGTTATTGAAGTAGAACATGATTTGACTTTCTTGGTGTACCTTTTGTGTTAGCAAACAACATAAACCTCATACAACATCACAATGCATTAGTACAATCATAAGTGTCAAAACCTTAATCAATGAATATCTTCTATTAAGGTGATACGACAAGTCCAGTAATTAATCAAGATTGTACTGTAATGATATGAAGACAAACATACGATAAACTTAACCATGAAACATACCTGTAAGCCATACCTGTCAAGATTGCTTGTAATCTTCTTATGGAAGGCCTTAGCCTCATCTCCCTCTAAGACAGGAACTTCTTCACTTATGCAGGTGACCAATCCATCTTCTTATAGGATTAACCCAATCCACTTGATTTGCAAGAACTAGACCTGGAGCTGGATTAGGGTTTGTCAAAGAAACCCCAAAAATTCAAACTTTGAATTTCAAACTTCTGAAAGGATAGAAATATGTGCCTTGATGAGCTGATCAAGTTGGTATATTCAGAATTTGAAAAATGCAAAGTTTCACCCCTCAAAATTACCTTTTAGATTTTCGGATTCACCGAGGAGGACCCTGAATTAGGGTTTGAGTTTTCTGGAGCTTCACCCAACCAAAAGATTTGATTCAAAACTCTAATCTTTGATTTTTCTGAGGAGCTTCTAGCCGTGGTCACAGATTTCCAAAATTCCAATTTTTGCAGAAGCCCTAATTTTCCATCTTTTCGATCAAAGTCCCGAACTGGGGTTTGATCAAGCCCGACCTTCTGCCCAACAAAAAAATATGATCTTGGTCTCTAAATTTCGATTTTGATGAGTAGCATCCAGCCGTGGTCTCTGATTAGAAAAATTCCAACTTTCTCCAAAGCCCTAAATTCTGGAAGCCATGAATGAAGGTACTCAAAAATAATTTTGTTTTGACAGAAATATGTACCTGATTGTTTCTGGTGTAGCTCCAAACTTTTCAATCCACAGGGTCTAAATTTTTTTCCTAAGATAGCCCGACTTGTTGTCTTTCCATCCAAAGAGGTATGAACTCAATTGGATTCTCTGAGAGATTTTTATGCTAAGTGTCACAATGTGACTTGTTTATGGGATAATATAGAAGAGCGACCTTGTATGGCGTGCCATGTGTAACTGTTTCAACCTCGGCCTCTGAAAACGTTTCTTGAGATAGCCCGACCTGTTATATTTCCATCCTGATAGATCTGACCTCAATTGGATTCTCTGAGAGAGAGTTATTCCAAGTGTCGCAATGTGACCTGCTTATGGGATAATACAGGAGAGTGAACTTGTACGGCGTGCCGCGTGTCACTGGTTCAACTTCAGCCTCTAAAAATTTTTCCTGAGAGATTACAGTCTGTTTAATACATATCACTTTTTACGAAATTGCCTTTGGAGCTTCCTAGCCCAAGTTATGACCTTTTTCCCAAGGTCACCTTATTTTGACTCAGATCTAAAAGAGGCAGAAACCCTATATGGTACAGATCATAAATCACAAAGTACAACGAATTAGAGGTTGTCCTTTGGACAAAAGGTACATGGGGATCTGATATTCGACTTGTAAAAGTTTTTGAGCCAAAAACGTCGCCAAAACTGATTTATAGCGAAAGTGCTACGATGACTGGTTTTTGCTATATCAAACCCTAGCATTGTAAGTGCAACAAGTGGCATACATGCCATATCATGCCTTCTTTCTGGATAGCTTTGATACCATGTTAAATTTCCAGAATTTACTTCAATATGATCTAGGATCTTAATTGAGAGAACAACATGGACAACAAATCTACATCATATCAATCATGGACACAATAATGCAAGCACACAAGAGGCACAGAGTTTACTCGGAGAAAACCATAAAGGTGAAAAACCCCAATAACTTCCTCAGAGATAGATAGAGAAATGATACAACCAGAATACAAGAGATAGTCTTCCCCTAGCAGTAGAGCCTCCTCCTCCACAAGTGTGCCACTCTCCAAAGTGTGAGTGAGAGAATAGAATGTGTAAAATGAGAGAGACACACTCTCTATTTATACACTAACTTGACTTGACCTTTACTCAACTAGGTCGGCCTTAACTTAACCACTTAACATAATGCTGACTGGGCCGACCCCCACTAGGGTGGTCTAATAACCCTTTGACCCACATGGCCAACCCCCAATAGGTTGGTCTAATAATCCTTTGACCCACATGACTTATACAGGGCCGACCCCAACAAGGCTGTCTAATAACCCATCAAGTATAAGTTACGACACTTACAATATAAATGACAACACTTCCATATAGAGGAATAATAACATCTCTATAAGAATACAACCACTTCCGTATAGAGGAATAATAACATCTCTATAGGAATACAATATACATATATGTGAAATACATTCCGAAGTTACATATACATCAACAACATCCTGGCATGGGAGGACTAACCTACCACCATGCAAGAATGGCTTGACCCTTACATCCTGCCATGGGTGGACTAACCTTCCACCATGCAAGAATGGCCTAGTGTGGATCTATGTCTCCAGACTTCATCACTTCCCTTTGGAAGGCATATCGATTTGAAGTACATGAATTCTCCCTCTAAAGTATTCAAACTTCAGTCTGGCAAGCGGCTTGGTCAACACATCGGCTATCTGCTCGTCTGTCGCAACATACAGGAGCTTCACAGCTCCCCTCTGCAGCATATCCCTGATATAGTGGAATTTGATATCAACGTGCTTCGACTTGTCATGGAACACTGGGTTCTCTGACAACTTCACACAACTCTCGTTGTCGTAATATATACAAGTAGCACTCAACTTGAGATCAAACAAATCAAACAGTAGCTTCCTAAGCCATACTGCCTCACAACTAGCTGAACAAGCTACGACATACTCTGCTTTAGTTGTACTCAGTGCCACACAGGACTACTTCCTGCTAAACCAAGAGATCACACCTAATCCCATACTGAAGCAGCACCCTGAAGTGATCTTTCGATCAATGGCATTGCCTGCCCAATCTGAATCAACTTAACCCTCCAGGTTAAACTTTTGATTCACCTCATACTTGAGGCCATAATCCACTATACCCTTCAGGTACCTCAGAACATGCTTTGTAGCTATCAGGTGAACATGTCTCGGATCTGTCAGATACCGTCTCAAGGTGTTCATCGCAAACAAAATGTCTAGTCTCGTATTCATTAGGTACATCAAGGACCCAATCATCTGACAATACATCATAGCATCAACCGGCTCAGAAGAAGCATCACATAGAAGCTTCAAGTTTGATGCCATAGGTGTGGCCATGGCCTTGCAGTCCATCATCCCAAAACTCTTCAGGATCTTTACTGCATACTTCCCTTGTCCAAGGAAGATTCCATCTGCACTCTGCCACACCTCCATACCAAGAAAGTAGTGCATCATACCCAAGTCCTTCATCTCTAACTCGGCAACTGGCTTCCTCTTGGTGTCGGCAATCAGTCTATCCTCACCTGTCAGATATAGGTCATCCACATACAATAGTAGTATCACTGGATTTCCGTTCTCAACCTTGTAGTAAAGGTTGGAATCCACTTTACTCTTGGTAAAGCCCAAACTGGATAGGAAACCATCTATCCTGCCATACCAGGTCCTAGGTTCCTATTTTAAACCGTATAGACTTCCCATCTGGTCTTGGGACCACATCATTCTTCATTTTTGACGGATCATGGCATTCTTCCAATACTGCATCCCAGATCCTGGGAACTTCATGTTCTTCAATATCTTCAATAGATAGCTTTGTTGTTGGAACAAATGTTGTATTCCTTCTTTTGTAGGTGATGGTATACGATCTTTCCTACAAGACAAGTTAAATTGCATGATTAGAAACATCTCATAGTTTTCAGAACAAATTCTTGTACATAAAGAAATATGTCATACAGTCATGCAATTATTTTAGCCAATGCTTCAAATACAACATTTATCCATATCCTGTAACTTTCTAGATGCCTTCAATCTCTACCAGAACATTGTTAAGAGTTTGCACTACTCCCAACATGTCAGCAAAGAGGTTTCATTCTAGATAAGTAGCAATGGAATTTTGTACAGTGCCATAGGCCACTTACCCATAACTATATTAGTAGTATCTTGTTCATTAATACAAATATCCTAATATGCATAATACACATCCTAACTTTAGGAACATAAGTATGTACATAACTGAACAATATCATATATATAATAAATAAAAATTCAAATACTTATCTTTTTTTGTTTGTTGGGTGGACTCCCTCTGAGTCTTTGCTTCCTTGTACGAGCTGCAGGAGTCCTAATCTGAAGTAGCTTCTTCTACACCTTTATGTTGTGGAATGTGGAGAGATGATCAACTCCCTTTGAATGTTTGCATCCTTGCAGAAACCACTGAAGTGTGTTCCCTCTTGATCTTTGCTTCCTGGATTACCTGTTCTTGAACTTATATTCATTCTCGATCCCTATGCAAGCTTATTAGTATCATCATTGTGTTATCCTCTAGGTCTCATACATAATCAAACATTTATTAGTATAATCTTAATATTATCAAAACACAATAATCTCAAACATGTATAGTCAGGATCATTTCAAACATAAATAATAAGCATTCTTATGGTTAGTTATAAACATAATATACCTAAACCTGTGATTACTCAATCCTATGACTCTTCTGGTTATGCATAATCCCTAGATTACTCAAACTTGTAACTTCAAGAATAATCATTATCAATCATACAAAAGTATACAAAAGCATACCTGGTCACCATATTTGCTAGTTATGTCTAGCAATGTGTTCTTGTTCTCTCCAATGACCTGCATAACTCATTAGTTAACCTTTGCAAAAAACAATTATGCATACCTCTATGTGATCCATGACTATGGATGAATCTTTGTCTTCATAGCATGTTTAGGTTGTCCCTTTAATTTGCACAATCCTCCCTCTTGCTCTCCAATCACTAATGCATCATCTATGGTCTTATCCTTAGGCCACATTAGGACTTGGCCATCTATAAATGCAACCCTCATGCCTTTTGCATCCAATGCAAAGATTGAGAGTAGATTCTTCTTGAGACCTAGAACATAGAGTACATCTTTCATCGTCATAGACTTTCTAGAGTCTAGTGTATATGAGGCTTCACCACTCCCTTTTATGGGATACTGGTAGTCGTCTCCAAGTTTCACCTTGTGGGGTGAATCATGTTCAGATAGATTAACAAAGGATTCTTTGAATCCTGTCATATGTTTGGAAACCCCACTATCTATGATCCAATCATTACTTCCATGAGTAATGGTTCCAGTGAGAGCAAAAATCAAAAAATATTCTTCTTCACTTGAAGAATCTTCACTATCTTCTCTAGCACTCTTCCTGGGAGGTTCATCATCCTCTGCAGCATGAGCATGATGTCTTCTTTTGAATTTATTCTTCTTGTGAGTACCCTCTTTCTTATTCTTAGGTAAATATCTAGCATAGTGTCCCTTATCATCACATGTATAGCAACGGACATGGGACATGTCCCTTTCTATGTCTGGGACTACCTCTTTGATTCTGATATTTTCGTTTCTTGCCATGATGGTGAGCTTTCTTGTCACCATGTCTTTTGGAGTGAGTTGTGAGTGCTTGGTCTTCACTCCCCATCTTCTCTTCTCTAGCTACAATTCGAGCTTCTTCCTGTGAGCATTATTCCCACAGTCTACTGAAAGAGATAAGTTTCTTTCTAGCAAAAAATCCTTGGATGAAGGAATCCCATGACCTAGGGAGGCCATTAAGAGTGTTCATCACCACTTCTCCATTTTCTATATCTTCACCCACAGCTTCAAGTTGTTATTTTATCTGGGAGATCCTTGATAAATATGACTACATAGTCTCTGCATTCTGGATCTTTATATTCTTCAATTGATTCCTCAGGGTCATCTTTCGATTTATGTTCTTGCCTTCAAATAGTTTGGTTAAGGAATCAAACATCTCTTTTGGTGTTTTTAGGGATGACACATGAGGGATGAGATGATTTTTAATAGAATCGGCAATGATCCTCTTTGCCTTAACCAAATTCCTCTTGTGAATAGCTTTATCCTCTTCTCCCCCTGGGATAGGGACCTCTTCACTTATATAAGTATCCAACTCATTTTCTTCAAGGATTAACCCAATCCTAAACTTCCATGCTCGGAATTTATCAGCTCCTTCAAGCTTATCCTCAAGCTTGGTGTGGTGAGACATCTTAAAGAGTACTTCAAATGGAAATAGAAAAGACTTAGGTCTTACCACTTGATTGTTGAAAACTGGATCTGGTGCCGGATTAGGGTTTGTCAGAGAAACCCTAAAATTTCAAACTTTGAATTTCAACTTTCTAAAAGGATAGAAAGATGCACCTTGATGAACTGATCAGCCTGGTCTATTCAGAAATTTAGATCTGCAAAGTTTCATCCTTCAGAAATGTCTTTTAGTCTTCCTGGATTCACTAAGGAGAACCCTGAATTAGGGTTTGAGTTTCCCGTAGATCTACCTAGACAAAAATATCGATCCAAAGCTCTAAACTTCTGATTTTCCAAGGAGCTTCCAGCTATTGCTTCAGATTTCAGAAATTTTTATTTTTTAGGAAACCCTAATTTTTAGGGCCAAAACTGAACGTGGTCAGAACTGAATTATGATTGGACAGATAGATTCACCTTGTTGAGTAGATTCAATCCATCATATTACTTTTCCAAAATCTGTGGAGAGAAACCCAAAAACAAGAAGCCCTAGCTTCTGCAATTGCACAGTGTCTTCTTCTCAAGTTAGCTCTGATACCATGTTCGATTTTAAGCATTAATTCAATACACTATAGGATCTTCACTGAGAGAATAACATGTATAGTATATCAATGCATAACAATCATATCAAGCATGTGAAGCATCACAAGAATCAAAAGCATGATACAATGGACACACAGATTTTTCCATGGGGAAAACCCTAAGGTGAAAACCCCACAACTTCCTAAGAGATAGATAGAGCAATGGCTCAACCAAAGTACAACCAAAGTACAATAGATAGTCTCCTACTATGCATCTGATCCTCCTCCTCCAATGTGCGCCACTTTCTGAGTGAGAGAAGAGTGAGTTATGAGATGATCAAAATAGAGAATCTTGACTCTCTATTTATACTTTTCCTGACCTGCCTAATTACTTATGGGGCTGACTTGTCTAACTCATCCTAATAACCCCAGTTACATATATATCGGGCCGACACCCACATCAGGTATTCTAATAACCCATCAACAAGTTAATCTACTTGCGACACTTGTCAATACAAATGACGACACTTCCTTATAGAGGAATAACACATCTCTTATAAGGGTACAATAAATATATATATGAAATACATTCCGAAGTTACATATACATCAACATTCAATGGTATATTCTGGGCCCTTATCATCCCAGACTTTCCTTTGGAAGGCACCTGTTTCCTTGTTTGACATCTTTCAAGAAATTTTTAGTGTGTGTTGTTTGATTTTTATTTTTGTATATTTTCTTCTTAGTGTCTTCTGCGAGCCATCATAGTCGATCAACCACTGCGTAGATCCAGAAGGATTCAAGCATGATCTCCTAAAAATATATAAGTCCCTGCACCGAGGAAAATAATGGATTATCCTGATCCACCCCCTCAAGTGGCAGAAGAGGAAAACCAAGAACATCAAATAGAAAAACCAGTAAAAGAAAACAGTTCTAGGTTAGGTGAGTCTGAGAGACCTTCCAACGAAGGACACTTTAGAGATACTGAGGAGCAGTTTCATAAATTCCAAGAGTCCATTCTCCTCAGCTTGAAGAGAATTTAAGTCCCATTGAAATTAAGGACCTCTCAGATCCATCTGGACTTCTGAACCTGCCACAAAGTGCTAGTTTTGTTGATTTAGCCGGTATCATCATTCCTAATCCTTTGTCTAGGAAGTTCAATATGGAAAATTGTTGAAATATTGTAACTTCTGAGAATATTATATTTGTATTTTATTATTCCAGAGATGTTTCATTCATCCGATGGGACTTTGTCATGTATCCGGAGATGTTTATTCCTCCGTGGAGAATGTGGTAACTTGGGTTATTAGACTTCCCTAGTGGGGTTGGCCCAGAGTTAGTTGTAATGGGGTGTTTAACCCAGTGGTTAAAGTTGGGGCCAACCTAGCTTGTGTAAAAGACAAGTCGGAGTTGTGTATAAATAGAGGAGGTGTGTTCCTCATTTAACACACACTACACTCACTTGTGATTGGTGCATAGGTGAGGGAGATATCTGCTATGGAGGAGAAGGAGCTCATTTCTAGGGCTTACATCTTTGTATTTACTGGTCATCTATATTGAGGAAGCTTTGCTGGATTTTCTACCCCATGAGAGTTTCCCATGATAAATCCGTGTCTCTTATGTTTATGTTGTGCTTGTTGTTCTTTCAGTAATCTTGTATATGCTATTGCTGTGAAATGGAATGTAATGCTGATATTTTATGTCTTAGCATATTAAATATTAACATGGTGTCAGAGCTAACCTGAAGGAAGGCAAGGTATGGCATTTACGACACTTGCTTCACTTGTGACAATTTCAAGGTTAGGGTTTTATATAGAAAAAATAAGTCATCGTGGAACTTTTGCTATAAATCCATTTTGGAGAAGGTTCAGGATTTGAAAACTTTACAAGTCGTAGATAGCATCCCCCTATACCTTGTGTCCAAAGGAAAGCCTCTAATTAGTTTTACTTTGTGATTTATGATCAGTACAAGTTAGGGTTTCGGCCTCTTCCAGATCTCTGTCATAAACAGGTGACCTGGGAAAAAAGGTCACAACTTGGGCTAGGAAGCTCCAAATGAAATTTCGTAAAAAGTGACAGGTAGAGAATGGACTTTAGTTTCTCAAGTGAGGTTTTTCAGAGGCCAAAGGTCAACCAATGACACGTGGCAAGATGTACAAGTTCACTCTCCTATTTTATCCCATAAACAGGTCACGTTGCGACACTTGGTATAACTCTGTCTCAGAGAATCCAATTGAGGCCAGACCTGTGGGGTTGGAAAGCTAACAGGTTAGGATACCATAGGAAGAATTTTTAGACCCTATAGATTCATAATTTTAGAGATGAACCAGAAAAAATCAGGTGCATATTTCTGTCAAAACAAAATTGTTTTCTGAGCACCTTCATTCTTGGCTTATCACTGCTGCGAGAATTTAGGGTTTTAGAGAAAGTTGGAATTTTTGGAATCGGATTCCATGGATGAATGTTACTCAGAAAAATCAAAATTTAGAGACCAAGATCGTAATTTTTGGTTGGTCATAAGGGTGGGCTTGATCAAACCCTTGTTCGGGATTTTGATCGGAAAGGTGGAAAATTAGGGCTTCTACAAAAGTTGGAATTTTTTAAATCTGTGACCACGGCTAGAAGCTCCTCAGAAAAATTAAAGTTTAGAGCTTTGGATTGAACCTTTTATTGGGGAGAAGGGTGGGCTTCATCAAACCCTAGTTTGGGATCCTGTCTAAAAGATCCAGAACTTTCGAAGGCAATTTTGAGGAGTCAAATTTTAGAGATTTCAAAATTGAAGTATGCTAGCTTGATCAGCTTAGCAAGGCACATCTTTTCATCCATTCAGAAGTTTGAAATTCAAAGTTTTAATGTTTAGGGTTTCTCTGACAAACCCTAAACCACCTCTAGATCCAGTTTCAACAAATCAAAGTGGATTGGGTTAAAAGAAATCCTGACAGGTATGACTTGAGGAGATACAAGTATGTGTTGAAATCTGTTCATGGTTAAGTTTATAATATGCTTGTCTTCATATTATTGAGGTTAGTACAATCTTGATTAATCTTAGAATTGTCTTATCACCCTAGTAAAAGTATGAATGCATGTGAATGATAGAAGACATTCTTTGATCAAGGTTATATGATTGTACTATTGCACCTTTGGTGTTGTATGAGGATGATGTTGTCTACTAACAAAAGACAGGTACATCAAGAAAGACAAATCAAGTTCTATGACCATGATGACATAAAGACAAAGACTTATCCATAGTCTTTAGAAACTCTACTTATGAGGTATGTATGATTTATTTCTACTATGCTTAACTTATCAGGTATGAAAGTTACTAGCACAAGGTCTCTAAATCATTGAAGAGAATTAAGATATTGTTTGGGTATGTTAGACATAACTAAGCATGTATACTATCCAGATATGTTTTCCTATGTCAAGTTAGAATCCTAATTTGTGCTAGGATCTTAGTATACCCATGTATTGAATGATCATGACCATACATATTCAAGATTTCTTAGAATCGTAATGTTGTGATAATATTGAGTTTATACTAATGAATGTATGATTATGTATGCGACCATGATGATGACACTAGTGCACACTTAAGCATGCATAGTGGTCAAGGATGGATAGAAGCTCATAACATGGAAGAGAAGTAGAGACCAAGAAGGAAACAACCTCACAAGACATAATAGTCTATGATATTGCTTGTAATAGTTGTATGCATATTTGTATTCCTAGAATATATCATGCATAGTGTAAGCATTCATATAACATTGAACAGTTTACTACTAATATGCATATGATTGGTAAGTTGGACAAACATTCCATTGTTGCTTGTCTAGAATGAAACCTCTTTGTTGACATGCTGAGAGCTGTGGATGCTCTCGATAGTATGTTCTGGTAGAGATGGAAGGAATCTAGATAACCATTGTATGCATACAGGATATGGAAAAGTGTTGTGCCAAAGTATTAGTCAAAATAATT
The DNA here is from genome assembly GCA_027924585.1 of Larix kaempferi. Lineage (NCBI taxonomy): Eukaryota > Viridiplantae > Streptophyta > Pinopsida > Pinales > Pinaceae > Larix > Larix kaempferi. The sequence continues at coordinate 56,005,595 of BSBM01000510.1, forward strand.
GCATAACCATGTGAATCATATTTGTATGCATAAAAGGTTAATATGTCAACATGATTTGATGATTATGAAGTATTACTAATCATGTAATTAACTTTGATTTGTAGGAAAGATCATGAACACCGAACAAGTGATGGATGTTCAACAAGAAGACTTACAAATCAAACATGCTATAGAAGGCTCGTGGCTAGAAGATTCTCTTAAAAAGAGGAAGAGGATCATGATGAGTTGTTTGCTCCAAGCGGCTATATAAGACCATTCTCTTAATGGTGTAATTGAAGAAGAAATGCGAACCGAGAAAACTCCCAGGATTCAAGAAAGCTCTGTATGGGTACCCAAGAGTGATAGTCCTAATGATCACCATGGGTGATGCGGATTTCAACCTTTGCTACAAGGTTGAAGATGGTTTCTATATATATGTGTGACATTCTTCTCTTAGATGGATGCAAGAAGGAACTCACCACAAGAGTTCGAATGATCTTGAGGCCCATATCAGTATACCCATCTGATGGGAGATGGCACGGATAGATATACAGAAGATCACTCAATGCAGAGTGTGAAGGATGTCCAGTCACAAAGAGAGAGTTGCTATCTTCTTGACAAGCTTGGGCTTTACTAGAAGTAAAGCTGATCCTAACCTTTACCTTAAGGTTATGGATGATACTATTACTGTATGTGGATGATCTCTTTCTGACAGGGAATGAGAAACAAATCATGCAAAGCAAGAAGAAGCTAGCTACAGAGTTCGAGATGAAAGATGTCAGATTGATGAATTACCTCCTAGGACTGGAAGTATGGCAAGGCTCAGAAGGAATATTTCTCAACTAGGGAAAGCATGCTGAGAAATCTTGAAAAGATTTGATGTGTTAGAATGGCCACTCTCATGAATTCCAACTTGAAGCTGTTAGTGGATGACTCATCAGAGTTAGTGGATGTAACTCTGTACAGACATATTATTGGGTCATTGATGTATCTGACGAATACTAGGTCAGCTATATGCTTTGTTGTGAACACGTTGAGACAGTATCTAGTGGAACCTAGATGTGTTCACTTAATAGCTACAAATCATGTGGTGAGGTACCTGAAGGGTACAATAGACTTTGGTCTATATTATCTTGGAGATCATGAGTTCAGATTGTATGGCGACACAGATGCTGATTGGGAAAGAAGTGTATCAGAAAGGAAAAGCACATTGGGGCAGATGTTATTGTCTAGTATATGCCATGATTTGATGGTTTAGTAGGAAGTAGTCTAGTGTGGTTCTCAACACAGTTGAAGCGAAATAAATAGTTGCTTGCTCTGCTAGTTGTGAAGCAGTATGGCTTCAGAAGTTGTTATCAGATTTGTTTGACTTAGAGATGGAACCCACTGTGATCTTGTGTGACAAACAGAGTAGTATCAATATGACAGAGAATCCAGTGTTCCATGATAAGTCAAAGCACATAGATATCCGATATTTTTATATATGGGATATGGTGCAGAAAGGAGCTATCAAGCTCGAGTATGTGAGCATTGACGAACAAGTTGCAGATGTATTGACCAAACCTCTGTCTCGAGTAAAGTTTGAACATTTTCGAGAAAAGATTGGTGTAGTTCAGAAGGACCCTCCTCGAAAGGGGGAGTGATATGATCGATGATGATACTTGGATACTGGTATCAGTGTGGATACCTGTATCAATTATGAGATTTCCTATATTGATGGTAAGGTCAATGGTGAGGATACCTGTGTTGATATGGATATGAATATCGATGATGAGGATACTTGTGTCGATGATGTGGATACTGTATTGATGAGGATATTGTATTGTTGATGTGGATACTGTATTGATGAGGATATTGTATCATTGATGTGGATATTGTATTGATGAGGATACTATATTGTTGATGTGGATACTATACTGATGAGGATACTGTATTTTTGATGTGGATATTGTATTGATGTGGATACTTGTATCGATAATGAGGTTACCTGTTTTGATGACAAGGTCGATGGTGAGGCTACCTGTTTCGGCGATGAGGTTGATGAATGGTCCCCAGTGGACGAGAGAGGATTGTATCATCCTTGGACTTTAGTCCTAAACTAATCAGCAGACAGATGTCTCCGAGAGTGAGAGGATTGTATCATCCCTGGACTTCAGTCCTAAACTTATCCGCAAATAGATGTATCTGAGAGTGAGAGGATTGTATCATCCCTGGACTTCAGTGCTAAAATAATCCATAGACAGATGTCTCCGAGACTGAAAGGATTGTATCATCCTTGGATTTAAGTCCTAAATGGATCTGTAGATAAATGTCTCTGAGCGTGAGAGGATTGTATCATCCCTAGACTTCATCCCTAAACTGATCTGCAGACAGATGTCTCTGAGAGTGAGAGGATTGTATCATCCCTGGAATTCACTCTTAAACTAATCCATAGACAAATGTCTCCGAGAGTGAGATGATTGTGTCATCCCTAGACTTCAGTCCTAAACTGATCTGCAGATAGATGTCTCCAAGAGTGATAGGATTATATCATCCCTAGACTTCAGTCCTAAACTGATCCGCAGACAGATGTCTCCGAGAGTGAGAGGATTGTATCATCCCTAGACTTCAGTCCTAAAATAGATCCGTAGATAGATGTCTTCGAGAGTGGTCCTTAGACTTTGTCTAAGTTGACGAGTGGACTACATCATCCCTAGACATGATATGGTGTCTTAAAAGGATCATGTGTATTGCAGGGTATGCTGCTATTGTGATGTTGATCGAGAGGATCCAGTTGATGCTATTGTGCTTTTGATCGAGAGGATCTAGTTGATGCTATTGTGCCGTTGATCGAGAGGATCGAGTTGATGCTATTGTGATGATGATGATACTGATCATGAGATGACGATGTTGCTGATCATGAGATGACGATGATGTTGATCGTGAGATGACGATGATGTTGATCGTGAGATGACGATGCCGCTAATCGTGAGATGACGATGATGATGATCGTGAGATGAAAATGCTGATGATCATGAGATGATGATGTTGATGATGGTGAAATGACGATGTTGATGATCTAGATGATGATGTTGATTGATCATGATGATCTAGACGAAGATGTTGTTGATCATGATGATCTAGATGACGATGTTGTTGATCGTGATGATCTAGATGATGATGTTGTTTAATGTGATGATCTAGATGATGATGTTGTTAATCGTGATGATCTAGACGATGATGTTTTTTATCATGAGGATCGAGATGTTGATGTTCCAGTATTGAAGATGTTCCAGTAACCGCTTGAGTTATTGATGATGTATAAAGAAAGCTTCTAATTATTTATAAATGTATCATGTATGATGTTGATGACTCCTTGCTCCTGCAGATGTTGTTATAATATCCTTCTCGTTAAGGGGGAGTGTTGAAATATTGTAACTTCTAAGAATATTATATTTGTATTTTATTATTCCGGAGATGTTTCATTACTCCGATGGGACTTTGTCATGTATCCAAAGATGTTTATTCCTCCGTGGAGAATGTGGTAACTTGCGTTGTTAGACTTCCCTAGTGGGGTCAGCCTAGAGTTAGTTTTAATGGGGTGTTTAACCTAGTGGTTAAAGTTGGGGCCGACCTACCTTGTGTAAAAGACAAGTCGGATTTGTGTATAAATAGAGGAGGTGTGTTCCTCATTTCACACACCATACACTCACTTGTGATTGGCACATAGGTAAGGGAGAGATATGCTATGGAGGAGAAGGAGGTCATATCTAGGGTTTACATCTTTGTATTTTTTGGTCATCTATATTGAGGAAGCTTCGTTGGGTTCTCCACCCCATGAGGGTTTCCCAGGATAAATCTGTGTCTCTTGTGTTTATGTTGTGCTTGTTGTTCTTTCAGTGATCCTGTATATGCTATTGTTGTGAAATGGAATGTAATGCTGATATTTTCTATCTTACCATATTAAATATGAACAAAAATAGAGAATAAGTATTTACTTTAAGGAACATGTCTACTCTAGTTATCACTTTTCCTGTAAGAGGATTCACTTTTAATATGGGATCTACAATAGGATCAGGTTGGTTTCCCCCAACCTTGATGGTACTTACTGGTACTAGTTCGTCAACTCAACTGGTTTTGAACCCTTTGTCTTTTGGATTCCCTTTGTCAGGTTCCCAACCTATGACTACCACTATCCCTCCTAGTTCAAATTTTACCATTGCTTTAGGTAGTGGCCCATCTACCCCTCTCCATAATATCCTGCCCTTCAATGGACAAATGTTTATTTCTAAATCACCCTTCACTGGAATTGTTTCTAATTCCACTCCACCACAGTCAAGCTTACGTTTGTAATTTGTTGGATGTATGAGTTCTGGTCACCCCTTTGGATTCAATGTGTCACAAATTAATCCTATTATACTAGGGGGCACCGACACTGGATGTTCATGGGGACATATTACTACCTAAGGAAGTATCCCTTTGTATAGGGTGGGAGGTTCTAATATGAGTAACCGTGTTGTGACAAATATCTCACAAGGTAGTTAAACTTTTGGAGGTATGCCAGAGGGACTTTTGGAACACCTAATACTTCATTTCAACACCACTTTGGTCAGAACTTTGGACAACCCACTCCACCTTTCACTAATCCTGCAAATCCACACATTCTAGGACAACCACATGCCAACACTAACCAATGGGAAGCTAATGTTCTTGTAACCTTGAACCCAATGGCTCGCCCTTGTTTACCCTTTCTGGAAACTTTGAATTTTCTAGACCTATCAAAGTTGATGAATGATCTATTCCGTCACAACCCGTCTTAGACTCCCGTTCGAACCAAACTACCTTCAGACATCCCAAAGTTTGAAGGAAAGACTAGAGAATATCCAGGGGAACACGTTACAACAATTCACTTATGGTGTTCTTCCTATTCGCTAAATGACGATTTGATACGGTTGAGAGTTTTCCAAAGTCAAACCTTAACCAATGTCGCAGCTAAATGGTACATCAAACTACCATCCGCTACTTATCATAACTTCTGCGATCTAGCGACTATATTTTTGAATCACTTCCAACTTCCCATGCAGTATGATGCTAACAAAGATCTTCTATCTACATTTAGAAAGAACAAATCAACTCATATATCTAACCATATTTAGGAGCAGAGAAAAAGGAAGAGGCTCATTAAAGCTGAGATTCCCCATAATTCCTATTAGAGTGGTTTTTGAAATCACTTTTACCTTACATATCCAAGGATGTTTCGACTTCTCGGGTTACCCCAAAGGAGGATGCCATCATAAGGACCCATCAATTAGATATGATTTATGCTTAGTTTGGGATTCTTTACGAAATCATTCCTGATGCACCAAGATCAAACTTTGATCCAACGAAACCTATCCTGACACCTCATGTTAATGGAGTGATCGGTGTAGTTGAGAACAATCCAATTAGACCGGGAAACAACTTTGCAAGTCAAAATTCACCGACAATTGGTCAGATTAACACATGAAACCTTAAACCAAACCCTCATTTAGATTTTTGTCAGTACAAAACTCTCAAGGAAACCATCATCCCAGAGGGAAGAAAACTAAGAAAAATAAAAATGGGAATAAGGAGACAAACAATGCAAACAATAATAAGCATAATACTGGTGGGGCTAATGAGAAAGCTGAGACATAATTCCCTTGCTTGTTATGCGGGGAGTATCATCTAACTTACAAATTCCCTAAGATGGAAATAACATAAAAGCTCTTGGTTGGTGCTTACAACCTCCCAAGGGGGAAACCAAGGAGCCTCCTCTCAAGGGGGAAATTTAGGCTCCAAAGAAGTTTTCATGTGTGAACGAGATGTGGATTTCCAGAATAGGAACAAAGGTAAGGAACCTGTGAATGTTGACAGTGACAATTATTTGCATATACAGAAGCCTCCCAATGATACTATGCCTCGAATACCGAAAGGTGTTCTTAATAAAGTAGCATTCAATCCTAATGCGAGTGTTGCACAAAATTATAGCATAGTTGAAGATTTGGATCAAGCTCCTTGTGGTCTACGCTTCAGGTCCTCCAAACTTGTCCAAATCAAAAGAAGATCTTACTTTCAGTTTTAGAGGCTTTCGATCCTGTAGATAGTCAAGTGGTCACTTTCGATTTTGATAATTGGAATCCTCGTTTACCCTACCATGCGGATTTTTAGATTCAAGTTAGATCTAGAAACACTAAAATTCATCAGAGAGTTGAAGACAAGGGTGCCTCCACATGCGTCATGTCATTATAATGCTGGAAGGATTTAGGATCACTTAACTTAGTTCCTCCGGTCACCATGTTAAAAGCTTTCGATGGCCATATTTTTAAACTTCAAGGAATTATCCCATCTTTTCCTATAAAGCTAGGGGGAAAAGTAGTCAAAGTAGATGTGGAAGTGATTGATTCTCCACTTGATCAATTTATTACTAGGGATAAATTGGACTCAATCTATGATGGTAGTAGTCTCTTCGATCTTTCGTGTCATCAAGTTTCCGCATGAAGGAAATATTGTAACAACTGACCAATTACCCTTAAACAATAATGAGTCCGATCAGCATTATGGATCCAATATTCCTTAGTTTCCCATTCCGCGAGGAGTTGTGAAAATATTTGTGTGGGGATGTATCATTTGTTAATGGGAACTTTTAATCTTCCCCCACCTGATTTGCACACTAATGCATCACTTGTGCATACAATTTCCATTTTTTCCAGACTTTCCACAAATAAGGAGTTTCAATCTAAGTCTTCGAACTTTAAGAACCCTTGGAAGTGTTTACCCTATAAGGTTGAGTGTACTTATTTCAACCAACCTTTATATCCCTTGGATACGATTTCTATTGAGAATAAGCCTCTGAATTCATGCTTACCTTCTCGGGACTTGGTCTCGGCAGTTGAACAAGTGATACCTCCATCTGAATGTTTGGATATATGTTATATCTGGGATGATATAATTCCTTCTGATGAAGTTTTCCTGGAGTCTATAATGCAATCTGCAATTCATTTGGATTTTGATCCAGTTGCAGTTATGTCCAACCCCTGTTTACCTTGGATTATGATCTTCCTATTGTTGATTCTTTGGAATCTCCCATAGACTTGTAAATTGGTGTTCCTGCTGAGTTTGATTATGCTTCTAGAATTTTCAACTCCCGTGATTACGAATTTGTTCATGCAGATTCCATCATGTTCTTCAACTTTGATCTTCATCTTGAGTTGATCTTGTTTATTGTAAGTCCTCAGGATTTGGTACTATAGAGTCTTCATTGGTTAACTCTACCTACGATATGACTATTGTTGATGATAGTGAAGTTGAAAGTATTTCTACCACAATGAATTGTATTGGATTTTTCTTTACATATGTTTTAGATATGATCTTGATACTAATGTTTCTTGGAGACAAGATTCTTATCTAGACTTATACTTGCGTACTGGTCCCTTTTGACACTTTGTTCAATCATGTTAGGCATATTAAGAACCTTGCATATAGGTTTAGGCTTCCCCGTTGTTATGATGCATTTGAACCTTTTTCCATTTGAATTCACCATAGGGTCGAACCTATTGGATATTGGTGTGTTAGCCATCTCTATATGCATTGTGCACCAGCCCGACATCAGAGCCTATCTAACATGGGTCACCCTAGTCACCACCCTTGTGCCATTTTGGTGCCCATGTTGAGTTTTTATCATAGGCTTGAGAGCCTTCTTATTTGCCATAATTTTGAAAAGAAGCCCCATGTCTTTCTTATTCATATATTTCTAGTCATCCCTTAAAAGTATCCCATTTTTTTGTTTAAGTCGCATATGCATTCACTTTGATCTTGCTTGCATCTATGAGTCTGATGCTGGCTTCCACTCTTTAATCTTGTTATATAAGCTCCACCTTCGATCTCATTTCCATTAAGCCATGTATCATTTTTCCTTCACGATTTGACACCCCATACCTATAGGAGACACACCTTAAGTGTCCCTATCTTGCTTATGTTCCTTGCATTATGCATAGCTTTGTTCCATGGACTTGGAACTAGTATCGCATGTCCCTGACACTCATCTCGTCCAATTACGAGCATTCTTTCATCTTTCCTTCGAGCTCGTTAAAAACAGTAAGGAGGTCACAATTTTACTTTTTTGGCCTCATTAGACCTTTACGGAAAATATTTTTATGGAGTTTTCTATACTATTTTATTAGACTCCTTAAAATTGGCAATATCGCCAAGTATACTTATTCACTTCAGAATCGCTAAAGGAATTGAAGGGACATCCACTTAGGTATAAGTTTACCCATTTTTGGACCTTTGTGGATTATTTACAAAAAAGGAAAACTGTAGTCATACTTGGCTAGAATATTTCTCTCTCTCATTGTTTTACCCTTTTTAGGGTGAGGAGACTAAATTTACAAAAAAGGACCCTTGGGAGTCTTCTTTCAGATTTTTAGACTCTTGAAATATGAAAACACTAGCGAGCATTTTCCAATCGGGCTCAACGTAAAATCCACGAGAGGGTATATATAGTTCTTTTTTAATTTTTTTAGACTCTTTAAATGTGAAAACACCAGCGAGCATGAGTAGGTCTGAGCTCGATATTAAAATCCACGAATCAGTAAGTTATCGAGTATTAGTCTATATTTTCTTCAAACTCGTAAAACTAATAGGAAGTTCTTGAGTTTCCCTTCCATGGACTCATAAAATTACACATGGTTGGATCCTTATCGAGCATGCTTTAGTTCTTTGTCAAGCTCGTTAAAAAATGAAAAAGTACCTAAAAAGAGAAAAGGGAAGGGAACTAGAGTGTTAAATATATTTCAATATAATGGTAACAATTCAATGATGTCCTTGAACAAAGCACATTTTTGAGTCTATCAAACAAGTTGGGTTCTAGTTTTTGCCTTAAGATAAACCTGATCTCCGCATTTTTACTCCTTCGATTGGTTACTCTTCCAATCATATGGAGAATTTGTTAATGTATCCTACATTGTATATTTATATCATGGTCCCTTTGTGTTCAAAGCTTCCTAAGTCACTCTTGTTTCATGCTCACTGTTCAAGGATACATAATGTGTCAGCTATTATATAGTTTCCTTGACCTCATGTGTCGGCCATTCCTCGGTATCAATATGTTTCATCATGTACTCAGTCCTACTCCATATCATATCAAACTTTGATTGCCCCTTGTGTTGGATGATGGATGATGCTTTAAGGCCTCCCTTCCGATGGATTTCTTCCCATCGACTTCAACTCATCTTACTCTGGGAATGAAGTCTATAGTTTTCGGTAGTACCCTGGGGATTCCTGTTATCAATGGAAATTTCCCTCGTCATTTAGTTATAGGAATACATTAATGTCCCTTACTCGATGGATTCATTAGGTGTTCGACTTAAAAAACATCTATTCACACCTGTTAGAATTTAATAGGTCCCTTAGGGCCCATTTTCATTATTGATGGGATTCCCTCACATTTGTTAACGATTCACATAAATGACTGGTAATCAAACAGTGTCCTCCATGTTTGAGTTCAGATTATTTTATTCACATGGTTAGGATTTGTACCTTGAGATGGTTTGGATTCAAGACCTTGGGCTTATAATAACATCATCATAGTTTTTTTATTTCCCAAGTTGTGCAAGACTGTGCCACACCTATTTTGGATCTTAATGAGACAATGATCCAGTTTGTTCACCATGGATATGATCTCCAGTTTTGACATAGATCCACCTTTGTATTTTTGTTGTTATCTTCATATTTATATTGTCCTCATGGATCCACGCTTGTATTCTAGTGGCCATTGTTAAGATTCAATATGCTAAGATAGATAACATCAGTATTCCATTCAATTTCACAACAATAGCATATACAGGATCACTGAAAGAACAAAAAGCACAACATAAACACAAAATACACAATTTATCCTGGGAAACCCTCATGGGGTAGAAAACCCAGCAAAAATTCCTCAATATAGATGATCAAAAGTACAAAGATATAATCCCCAAATAAGAGCTCCTTCTCCTCCTTTGCAGATCTCTCTCTCTCTCCTATGTGAGTTCACAAGTGAGTGACTGTGTTAAATGAGGAACACACCTCCTCTATTTATACTTTACATTTACTTGACTTTTACACTTGATAGGTCAGCCTCAATAGTTTATTCTCTTGCTGACTGGGCGAGCCCCTCTAGGCGACTTAAACACCACATTGCAAATGTCTCTTAGGGGATCTATTGCCCTGACTTACATGGGATGATTTACCTCAATGACTTTACATAATAATAACATCCTGATGGAGGAATAAAACATCTCCGAATGAAGAATAATAAAGTACAAATAGAATATTCTTTGAAGTTACAATATTTCAACACTCCCCCTTAATGAGAAGGATATTCTAACAACATCTGCAGGAGCAAGGAGTCATCAACTACATCACAGTGATACATCTATAAATCATTGGAAGTTTTCTTCAATCATCTTTAGTAACTCAAAAAGCTACTGGAACATCTTCAATATCTTCAATATTGGAACATCTTCAATATCTTCAATACTAGAACATCAACATATTCTGTACCGAGTCTTCATCTTCTACAACACTCAATTAGCTACAAAAACAAAATTATCGAGATATCCCGATCAACAACATCATCTAGACCTCTCAATCAATAGAATAATCATCTGAATCTACTGATCAACATCATCATCTGGATATCCCAATCAACGGCATCGTCTGGATCTCTCTATCAATAACATCATCTGGATCTACCAATCAACAGCATCATCTCGATCTCCCAATCACCAGCATCATCTCGATCTCCTGATCAACACCATGATTTGGATCTCTCAATCAACAACATCATCTGGATCTCTCGATCAACAACATCATCTGGATCTCCCGTTCAACAAGAGCATCTCGATCTCCCAATCAACAACATCATCTGTATCTCTCGATCAATAGCATCATCATCTAGATCTTCTGATCAACAACATCATCATATTTGCAACACACATGATCCAATTAGAGGATGATCAATCCCTCTCACTTTAGGACATAAGTCCAAGGATGATACAATCTTGATCTACTTACGGGATGATCAATCCCTATCACTTTAAGATACCACACCATGTCTAAGGATGATGCAATCCTGATCTACTTATGGGAAGATCAATCCCTATCACATTAAGATACCACACCATGTCTAAGGACGATGCAATCTTGATCTACTTATGGGATGATCAATCCCTATCACTTTAAGACATCACACCATGGCTAAGGATGATGCAATCCTGATCTACTTATAGGATGATCAATCCCGATCTCTTTAGAAAATAAAACCATATATGATACAATCCGGAACCACAGTGCAAGTCCTTTTTCATACTGGATGTGACCTAGATAAAATATAGGATTTACCACCATAGAGCCAGACCATTTTCATACTGGATGTGACCTAGATCAAATCTAGGATTTACCACCACAGAGCCAGTCCTTTTTCATACTGGATGTGACCTGGATCAAATCTAGGATTTACCACCACAGAGCCAGTCCTTTTCATGTTGGATGTGACCTAGATCAAATCTAGGATTTACCACCCACCACAGAGCCAACCCTTTTTCATACAGATGTGACCTACATCAAATATAGGATTTACCACCACAAAGCTAGTCCTTTTTCATACTGGATGTGGCCTACATCAAATATAGGATTTACCATCAGAGAGACAATCCTTTTTCATACTAGATGTGACCTACATCAAATCTAGGATTTACCACACAACTTCATCACATTCTCGTATACAAGAGTCTACAGATCTCTTTTAGGACATATGTCCAAGGATGATACAATCCCACTACAACATCATCAATATCTTTCACGGAGACAAGAGTCTATAGATCCCTTTAGGACATGTATCCAGGGATGATACAATCCCACTCGTCAACTTAGATCAATTCTAAGGACCACTCATCCACCTCACCATCGGTACATCTATCCTCATCATCGACCTCATCATTAGTATAGGCATCCTCATCATCGACCTCATCATTGGTACATGCATCCTCATCATCAACCTCATCATCGGTACAATTATCCTCATCATCGATACAGGTATCTGCATCATCGATACAAGTATTTGCATCGACCATATCATCGGTACAGGTATCATCGACCTCATCATCGATCATCATCCATATCACTCCCTCGTTCGAGGAGGGTCCTTTTGAAATACACCAAGCTTGTCTCAAAAATACTCAAAATTTACTCAAGACATAGGTTTGGTCAATACATCAGCAACTTGCTCATCGGTGCTCACATACTCCAGCTTTATAGCTCTTTTCTACACCATATCCCGTATATAGAAATATCGGATCTCTATGTGCTTTGAATTATAATGGAACACTGGATTCTCCATCATCTTGATACAACTCTAGTTGTCACACAGGATCACAATCGAGTCCATCTCTAGGTCAAACAATCTTGACAAGAACTTCTAAATCCATATGGCTTCACAACTAGCAAAGCAAGTTGCTATATATTCCGCTTCAGCTGTGCTGAGAGCCACACTGGACTGCTTCCTGCTAAACCAAGATATCATAGAAGATCCTAGACAATAACATCCACCCGATGTGCTATTTCTGTATGAGACACTTCCATCCCAATCTGCATCTGTATAACCATATACTTTGAAGTCATGATATCAAAGATAATATAATCCAAAGTCTATCGTACCTTTTAGGTACCTCATCACATGCTTTCCAGCTACTAGGTGAACACATCTAGGCTCAACTAGATACTGACTTAGGGTGTTCACAACAAAGCATATATTTGGCATGGTATTTGTTAAATACATCAATGAACCAGTCATATGTTTGTAAAATGTAGAAACCATTGTCCATCATCCGAGATCTCTACTTCGTATAAAATATCATCTGATCTCAGCCAAATATCTAATTACAAGAATCACGCCAATATTCTTTAACTCTAAGATCTACTCCCTCTGAAATGGAGTCTTCTACATCTGAGTATTGTCCTCCCTCTGTGACTGAATCATCATGCACACTTTGCATTGAGTGATCTTATGCATAACTATCTATGCCATCTCCCGTTAGATGGGTCTACTGATATGAGCCTCAAGATCACTCGAACTCTAAGGTGAGTTCCTTCTTGCTTCCATTTGAGAGAACCATGTCATATGTTTATATAGAAACCCTCTTCAACCTTGAAACAAAGGTTGAAATCCGCATCACCTGTGGTGATCATCAAGCTCATCAAATAACTATCGATCCTGGGTACCTGTTGAACCCATACAAATCCTTCTTCAATTATATGATTCTCTATCAAATCCTAGGAGTTTGCTCGATATGCACTTATTCTTCAATTACACCATTCAAGAGAATAGTCTTTTAATCCATGGGTGTAATCAATCTCTGGAAGTGTGTCTAGCAAACATCTCGTCATTATCCTCTCCCTCTTTCTAAGAGAATCCTCTAGCCATCAGCCCTCTACAGTACATTTTATTTGTAAGTCTTCTTGTTGAACATCCATCATGTGTTCTTTGGAACAGGTGTTCATCATCCTTCTTTTGTAGATCATAGCACATGATCTTTCCTACAAATCAAATTTAATTACATGATTAGTAACACTTCATAGTCATCAAATCATGTTGACATTTCAATGATAACCTATTATGCATACTAATATGATTCACATAGTTATGCAACTATCTTGACCAATAATTTGGCACAACACTTTTCCATATCATGTATGCATACAATGGCTATCTAGATTCCTTCCATCTCTACCAGAACATACTATCAAGAGCATGCACAGCTCTCAACATATTAGAAAAGAGGTTTCATTCTAGACAAGCAACAATGGAATGTTTGTCCAACTTACCAATCATATGCATATTAGTACTATATTGTTCAATGCTATATGAATGCTTACACTATGCATGATATATTTCTTGATTCTAGGAATACAAATATGCATACAACTATTCCGAGCAATATCATTAACTATTCAGATATTGAAGAAGTAATTCAAATAACAACTCAAATACTTATATTTTATGTTTGTGTGGTTTCCTCCCTCTTGATCTCTATTTTCCCTTTATGATAGCATCATGATTATATGTCTTTGAACTTCTATCCATTCTCGTAAGTAGAGATTCTATGTGATCAAAGACTATGGATGAGTCTTTGTCTTCATGTCATCATGGTCATATATTCTTGATCTAGAACTTGATTTGTCTTTCTTGATATATCTTTCATGTTAGCAGACAACATCATCGTCATACAACACCACAAGTGCATTAGTAAATCATAAGTGTCATAACCCTAATCAATGAATGTATTATATCATTCACATGCATTCATACTTTTACTAAGGTGATCAGATAATCTAAAATTAACCATTCTTGTACTAACCTCAATAATATGAAGACAAACATATCATGAACTTAATCATGAATCAGATTTCAAAACATACCTGTATCTTCTCAAGTCATACCTGTAGAGATTGCTTGTAGTCTTCTCTATAAGGGTAAAACCCTAACCATCCAAGGTAGAATACTTGTAAACATCTTATATAGGTTCATGGTTCTAGGATGATAGAATATCAATTCCATTTAAACCTCCTTCATTGCTTCCCTATGCGTCTCCCAACTTTGCTAGGGCTTCTTCTTACTTGGAAACCCTAATTTTTAATCTCCTTCCTCCCACAACATTGTAATGGAGGATTAATATCTATGATGAATGGATTCCAAATCCATTTTCAAAGTTCCAATGTTGCATAAGGTGTCTCCAACATTTTTTTCGGCCATGCCATACCAAAAAACTGAAAACCCTCAATGAGAGCTTCTTCCTCCTCTTCTTTGATTTCCTCCGTTGATTCATTTCAGATGTGTCGTATTGTTTCTGTTGTATCTATGAAATTTTGTATCTTGAGGGTCTGAAACATTGTCCTGTGGTAAACTGACCTGTCATCTTTCCAACCCCACAAGTTTTAGATTCATTGGATTCTCCATCAAATATATATTCTTAGTTTCCCAACATGATCTATTTAAGGGATGAAACAACATAGCAAACTTGTATGGAGTTCCACATGTCACTGTTTCAAGTTCGTCCTCTGAAACTCGGACCTATGAAACTACAGTCCGTTACCTAACTGTCACATTTTATGGAATTCCATTTGGAGATTCCTAGCCCGCGATATGACCTTTTTACTTAGGTCACCTGTTTAGGGATTCATTATGGAAGAGGCAGAAATCCTAACTTGTACGGATAATCTATCAGAAAGTGCAACGAATCTGAGGTTGAAACTCGGACACAAGGTAAGGAAATTTTCATCTTCGGCCTATCCAAGTTTCAGATCCTGAACCTTTTCCAAAAGTGATTTATAGCAAAAGTTCCATGATGACTAGGTTTTGCTATACAAAGCCTTAACTTTCAAATTGTCGCAACTGAAACAAGTGTTGTAAGTGCCATACATTTCCTTCCTTCAGGCTAGCTCTAATACCATGTTAAGATTCAATATGCTGAGATAGATAACATTAGTATTCCATTCAATTTCACAACAATAGGATATACAGGATCACTGAAAGAACAACAAGCACAACATAAACACAAGAGACAATTTATCCTAGGAAACCCTCATGGGGTAGAAAACCCAACAAAACTTCCTCAATATAGATGATCAAAAGTACAAAGATGTAATTGCCAAACAAGATCTCCTTCTCCTCCTTTGTACATCTCTCTCTCTCTTATGCGAGTTCACAAGTGAGTGAGTGTGTTAAATAAGGAACCCACCTCCTTTATTTATACTTTATATTTACTTGACTTTTACACTTGACAGGTCGGCCTCAATAGTTTATTCTCTTGCTCACTGGGCCAAACCCTTCAGGGGACTTAAACACCCCATTACAAATGTCTCTTAGGGAATATATTTCCCCGACTTACATGGGAGGATTTACCTCAATGACTTTGCATATTATAATAACATCCTAACAGAGGAATAAAACATCTCCAGATGAATAATAATAAATTACAAATATAATATTCTTTAAAGTTACAATATTTCAATAGCCATGATATATACATCAGTTATACTTATGTATTGGATCATCATTGTATCCTCCTGGAGGTCATGTTCCACTATTTGAACATGGAAATTTATCCCAGGAATGGGATTGTCTCACATTTTCCTTTCTTTAAAGTACTTCGTTTGAGCCTATGATTCTTGGTTTCTTTGGTTTCTCCGAATCCATGAACCAAACCTTTATTATTTATAATTTATTTTGGACATCGTATTCCCCTTTGACCTCATTCATTAGGGGGCATCTTTTATATCCAAATTGGCACTTCTCCATCTGTGAGGACACTTATATCTTTTGGTCGCATGATGACACTTCATGAGATTACTATGAGTCACAAAAAAGGAAATTTGTGGATATAAGAGCCATGTTTGGGACTTTAAATGGATGGAATTACCTAATTCATGGCCCATTTGATAGATAGGAACCTTACGAATAATATTCGAGACCAAAACTTCTCCAAAAAAACCCCAGAAAAGGTTGTTTTAACCATTTTTCCACAAAACCGTAGGTGGAAGGCTCTTCATCCATGGGTTTTCCAAAAACCCTTAGGTTTCACATGGTAATGTCGTGGGTCACCTGCATGTTTTCCATCGAAAATTCGTGGGTACCTTAGAAATACTTAAAAAAAACATAAAATCACAAAAAATGGTTGGTTCGGGTGGTTTTGGAACCTCCTCTTTCTGTTGTAACTACTTCCTCTTCGACCCTATCTTCTTCACTTTCTATATAAGAGAGGGAGAGTGACCATGAAATGGGATCAAACCCATTATAATGTTATGCTGGAGGAACTGGGATTATATCCCCCTTACTTGTGCCCTAGTTTCTGATAAACCCTGGAATATTTGATCAGATGTTGGGATCCTCGAAGATGAGAAGCGGGAGACCTTGAATATTGGTTTCATGAAGTTCCATGCTTGAAGGAAGGTATAATTTGATGTACTTTCTTCATTCATTCATAAATATTGGACATTATTCCCTTTCCAAATAGATTTTGTTATGTATGTTTCAGATCTGATTACAATTTGATGTTTTATTCTCTTATAAATATAAATCTTTTATTTGTAGTCAAATTGGTTTGAGGAAAGCTTTGTTGAATGTTTTTGCAGGTTGTTGCAATGGAGAGCAAGAGGAGAAGCTTGGATCAACCTTCTGAATAAGGTACACATTCTTCTAAACCCTAATCGCCTTGCTTAATAATTGTACTTGCAGAACCTTGTACATGCCTATCGTTTACCCCAATACGTTGGTAGTCTCACCCCTTCTATAGGAAGCTTTTCCCTAATAACAAACATCCATCTGATACATTTTCCATTTGTTTTGAGTTACTGTTTCTAACACTTCTCTTACCATGTCCAATATAGCTGTTGGTGCAAAAGACTCTCGAAAATCAATTCCTGGTTGCTGTGAGAAACCGTTTGCTACTAACATTTCCTTATACTTGTGGATTTCACCTTTTTTATTGAGTTGTTTCTTATAGACATGGTTCACACCAATAGGTTTTTTATCTTTAGGGAATTCAAGAAGATCCCATGTACCGTTTCTTTCAATGGAATCTATCTCTTCATCCATCATTTTTACCCAATGCTCTTATTTTATTTCCTTTTCAAAGAACATGGGTTGACTTGAAAGAAAGGAAAAACTGCTATTTGCATCTAATTCATCATAAATTTCTTGTAAAATTATATTATTTCTATTGTTGTGATCATATCCATTACCTAACTGATGACTAGTAGTATATCGATCTGCTGATCTTGATGCTTCATCTTGAATTGGATTTTTAGGTGTCCTCGGTAGAGTACTTGTTGCTGGTGATGGTTCTACTAGATCTTGTTGTCCATCCTGTTCAATCTACTCCTCTTCTTATTCATCTTTGCGTTGAGGTACTGCAACTTCAATAACCTTATCTATGGTTCCATCCAATGACTCTTGTTCTTTGAACAATACATCTTTGCTAGCGATGAACTTTTTGGTCATAGGTTTATGTAGCTTGTAAGATTTAGAATATTCACCATAGCCAAGAAAGATGCATTTATGGCACTCTCGTCGTCTAGTTTTATTCTTATCCATTTAGGTACATGAGCATACGTTATTCAACCAAGTATTCTAAAATGTGCAACACTACAAGCTGCACCTATCTATGCTTCTTGTGGTAGTCTTTTCTTCACACTTTTTGTGGGAGATATGTTCAACACATGAAAAAACCAAGCCACTACTTCCCCCCAAAGTTCATAAGACAAGTTTCTTCCCTTCAACATGCTCCTTACCATATTCATAATGGTTTTGTTTTTACGTTATGCTACACCATTTTGGTGAGGTGTATATCTTGTCGTGAGTTTCGTTTTGATTCCATGTTGTTTGTAGTAATCAAGAAATCCATTTGAGTCATGACCTCCCCCTCTATCTAATATCAATACTTTGATTTGATGGCCACTCTAGTTTTCAACCAAGGATTTGAATTCCTTGAACTTGCCAAAAGTTTCTGACTTTTGATGAAGGAAGTACACCCATGTTTTTTCGCTAAAATTGTCAATGAATGTAAGAAAACAATAATGGCCACCAAGTGACTAAGTCTACATTGGACCACACAAATCAGTATGAACCAGTTCTAAGGGTGCATGTGCCCTTAGATACACTCCTTTAGGGAAGGTATCCCTATGTTGCTTTGTAGTAATGCAACACTCACATGTTCTTGCTAGTTCTTTAATAGGAGGTAATCCTTTAACCAGGTCTTTCTGTTGCAACAATTTCATACCCGCAAAGTGAAGATGTCCAAATTTAAAATGCCATAACCAAAAATAATTCATGCATGTTTCATTTTGGGAAAAAGAGCTTACATGCTTGCTGCAACTCATGACTAGTGAATATATTCTATTCCTATTCACTTGTACCTTGATGATTAACTTCCTACTTGGAGGTTTTTCATATATGGCATAATCTAATCCCTCAAAAATGAGTCTGTATTTCTTTTTAGTGAGTTGCCCAATACTAAGCAAAATATGCTTCAACCCTGGAGCATAATACACATTTGTGATGGTTTTCCGTTGGCCTTGTTTGGTCAATATGTGAACCACTCCTTTTCCAAAAACTGTAACTATCTCATCGGTGCCGACCTTAACCTCTTTTCTCACTGACTCATCTAGATCTGCAAATAGACTTCTATCACTTGTCATATGGTTGTTGCAATGACTATCTACAAGCCAAAGTCCTTTTGAGATTTCATGTGCTACATGACAAGTAAGAAATAAAAAATCTTCATTGTTTATAGAGGTGTTAGTAACATAGGCATTTTACTTTGCATGATTGGATTTATTCTTCCCGCATTCACTCCCATAATGAAAAAACTTATTGCAAGAACAACACTTAATATTAGATTTATCACGACTCTTTTTTTCATCACTCCCATTTTTTTATTCTTGATATTTTTGGTCATTAGTTCGGCCGCCTCTGCCCCTGCCTCTGCCTTTGCCTCTACCTTTTGAGAAAGAGACCTGGGCTTTGAAGGAATTCTCCAGAGAGGAATCCTTTTTCCTGTTGATTATGGATTCAAATGATAGGAGCGATGTTGTCAACTCATCTACAGATAGTTGGCTTATATCTTTCGCTTCGTAGATAGCTTCAACTTTTGAATCAAACTTACTAGGTAGGGATCTTAAAACCCTTTCAATGACCCTTTGATCAAATATATTTTCACCATACGTATTCAATTGATTTGCTATGCCCATGACTTGAGTCATAAATTGATATATAGTATCCTTACATCGATAGGTATTTATATCTTATAATTTGGGGTGGACAACCATCTATGCTTTTCCTAGATTGAAGGAGGATGAGACAAGTGTATTGTCCAGATTGATTTTATGGTCAGCATTCAAAATTCCAAATAAAAAATTATAAAAAAAAGACATATAAAAATAACTGGTAGTTAATGCATGGATAACTCATAGCTCATGCATGGATAATAGGTAGTGACACACAACCCATTGAACTAAAGAAGATAACAAACAACCGATGATTACAACTAAGCATGGAGAACAAGTAACAAATAACTTGTTCATGACACTTAACTTGTGATCTATTGGTGTTCATCGGCCACAAGTTAAGTGGTTGTGCTAGTATCCTTTCATCTTTAAATATTCAAAATCTCTTCTCAAATTCAGAGGTTTGGTCGTTTGTACCTTGTCAAAAGCTTGGTAAGTGGTCACCAAGGTGTCACATGCTTCTTTTGAGTGGAATGTAGCCGATACCTTTGGAAATACATTGCTATCCAATGCATCCATGATAAGGTGTAGATCTTTTGCATCCTTCATCATGTGAATTCGCAAGACTTCCCTTTTTGTATTCGCCAGGGCTTGCTCAGCAGCATCTACCGGTTCAAAATAACCACACACACCATAACTCAAACATCATTCGATCTCAAAAAGATCACCATCTTGGTAGCCCACATATCATAGTCTTTTTTCCATGTGAGAGGAGAAATTTGCCACTCATAGAAGCCATGTAGATGTTGGAGAGTCTTTCAGTCACTCTTTCTTTTAAAACAAAATTCTCTTTTTTTCTTCTAATAACTTGTTTTTATCTCTTTATTAAATAAAGTAGCTCCAAACTTTTACAAAGTTTTTATTAAAAATACTTAAATAAAAAACTTTTTAGAAAAAGTCTTTTATATAAAAAAAAATTAAATAAAAAATTTCTCATTTCCAATCTGAAACGTTTATAAAAAAGTGACTATTCATAAAGTTATCTCATGAAAACGCATTGCATCCGAACTCACTCGATTTGAAAAACATATTGGATTTGAGAAGTCACGCTATCGGATCCGAACTCATGCGATTAAGTCCACTATCGCTCCTCGAGTAGAGATATCGTGGCGATGATTCAATACTTCATCGCTACTGGCGTCAAAGGTTGCACGCAATGATGCGATCATCTCTCAAACATTTATTTTGGAAGTCTTCCCGTAATTATCGCTCCTGACTACAAAGGTTACCCAAGATGATCTGCCTGCAAATTTGCTGCAAATCTCTCTTGCTCTCCTCTAAGTTCTGATATCAATGTGAAGGTTGGACAAAGAGTTATTGTTCTGCAAATTTTATTGATGATGAAAAAAGATCTACTTTGCAATTATAATAAATCTGAAGGCATGAATTTATATGTTTTATGCTTACTACATACTAAAACCTTAGATTAACTCCTTAGTCCTTACTAATCAATTAAATTTCTAATTATATGGAAAAACTGTTTACATATTATTGAGATTTTGGATTTCTTTGAGTGGATTAATTATATTCATAGGTGTTTAGATATCAGAGATTTTAGACTTTCTTGAATAAATTAATTACACCGATAAATGTTTAAATATTATCTGAAATTTTAGATTTTACCAACAAAAAATTACCAAATTCCGATCAAACCCACTTTAAAATATAAATAAACTACTCCTTAAAAATGTGTAAAATATAAATAAACTACTCCTTAAAAACTTGTAAGAATAAGATAATATTTTACAAATGTGACATTTAAAGTAAACTTAAACAGTGAGCCACCTATCTCTCTTCAAGATTAATTAGAAATAAGAAATTTACATCTATAGGTGTTTAGATATAAGAGATTTTGGACTTTTTTGAATGAATTAATTACATTGATAAATGTTTAGATATTATCCGAGATTTTATTTTAAATTTTATCAACAAAAAATTACCAAATTCCAATCAAACTCACCTTAAAATATAAATAAACTACTCCTTAAAAATTTGTAAGAATAAGATAATATTTTACAAATGTGACATTTAAAGTAAACTTAAACGGCAAGCCACCTATCTCTCTTCAAGATTAAAACAAAAGGTTAACATGGTTCTGTTCATAAATAGAATCTTTAAACTCTTATGCTGATCGGGTCTAGTATTCTTAAAATCTGTGCTATTTTCCGTGGGTCTAGTATTCCGTGGGTCTAGTATTCTTAAAATCTGTGCCATTTTCCAGAGACATAGACGGAACTTGTGAATCAAATTTCAAATTCCATTCAAAATTCAAAAGATTTTGTGAATCAAATATCAAATTCAATTGTGAGTAACATAATATTTGATAATGACGGGGATTTTTATTTTTAAGACTTTTACCATGGTTCGTTGTATTTGGTTTTAAAGAAAATTCTGATTCAGCCAATCCGGAGCGCCCGGATGCTCTGTCACACAAATTTTTCCTATGACAGTCATCCAGTTCCTGATACTCAAAGTATTTGTGTGGTGGCAACTGTCATTGATTTAGGGTTGTGAAGAATAGCTTAATGCGTTACAAACTTACAAACAGTTGATAGTAAACTTAGAATCTTTGCCTGTTATACGTGTGCTTTAATGACAGCTGCGAAAAGTGCAGCTAAATCGAAGCCATCAATATAATATTATATTTTATTCTAATCAATCAAATCGACCAAATGGAAGAGCTTTGCGGACTTTTTCCAATGAAATAGAAACATGATGGGGCAAGATTACTTGGTAAATCCTTTATGTGGTGGAGAACATGACGGTGATATTAACTTAAAATATTTGTATTTTTTCAAAAAATATATTTACCTTTTTAGTCTGGTATTCTTGTGAAATGCTCTAATTACTTTAGTTAATTGAATTTAGAAATATTTTTAATTTTTTTATCTAAACGAAAACTTTGGATTTGTTGTATTTAGATAAACATTTTGAACTTGACTTGCACTTTCATTTACCATAATCATTTTAATGAAAATACATACTCTATTATAACCATTACAATATGTTTTAATTATTTTATTTTATCAACTTGTATTTAAAAAAATAATAATCAGATTCATAAAAATGAAATCAAATTTAATAATTGTTCAAAATAATACATAGTGCAGGTCATAAACTTCACATCCAATGGATGGACATAACATTAACCATAGCTAGAGTCACACACATATTCTTGTATATCTTGCTTAAAGGCTATGAAGTCATGAAGAATTTTTTGTGTTATGCATATGGGATTTTCGTCTCATGGAGTTGAACCATGATGTGATGACCTACATAGGTTGGGTCCTCCTTTCATACCTAGTTCTTATTTATGGATACTCTTATTTCAAAGGTGTCAATTTGATGTGTTTGGATAGGTCAATGAAATTCCTTTGCATTTAAGAACCATAGCAAGCATCGTAAGGGAAATTGTTTGTCAACAACCACATTCTCTAGTAAGTTTGTTCCAACCATCTCACAGAAATTGTATTTCTTGGTATTTGATTTCAAATTGGTTTAGAGATTGTGCTAATAGGAATGGTTGTTTTAGTGTGGGAAACAACTTTTTTTAGGTGGTTTATGTTCCAACACTAAACTCAAAAGATTAGACTTTGTTTTGTGTCCACCCTAAAATCTCCAATAGACTTAAATTAGAGCTATGTATCTTAAGTCTAGACAAATTACTCTCATAATTGTGTTTATTTATGGGAAACATGGATGAGCAACCTCCCAATTATCTAATGGATATTCAAGAAATTAAGAAGTTCCTTAGGACACCGGAAAATATCATAAATGGAAACATAAGAACAATCTTTCTATCAATGTTGAGACTTATGAATTGGAACACCAATAGACTTCAAAGAATGCTATAGTGACAAACATAATGTTCATGCAAAAGTGTCAATTGCAGGAGCTTAAAGAAGAATATGCTAAGCCAAGCCATGGTCATTTATCTAAGAAAATATTAATCCTCAACAATAACCAACAAGAGTACTTTAGTGGTTCATATCCATTAGGATTTAAGGAGGAAGATACTATTCATCAACATGGATATAGATAAGCAAGATTCGTTGTCCTTAAACCATGCACAGGATGATGCCATGAAAAATTGTGCTCATTCCTAATCTTGTTTTAAATAATGTTTTGCAAATCTATTTTGATTGCTTAGTACCCTTTGTAGAATTTATATTGTTAAATATAATAGGCCATATACTATAATAAGAGGCACAATATATTGACCTCATAAAGCTGCAAATTTAAAGAATTACCATAGCTTCTGGAAAGTGTACCAAATTGGTGGACCCTTTAGATACAATCGGATTTCAAGAAAACCTGCTCAAGTTATTGCACAGTCCTCTCTTTTTACAACCCAAGTTGGTGAGATATGTGACCTCTGTAATAATCTAATAACACATGTCAACTCCATATATATATATATTTATATGCTTGGTTGAATATATATATAGATGGAAATTCAAAACTGTATATCTCCTAAACCATGACCATGTATGAAGTTTATCTTAATTTTTTTAATAATAATATCCCTTATTTTTTTTAAAAGAAAGTTATATTTTAATCTACTAAGACATGCCACTGAAAACAACAGTGAGAATATCATGATGTTTAATAATGAGAACAGTGAGAATATCACGATCTTTAATAATGACAGAGCTATTAACTTAATCACTTGTTTTTCAATAAAAAAATTCTATAGAATGTGGACATTAGAATCCCTGGAATAGAGGCTACTTTTCAGTACGATTTTGATGTGTTTTAAAGAAAATTCCGAGGCAACCGTCATTGATATAGGGTTGTTATTATTATTAAGAATAACTTTCCTACGTTATTAAGAATAACTTTCCTACGTTCCAACCAGTTGATAGTAAACATTGATTTTGGGATTATGAATCTTTGCGTGTTATACGTCTACTTCAACAACAGCTGCGAAAAGCTCAGCTAAGTAAGCTTTTATGAAAACCATCAATATCATATTATATATTATTCGAATCAATCAGATCGACCAAATCGAAGAGCTTTGAGGAGTTTTTCCAATGAAACAGGCACATGTTAGGGGTAGGTTTATTTGTTAAAACTTTTATTTGGGGGAGAACATGATTGTGAAATTAACTTAAAGTATCTGTACTTTTTCTAAAAAATATATCTATCTTTTTAGTTTGGTATTCTTCTGGAATGTTTTAAAGCTGTTTTGGTTTAATTTTAACTGAATTTAGAAATAATTTTCATTTTTGATTTTTTTATTATTATTATTTAAATGAAAATTTTGGAAATGTCATATATACATAAAGATGTTGAACTTGATTTGCCTTTTTAGTTTGGTATTCTTCTGAAATGTTCCTAAGCGGTTTTTTCAATATGGGTGAGATCTTGTGAGTCGTCAAATTTGTGGAGTAACAAAATAAGTAAACAAAAAAGAATAATACAAAGTAAAAAGTAATAAATATTATGTCGGCCATAAACAAAAAATAATAATAATAATACAAAGTAAAAAGTGAATATGAGACTTAAACTAGAGACTTTACTTTTTACTTTTAATACAAAGTAAAAAGTAAATATGAGACATTAGAGTGTTTGTCCAGTAAAAAATAATACAAAGTAAACAAAAAATAATAATACAAGGTAAAAAGTAATAAATATTATGATTATGTCAGCCATAAACAAAAAATAATAATACAAAGTAAAAAGTAAATATGAGACTTAACCTAGAGAGTTTAGAGCTTAGGATTAGGTGGCTCATGTATTGCACTCAAGGAGCTATTCAAGAAGAGGTTTGCTCCTCGGGAGATTTGATCCCTCTCGGGATTTGGATCTAAGTTGGTTATTAGTTAAATGAAAATTTATGAAATGTCATATGTATATAAATATTTTGAACTTGATTTGCATGATGATTAACCTTAATCATTTTAATTAAAATGTATACTCATAGTCTATAGTCTAAAAAGATATTATAAGTTCTATTACAATATGTTTTAATTATTTTATATTACAAACCGATATTAAAAATAATAAAAATTAATGAGATTTATAAAATGAAACCAAATTTAAAAATTATTCAAAATAAAACTTGAACTATTTATGATAAATTTTAATGTAGTATAATATTATGGTTTGAACTCCAAAGCTATTTATATTGTCTTTATTATACAATCTAAAATACCCAATTGTTGGTTCTAAATACAATATTAAGACTTCATTGTGCATCAACATCATCTATGCAAACAAAACTTGGTCACTTTAAATAAGGAGTTAGTGGTTCTAAATACAATTTGGAAACCAAAATTTGCAACTACACTAGCCTAGATTCATTTTAGCTCAAGATTTACCAAGCACCAAGAAAGAGATAAAATTTATTGTGGTGAAACCTATAGTAAAGTGCAAAATTTTAGGAAAGGTTTGCACCTTATTGGATGTGATCCCTTTCTACATTTGGTAGATCCAAAGTTCACATGGATTTATGATGGTTTTATTATAGTGATCCTCTTTTTAATATTTTTGTTTCTAATTTTTAATTTTTAATTTTTAATAAGGTCACTTTCTTCAATTTAATTTATTAATGTATTAAAGTTGTAGCATATGTCTATAGATGTTGGGGTGGAAAGTAAGGGGTATTTTTTATCTCAAAGGAAATCAACTAATCAACTACATGCATATATTAGAAATGGTGATAAACAGTGATCATCACTCAACACCTAAAAAACAACACCTTACCCTTAAATGGTAGTCATGCAAGCATCATTTCAAGAATAAAAAAGGAAATGCAATCCCTTAAATATGTTCACTTCTTTCACATTTTAAGAGTTTTGAATTAGGATGCCAAACACCTTGTAGAATGCGCATCAATGCTTGATGAAGGGTGTGTGTCAAAAAATGGGCGGTTAGTCTTCAACCCAATCCCCTAAGGTTATTCACCCACTAAATCTTTAAGCTAATGACCAAAAATCCACATGCAACAAAGGGACATAACATTAATCATAGCCCTAGTCGCACACATATTGTTGTATCTCTTGCTTCAAGGTTATGAAGCCATGAGAAATTGTTGGTATTACACATATGGGATTTTTTCTCCAAAGAGCCGAACCATGATGATGAAGACCTACTCAGGTTAGGCCCCTCCTTTCGTTCCTAGTTCTTATTTATGGGCTCTATTGTGCCAAGGTATCAGCTTGATGTGCTTGGATAAGTTAGTGAGATTCCTTTTGCATTTAGGAATCAAATAAATCATGGTAGGGGAAGCTCTTTTTGGTCAATAAGCATAACCTCTAGTAAGTTTGTTCCAACCATCTCATATAAGCATGGCCATTATAGATCCTTAATGTTTTCCCTGCTCATGGTCATTTTAGTGCAGGAAGCAATCTTTATTGGGTCATTTGTGTTATGAGACTAAACAAAGAACCTTAGACTTTTTTTGTGTCCACCCTCAAATCTCAAAGAGACTTAAATTAGATATTTGTATCTCAAGTCTAGACAATTTAAAATCGTAACTGTGTTTATAAATGGGAAACATGGTTGAACAATCTCCCAATTGTCAAAGGGATATTCAAGAAATTAGGAGGTTCCTTAGTAGACAAAAATATATCATAAAGGGAAACAACAACAATCTTTTATATCACTGCTAGGACTTATGAATTGGAAAACCAACAAACTTTGTATAATGCTATAATAACAAACCTAATAGTCAAGCAAAAGAGTCACTTGTAAAAACTTAAAAAAGAATGTGCTAAGGTGAGCAATGATCGTTTATCTAAGAAAATATTAGACCTCGCAATACCCAAATACATAACTTTAGTTTGTTCATATCCATTACAATTCAAGGAAGAAGATACTATTCATTAGCTTCATAAGGGCATGGATATAGATAAGCAAGATTCATTTCCCTCAAAGCATGACCAAGATGATTCCGTTAGCATTTTTTCCCATTCCTAATCTTGTTTTAAGTTATGCTTTGCAAATATATTTGATTGCTTAGTACCTTTTGTAGAATTTATATGGTTAAATGTAATAAGCATAGATATACCATAATAAGAGGCACAATATATTGTCCTCATAAAGCTGCACATTTTGAGCAAAATTACCATAGCTTCTAGGTAAGTGCAAGAATTTGGTGGTCCCTTAGATGTAATCGGATTTCTAGAAAACCTACTCACGTTTATAAGAGTTGGGTCCAAGCATCCTTGAACCTGAAAACCTACTTGGCATGTAGGCCAAGCGAAACAAACACGCATGCATTCATGAATCATGAGCAGGCAAAACTTTAAGGATCTATAATTTTCTTAAAGTATAGAAACCTCAAAAATTATCCCATGGGCTAAATTTCACCCCTATATTTTTCCCTCATCATGAGCATAAAAATCACACACATATTTGCTATATAATTGTCTTAAACAAAATGCACATGTAATTTATTATTAATGAATTATGAATTGTGTGCACGACAAACACTAATCAAAAGGATTTTTATCTTAATTTTATTATTGAAAGAGAACCAAAAACAAGTTAACAACATCGATTATTGTAAGAATGGGAAACACACATAATTGCATAAGAAGATCAACAAGAAAAAGGAATCCTGTTGAAATCATCTAAGAAATTAGAGGAAAATTAAGGGAAGTCATAATGAGTAAGATGCGTCCAAAAATAAATGCTTTAATTCCAATCACAATACATGTCACGAGTATTTCTACCAATTTACAACATGATAAGAAACACATTCAACAAAGGATCCCTATTTGTATAAAACAATGGATGAAAAGGTACCTCATGGACCTAGTAAAGAAGTAAAGCATAAGTGCTCATAAAGTTTTGTTTCAATTCTGACTTCAAGTCATCCTCAAACAATTATATTGTCATTTAAAAATTAACTGGATGAGGAAGCATGGGAAATTTTGGCCTATTGTGGTTATACAATTCATGAGATTGGAGATTCAATGCATGTAGAGCATTCTAGTAAATATGTTCTTGGGGTCCAAACTACTTTTTAATAAGTAAATGTTCTTGAGATCGCCCATGAGGATGTCCAACCACCACAATTTAGATACTAGAAAGGGAATGAAAGTCTAGAAAATTCTAGTGAATTTCCACAACCTCTTGGTGATTTGTTCCACGCTATAAATGCAACTCTCTTAATCCAATTGACCTAGTGTATCAAAGAATTCCAAAACGTATCAAACTGGATGAAACATTCCCTAGTTCCCTTAAAGGTGGGTTATCTAAATGGATTATTGCTTATCAAGATCGAAAAATAATTAATAAATACTTTGATTCAAAATGAGATGGAGATAAATGTAGGTTATTTTTATCTTTATTAAACTATTGTTATTTTCTTGTTGTTAGAAATTGGTTAGGCATTGAGTTAATTGTTGTTTGAGGAGCATGATCTTCCAGATTCAATGGTCATGTTTCAGTTGTGTTTGGATCCCATACCATGATGGGGGGGTTTGGGGGGATTCCCCCCACCATAGTCACCATGGGGGGTCCAAGCGGGGGGAGGTGGGGGGGTTGACTACCTTTGGGAGCCCCCCTGGTGGGGGTTGGGGGGCACGACCCCTATAGTGAATTTTTTTGAAAAAATACCTTCTAAAATGTTGTATTTTCATAGAAACCTCTGGTATTTTCCCATGGTAATCCCTCTTTCAAAAAAAGACATTGTAATATGGTTGTGTGCTGTAGTCTTGTATTCTAAATATCTCTATGATTGTGTGAGAGTGAAGAGGAAGTTGCAGCGGATGTGCCGCATGTTATATCGCTTCATTTTGTTGGATGGTTTAATAAAAATGACTGGCAATTTCTGTGTTGATGTATCCCATCTTGGGTGAACCACGTTATATTGGTGTTTGTTGTATTGTGTTTATGTGTTCTATTTATGCATCTTGTTTTATGTTATTGTTCCACAATATTGTTTTCTAGCAATTGGTATCAAATCCAAACGCCTATTTGGTGTATAAACTCATAGGAAAGAAGGGTTACTGGTTCAAGTGCGAACAATGTCGGAAGAAGGAAGGCTTAGGGACAACAAATTTAATTCCCAAAACTACCAGTTATGAAAGATGCAAATGGAGGACTATTTGTATCAAAAGGATCTATTCCTACTGTTGGGATAAAAATCAAAACAATCGATGGCTATGAAGGATGAAGAATGGGAGGTTTTTGACATAAAGGCACTAGGAATAATATGGATTTTCCTGGATTCATAGGTGTCTTTCAATATTTCAAAAGAAAAGACAACAGTGGGTCTAATGAGCACAATAGATAAACTATATGAAAAATCCTTGGCCTCCAATAAGGTATTGCTAATGAAGTGTTTATTTAATATGAAGATGTCAGAAGGTGGGTCTGTTGCTGACCATTTAAATGAATTTAATGTGATTACCTATTAGCTAACTTATGTAAAAGTGAACTTTGAAGATGAGGTTAGGGCTCTTCTAATCTTGTGCTCATTTCCAAAAAGCTTGAATCGATTGGTCATGGCTATAAGTAACTCTGTCTCGGGTTCAAACAATTTGAAATTTGATTATGTTTTTGGTGTTATTCTTAGAGAGGAAATGCGAAGGAAAAGCATAGGTGAGACATCAGATAATGCATTGACCATAGAGAGCAGGGGAAGAAAAAAGGAGAGAGGAAAGAGCCTAGGTAATCGTGGTAAGTCTAGGAAGGAAAGTTCCAAGTCTAGATTGGGAAAGATAGAGTGTTGGAACTATGGAAAGAAATGACATATGAAGAAAGACTGCAAATCTCTAAAGAAGAAAGGACATGGACAACATGAGACTACTTAAGAAGAAAATGTAGCAGGTGATATGTAACAATATTATTTGATTATTGCATTAGATAATACTAGTGATTGTTGGGTAGTAGATTCAGGGGCTTCATGTCACGCCACACCCCATAAGAAATTTCTTTATGATTATGTTCAAGGTGATTTTGGGCATGTTTTATTGGGTGATGATGAACCATGTAAAATTGTTGGAATGGGTAAGGTACAAATAAAGTTAAAGAATGGAGGTGAATAGATGTTGAAAGATGTAAGGAATGTTCCTACTATGAAAAGAAATCTGATCTCAATAAAAAAGTTGGGAGATGGCGGTTGTTTATCTACATTTGGAGAAACATGGTGGAATATCACTAAAGGTTCACTGGTAATATAAAAAGGAGATAGGATAGGTACGTTGTATTTATGTTTGCATAATCCTAATTCTTATATATATATAGCTTCCATAGAAGCATATACAACATTGTGGCATAATATGCTTGGCCACATGAGTGAGAAGGGGATGTATATTATCCACTCAAGGAAGTTGCTACCAGAGCTAAATCAAGTAAGTTTGGAATTATGTGAGAATTGTGTTTATGTAAAACAAAAGAGAGTCATATTTCTTAGAGTTGGAAAGCAAAAGAAGAGTGAAAAGTTAGAGCTTGTGCATACATATGTATGGGGACTGGATCATGTACAACCTCTTGTTGGATCTCATTATTACGTTACTTTTATTGATGATGGAACTATAAATACTTTGATTTATTTCATTCGAAAAAAATTTGATGTTTTTTCTACTTTTAAGAAATGAAAAGATTTGGTTGAGAATGAGATATGAAGATGATTAAAGTATCTCATATTTTATAATGGAGGTGAATATTGCGGAAACGAGTTTGATGTTTGTTGTTCATACTATGGGATTCATAGAGAGAAGACTATTTTAGGAACAACACAAAAAAATGGTGTGTCATAAATGATGAGCAGAACAATCATGGAGCATGCAAGGTGTATGAGATTGCATGCAGGATTTTCCTGACAGTTTTGGGAAGATGTAGATATTCTTGTTTACTTAATAAGTAGAGGGAGTTCAAGTGCTTTAGATGGTGGGATTCCAAAGGAGGAATGGACATGTAAAAAGGTAAACTACTCATGTATGAGAACTTTAGGTTGTGAAGCATTTGTCCATATTGATAGCGAAAATAGTACAAAGATTGAGGCTAAATTCAAGAAATGTACCTTCATTGGATACATAGTTGATGATTTTGGTTATTGCTTATTAGATTATGAAAATAACAAAATCATTAGGAGTATAGATTTGGTATTCAAAGAAAAGGTCATGTACAAAGATTAGTTTCAACGAAAGAAACATGAAAAAGAAAACACAAAGTACACAATGATTAATGAAATCAAAGAAAATAAAGTTTCAAAGGTACAGAAAAATAAACAACAGTAGCAAGTACCTCAAACTCGTACAAGTGTTAGAAGATATACCAGTTCAAGTAGACCTCCTGAACAATACTCTCCTTTAGTGTATTATTTATTGATGATTGACTTTGGTGAACTAGCATGTTATGAAGAAGCAATATAGGTGGAACCTAGAAAGAAGTGGGAGCAAGGTAAGAATGAGGAGATGGACTTATTGGTAAGAAAATATACTTGGGATTTGGTTCAGTTTCCCTTAGGTAGAAGAGCATTGCATAATAAATGGGTTTACAGGTTGAAGGAAGAAGATGGAGGAAAGAAACAATACAAGGCTAGACTTGTTGTAAAGGGGTTTGCACTAAAGAAAGGTATAAATTTTGATGAAATATTTTTTTCTATTTTTAAAATGACTTAAATTAGAACTATTTTAAGTCTAGTAGCAGTAGAATATTTGTGTCTTGAATAGTTAGATGTAAAAAAAACCTTTGTCCATGATGATTTAGAGGAAGATATTTACAAGTTGAAGGAAGAAGATGGAGGAAAGAAACAATACAAGGCCAGACTTGTTGTAAAGGGGTTTGCACAAAAGAAAGATATAGATTTTGATGAAATATTTTCTCCTATTTTTAAAATGACTTAAATTAGAACTATTTTAAGTCTAGTAGTAGTAGAATATTTGCGTCATGAATAGTTAGATGTAAAAACAAAATTTTCCATGATGATTTAGAGGAAGATATTTACATACAACATCCATAGGGGTATGAGGTTAAAGGGAAGGAGATTTTAGTATGTGGGTTGAAGAAGAGCTTGTATGGACTAAAGCAAGCTCCAAGGCAGGTTTATGATAGAACAAGGTTATAGTAGATGTCATTCTGGCCATTGTGTTTATTTCAATAAGCTATATAATGGAATATATATTATCTTTTTATTGTCTGTGGATGAAATTCTTGTTTTAGGGTCTAACATGTAGGATATAAATGTGCTCAAAATGAAATTAGCTAATTCATTTGTGATGAAGGATTTGGGTGCTGCAAAGAAAATCCTTGGTATGAGAATAACAAGAGATAGGAAAAATCACAAATTGACATTGTCTGAGGGTGAGTACATAGAAAAGGTGGTGGAGAGATTTAGAATGCAGGATGCAAAACCAATTAGTACACCTTTGACCAGCCATTTCAAACTAATTAAGGAGATGTGTCCCAATACACGAGAGGAGATAGAATACATGTCCAAGGTTCCCTATTCACCAGCAGTTGGAAACTTTATGTATGCCATGGTGTGTACAAGACTAGATATTCCACATGCATTGGGAGTTGTGAGAAATTATATGAACAATTGAGGTAAAAAGCATTAGAAGGAAGTAAAGTGGATTCTTAGGTATTTGATGTTAGGATAATTAATACTCCCTCCTTGTCCTACTTAGAATTATTTACCTTTTCCTAGTATTTGATGATGTTATTTCCCCCCTACTGGTGTGAACATGTCATCTAGGAACCATTATCCACTACAGTGAGTTCCCTACATTTTAGGAGATAACTTTGTGCTCTAGTTCAGTCCACCCGAGTCCCTCAAATCTAGTGGGGGTTTGAGCTCCGATCAGCACTGATTGTGATAGAATGCACCCTTTTCTGATTTATTTGCATGCAGAACTCACTAATGTGCCCTCCTTGGTTAGTTAACTTACAATAGCTTCAATTGATTTATTTTTGGTTGAGTTGAGTTGAGATTGGGACTTCTAGAGCATTCCAGTGGTGACAATTCCTATGCTAGATTGACATGGATTAAAATTATCATAGGATAATCAAATTCTCTCCATTGTAACATATCTGTTGACTATACCGATTAATGGATCATAACACATATTTTTGTTTCTATCTGAGTTCCAATGCATGATTAATTTTACTGCTCATTCCACTGCATTTTTCACTGTAATTCATCCTTTCTACTCATTCTTTCATTGTGAGGTATTCTCATCTCTATGATTTTCCTATTCTATAATTTCACATAATATCACACCTCGGAGAGTGTAGGTTGAGTAGTTGCTTTCAGTATTGCATCACGATCCTTTGGATTTCCACAACAAATCCTAGTGCCATTGAATTGAATTCATTGGAAAAATCCTTTGAGGTCTAACAAGGTGTGAAGGATCCAGATAAAAGGGCCTATTGTCCTAAAGAAGTTCTTAGTAGAATTTTATCTCCAAAATTGAAAGTTCTTTACGAGATTTTAAAGGGTTTTTAGTGCAGCAGTAGTATTCATTTCAGTTTGTATTCTCTCTAGGAGTTTCAGATGGACTATTCGAATGCTCCTTTATCTCCAAGGATCCTGACACCCTTCAATTATCTTGATTGGAGGGATGATATGAAGATGGTGTTGCGTAATAAGAGTATGTACAAGGTCACAATGGGAAAGGATGTCAAACCTCAGGAAGATGTTAAGAAATCCAAGTACCTGAATAGATTAGATGAAGCATTTGGTTTCATGTGTATTCATATTTTCATAAATTTGTTCTTCCACCTTTATGGATTGAAGACTCCAAGAGAGGTTTGGTTGAATCTTGAGTCCCTCTTCGGCAAGCAAGATGAGCTGAGAGGCCATATTCTAGAGAATTAATTGATTGCTCTTCAACCCAGCAGTTTCGAAACCATACAACAGTTCTTTTATAAATTCAAATCCTTGGTTATACAGTGCAAATAATATGGCATTGATAAGAAGGATGAGAAGTTGGTGCTTTCCATCTTATCAGTGCTACCAGAATCAATCAGTATTGTAAGAGGAAGCTTCTTGAAGTAAACCCTGACCCACATTGTTTGGGGGGTGGTGACGCTAGATAAAGCATGGAGCGATATCTCTAGTTGTTCATCCTGAGATGGGGGGTCAATAGGCAGATCCTGAATGTTGACATGATCATATTGTATCTAGAGTGTCTTGACCAATTGTAGAGGCATGCAAAGAATCCATATCAAGGAGATAGAGTTGTTGTTGAACACATCTATGTCCCCGAGTGAATTTCTCATCACATTTATAACAAATCCCTTTTTCTCTATGTGCCTGCATCTCTGTTTCAGACAAATGGTTGATAGGAGTTGGTCGAGGAGCTGGCAGGATGGGAGGTCGGTGAGAAGTCATATTTTGGAAGGGAAAAAAAGTGGGTTTGGAGCGCTGTTGGGCTGCAATCATTAGAGAAAATTTGGGTAAAAAATGGGCCTCCTAAGTAAAATAATAATAAAATAATAAAAAAATAGTAGAGAGAGAGTAAAATAACTACTTTTTTGGATCGTATTTTCAACTTATCTCCTTATAGGTTTACTCAAATTTCAAGTGGGAGGACTTGTTGGATGCATAGTTGAATTATGCATCCAACGAGTACCCATGTTGCATACTTTAACAACATGCACACCATGAAAAATTGAAAATACATTAAAAAAAACGTGTTTCTAGTGAGAGAAAACACGTGTTTTAATGTATTTTCGATTGTTCATGGTGTGGATGTTGTTAAAATTATGCAACATGGGTACACGTTGGATGCATAATTCAACTATGCATCCAACGAGTCCTTCCACTTGAAATTTGAGTAAACCTACAAGGAGATAAGTTGAAAATACGATCCAAAAAAGTAGTTTTTATTTTTTCCCACCAATTTTTTTAGGTGCTCCCTTTTTTAATTTTAAACCATTTTGATTGGCTAATACATGATGACATGGAATTTGTATTATTTTTGGAAGGCCCATTTTAAATTGAAATGTCCTCTAATGCTTGTCTTCTGCCAACTTAGCCAACCCTAGGACTTCCATCATTGTGTTGGGACAGAACATTTTAACCTCTCACCAGATTTCATCCTTAATACCACTGATAAAACAACTCTTGTAGAATTCATCAGTTAATCCTTCTATTGTTAAATTTTGAGCATTAATTCACAATACTCTAGGATCTTTACTAAGAGAACAACATGTACAATATATCAATGCATATCAATCATAACAAGCATGTCAATCATAACAAGAAGCAAAAGCATGAGAGACAAGAGACACAGAGTTTTTGTGGGGAAAACCCTAAGGTGAAAAACCCCACAACTTCCTCAGAGATAGAGAGAGCAATGGCTCAACCAAAATACACAGAGATAGTCTCCTAGTAGCAGATGATCCTCCTCCTCACTAGTGCACCATTTTCTGAGTGAAGGAAGAATGACTTTTTGAATGATCCAAATAGAGATCTCCTGATCTCTATTTATACTTGAGATGTTTGCCCAATATCCTTATGGGGCCGAGTTGTCTAGCTAGGTACATCAACCATATAATATATAAATCAGGGCCGACCCCACACATGGTGGTCTAATAACCCATCGGCAAGTTCACACACTTGTGACACTTGTCAATACATATGACGAAACTTCCGTATAGAGGAATGACACATCTCTACAGGAGTACTATAATATATAAATGAAATACATGGATGAAATACATTCCAAAGTTACATATACATAAACACTCCCTCTTAACTAGGAAGGTATTTCTCGACACAGATCTGCTAGAACAAGTCTTCTTCTCTGGATCATTGTCATCAATGCATCGTCACTGCTGCTGCTATCTCAACCAATCTCTCGATCTACGTGTCATAGGAAGTCCTACAGAGCTAGTCCTTTTTCATACGGGATGTAGGCCCACCACCTGCAGGTCTTCATCATCTGTGCGAACGATCTAATAGAGGTGGTCTCTCAAGACTAATTTTATGTGCAGATGCAATACCTAACAAGAGCATCCCAAGAACATTTATGTGCCTAAGCACGACCGACAAGATCTCCTAGGACTGATTACATGCATATCCTTCACAATACCTTTAAAGAGCATCCCAGGAATATTTATGTGCTGCAGTACGACCGGCAAGATCTCTAAAGAGCATCCCAGGACTTATTACGAGCACACAGCTCAACCTCTTGGATCTCCAGGACTGATTACATGTGAATAGACAATACCTTTAAAGAGCATCCCAGGAAAATTTATGTGCCACAGCATGACCGGAAAGATCTCTAAAGAGCATCCCAGGACTTATTACGAGCACACAGCTCAACCTATCGGATCTCCAGGACTGATTACATGTATTCGTTGCAATACCTCATCCCATGACTGATTACGAGCACATAGCTCAACCTATCAAATTTCTGAGGACTGATTACATACTACATAGCAATACCTCATCCCACGACTGATTACAAGCACACAGCTCAACCTATTGGATCTCTGAGGACTGATTACATGCTATTTGCACAACCTACCGCATATCATCTCTGACCTCCAAGTATCAACCTGATATTCATGATCTAACTGATTATCATCGCACGAAGCATCATCCTGATGCTCATGATCATACTGATCATCATCACTGTACCGTCCTGGTACATATCATCTGGAGCAACATCTTGAAGCTCGTCATCATGATCATCCTGATCATACAATGCATCCACCTGATGCATACCAAGTATCTACCTGATACATATCACCATACATGATCCACCTGAATATACAATGTATCCACCTGATACATACATAGATACATGATCCACACAATGTATCTAACTGATATTTATCAACATACCTTATCTACCTGATCATACACAGTATCCACCTGATACAGATACATCGTCCAAGAATCCAACATGATGCATATACAAATACATATAAATGATCCAACTAATCATATCGAGCATCCAACATGATGCATACATACATATACATATAACTGATCCAACTGATCATATCCAGCATCAACCTGATACATATACAGAGCAGTAACTGGAGCATCGTCCTGATGCTCATCATCCAGCGCTTACATCCACAGCTATGTGAAGGATCCTCCTTCCAACATGCTTGGAATGGCTTCAGAAAATGTATCCATCACTTCTTCCTTGAAGTGTCATCGATATGAAGAACACCAAGCCTCTCCCTGAAGTACTCAAACTTCACTCTAGCTAATGGCTTCGTCAGTACATCTGCAATCTGCTCGTCCATCGCAACATACAGGAGCTTCACTACTCCCCTCTACACCATATCCTTGATATAGTGATATTTGATCTCTATGTGTTTTGACCTGTCGTGAAACACCGGGTTCTCAGACAGCTTCACACAACTCTGGCTGTCACAAAAGATACCAGTAGCCTCCAATGGTAGATCAAACAGCTCAAACAGTAGCTTCCTCAGCCATACTGCCTCACAACTAGCCGAACAAGCTGCAACATACTCTGCTTCGGCTGTACTCAGTGCTACACAGGACTGCTTCCTGCTAAACCAAGAGATCACACCCGATCCCATACGAAAGCAACACCCAAAAGTGCTCTTCCTGTCTGCAGCACTACCTGCCCAATCTGAATCAACATAACCCTGCAGGTTAAACTTTTGATTCACATCATACTTGAGCCCATAATCAACTATACCCTTCAGGTACCTCAGAATATGCTTTACAGCAACCAGGTGAACACTCCTCTGATCCGTCAGGAACTGGCTCAATGTGTTCACCGCAAAGCAAATATCTGGTCTCGTGTTCATCAGGTACATCAAGGACCCAATCATCTGACGATACATAGAGACATCAACAGGCTCAAATGAAGCATCACATAGAAGCTTCAGATTTGATGCCATAGGTGTGGGCATGGACTTGTAGTCCATCATCCTGAACCTCTTTAGGATCTCTACTTCATACTTCCCTTGTCCAAGGAAGATTCCATCTACACTCTGCCACACCTCCATACCTAGAAAATAGTGCATCATCCCCAAGTTCTTCATCTCAAACTCGGAAGCAAGCTTTCTCTTGGTACCAGCAATCAAACTATCATCTCCTGTTACAAACAGGTCATCCACATACAGGAGTAGTATCACAGGATTGCCTTCCTCAACCTTGTAGTAAAGGTTGGAATCCGCTTTACTCTTGGTAAAGCCCAGACTAGATAGGAAACTGTCCATCCTACCATACCAAGTCCTAGGATCTTACTTTAAGCCATACAAGGATTTCTTTAGCCTACACACATATGACTTTCTGTCATGTGTCTCAAAACCGAGTGGCTTCTCTACATACACTTTCTCTTCAACTACACCATTCAAGAA
The DNA here is from genome assembly GCA_027924585.1 of Larix kaempferi. NCBI lineage: Eukaryota > Viridiplantae > Streptophyta > Pinopsida > Pinales > Pinaceae > Larix > Larix kaempferi. The sequence continues at coordinate 56,044,655 of BSBM01000510.1, forward strand.
AGCAGTCTTGAAATCCATCTGGTGTATCTTCCATTTTATCACTGCAGCCAGAGCAAGTACTAATCTGATGGAAGTGTACCTGGCTATAGGAGCAAAATTTTCTTCATAATCTATTCCCTCTTTCTAAGAGAAACCATGAGCTATGAATCTTGCCTGGTATTTCTCTATGCTGCCATCTGCAGCATGCTTGATCTTGTAGATCCATTTGGAAGTCACAACAGACTTCCCTTCAGGTCTTGGGACCGCATCCCAAACATCGTTCTTCATGATCGACGGATCATAACATTCTTCCCGTATCCTGGGAACTTCAATATCTTCAATAGATAATTTGCTTGAACAAATGTTGTAATCCTTCTTTTGTAGGTGAAGGTATATGATCTTTCCTACAAAACAAGTTAAATCACATGATTAGAAACATCTCATAATTTTCAGAACAAATTCTTTCACACAAAGAAATATGTCATACAGTCATGCAATTATTTAAGCCAATGCTTCAATACAACATTTATCCATATCCTGTAACTTTCTAGATGCCTTCCAATCTCTACCGGAACATTGTTAAGAGTGTGCACAACTCCCAACATGTCAGCAAAGAGGTTTCATTCTAGATAAGTATCAATGCAATGTTGTATAGTGCCATAGGCCACTTACCCATCATATGCATATTAGTAGTATACTGTTCATTAATGCAAATATGCAAAATACACAACCCAAGTCTAGGAACATAAGTATATACATCATTGAACAGTATTACTTAAACTATCAAATATACAAGAAATGACAATTCAAATACTTATCTTTGTTTGTTGTCGGGTGGAATCCCTCTCAATATTTGCTTCCTTGCATGAACTGTTGGAGTGTGCTCCCTCTTGATCTTTGCTTCCTGGATTACCTATCGTAACTGCTTCTGCCCATAGATGCATAAGCAGATTCTGGTCATGCAGCATTGTCCGTGCTGCCTCCATGATTGTTCTTATTCTTTCTTTCTCCAACTCCATTCTGTTGAGGATTGTAAGGAGCAGTCAACTCCCTCTTAATCCCTGAATCACTACAGAGCTTCTTGAAGTCACCTGAGGTGAATTATCCACGATTGTCCGATCTGAATGTTTTGATCTTCTTATTAGTTTGATTCTCCATCAAGGTTTTGAATTCCTTGAACTTATCAAATACTTCATCTTTGTTCTTCAAGAAGTAAACCCAAGTCTTCCTGGAGGAGTCATCTATGAAAGAGACATAGTAAGCATACCCACTCAGAGAATTGGATGACATTGGACCACATACATCAGAGTGGATGATTTCCAAGATACCTTTTGCTTTGTTTTCACTGCTTGGAAATGCCTTCTTAATGTTCTTTCCTTTTGCACATCCCTTGCAAACACCTTCATGCTTGGTCTTGATTTCAGGAAGACCTTCTACAGCCTTACTCGCAATTGGTAATGCTCTGTAGTGCATATGTGCAAGTCTTCTATGCCAAAGTTCACTTGACTTCATGGAATCATGCACCATGGCATGTTCAAGTTGTCCTTTCAATTTATACAAACCTCCCTCTTGCTCTCCAATTACCACTACATCATCTATGGTCTTTCCCTTTGGCCACTTTAGGACTTGGCCATCCACAAATGCAACCCTCATACCTTTTGCATCCAATGCAAAGATGGAGAGTAGGTTCTTCTTGAGCCCAGGTACATAAAAAACTTATTTCTTCTTCAAAGATTTTCTAGAATCTAGGTTGTAGGAGGCTTCACCACTTCCTTTCATGGGGTATTGATAATCATCCCCAAGATTCACTTTATCGGGTGATTCATGTTCAGATAGATTTACAAAAGATTCTTTAAACCCAGTCATGTGTTTGAAAGCCCCACTGTCAATTAACCAATCATTACAACCAGGGGAGATAGTACCTGTGAGAGCAGAGATTAGAACATACTCTTCTTCACTTGATGAGTCATCATCACTTTCTTCCCTAGCTTTCTTCTTTGGAGGTTCATCATCTTTGACAGCATGAGCATGGTACCTTCTTTTGCTACCCTTCTTCTTTTTGTTGGATTTGTTGTTATCCCTTTTGTTCTTGGGACATTCTGAAGCAAAGTGACCTTTCTCATTGCAATTCAAGCACCTCAGATCTTTCTTTTCGTTGTGCTAAAGATGAGAAAATTTCTGCTTATGATGGGATGCATCCCTCTTGAACTTGCCTTTCTTGGTGTGTGCTGTGAGAGCTTGATCTTCATTCCCCATATTTTCTTCTCGTGCCACAAGCCCTGCTTCTTCTTGAGAGCGTTCCTCCCATAGTCTACTGAAGGAGATCAATTTCTTTCTTTCACAGATCCCTTGGATAAAGGAGTCCCATGACCTAGATAGGCCATTCAAAGTGGTCATAACAATTTCACCATTCTCCACCATTTCATCTACAGCTTCAAGTTGTTCCTTAATCTGAGAGACCTTGGAGAAATAGGATTGAATGGTTTCTCCATTCGACATCTTGACCCCTTTCAATTGGTTCCGCAGGGTCATCTTCCGATTTATGTTCTTCCCTTCAAATAACTTGGTCAGGGAGTCCAACATTTCCTTGGGTGTCTTCAGAGATGACACACGTGGTATGAGATGGCCTTTGATAGAATCAGCAATGATTTTCTTTGCTTTGACCAAGTTCTTCTTATGCAATATCTTAGCCTCTTCATCCTCTGGGATAGGGATGTCTTCTTTTAGATATGAGTCCAACTCATTCTCTTCCAGGATTAATCCAATCCTATACTTCCAGGCTCTGAAGTTGTCAACCCCTTCAAACTTATCCTCAATCTTGGTGTGGTGAGACATCTTAAAGAGCACTTCAAATGGAAATAGAAAAGATTTAGGTGTGACCACTTGATTTGCTAAAAACTAGATCTCGTCCTGGATTAGGGTTTGTCAGATAAACCCTAAAAATTCAAAATGTGAATTTCAACTTTCTTAAAGGATAGAAAGATGCACCTTGATGATCTGATCAGCCTGGTGTATTCATAATTTGAGATCTGTAAAGATCCACCCTTCGAAAATGCCTTTTTGTCTTCCCGGGTTCACTCGGGAGGACCCTAAATTAGGGTTTGAGTTTCTCGGAGATCTACCCAGCCAAAAATCTCGATCCAAAGCTCTAAACTTTGATTTTTTCAAGGAGCTTCTAGCTATGTCTTCAGATTTTAGAAATTCCTATTTTTCTGGAAACCCTAATGTTTAGGGACAAATCTGAAAATGCTCAGAATTGAATTCTGATTGGATAGATAGATTCTGCTTGATGAGTAGAGTCAATCTACTATACTGCTTTTCCAAAATTTGTGGAGAGAAACCAAATAAACAAGAAACCCTTGGTTTCCGTCACTGCACAATGTCTTCTTCTCAGGTTAGCTCTGATACCATGTTATATTTTGAGCATTAATTCACAATACTCTAGGATGTTTACTAAGAGAACAACATGTACAGTATATCAATGCATATCAATCATAACAAGCATGTCAATCATAACAAGCATGTCAATCATCACAAGAAGCAAAAGCATGAGAGACAAGAGACACAGAGTTTCCGTGGGGAAAACCCTCAGGTGAAAAACCCCACAACTTCCTCAGAGATAGAGAGAGAAATGGCTCAACCAAAGTACAACGAATATACACAGAGATAGTCTCCTAGTAGTAGATGATCCTCCTCCTCACTAGTGCGCCACTTTCTGAGTGAAGGAAGAATGAGTTTCCAAATGATCCAAATAGAGATCTCTCGATCTCTATTTATACTTGACCTGTTTTCCCAATATCCTTATGGGGCCGACTTGTTTAGCTAGGTACATCAACCATATAGTATATAAATCAAGGCCGACCCCACACATGGTGGTCTAATAACCCATCAGCTAGTTCACACACTTGCGACACTTGTCAATACATATGACGACACTTCCATATAGAGGAATGACACATCTCTATAGGAGTACAATAATATATAAATGAAATACATAGATGAAATACATTCCGAAGTTACATATACATCAACATCTGTGTGATTGGCTAGTTTCACAAATTCTATTTGATACTCTCTCACAATGCCACTTTGACGAAGTTTAGTGAGTGCTCTGGTGAAGTCAGCAAAAGCACTAGGACCAAATCGTTGCAAAAGGAGTTAGCGAAAATCTGTCCATTTTGGCTCATCATGAGCCTTGATGTACCAATAGTACCATTGAAGGGCTTCTTCTTCCAAATGAAAGGATGCAAGTGGAACTTTTTGGACATCAAAAGTATTATGCAGACTGAAATATTGTTCTGCACGATAGATCCATCCAGTTGGATCAATACCATTAAAGCAAGGAAATTCAAGCTTTGGACAACAAAAATTGCTGGAAGAAGAGAGCCCATTGGCTTCCGACGATTCATGCTGTCGGTTATTGTTCATGGCTGAATGCTGAAGATGGAGGCTGACAAATTTCTCATCTAGGTCTTGGAGTTTGGTTTGGATGGCTGCAAGTGCGTCCTCCATGGTTGTTGCTCCTGTGCAGGTGACAACCATAACCAAAAGTTTTTTTTTTGTTTGGGGGGGGGGGGGCAGATGGATAGAAAAATACAAACAAAAGCTTATTTAGTAAAGGGAAATTTGGATTTGGGAAAAACTCGAAGGGGGTAATTGGGGTTTGACTAGGTTTTGGACACTTTCTGATGGACAGGGAAGCAAAAAATGGGGATTTCAGAAGCGGGGTGAAAGAATGAGAAAATTTGGCAGAGGGACAAAGAAGCAGAATTAGGAAAGGAACTTGCTAGAAAAATTTGGAGGCGATTGGGTGAAATTCGAAGAAGTTACGGAAAACACTAAAAATAGACAAATGTGGGATTTAGGGCTTTAGGAAGTGGAATTTGGGATAGGGTCCTCAGGAATGAAATATGCAGAATGGGATTACTGGGGTGTCAGGGAAGTTTTAAGGGAAACAGAGTGAAAACAAGGGAGATATGGCCAAAAAACAGTTTTTATTTTTTATTTTTATTTTTTACAGGAATGGATCTGCAATGGCTCGGAAGGTATCTGAAACAGATATATTTGCAATGGCGCGGAAGTGATAAAAAATGAAGGGATCTTAAATGGGCCAACTGGATCGAAAACTACTAGATCTGAAACGACTAGATCTGGAACGACTTTCAGAATGAATCTGAAACGACTAGATCTGGAATAGATTTCAGAATGAATCTAAAATGGCGCGGGTAGTGATCGGCAACAGTTCAACTGAAAATAGATATGGACCCCAGGTATGTGCGGCTTCCTAACTGTTCAGGGGTTTCACTCGGCCACCAATGTTGTCTGACGGCTTGCGTATTAGGGCAATACCCCTCACTCCACGAATCAAGTAAAACTAATAACAGATTTTCCACAAACGATAGCTCTTGGCTTACCTCAGGAGTGGGAACTAGTCAATCAGGTAGGGGTCGTTCCCCTTTTTGCTAGCAGGTCCTCTCAATGGGCCAGCTACTTTGGGGTTCCTGTGGTACTCCTCCCAATGATCTTTAGGGCTTATGCCCAAGCACTTCCCACAGTTAAGTGGATAGGGAATATTCCAAGATCTGAAGCTACAACAAATGAAAAAAAAAAATTTGGCAGAAAATTCACCCAACGAGCCCAAGAAAGTGCTATGATACCATATGTGAAGAACCTGCAATAATTAATTAATGAAAACACACGAGATAGCAGAAATAACAGAACTCAGAATCACTTTTATATTGATCGCAGGACACTTCGAAGGGGGAAACCTCCTTTGAGCAAGCTCAATACAAATAACTTCACGGTACCTTCATTGGTTTCAAAACAAACTTATATACTAAGTCTAGGAAGCAATGCCATGGGTCAATACCATGTGTCAATACAAACCATGGGCCAATACAAAATATGGATCATTAATTACTACGGGATGACTTACAAAGCATATGCATCCAACAACAATAATACAGACTATGGATCAACAAATACTACAGGACGACTTATAAAGCATATGCACCCAACATGTAAAAACCCGAAATTTTTGAAAAATTTAAAAAATTTTAATATGGCAATAAATGTTATTAATTGCATTCCTTGATCTGTTTGTTTTAATTAAATGATCATGATTTTGTCTAAAATATTATGTTATTGTACTTAAATCTTAATGTGAGTTTTTTAAATGCAGTTATTGATTGTCTTTTGTTCTTAAACCTCAAAGGGAGAAATTGCCATAGCTGACTGGCTTACTTAGCTTACGAGCTAATGCATAATCCATCCTTTTTCCACATGTATACAGGTAAAGTATGGATCGTTGTCAATGATTTTAATAAGCATAAAAATTCTTTTTACTGAACCATAAAGCTCGGTAAATATTTAAATATTCTTACAGGTTGTCACGTGTAAGAAGGTAGAATTCCCTTTCTGTAATATTCATGAAATCTTGCTTGATAGAGAGTTGATGGTTTACATGAAATGTGATAACTAATGTTCTGGATGAAATGAGATAAACATTCCTAGGAAGTAATGTCTCTTTGATGTTATCATAGCACTGTAAAAATGTCTCTTATTTAATGTTGTATAAAGTCACTGGATCGTGTTATTCATATCATTTTTAATTGTCTTAATGATACTTTATCTTTTTACCCTTCCTTCTATAAAGTCTCTAAAATAATTCATCATATACATTACTTAATGTTAGCAATGTGTGAAGTTTGGTCAACTATCAGTTCTGACTATGGATGTGACCCCTGTCGTTCGCATGAAACTGGAGTTGTGATAGCAAAAGTGATATAAGGTTCTATCCATTTATATTTTATGATGCATCATCAACTGTATAACTAATACAATATGTTGTTCCAAGCCTAGAATACTTTCTTCCTTTGTTTTGAACATCGTTCGTTAATATGGAATAATAAGTAAGTTTATATCATTATAACACAAAGATTATAGGTATTGCTCCTATGTTTCTTTGTTAAAGAAGTAATGTAAGAACTATAATAGTAATACCTTCGTGGATAAACTATGCATCAACTATATTAGCCAAGGTAAGATTTTAATTTTACAACAATGATGAATTCTCGTCGTAACTTGACTATACAACATTCTATTTGTTTGTAGTGCAAGGTATTATGTTCACTAGGAAGCTTCGATGGCAAGGTTCCAATCATGCATTATGTGATGGTTACTTGATAGTGTCTCGATCATTGTAGAATATCCCTACTATGATTATAATTTATCCAAACAATGATTTGAGAACCAAATAATTCTGAATACAACTTGGACTTTGGAATTTCGACCCATGGCAGTTAAAAATTTCCAAGGCTACGTGGACAGCTCCCATCCTTGTATTGATGATATATAAGGGTTTGTCCAAAACCCTACTTGGCCACTTCCCTCTGCCTTCAGGCTCGGCTTCCTGAGATAACCCTCCGGTCTGAGTTTCTTCATCATGGTACTGTAAATTACAGCTTCCATACTGCTACAGTTTTTGGAGTGTGTCTCTCGTGTTGTTTGTGAGTCAATAAGCTCTGCTATTGGCGTTCTATAAGTGTATTGGGCATCTCAGTTTCTCTCATCTACTGTTTCTATTAGTTAACCATTCCCAAGCTTCTCCTAGCCCTCATACTTAATTCCCTTGTAATGCTTCAGGGCCGTGGTATCCCTGCTGTCGGCATCTATGAAGTGGTTATAACCTGGGTTTATATTTGTGCTTCCAAATCTGGTCTGTTCCAGGTGTGAGGGTAATGTTCTACATGTTTCCTGGTCACGGCTCTCTCTGTGGAAAGAAGCCTTGGAGTTTCTTAGCCCATTCTTCCGGTGATCATGGTGAGGCCTTCCACTTAACTCAACTCGTGGCTCGTGGCTACATGGGCATTTGCTGAGTTTTCTTTGCTTCCTCCATATTCACAGGTAAGCTATATCATTTGATTCGTGGTTTCCATTTTAAAAATAGTTTATTTGTTTTTAAAAAAAATAAAAATAAAAGTTGTAACTAAATTCGATGACTTATACTGTGCAGGCACTGGTAACCCTGAAGGTGTACGAGGCTCAACCTCCGGCGCTTAGCTCCAACCGGGTAAGCCTGGTTTCACCATGGCTTTTCCTCCCTTTGGTGGTTAGGGTGTTTAGGGTTTGATTTGAAAGGACCACCTTCGTGGATAACTCCGTGTTGTTGGCATTGTGGCTTGAATATTATCACATTCACGGTCATTTCCAACCCTATGATGTGTGTAGTATGATATGGTTGCATTTAAATGAAATGTATTCGTTTTTCCTATAGTAGATAGGGTTTATATAAGAGTTAATTTATAAATAAAACAAGCTGTGGCTTATTCTGTCGACGGACCTTGTTTTTTTTGTTTGTTTGTTGGTTACTGTATCTTTAAAAAGATTGGGTAGGGTCAGTGCAAGCTAATGAGGGTCACTTTTGGCACGTTAGATGCAATAGAAAACTGAAAAAGCAGGCATCCCTCAACTTACTTGGATTTTTTGATTTACTTACGGAAAATATCTTACATTGAGTAAAAAAGATGAAATGTAGGAAATTGAATCACGTTTCTGAATATATAACTTTTATGTATTGAAAATTTGCATAGCTATGTAAAGTTTCAGTTTTCCTAACAGACACTTTTTATTTTTCAGGCAAATGATAAGGTATATGTTTTTGTGGGTAGAGCCTTTGAGGGCCTAAATGATGGAATCAAGCTACAAAAATCGGCATGCATGTAGAGAACACATAGCACTTGTGCGCCATTATTTTTCGAAAATTAAATTAGTAATTTTATAATTTTTTTATAATTGTCTAAGTGATCAAACCTCAAAAATAGTACATCTTTTGTGGGTAGAGCCTTTGAAGGTCTTAATGCAAAATTCTTGAAATGGGTTTTTCATAGAACGTGGAGGTTAGTGTCCTCTTGTGCACCATACAATTTTTTTTTGAAATGATTGAGAATTGAAAAAGTTATGGAAGAAACACTAACAATGTGTTTCACGAGTTAAGGAGGTAGGACAGAAAAGAAATTGAAAGAAAATAGGAAAAAATAATATTTCAAAATAAAAGTTACATATTTGGAATCTGCAGAAAAAATGCTATTTGTGTCTAAGATTTCATCAAAAATGACTCTGTGTAGCATATTGTAACGAGTGGCTAAGCACAGGATTCTCCAGAAACTGGAAGAAATACCCAATTAGCTTTGGTTTTTCATTAACATAGCACAGGTTTGGAATTACCGAAGCAAACTCCAAAGCATACACATAGGATTATTGTTGACATGTGAGCATGTGACTCGGCCTGTTTAAATTCAAAAATATTGCCGCGCTTTTAGATTTAAATAACGCGTACGCGTTATATAACTAAATAACGCGTGCGCGTTATATCAATAATTAACGCGTACGCGTTATATAACTACATAACACGTACACGTTATATAGTTACAAAACGCGCTCGCGTTATTCAAATCATAAAATACATGTTTAATACTTGAGAAAGAGGGGGTGTAGAAGTCAAGGGAAATTTTGTTTAATATTTGAGAAGGGGTGGGGAAGGGTCAAGGGAATCTATGGTTAATATTTAATAGGGGTGGGGAAGGGTCAAGGGAATCTATGGTTAATATTTAATAGGGGTGGGAAAGGGTCAAGGGCTTAGAAGGATGTTGGAAGCTTGAGTGGGGAGAGATGAAGGGAATGAGAACATGATGGGCTACAGGGGGTGAAGGGAAGTGGAGCTTGAGAGCACTATTAGGAGTAGAATAGGTTCTGAAGAGGTATAGGGTTAGAAGTTGAAAGTGAGACTTGAGTGACAAGGGGGAATGGATGGAGGCAAGGGGGATGTGAGAGAGAAATAAAGAATACAAGGGGGGGAGAGACATAGAGCGAGGGAGGGAGAGGGACAATGGGGAGGAATGGATTTGGAGGGAGTGAGAGATAGATGGGGATAGAACGAAATAAGAGATAGGAAGGGAGGGACAGAAAATGTTGGTGGGAGACATGCAGAGAGTGGTGGCGATGGAGAGAGAGGGAGTTATGGAGAGATTGGGATAGGTTGAGGGAAAGATGAGGGAGGGATAGAAGGTGAGAGACAGGCGATGAGAGAGGGAGGGAGAGAAGGTAGGGTGAGGGATGGAGGGGGTATGGGTTTGAGAATGGAAAGTGACATAATGTGTGTGTATGTGTGTGTGTTTGAGAGAGAGAGAGAGACAGAGAGAGAGAGAGAGAGAGATTGATGGTTGGGGAGAGAGAGACTAGAGGGAGTTGTGACCATCATATTCTCCATCAGCATCATATTCTTCATCATCATCATCTTCATGACCATCATCGTCATCATCAACATCTTCATCATCATCACCATCATCATCATCATCATCATATTCCTCATCAAATCAACATCTCCATCATCATTATCATCATCATGATCATCATCTAAACATCACCATCACCATCATCATCAACATCTTCATCATCATCACCATCACCATCATCATCAAAATCTTCATCGTCATCACCATCACCATCACCATCACCATATTCATCATCATTGTCATCTGTAGGTTCCCCATCAACATCAACATCTCCATCATCATCATCTTCTTCATCATCATCATCCTCATCACCATCATCATCATCATCAACATCAACATCTCCATCATCATCATCTTCTTCATCATCATCATCCTCATCACCATCATCATCATCATCAACATCTTCATCATCATCACCATCATCATCATCATCATTATCTTCCTTGAATCAGATCAACATATCCATCATGTCACCATCATCTTCTGAACATCATCATCTAAACATCACCATCACCATCACCATCATCATCATCATCTTCATCATCATTACCATCACCATCATCATCAACATCTTCATTGTCATCACCATCATCATCATCATCATCATTGGCATTTGTAGGTTCCTCATCAACATCTCCATCATTATCATCTTCTCCATCATCATCATCTTCATCACCATCATCATCAGCATCAACATCTTCATCATCATCACCATAATCATCATCTTCATCGTCATCAGGTCAACATCTCCATCATCATCATCTTCTTCATCATCTTCACCATCATCATCATCATCATCATCTTCATCGCCATCTCCATCATCTCCATCATCTCCATCATCATCACCATCACCATCATCATCATCTTCATGAACATAAACATCTTCATCATCATTGTCATCTCCCCCTTCCTCATCAACATCTCCATCATCATCATCATCATCATCATCATCATCACCATCTGAACATCACCATCACCATCATCGTCAACATCTTCATCATCATCATCATCATCAGCATCAGCATCATCATCAAAATCTTCATCGTCATCACCATCACCATCTTCATTATCATTGTCATCTCTAGGTTCCCCATCAACACATCTCCATCATCGTCATCTTCTTCATCATCATCATCTTCATCATCATCATCATCGTCATCTTCTTCATCATCATCATCTTCATCACCATCATCATCGTCATCAACATCTTCATCATCATCACCATCATCATCATCGTCATCTTCCTCATCAGATCAACATCTCCATCATGTCACCATCATCTTCATCTTCATCATCATCATCATCATCATCATCATCATTAACAACGCCATCATCATCAACATCTTCATCGTCATCACCATCATCATTGGCATCTGTAGGTTCCTCATCAACATCTCCATCATCGTCATCATTGGCATCTGCAGGTTCCTCATCAACATATCCATCATCGTCATTTTCTCCATCATCATCACCATCATCACCATCATGATCTTCTGAACATCATCATGATCATCATCTAAACATCACCATCACCATCATCGTCAACATCTTCATCATCATCGCCATCAGCATCATCATCAAAATCTTCATCGTCATCACCGTCACCATCTTCATCATCATTGTCATCTCTAGGTTCCCCATCAACACATCTCCATCATCATCATCTTCTTCATCATCATCATCTTCATCACCATCATCATCGTCATCAACATCTTCATCATCATCACCATCATCATCATCATCATCTTCCTCATCAGATCAACATCTCCATCATGTCACCATCATCTTCGTCATCATCATCATCATCATCATTACCAGCACCATCATCATCAACATCTTCATCGTCATCACCATCATCATTGGCATCTGTAGGTTCCTCATCAACATCTCCATCATCATCATCATTGGCATCTGCAGGTTCCTCATCAACATATCCATCATTGTCATTTTCTCCATCATCATCACCATCATGATCTTCTGAACATCATCATGATCATCATCTCAACATCACCATCACCATCATCGTCAACATCTTCATCATCATCGCCATCAGCATCATCATCAAAATCTTCATCGTCATCACCATCACCATCACCATCACCATCACCATCTTCATCATCATTGTCATCTCTAGGTTCCCCATCAACACAACATCTCCATCATCATCATCTTCTTCATCATCATCATCTTCATCTCCATCATCGTCCTCATCAACATCTTCATCATCATCACCATCATCATCATCATCTTCCTCATCAGATCAACATCTCCATCATGTCACCATCATCTTCATCACCATCATCATCACCATCATCATCAACATCTTCATCAACATCATCATCAACATCTTCATCATCATCACCATCATCTTCATCAACATTATCATCTTTATCATCTTCATTTGCATCATGATCATCTTCATTGTCATCACCCTCCTCCTCCTCATCATCTTTATCATCTTCATCTACATCATGATGATCTTCATTGTCATCACCCTCCTCCTCCTCATCATCTTGTGCACTTATGCACTTAGGGATTAATATTTAGAAGAGGGTCTAAAGGCCTTTATGGGGGAGGGGCTCTAGGAACAAGGTAAGACAGAGAGGGCAGGGGGGAGGGATAAAGGCGTAGAGGGTTAGTGATTAAGGGAGAAGAAGGGAGAGAGTGCTATAGGGAGGGATAATGACGAAGATAAAGAGAAGGTGGAGAGATGGAGAGTGGGGTGGTAGAGACATGGCTGAAGGAAGAGAAAGAAACATGAAAGAAACATGTAGGGAGAATGAGGGACAGATATTTAGAAAGAGATAGGGGGTATCTAGGGATTATTGGGAGAGAGCTAGGGGGTATTAAACCATACAAAACATTTGTTTTGTATGCAATCATATAAATTATTAGTTTTCTTTGATTTTGTTCGTTGCCCTAGCCGTGCACCTAACCTATTTATTGTGCTTGACTATATATCGTTCGCGTTTTTTCACTACATATCGCGCACGCGTTTTATATTTATATAACGCGTACGCGTTTTGGAACTCCAGAAATAATGGACTGTTGCTGTCCGAGAGCAACTTCACTCTGTCCGAACGAAAGCAACAATCCCGCGATTTTTCGAACAGCACGAGCCCGCGTCTGAAAATTTTCACATTCTACACCAACTCCATCATTTTTTTTTATGCAGGTGCAGCATTGAGGACATCTTTCATGGTTGCTCACTGTGGTGTTGGGTTATATGGCCATATTTGAAGAAAATAATTAGCAAGCTTGAAGAATCTCCAATTGAAGAACACCAAAGATAAGGCCTTTGAAAGATTTATTTTGCCTATATTTGAGGAGCACACAAGGTAAGATATCAAGCTTCAAGACCAACAAGGAAGAACTTCCATTTGCTTTTTATTGAAGAGCTTGTAATTGAGGAGCAACAAAAACAAACTATATTGAATTGATCATTGTGGTGATGGGGAATGCACGTAACCGAGTAAACAAATCAACAAGGAAGAAGAGATCTCAAGAAGTCATTGAAGAAGAGAAAGAAAAGAAAAGAATATACATGATGAATCGGAGGCTTTCTTTGGAAACTAATCCAAATCCAATTGTAGAGGATACCATGGTTCATCCTATTAATCCACGACAAGAGGGACCTTCAATTTCCACAATAGTTGTTGAACAAGCACCCCATGGAAGTAATCAAGAAGCAAAACGTAGGTGCTCATTAGGGGATGTTTCAATTCCCACTTCAAGTCAAAGTGATAAGTTACCATCTCAAGATGAAGCTCACGAAGAAACACTCAATTTGCTATCCAGATGTGGTTATACAAGCGATGAAGTCAGAGAGGCGTTGGACATTTTGCCTACTGTTGAAGAAGAAAATGTTATCCACACCATCGATGAGGATGTTGGACTTCCACAAGGGGATGTTGGACTTCCACAGACCATGGATGAGGATGTTGGACTTCCACCATCCAACTACCAGGAAGAGAATGAAGGACACCGAGCTACTACTGAAACGCCAGAGCGTCTTGGTGATGCGCTACATGGTACAATTCCAACCCCCTTACCTCCATTAGCAAGCACACGTCGAAGAACTCCGAAGCGTATACAAGTTGATGAAAGACTTATGAATTCCATTGAAGGTACGCTATCTAAACGTAGTATTGCTTATCAAACTCAACAGATACTTGATAAATATTTTGTTTCTAAATGTGATGGAGATAAATGTAGATTATTTTTATCATTGTTAAAATCTAGGAGCATGAATGTTCTTAGGAAAAAGTTAGGGATAAAGATGATAAATAATTCTGAACCAAGTTCTCATATAGTTAAAAGCCTAGTAGATGCATTTGGTAAAATTGGTAAGAACACACGTTCAAAGGACCGCAATGCTGCTCGTCGTGTGTTGTCACAATCAATTGCAGATAAGAACACCAGGGCCCTTCGTATTCTCAGGCCTACATCCGAACTAGTTAATTTGAATGTAAAAACCCTCCGTAGGTATTCTATTAGAAGAGAACATCTTGACACAACCGATCAGACAGATTTTTGGGCCTTTGTTGGTCGGTTGCTACGTCGTGACATGAAGCTAGTTGATGCAGTAAAGGGACTAGTGCATAGTTTTTGGCATGATCACACAAGGCCTTCTTCAAACCGAAAGGATGTACTAAAACTAAGAAGGGGTTCAAAGGATCGTGAACCACATACTAAGCATCTTCTTGATATAACACAGACAGAGCTTTACGAGAAATTTAAGATTGAGCATAGACAATTGAACTTGGGGCAAAGATCTTTTGAGAAATGTAAGCCATGGTATGTTAGAATAAATACTCTTCATAACACTTGTTGTTGTAGATACCATGTAGAATATGAATATTACTATGAAACATTTTTGTACATTCGTCGTGTGTTGCATACTAACATTGTGCAGGATTGCTCCATGACAATACCACCGACTTCATCAAGAGAATTTATTCATAGCATCATGTGCAATAGGCCCGAGGGGCAAACATACTATGCAAAATCTTGTTTAGATGGAACATGCTCCAACTGTGCTAGAATGGCATTATTGAGCCAATGTATGCACGAGAATGGAGACAGTGAATTTGGGAAAATGGTTACAGACATGAAAAGTTTCAAATATATCAACTATGAAATAGTCCCAGGGAAAGAAAGCAAAAAAATACAATTGGTGACATCTCAGGTATGCATTTATATCTATAAAATTATGTTGTAACGGTTACATTTCAATCCTTACTTACAACAAAAAACTGACATTGAGATCATTTTGTGTCACTAGGTACAAGTTAGTGACTTCATCAAGGAATTTATTGAAAAGACACATCAATATGTTCAGCATGTCCACGTGGCACGATGGCAGGATGAGAAGTTTAGAATATGTAGAGATACATTTCCCCTTGGTACTATACTTTCAGTTGTTGATTTTGCCAAGAAATACACTCTGCAACCTCAAAATGAGATCCAAAGTCAGTATTATCACTCTGAGCAGGTTTCCTTGATGGTCCATATCACATATAGGCATGGCCCAAATAGCACTGAAGAGCAAAGAGAAATTCTGAAGGAATATCACTTCTACATAAGTGATGATAGGTGCCACGACTTCAACTATGTACGTCATTGCTTCATCATGTTCTATGATCACTTGAAGGGAAGGAACATACAGATGGACCGACACTGGATTTGGTCTGATGGGTGTGCTGGTCAGTTAAAAAATGCACGCATATTTCAGTGGTTGTGTTCATTGCATAAAAACTACAAAGTGCCACATATGTTGAACTATTTTGAGACTAGGCATGGTAAAGGAGAGCATGATGGAGCCGGAGCATGTGTCAAAACAGCCCTACGAAGAGAGGAATTGAAAGTATCTACAGAATCTACTATTCTAAATGCTCAATCTATAGTCAGGTGGTGCACGTCAGTAATGGGAGAGGAATCAACTATGCGAGTAGAATCCACAAGAAAGAGACATGTGGAGAGATTTTTTTGGGAGGTGGTAGACATAGATCGTTCACATGCATGGGAATGCAAGACTGTGCCTGGGACTCGTGGCTTTCATTCGGTTCGAAGCTCTGATAACCCAGTATTTGAAATTTGGACCAGAAAACTCGCTTGTTTTTGCCCGCCTTGTTGTGATGGTGACTGGGATGGGTGTGAATCATTGGATTGGGTTGATGGATGGGATCGCATATCACTTCCACTTGATCAGCGTGCAATTGTTGAGTTAACTTCGTTGGAAGAAGACTAATCATCTATTTATGCAGATTTTGATCATGTCTCAGACCTTGTACAACCCGGTATGATGCATTTCCTTAACATTTTTTGTTTGTTTACGTAGTCTTCAAATGCACATTAATGGCCTTGTATCGCACGAAAAATATTTTGATCATATACCTACAATCATATAATGCAGGGCACATATACGCAGTGGTTGCCTCAAAAGATACTGAATGGGGTGATGAATACTGGTTGGCACGCTGTATAGATGGAAAGCAAACTCTCATTGTGTCCATGACTGACGATGAAAACAACCACTTTCCAACTGGGTCTATGGTTGTTAAAGGTGAATACTTGACACGGGACAACAATGGAAGAAAGAAGGGTGGATATGTTTACAGGGATTACAAACCAGGTGCAAGTGTATATCACTTTACCAACTTAATCATTGGCACAAACCTTCAGGTACGAACAATGCCTAGTCGAAATACATCGAAGGTACGCTACTTCTTACCGGATACAGAGCACGAGAGACTAATGGAGACCATCAGTATAAGAGATGATCCCGAGGGCTTGGTTGTATGATAATAGGTGGGATCTAGCATGATGAGGTACGTTACATACTTTTAATACTATACTATTTTCACTATTTGTAATTGAATATTGATATATGCTCAATTTTCACATGTATGTTTCATATGAATATGTCAATTTTGCGTTCTTGATATGCCAAATTTACAAGAGATGGATTAAAATTATATTATGTTCATATGATCAGTAAACCATATATTAATCATGTTTGAGGGGTTGCTTAGCTAACTTTAAGGGCATTTAAGCTCTATGTTAAGCCCAACTAAATCCTTATGAATCACTAGACAATCAAATTGGTTCCTTGAGTAATTCAAATTTCTTTATGTAAAACCATTTTTCATTCATTTTAGTATGAAATCAAGTTTTTAGTATTTTTTTCTCTTTACTGGCTCTATTCTAGTTTCCTTTGAAAAATTGCTCAAAGTATTGTTGTTCTTAGTTTTATGAACCTATTTGTGATCTCTTTCATGTGATCATAAGATTTTACACATCACTGCCATAACCACTAGACAATTGTACACTATACAACTATGAAAGTCTCTCTTAATCTAGCGACAACCACCTTTTACCCATTTCTATAGAATTTATTTTCTTTAATAATTTTCTAATCCAAATTTTAATAGCTATTACATTTTCACTATACAACTATGAAAGTCTCTAGTGACAACCACCTTTTACCCATTTTTATTATACATCTCTAAGTTATCCACACAAAAACACACACATATATATATAATAATTATTGTGTATTCATAGTCAAAACTAAAAAATATATGGATTAAAGTGGATAAACATTAAACTAAAATTATAATAATTGTGTTTTTTAATCCATTTTTTACATATGATCAGTAAACCCTAAAATTATATTATGTTCATCATGTTGGTTATTGGCTTCACCCAACAAAATTAATTCAATTCATGCTCACTATATTAAACAATACACTTATATTAAATTTAATTCATGTCTTGTTAAATATTTCATAATGAATTAGCTAGTTGAGAGCACCACCTTAGACCAAGCCATCATCATCAACATCTTCATCATCATCACCATCATCATCATCATGGACCTGCAAAACCCTAGTTTCCAAAGTGTCTAGGCAGGTTCGGGCTAGGAACACTAGCCATACCCGCCCGGTGGATGATTTTCCAAAGTTGACCCCCGTGTGCAAAAATTGCACACTCCCACACTGAGCAAAACCCTAGTTTCAAAGATGGACCTGCAAGGTGACACATGGGCCACCGAGTAGGAGGGGAGGGGCACCCCTGGCACTGTCCCGGTGTGCTGAATCCAACGGAGTCGACGGTTCGTCGATTCGAGCCACGGTCTTCATTCTATGGCTCGTCCCGTCTCACTACCAGAAGGCCTTCAGGGACACCTGCTGGATACCTACCGGGGGCATAGAACTCCAACCATGCAACAAAACCAGGTTCCAGGGAGACCTGCAGGTGTGTCTAGACAGGTTCGGGCTAGGAACACTAGCCATACTTTCCCGGTGGATGATTTTCCAAAGTTGACCCCCGTGTGCAAAAATTGCACACTCCCACACTGAGCAAAACCCTAGTTTCCAAGATGGACCTGCAAGGTGACACATGGGCCACCGGGTAGGAGGGGAGGGGCACCCCTGGCACTATCCCGGTGTGCTGAATCCAACGGAGTCGACGGTTCGTCGATCCGAGCCACGGTCTTCATTCTATGGCTCGTCCCGTCTCACTACCAGAAGGCCTTCAGGGACACCTGCTGGATACCTACTGGGGGCATAGAACTCCAACCATGCAACAAAACCGGGTTCCGGGGAGTCCTGCAGGTGTGTCTAGATAGGTTCGGGCTAGGAACACTAGCCATACTTGCCCGGTGGATGATTTTCCAAAGTTGACCCCTGTGTGCAAAAATTGCACACTCCCACACTGAGCAAAACCCTAGTTTACGAAATGAATGCACAATGAAGCCACTGGGCCATGGGGAGACGAGGGAGAGGGCCCCCTAGAGGTAATCGCACGCCAGGAGACCAATGGAGTCGACGGTTCGTCGGTCCGACGTCCGGTTTCCGAGTTATGTCGAGTTGCAAGTCGCATGAAAATGCCGTTCAGGGACACTTGGTGAATTTCCGTCCAGGAGCCAAAAAGAAAACGGAGCAGGAAGATTGCGTGCCGTTGGCTTCCGCAAGTGTGTGTGGGAAATGCCGACGTGGGAACACTGCCGGGAGCCATAAATCCATGATAGTAAATTAATTCATGACAAAAAAAACTGAATTATTCCTTTCAATGGATGTGGTTTTCAATTTCCTATGTTGTTAGGTCAATTTGGCACATTCATTGAAAGAAATTGTAGACTTTAATGATGATCACAACAAGTGTGTTTGTTAAAACCTTGTGAAATAGAGCATCAAAAGACCTACATTGTAGGCCATATAATTGTGTTTGTTTACCTTTTGTTTGATGGACCATGCACAATAAGTAATAAAATAATTTTTGAAGTAGGTCATTTCATTTTTCTGATTTTTTCTTTGGTGGTGTTGAAAAAGACCATTGTTCTTATTGATGGGATTTCATGTGCTTATGATTCTTTGGATAATCTGGACACATACAAGGACACCATTATTAGACTAATTCATTATAAACAATTTAATATGAGTAATCTACATAAATGAATTGAAAAATTAACAAAAATAACAAACAACCCATATACCTTGGAATATAACACAAGAGTGACCATGTTAGGCAATCTTACTTATCTACTTACCTATGGTCATCTAAGTAGACCATTTGGATCATGTCTATTACTAATGATCTCCATTAACTTTTCATGTTCACAATGAGGCTTGAAGTATCATACCTTTGATGGGTGCTTCCTTGGCATTGTTTGTAGTTTGAGGTTTGTATCGAAAACTAAGTTTGTAAAGTGGTATATAGATTCACCTAGTCTAATCTTGAAATACATAACCAACCTTCTTCCATGTTTGGTCATCCAGTGTTAGATATTATCCTTTAATAACCATCAAACTGATTACAAGTTGATCACCATTGTCATCTATTAGTGAGACATGAGGGTTTGGTTCGCCTTTAAGGAACATGCCAACAAATAGTGAGTGCCCCATTAATTATCTTTCAGGGAAACCATTGCATATATGTTCATTTTAAAAAACATCAGTTCCAACGTGTGAGTCCACTAAATAGACAAAATGTAATGTATTCATGCTAGTTGATAAGATTTAATCTCATATTCACAAAACTTGGTTGTACAAGATTTGAGACATGATCATAATGTGGTGAAATGGTTGATTAGTCCTCATCCAACTAGGATAATTCAATATTTATACCTAGAATAATGGCGAGTGATAGAATTTTCTTGTTCATATTTCTACTATAACATTGTTTGAGTTTCAAACTAAATTAAATCCACAAATTCCATGCATTATTCTATGTGATTGATCTACATCAACCACCTCCCAAAAATATCTCGTCTTCTTGTTCCATCTACAATTATTGAAGAACACCATTCAACAATAGATTTTGTGTAACTAATGAGAGAATTTCTCGTAAACTTCCATTTTTACCTGCAGAATATAATTTTTACCTACACAACATCTCGATCATGATCCCCTTTCCCACACTAACCTTTACATTTACATTTGCATTAACATGACAACCAAGTCTCAAAAATGAGATTGATGGTGTTTATTCTCATGCAATGTATACAGTTAGGATTAAGACAACTGTATAAATCTATGGAATTATAAATGGAGATATTAATCCAAAAGGAAGCCAATGTTGGCCTTGCCAATATTTTCTTCCGA
This sequence comes from Larix kaempferi, assembly GCA_027924585.1. Taxonomy (NCBI): domain Eukaryota; kingdom Viridiplantae; phylum Streptophyta; class Pinopsida; order Pinales; family Pinaceae; genus Larix; species Larix kaempferi. The sequence continues at coordinate 56,065,533 of BSBM01000510.1, forward strand.
ATGCAAACGAAATATTAGATTCCATTTTGCTATGATTCCATGTAAAATATATTTGAAAAAAAACATATATTTGGATTATATGGAAATCCTTCTTACCTTTGACATTGTTTGGGATATGCAGGATGGGAATGAAGTATTTTTTAGGGATTAAGAGGAGTATTCAATTACGCAAACTTATGAATGCCTATTGTGACAAGCAATCCATTGATTTCAACTCCATCAAATTTCTGTTTGATGGATGATGTTTGCAAGGTGAGCAAGTTTAACCCACCAATGCGAGATTGCATGCAATTACACTGAGCAAAACCCTAGTTTACGAAATGAATGCACAATGAAGCCATTGGGCCATGGGGAGACGAGGGAGAGGGCCCCCTAGAGGTAATCGCATGACAGGAGACCAACGGAGTCGACGGTTCGTCGGTCCGACGTCCGGTTTCCGAGTTATGTCGAGTTGCAAGTCGCATGAAAATGCCGTTCAGGGACACTTGGTGAATTTCCGTCCGGGAGCCAAAAAGCAAACGGAGCAGGAAGATTGTGTGCCGTTGGCTCCCGCAAGTGTGTGTGGGCAATGCCGACGTGGGAACACTGCCAACACTGGCTCGGGGGAGGTTTTTGCAGAGTTGACCTACCAATGCGAGATTGCATGCAATTACACTGAGCAAAACCCTAGTTTACGAAATGAATGCACAATGAAGCCACTGGGCCATGGGGAGACAAGGGAGAGGGACCCCTAGAGGTAATCGCACGCTAGGAGACCAACGGAGTCGACGGTTCGTCGGTCCGACGTCCGGTTTCCGAGTTATGTCGAGTTGCAAGTCGCATGAAAATGCCGTTCAGGGACACTTGGTGAATTTCCGTCTGGGAGCCAAAAAGCAAACGGAGCAGGAAGATTGCGTGCCGTTGGCTCCCGCAAGTGTGTGTGGGCAATGCCGACGTGGGAACACTGGCTCGGGGGAGGTTTTTGCAGAGTTGACCTACCAATGCGAGATTGCATGCAATTACACTGAGCAAAACCCTAGTTTACGAAATGAATGCACAATGAAGCCACTGGGCCATGGGGAGACGAGGGAGAGGGCCCCCTAGAGGTAATCGAATGCCAGGAGACCAACGGAGTCGACGGTTCGTCGGTCCGACGTCCGGTTTCCGAGTTATGTCGAGTTGCAAGTCGCATGAAAATGCCGTTCAGGGACACTTGGTGAATTTCCGTCCGGGAGCCAAAAAGCAAACGGAACAGGAAGATTGCGTGCCATTGGCTCCCGCAAGTGTGTGTGGGAAATGCCGACGTGGGAACAGTGCCAACACTGGCTCGGGGGAGGTTTTTGCAGAGTTGACCTACCAATGCGAGATTGCATGCAATTACACTGAGCAAAACCCTAGTTTACGAAATGAATGCACAATGAAGCCACTGGGCCATGGGGAGACGAGGGAGAGGGCCCCTAGAGGTAATCGCACGCCAGGAGACCAACGGAGTCGACGGTTCGTCGGTCCGACGTCCGGTTTCCGAGTTATGTTGAGTTGCAAGTCGCATGAAAATGCCGTTCAGGGACACTTGGTGAATTTCCGCCCATTTTATAATTTAAGCCACTTTTAAATATTTGAACTTCCATATTATTTTTGAAAGAGTATAATATTTCAAAACTCCTAAAGAGACAAAAACACATGATCAAAACTCCTAAGGCTGCAATTTAGAGTAGCAATAATGGGGGTGATGGAGTTGAATTTGATCCTATGGAAGATAATGATACTAATATTATTGAGAATAAAGGGATAATAGGTTGATCCATGACACCTTTGTTTGCATGGATGAGGATGCACCTATGTATGAGACCTATGATAATATTCATGATGTACATCTTATTGATAAGGCACACAAAGGCCTATACAAGAGATCAAAGATGAGTCACTTTGTCTACTAATTTGATGTTGATAAAATTGAAGGTATTGAATGACATTTCAAACAATGGTATGACAAAGATCCTAATGTATACACAAGGTTAATATATAAGGTGCCCCATAAGGTTCTTTGTCATATCCCTATAATTATAGGTTTTTGATGATTGTTTAGGTTAAAAAACATAGCACATTATATGGATTATCATGTACAAAGATAAGTGAAGATGGTATTATATGAGTGGCTACAAATGGTTCTCAATTTACGAACATCAAGGAAATATTACCCATTTTTAAAGAAGAACCTGATAATGTTAGACTTTCATTGGTAGTTGATGGCAATGGGTGTGCATGAGTGAGTTCGTTGAAACCTTGAAAACATTGTATTGCATTTAGTTTGATTAAATTACACATCAACACATTAGATTGACACAAGTACATGTATCCAAAAGTACATATATATCCAAAAGTATCCAAAAGTACATGTATATCCAAAAGTCTCCAAAAGTGCATGTATCAAAAAGTACATGTATATCCAAAAGTATCAAAAAGTACATGTATCCAATGAAGTCAATGTACATGTTTCCAAAAGTACATGCACAATAAAGTCAATGTACATGTCTCCAAAACTGAATGTATCGAAAAGTACATATATATACAAAAGTATCCAAAAGCACATGTGTCCAAAACTATCCAAAACTATCAAAACTCAAGCTTTCTCTTGTTCTTTCCCGAGGTTGATCCTCTAGGCACATCCCTAGGATCAATGTGCATCCCTGGATCCTGCAAATTAAATATCAATTGTTAAATTCAACTAACTATGTACACTAATACATTAGCTCAACAATTATCAACTAGTGCATGGAAAGTGCATGAAACAGTTGGTCACTGAAGGACATCTCACCTCAACTGACAAAGGAGATTGCGTTGCTTGTGTAGCAGATGGAGCCGTCGGTTGAACATCCAGGATGGTCGAAACAGGGGGGCCAGGCACTGCTCCTGCTGGTGGTGGCTACAATGAAAAAATGTTGAAATAGTTAGAAATGCATGAATAAACAATAGGTCCAACAATAATAAACTATGTAAAGATAATGTTGAAATAGTTACATACCTGTGTGTGATCAGTCGCCACTGCAGATGCGGCACTAACTGCTGCATCAACCATCGATGCAAGGTTCTCAACAGACAACTCGGGTTCCTGCTGCAGTAAACATGCAATTCAAACATTAACAAAAATGATTTATGCACTGGATTTCAAGTTAAACAACAAATATCATCGAAGGATATACATTACCGTGGTGTGAGTAAGCCCATGGTCGTGGGCAGCTAGAGTCTTTCTCGGAGTAGAACGCCTCACATACACACGACCCTTGTTCACGAATGGCCTGGAGGGAGATGCAAATCCAGGCAATGGGCCAGATGTGTCGGATGGTGCCTACAGTCAGCAAGTGTTCATGTAGTTAGACATGCATGATTCAACAAACAAACATGTATTTAAAAAATGTCATTTTTAATTGTTTACCTGGAGCCCAGACGTTTCATGGGACGGTATGACCATGGGTACTACCTCCACATTACCTTGCCCCTGTGAAGGATCTACCATCTGCAAGTTTAATAATTGTAAATATTAGATCGTATATAGCATTAATGAACTAAAATGTAAAGTATGTGGAAATTAACAAATTAACAAGTATTAAAAAACTGAAATTTTAAAATGTTTACCTCGGTGTGAGATACGGCAATAGGTGGTATATAAGATGGGCCTACCGAATGGGTAGCATCATGCCCCCCTGTAGAGTCTGGAACATCCGGCTCTGGGGCATCACTGCCGGCAATCATCATCAACTGCAAGTTCACAAAATTAATATATTAGCTCAAACTATATATATGTGTACAAAGACGAAAATAAATGAAGAATTTATTACAATTAACCATCAAGATATCTCTCTCAAAAAGCCACTGAAGGCAACATCTGAGGCAATACCATAGCAGGGACGACCACATGACATGCACTCGTGAGGATCAGTACTAGGATGGGGAATAGCTAATGGTCCTGCACTAGTGGATGGTCCTGATGGTCCTGCACTAGTGGATGGTCCTGATGGTCCTGCACTAGCTGATGGTCCTGCATGGTTACGAGCCGGTGTATGTACCACACCAGGGACAGATGTCCCTTCCTCACCCATATGTTGAACCATCCTTCCATGGCGAACAACCGCCCGTTCCAAACTCAAAAATGCATCCCGTGTCTGCGGAATAATGCGATGTGATGGTGGGACATCTGGCCCAGGCAACTGCCTGCGAGGTGCAGGGATAGGGAGATCCTGGTCTCGAAGCCTGGCATTGGGTCGGTTTTGGGGCATCCCCCCACCGATCCCCTGGAACTGTAAGATGTCAAAATAGTTAACGTGTTTATGCAACACGAACTCTGCGTACATCTTTCGAAGGAAATATAAGGGAATTTCCCTGTTGTTGTGTGGTGGCATATCAAAAACCATGTACCATCTGTCCATCCAGTTATCAACAAATGGTTGAAATGTGCACCACTCAATGGAGATATGCGGCTTGCTTGCATTAGGGATTTTCCCCGTCCGAGGGTCCCTAAACAATGCAAATATAACCTCTTTGGATATTTTTAACTTTTTTACTGCATTGTAATCTAGTCCATCAGCATATTGTTGTCTTTTTCTTTCTCTGTAAGATGCAATATCATATAGGACATTCGTAGATTGTGAAATTGTGTCCACAATTGCATCCAAGGTTGATGCAAGTGAACGGCGAATCCTGTCGCCACCACTAAAAGATGCACTTATGCCCCTCAATTGGGCAAGCTCAATCAATATTTCGGCATTGGCATCCATAGCCGCAACTACAATAAAGACATTAATACGAAAATCATTAGAAACATATAGGAGGTATATAATGACGTCTCTTCAAAATTGAACATGTATTAAATCAAACTCACATAAGCAATTTAATGGCATTTACTTACATACATTTAAAACTTAAAATTAAACATTTGACAATTAAAAAGTAAGTTAGTCAGATTGGCAGAGAGGAGGAGGAGGAGGATCAAGGCAGTGATGAGTTTGTTGATTCAGGCATGGAGGAGGAGGATCAAGGCAGTGATGAGTTTGCATCTATGTGTCTGAATGTCTCATTATGTTTTGTGATTGTGAATGACAAATGTGTTGTGATTTGTGAATGATCTAATTTCTATTGAATATTTCATATTTGTAATTGTAAATGTAATTTCTATTGAATATTTGTGATTGTAAATGTTAAATTTTATTGGATGATCTATATGTCTATATTTTTAAATTTTAATATATTTTAAAAATATATTAATTCCGGGGGTCACCGTGTCCTACGTGTCATAATTCCGGGGGTCACCGTGTCTAGTGGGGACCAGGGATCAAATTTGAAGGGTGGGGTCCCATTTCACTATGAAGGGCTATGAGATATTGAACACTATTGAAGGGCTATGAGAAATTTATTAATATTTATTCTATGTGTATATATGGATGTGTTCATGTTGTATGGATTGGATTCTAGGTTAACCGAGGCCTTTTTAGAGCAAAGAATTGGGTAATTACTATTTGGGAACAAGTTTTTTATCAAATGTAAATTGCGGTGATGGAAGATATTGAGGGTGCCACATGTTGTGTAGAAAGTAGTATTGATTCCTATGACGTAATAGGGAGTTCAAAAAGTCTGGTTTCAAGTATTGTCATGCGTAGCTCGATTGATTTTTCTCGCGCTAGGGTTGTAGCAACTGTTATGGCCATTACTGTTAAAAGGATTGATGGGGTGGAATCCCGTGAAACGATGAGTTCTTTGTTAAGACGTAGATTCAGTGAAATTTGGTGGGAGTCTTATGTTCATTTTATGCACAAAATTCGATTACTTGATTTTGTTGCATTGTTAACTCTCCTCCTAGTCATAGCTACAATCTCTTATATAATTGTGAAGGTTATCAATCCACTCAATATATTAAAGTTGTAGTAGGCCAAAATCATCCACATATTTATTGTACTCACAAATGTTGACATTCCAATTTCTATGTAGAGCGCCCATTAACATTAGATTGTATGGGACATGTTTTTGAGGCATGATGTCATTATCTCATAACAACAAGCTTTTTATCCATAAATATGTCATCTACAAGCCAACGGAATTGTTCCTAATCCTTTATAAAACTTTGTCATAATTATATCAATACCAACATCCCTACCTATTGACTTAGCTTAGAAGATATTACACCTTCAGATAACCAAACCTGATTCCAAGGTTGGTAATCATAAACGTAAAAGCATCATCATAAGGAAATAGCATGTTGTGTTGAGGAAATTCCTTTTTTTCCATTTCCTTCTCAAGATAATATTTGGTTGTGGATCATTTAAAATGTATAATTTATTTTAATATTGGGAAGCTAAATTCAAATTCATTAATATATTAATATGATTTGATTTTTTTATTAATAATAAGTTATTCTTTTCATTTGAAAATGTAATAGTACATCAAAATTTCAATGTTTACTAACGTAGTAAAGTTGAGAGGCTTTATTTTTCAGTGGATATAGCAGACCTGTAAATTCATAGGATGTCAGAAATCTAGTCAGCCTTGAAGTTGAGCTCCTCAAAGAAAACGAATTTCTTTAAATATGTTTATGGCAGGCTGGCTTTGCCAGCTTCGCTCCGCAAACTATCCTGGAGGACTGGAGGAGATAGGGTAGGTGGAACTTGGAAGTAGCTCAACCACAGTGGAATAGGGGTATAAGAAAAAGCTTGTTTCTATTCATGCAATATGGTCGGAGCCATGGAAGCATGGAATTCCAGCATTGACTTGATACAACAAAGAAAACAAAAGGTGGAACTTGGGAGCTGGAGGATTGACTTGATACAACAAAGAAAACATAGGGTGTGAGGCTGGGAGCCGTAGATGGTAGGATTAACTTGATACAACAAAGAAAACACAGGTCTATAGGTAGGGGCCACGGGCAGGAGCAACAACCTGCAACATTACAAGAAGTTTATGGATTGTGGATTTTGTCTGAAATTCCAAATTCGCGGGGGCATATTAACATAATATATTATACATTGAATACTCAATTAACTCATGGAGTCAGCATTCACGAATTGGTATGTGATAACTTGTAACTTGGTAAGCCCGCTAGCAACAACACGTATGAGCCACCTTCCAGGTTTAATATTTTGTTGATGCCATTAAATGTGTTAAACACGTAAGCGCTCGCTACAAACACGAGAACTTCGAAGCGTTCAAGCCATGGGCTACTCAGTGTAAGCTCGTCCACGTAAGTTGCTCAATGATATTATTAGAGGCCCAATGGTCCATGATCCATGGATGATCGAACACGTGGATATTGGAGAGTAAGCGAGTCCCACTCCCAAGTCACCTAGCTAGTAGCCGCATTCCCAATTTCCCACTAAAAATTGTTGATGGGTGAAATTTGAAGCTACCCTTCTGTTGCAATTTTAAACAGTAGTGATTAATTTAATTATTGAAGGGCTTACCATGAAATTAAATTTTTTTTGCATGGTAAAATTTGAAGTGGCCTTCTATGACGTGTGGGTAAAATTTGAAGTGGCCTGAAGGCTTCAAATTTGAAGCCTAGTGGGGACACTCGTGTCCTATGTCCTCGTGTCGGGTGACTTAGATGAATACATTGTAGAAAGGGGGGAGTTTTAATTTTTTCAATTTTTGGTTTGATTATGAAGTTTTGAGTTTTTTGAAAAGGGTTTCATTTTGAGGTGTGAATTTAATTAAAAATTGGGTTATTCCCAATTTGATCAATATTACAAAACTAGGTTAAACAATAAAAAAATAGTAATTTGGATTAAAAAATCACAAAAAAATGATTTGGGTGAATGAATTACCTGACTAGATGAGAATGCACCGGTGAATTTGTCTCCCCTCCAGCTAAATCGAGCAACACGGATAGTTGAGTGGGCCACAAACCGTCTTCGTCCAGGGTCAATTTCGCCTCTATTCGCGTTTCTGATGCGTGAGTGTCGCGGGTGGTCGGCAATCGGCCGACTGTGTTTTTAAATTCATTTTTAGTTTTACATATCGCGTACGCGATTTTTAAATACATAACGCGTACGCGTTTTTTAACTACATAACGCGTACGCGTTATTGTTACCTAGCCTACATGTCCAATGACATGTTAGGCTCGGGTCTTACCATGGCAGGTGGTAAATATCAAAAACGCGTTATGTTTTAGGTATCAGGAACGAGATTTGAAAAAAGTAGCATTGCATCTAAAGTGACCATGAGCTATGAATCTTGCCTGGTATTTCTCTATGCTGCCATCTGCAGCATGCTTGATCTTGTAGATCCATTTGGAAGTCACAACAAACTTCCCTTCAGGTCTTGGGACCGCATCCCAAACATCGTTCTTCATGATCGACGGATCATAACATTCTTCCCGTATCCTGGGAACTTCAATATCTTCAATAGATAATTTGCTTGAACAAATGTTGTAATCCTTCTTTTGTAGGTGAAGGTATATGATATTTCCTACAAAACAAGTTAAATCACATGATTAGAAACATCTCATAATTTTCAGAACAAATTCTTTCACACAAAGAAATATGTCATACAGTCATGCAATTATTTAAGCCAATGCTTCAATACAACATTTATCCATATCCTGTAACTTTCTAGATGCCTTCCAATCTCTACCGGAACATTGTTAAGAGTGTGCACAACTCCCAACATGTCAGCAAAGAGGTTTCAATCTAGATAAGTATCAATGCAATGTTGTACAGTGCCATAGGCCACTTACCCATCATATGCATATTAGTAGTATACTGTTCATTAATGCAAATATGCAAAATACACAACCCAAGTCTAGGAACATAAGTATATACATCATTGAACAGTATTACTTAAACTATCAAATATACAAGAAATGACAATTCAAATACTTATCTTTGTTTGTTGTCGGGTGGAATCCCTCTCAATATTTGCTTCCTTGCATGAACTGCTGGAGTGTGCTCCCTCTTGATCTTTGCTTCCTGGATTACCTATCCTAACTGCTTCTGCCCATAGATGCATAAGCAGATTCTGGTCATGCAGCATTGTCCGTGCTGCCTCCATGATTGTTCTTATTCTTTCTTTCTCCAACTCCATTCTGTTGAGGATTGTAAGGAGCAGTCAACTCCCTCTTAATCCCTGAATCACTACAGAGCTTCTTGAAGTCACCTGAGGTGAATTATCCACGATTGTCCGATCTGAATGTTTTGATCTTCTTATTAGTTTGATTCTCCATCAAGGTTTTGAATTCCTTGAACTTATCAAATACTTCATCTTTGTTCTTCAAGAAGTAAACCCAAGTCTTCCTGGAGGAGTCATCTATGAAAGAGACATAGTAAGCATACCCACTCAGAGAATTGGATGACATTGGACCACATACATCAGAGTGGATGATTTCCAAGATACCTTTTGCTTTGTTTTCACTGCTTGGAAATGCCTTCTTAATGTTCTTTCCTTTTGCACATCCCTTGCAAACACCTTCATGCTTGGTCTTGATTTCAGGAAGACCTTCTACAGCCTTACTCGCAATTGGTAATGCTCTGTAGTGCATATGTGCAAGTCTTCTATGCCAAAGTTCACTTGGCTTCATGGAATCATGCACCATGGCATGTTCAAGTTGTCCTTTCAATTTATACAAACCTCCCTATTGCTCTCCAATTACCACTACATCATCTATGGTCTTTCCCTTTGGCCACTTTAGGACTTGGCCATCCACAAATGCAACCCTCATACCTTTTGCATCCAATGCAAATATGGAGAGTAGGTTCTTCTTGAGCCCAGGTACATAAAAAACTTATTTCTTCTTCAAAGATTTTCTAGAATCTAGGTTGTAGGAGGCTTCACCACTTCCTTTCATGGGGTATTGATAATCATCCCCAAGATTCACTTTATCGGGTGATTCATGTTCAGATAGATTTACAAAAGATTCTTTAAACCCAGTCATGTGTTTGAAAGCCCCACTATCAATTAACCAATCATTACAACCAGGGGAGATAGTACCTGTGAGAGCAGAGATTAGAACATACTCTTCTTCACTTGATGAGTCATCATCACTTTCTTCCCTAGCTTTCTTCTTTGGAGGTTCATCATCTTTGACAGCATGAGCATGGTACCTTCTTTTGCTACCCTTCTTCTTTTGTTGGAGTTGTTGTTATCCCTTTTGTTCTTGGGACATTCTGAAGCAAAGTGACCTTTCTCATTGCAATTCAAGCACCTCAGATCTTTCTCTTCTTTGTGCTAAAGATGAGAAAATTTCTTCTTATGATGGGATGCATCCCTCTTGAACTTGCCTTTCTTGGTGTGTGCTGTGAGAGCTTGATCTTCATTCCCCATATTTTCTTCTCGTGCCACAAGCCCTGCTTCTTCTTGAGAGCATTCCTCCCATAGTCTACTGAAGGAGATCAATTTCTTTCTTTCATAGATCCCTTGGATAAAGGAGTCCCATGACCTAGATAGGCCATTCAAAGTGGTCATAACAATTTCACCATTCTCCACCATTTCATCTACAGCTTCAAGTTGTTCCTTAATCTGAGAGACCTTGGAGAAATAGGATTGAATGGTTTCTCCATTCGACATCTTGACCCCTTTCAATTGGTTCCGCAGGGTCATCTTCCGATTTATGTTCTTCCCTTCAAATAACTTGGTCAGGGAGTCCAACATTTCCTTGGGTGTCTTCAGAGATGACACATGTGGTATGAGATGGCCTTTGATAGAATCAGCAATGATTTTCTTTGCTTTGACCAAGTTCTTCTTATGCAATATCTTAGCCTCTTCATCCTCTGGGATAGGGATGTCTTCTTTTACATATGAGTCCAACTCATTCTCTTCCAGGATTAATCCAATCCTATACTTCCAGGCTCTGAAGTTGTCAACCCCTTCAAACTTATCCTCAATCTTGGTGTGGTGAGAAATCTTAAAGAGCACTTCAAATGGAAATAGAAAAGATTTAGGTCTGACCACTTGATTTGCTAAAAACTGGATCTCGTCCTGGATTAGGGTTTGTCAGATAAACCCTAAAAATTCAAAATGTGAATTTCAACTTTCTTAAAGGATAGAAAGATGCACCTTGATGATCTGATCAGCCTGGTGTATTCATAATTTGAGATCTGTAAAGATCCACCCTTCGAAAATGCCTTTTTGTCTTCCCGGGTTCACTCGGGAGGACCCTAAATTAGGGTTTGAGTTTCTCGGAGATCTACCCAGCCAAAAATCTCGATCCAAAGCTCTAAACTTTGATTTTTTTCAAGGAGCTTCTAGCTATGTCTTCAGATTCTAGAAATTCCTATTTTTCTGGAAACCCTAATGTTTAGGGACAAATCTGAAAATGCTCAGAATTGAATTCTGATTGGATAGATAGATTCTGCTTGATGAGTAGAGTCAATCTACTATACTGCTTTTCCAAAATTTGTGGAGAGAAACCCAATAAACAAGAAACCCTTGGTTTCCGTCACTGCACAATGTCTTCTTCTCAGGTTAGCTCTGATACCATGTTATATTTTGAGCATTAATTCACAATACTCTAGGATCTTTACTAATAGAACAACATGTACAGTATATCAATGCATATCAATCATAACAAGCATGTCAATCATAACAAGCATGTCAATCATCACAAGAAGCAAAAGCATGAGAGACAAGAGACACAGAGTTTCCGTGGGGAAAACCCTAAGGTGAAAAACCCCACAACTTCCTCAGAGATAGAGAGAGAAATGGCTCAACCAAAGTACAATGAATATACACAGAGATAGTCTCCTATTAGTAGATGATCCTCCTCCTCACTAGTGCGCCACTTTCTGAGTGAAGGAAGAATGAGTTTCCAAATGATCCAAATAGAGATCTCTCGATCTCTATTTATACTTGACCTGTTTTCCCAATATCCTTATGGGGCCGACTTGTTTAGCTAGGTACATCAACCATATAGTATATAAATCAGGGCCGACCCCACACATGGTGGTCTAATAACCCATCAGCTAGTTCACACACTTGCGACACTTGTCAATACATATGATGACACTTCCATATAGAGGAATGACACATCTCTATAGGAGTACAATAATATATAAATGAAATACATAGATGAAATACATTCCGAAGTTACATATACATCAACATCTGTGTGATTGGCTAGTTTCTCAAATTCTATTTGATACTCTCTCACAATGCCACTTTGACGAAGTTTAGTGAGTGCTCTGGTGAAGTCAGCAAAAGCACTAGGACCAAATCGTTGCAAAAGGAGTTAGCGAAAATCTGTCCATTTTGGCTCATCATGAGCCTTGATGTACCAATAGTACCATTGAAGGGCTTCTTCTTCCAAATGAAAGGATGCAAGTGGAACTTTTTGGACATCAAAAGTATTATGCAGACTGAAATATTGTTTTGCACGATAGATCCATCCAGTTGGATCAATACCATTAAAGCAAGGAAATTCAAGCTTTGGACAACAAAAATTGCTGGAAGAAGAGAGCCCACTGGCTTCCGACGATTCATGCTGTCGGTTATTGTTCATGGCTGAATGCTGAAGATGGAGGCTGACAAATTTTTCATCTAGATCTTGGAGTTTGGTTTGGATGGTTGCAAGTGCGTCCTCCATGGTTGTTGCTCCTGTGCAGGTGACAACCATAACCAAAAGTTTTTTTTTTTTTTTTGGGGGGGGGGGGGGCTGGATAGAAAAATACAAACAAAAGCTTATTTAGTAAAGGGAAATTTGGATTTGGGAAAAACTCGAAGGGGTAATTGGGGTTTGACTAGGTTTTGGACACTTTCTGATGGACAGGGAAGCAAAAAATGGGGATTTCAGAAGCGGGGTGAAAGAATGAGAAAATTTGGCAGAGGGACAAAGAAGCAGAATTAGGAAAGGAACTTGCTAGAAAAATTTGGAGGCGATTGGGTGAAATTCGAAGAAGTTACGGAAAACACTAAAAATAGACAAATGTGGGATTTAGGGCTTTAGGAAGTGGAATTTGGGATAGGGTCCTCAGGAATGAAATATGCAGAATGGGATTACTGGGGTGTCAGGGAAGTTTTAAGGGAAACAGAGTGAAAACAAGGGAGATATGGCCAAAAAACAGTTTTTATTTTTTATTTTTATTTTTTACAGGAATGGATCTGCAATGGCTCGGAAGGTATCTGAAACAGATATATTTGCAATGGCGCGGAAGTGATAAAAAACGAAGGGATATTAAATGGGCCAACTGGATCGAAAACTAGTAGATCTGGAACGAATTTTAGAATGAATCTGAAACGACTGGATCTGGAACAGATTTCAGAATGAATCTAAAATGGCGCTGTAGTGATCGGCAACAGTTCAGCTGAAAATAGATATGGACCCCAGGTATGTGCGGCTTCCTAACTGTTCAGGGGTTTCACTCGGCCACCAATGTTGTCTGACGGCTTGCATATTAGGGCAATACCCCTCACTCCTCGAATCAAGTAAAACTAATAACAGATTTGCCACAAACGATAGCTCTTGGCTTACCTCGGGAGTGGGAACTAGTCAATCAGGTAGGGGTCGTTCCCCTTTTTGCTAGCAGGTCCTCTCAATGGGCCAGCTACTTTGGGGTTCCTGTGGTACTCCTCCCAATGATCTTTAGGGCTTATGCCCAAGCACTTCCCACAGTTAAGTGGATAGGGAATATTCCAAGATCTGAAGCTACAACAAATGCAAAAAAAAAAATTGGCAGAAAATTCACCCAACGAGCCCAAGAAAGTGCTATGATACCATATGTGAAGAACCTGCAATAATTAATTAATGAAAACACACGAGATAGCAGAAATAACAGAACTCAGAATCACTTTTATATTGATCGCAGGCCACTTCGAAGGGGAAACCTCCTTTGAGCAAGCTCAATACAAATAACTTCACGGTACCTTCATTGGTTTCAAAACAAACTTATATACTAAGTCTAGGAAGCAATGCCATGGGTCAATACCATGTGTCAATACAAACCATGGGCCAATACAAAATATTGATCATTAATTACTACGGGATGACTTACAAAGCATATGCATCCAACAACAATAATACAGACTATGGATCAACAAATACTACAGGACGACTTATAAAGCATATGCACCCAACATGTAAAAACCCGAAATTTTTGAAAAATTTAAAAATTTTTAATATGGCAATAAATGTTATTAATTGCATTCCTTGATCTGTTTGTTTTAATTAAATGATCATGATTTTGTCTAAAATATTTTGTTATTGTACTTAAATCTTAATGTGAGTTTTTTAAATGCAGTTATTGATTGTCTTTTGTTCTTAAACCTCAAAGGGAGAAATTGCCATAGCTGACTGGCTTACTTAGCTTACGAGCTAATGCATAATCCATCCTTTTTCCACATGTATACAGGTAAAGTATGGATCGTTGTCAATGATTTTAATAAGCATAAAAATTCTTTTTACTGAACCATAAAGCTCGGTAAAGATTTAAATATTCTTACAGGTTGTCACGTGTAAGAAGGTAGAATTCCCTTTCTGTAATATTCATGAAATCTTGCTTGATAGAGAGTTGATGGTTTACATGAAATGTGATAACTAATGTTCTGGATGAAATGAGATAAACATTCCTAGGAAGTAATGTCTCTTTGATGTTATCATAGCACTGTAAAAATGTCTCTTATTTAATGTTGTATAAAGTCACTGGATCGTGTTATTCATATCATTTTTAATTGTCTTAATGATACTTTATCTTTTTACCCTTCCTTCTATAAAGTCTCTAAAATAATTCATCGTATACATTACTTAATGTTAGCAATGTGTGAAGTTTGGTCAACTATCAGTTCTGACTATGGATGTGACCCCTGTCGTTCGCATGAAACTGGAGTTGTGATAGCAAAAGTGATATAAGGTTCTATCCATTTATATTTTATGATGCATCATCAACTGTATAACTAATACAATATGTTGTTCCAAGCCTAGAATACTTTCTTCCTTTGTTTTGAACATCGTTCGTTAATATGGAATAATAAGTAAGTTTATATCATTATAACACAAAGATTATAGGTATTGCTCCTATGTTTCTTTGTTAAAGAAGTAATGTAAGAACTATAATAGTAATACCTTCGTGGATAAACTATGCATCAACTATATTAGCCAAGGTAAGATTTTAATTTTACAACAATGATGAATTCTCGTCGTAACTTGACTATACAACATTCTATTTGTTTGTAGTGCAAGGTATTATTGTAGTGTCCCCTCTATCGTACCATCGTGATAGAGAGGATCACCGTGCTCAATCCGGGCAATTAGCCCCAATTCGTTTGAAGTAAAAACATTGATGCAAGAACTGTATCTGTGCATACTATGGAAAAACGACGGTAATCAAATAAATGCTATTGATCTCTAACACACATTCAAAATTCTGTGGCAGCCATGAAATAAAGATCTGTGCAGAAATATACAAGATCATATGGAAATTCCTAAACTTTTAAAAACACAGCAGAAGCAATTTCGTTTAATACATCCACATACATTCATAACATTCGTCAAATGATAATTGCTAATTTACACCAGAGAATACTTATCTCAATAAGGCAGTCCCAAGCAACTGGCTATGCAACTGCAACGTTCCACCCAACCATAGGCCAGTGTGCTCCTTAATCTCTCAGCACCACTGCCACCCCCGAGCTGGGCATGATCTCTACAAGGAACCAGGGAACAGCAGACTCACACATAGCCAAGCATACACCAAGATGAGCCAAGCCAATCTACAATTGGGTTTATCAGGCTACTAGGAGATGGAAAGGAAGAGTTGCTAAGCTAGTGAGCTCCAGCTCAGAGCCAGGGATAACCTTGCAAGATCTATCTAGCTTGGCACCCACATTACCTACACACCCAGCACAAGGAAGTATTCTTTTCACTGCTGTGCAGTCCCTCAAGCCATACCTTCCCTATGTAGTGCTCTCAGGGTATGCATAGAAGAGTAACCAAAGCCCTCTTGATCTTTTTGAGAGGTTGTCTCCCCCACTAGGTTTATCAAGCCACTTCTATCCCCTACCACTCCAACACTTCAGCTCACAGGCTCAAACCAAGAACAAGGATGCACATAACAGCAGAACCCCACTTGCTGGGCATGAGGAAAACGTTTCCCACAGTGGAATGCATGAGATGGGGTTTCAACTAACCCAGAAAAACGTGGGAACCCACAAAACGAAAAATGGGAAGTTGGTGAACAACCCAGGAAGCCAAATCCGTTTTTAGAAAAACGTCATTGGACATTCAGGGGCAAAAACGACCTCCCTACAGTCCCCAAAACGTGGCCCTCCCTCTCCCAACTGTTATATACTGCAAAAACGACTCCCAGGCATGGGAAAATGCAGCATTTGGATGAAAAACGTAAATGGAAAGACCCAGCTAACTCTAACTGCGTGAATGATCAAAGGCTGCCTGTACAGAATGGCTTTGGGCACCATTTCGTGGGTGGTTTCTTGCCCCACAAGCAAAAACACGATTTTCCAAGTTGATGGCTTGCCCATGCACGAAAATGGCTTGCCCATACTCTTTCATTCCCAAGGCATTAACTGCCTTAACCAATTTCTTGGAAAAATTAAATGATTGGGTACATGAGACAAAAGGGGTAGTTGGTGGTTTATGGATTTCCCCATTGACACATGGATTAATACCATTGGCTCAAGGTTTAAATAATTTCCCTCCCTTTTCCTTGTAAAGTCATGCCCCATCTCTTTTGTTGCATTGCATAGCCGGTTGTGGGTTTTTCCATTAAAATTCGTATTTACATGGTGTCTTATTTACATTGTGCCCATCTCGCACAAGAACCATGGGCATCTATTTTTAATTGCCGATTCATGAAACGCTAAATCGATGGTGGGGCCTTGGCCTTGAGCTCCTCACCATGATTAAATTACAATATTTACATCATTTACGGTTTAATACAAAGGGGGTCAAAATGGGGACATTACAATTATGTTCACTAGGAAGCTTCGATGGCAAGGTTCCAATCATGCATTATGTGATGGTTACTTGATAGTGTCTCGATCATTGTAGAATATCCCTACTATGATTATAATTTATCCAAACAATGATTTGAGAACCAAATAATTCTGAATACAACTTGGACTTTGGAATTTCGACCCATGGCAGTTAAAAATTTCCAAGGCTACGTGGACAGCTCCCATCCTTGTATTGATGATATATAAGGGTTTGTCCAAAACCCTACTTGGCCACTTCCCTCTGCCTTTGGGCTCGGCTGCCTGAGATAACCCTTCGGTCTGAGTTTCTTCATCATGGTACTGTAAATTACAGCTTCCATACTGCTACAGTTTTTGGAGTGTGTCTCTCGTGTTGTTTGTGTGTCAATAAGCTCTGCTATTGGCGTTCTATAAGTGTATTGGGCATCTCAGTTTCTCTCATCTACTGTTTCTATTAGTTAACCGTTCCCAAGCTTCTCCCAGCCCTCATACTTAATTCCCTTGTAATGCTTCAGGGCCGTGGTATCCCTGCTGTCGGCATCTATGAAGTGGTTATAACCTGGGTTTATATTTGTGCTTCCAAATCTGGTCTGTTCCAGGTGTGAGGGTAATGTTCTACATGTTTCCTGGTCACGGCTCTCTCTGTGGAAAGAAGCCTTGGAGTTTCTTAGCCCATTCTTCCGGTGATCATGGTGAGGCCTTGCACTTAACTCAACTCGTGGCTCGTGGCTACATGGGCATTTGCTGAGTTTTCTTTGCTTCCTCCATATTCGCAGGTAAGCTATATCATTTGATTCGTGGTTTCCATTTTAAAAATAGTTTATTTGTTTTTAAAAAAAATAAAAATAAAAGTTGTAACTAAATTCGATGACTTATACTGTGCAGGCACTGGTAACCCTGAAGGTGTACGAGGCTCAACCTCCGGTGCTTAGCTCCAACCGGGTAAGCCTGGTTTCACCATGGCTTTTCCTCCCTTTGGTGGTTAGGGTGTTTAGGGTTTGATTTGAAAGGACCACCTTCGTGGCTAGCTACGTGTTGTTGGCATTGTGGCTTGAATATTATCACATTCACGGTCATTGCCGACCCTATGATGTGTGTAGTATGATATGGTTGCATTTAAATGAAATGTATTCGTTTTTCCTATAGTAGATAGGGTTTATATAAGAGTTAATTTATAAATAAAACAAGCTGTGGCTTATTCTGTCGACGGACCTTGTTTTTTTTGTTTGTTTGTTGGTTACTGTATCTTTAAAAAGATTGGGTACTTCTCCACTTTTGTGAAAGTTAAAAGAAATATAATGAAAGTTTGTTTGTAGGATGGCCCGTGTAATGTCTGTGTTTCCTTTAAATGAAAACAATGTTCAGTAGTAGGATGCTTTTACATTTCTAAGATATTTTCATAGATGAAAATAGCTCGGCTGTAGGTGATGGCACAGTCTTAATTCTCGGCATTTTTCTTTTGTTTTTGTGTATTGAATGATAACGATAGGGTTCAATAATCCTTACAGTGGTAGGTTATTTAATGTGTTGATAAACCTTTCGAATTGGGGTTCTCACCCAGATTGAAATATTGTAATATATAAAAATGTGTTCAAGCTCTGCTAGTCGTTTATGGCTGTGAACGAGTTGTTGTAAAAACTTTTTAATGTTTGCATACTGTAATAAATTTCTCATTGTTCATAACTACAGTAGTAGGGTTTGATTTCGAATTTCCAACAATGGATGGGTTCAAATGATAACTCTGTGGATATTATGATGTTTACACTATTGTCATGGTAGAACCCTAACGATGCTGTGTATTGCATGATGAATGAGATCGATAATGAGCAGAAGATATACTTGCGATGAAAGAAAGATTTTGACAAAAGAAAATAAAATTACTATATTGTAAAAACTCGGCCTCGAGCTAGTTATTGTGTTTGTCTTTAAATTCCTTCTGCCCTAAAGTTAATAGCTCGGTCAAACTCTGCTGTGAGTTTCTTGGTTGTAACAATGATAGAGAAAGATTTTGAATAGAACTTCTTCGCCACGATTTTTGTTTATAAGTTCAATTGTTTTGTTTTGGCTAAGATTTTGTCGAAAGAAGATTATAGGTAATGAGTTTAAAGATGTGGCTATACTGCTATTCAAAATCTATGATGAGTCAATAACAGTTCAGCTATGTTCTGAGAGTAAATAAATAAACTCACTAACATAAATTTGTTCACCCATCCTTGGTACAGATAAAAACCTGTATACTTGTTTAACTAATTCACGGGATAGATATAGACCAGTATACTTGTTCAGCTAGGGTTTATACCTGTTAAACTATCTATGAAAATAATTCACTGTGATTATAAAGTTGTCTATGATTATGTTCCTATAATTGTTTTAACGAGTGTATTTCTAGGAATATTTACTATATAAATAATCTATACTTATACATTTAACTATTGTAAATAAACAAAGGTAAAATCACAATAATATCCTATTACTTATAATAATAACAAAGCATATTATGCATAAAACAATTACTCGAACTGTAAGATTTTAGTGATAATAGGAAATTTCTAAGACATAATAGTTCTGTAGATTCTTTCTACTAACATTACAGAAATGCTATCTTTACTGAATTAAATCCTGTTTAAACATAGATGAGATAGTCATATTCTACATTTAAATTTACTTAATAAACAACAGGAATAAGTGGCAGAACCTGTGTCAATGGTAGACAACAACAACAATGGGAGGTTGTTCCTCCCTACCAACTCCTGGAGAGTGCCCAAACAGCACTTCTCAGGACCCCCGAGCTTGCTCTGGTCTAACTGGCTAGAACTAGGTACAGCAACAATTCACTCAGCCAAAGCAGCTAAACTGGAACCAAGTTACTGCAGCTTCCTATCTCAAAACACTTCCTTACTGTTTTCCCTCTTCCTTAATGGGACTCCTGAATAGCATTCACCTGAATGTATTCTCCCTCCAGAACTCTGTTGAACCCTTAGCTCAGTTCATTGAGTACTATTTAAAAGATTGCCTAGGTCTTAGTTGGGTTAACTGTCATTAATGAGCCACCTGCTCAGATTCCACTTTCTTGGGGAATCATGACCCCAAAATATAGGGAAGTTGCCACCTGCAACTTAGGAAGTGTTTGAGGATGCTGCCACTTGTCTTTTGTCTTTCCACCTAGTTCCATCCACCAGTTAGACCAGTAACCTCTTTTAACAGCTCTCCCATGCTGTTGTCTCCATAATTTATTTATTAATAATAAAATATTCAGAATTTACATTCCATTTCTGGTGACTCTGCTGAGTCATCAATTCCTACTTAGCATTAAATTTAACATAATGTCTCAGGAATATTAATAAAATAATTACATTATTTTTGCAAAATTGGGGTATGTGACATACACACCCCCTTAAAATGTAACATCGTCCTCGATGTTACTTATTCTTCATCTTCAGCCACCTGCCGGAATAGATGTGGGTATGCTTCCCGCATCTTACTTTCCAGTTCTCAGGTAGCTTCTTCAGGACTAAGGTGCTTCCATTACACCTTCAGCTGTCCAATTCTGCGGTTCCGCAGAGTAATTTCCCTCCTCCCGAGGAGACAATCCGGTTCCACCAGAACTTCCCCTTCTGGTTCTACCTGTACAATGTTCCAGTCAATAACATGACTAGCATCATGAACATACTTTTTCAGAATAGAAATATGAAAAACATTGTGTACTTTTAAATTAGGTGGTAATGCTAGCTGATAAGCAACTTGACCGATTCTAGATAAAATTTTAAACGGACCACAGTAACGTGGTGCTAATTTTGCACAACTTCCCAGTCTTAGAGAGCTCTTCTTTGGCCTTACCTTGATGAACACATGTTCACCTACCTGGAACTCTTTAGGAGTTCTTTTCAAATCTGCTTGACTCTTTTGCCGATCCTGGGCAATCTTCAAATTTACCTGCACTTGTTTCACAATCTGTTCCATCTCTTTTAATAAATCAGGTCCTAACACTAACCTGTCTACTGGATTACTCCAAGAGATAGGAGTGTTACATTTACATCCATACAGAATTTCAAAAGGACTAAACTTAGCTGACGATTGATAACTGTTATTGTATGCAAATTCTGCTAAATGTAAATAATCCTCCCACTTACCTGGTTGATCTTTAACATACATCCTTAGCAGATCTTCTAATACCTGATTAACCCTTTCATTTTGTCCGTCCGTCTGAGGATGGAAGGAGGTGCTGAAATTTAATGTGGTGTTTAATCCTTTAAACAAGGATTTCCAGAAATTCCCTGTGAATTTAGGATCCTTGTCTGATATAATAACTTTTGGAACACCGTGTAACCAAAAAATCTGTTTTAGAAGATATCTGCTATGTTTGCAGCCTTGTAAGTGGTTTTAACAGGAATAAAGTGTACTGATTTACTTAATTTATCTACTACCACCATGATTGAATCATTCAGATGCTGATTTTTGGGTAATCCCGTAATGAAATCTAAACTAATTATCTCCCACTTCCAGTTAGGAATAGGTAAAGGTTGCAGCAACCTAGCTGGATGTTGGTGTTCTGTTTTCACTTGTTGGTAGTCCAAACATCTAGCTATATACTCAGCTGTTTCAGATTTCATATTAGGCCAAACATATTCTTTTCTCAACATGGTGATAGTCTTCTGGTAGCCTGGATGCCCTGAGTAAGGGATTTTATGAATTTCATCCAGAATTAACAGTTTAACTTTAGGTGCATTCGGAACATACAGCCTGTCTTTAAACAATAAAAATCCGTCTTCATTTAAACTATATCCTTTTATCACACTTTCTGTAGATTGTTCTTTGGCTGCAGCTTGTAAATGCTGATAATTTTCATCTGATTTTATCCCTTCAGCCAACTGTTCATTTAAATCAGAGGTATAAGTGCTGCTAGCTGATACAAAATTCAACTTTGCATTTCTGCTCAAAGCATCAGCCACTTTATTTTCCTTTCCTTTTATGTGTTGAATCTCAAAATCATATTCACTTAAGAAGGCCAACCACCTGGCTTGTCTTGCATTTAAGTTAGGTTGGTCTAAAAGGTATTTCAGACCCTTATTATCAGTCATTAAAGTAAACTTTCTGCCTATTAAATGGTGTCGCCACATCTTTAATGCATGAATAACAATAGCTAATTCTAGGTCATAAGTGGCATAATTCTTTTCATGAATTTTCAGCTTCCTAGATTCGTAGGCAATGACATGTCCATCTTGAGTCAACACTCCGCCTAGACCGTCATTACAAGCATCGGTGCAAACCACGAAATCTTTATTTGGGTCCGCTTTTCTGAGAATAGGCGCAGTTGTCAATAAAGTCTTAAGGTTCTTAAAGCTTTCTTCACACTTCACGTTCCAATCAAACTTCTTGCCTTTCTTTTGCAAGGAAGTGATTGGGTTGGCTATTTTTGAAAAGCCTTCAATAAATCTCCGATAGTAACCAGTAATTCCCATGAAGGATCTAACATCTGTTACGTCTTTTGGTACTGGCCACTCTTCAATTGCCTGGATCTTTTTAGGATCAACTGAAATCCCTTCCTTGGTGACTACATGTCCTAAGTACTGGATTTCGTCTTTAAAGAAGTCACACTTACTGAACTTCGCAAAGAGCTGTTGCTCTCTTAATTCTTGTAAGACTATCCGTAAGTGTTCTTTATGCTCCTCTTCATTCTTACAATAAACTAAAATGTCATCGATGAATACGACAACAAATTTATCTAAGTATTTATGCATTATGTTATTCATTAAGCACATAAAGACAACTGGGGCATTAGTAAGCCCAAATGGCATTACGACAAATTTGTAATGTCCGTACCTTGTTCTAAAAGCTGTTTTGAAAATGTCTTCTTCTCTAATCCTCACCTGATGATAACCCAATCTTAGGTCTATCTTAGAGAACACCGTAGCTCCACGTAGCTCATCAAATAGATCATCTATGCAAGGCAACGGATATCTGTTCTTAATCGTCATCTTGTTCAGTTGACGGTAATCTATGCAAAGTCGCATAGTTCCGTCCTTCTTTTTAACAAAAATTACTGGTGCTCCCCAAGGGGATACACTGGGTCAAATGTAATTCTTGTCTATTAATTCCTTTAACTGAGTTTTCAATTCGTTAAGTTCCAAAATATTCATACGATACGGGGCTTTTGAACTGGGTACAGCACCTGGTACGAGTTCAATTGTAAAGTCCAGTTCTCTTTTGGGAGGTAATTCTGGGATTTCCTCCGGAAAAACATCAATGAAGTCATTTACTACAGGGATGTCCTCTACTGTTATCTTGCTGCCTTCAGACTTATCTGTCTCATTGGTAATAGTTACAGCATAGGCTGTACATCCTTTTCTGACTGCCCTTTTAAGTTGTAAAGCAGAAATCTGCCTGACTACTGTTTTCCTAGGAATACCCCTAACAGTTACAGGCTGTCCATTACTGTTTACACATCTAAAAGTTTTTTCAAAACAGTTTAAAACTACCCTATGCTGTTCCAACCAGTCCATTCCGATAAGTATGTCATAAGAGCCGAGTGGCAAGACATTTAATTTAACCGTAGTCTTAAAATCATTCATATCTAAGATACATTCCTTAACATAACAATTTACTTTCCTTTTTGCCCCAGTAGCTATTTGTACAGACCAAGAATTATAAAATCTTTCAACAGTCAAATTACATTTTTCTACTAGCTGGGGTGAAATATAACTAAGACTAGCACCCGGATCTATTAAAATAGTTACATGGGTTTTGTTAATCATACCTCCTACTTCCAACATGGAAGTTTGATAGTCAGCTTGGCAGTTTTCCAACGCTGCATTGATTCGGGGCATAGTCCCTGCAAAGTCTCCAACAGTCATTTCATCTTGAACAGTATGAATATTGCTGATTTGTTTCTTTCTATTTGGGCAAACTGAAGCATAATGTGGGCCATTACACTCCTAGCACTTAACAGGTTCCTTTCGCTCAAAATTCTTAGTGTAGTTTCCATGATTGTTAGGAGCCTCCTTGCTGCTTTTGAAATTGTTGGAATGACTAGCAGCTCCATTTTTGTTTCCCTGGAAGCTTTTACCATTAAAATGGTTTCCGTTCTTGTTATTCTTGAAACTTTTATGGGGGACAAACTCCTTTTTCCTGTACTCAAGCTGATTACTATTCTTTTTGGCTTTCTAGCTGGCTATCCCTTCTTTCATTTTATTCTGTTCATAATAGAAATTAGCCTTTCGCATAGCTTCTTCCAGTGTTTTGGGGTTGTCATATTCAATTTTGTCCTTGATATGATATGGAAGACAGCTAAGAAACTGCTGTATTTTTGGTTTCTATTCGACAAAATACGGCACATACCTTAACAGACTTAAGAACTTACTGTTTAAGTCCTTCATCGTCATAGATCCTAGCTTCAGTTCATAAAATTCCTTGGCCCTTTCTTCATAATACTGTTCAGACAGAAATTTCTTTTTGAAGTGCCTTTTAAAAGTACTCCAATTGACTTATTTTTCTTTAATCCCCTTGACCCTTTTCAGGTCTTGCCACCATATGTCCGCCTTTCCAGAAAGGTTGTAGATGGCCATTCGTGCTTTCAGCTGATTTGAATAGTTATAAATTTGGAAATATTTTCTCATCCTGGATAACCAGGATTCTGCCTCTTCTCCTGTTTCAGATTCTTCGTTGAAAGTTGGGGGTTTTATTTTCTTAAACTCCCCGGAAATCTCTTCATAAGGCCTGTACTTTTTCCTTCTGTTGTGCAGCTCAGCTTCACTACTGTCACTAATAGTGCGATAACTGTGTTGTTCCCTTCTTTCTTCAGATGATGAACTGCTGTCAGATTTAGCTGGTTTCATCCTTTTAGACCCTCTTTGATGACTAGCTTCTTCTGATTCGGCTCGTTTGCTCCTTCCTTCTGTCTGAAATTTTTCTATCAATAGCTGATTTAGCTGCTCTTGAGTTTTCAGAATCATTTCATTATCCTTCTTGACTATTTCTATCTCTGTCTTTAAACCTTTTATGGTCTGCATCAGTTCAGTGGAGTGAGCAATTACCTCCTCTGTCTCAGGTTCTCTCGATATCTGTCTTGTCGCAGTGTTTGGAGATTCCTGTTCAGCATATTCTCCTAGCTTTTCCATACCTGCCTGTTGGATTCAGAAAAGAAATTTTCTGCTCTGTCTTTACGAAACAGAAAGTATAAGTTAGTACATAACATATATATAAAATTTTATTGTCATTTGCACTGTTCTGCGGAAACTAGTGGAGCGATAAGAAGGCCTAGTGTCTGAACCATGCTCTAATACCACATGTCAAAACCTGAAATTTCCGAAAAATTTAAAAAATTTTAATATGGCAATAAATGTTATTAATTGCATTCCTTGATCTGTTTGTTTTAATTAAATGATCATGATTTTGTCTAAAATATTCTGTTATTGTACTTAAATCTTAATGTGAGTTTTTTAAATGCAGTTATTGATTTTCTTTTCTTCTTAAACCTCAAAGGGAGAAATTGCCATAGTTGACTGGCTTACTTAGCTTACGAGCTAATGCATAATCCATCCTTTTTCCACAGGTATACAGGTAAAGTATGGATCGTTGTCAATGATTTTAATAAGCATAAAAATTCTTTTTACTGAACCATAAAGCTCGGTAAAGATTTAAATATTCTTACAGGTTGTCACGTGTAAGAAGGTAGAATTCCCTTTCTGTAATATTCATGAAATCTTGCTTGATAGAGAGTTGATGGTTTACATGAAATGTGATAACTAATGTTCTGGATGAAATGAGATAAACATTCCTAGGAAGTAATGTCTCTTTGATGTTATCATAGCACTGTAAAAATGTCTCTTATTTAATGCTGTATAAAGTCACTGGATCGTGTTATTCATATCATTTTTAATTGTCTTAATGATACTGTATCTTTTTACCCTTCCTTCTATAAAGGCTCTAAAATAATTCATCGTATACATTACTTAATGTTATCAATGTGTGAAGTTCGGTCAACTATCAGTTCTGACTATGGATGTGACCCCTGTCGTTCGCATGAAACTGGAGTTGTGATAGCAAAAGTGATATAAGGTTCTATCCATTTATATTTTATGATGCATCATCAACTGTATAACTAATACAATATGTTGTTCCAAGCCTAGAATACTTTCTTCCTTTGTTTTGAACATCGTTCGTTTGTATGGAATAATAAGTAAGTTTATATCATTATAACACAAAGATTATAGGTATTGCTCCTATGTTTCTTTGTTAAAGAAGTGATGTAAGAACTATAATACTAATACCTTCGTGGATAAACTATGCATCAACTATATTAGCCAAGGTAAGATTTTAATTTTACAACAATGATGAATTCTCGTCGTAACTTGACTATACAACATTCTATTTGTTTGTAGCGCAAGGTATTATGTTCACTAGGAAGCTTCGATGGCAAGGTTCCAATCATGCATTATGTGATGGTTACTTGATAGTGTCTCGATCATTGTAGAATATCCCTACTATGATTATAATTTATCCAAACAATGATTTGAGAACCAAATAATTCTAAATACAACTTGGACTTTGGAATTTCGACCCATGGCAGTTAAAAATTTCCAAGGCTACGTGGACAGCTCCCATCCTTGTATTGATGATATATAAGGGTTTGTCTGAAACCCTACTTGGCCACTTCCCTCTGCCTTTGGGCTCGGCTGCCTGAGATAACCCTCCGGTCTGAGTTTCTTCGTCGTGGTACTGTAAATTACAGCTTCCATGCTGATATAGTTTATCGAGTGTGTCTCTCGTGTTATTTGTGAGTCGATAAGCTCTGCTATGGGCGTTCTATAAGTGTATTAGGCATCTCAGTTTCTCTCATCTGCTGTTTTTGTTAGTTAACCGTTCCCAAGCTTCTCCCAGCCCTCACACTTAATTCCCTTGTAATGCTTCAGGGCCGTGGTATCCCTGCTGTCGGCATCTATGAAGTGGTTATAACCTGGGTTTATATTTGTGCTTCCAAATCTGGTCTGTTCCAGGCTTGAGGGTAACGTTCTACATGTTTCCTGGTCACGGCTCTCTCTGTGGAAAGAAGCCTTGGAGTTTCCTAGCCCATTCTTTCAGTGATCATGGTGAGGCCTTCCACTTAACTCAACTCGTGGCTCGTGGCTACATGGGCATTTGCTGAGTTTTCTTTGCTTCCTCCATATTCGCAGGTAAGCTATATCATTTGATTCGTGGTTTCCATTTTAAAAATAGTTTATTTATTTATTTTTAAAAATAAAATAAAAGTTGTAACTAAATTCGATGACTTATACTGTGCAGGCACTGGTGACCCTGAAGGTGTACGAGGCTCAACCTCCGGCGCTTGGCTCCAACCAGGTAAGCCTGGTTTCACCATGGCTTTTCCTACCTTTGGTGGTTAGGGTGTTTAGGGTTTGATTTGAAAGGACCACCTTCATGGCTAGCTCCGTGCTATTGGCATTGTGGCTTGAATATTATCACATTCATGGTCATTGTTGACCCTGGGATGTGTGTAGTATGATATGGTTGCATTTAAATGAAATGTATTCATTTTTCCTATAGTAGATAGGGTTTATATAAGAGTTAATTTATAAATGGAACAAGCTGTGGCTTATTCGGTCGACGGCCCTTGTTTTTTTTGTTTGTTTGTTGGTTACTATATCTTTAAAAAGATTGGGTACTTCTCCACTTTTGTGAAAGTTAAAAGAAATATAATGAAAGTTTGTTTGTAAGATGGCCCGTGTAATGTCTGCGTTTCCTTTAAATTAAAACAATGTTCAGTAGTAGGATGTTTTTACATTTCTAAGATATTTTCAGAGATGAAAATAGCTCGGCTGTAGGTGATGGCACAGTCTTAATTCTCAGCAATTTTTCTTTTGTTTTTGTGTATTGAATGATAACGATAGGGTTCAATAATCCTTACAGTGGTAGGTTATTTAATGTGTTGATAACCCTTTCGAATTGGGGTTCTCACCCAGATTGAAATATTGTAATATATAAAAATGTGTTCAAGCTCTGCTGGTCGTTTATGGCTGTGAACGAGTTGTTGTAAAAACTTTTTAATGTTTGCATACTGTAATAAATTTCTCATTGTTCATAACTAAAGTAGTAGGGTTTGATTTCGAATTTCCAACAATGGATGGGTTCAAGTGATAACTCTGTGGATATTATGATGTTTACACTATTGTCATGGTAGAACCCTAAAGATGCTGTGTATTGCATGATGAATGAGCTCGATAATGAGCAGAAGATATACTTGCAATGAAGGAAAGATTTGAACAAAAGAAAATAAAATTACTATATTGTAAAAACTTGGCCTCGAGCTAGTTATTGTGTTTGTCTTTAAATTCCTTCTGCCCTAAAGTTAATAGCTCGGTCAAACTCTGCTGTGAGTTTCTTGGTTGTAACAACGATAGAGATAGATTTTGAATAGAACTTCTTCGCCACGATTTTTGTTTATAAGTTCAATTGTTTTGTTTTGGCTAAGATTTTGTCGAAAGAAGATTATAGGTAATGAGTTTAAAGATGTGGCTATACTGCTATTCGAAATCTATGATGAGTCAATAACAGTTCAGCTATGTTCTGACAGTAAAGAAATAAACTCACTAACATAAATTTGTTCACCCATCCTTGGTACAGATAAAAACCTGTATACTTGTTTAACTAATTCACAGGATAGATATAGACCAGTATACTTGTTCAACTAGGGTTTATACCTGTTAAACTATCTATGAAAATAATTCACTGTGATTATAAAGTTGTCTATGATTCTGTTCCTATAATTGTTTTAACGTGTGTATTTCTAGGAATATTTACTTTATAAATAATCTATCCTTATACATTTAACTATTGTAAATAAACAAAGGTAAAATCACAATAATATCCTATTACTTATAATAATAACAAAGCATATTATGCATAAAACAATTACTCGAACTGTAAGATATTAGTGATAATAGGGAATTTCTAAGACATAATAGTTCTGTAGATTTTTTCTACTAACATTACAGAAATGCTATCTTTACTGAATTAAATCTTGTTTAAACATAGATGAGATAGTCATATTCTACATTTAAATTTACTTAATAAACAGCATGAATAAGTGGCAGAACCTGTGTCAATGGTAGACAACAACAACAATGGGAGGCTGTTCCTCCCTACCAACTCCTGGAGAGTGCCCAAATAGCACTTCTCAGGACCCCCGAGCTTGCTCTGGTCTAACTGGCTAGAACTAGGTACAGCAACAATTCACTCAGCCAAAGCAGCTAAACTGGAACCAAGTTACTGTAGCTTCCTATCTCAAAACACTTCCTTACTGTTTTCCCTCTTCCTCAATTTGACTCCTAAATAGCATTCACCTGAATGTATTCTCCCTCCAGAACTCTGTTGAACCCTCAGCTCAGTTCATCGAGTACTATTTAAAAGATTGCCTAGGTTTTAGTTGGGTTAACTGTCATTAATGAGCCACCTGCTCAGATTCCACTTTCTTGGGGAATCATGACCCCAAAATATAGGGAAGTTGCCACCTGCAACTTAGGAAGTGTTTGAGGATGCTGCCACTTGTATTTTGTCTTTCCACCTAGTTCCATCCACCAGTTAGACCAGTAACCTCTTTTAACAGCTCTCCCATGCTGTTGTCTCCATAATTTATTTATTAATAATAAAATATTCAGAATTTACATTCCATTTCTGGTGACTCTGCTGATTCATCAATTCCTACTTAGCATTTAATTTAACATAATGTCTCAGGAATATTAATAAAATAATTACATTATTTTTGCAAAATTGGGGTATGTGACACAACAACAATATACTAACAAAGTAAATAGAAGGATTGACATGGGTTCCTAACAGTATTGTCCAGGTCCCCTTTTTTGGTCCCCATTATTATTTGTATATCTTGATACAAGCATGGGTATGCCCGCCTCATCCATATATTGAGATTATTCCTCATTCATTGTTGAGGCCATGTATTTTTAGTTTTTGCAGTTTGTATGGATCCTGTGTTCCGGTCTCCAACCAGTTTCTTCTCTCCTCTGTCACAATGCTCATACCACTAGAAAATGACAGAACCTATGATGTCTACCGGCCATACGATGAGATCCTACCCTCACACATCAGGGGGCAATCTGTTAACACCCAAAAGTTGTTCACTAGCTCATCTCCCTAGTCACATAAACCAATTGTCAACTTTTCCTACCATTTTGGCCTCCAAAACCCTAAAAAACCTGAAATGGTTACCAAAAAGTCAAAAAATCATTATTTCCCTCCTCAATTAATGAAATTCCTTCAAAAAATGTGAAAACCCACAAAAAAGGGTCCAAAATCCCCAAAAATAAAATAGAAAGGGGAAAAAGTCAAAAATAAATTCAAAAAGAGGGAAAAACTCCAAATACCATTAGCCAATACTATTGGTTTCCCAAAACCATGAGAAAATCCCAAATACCATTTGTCAATACTATTAGTTTCCCAAAACCATGGGTGAACACTCCATTACCCAAAATCACTATAAAAAGGTGATGGAGGCCCCCCATTTCACATCCATCAATCACTCTTCATACCTGTTGAACCCTAGCCATTCACCTTGAGCTTTTGTTCTACCACTACTGTTGAGTGTTGAGTCTTGGCCACCTCTTGGAAATTTGGAGAAGAGAAAGGAACTCTAGAGAACTCGTGCACTACTCTCGTACAGCTCCAAGAAAACATCGCAAACCCTTGTTTTCCCATTAATACAAAAAATATTCAAATTATATTACTGAGTTCCTCATGGTTGTTTACTTTTTACTATTTTAGTTTAGATTTACTTTTACATTAACACTTGTACATGTCATTTTAATATTTAGTTTTTATTTTCTTAACATATTTTCTATCCGTTATTGAACTGCTACTGAGGGTTCCTGAATCCTTAGTAGGTTCTCTTGAGTACAAGCTGGGGTGAAAACCCTAGATACAAGGATCACTTGCTGGATCCAAGGAATTCAATTCTGCATCCAGTGAGTACCCACACAACATACTTTTGACGAACCCCGCTCCCCCAAAAACAAGAAAATCATGAAAAACATGATGATGGCATCATCATCATTTTATTTTTAAGAATTTACTGGTTTTTAGAAAGTAGGGTCCACCAAAAGTATGTCGAGTGAGTAATCGTTGGATGCATAATTGAACTCCCCAGCCAAAGAGTTCTCCTGCTTGAAATTTGAGTGAAATTATAGGGAGATAAGTTGAAAATATGAGTTGACAAAGTAGTTTTTCACTTTTTCACTTGTTTACCATTTTACCTTTTTACCCAAAAATAATGATTCATCCCCCATGGTTGACATCATCATCTTAAATCCTATTGGCGATATTTGTTGTACAATATTATTGTTTTGAGGCCCATTTTTTACTTCAAAATTTCTCTAATGACTACAATCCTAGAATGAATGAACAGGTCATGCAGACACTTGACCTCCAGAAGATACTCAAAATCCATGGATTTATAGAGCCATTTGGGAAGAAATGAACACACATGTTCGCTGCAATCCTTCAAAATTAGTCACCTTTCTTGAATGGAAGGAAGTTTACCATTTCAATTATTCTATTCATATCAACCTTAAGAAGCCTAGGATCCCTCCCCAAGCTCCTCCACCTCCCCAGGACTAGGTCACGATTGGGTATCCCCTTAGTGTGAGGGAATTGGTTGTTGGAGGCTGATAAATGAAGACATCCATTTGATTTTCAATATGAGAAGGGATATAGCACATATGTAATTTCACATGGAGAAAATAGCATGCACGTAGCAAGTTATATTGGACATATGTGCTCAACGCTCAAGCATAGAGGCCCGCCCACTCAAGTCACCCATCATCATTCCTCTATCTCCAAAGAACATAAGAAATCTTCTTGAAGAGCAACAAAGAGATTGCTTTGATGGTTAGAGGTCTTCACAATTTGTCTGTTTTTTGTTTTATTTTATATCATGTAACCGGTTTGGCTCATAGGCCAATCGGGTTTAGATGACCATTTTGGGTTAGATGTTGTCGAGTAGAATATCCTATGTTTTGTAAAACTCTGTTCCAAGTGGTCAAAAAGGTTTTTGAGCATCAAGTGGGTCTCAGATACTATGTTGTCTAAGCCTGACCCAATATGACTATAACTACTACTGTAAATTTCTTTCTAGAAATATAATGTATTATTTACAAAAAAAATAGTGTTGTGGTTGTCTCATCACAACCTGTTATCAATTATTATGAGCACCATATTAGTAAATAGTAATGGGGTGTTGTATTTCTAACATATTTGAGACTTTATAGCATCCCAAATAGCATGTATACTTCAAGGTTGGCATTTTCACGGTGTTATAGTAGTGTATCACTCAAACGCAACGCTCAAAATTAGATATTTTAAGCTACCTTGGATTTCATAATTAGTAAAAAATAACAATACCTAGTGAAATAGTAAAATTATTAATAGATTATGGGGGTAAAAATAAGAAAACATGAGTGATATATAGTTAGTTAAATATATTTAAAAATTATTTTCCAAAATTTACTTCATTGTTAAGGATAATATTGCTTCTTAACTTTATTTAATGATTTCCTTTTCCAAGGGTCATCACTAGATATTTGAGAATGGATTTTGAAGTTTTAAAACATCCTTAAATAATAATAACTTGTTTTCAACAATATATGTAAATTGTTCCAATTTCCATTACTTAGAGTGCTTTTGGCTTGCAATACATGTATACATAACATGAGACATCACATGCATTTCATCCTCAACATTTTGCTTGCAAATGCATGTGCTTGATACATGTTGTCAAATAGTTATTTGTCCTAACTAATAATATAAGGATAACAAAGATTTATAAGAAAAAAATTGTAGACTTAAAGAAAAAGTATTGGTTAAGGTGTATTCCTTAAATTTTGAGATCATTAAATATAAAATTCATTTTCTTTTACTATATCTTTATACATGATTCTCAAGAGATTCAACAACCCATCGAAAGATAGGAATATCGAAATATGTAAAAATATAATAAATGATTTTTTAAACTTGTACACTTTGGGTACTAAATTAAGTATATTCTAATTTTTTTATGGTTATTATGTTTTATAAGTATTTATTTTTCTTCTAATTTTCTTTTTGATGAAAGGTTGTTATTCTATTTTTCTTTTATGGTTATTATGTTTTATAAGTATTTATTTTTCTTTTGGGAAGGGTCATCACTAGATATAAGAATGGATTTTGAAGTTCTAAGACATCCTTAAATAATAACAACTTGTTTTCAACAAGTTATGTAAATTGTTCAAATTTCAATGTTTAGAGTGCTTTTGCCTTGCTATACTTGATGTATACATAACATTAGACATCACTTGCATTTCATTCCCAACATTTTGCTTGCAAACTCATGTGCATATACATGTCAAATAGTTATTTGTCCTAAAAAATAATATAAACTAATATAGGGATATCAAAGATTCATAAAGAAAAAAATTGCATACTTAAAATTATCTTGCATCTTTATTGCAATTCGTCTTAACCCTGGAGCTAATTTTGACATTATTAATTATCAAATTTATTTGTATTAACTATATCTTTATTCATGATTTTCTAGAGATTCTACAACCCATTGAAATATAGAAATATGTAAAAATATAATAAACTATTTTTGAAACTTGTACACTTTATATAGTAAAAAAATGTATATCTTAAATTTTCATGGTTATTATGGTTTATAAATATTTATTTTTCTTTTTATTTAATTTATTATTTGTAAGTAATGAATTTTAAACAATTATCAAACTTATTAAAATAATTTTGTGAATAAAAATATAAATTAAAATACCAATATTAGTTAAATGAAACAATATAAATTAAAATATCAATATTAATTAAATGAAAATTTTAACAGAATTAGAATTTAAAAAAAAATTAAATTAAATTCTATGAAACATTGTATGATTAGACAAGTTAACCATTTAAAAATAAATATGTATCAATAAAAAATGAACTTGAATGACTTAAAGGTAGAATATGTTTTATAACATACATTTTTATTAATAAAAAATATAATGCAAATAAAAAATAAATCTTATAAAGATTTACATTTCATTTAAAAAATGAAAAAATTAAAATAAAATCGTAAGAAAAGCTTAAATAATTTAAAAACAGTATCAACCTAAACATAAAAACATCAAACTAAAAAAGTCAGTTTCAAAACAGCAGAACAATATCAACCTAAAAACTATATATAAATTCAAACTAAAAAAAGTAAGATATTTCTATCATAACATCCTCCAAATAAATTCAATAATAAAATATATTCGTATCTATGATACCAAAGAAATTCAATAATAAAAAATATATTTGAAATTAATTTAACCATTCTTTTTAATCCTATCGCATAATATTCTTATCAAACTTAACTCGATCACTGTCGCCGGCAGGTCAAAACTGTGCGTGAGACCAAGCAGCTGCCAGGTCCCGTGGTGATCGGAATTTTCTTTAAAACTGGCCCCTATTCCTGGGACTCTATTGTCCAAATTCCATATAATTTTGTTTGAAAATTAATTATTTAAGCTAATAGCTCTGTCATTATTAAACGTCATGATATTCTCACCATGTCCAGCATTCACATTGACAATTCCATTTATTCTCGATAAATTTCGATTATGATTTATAGAAAACAATGGTGAAAGTCTACAAAAATAAAAATGCAAAAATCCCGGTCATTATCAAACATGATTTTATTCTCAGCATGGCCCAGGATTCGAACATGAATTGGATACCCCAAAAGCATCCAGTTGTCTAAATTCCTGAGCTTACAAACAAACCAAATTCCTGAGCTTATTAAGTAGTGTTTTGTTTAAATAGCTATAAGCGTATATTGAAGCGTTGTTAATTTGTGCAGCTGAGCAGGGAATCCTTGTGTGGTTTGTATATCGGTAGAGTACTCTATCACAGATTCGACAACTGGCAGAACATTACAGATCCCGAGCTCCTATTTATAGGGATGACCGAGGTCATGGTGTTCAACGCAAACTTCTTCACGCAGCTCTTGCTGGGAACGTGAATTGCATTGTCTGTCACAGCCCCTCCCATGTCCAATTCTCTCAGATTTTTGGCTTCAATTGCACTGATTTTATTACAAATGTGATATGTTGTTCATTGGTTTTGAACTTTTGTATTGGATATGCTTATTGGGTTCCTTCTCATTTTAACTAGAATTCCGATTCTCTCTGTATACTCTTGTAGCATTTCTAATAATTAGGTTTTGCATATAGTTTCTGGAATTGTATCTGGTCTCTAAGGACAATTTGTCACTGATGTATATCTAAGATTGTACTGAGTTCAGTCTCTTTTATCTTTGGTTCTAGATCATTCGTTAAGTTGGGTGTTTGGTGTTTCTATACAGAATCTAATGATCTGGGTGTTTTCAAACAAAATATAAATTTGTTCTTCTTTTCTTACATGTTACTGTTGTTGAAAGGTTGTTAGAACATACCCAAGTAGAGCGTTATTGTCCCTCTGTAAACTTTTCCTTTGAACTTCTTGTCCCTGAAAGTGTCCGTACTAAACCTAAGAGTAACATGGCTGGTCAACCTGCTTCTTCATCAGGAATGCCTTATTCCAGTAGTAGTGCAACAAATTGGACTACTGAGCAAAACAAAGAGTTCGAGAATGCCTTGGCTATCTATGACAAAGACACGCCTGACCGTTGGCATAATGTGGCTTCTATGGTTCCTGGGAAATCCCCGGAGGATGTGAAAATGCATTATGAGATTCTCTTAGAAGACCTCAATAGCATTGAAGCTGGCAACGTGCCTTCTCCCAAGTACAAATCTTCGGGTTCTTAACGACTGGGAAGCGAGCAACAGTAGTTGCCAGAAATTTACATAAAAGAAACATGACAGGCATGTGTAATGAATCTCACTTCTTCTCAAGTATGTTGTAATATTTTCATTATAGAACATCAGCGACTTAAAGTCGTCCTAGTTTGCATTCAAACAGCTGACGAGGGATGTCTCAAAGCTTATTTTTTTGCTTTTGAAGTGATAGTGATATCTTGCGTCTTACTTAAGCTGGGAATTATCACAATTTTACAAGTTTAGTTTGATATATTGCTTAGTTTAGTTTAGTTTCGTTTTATCGGGATAGATCCACCTATTCTCTAGCACTACAGGTGAATAACTCTGCTCTCTGTCGTGTACGCATTGAGGCATGTTTCTCCAAACACAAACACAAAGAAACAAAATTACTTCTTATAATGCCTTTTTCACTTTCATGGTTGAATACTGAACTAATTCAGTTTCTTTGTGCAGGTGTTTTATGTGCATGGAGTTACAATGAAGTTCTTGAAGTGATGCTTTCATCATTATTCCTCGTATTACTACTTATTTCTGAAGCGAGCAGCAAAAGACGCGGGCAGATATTAAAAATATATATATAAAAAACCGAAGGATTGGCACCTCTCAATATCCGCAAGTATAATATACTTTTCTAGAGACCTGAATACCCAGTGTTTCCACCTCGATAGGCATTTGTAGTTTTTCTTCCTCCGTACATTAATGCAAACTATTAAGCTACACCAAGTATTGCACATGTGCAGCTTCTACTCTTTGTAAGACTTGTATTCTGTAAACTCAAAAGCATTTCGGATTATGATCCTCTTTCTTTTAAGCTCTACTTTCTTGCAATGATATAACTTTTCTGTAAGTTCTCTGTACATTATTTCCAACTATAAAACTAAGTCCTCTATACATTATTGCCAACTGTAAAATTACGTTGAATATTGCATTTATTGCAGCTTTTATTAGTTGTAGTACCTGGGTATGATCTTAATTTCCTAATTTTTTTGAAAGAGACTTTTTCTGTATCGCCCACTACATCTACACATGTTCTTCCTTCTCCCTCGTGATAATTTTGGATCCCCAGATTCATAATAACTTTAGATCCAATTGCTTGGCATGTTCTCAACATCATGACCGTGGTAATCAATACTTTTGTTTCTTCATTCTAATTCTTGTGTAGCCACGCCCTTAACATATGCTTTAACATATTAAACATCATGTCACTTTAATAGTGTAAGAAATATCAGGTATCTAATTTTTCACTTATATAATAATGGGCCACTTTAATAGTGTAAGAAATATCAAGTCTTTAATTTTTCACTTATATAATAATTGGGATAAGGAATATCAATAATTTTTCTAGGCTGAAAAAAAAAATCTAATTTTTCTTTTTTTTTCTTGGTTGAAAAAAAATATCTAAATTTTCACTTATATAATAATTGGGAGAGGAGATTTTAAAATTATATTAAAACAATTATTTTTAATGATTTTTTCAGTTTCTATTTAAATTTATTATAGTATATATTAAATAATTTTAAAAACCATATTAAACTAAATGTTTTAATTAATATTTTTAATGAAAATTTGGTAAATTTTCAATAAGTGGTTATTATTGATGATGAGGAGGAGGATGACAATGATGATTAACTTTGGTTCACACCTATTAATTTTTATGAGATCAACTTTAGTGTAAAGACCTTAAGAATGATAGGAATGCCATTGTTTTTGTGTTATAAAAGCTTTAAGAAAAGCATCTATAGATCTCCATATTTTTTATCAGTAATAATTATGTGGGCATGATGGTTTTAGGTGTTTCATGGACCTAATGAATGTTTGTTCTAATTTTAATGATGTTGATTTTCTTCTTTACACTAGTCAAAAAAGAAAAATACTTTTGATCTTCTAGATTAAGGTTGGTTGTTCCTTATAGTATCTTAATTTTATTTTATCCTCTAATTGTTTCTGGCACCACAATTTGTTCTTAATTTTAGATGTAATCACATATATTATCCTTATTATGCAGAATGACCTCTTGCTTGATTCCTCAGTGATGTAGCCAAGGCATTCTTATGCCAACCTTGAGCCATAGTTGGTTTTGAATGGATTTTGAAGAAATATTAGGAATCCTCTTGTCTTCCATGTTAATTATCTTGTTATTGTGCATTAGGTACCTAGTCATAGTCATGCTCTGTCACATACCCACCCATCCATCCAAGGCAAGGGAGGGAACATGATGTCAATCTATGGGTTTTTTTTTTCTTCATAAAAACTTAGTCCATTCATTTAATTCATACAATTAAAAACCCATGTGTGCATATGTAAATTCAACAAACATGCACAGCAGAGATAAACTCATCCACACACATAATTTCACATGCATACAGCATATCAAAAATAGTCATCAATCTAAACATTGCAGAAATAAATGCATAGACAGCAAGACACTTATCTTTATCGTGTCCCACACAACTAGCTATGTCACTGCAATGTTCCTCCCAATCGTAGGTCTCTGCCCAACTTGTTTTATTTCAGCACTCAGAGACCACCCCCGAGATGGGCATGATATCTACAAAGAAAAAGGGGATTGCAAGCTCATACACAGCCAAATGATCATTCACATTTAAGCCAAGCCAGTCCACAGCTGGGTTTATCACGTTAAATCTGAACCCTCTTCATTTGTGGATGCTTCCACTCAAGCACAAGCAAAAACAATGGAAACCCATTTCAACCCCAACAATCTCAACACACAACAACTCAAAACTGAGCATGGATACTCATAACAGAAAAATCACAATTTCTAGCATGAAGAAAAACATTTTTATAGTGGGATGCCCAAATTGGGGTTTCTACTAGTTCGGAAAAACGTGGGCAGCCAAAACGAAATGGGAGAAGGGGAAAACAACCCTCGGAGAGCAAATCGTTTTCAGAAAAATGATTATGGGCATTCAAAAAATGATTTTTGGGCATTCTAGGGCCAAAACAACCTTCTTAGAGTCATACAATTCGATGTAAACATTCAAACAATGATTTCTGAGGTAGGAGATAATAGCTGGTTTCACAAAACGATTTTTCCATAATGAAAACCAAATCTGGAAATTCAAAAACGATTTCACAACAATAAGAGGAAACAACAAGCTATCAACCTATCTATTGAGCTCCCAAAGGATTCTCTTCTTTCCCCACAGTCTAGCCATCACAAAAACAAGATTCTCAGCTTGAAGACCAGCGAATTTACATCATACTTCATGAGAAAAACGCCTACCAAGCTTCCAAAACGTGAGAGAGTGAAGTATGATCTTGAATAATGGCTTGGGAAGGTAATTTGTGGGTGTTTTCTTGCCCAAGGACACAAAATGCGATTTCCCATGAGGGTGGCTTGCCCATACTCGAATTTGGATAGCCATACCTCCCCAATCCCCAAGGCATTAATTAGTTCACCCAACTCTCGGGAGAAATGAATGATTGGGCACCAAAGTCAACATGGGTAGTTGATGGTTGATGGGTTCTCTCATTGACACTTGGCTTGCCTTCATTGGCTCAAGGATTTGAATATTTCCCTCCCAATTCCTTGTAATATCATGCGCCCATCTCTTGTTGCATTGCATAGGTAGTTGTGGGTATTTATATTAAAATGCATATTTACAATTCCCATGGTTCACTAGCACATGGGTAGCATAATATCCAATACTTGCCTCTTCAAGGTTGAGTGTTCACTAGTGGGGCCTTGGCCTTGAGCTCCACGCTAGGAATCATACATAATATGCATATAATATTTACATTATAACCCAAAATATTACAAGGGTCAAAAATGGGGATGTGACATGCTCTCAATGAGGGAAATAATTTCTTCAATATGCGTGACATGATATGGTGTATTGCCTTTAATTTTGAGATTATAAGTTACAAATCGGTTTTGGATTTTCTGTATCTTTCTCCACAATTCACTGAGATGTTGAAGCTCTGCAAACTTCCTCACAACAATATAACATAAAAGGAGTGATGAGACTCTCATAGAGGAGTATCTTCTTATTTCGGAGCCAAATATCTCAAGTGGTTTACAACTATTTTCAATCCCATAATAAGCTTTGCACCCCCTATGTATCCTTTTCTTAATACTATAGTTCTATTTAATCTTGTAATGAAGATCGATTTTGAGATATTTGTATGAAGTCATTTCTCCAACCTATTGTCATACACAAATTTAGCATAAGTGGTCTTTATGGATTTGATTAGTATAAACTTTTTTTGTCAGTGTTAATAGCCATACCCATATTAGAGAAAAACTCCTTTTGAATTTTTAGCTACTTTTCAGTATCAAAGGAAGTCCTCACCATTAGAACAATATCGTCATCCTAAAGAAGAAGCATTATGACTATACCAACTAGAGATGTGTCAACACAACCTTCTTCTTTCAAACAAACCTCTAACTTGTTGACGTGTATGTCAAAAATAGTAGGATATAGGGGAAAACCTTTATTTACTTCTATATTGCAATGAGTTTCTTTTTACCATCTTTTCGTGTTCCTAAACTAGAAAATAACACTCTAGTACAACCTTTTAACAACAACTCTCAACTCAAAGGAACTTTAGCTCTTCTAATCTATTTTAGGGGTTAGTTGTGGCCACTATGTTAAATGATTTTCTAATGTCAACAAAGAAACATAGAAAATTGGTTTTATTATTGTGGCACTCCTCTATAATGATCCTAAGCATAACAAGGTGATCCAAATTGAATGGTAGCTACACAAAATATCTTATCCTTTAGCTCTTTCTATGTTCCTTTATATCCATACAATGATATTATTTTCCAAAATAATTCCATATAACTTGGCTAAAATGAGGCTAATCATAATGGCGATATAATTATATGGATTGTTTTTTTCTTCACTTTTAAAAATAGGAACAATAAGTCTTTGAGTCCAAGCTTTAGTAAAATCCTACTCGACTAATAAATTGAATAGCTTATGGATGCAAGGGATAAGGATAGGCCCCCAAACCTTTAAGACTTCTTCTTGACATCCATTGGTGTTCTTACGTTTCCCTTCTATGAGCCATGTAACCCTAAAAATCTATGTCTTCTATAGAAAAAGTGATTTCCTCTATAAAATGGGTTTGAATGGTGTCCACAACATGAAGGGATTTTTAGAATGTTTCTAGGTAGGAATTTCAATCCCTCATGGGAATCGTATTTGTTTTCCTTAGTTTTACAAGTTAGAATTTTCCTCTAGAATCTCCTAAGATCTACCTTAGACATGTACAAAATATTATCTTTCTTTCTAAATATATAGTTCCCTTTTTTTTAATTAGGGATTTGTAACTATTTATCTTATCATATTTTACAAATTCATTAAAGTTATAGTTACTTTTGTTTGTATATATAATGTACCCTTTATCATACCAAGTTTTAGCTATTCTATTTTCTTTTTTATTTGACACCTTGGTAGAGAACGTTTTCATGGAATTAGAGTGGGTTGTCATAAAATTATGATAGAGGTCTTCAATATTGTCCTTATTTGATAAGAGATTTAATTTAGTATTAAAAAACCTTAAAAAAGGATCAGGTTTTTTTTTTTCAAAAGTCAAGTGCTTTTTCCGATTAGAATTCTCTTCTAAGGGGATTTTGTGCATGAAAAAATTTAGATCTTGGGTTTGAATGTCTATGATTAGAGTGGGGCTCATGGTTTTTGAAGTAAAAATTTACTATTTGGTTGTATATTGGGATATCATATACCAAATAATCTACAAAAATTGCTACCAATCCCGCAAATACAAATTGATTAAACACTTCTAATGGATACAATTTGTAATAAAGTAGTGTTGAGAGGGCCATTTAGCCGTCTTTTATCATCATCTTGTATTAATGTATGTTATAATATACTTAACAAATGAGCGCTTGGAGCAGATGTAACCACTCCAACCTCTCCTCTTATTGTATAATTACTACCACAATGAATGAACAAGACGATTGAACGTTCTATCCATAATTATCTTCTTGATAGTTTGTATCTATGTACTCTTATGTTGTGCTTGAATATGTATTGAATCTGAAAATTCAACAATGGCGTCATTGCCGCTTCCATCCGTTTGGGTGACAGCAGCAGCGTGCGGGAGCGGCTCGAACCTAGAATATAGCGTGCCGTGGAAAGAAACCTGCAAGAAAATATAAAGATTGTTCATATGTGGTGTCGCTTCCCAATAAAGCACATGCAAGATGCTTGAAGTCTGCACGAAGAAGTTGAATAGAGGGAAGTCATTCTGATATGCACATCGAGTTTCCGTGAAATAAATTTGGACAACGATCAATTGTGTGAGTAGAGCATTAAATACCAATTTAGTTTAGTTATTTATCAACCAGCATCTTTCATTCAATGGTGGCTGCGGTACCTTTATATAAGGGTTGAGAATGCATTGTCATTTCTTCTAAGTAGCTGAGACAATCTATTGCCAACGAAGACTGGAACGAATTCCTCCGTGGATTTTCCCTGTATTCGCATCTGATTACACCACTTGCATCTCGTCGGTGCTTGAAGGCATCTTGTTGGCTTTTAGAAGATGCTTTATGTCGGAATCTGATGGAAAGAAATCTGTCGGGACTTGGCCATTAATTCGACCAACAGTCGACCATACCTTTAACCCAAACAACCCAACAAATCAAGTGAAATTGATGGCCCATCCAGGGGAGTGGTTAGAATCTGGAAGAAAAGTAAGCACCTACAAGAAATTGTGAAACGAAGAAAAACCTGCATATGGAAATCTGCTTGACTGATGTATTCATCCGATAACTGACTTGTTAAGTCAGTCGACGGCTAATTCCTTATGTCTATCACCGATGAGATCCGACCTGACCAACATTTGAGACTATCTGACGTCGACCAGAAATCCCTCGACCAATGCAGCCAACCGACTGGTGCTTTGATAGTTTGTTCATCGACCTGAACAGTTACGCCAAATAAACGGACAGGAGGTCGAGCCCTATTTTTAGTCGATCATATATACTATTGATCATCGATGCAGCAATGTCTGAAGTTGAGCAATGTAGACAACTAACTTTTTCAATTTTGGTCGCCTACCGGAGAATACAATGAATCGGCATATAACTCATTAGTTTGGGTAATGGCATGGCATATCATATGTTCAAGCTCATCAATGGGACCGTGACTACTAAACATGGTAACACATAGTTTTGATATAAATGGGTCGATCAACTTTTGGTCGACCAGTAAAGTATGTGGTTGACCTTCACTTTTAATTGACATATGTCTAAATTCTGGTCAAGTTTTACTTCTAGACGAAGCATCAAAGTCATGGTATTGTTCAATATGGGTATGATGGACATTCATTTCTAAGCTCGGTCACTACTATTTGCTCGAAAATTTATGTGATTGATGTTGTTTGTGGTCGGCGAGTCATTTTGAACGATGGTCGTTGTAAATTTGGTCCATGTTGTCAATGCAGTCATACTATTTGTAAAATTATGTTCAATGTCTATGGTCGATATGCTTATTATGTTCAATTGACAAGGTTAAGTAGAAGTTGTGGTCTGGTTGGACTAGTGAAAAAGTGGTTGGAACAAATGAGTTATTTCATAAAATTTTG
Source organism: Larix kaempferi (assembly GCA_027924585.1). NCBI lineage: Eukaryota > Viridiplantae > Streptophyta > Pinopsida > Pinales > Pinaceae > Larix > Larix kaempferi. Next base: position 56,108,819 of record BSBM01000510.1, read on the forward strand.
GTTGAAATGTAATAAAGTCGGCCTCTTGTTGACCCTTATCAGAGCTAGTTTGAGTCGAAGTCAAGTTCATCAAAACAAAAGTTGTCGGCCCCGACTGCAAACAATAAGACATGCACCAAGCATACATTTTTCAAGAATTCTCTCGATAGATGATGGACATATTCAAGCAGAAGCCACCTTGCATCACACATAAGAAAGAGCTTAATGATCATATGATGATGCAAAAGAACAATTGGATGAGTACCCCCTAGTGCAAAATTGCAAAAGCAACTATTGAGTGCGATTTCAAAAGTTTAAAGGGATTTGATGAGATGGTGTAAAGGTAGAGCGTGGAATCCCTCGTAGTTCCTCGATCGATGGATATGCATTCTGTCAGGAATGTGAAAGGGTGAGGCTTGATTGACCACTACTGCGTTGTTGACGGAGGACAAAGAATCACATATCCAAGTTGTTTTTGCATGTCTTCTTCGGGACGAAGAAGTGTTTTGTTGGTGGGAGAGATGTTGAAAGGGCCATTTAGCTGCCTTTTTTCATCATCTTGTTTTTATGTGTGTTATAGTATACTTAACAAATGAGCGGTTGGAGCACGTGTAACCGCTCCAACCTCTCCACTAATTGTATAATTACTACCACAATGAATGAACAAGATGACTGAACGTTCTATCCATAATTATCTTCTTGATAGTTTGTATGTGTGTATTCTTATGTTTTGCTTGAACATGTATTGAATCTGAACATTCAACAAGTAGCAAGGGAGAGAGATGGTTTGAGCCATATCTAATCACCACTGTTTGAAACTCCAAATTTATCTAAGAAATAAGTAGTTGGGTTCATTCAATTGGACATTGGCCACTTCCTTAAACCATTGCAAATTAATATATTTTTTGAACTGTAGAGCTTGATCAACTCACTACCAAGGAAAATTTTAGGGGTGAAATTTAGCCCATGGGATAATTTTTGAGATTTTTTTCAAAAAAGAATATTTTCCATTTTCCATTTATTTTCTAATATGATTCACCCAAATTCCATAAGATTAATTTTTTTTACTCTAAAAATTGCTAAAATGATCCAAAAACTATATAAAACCCTTAAAAATTTGAGTATTTTTTAAAAATATCGCCAAACCTTTTATGGTTTGAAATTTGATATTAGTAAGAACTGCCAAGGTTTCTACACTTTAAGAAAATTATGGATCCTTGAAATTTTCCGAAAAATTCTTAGCCAAGTCTTTAGAGTTTCTTTTGTATATGCTAGATCAACCAAGGTCCTCATCTAACCATAGATGATTAGGGTTCGAATCATTACAAAAGTTAATATATTGGTTAATTTTTCTAGCATGAAAGTCTCCCATCTAAAATATATTGCCTTCATTTTTCAGATTGTAATTATTTTGTTCTAATACTTTGTAAGGAAAATTTTTATCTAGGTTGTTTTTCTTATAAAAAATAGATTTAATACGTGTGAAATACCTTATTGCTTTTTTTCCAAGGAAAAAAATACTTTTTTATTCCAATCAGAACCAAAAATACTATCTTTATGTACCCTTGGAACAATTCAAATATGTATACTTCCCCCCTAACTATTTATAATGTAGGAACAATTGCCAGCATAGTCTCATATGAGTATTGACAAAAGATATGGAAACCTATCAACCTTAAAATCAACAATAATATCTAGAACTAGTCCATCAAATTATATTTCAGTCATCCAATTTTAAAAGGAATTGAGAATTGAGAAAAGTTAATATTCGTTTGTGGAGGACTGTCTAGCCTCCATTGTATGCCCTACATGATTTTTTTCCATAACCAATTGATTTTCCTCCAAGAGTAAGTTATCCTTAGAGACAACATATGCTATTGTATGTAATTCTTTGAACACGGGTATGAAGGAGACTCTCTGGAACTAGCTTGAGTGTTAAGCCCTAAATATTGGCACATTACCCCCTTTATTATGGTGCATTACATATTATTGATGTCGTATTGGGTCTATTAGTGGGTCTATTAGTTGTTATTGTACCCCTTTGTCTCCTATATATAGGAAGGACACCTTTTCATTTTAGTCATCATTGTATATTGTCTTGTCTTATGTACATTGTGTAAGGAGGTTCCTCCCTCAAAGATGATTGTTATTCATCTCAGTTCTTTATTATTAAGGAGTTTATTACTTTATTTTGGTCTATTTCTACTATTTTTATGCTATATCTGGGACTTGGTTGCATAACATCTGGTATCAAATCTCTTTCCTTGTGACTGACTTCTTCAAAATGATTCATCTTGGAATTTTCACCATATTTTTATTTCTACAAGGATTCCGATAATGATAATATTAAAAACCCACTTCAAAAATAGGCCAAGATATCTTTGATCCGAAATTCAGGTCCCGAGACATCACAGGTTTGAAGATATTTTCCTTGGAACTTAGTCTTTTTTACTAGTCCAAAAACTAGTCTAAAACATGTGTCCCAGGGAAAAAGGTCATATCAGGGGAATGAGAGATCCAAATTGAGTGAGACTAGATGCATCAGAAAGGGTACGGAACATAGTATCTATAGTAGAATTTTCAGACTCAGATCGAAAATATTGGACATGTGGAAGTCCGTACAAGTTCAATATTCTGGAAGGAAAAAAAATAAGTAGTGTTGGGAGATTCGTAATAAATTTCTATTAGCACATCAGAATTAGGTCAGACCTTTGGCATCGAAAATAAGACACATAAGGATACAACAGGATGATGTTTCAGACCCATAGGAGTCGAAATTTGAATTTTACCTCAGTTTTAATTCGACCCTAAAATAGTCTTCCAATCAAGGTTGAAAAAGGTACATCATTTTAAATTTTAATAACTTGAGTAGAAGGATCTAATTTTGTTGAAACCTAGGGTGTGATACATATATATTTTTCTAAAATCCTCCTAAAATGGGAACCTAAACACCAAATAATCCTCTGGACATCTCTACATGGACTTATGATGAAGGTGAAGAAATGCGCAAGGACATATATGATTTACAAGAGAAAATAGTGACAAAATATGCACTAATATCAATCCCAGGTCAAACGAAGAATGAAATGGAAGTGAAAATGCATGATTCGAAAAGGGACATAGATGATTTGAAGGGTTTGAAGGGGGATATGGAAGTTTTGAAAGAAGGTTTGTCAAATTTGTTGCAAGAAGGGATTCCTAGAAGTGAGAAGACCTCCCATGAAATTCATGATGAAAGCAAAAGGAACATACATAAAGAGCTTAGGGACTCCAACATGGGGTCAAAAACAAAATACATCCCAAAGATCGATATGAGGAAGTTTGATTGCATAGTTCCAATCACATGGATACTACAGATGGAGCATTTATTTGAGATACATGAGGTGCAATCGACACAAAAGGTACGCATTGCATCTTTATATTTAGAACCTAATCAGTTTGTGTGCTATAGATGGCTTTGCTATCGTAAACCACTTGTCACTTGGACAATTTTTAGGAAGGAATTGATAGCACATTATGAGGACACCAAGAGAAATACCTTCTTTAGCCAATTGATAAATCTCAAACAAAAGGGTTCAATTGGGGAGCACATTGAGAACTTCCAAAGATTGAACATCAAGGTCACATATATTCTAGAAGAGCATCTAATTGACGTCTTCATAGGAAATTTAAGAGATAACATCCAACATGAGATTCTCCTGTGGGAACCTAAATGCTTGGAGCATGCATTCAGGGTGGCAAGAAAAGTTGAAAGCAAAATTATGGCTTAAAGAAGGAAGTGTGGTATTGAGTCATCCACAACCTATAAGGTTGACACCACAACAACTAGAGGAAAAAAAAACAAGTGGGACTTGTTACAGTTGTGATAGAAAATACAGTAAGGGCCACAAGTACACTGAGAAGAAACTATTTTACATAGATTGTGAAGCATAGGAAGAAAATGAACAAGAAGCACCAAAAGAACAGGAACCATCTCAAGATGAAGAAATAGAGGATACTACTTCTAAATAGATTACTCCCCCCATATCCTGTCATGCATTGGCTAGAATTAGCACTCCTCAAATTGTTAAGATCGAAGGATATATCAAAAAGAAAAAGGTAACGGTGTTGATTGATTCTGGTAGTACTTATAATTTCATTCATTGTAAATTGGCCAAGGTTCTCAATTTCCTTCTATATCCAACACTGGCGTTTCAAGTAATGATTGCAGATGGATGAACTATAAATTGATCATGAAAATTCGATAATATCAATCTCACTATTGGAGAATATCTATTGAATGGTCCAATGGTTGATATTCCAATGGGGGGTGTTGATGTTGTCTTAGGAGTTCAATGGTTACAATCATTGGGAACAGTGGCTTTTAATTTTCAGAAGCTTTTCATGAAATTTTTATGGGAAGGAAAATAATATGAGCTAAATGGTATCAAAGGGAAACCAAGTAAGGAGATCAGATCTAATGGTATGACAAAATTAACAAAAAGGGGACATCAAGGTATAATTTCGTAATTATGCTCATTAAATGTTCAAACATCTAAGTCTTGTATTTCCCCATATCTCCAGAAGGTGATTAATAAGCATTCCAAGGTATTTGAATATATTCCAAAAGGTAGTCCACCTGTTTGAGATTTTGATCATGCTATTCACTTAATTCCAGGAAGTGTTCCTCCTAAACTCAGATTTTATAGATACTGCTATGGACAGAAGAGCAAAATTGAGTGTATGGTTGAAGAAATGTTAGAGGCCGACATAATTAGGCCTAGACAAAGTTCTTACTCTGCACCAGTGGTAATTGTACACAAGCCAAATGGATCATGGCATATATGTCCAGATTATGGAGAGCTCAACAAGATCACCATTAAAGATAATTTTGCTATTCATGGCATTGATGAATTATTAGATGAATTACATGGAGCAATTTTCTTCACAATGTTGGATCTCCATTCTGGATATCATCATATCATACTGAAGGAGGAATAAATTCCAAAAACAACATTCAGAACTCATGACGCTCATTATGAATTTTTTATCATGCCACTTGGTCTAACGAATGCACCTTCCACATTTCAAGGTTTGATGAATTCCATTTTCAATCATTTCCTTAGAAACATTTTCTAGTATTCTTTGATGATATACTAATCTATAGCAAGTCTTGGGAAGATCATGTTCAACATGTTGACAGGGTACTAAAACTACCAAAGGAGAAACAAATATATGCAAAACCTTCCAAATGTTTCTTTGGGGTAAAGGAGGTAGAATATTTGGGTCATATTGTATCTCAGGAAGGTTTCAAGGTAGACCCCAACAAAATTAAATACATGATGGACTGACCAATTCCCAAAACCCTAAAGAATATTCGAGGATTCTTAGGTCTGACAGGGTACTACTGCAATTTTATTCAGAAATATGGAAGAATAGAAGCACCTCTAACAACATTATTGAAGAAAGATGCATTTTCTTGGACTCCAGAGGCACCTAAAGATTTTGAACAACTTAAGGAGGATATGTGCAAAGCTCGTGTTTTTTCCACACCATACTTTACAAAAGAAAGTATTGTGGAATGTGATGCTTCAGGAAATGGAATTTGCGTTGTTCTAATGCAAGAAGGATAGCCACTTGCTTTCACAAGTCATCCAATCAAGGGAAATCACTTAGAGAAGCCCATTTATGAGAAGGAAATGTTGGCATTTCTACATGCTCTTAAGAAATGGTGTCCTTATGTAATAGATAGACACTTCAAGGTCAAAATAGATCATGATTGTCTTAAATACTTCTTGGAACATAGATTATATTCAGAAGAGAAACAAAAATGCATAACCAAGATCTTGGGATATGCCTTTGAAATCATATATCAAAAAACAAAACAAAATGGTGGCAGATGCACTTTCCAAAAACGATGAAGATGCCATGGCATTACTTTGTGCAAATTCCATTCTACAACCCGATTGAATAGTAGCAACTAGGGAAGAATGGAAAATGACCTATCTGTGTGGATGCTCATTCAAAAGCTACAGGACGATCCTAGTGTATCATATACATTTTTGTGGAAAAAATATTCACTATGGTATAAGGATTACTTATATTTATGCAAAGAATCCCAACTAAAACAAATGGTCCTCTCATAATTACGCACCTCTCCTATAGATGGACACTCTAGATTCCTGAAAACTTACCACAGGGTCAAGAAGGAATTTTTTGGGAAGGTCTTAAATATGATGTTCAAATTTTCGTGGCCGAAATCTTGGTTTTCCAATAGAATATGGTGGAAACAGTTAAGACCCCGGGACTTCTACAACCATTAGACATATCTTTCTAGCACTGGGAAGAAGTCTAAATGGATTTTATCACGGGTCTACCCAAGTTAAAAGGGAAGAATGTTATTATGGTGGTTTTTGATAGACTCATGAAGTATGCACATTTTTGTGCACTCTCTCACCCTTTTAATGCAAGTACAATAGCCGCATATTTTCTGGAAACAGTTCAAAAGTTACATGGAAATACAAAGATTATTGTAAGCGATAGAGATTCAATTTTCATTGGAAAATTTTGGACCGAATTATTTTCTTGTTTGGGTACCCAATTTATTTTTGGTTTTCACAAAGGTTAAGCTTGGTGACTATGCATGCAACCTCCAGTCACTTAATTATTTATTATGTGGATAATGGGCATCCCATGTAAGGTAGCACAATTAATTATTTTTGTCTCACAGGTTACAGGTCTGATATTCTCTCCATATCTGAGCTTGTGTTTTTTCTTAACATTGCACGGTGGTTGAAGTGTTAGCTTGATCCGAGTCCCATTAGAATCCACCTCATATGGCCACCTCTACCTTAATGTATGCATATTTACTATGTTTTGTCAGGAATGTTTTATGCCTTTACTTTCATCGATGCTTATCCTATGTTTTCCCTAACCAGATCCTCATATATTTTATTAGATGTTGGTCGTGCTCATTTGGTTTGGTTATCCCGCGGCTCTACTACTGGGTGTTCACTTGGCCTCTTTCTATTTGAGGATTGAATTTTTTCATGACCACTGACTGTAGCATTTGATATGTGTTTTAATTGTCTTCCTATAGTGTAATTTTTTATTTGAGTAATTTCATGAGCATATACATCATGACTTATGGTGGTTCCTTATGATGTGGGGATCCCATTAGGTGGATTTGGATTCCTCTTCGTAAACCTGGCTACATAAGAATAGTAAAAAATACATAAGAATATATAGAAAATAAGGCTACAAACTTCATTCCTATATCTATTCATCCGCTGCACCCAACTGCACAGTGGAGAATTATTCCATTGGGGAGGCCCCTTCCTGCTCAAGAATTAGTCTACTATTCCCTCTATATAATCCTCCCAAATCTGCCTGAAGTTCGCTGAGAGTCTCCTTCAACTGGAAAAAGTCGGTCTCATTTCTTACATTACAAGTCTTGAGGCTGCCTATGTTTCATATCTACTATATCCCTCCAAATCTCCTCGTTTATTGAATTTTGAATCCTCTCCATATCTTGCAACATGCACCTTATATACTTTACCTCACCAACTTAAACCCAGGAGCTTCCCTCGACATCATCCATGCTGGAATCATTCTTTGTTATTTCAACATAGATTTTCTTGTTCTCATAGAGAATGGATGAAGCGATCTTGAAAACACATCTCAACATCTTCTTGTAGTATGCCATGGTGTTTTTCAGTTCCATCATCTCTCCCAACATCTTCTCCATTATGACGTCCTCCATAGACAATAGCGGGTTCCTTCCTATATCAACTGACTTATTTCCCTCTTGGCTTTGAAAAATGTTGTTCTATTTTGTCTCCCATAAATATGCATATGCTTGAAGAGTGTCTCAACTATTCCATATTTGACAATCTCAAACATGTGGAATGGATCTCCCATATCCATGTGCATGCTCTCCACGAAGGAATTCACATGGGTTCCTTTTCAATTCATTCGAATAAGGATGGAGAATGGAAATGATCCAGGACAAGATCCTTTAATGCTCATAAAAATAGTCCACCTAATCGACCTTCCATCTATCCTCTAGAGAACCATACTCATTCCACAATAGACTCTTCCATCCCACCCCAAAAAAATGGAGGCCAGGTTGGCTTGGGCCCTCCTTTGATGAATGCGAGGACTATAGTTCTTATTCTCCCCAACGTTCAGATCAAGGGACCAACCACCTATGATTAAAACATGAAATCCATTTGATGAACGAGCTAAAATTATCAATCAAAATTTCACCTTGATTTGGTTTCGTGCCTTTATTTACAAATGTATCAACTTTCCTATTGTTTTGACGCTTGACATGGAAGAATTGGATCATTGAGATATCACAGATATAATCCAAAATTCTCTTTTGAACTATCCTGGTCTCTTTTTCTTTTCTAGACTACATGTTTTGCATCTTTTGGATGGCTATCCAGGAGCCTCCAAAAACTTGAAAGGTTCCAATATTTAACTCTGTCATTCTTTCTATTCCTTGCATTAACTCTACCCATTCTACCTTATTATTCATCCTCTTCCCAATCCCCAAGAAAAGGATTGAATATTTCTTCCTCTAGGGTCAAATATGACCCCTCTCGACTAGCATCCCCTGTCTTTATTTTCAAGGTTCCATTAAAGAATAAAGCCATTTTTTTGGCTTCTTCTCCATAATTGGAATTCATCACAAGGAATATCTATTGCCCAACTCTTCTTCCTAGATAAAATTTTGGACTCGAGGGAGCTAATCCTGATATATTGTGAGGCCAATAGGAGTTCAAAACGGGAAATATTAATTGATTGTTTTATTGATTAGAACTGGGCCATAAGAAACTCTTTCATTTGCAGTTTATCTTTTAGGGAAGCTCTGCAAGGAGAAGCTTATTTCCCTCCAAATATCTCCTAATTCCTAACATCCAAATTTTCCATTTAATGTATTTAGGGATAGAACTCCATAAATTTACCATATATTTTTCATCTATTAAGGTACACATATAGCTTTGATTCCATCCTATAAAGAATCCCAAAACCTAGTTGGGAAGACTGAAAATGACCGCAAGGTCTTTTTTTGAATCAACCCAAACCTTCTTTGTGAAGGAACATTCTGTGAATATGCGTCTAATAGATTCTTCTTCATTCTTGCAAAGAACACATTTGTTTGGGCCTTCAATCCCCCTTTACCTTAGCTTTTTGGTAGTGCAAATTATTTGGTGGACTAAAAGCCACAAGAAGGCATTTATTTTGGGAGGACAGTCTGAGTTCCATAATTTCTTCCATACTCCTGATGCAAGAGGAGAGGGGAAATTGAGCAGAAAATTTATGTAACCCTATTTCACGTTGTATCTTCCTTTTGGTCCACATCCTCTAGTTTACCTATATCTTTTGCTTGAAGGAGCTTCCATTTAGCTAAAGAAGGAATATTTTGAAATCATCACACAAGTGAGGTGGGACTTCAATTTTTTTCCAATATTTCCATATCCCGCTTTCATACCAGACAAAGAAATCATAAGGATTTGATATTCCTTCCCCCCTTAACCATCCCTTAATCCCCTTCAATTATTCTTTCTCCTCCAGAGGAATAATTCATTATATTATCATCTTAAATGTCAATTTTATTTCCATTTATAGGTATCCATTGAAGATGATCTCTAATTAGCTATGCGGTGGCTTTGCATAAGTCCCAAATCTTTGATCTTATCCCGTTAAGTTCTCTAACAAGAAATTGAATCATGTTCCTTTTCATGTATTTTTTTCTTAGCACTTATTTCCACCATTCCTTCCCTCTCGTTATGAATCTCTAGAAAATATTGCCCCCCATTGATATGTTCATCAATCTTGCTTCCCTGATAGATATTCCTCCTTTCCCTTTTTCATTACGAATTGTTTCCCATTTAACTAAATGATTTTTTTTGTACCCATCCTTTTTCCCTGCCAAAGAAAGTTTCTAATATCTTTACCAAGGAAGTTAATTATTCCAATAGGAGCAAAAATAATAGAGCTCAAGAAAATAGGCATTGAGGAAACGACATATTTGATCAAACTGATTCTCCATGCTAAATTCAACCATTTGAATCCCCAAGACTGAATCCATCATTTTATTTTTTGAATTACATCTCCCCAATCTTCTACCTTGCTCGTTTTGAGCGATATGGGAATCCCCAAATACTTAAAGGATGTCCAGTTTCCAATCACTTTGAAACCAAGAATCTTTGAGATTTATGAAGTATGAATAGGAGAGAAATTCCAACTATAAATACAAAATTTCCCACCATTTGTTTCCCCTCTCGATGCCTTCATAAATATGGACAAATAATGGTTGAATTTCATGGCAGTTATTTTCGAGGTGCTTCCCAAGAGAATGGTATCATCAACAAAATGGGCATGATTGGTTTCTTTGACTGCTCCAGCCATAAGAATTCTAGGAAGGGTTCCATCTTCAATTTACTTAACGAGATTCTTGCTCAAAGCTTAAACAACAATTTTATATAGAAAGGGAAACACGGGAATTCCTAGAAAAGGCCTCTAGAAGCACTAAAGAAGTTCATTGGTCTTCCATTTATTAAGGGATATATACATGGGCTTCTTAAGCAGGATCTTATCCATTTTAAAATTTCATCAGAGAATCCAAAGGTATTCATGATTCTGAAGAGAAAGTTATGCCTTACTCTATCAAAGGAATTTTACAAATCTAACTTAATTTCCATTCCTTTTTTCTTCCTTTCATAACTTGAGTGTATCGATTACTGCATAATAATTATGTTTTCTTTAATCTATTTTTCTGCAATGAAAGAACACTGATTCTCTAAAATAAGCTTGGGAAGAATATTTTTGAGCCTACTTGCAATTATTTTTGTTAATATCTTGTATGACGCATTGCACATAGATATGGGCCTGAACATATTTAGGGATTTTGTTTTTCCTTTGGAATCAGAATGATGAAATATAAATTTGTTGCCCCCCAAAAAATTTCCCTCACCATCATGGATAATTTTAGGGGCTATATATAGCCCATGGGCTATATTAAGGGGGTTACAAAAATTTAGTAAGCTATTTTCTTATATCGAAAGTGTTTTTTCAGCTAAAATATATTCGCCGAATATTTATTAGAAAACAAATAAATCCAAACTGAATAGCCTCCCTTATATCAATGAGGAAAATTAAAAAAACTATTTTCTTCCTAGAAACGTCTCCCTCCAATCTATCTTTCGCCCCCAATTTCTAGAGAATTCTAGTGAAATCATTCCTTCATTGCCAATTTTCAGTAATGGAGGCTCCCAAGGGTTATTTCTCCCTCCATTTTCCTTGTAATCCAAGCATATGGTTGCATTTTCTTGTATTTTTAGTCAATTTCATGTGATACCTTCTTTGAGCCCTCGATTTCCAATATTGGAGGGAAAATCAAGGGCTATTTTGTTCTATATAAAGGCTACAGTGATTCATGGTTCACCCACATCAGATTGTGCTTGTAGGGTGAAGGTTTTGGTTGATGTGATTCCACTTTTAATTCTTATTTTTCTTGACATTTTAATCTTCATGTAACATCTCCATTGGAAAAATCTTAGGTCTTGAAGGGGCATGCAGCACATGCAATTTATCAAAGAATACAAACTCGTATCACACTTTTTATCCAATAATTAACATGGTATGCTTTTTATCATGCCTTTTATCCATAGTTACAATATATTATTATATTGTAAATTTGTTGTTTATTATGATTTTTATCATGGATGTTTTTTTAGGCCTATTGAATTCAAGGGCACTATTGATTATGAGGGATCATTTGGCGTTATTAGGATTATATTATATCCTAAGAGTATTGGTTCCGTGAAAGCGGTATAGAGCTCAAAATATATGATTTATTTTATTTCTAGTCATGTTTAAACTATCGACTAACATTTATATGTTGTTAGTGGATGCTACTCTTGTTGGCAATATGGCGGAGCTTATTGTCATTGATGTAAACTACATCAAGGCAGCAAACAAAGGCAACAAACAGAGTCATTGATGAGCAAGCAGTGTGATGAGAGACATTAACTATGAAGACATATATGTCAATGATTTTCAAGGCAAGCTTGGATGGACTATGATGCTTAGAGAAAATTGGGATGTCTATTGTCTGGTTTACATGAGGATTCTCATGAAGACAAATATGTTGCATACATTTTAGATGTGTTGATATTATGTTGACAGAGACATTGCTGAAGTGGTATGATGACGAAGTTGCTCATGATGATAGCAGGCTATGATAGAACAAGGAAAATGTTTTACCTAATAGGTAGGACTTCCAGATAAATATGCCAAAATTATGAGTATGATAAATATGATATATGTTGATCTATAGTGAAAAATGAGGGAGATTGACAGGGCTCGGGTTATTTATCTTTCTGCCTCAAAGTTGTTTGATCCTCATTCTGACCCTGAAGCTTGGAATAAATGGCATGAAATCGAAGTGTAGCAAGCAAATAGATGAAGACAGAGAACAAGAGCAACAAAAATACACAACAGAGCAGCTAATAGAGGATAACAGAGCACAAAAGATATGCACTCTATAAATGCATGCCCGAAACCAATAGTGAAGAATATGACAGTGTGATGATAGAGATGCCATTAGCTGCAAGCATAATACATTGTGAGTGTTTATATGTACATGCGTTTACTAGGCTACCCTGCCAGCAAAATAGCAATCTTGACTACCTACATTGGTCAAAAACACTTGATCCATGATGTGATCAGACAAAAATGTGCCTCGCATCCTATCATTCGACCTCCGAGCAAGGTGACAACTGGTGAGAGGTTCCAAGGTCAACAAAATGACTATATATTGCTCTCTCTCGTCTGAACCATATTTGTAGGCCACCTTCGAGATGTTCGTAGACTTGTTTTTGCCATGTCGCATGCTCAGTTGGGCTTGTATGTATTCTGTCGTCGCTCTTTGTTCTAACAATGCTATGAATTACAACCCAACTTTCAACTACTATTGCAATGCCATGATAAGCTTGTTTGAAAGGCTATAGACACTTGTTGATCCATTGAGGGATGCTCATGGAAATGATGCCCACCGTTTGGGTGAAGATGGAGTTCGCAAATGGTAAGATTGTGTGAGGAATTCAATAGAGAACCCAATTCTGATAGTTAAGAGGAAGATCTTGTTCGCAGATGGAAGAAGGCTGCAGGGATTTGAATTAATTAAACTAGATTATTAATTTAAGTCTACAAATTGATAAAAATATGAAAGGGTGTGATTCTATAAATTAATAAATAGAATTATAAGAGATTTGAAGTGCGATCAGCATGATGATTTGAAAGGGTGTGAGTATGAAATGTTGTGTCTGTCCAGTTTGAAGAGGCATGAATCGATTATGGGAATGTCTGATGTTTGAATAGAAAAGGAAGAATATATAACTAGAAAGATGAAAAAGAAATAAAGTGTCGTAGTAGAAAATAATGAAAGGGCAGTGAGTACAAGACAAAATATAATCTTCAGATTGAAAGCCTATGACCATTGGAGAGATAAAATAATGGTAAAGATAATCATAAGAAACATTTTTGTTTGAAGAGGAAATTCAATAATATACACTGAAATCCCAGAAGAACAGAGTTTGTGCACATTTAAAATGAAGATCTGAAGTGATACAAAAACCAGAGAAAGAAAGTACAAGCCTCTGCATATTAAGGATTATCATCTGAAGTAGAGAAAGAGTCTAGAGAAGGTGTATGTATGAAGTAGCATTGAAGACCATAAGAAAAGACCTGGCTGAGTACAGATTCAAGAAGAAAAGTTGAATAGAAGAAAGAGACCAGGGAGTGCACAGTCAAGTAGAATAAGAGAGCAGTATAAAAGACAGCGACCAGCAAAGTAAAAAGACAGTGAAGATCGTTGTAGTAGCAAGGAAGAGACCAAGTGAAGATAGTAAGAGACAGAAGTTAAAGAAGACCTGAGAAGTATTATTAATATCAAGCAAGGGTTGTAGGGTGGTGCTAGGGAAGGATACATTCCTGCAAGGGGGGTCTTGGCCTCCTTCCAGTAGTTCCTAGAAAATCAGGGTATTGGTGTATCCTTGTCTGTAGGTACAGGAAGAAAATAGGGTGTGGATGCATCCTTCAGTGGTAGCTGAGAAACTTGTGGATTGGTGTCTCCAGCAACTTGTTTCTTGCAAAACATATTGTAAACATAATTTTGCGGTATCTAAAGTGTTTGTGGTTTACCCAATTGGGGTTCCACAATAAATTATGTGTTTTTATGTATCTTGTTGAATCCATGTTTTGATTAAAGCTTAATAAGTGGTTAAAAGGTAAAAAAAATTCATTACTTATTCATCCCCCCTCTCAGTATCGACCAATATTCCAACAATTGGTATCAAAGTGAGGTTCCTTCACTAACAGTTTAACCATTGGAAGGAATATCCTATTAAAACCCATTATGGATCAACAAGAAGAGATTTACACAAGAAATGGATCTCCAATACTTGGAAAAGAAGAATACATACTTTGGAGTACAAAAATGGAAAGTCATCTGAAGGCATTGGGACTTGATGTATGGAATTCAGTGATCACTGATTACTTCCCACCAAATAGATTAAGGACTCTAGCTCAAAAGAAAGCCAAGAAAAATAACTCAATGGCAATAAATACAATCCTTGATGGACTACCTGATGATGTCAAAGAGAAGATAGGTGTGTTAGTTTTTCAGAATTTACTTCAATCTGATCTAGGATCTTAACTGAGAGAACAACATGTACAGCATTTCTACAACATCTCAATCATGGACATAATAATGCAAGCACACAAGAGATAGTAGACACATAGATTTTCACTAGGGAAAACCATAAATGCGAAAAACCCCACAACTTCCTCAGAGATAGATAGAGAAATGAAACAACCCAGGCATAAGAGATAGTCTTCTCCTAGAAGTAGCTTCTCCTCCTCCACAAGTGCGCCACTCTCCAATGAGAGTACGAGAGAGAAAGTGAATGATCAAATAGAGTGCCTCCTGCACTCTATTTATACTTTACTTGACTTGCCTAATAACCTTTACTAGGTCGGCCTCAACTTAACCACATAACCTAGGGCCGACCCCCACTAGGGTGGTCTAATAACCCTTTAACCCACATGACTTATACAAGGCCGACGCCATCAAGGTGGTCTAATAGCCCATCAAGTATAAGTTACGACACTTACAATATAAATGATGACACTTCCGTATAGAGGAATAATAACATCTCTATAGGAATACAATATACATATATGGAATACATTCTGAAGTTACAAATACATCAACACTCCCTCTTAAGTAGGAAGGTATTTTTCGACACAGATCTGCTAACACAAGTCTTATTCTCTGGATCATCGTCACTGAATCATCATCATCGAATCATCGTCATCATCACTGCTGTTGCTATCTCAATCAATCTCCAATCTACTCGTCATAGGAAGTTCTACAGAGCCAGTCCTTTTTCATACTAGATGTAGGCCCACCACCTACAAGTCTTTATCATCTACAGAGCCAGCCCTTTTTCATGCTGGATGAACATCATGAACATCTCTAAGAGCAATCCATCAAGTAGGTACACCACAGGACTGATTATACTGCTTCTGCAAAACCTGCAAGATCTCTCAGGACTGATTACATTGCCTCTACAAAACCTATAAGAGCATCTTAGGACTGATCATATGCCTCTACAAAACCTGTGTACCATACTATCACATCATCATCTTCAAATCATCATCATCGTCCATGGAGCACAACCCAGATGTACACACACAACACTTATATACACCGGCATGGGAGGACCTACCTACCACCATGTGGGAATGACTCATCACTTACATCATGACCATGGGAGGACTCTCCTATCACCATGTCACCATGGAAGGAACTACCTGCCACCATGTCGGAAAGGCACAACACTTACATCATGACCATGGGAGGACTCTCCTATCACCATGTCACCATGGAAGGAATTACCTGCCACTATGTCAGAAAGGCATGGAAATTACATCAATGACCATGAGAGGACTCTCCTATCACCATGTCACCATGGAAGGAACTACCTACCATCATGTCGGAAAATCCCAACAGCCCTTACATCTCACCATGGGGAGACCTACCTACCACCATGTGAGAATGGCCCCAGCCCTTACATTTGCACCATAGGAGGACATACCTACCACTATGTGAGAATGGCTTGTGTGCATCTGTGTCTCTGGCCTCATCACTTCCCCTTAGAAGGAATCTCGATCTGAATTACACCAAGTCTCTCTCTGAAGTACTCAAACTTCACTTTGGCCAGTGGCTTGGTCAACACATCGACTATCTGCTTGTCCGTCGCAATATACAGGAGCTTCACTGCTCCTCTCTGCACCATATCCCTGATATAGTGGAGCTTCATCTCAATGTGCTTCAACTTGTCATGCAACACCGAGTTCTCTAACAACTTTACACAACTCTGGCTGTCGCAACATATACAAGTAGCACTCAACTAGAGATCAAAACAAATCAGACAGTAGCTTCCTAAGCCATACTACCTCACAACTAGCTGAACAAGCTGTGACATACTCTGCTTCGGCTGTACTCAGTGCCACACAGGATTGCTTCTGGCTAAACCAAGAGATCATACCGGATCCCATACTGAATCAACACCCCGAAGTGCTCTTTCGATCAATGGCACTGCCTACCCAATCCGAATAAACATAACCCTCCAGGTTAAACTTTTGATTCACCTCATACTTGAGCCCATAGTCAACTGTACCTTTCAGGTACCTTAGAATATGCTTTGCATCTATTAGGTGAACATGTCTCGGATCTATCAAATACTTGCTCAAGGTGTTCACTGCAAAGCAGATATATGGTCTCGTATTCGTCAGGTACATCAAGGACCCAATCATCTAAAGATACATCATCACATGATCATCCTGATCATCATCACAGCATCATCCTGATGCATATCATCCGGAGCAACACCCTGAAGCTCATCATCCTGATGCATATCATCCGGAGCAACACCCTGAAGCTCATCATCCATGATCATCCTGATTATACACTGCGTCCTCCTTATGCATACAAAGTATCTACCTGATACATGTCATCATACCTGATCCACCTAATCATACAATGTATCCACCTGATACATATCATGCATCTACTTGATGCATATCACATACATGATCCACTCGATCATACAATGTATCCACCTAATACATATACAAATACATGATCCACCTGATCATATCAAGCATCCAACATCATGCATATACATGATCCAACTGATCATACCAAGCAACATGATGCATCTGCATATACATGATCCAATTGATCATACCAAGCATCCAACATGATGCATATACATATACATGATCCAACTGATCATACAAAGCATCCAACTGATGCATATACAAAGCAATAACTGGAGAATCGTCTTGATGCTCATCACACAATGCTTACATCCACAGCCATGGGAAGGATCCTACTCTCGCCATGCTCAGAATGGCTCCTGCAAATGTGTCCATCACTTCTTCCTAGAAGTGTCATCAATCTGAAGAACACCAAGCAAGAAAGTTGTCTTGACATCCATCTGGTGTATATTCCATTTCATCACTTGCTTTGTATTTCTCTATGCTTCCTTTTGCAGCATTCTTGATCTTATAGATCCACTTGGAAGTCATAACAAATTTCCCTTCAGGTCTTGGGACCACATCCCAAACATCATTCTTCATGATCAACGGATCATGGCATTCTTCCCGGAACCTGGGAACTTCAATATATTCAATATCTTCAATAGATAACTTTGTTGCTGGAACAAATGTTGTAGTCCTTCTTTTGTAGGTGCTTATATACGATCTTTTCTACAAAACAAGTTAAATTGCATGATTAGAAACTTCTCATAGTTTTCAGAACAAATTCTTACACCTAAAGAAATATGTCATACAGTCATGCAATTATTTTAGCCAATGCTTCAATACAACATTTATCCATATCCGTAACTTTCTAGATGCCTTCCAATCTCTACCAGAACATTGTTAAGAGTTTGCACTACTCCAACATGTCAGCAAAGAGGTTTCATTCTAGATAAGTAGCAATGGAATGTTGTATAGTGCCATAGGCCACTTACCCATCACATGCATATTAGTGGTATACTGTTCGTTAATGCAATTATTCTAATATGCATAATACACACCCTGAGTCTAGGAACATAAGCATATACATCATTGAACAATATTATTTAAACAAACAAGTATGCAAGAAATGACAATTTAAATACTTATCTTTGTTTGGTTGTAGGGTGGACTCCCTCTCAATATTTGCTTCATTGCAGGAATTACTGGAGTGTGCTCCCTATTGATCTTTGATTCCTGGATTACCTGTCCTTGAACTTATACCCATCCTCTATCACTTATGCATACTTACTAGTATCATCATTGTGTTATCCTTGAGGTCTCATACATACATTCATTAGTATAATGTCAATACAATCAAGACACAATAATATTAAACATGTATAGTCATGATCATTTCAAACACGGATAATAAACATTAGTATTCAAGGTTTCAGGGAATACTTCTTTTACTCATGCATATTCTTATTTGACCAAATGACTTTTCTAGTTATTCATATCACCAATCAAGGTAAGAGACATAATATGCATAAACCCTTGATTACTTACATTTCTAACTTCATGAATAATCATTATCAACCATACAATAGTATAAGATCCTAACACAATGTAGGATTCTAACTTGATGTAGGAAAAACACACCTGGATATCATATTTGCTAGCTATGTCTAGCAATGTCTTCTTGTTCTCTTCAATGACTTGTGCTAGTTACCTGCATATCTCATAGGTTAACCATTATAGAACCAAGTTATACATACCTCATAAGTAGATCTTCTATGTGATCCATGACAATGGATGAATCTTTGTCTTCATGTCACCATGGTCATATGTTCTTGAACTAGAACATGATTTGTCTTTCTTGATGTACCTTTCATGTTAGTAGACAACATCAACCTCATACAACACCACAATGCATTAGTACAATCATAAGTGTCAAAACCCTAATCAATGAATATCTTCTATCATGCATTCATATTTTTATTAAGGTGATACGACAAGTCTAAAGTTAATCAAGATTGTACTAATCTTAATGAAGACAAACATACCATAAACTTAATCATGAACAGATCTTGAAACATACTTGGATAAGTCATACCTGTCAAGATTTCTTGTAATCTTCTTATGTAAGGACTTAGTCTCAACTCCCTCTGGAGTAGGAACTTCTTCACTTATGCAAGTGACTAATCCATTCTCTTCTAGGATTAACCCAATCCACTTTGATTTGCAGAAACTAGATCTAGAGCTAGATTAGGGTTTGTCAGAAAAACCCTAAAAATTCAAACTTTGAATTTCAAAGTTCTGAAAGGATAGAAAGATGTGCTTTTCAGAGCTGGTCAAGCTGGTATACTCAGAATTTGAAAACTGCAAAGTTTCACCCCTCAAAATTGCCTTTTAGATTTTCGGATTCACTCGGGAGGACCCTGAATTAGGGTTTGAGTTTCCCAGAGCTTCACCCAACCAAATAGTTTGATCCAAATCTCTAAACTTCGATTTTTCCAAGGAGCTTCCAGCTATGGTCACTGATTTAAAAAATTCCCATTTTTGCAGAAGCCCTAATTTTTTCACCTTTCCGATCAAAGTCCCGAACTAGCGTTTGATCAAGCCTGACCTTCTGTCCAACCAAAAAATTTGATCTTGGTCTCTAAATTTCTATTTTGATGAGGAGCATCTAGCCCTGGTCTCTGATACAAAAAATTCCAACATTCTTCAAAACCCTAAATTCCCGGAGCCATGAATGAAGGTGCTCAAAATCCAATTATGTTTTGACAAAAATATGCACCTGATTTTTTTTTATGTAACTCTGAAATTATGAATCCACAGGGTCTGAACCTGTGACTTGTGGTATCCTAACCTATCATCTTTCCAACCCCACAGGTCTGACCTTCATTGGATTCTCTGAGAGATATTAATGCCAAGTGTCGCAACGTGACCTGTTTATGGGATAAAACAGGAGAGGGAACTTGTACGGTGTGCCACATGTCACTCGTTCAAATTAGGACTCTGCAAACCTTACCTGAGAAACTAAAGTCCTTTCCATACCTGCAATTTTTTACGAAATTTCATTTGGAGCTTCCTAGCCCAATTTGTGACCTTTTTTCCTAGGTCACGTGTTTATGACTGAGATATGGAATTTGCAAAAACCCTAGATTGTACAGATCATAAAACACAAAGTACAATGATTCAGAAGTTTTGCTTTGGACACAAGATACATTGGGATCTTATCTTCGACCTGTAAATGTTTCAGATCCTGAAGCTTTTCCAAAATGGATTTATAGCAAAAGTTCTATGATGACTGGTTTTTTCTATATTAAGCCCTAGCTTCACAAGTGCAACAAGTGTCATAAATGCCATACCATGCCTTGTTTCAGGCCAGCTCTGATACCATGTTAGTTTTTCAGAATTTACTTCAATCTGATCTAGGATCTTAACTGAGAGAACAACATGTACAACATATCTATAGCATATCAATCATGTACATAATAATGCAAGCACACAAGAGACACTAGACACACAGAGTTTCACTGGGGAAAACTATAAAGGTGAAAAACCCCACAACTTCCTTAGAGATAGATAGAGAAATGATACAACCTTAGCATAAGAGATAGTCTTCTCCTAGCAGCAGCTTCTCCTCCTCCACAAGTGTGCCACTCTCCAATGAGAGTATGAGTGGGAAAGTGAATGATCAAATAGAGTGCCTCCCGCACTCTATTTATACTTTACTTGACTTGCCTAATAACCTTTACTAGGTCGGCCTCAACTTAACCACATAACATAGGGCTGACCCCCAATAGGGTGGTCTAATAACCCTTTAACCCACATGACTTATACAGGGCCGACCCCATCAAGGTGGTCTAATAACCCATCAAGTATAAGTTACGACACTTACAATAAAAATGATGACACTTCCGTATAGACGAATAATAACATCTCTATAGGAATACAAACACTTATGTATGGAGGAATAATAACATCTCTATAGGAATACAATATACACATATGAAATACATTCTGAAGTTACAAATACATCAACAAGGTGAATGTAACTCTGCAAAGGAACTTTGGGACAAGATAAAAGACCTCTACTCAGATGAGAAGTCAAAAGAAGCATATCAATCAGAACAAAGTTCAGTCTAGAACAATTCTAGTAATGAAGAAGACTCAGACAACAGAAATCCATCTTGAAGCTCAGCTTGGGTGTACTTTGGATGAACTGAGAAAATATAAACAAAGGTATAAACAACTAAAGGATCTTATGTTGGAGCAAAGGAGGAAACAAGGCTCAAAGAAAGAAGAACTTGAGCAAATCATAGTTGACTTTATAATCCAAGTTCAACTAGATCAAGAGAGATTGGAATCCTTGGAACAATCTCTTAACATGGAGCAACAAAAGGTTGAAGAGCTCCAATAACAGCTGCTAGAAAGTGAGGAAGAAAATCAGACCTTAAAAAGAGAAATAATGTCCTCACAAGAGGAGCTACACAGTAAAAGACAACAAGCAGCCATTAGCATGGAAGAAGCCAAGATTTTAAAAGAAGAAGTTGTTGGACTCAAGGATCAATTGAAGATTGTTGAAAAATTCAAGGAACTGAAGCTCTTGATAAAGTCCTCAATCTACAAAGATTTTCCTTGAACAAAATAGGCCTTGGATATGATCAAGACCATGCCAATGAAGGATCATACTCTTCCACTTTGAGAAATAATATTGAAAGTATGAAGTGTTGGGTTGATTCCCCCATAAATACAGCCATGCAACAGAAGAGCTACAAGAAGAAAAATCCATGTCATCATAAATATTTTCATCTGTATTTGAATAAAGGCTTCAGAAGAAATAGAGATGCAAGGAACTATTACAAGCTTGAAGACCAAGGATACCCCAAACATCTAAATGCATTCAATGGGTATTGTTTTTGTTGTAACCAGTATGGACACAAGGAAGCCAATTGCAAAACTTATGGAAGGAATAGTGAACCAAATAATAGAGGTACTTATATGTCTATCCGAAATGTTGAATGTTACAACTGTCATAACCTTGGACACATTACACGAGATTGTGATATGATAAGACCTCTTAGACCAAGAATCACAAAAATGTGGAGAAGAAAAACTGGAGTACAAAGCAAGAAAGATGATGAAGATCTTACACATGAAGTTGATCAAAGTAAAGAAAGGAGAATTCCTAAAGAATATTGTGACAAAATTGCATATCCTGATGGTGTCATGCAAATCAATAGTCCATTACGCAAGCAAGAGAATGAGGATATTTCACATGAAGTCAATCAAACCAATAAAATAAAAATGTCAATAGAAGATTCTAAGAAAGAAGGTGAAAAAGCTTTGATTAGACAAAATGATGAAAAGGACTTGGGAAGACTACAAATTTTATTTTAAGCTTTGACCAATTCCATGACATAAATGCAAGCCTAAGATTAATAAGCAACAAGAAAGATGAAATGGCTTATGTTGTATCAAACGAGGAAGACAAATTAAGTATTGATGATGAATTCTCAAGTTATATTTCAGATAAGAAAATTGAGAACTTCACCCAAGTAAATGGAGGTGATGAAGATTCTAATTATCAAACAAATGAAGGATGCTCATTGGCATATCTATTTGAATCCTCTAAAGAAAAATCCCTTGACTACATGAACAATAAATGAAGTGCTCTAGGACAAAGCATCAAGTTGATGAAATTGTGGACAAAGAAAAGAATGAGTTTGAAAATGCTAAAGATATTAACCACTCCTTAACTATAACATTTCCAGAACATACACCTTGGGATAATTAGAAGTTATTGATACAGTTGATAATAAGCCACATTGTTTGTAAGACAATTTTTGAGGTTTGAAGTCTATCTAATTACCTATAGCAGCATGACTACTTTAAAAGCATTGAAAATAATGTTGAGATGTTTCAAAATGAAGAAAGACAACAAGGCAGAACCTTGAAGTACATTGATCTTACTCTTGAAACCAGGTTACAAAAAGAAACAAGTGCAGATCTAAAAGTAGAGGAGCATAAAGGAACAAATCTTAAAGAGACTAAGGGCTGCAGATTCGGCCCAGAAAATGGCAGTATATTGCAGAATTTGAGGATGGATGTGAAGAAATGCTTTATCGATATTTTGGAAGAAAGTCAGGACCAAGTGTCAAACACAAGAAGTTATGAATGTAAAGTGATTTCACTTGCAAAAGCTGCAAAAGGCTCAGCTGTCCTCCAAAATGGTCAACCTTGTGTTTGCCAAAGCTTGTAGGCATAAAATCATAGCAAATTGTTTGTCTTGTGGCAAGGGCTATGGATCCGTGTTTGGAAACTTTATGGGGAGTTACATTCTATCTTGTAGAGTCTGAGGTTGACAGAAAAAGAGGTTCTCATATGGTGTACAAATTTAGCATGTGATGAGAAAATGGATGAACTGTTTACATAGGTACAGGAATGCCATGTGGCATTTTGTAAGGAATTTAATAGGTATGTGTTTCATGTTGATATATGGTGGATATGTTGGCAGAGGTTGAAACAATTTGTAACACATATACAATTGCTTAAATCACTCTCAGAAAGTCTTCTTCCATTTACCAAGGATAAGTGCCAGGTTACTTTGAACATTGCTGAGGTTTTTGAATAGTGTAAATAACATTTGGTGTACAGTCAACATCAAGATCACCTGTAGATTCAATACCACATCAGAGGCATTTGTGGTTGTTAGGTGTTCATCCTCTGGAATGTATTGGTACTACAAAGTTGAGCAGTTCAGTTCCTGATATGTTCTATAGATGGCATTTAGTCTTGTGGGTGTTGTCACATCAATTTGTAATGAAGAGTGGGTGCTCAAAGATAATCAGGTTCTAGGATCAAAACAGGGATGACCATACATGTCTGATGTTACCACCAAATTGACTAAGTTTGTAGTTGAATGTGTTTGCCCCACCATTGGTAAACATGAATGACTTGCACCCTTGAAGAAACTATATCCTAAGTTTCTATAATGGATCATCATAAGTGTTGTGATATAATCCTCTGATAAATAAGAAGTTTGAGGTAGTTTGGAAAGACTCAAGTATTAAAGATATATTTTGACTTACAGGAAGCAGCTTGAACAATATTGATGGTAGGGGGAGTTGTCACTAAGAAGAGGTGAAGCAACTAAGCAAAGAAAGCAACAAACATGGGACATTGATTACAAAGGGAGAAGACTGAAGAATGATGACTAGATGTGATCAAGGAGAATAGGTAACATATGAAGGAGCAACTCTATTGAAAGAATAATCTTGGTGAAGACTTGAAGATCACATCTAAGGCCCTCCTGGTTGATCTTGTGGCAAGATAAATAGAACATGAACTATTTAAAAGGGACATCAAGTACAGTATCAGCACCAAAGAAAGAAGAAATGCTTGTTATACAAGAAGCAGGTGAATATTTCTTCTCAGCTTCAAGTTTGGATGCTATTGAATATGAAAGGCTAAGGAGTGCTTTGACCTTTTCCCAAATAGTAAACAAGTCAATGATGAGTTACGATGAGGAAGGATACCTCAAGTGTTTCAGTGAAAGTACATCAGTTCATGGGGAGACAGTGATTAGAGTTAGGGGGATTTATTCAACCCTTTGCCCTTGATGTCAAAGGGGGAGAAATGGAAATTGTGTTGCCATCAATGCCAAAGGGGGAGATTGTTGGCAATATGGCAGAGCTTGTTGTCATTCATGGCAACTAGATTAGAGTAGCAAACAGAGGCAACAAGTAGAGTCATTGATGAGCAAGCAATGTGATGAAAGAGATTACCTATGATGACATATATGTTAATGATTTTCAAGGCAAGCTTGGATGGACTATGATGCTCAGAGAAAATTTGGATGTCTACAGTCTAGCTTACATGAGGATACTCATGAAGACAAATATGTTGCATACATTTCAGATGTGTTGATATTATGTTGACAGAGCCATTGATGAAGTGGTATGATGACGAAGCTGCTCATGATGATGGCAAGCTATGATAGAACAGGGAAAATGTTTTACCTAATAGGAAGGACTTCCAAATAAATATGTCAAAATTATGAATATGATAAATATGATATATGCTGATCTGTAGTGAAAAATGAGGGAGATTGACAGGGCTCGAGTTATTTATGTTTATGCCTCACAGTTGGCTGATCCTCGTTCTGACCTTGAAGCTTGGAATAAATAGCATGAAATTGAAGTGCAGCAAGCAAATAGATGATGACAGAGAATAAGAGAAACAAAAATACATGCCAGAGCAACTAATAGAGGATAACAGAGCACAAAAGATATGCACGCCAGAAATGCATGCTAGAAACCGATAGTGAAGCAGATGACAGTGTGATGACAGAGATGCCATTAGCTGCAAGCATAATACGTTGTGAGTGTTTATATGTACATGCGTTTACTAGGCTACACTTCCAGCAAAATATCAATCTTGACTACCTACAATGGTCAAAATCACTTGATCCATGATGCGATCAGACAAAAATGTGCCTCGCATCCTCTCATTCGATCTCTGAGCAAGATGACAACTAGTGACAAGCTCTAAGGACAAAAAAATGACTATATATTGCTCTCTCTTGTCTGAACCATATTTGTAGGCCAACTTCAAGATATTCATAGACTTGTTGTTTCCATGTCCCGTGCTCAGTTGGGCTTGTATGTACTCTGTCATTGCTCTTTGTTCGAACAATGCTATGAATTACATCCCACCTTTCAACTACAACTCCAACGCTGGGATAAGCTTGTTTGAAAGACTACAGACACTTGTCGATCCATTGAGGGATGCTCATGGAAATGATGCCCGCGTTTTGGGAGAAGATGGAGTTCGCAGATGGTAATATCGTGTGAGGAAGTCAACAGAGAACCCAAGCCTGACAATTATGAGTGTTGGTTGTGGAGCCAGATCTTCTAGTCTCATAGATGATATTGTATCAGCCGTGTTTGTACCCCAGTTTTATATGATATGTAGGTGTACTGTATGCTCACCTCAGTGGGGGGGCATCGCCCCCCCACGGGGTTCCAAGGGGGACCATCCCCCCTGGCTGGGGGGTCCGGGGGCAGCGCCCCCTTAGAAATTTTTTTGGGGCTCCTTTCGCCAGCTGTTTCACGGGCCCATGGTTTTGGGTATCCCGTGGTATTTTTCCATTGTATTGCCCTTATAAAATAAAGACATTCTAATATGGCTAGGTATGATGATGTTTTGGGTTTTATGCATTGTAAAGATCTCTGAGATCAGGAGAGAGACTGTGAAAACAGAGAAGAGGAAGTGCAGTGGTTGTGCTGCAGGTTGTATCCCTTCACCTTGCTAGACGGTAATAATAATAAGGACTGGCAAATTCAGTGTGGACATAGCCCAAGTTGGGTGAACCACGATATATCTGTGTCTCTCTTGTAATGTGTATGTGTGATTATATTTGCATTTCTGTTTATTGTTATTGCTCTGCGATCCTGTTTTTCTAACAATTGGTATCAGAGCCAAAGGTCTATTTGGTAGTTAAACCCGCAGGAAGCTAGGGTTTCTGGTTTGAGTGGGAGCAATGGCAGAAGAAGGAAAGTTTAAGGTCGAGAAGTTTAACAGCCAAAACTTCGGGTTATGGAAGATGCAAATGGAGGACTATCTGTACCAGAAGGATCTATTCCTACCGTTGGGAGGAAAAGCAAAGCAGCCGATGGATATGAAGGATGAAGAATGGGAGGTTCTTGACAAAAAGGCTCTAGGAACAATACGATTGAGCCTGGCTTCGTCGGTGGCTTTCAATATCTCAAAAGAAACGACAACAGAGGGTTTGATGAGCGCATTGGGTAAGCTGTATGAAAAACCCTCGACCTCCAACAAGGTATTTCTAATGAAGCATTTATTTAATATGAAGATGTCTGAAGGTGTATTTGTTACTGATCATTTAAATGAGTTTAATACGGTTACAAATCAGCTAAGTTCTGCAAGTGTGAACTTTGATGATGAGGTTAGGGCTCTTCTAATCTTGTGTT
Organism: Larix kaempferi; assembly: GCA_027924585.1. Lineage (NCBI taxonomy): Eukaryota > Viridiplantae > Streptophyta > Pinopsida > Pinales > Pinaceae > Larix > Larix kaempferi. The sequence continues at coordinate 56,135,881 of BSBM01000510.1, forward strand.
CATTGCCAAAAAGTTGGAATAGCTTGGTCATGGCTGTAAGTAACTCTCTCTCTGGTTCAAACACCTTGAAATTTGATGATGTTATTGGTGTTATTCTTAGCGAGGAAATGCGAAGAAAAAGCACAGGTGAGACATCAGGTAATGTGTTGACCATGGAGAGCAAGGGAAGACAAAAGGAGAGAGGAAAGAGCCAAGGTAATCATGGAAAGTCTAAAATGGGCAGATCCAAGTCCAGATTGGGAAAGATAGAGTGCTGAAACTGTGGAAAGAAAGGACATCTGAAGAAAGACTGCAAATCTCTAAAGAAGAAAGGAGATGCACAGAAGGAAACTACCCAGGAAGCAAATGTAGCAGGTGATGTGTTACAAGATACTTTGATTCTTGCATTAGATAATACTAGTGATTATTAGGTAGTAGATTTAGGAGCTTCATGTCATGCTACACCCCATAGGAAATACTTTCATGAGTATGCTCCTGGCGACTTTGGACATGTTTTATTGGGTGATGATGAGCCATGTAAAATTGTTGGAATGGGTAAGGTATGGATAAAAGTTAAGAATGGAACTAATTGGTTGTTGAAAGAAGTAAGGCATATTCCTGGTATGAAAATAAATTTGATCTCAATAGGGTATTTGGGAGATGGCGGCTGTCTATCTACGTTCGGAGAAAAGTGGTGGAAGATCACTAAAGGATCAATGGTGATAGCAAAAGGAGACAGAGTAGGTACATTGTATTTATGTCCTCATAATAATGACCATTCCATCTCTTTAGCTTCCACAGGAACAAATACAGCATTGTGGCATCATAGGCTTGGCCACATGAGTGAGAAGGGGATGCAGATTCTCCACTCAAGGAAGTTACTGCCGGATTTGAAGCAGGTAAGTTTGGAATTCTGTGAAAACTATGTTTATGGAAAACATAAGAGAGTCAGATTTCTCAGGGTTGGGAAACAGAAGAAGAATGAAAAATTAGAGCTTCTGCATACAGATGTATGGGGACCGGCTCAGGTACAATCTCTTGGTGGCTCTCATTATTATGTTACATTTATTGATGATACAACTAGAAAAACTTGGGTTTATTGCATTAGACAGAAATTTGATGTGTTTGCTACTTTTAAGAAGTGGAAAGCTTTGGTTGAGAATGAGACAGGAAAAGGATTGAAGTGTCTCAGATCTGATAATGGAGGTGAGTACTGCGGAAAGGAGTTTGATAGTTACTGTTCATACCATGGGATTCGTAGAGAGAAGACAGTCCTAGGAACACCACAGGAAAATGGTGTGTCAGAAAGGATGAACAGAATGATCATGGAGCGTGCAAGGTGTATGATACTGCATGCAGGGTTGCCCTTACACTTTTCGACGGATGCTGTAAATACTACTGTTTATTTAATAAACAGAGGACCTTCAAGTGCTTTGGATGGTGGTATTCCAGAGGAAGCATGGACAGATAAAAAGGTAAACTACTTATTTCTGAGAACGTTTGGTTGTGAAGCATTTGTCCATATTGATAAAGAAAATAGAACAAATCTTGAAGATAAATCCAAGAAATGTACCTTTATTGGATATGGGGTTGATGAATTTGGTTATTGTTTATGGGATTATGAAAATAACAAAATCATCAGGAGTAGAGATGTGATATTCAATGAAAAGGTCATGTATAAAGATCAGTTGCAGGGAAATAAACAGGAAACGGAAAACACAGAGTATATAGTGCTTGATGAAATTAAAGAAAATTAAGTTCCGAAGGTGCCAAAAAATCAAGAGCAGCAGCAAGTACCTGAAACTCCTACAACTGTAAGAAGATCTACCAGGTTAAGTAGACTCCCTGAACGATACTCTCCTTCAATGTATTATTTATTAATGACTGATTTTGGTAAACCAGAATGTTATGAAGAAGCAGTGCAGATGGAAACTAGAAAGAAGTGGGAGCAAGGCATGAATGAGGAGATGGACTCATTGGTAGGAAACCAGACTTGGGATTTGGTTCAGTTGTCTGCTGGTAAAAGAGCATTGCAAAACAAATGGATTTACAGGTTGAAAGAAGAAGAAGGAGGTAAGAAGCGGTACAAGGCCAGAATTGTTGTAAAGGGGTTTGCACAGAAGAAAGATATAGATTTTGATGAAATATTTTCTCCTGTTGTTAAGATGACTTCAATTAGGACTATCTTAAGTCTAGTGGCGGTCGAAGATTTGCATCTTGAACAGTTAGATGTAAAAACAGCCTTCCTCCATGGGGATTTAGAGGAAGAAATATATATGCAGCAGCCACAAGGGTATGAGGTCAAAGGTAAGGAGGATTTGGTATGCAAGTTGAAAAAGAGCTTGTATGGTTTGAAGCAAGCTCCAAGGCAGTGGTATCTAAAGTTTGACAGGTTTATGACAGAACAAGGTTATAGTAGATGTCATTCTGACTGCTATGTTTATTTCAAGAAGCTAGACAATGGAAGATATATTATCTTGTTATTATATGTGGATGACATGCTTGTTGCAGGGTCTGACATGCAGGATATAAATGTACTCAAAAGGAAGCTAGCTAATTCATTTGCAATGAAGGATTTGGGTGCTGCAAAGCAAATCCTTGGTATGAGAATAACGAGAGACAGAAAAAATCGCAAATCGACATTGTCTCAAAGTGAGTACATACAAAAGGTGTTGAAGAGGTCCAGAATGCAGAATGCAAAACCTGTAAGTACACCTTTGGCTAGCCATTTTAGTCTAAGTAAGGAAATGTGTCCCAAGACACAAGAAGAGACATATTACATGTCCAAGATTCCCTATCAATCAGCAGTTGGCAGCTTGATGTATGCCATGGTCTGCACAAGACCAGATATTGCACATGCAGTGGGAGTTGTGAGCAGATATATGAACAATCCAGGTAAAGAACATTGGAAGGCAGTACAGTGGATTCTCAGGTATTTGAGAGGTACTACCACTGAGGCATTATGTTTTGGAGGTTCAGACATTGTTCTACAGGGATATGTTGATGCAGATATGGCAGGTGACAAGGATAGCAGGAGGAGCACCACAGGGTATGTGTTTACTATAGGTGGAACAACAGTAAGCTGGATTTCGAAACTACAAAAGGTTGTTGCACTTTCAACAACAGAAGCAGAGTATGTTGCCATTACAGAGGCTAGTAAAGAGATGATTTGGTTGCAGAAGTTTATGTAGGAAGTGGGTAAGAAGCAGAAGGATAGCAGATTGTATAGTGACAACCAGAGTGCCATTCACCTTGCAAAGAAATCAGCATTCCATTCTAGGACTAAACATATACAGCTCAAGTACTATTTCATATGCTCTGTTCTGGAAGATGAACTGTTGAAGCTGAAAAAGATACATACTAGCCAGAATCCTGCAGACATGTTCACAAAGGTAGTGACCAGAGAGAAACTGAGTTCGTGCTCGGTTTCAGTTGGCCTTCTAGCATGAAGGTGAAGAGGAGAAATTTTCCAAGTCCAAGTCCAGCAAGTGTAGCAGCGGTGGAGTTGCTGTGATCAGTCTCAAAGTGGGAGATTGTTGGTTGTGGAGCCAGATCTTCTAGTCTCATAGATGATATTGTATCAGCCGTGTTTGTACCCCAGTTTTATATGATATTTAGGTGGACTGTACACTCACCCTAGCAGGGGGGCATCGCCCCCCCATGAGGTTCCAGGGGGGACCATCCCCCCTGGCTGGGGGGTCCGGGGGCAGCACCCCCGAGAAATGGGGGTCCGGGGGCAATGCCGCCGAAGAAAATTTTTTGGGGCTATTTTCGCCAGCTGTTTCGCGGGCCCATGGTTTTGGGTATCCCGTGGTATTTTCGCATTGTATTTCCCTTATAAAATAAAGACATTGTAATACGGCTAGGTATGATGATGTATTGGGTTTTATGCATTGTAAAGATCTCTGAGATTAGGAGAGAGACTGTGAAAACAGAGAAGAGGAAGTGCAGTGGTTGTGCTGCAGGTTGTATCCCTTCACCTTGCTAGACGGTAATAATAATAAGGACTGGCAAATTCAGTGTGGACATAGCCCAAGTTGGGTGAACCAGGATATATCTATGTCTCTCTTGTAATGTGTATGTGTGATTATATTTGCATTTCTGTTTATTGTTATTGCTCTGCGATCCTCTTTTTCTAACAAAGAGGAAGATCTTATTCGCAAATGGAAGAAGGCCACAGGGATTTGAATTAATTAAACTAGGTTATTAATTTAAGCCTACAAATTGATAAAAATCTGAAAGGGAGTGATTCTATAAATTAATAGACAAAATTATAAGAGATTTGAAGTGCAATCAGCATGGTGATTTGAAAGGGCGTGAGTATGAAATGTTGTGTCTGTCCAGTTTGAAGAGGTATGAGTTGATTCTGGGAAGGTTTGATGTTTGAATAGAAAAGGAAGAATATATAACCAGAAAGATGAAATAGAAATAAAATGTCTCAGTAGAAAATAATGAAAGCGCAGTGAGTAAAAGACAAAATATAATCTTCAGATTGAAAGCCTATGACCATTGGAGAGATAAAATAATGGTAAAGATAATCATAAGAAACATTTTTGTTTGAAGAGGAAATTCAATAATATACACTGAAAGCCCAGAAGAACAGAGTTTCTGCACATTTAAAATGAAGATCTGAAGTGATACAAAAACCAAAGAAAGAAAGTACAAGCCTCTGCATATTAAGGATTATCATCTGAAGCAGAGCAAGAGTCTATAGAAGGTGTATGTATGAATCAACATTGAAGACCATAAGAAAAGACCAGGCTGAGTACAGATTCAAGAAGAAAAGCTAAATAGAAGAAAGAGACCAGGGAGTGCACAGTCAAGCAGAAGAAGAGAGTAGTATAAAAGATAGAGACCAGCAAAGTAAAAAGACAGCGAAGATCCCTGTAGTAGCAAGGCAGAGACCAAGTGAAGATAGTAAGAGACAAAAGTTAAAGAAGACCTGAAAAGTATTATTAATATCAAGCAAGGTTGGTAGGGTGGTGCTAGGGCAGGATACATGCTTGCAAGGGGGATCTTGGCCTCCTTCCAGTAGTGGTTAGAAAATTAGGGTATTGGTGTATCCTTATCTGTAGGTGCAGGCAAAAACTAGGGTGTGGGTGCATCCTTCAGTGGTAGCTGAGAAACTTGGGGATTGGTGTCTCTAGGAATTTGTTGCTTGCAAAACATATTGTAAACATAATTTTGCAGTATAGAAAGTGTTTGTGGTTTACCCAATTGGGGTTCCATGATAAATTCTGTGTTTTTGTGTATCTTATTGATTCCATGTTTTGATTAAAGCTTAATAAGTGGTTAAAAGGTTAAAAGAATTCAATACTGATTCACCCCCCCCTCTTAGTATTTACCAATATTCCAACAACTCTTGATGGAGATATGCCACATTGTTTTTATATATTCAAACTGAATTTGACCCAGTTGTTTAAAATGTGCTTTTATTAGGATGTTGCTATGCAATTATTATTGCATATAAGACATTAAGACGTTAATGAGAGTGTACATGTTCATATTTTATTTATGTTATTGTTAATGTTTGGGATGTTTGTATTATAAATGAATAGACACTGATTATAATGGTCGGGCTACAATGGAATGGTCATTATTTTGGATGTCTTCTTGTAGAGTTTTCCAAAGTGTTATGGTAGATTCTTTTATGTAGATTGAGAATTTTGTGACTCGCATATTTTTTATTCGTATTGCCAAGTTCATCAATTTTATTTGTGACCTAAATTTGTCGATTTCAATACTTGTTTTACAATATTTTTTTTGTAAGGGTCATTCAGAAGTAAAATGTTTTTTGGTGATTTGTTTTGATGTGTAATTACTATCATCATCGACAAATGGATATAGTTATGTATGATAAATATATGATTTAGTTGGAACATGATACTTCATTTCCATCAAGATTGTATATAATATGTACAGGGAATGTTTGACCTAAGATGTAGATATTATGTTATTTGATACCTAGTCTTTTGCATTCAATGGGGGTGCTAAAACAATTTCACCACATTTTGCATGCTTTCAAAAATTTCAAGGACATGGATACAAACACCTCCTCAGTTTATCTAAGAAAAAGTAGTCTTTAACAGAGTAGTTCAAATGATATGTGTGATGATGCACTAATGTGCTTTCTATTCTTGTTAGTGTATGTTCTTATTTCTAATAACCACTATACGTTTCTAACTAACTCTAAAAATTCTAAATCAAATGACATAATTCATATTTTGATTGTCAACAAAAGAAAAGAAAAAGTGGCATTCATATCTATAAACAAATAAGTATGTTATTTTTTTCTTAGAGGGTAGCTTAAAAATGAGAGATTTGTAAAATAAGCTAATTGAGAATTCATACACTATATTAAGGTTGAGGGTCTCGATAATACTCCACATTGTAATAATGGTTCATGGGTGCTATAATCACTCCACAGTGTAAAGTGTTCAATTCTATCAGTTTGTCGGTATGTCAAGATTTGGGTTCCCACATGTCCATTGGACCATTAAGGGATGAGATAAAAAGTGGACTGATCCACATCGCAGTTGGCATTATTGACGGATATTAACTTTGACACATCTTCGACAAGTTTCGACTTCAACAACTCCATGACTTCGACATGTTCCGCAACCTCACAGTTTCGCGACATCGACATGCATCATTGATCTACGACATGCGACTATCGAACTTCGACAGACTGTCTCTCTGTCTTCCAGTCGATTGTAATGGTTGAACTATTGAACCATTCTAAGTTATTTTGTAACTGAACGTAACGGGAAAGCACCCAAGCATCTCAGGACTCTCTATATAAGCATGTAAACTATTGTAATATAGAAAGCATAGAATCAATCGATGATCTCATATCCAGTAATAGAAGATCAATTCGCTTTCCTGCGTATTATCTATGTACATTTGTGTTTTGTTTTTGTAGTGTATTCCTGCTTTGCGCATTTCATTTCTTAAGCTTTCACCATTTCGTTTATTTTCCCAAGCTTTGTTCTGCTTTTTCTCTTGAGGATTCAAGTACATGTGATGAGAGTATGACTGAGAAAAAACATATATTGAAATAAATATATTATACTTACTGGTATTCTGACGAATTTTTTCCTTCCTTGGATATTTTCAAGCATTAGTTCCATGACTGGTGTCATTTTATTATAGTTTTGAAGCTTAATATATAAATATTTCATATTTGACTTTCTCCATTTGCCTATATACTATTATGCTGTAATATAATTTGTATGTACTCTATAAAATAATTACTCAAATCATTTGTTTATTTCTCTGTTTGATACAGATATCAAATCTATCATCTTATTAATTTGTTTATTTCTCTGTTTGACACAAATATCAAATCTACCGTCTTATTAAGTTTTATTGATAGGATTGAATGCATGATATCATTTATTTATTAAATAATGAATTGAAATATTTGTATTTTCACAGATATTTTAAAACAATTAGTTAATAATTATTAGGCTCAAATATTGAAATACTAAATGTTGATTATCCTTTGATGTTTATGTTATTGGAATAAGAAAGAAATTTCTTATTTCCTTACTCTTTCATCATAAAAAATTTTACAAATCAGAAAGTTGTTTTAATTTTAACTTTGATAAATTATTTTTCTAGTCAAAGTTATTTACTATCTGATGTTTATATTAGAGACAGAGACTCTCATTTAGAGAGAAACACATAAATTAGATATAAACAATTAGGTTTCAGTCAATAGTTTTCTATAGGAATTTTATAGTTTGTAAATAAATTGATTAGTTTAAACTTTAGTTAGGATTTAGTTTAGGAACTAATTTTTCTAAGTTTAAGTGGTTGGACTCTTCTTAAAAGAGTGAAAAAATAGATGGTAGCAGGACCACAACCCGCGAGAATCAACTAATCCAAACGCATCGGAAGTTGCAATAAGCGACTTGTGTGGGTTGATTTTTCGTAGTTGGCCTTGGTCATAACATCAAGCCAACAAGACCCCATCGACACATGGGATAAATTCGTTGAACACATCCGAAAGGAATTTTACCCGCCCAAGTACCTCGAACACCAGTATAAGAAGTGGCAACAGCTAAGGCAATGGAAAGACCAATCAGTACAAAGTTACACCGATGAGTTCTATCAACTCATGGCTAGGCTTGGCATCTAAGAAGAAGATAAATTGCTTGTTTTGAATTACATCAGCGGATTGTCCCAGTATATTCAGCAAGAGATGGAATTTTTGACTGTCATTACACTTGCGGATGCATTTCACTATGCTAGTAAAGTCAAAACAAAGCAAAAGGGAAAAGCGTGCTTTGTAACAAAGATGACATCAGGACGACCACTTGACAAGAAGACATCATCCAACTTCGACAAGTTGAAATCTTCTTAACCGACTCCGCAAATCTAGGTCATGGAAAAAATCCTTTCCAGAAAAGGGAACGTAGCAAACAACCGTCGACCGAAAAATGGTATGATTACCACCACTCATCTTGGCATGATATGTCTGAATGCAAAGATCGGAAGAATTTTTTGGAAAAAGTGTCGACATCCGACACATTCAACAAGACGGTGGAAGAATCTAATCCAGATGCAATGACCCTTTTGACATCAACATAGACCACTCTAGTAGCCTCGACTATCGTTGACAAGGAGGAATGAGAGTGCTTGTTCCATACACGGATATGGGTCCAGCACAACCCATTACATCTTATTGTGGATAACAGTATCCAGAAGAACTTCATTTCTGAAGTTCTTGTGAAGAAACTAGATCTTGTTACCACTCTGTATCTTCAGCCTTACAACATCTGTTGGATGAAGGATGGACAGGAACTACAGATCACCCAACAATGCAAACTTTCCTACTTCATAAATCCTTTTGAAGATGAAGTACTCTGCGACGTAGCACCACTCTCCGTAACCGATGCCCTGTTTGGGAAACCTTACCTATGGGATATCCATGGAATTTATCTATCACTATTAGGATATTCCTATACTCCATCCTAGTCCCACCAGTATTTTGATCATTTACATTTTCAGTCATGCATGCACCTTTTAGGGTTTGCATGCATTCTAGGGTTTGCATGCATCCCAGTCATCAGTCCAGCACCTAGCCCTCAGTTAGCCAGCCCCCAAGAGCTTCTCACTATTCAGTTTTTGCCCTCCAGTTGATTAATGCGCCCTTCTTCCTTGATTTTAGGGAGCAACTCGCCCTCCTTCACCTACCAGTCCAGTTGTCACTCAGTTACACTCAGTTACAGTCAGTTACACTCAGTTACACTTAGTTACACTCAGTTACACTCAGTTACACTTAGTTACACTCAGTTACACTCAGTTACACTCAGTTACACTCAGTTACATTCAGTTACATTGAGTTACACTCAGTTACATTGAGTTACACTCAGTTACATTGAGTTACACTCAGTTACACCTACCAGAGTTAGTTTGACTGATGGTTGACAGTTACTTGAGCATTGATGACACCACTGATGATGATGAAGACTTCCAGTTGCGCTCCGATGATCATGAGGACACCTAGTTGTGCTCCGATGACACTCCAGTGATCCTTTGATCACTCCATGAAGGCTAATTCGAATTGCCACCTTAGGCATTCGAATTCCTCATGCATTGTATTATTTATATGTCCATTTGTGATTAATAACATAGTATGACCGAAGTATTATTGCTTCTATCTGAGTTCTACTGTACCATATTATTATGTTGCTCATTATACTGCATGTATCACTCTTCTTCTATTTTCTTGCTTAATCATAATTATTCTCTTGTGAGATACATCATCTCTTAGATTTGTTGTGAAGATTTTCACAATCACAACCACAGAAGGTGATTTTTATAATCGAGAATCGATGGTACAGCATACCAGAGCGACAACCTACACCAACGATTTCAATGATATCTGCTAAATAGACAAAGAAGCTCATCAATCATACTCAGAAGTTCGTGTTAATAATGATCAAATGAGAACATTCTAGGAAAACTGCAGCGATGAGTCGACTCATCGACCAAAGTAGCTCTCGATAGAAGCAGTTGATCGACAACATTCTCGATGAGTATCACATATTATTCCAAAATTCGGATGGGGTAGCTCGACATTGCTAGGTAAAACACTCCATTGTACTTGCTCCTCGTTCTTCTTTCCTAAAGCGTCTGTTTACAGAAGATCCATTCTCGAAAATGAAGAGATTCATAGAAAAATCCAAGAATTGATTGACAAAGTCCATATCTAACCCTGCTCCTCCCCTTATGGAAGTCCAGTCATCCTCGTTCGGAAGAAAGATAGGACTTGGTGCATGTGCATCAACTACAGGGCACTCAACAAAATATCGGTGAAGAATCAGTACCCTTTGTCGTGGATAGATGAGCTCATCAACTATCTAAAAGGTGCTAAATTATTTACTAAGCTCGACGTCAAGTTGGGATATTATCAGATTCCAATCGATCCCTCAGATGTGTGGAAAACTGATTTCAAGACCAAGGAAGGATTGTTTGAATGGCTAGTCATGCCTTTCGGCTTAAACAATGCACTTGCGACCTTCATGGGATACATCGACAACATTCTTCAACCTTTCATCAAAAAATGGGTCATGGTCTACCTTGACAACATACTGATTTTCAGTTGATCATGGGAAGAACATGTCGAACAGCTTTGACAAGTCCTCGAAACTCTCCAACAACATCGACTTTACTTGAACATGGACACGTGTACCTTTGCGATGAACAACATCAAATATTTGGGGTATGTAATTGACTCTGCAGGCATTCACATCGATCCAGACAAAGTACGGATCCTCAAAGATTGGTCCATTCCTCCAAGCATTCAATAACTAAGAATTTTTCTTGGTTTGGCAAATTTCTATCGATGATTCATATTCGCCTTCAGTCACATAGCCTGGCCCTTGAATCAGTTGACGAAAGGAAATGGAAAAACTTTCTTCAAATGGACATCGACACAACAAGAATATTTTGAACAGCTTAAGCACAAGCCCTGCACTGCACCAGTACTTGTGTTACCTGATTTGCATAAGCCCTTTGATATGGAGATGGATGCATTGGACTATGCCTTGGGTGCAGTGATCACTTAGTCTAGTCTCCCAGTCGCTTTTCATTCCGAAACTTTTAACGACACAATTAGAAGGTACTCGATGTATGAAAAAGAACTGTACGCCATTGTGCAAGCTCTCAAGCAATGGAGGAATTACATCCTTGGCTAGGAAACGGTCATCCTCACTGACCATAAGCCTCTATAGTTCGCTCCAACCCAATCAAAACTAGAAACAACTCGAAATATTAAGTGGATTAATTACCTACAACAATTCCAGTTGGTGATTAAGTATCAGAAAGGTAAAGCTAATGCCTCTATCGATTGTCTAAGCAGACCACCCAGTACTCTCCTTTCTACACTTATGATTATGCACAGATATGACACCACTACTTGGCCTCAGTTTTATTAGGATGACATCGACTTTTCAAAAGTCTACTAAGAGCTTCAAACTAACAAGTCATCAACCATCGACTATTTCCTGAAAGACACCTTGCTATACAATCTTGGACAGCTTTGCATACTGACCGGTGAGCATCGACAACAGCTCATTTGGGATGTGCACTACAACAAGACTACAGGACACTTTGGAGTAGAAAAGACACTTTCTATTCTATAGAAGTATTTCTTTTGGCCTACAGTTAAAACTGACATCAACAAGTACATTCGATCATGCGTAGTTTGTGCCATTGCTAAACTGCATAACCGACGACATGGAATGTACACACCTCTGCCAGTTCCTAGTCGACCATGGGAATCTATTTTTATGGACTACTTGATAGGATATCCTACAACCAAACATCAACACGATGCAATCTTAGTAGTAGTCGACAGATTTTCCAAGATGTCCATTCTCATACCATGCAAGAAGACCACTACAATGCAGTAGACTGATTGGCTCTTCTTCACACATGTTTGGAAACACTTTGGTTTACCTGCAACCATTACTTCTGATTGAGATGCTAGATTCGTTAGCATATTTTGGAAGACTCTTTGGCAATAGCTACACACACGACTCTCATTGTCGACAAATTTCTATCCTTAGACCGACGGATAGTTTTGAATTGCTTGGTCCTACAACAACTTCGCATGTACAACCACAAGCATCGATGCACATGGGATGAAAGTGTTCAATACATACAACATAGTTACAATTGTGCTCAACACAACTCTACAGGAAAGGTTCCATTTAATATTTGTTACGGATTTCAACCCTCAGTTCCTATCAACTTGGTCAGCTCCTCGACACAGCCAAACTTTGACAACAAATACAGCCAGCGAGAAGTTGATAAAGCTTCGAAGTTTCGAGATCAAATCTGCGACATCTAGAAGCAAGCACAGGAAATGTTGCAACGAGAAAACAAGAAATCTAAGGCCCGACACGACAAGCATCGTACTCCTCATTCATTCCAAATTGGGGATCGGGTCTGGTTACATCTCAAGAAGGAGCACTTTACTGGTCCATTCAAGAAGCTCAATCTTTTGCGATATGGTCCATACAGTATTCTTTGACAGATTGGAGAAAATGCTTTCTAGCTTGACGTTCTTGCATTCTTGGATCTGCATCCAGTATTAAATGTGGATCTACTTCAACCATACCATGCACCACTGTTGGAACAGAACGACTTACTGACAGCAGAACCCGATGACATCAATCTAGGTGCTCAGGAGCCTCTTCCTTGTGACAGCATTGTGGGATGACGAGTATGCAATGTAAGGACGAACACAATTCCCTTGTTTCAAGTTGCTAAAGCCGAAAAGATCCCAACACAAGGAAAGTGGCACTCTGCTACTGAACTGACCACCAAGTTTCCTCACCTTCACAAGCAAACAATGGGGACCATTGTTTCTTAAGGAAGGAGGTCTCATCCATATTGCAATTGGCATTATTGTTAGATGCTAACTTCAACACATCTTCGACAAGTTCCGACTTCGACATGACTTCAACAACTCCACGACTTCAAAATGTTCTACGACCTCATAGTTTCACAACATCAACATGTAGCGTCGATCTACGACATGCGACTATCGAACTTCGACAGACTATCTCTCTGTCTTCTAGTCGACTGTAATGGTTGAACTGTTGAACCGTTCTAAATTATTTTGTAACTGAACGTAATGGGAAAGCACCCAAGCGTCTCAACACTCTCTATATAAGCATGTAAACTATTGTATTATAGAAAAAATAGAATCAATCAATTATCTCATATCTAGTAATAGAGGATCACTTCGCTTTCTTGCATATCCTCAATGTACATTTGGTCTCTATCTGTGTAGTGTATTCCTGCTTTGTGCATCCTGTTTCTTAAGATTCCTCCATAACAGAGCTGATTCATTTAGTCGAACTGTTTTCCCTCTCATGCTTCCTGGCCATGTGTGGATCATGGATTCCCCACAGGCCATGAATCTAGTTAGTGTAGTTGTGTTTCACCAACACCTCCAATTGTGAGTGACCCAATATTGCTTGTGAAATGTATACATAAATCCCCCTCTCCTCATTCATGCATTTGTTCATTTGAGGGTCTAGGAATCGAGAGAGTTGAGCTCTGGTATATGCTCTTCTGTTGCACAAGTAATTTGCATAATCAAAAGCTGAGTCTTCCTACAAAAATATTCACCAAGACGTTGCAAGTTTTTATAATTTGATGAAAGATTCGCCAAGGTCTTACAATATTTTATAATTCGGTGAAATATTCGCCAATATTTTACAAGATCTTCTAATTTATTGAAAGATTTGCCAAGATTTTACAAGATTCTATAATAGAATGAAAGATTAGATAAAAAATTATATATGCATATTATATTATTGATAAAATAGCCTTCAAATTTTCCTATATATTAGGAATATTCTCCCATTTATTATACATGTAAATTTTGGGGGTGTTCTTAAAATTATCCCTGCTCACCATTGAGTAGTTAAGCATTTTGCACAAGTCCACCTTTATGATGTTCCAATATTTTCTATAGAAACTGATTGGGAAGCCATTGGTCTGTGGGGCTTTGTCTGGATGAGGAGGCCAAACTGTATCCTTTGCTTCTTCTTCTTAAATCTGATTTAGAAGTAGGTCATTTTCCTCATTGGTGACTGGATTGGGGATATTTTCACAAAGAGAAGCAACCATTTCCAAATCTTATTCCCCTTCTTCTAGATACAGAGATTGAAATTGATGATGAGCCACTTCTTTTATTTGTTGTACTTGTGTTACTTTCTCCCCTCTTTCATTGTCTAACTCAAAAAATTGTGTGTCTCCTCATCCTTTATTTATATTGGCTATGAAAGTACTTCGTCTTTTTGTCTCTAGCATTGATCCAAAGGGTCCTTGATTTAATTCTCCACTCTTATTCTTCCTTTGTATCCAAAATTTGTACTTTCTCTTCCATATCTTGCTCTCTTCTCATGATTTCCTCTATTATATCGCTGCTTTCCATATCTTCTTGCAACCTTTTTATATCTTCTTGGATTCTTTGTTTCTCTTAACCCAGATCCGTGAGATTTTTGGACCAAATTTTAGAGCACTTTTGGTGGCTTTTAATTTAGACTCCCATGTGAAATTTCCACACTTTCTTTATAATATTTAAAACTTATTCTTCTCTGGTCCAATAGGAATTTAATTGAAAGTGAATAGGTCCCATATTCTTAGGGTCAATAATTCTAAGAGAATGTCCTTGTGATCTGAAATAGATGAAGGAAGAGTCTTTGAAGGTGGAATGCTGCTTTTTAACATAAAAAAGTTACTTACCAAAAACCGGTCGACTCTTGATGCAATGTGTCTAGGGCCTATTTTTTCTATTTTTCTAAGTGTAGTTTCCTATCCTTGGTTTGATATCGGTGAGATTCGAAGAAGCTTCCATCTCCTCAAGTTTCTCTTCGAAAGGATATCTGACCTTCGAGCCACCTCTCCTTTCTGATGGAGAAATAGTAGCATTGATGTCTCCGGTGACAATACTTCTGTGGTGCATATCTCTCTCTATAATACCTTTCAAGGATCTATGGAAATCCTGCTTCTTGTGGTAAAGGATTGGGCCATAAATGTTACATACTTTTATTTTTTTCGTTTTCCTTAGAATCCTCTAGTTCCATCAACCAAATAGAGTTTCTTCATTTAGCAGATAAGGAGAACCTCCTCTTATCCCACCAAGTTATAATAGTTCCCGATTTTCTTATTGCTCCTACTGAGTTTCCTTCTCCAATTTTCCATAATTTCTTCATTATTTCTCTACTATTTTCCTCACTCATTTTTGTCTCATGGATAAGAAGGATGGAGATCTTTTCACTTCTTAGTATTTTCCTTATTTATTTTGTCTTTGATTTTCCTCCCAACCCTATACAGGAGTCTAGGAGAGAAGTTCATTACTTCTTAAGAATGAGAGGGGTGTTCCTTTCCTTTGGTTCTCATTTTCTCTAAGAGGTTTCTTCCCTGATGACAATAGGATTTTAATATGTTGGTCCAGACTAGATTGTTTTCCTTCCGCCTTTTCTTTCTCTGCCTGCTCTTCCTTGTGGGTTCTATTAGGTTTTCTTCTTTTCTTTCCTCAAGCCTCCTTTTCTTCTTCTCTATAATCCAACTTTTCTTCTTGCGAGGACTTGGACCTATATCTTGTCATTGACCCTAATGATCCCGAACTTACTTTAATGATTGGATGCTCTGGAGGAATTGATATGTAGTTTTCTTCTTGGGATGTCTCTATTAGCATCAGATGGTCATTTTCCAAACCCTTTGGGATTTCCTCCTTCATCTCACCTTCTTCATCTGATTTTGAATCTTCGTTGGTTACGGCTTGAAACCTATTCGTGGAGGGTCCTTCACTGGAAGGGGAGCAAGGGGACTAGTTTTTCTTTGGGGGATCTTTCATTCCCTTTTTGGAGACAACATTCCAGTCTCCATCCTTGTTGACCTCCTCATCCTGATATTTCTTTTTTGCACATTTTTTTTTTATCAAAATTCCCATATTCATGGAAAATCTTGCATTTAAATGGGATTTGCTCATAAACTAATTTTTGAATATGATTCCATCCCTCCATTGAAATTTTTATCTCTTTTGGAAGACCATTTTCCATATCAACCTTGACAGATATTATGGAACACAAGAAGAATGGTAGTTTCAACACAACACTATCTATATACTTTCCCAAGGTATTCCCTATTGTGTTTAGGTCCTAATCCCCCAAACAATGTAGAGGGAGGTGAGGGATATTTACCTAGACATGAACAATAGAAGGAATTCCTTTTTACTATCAGAGGAAGCATTCCATTGATTTAGATACATACCTCTAGGACCCATGAAATATACCCCATTTAGAAATTATCAAGTCTTTGTCTTGTTTGTATTCAAACAAAGAAACAAAGAAACCCTTGCCACATAAATTTTGGATATAACTTCTCCTTTTATCAACGACCTCCAATTCTTGTTTAGCCAAATTTATATTTCTTTTAGAGAAGGCCAAATCCTAGTGAAATGACCTACCAATCCTTTTTCCAAAATAACCACAACCTTGTTTCTCGCTGAGGTAGAGGAAAGTTTGACTTCAAGGGCTGTCGCAAGCTTGAAAAACCTTGAATCCTAGTACTGATCCGATTTTTCACCTACAACCACTGCAACAAAAATCGCACTTATGTAGCATATATTGAGAGAGTTGGTATCCTCCAACACATAGTCTAGAGGAGAGGCCATGCATTAAGATACAACCATAAGGAAGAGACGCAAAAACCCTAGTCATGAAGTGAAGTTGTAATTTTCTACATACATATTAAACTAATCTCCATAGTAAAGAATAATCTCACATTGTTTCTTATTTTATTATCACATGAACGATTGATAAGTCAAAACTATGTGGCTTTTGCAGGTCCACGTTTCTATTGGTGTTGGTCAAGTGTTTACTTGGAGCAGCTTCCTCGAAAAGTACTGTGAGTTCTCTCATATGCAATTAGTTCATATAGTGACAAGGTTTTTCCCTCCGTTGATTATGAACATACTTACTCGTGGTGTGACCATGACCTTGGGATAGACTCGGGTTTCCCTACTGTTGCGTTAGTGTAGACCTTTTTTCCGTGAAGCCACGCTTCATTGCTTTTCTACATATAATGGGAATGATACTCCTCTTGTGTATTTATTATGTTAAATGCATTTACAATATTCACATGCGACCAATAGGCCGAGACCAGGGCATATTCTTTAGCCTCATATGAAATGTTTAGACATTGTCCTTTTAGCCTTGAGTTTCAATGTATATTTTATATATTGGCTTCGGGTTATTAGCATTTATTGTATCTCTGTCGTTTGCATATGATTAAATATTTATTCATGCTTATAAGAGGTGTTTTTAATAGAGCCTGAGACCTTCTATTATTGTTATTTTCCTATATGTTACGTCTCTTCTATATTTACCACCAACAGTGCTGCAAGAACAACCTTATATTTTCAACTGTTGCATAGAGCTATTTGTTTTATAAGCTATATCTACATACATGAACTATGCTAGTGATTTACTATATATTAGATTCGGCCTTTACTTCGCATGGAATGTTTAGAGTTTTTGGATTTGCATAAAGTTATGGGTGGTCGTGTTACTAGCTCTATTTAATTTATATGCTTAGGAAAAAAGTGCATGGTGAATTGATTACTTAGTAATGAATGTTTGTTTATTATGATACTAGTTTGTGACTGTGTACTTGTATATTTACTATACTTTGTGAAAAGGGGAAATATAATCTTCGCTTTGATACTACTATAAATTAAATAGGTTTGTAGATGAAAACAACAGTTAGAATGTAGGTAAATATTTCCTATAACAAATTATGAAGTAAATTAAACTATGGAAAACGGAATTGTAAACAATAATTTAGTTTCCTACTATATCACAGTAAATCCCAAACTATTAGCACTAGCCTAGATCCAAATCCTAGGCTCTATCAAGCGCCAAGAGGGATCAAATCTCCTGAGGTGTAAATCTCTCCTTGAATAGCTCCTTGAGTGCAATACCTGAGCTACCTAATCTTAAGCTCTAAAGTCTCTAGTTTAAGTCTCATATTTACTTTTTACTTTGTATTATTCTCTTTTGTTTATGGCCGACATAATATTTATTACTTTTTACTTTGTATTATTCTTTTTTGTTTACTTTGTATTATTTTGTTACTGGACAAACACTCTAAAGTCTCATATTTACTTTTTTACTTTGTATTAAAAGTAAAAAGTAAAGTCTCTAGTTGAAGTCTCATATTTACTTTTTACTTTGTATTACTTTTCTTTGTTTATGGCTGACATAATATCTACCACCTAATCCTAAGCTCTAAAGTCTCTAGTTTAAGTCTCATATTTACTTTTTACTTTGTATTTTTTTTTGTTTATGGCCAACATAATATTTACCACCTGATCCTAAGCTCTAAATTCTCTAGTTTAAGTCTCATATTTACATTTTACTTTGTATTATTCTTTTTTGTTTATGGCCGACATAATATTTATTACTTTTTACTTTGTATTATTCTTTTTTGTTTACTTTGTATTATTTTGTTACCGGACTAAAGTCTCATATTTACTTTTTACTTTGTATTATTCTTTTTTGTTTATGGCCGACATAATATTTACCACCTAATCATAAGTTCTAAAGTCTCTAGTTTAAGTCTCATATTTACTTTTTACTTTGTATTATTCTTTTTTGTTTATGGTCGACATAATATTTATTACTTTTAACTTTGTATTATTCTTTTTTGTTTACTTTGTATTATTTAGCTACTCGAAAAACTTGACACACACTCACATGTTACAAGATATCCCTCATACTGGGCTATAGAGCGGCGCAATAATAGGTTAAGGAAAACTAGGTTTTTAAGAGACTTATTCTTGAAGCATTGACTAATAAAATTTGTAAGTTAAACTCATAAATATATACATTCATAATTATCAACAACTCGATTAGACTTCACCAAGGATTAAAGAACAAAAATACTAAAAGTGAACTATTAATAAGGTATAAATACTATTACAAACAATTTAGGAAACAAACTGAAATAAACACATTAGATACATATATGAACTTGATTTCTCTGTTGAAGAAACTGAGAAAATCCATGTTCCTCTATTAGGAATCCGTGTCAAACCTTCTATTTACTTTGTTAGTATATTATTGTTGGACGCATATGCTTTGTAAGTCGTCCCTTAGAATTACATGTTCCATGGTATTGATCCATAGTTTGTATTATCCCATAGTATTATATGTTCCATGGTATTGATGAATAGTATTGGACGCATATGCTTTGTATGTCATCCCATAGTATTATATGTTCCATGGTATTGATCCATAAGATTGGACCCATAGACTTAGTATATAAGTATGTGTTGAGGCCAATGAAGGCATCCACGAGTTATTTGTATTGAGCTTGATCAAAGGAGGTTGCCCCCTCGAAGTGGCCTGCGATCAATAAAAAAAAATTGTGTTATGATATATCATGCATTTTCATCAATTAATTGCTGCAAGTTCCTCACATATGGTATCAGAGAACTTTCTTGGGCTCGTTGGGTTGAAATTCTGCCAAAAACAATTTTCACATCTCTATTGTTCCTTTCAATTGTAGGTTTGGATACGAGAATAATCCCTATCAGCTTCACTGTGAGAAGTACTTCGGCATAGCCCTAAAACTCATTGTGAGGATTACCACAGGAACCTCGAAGTAGTTGTCCCATTAAGAGGACCTGCCAGTGAAAACGAAAATGACCCCTACCTAATTGACTAGTTCCCACCCATGAGGTAAACCAAGAGCTGTTGTTATACCTCAATATTACACCGAACAACCTAGTGTCGCATCTTTACACCAAAAAACATTGACGACACTTCCCCCTATTGACTTAACATACAAAAAAGAAGAACAATGATTTACCACTGAAGACAAACTCTTTTCCTGTCATCTGCCAACCCAACTCAGTCTCTACTACCACGTATTGCTCCTCTCTTGGGACGCAGTACAAACACGCTATGCTCAGGATTAGGGGTGCGGTAGTCCAGTTATAGCCTTTTACCATGGATTTTGGGATCTCAACCTTCGAAGGATTCTGTTAGGATTGCCACCTTTGATTCGATCCTAACCCTCTCCTTGTTTGGTTGGCTTGATCCACTAAACACTCCATAGATCCACACTTCTCTCTTATTGGCTAACCTTCCCACATGGTATAAGAGAGAGGTCTTCCATGAGCCAAGGAGAGGACTTTTGGGGGCATCAAACCTATGATCATAAACCTTTTGTGGAGATAGCTACAGGTAGAAGCAATCAGAGCTGGAAGATTGGCTTAGACATCAAGCAATCTTTGTAAGCACTTTTCAAGCTTCTTAATAATATAAATTGCGTTGTTTCCTAGTTTGTGTGTACTGATTATGTTTCAGTTTCATGAATTATATCTGTATAGATTTGGAATTTAACTTGTAATTCAAAGACATTGGAAGATTGCATGCGCTTGTATATTGTTTTGTCACCACAGATCTATCGCTAAGGTTCTGAGATCAACTACAAGCAGGACAAACACTGAGAATGGAGGTGAGTTATTTCCTCTCTTTCTTCTTAATGTAAAATCTCTGAAACAGAAGATTACATTTGTTTAATTTTTGTATTAGCTTAGAGTTAGTTTGATCAACTTTATCCTAAGAGGATTTCTCTTTATCCGTAGGGATAAATACCTACAACAACTGTCGTTTGTGGCAAAGCGTTTATCAGTTTTACCTGAGCCGTGGAGTGCGGGTATTGCCCCAATACCCAAGTTGTTAGACAACATTGGTGGTTGAGTGAATCCCCTGAAACTTTAGGAAGCCGTGCATACCTAGGTTCCATATTTATTGCCAGTTGATAAATAACATATTACATCTATCTGGGACTGTTGTAGATATTCTTCGCTTTAAATCTGTTTCCCTTGAAAATTCATTGACACCCCTACAATGCCATTCTGCATATTTCATTCCTAAGGACCCTATCCCAAATTCCACTTCCCAAAGCCAGAAATCCCACATCTATCCATTTTTAGGGTTTTTCATAACTACTTCGATTTTCACCCAATCGCCTTCAAATTTTTCCACAGTGTTCATTTATTATTTCTACTTCTTTGTCACTCTCTAAAAAATTTCCTGTTCTTTCACCTTGCTTCTAAAATTCCCATTTTTTGCTTCCCCATCCATCATAAAGTGTCCAAAACTTAGTCAAACCACAATTAACCATCATAGTTTTTCCCAAATCAAGATTTTCCTTTACTAACGAATTTTTTTTGTTTTTGTTTTTCTACCCATTACCAAAAATAAAAATAAAAAATCTTGGTTATGGTTGTCCCCCGCGCAAGAGAAAAAAACATGGAGGAAGAACTTGCGGCCCTCAAGACCAAAATTCAAGATCTGGATGAAAACATTCTCGGCCTCCATATTCATCCTTCAACCATGAACAATAGACGACAGCCAGAGACTTCTGCAGACACTGGGTTCTCTTCGTCCAACACTTTTCATGGGCTGAAGCCTTATTTTCCTCGCTTCAATTGGGATGATCCGACTAGGTGGATATACTGGGAAGAACAAATATTTCACTCTGCATAATTCTTTTGATGTCAAAAAAGTTCCACTTCCATCCTTTCATTTGGAACATGAATCCCTTCAATGGTTCTGTTGGTACATCTAGGCTCATGCAGAGCCAAAATGGACTGATTTTTTCAACTCCTTTTGCAACGATTTGGTCCCAGTGCTTTTGATGACTTCATAGGAGCACTCACTAAACTTCACCAAATTAGCATTGTGAGAGAGTATCAAACCCAATTTGAGAAACTAGCCAATCACATAGAAGGATTGTCTGATGAATTCTACAGGAGTTGTTTTTTCAGTGGTCTGAAATATGCAATCCAATCTGAGGTTAAAATGTTTTGTCCCAGCACAATGAAGGAAGTCCTATGGTTGGCTAAGTTGGCAGAGGACAAGATCGCAGCTCAAGAGCGCTCCAAATCCACTTTTGTTCAATTTAGAAATATGGTTTCCCAACGACCTCCCATCACATGAGCTCCTCGACCAACTCTTGTCAAGCATTTTTCTGAAGCAGATATGCGGGCATGTAGAGAAAAAGGGATTTGTTATAATTATGATGAGAAATTCACTCGGGGACATAGATGTGTTGAGAAAAATCTCCATCTCTTGGATGTGGATTCTTCGCCTGCCTTTGAAAATGGTGAAGAATCTCTAGATACAATAGATGATCAGGTCGACATTCAATAGCGTCCTATTGACCCTCTGTCTTAGGATGACCACCCAGATATATCTCTCCATGCTTTAGCCAAAGTCACCACCCCACAAACAATGCAAATCAAGGGTTACTTCAATAAGCTCCCTCTTACAATACTCATTGATTATGGTAGCACTCATAACTTCATTAACCCTCAGATCACCTAACAGGATGATTGTTTTGTCCATCCTTGCTCCATCTTTGAAGTCATGATTTCCAATGGGGGTAACTTAACTTGCAAGGGAAAGTGTCACAATGTATGTATTTTCTATGGGAGATTATAACCTGTGCTCCAACATGTTTTCCTTTGCATTAGGAGGATGTGATGTGGTTCTTGGCACTCAATGGTTACACACACTTGGCTCCATCTTATGGGATTGGTTGAACTTTGGATGTAGTTTTCAGTCAATGGAAAAAAAAAACACATTGACGAGCTTACAACCAAGGTCTCTCAACATCATCAATTCACATCGACTGGAAAATATCCTTAAGAAGAATTCACATGGTGTCATTTATCATCTCCATTCCTTTCAGATGCACCCATTAGTGGTCTCCACTACTCCTTTGGATCTACATCAAATTTTGGATAGATGTGCAGGTGTCTTTGCTGAAAGAGTGGGATTTCCACCTTCAAGAGCCCTTTCCGGTAAGATTTCATCTGCCTCTACATATGAGAAGGAAATGATGGCTATTTTGCATGCAGTATAGAAGTGGCGGCCATACCTAGTAGGGAATCATTTCTCCATCAAGACCAATCACCAGAGTGTGAAATATTTTTTGGAACAACAGGTCTCCTCCCCGGTACAACATAAATGGGTTAGCAAACTCATGGGTTATGACTATGAGATCACTTACAAGAAGGGTAAGAACAATCTTGTGGTGGATTCTCTTTCTCACACATTTGATGACCAAGTTTCTCTTTCAGCTCTTTCTATTCCTGTTCAAAATTGGTTGCAATCTGTTCAACAATTCTAAGTCAATGAATCCTCTTATCTCAAATCATCCAATGGTTGACCAACAACCCTTCTATTGTACTACATTACTCTTGGTATGGTGCTTCCCTGAGATAGAAGGGTCATCTGGTGCTTCCCCATAGCACCAATATTCAACAGGATGTCTTCTATGAACTCCCTACTTCTCCATCATTCGAGCACCCTGGGTTCCTCAAAATGTATGAGCGAGCACGACATAACTTCTTTTGGCAGGGAATGAAAAGGAAAATTCAACATATGGTGGTTGAATGTGATACCTGCTAATGAAACAAGGGTGAAATGACACTCCTTCCAGGATTGCTCAAACCCTTTCCCATCCCTACACGGATTTGGACATATATTTCTATGGATTTCGTTGAAGGGATCCCTAAATATGGAGGGAAGACAATGATTTTGGTTGTGGATGATCGCCTCTCCAAATATAGTCATTTTTGTGGCCTTAGCCATCCCTATACCGCCTCCTCAGTCGCACAAATTTTCCTGGACCAGTTATTTCATCTTCATGGAATCCCTTCTTCCATTGTCTCAGATTGTGATGCAACTTTCACCAGTCATTTTTGGACAAAACTATTTTTCCATACTGGAACCAAACTGAACATGAGTTCAAGGTATCTCCCACAAATAGATGGTCCAACTGAATTTATCAATAAATGTTTGGAAACTTACCTTCATCGCTTCAGCTCCGAACAACAACATTAGTGGGAAATGTGCCTCCCTCTCTTTGAATGGTGGTATAATAGGTCCTACCACACTACATCTAAAATGACTCCATATGAAGCAGTCTATGGTCAGGAACCACTAGTTCTTATTCCATACATCTCCAGCAGTTCACCAGTTCAAGAAGTTGACACAGCTCTTCGAAACCGCGATCAGATTCTTTGCATTCTCTAGGAAAACCCTCACATGGCAAGAAATGGAATGAAACAACAAGCCGATCAGCACCATTTTGAGGGCACTTTTCAAGCAGGTGATATGGTTTTTATTCGTCTACAGCTTTACAAGAAATCCTCCATGAAACTTAAAGGGCATCATAAGCTCACTCCAAATTTCCATGGGCCATATAAGGTCTTTAGAATAGTGGGTCTATTTCTTATAAATTGGAACTTCCTCCTTCCCGCATTCACCCCGTATCTACTGTCTCTTGTCTAAAGAAAGTTCTTGGCACCAATATTAGAAGAAAAACTATTTTACTAGAACTGTATAATGAAGGATCCATACTTTTGGATCTGGAGGCCATCCTCAATAGGCGCACTCATTAGCTTCGCTCTCGATCTATCATAGAGGTATTTATTCAGTGGCACAAAATGCAACCAGAGTATGCTACATGGGAACCACTCCTTCAGATTCAACAACAATTTCCACATCTAAACTTTTAAGGACAAAGTTTTTTCTAAGGGGGAGGGGATGTTAGGAACCCATGTCAACCCTTTTCTTTACTTTGTTAGTATATTTTTGTTTGTAAGTCATCCCGTAGTATTATATGTTCCATGGTATTGATCCATAGTTTGTATTATCCCATAGTATTATATGTTCCATGGTATTGATCCATAGTATTGGAGGCATATGCTTTGTAAGTCATCTTGTAGTATTATATGTTCCATGGTATTGATCCATAGTATTGGACGCATAGACTTAGTATATAAGTATGTGTTGAGGCCAATGAAGGCATCCACGAGTTACTTGTATTGAGTTTTTTCAAAGGAGGTGTCCCCCTCGAAGTGGCCTATGATCAATAATAATATTTTGTGACTGATATATCGTCCATTTTCATCAATTAATTGCTGCAAGTTCCTCACATCCTCCCACCCATAGATCATTGAGGAGCCAATCTACTTTATTTGTAATCACTCCTAAGCATAAAAATGACACCACAAGCGCTAACATATCATGCTCTCATTGAAATAGAAATATTTAAGGCAGATAGAACTCTTGTCTCACTCTAGGAACTTTCTCTTCCTCTCATAGAAAATCTCTAAACATGGGAAAATTCCTAACACATTCGATTTCCCACACAACAAGTTTGCATGCATACTAGGTAGTGTCCTTTCCTCACACATATGCATATAAATAAGTTTTTTTAATAGGTCTTACTCAATCCCCAACCTTCCCTCCTTAGGAATTGGTTGGCCTCAGATCCTCTCCTAGATCTTAGGAGCGTGGTTCCTCAAAAAAAATTATGACATTTGTCATCTTCTTCTCTTGAGCAGTAGAACTATGTTCCCCATCTATGGGGTGATGGTTTACTGATTTCCAACATGGTTGTTCCAACTGTCCCTATATTTAATATAAGTTCTTTCAACTATCTTTTACAACTTCCTTCTTAAGAGGCCAACTCGAAAGCTATTAACATGCTTAAATTACAAAATAATAACAATGCATTTCCCCACTTAGTCACTAATTCGAATTTTCCAAACTTAGTCAAGATAATTATCAAATCTTAAGCATGGGGGACATTACAACAACAATGATCAATTGTGCATTTATTCATGATCTTTTAATCTCACAATTTATTAATGCACATTTTTGTCACATACTGATTTTCCCATGTAATAAATAAAATAAGAGTTTTTCGAAATAAGAAAAGAATATAAAAAGTAAAAGTAATTAGTTAATTTGTGGTTGTGTAATAACCAAAAGTTATGATATAAAATTAATGGGTTGTTACTTTTGGTAATGAAACTCTTCATTTCCTATTTTAATTGGACGTTGGACATTGGCTTGGGGGGGAGGGAGGAAATCGAGAGTAACGGTTCTTGTGACAAGAGATACTAGGAATAAAGGTTCCTGTGACAAGTGCAACCAAGAATAAAGGTTCTCTTGATGTATGAGGTATCCTGCATGGTAATACTAGAGAGTGAACTTGACTAGCTGGTTATATGTGGGATACTAGTTGACAACCCATTATAATTTCTCATTTGTAAGCAAGGCACATTTTGACATCCTAGTTGCAAGGAAAGAATATTCTTGGATTCCCACAGCGACCTCTTTGAAATACCAAGTGAAATTTTATGCCAGATAAGTCCTTGCATTTGTACTTCTTTTTAAAAAAATAAATACAATACTATTTCCTATTGTATAGTATTTGAAATCATTTATTGTATAATACATTAATTATGTAAGCTATTTCATTTTCTTGAATAAAATATGCATATGGAATATGAGAGTCAATGGCTCATATTTCTTAATTTGAGTTAAAACCTAATTTCTAGGATATATTTATCATTATATGTGGTGTCTTAGGTCATGGTTTGGAGTTTGATGGTATTGGCCCACGGTATTCCCTTCTATCCTATGGTATTTTATTAATACGTGGTATTTACTAATTACTATTTTCTACGAATATGTTTTCTATGTGGACTTCCTCTTGTGCACATGGTTTTCTTTACAACACTCCTCTCTAGATTTTGATGGAAACAAGTTCACATAAATGGCCTCTTTTACTTCTCTACTTTGGAATATCAAGATACAATTAGATCCATAGAAGGATATATGCTAGTGGGTAGTCAATAATCTTAAGGATGTATTTAATCAACTTACATATATTGTAGGTCTAAAAGGCCTCCAATTTCTATTGGTATTTGTCCTATGAAATTCATTGAAGGTAAAGTTCTATAATGTTTTCTCCATGGTAATATCTTGTTGAATACAAGTCTCAAAATTTTCTTTAAAACTCAATAAGAGAGTTTCATAAATGACATATAGATCTAGTTAGAAGTTAAGAAAATGTTAAAAAGAAAATTCCATAAGCTACATATATATCCAATTAGAAGATAAGACTTTGTTAGTACGATATGAAACCATGGTGCAAAAAAACGTTGCAATAAGACTATTCAGGAACCATTACAAGAAACACCATTCTAGCAAGAGTCACAAGGATCTCCTCCTTTCCATGTTGGGGCATATTTCCCCATTGTTGTTGCATTAACAACAGGTTTTCAATGAAAACATTAAAATGAATCATCATCCTTTATTTCCTTTAATATTTTATCCATAAGCCACAAAATGAAATAGATTTATTGGGGGATCAATTGAGGAATTTTAACATGTCTCATCATTTGGGATTTATGTGATCATTTCTTCAGTAATTCCAAAGAACTTTGAAAGAAAATCTTACACAATGATAAATGAAACACAACAATGTGATACGTGTGTGGCTCCTTCAGCGTAGAACCAAAACAAAGTACATGACATATGTATAATAATTCGATAGCTTGTCTCTTAACATTGTTGTGGTTGTCTCCCCATGTGGGGGTTCCATTGCAATAAATCCATGGAAAAAGCAATGCATCCTCCATTCATCCTCCCTACCACTTGGAACTGCACTATATATAACAGGGTTAGAAAAATTAAGGAGGGGAGTCTCCTCATCTCGTTCAACCAGGGGATTAAAGGTACCTTCAGCATGGGAAGGATTGGGAGTAGATAATTGAATGAATAATTATTCAATTTTGAGATCACAGTAGTTCAGAGCTTCATTATGACTCTAGGAGATCATGGAATAGAGGGCATGTTCCAATTTATGGCACTCACAGAGAAGGGTAGGTATTATATTTGGTTCAATTGGAAAATGGGTGCACTTATTTGGCCTCCTTTACTACAGTTCAAGTACAATCACATTATAGAAATTTCGCACTATAGGGAAAGGGGGAGACATAGTCATGGGGCATGGGCTCCCAATAGAAGATGAGACAATCATGAAGAAGAGGATAATTCTTCCATAGATCCAAGCAAAAGAGAGGAGACTTGAGAGAGGAATTGATGACACGTTGAATACTTTAGAAGAAAACACTCTGCCCTCTTAAGAACATATGGAAGAAAAAAATGAGAGGGACATTAGAGAAATTTTGAGGTCTAAAATGGGCGTCTTAGGGAAAAATATAAAATAATACTAGAAATAATAAAATAATATTAGCATACCTCATCAAACCTTGAAGGAAAAAGGAAGAAAGCTAGTTTTTCAACTGGTACTTTCGACTTATCTCTTTCGAAATTCACTCAAATTTTGAATAGGAGCACTCATTGGATCCCAGGAATTCAATTCTACATCCAGCGAGTACCCACTTTGTTAACACCGAAATTGACCCCCAAGGCTGAAAGAGGGTAATTCTGGGTAACCACTAACCAATCTTTGGCCCGTGCTATTGACCCAACACAGACAGAGAGGGCTCTCTCTAAAATATCATGAAAAGACTGGAATAATCAAGATTGTCAATAATGAAAAAGAAACACTAGCATTCACGACAAAGATATTCAATTACAACAATTATACAGAAGATTAGATTTATGTTTGGAATGAAAATGATTCAAGCACTATTTGGTTGAAAACATATGAATTTCATTTGGGAAATGGCATCATATTTAACAAACTTTGAAGCATCATTCACAAAGGTTCTACAAATACATTTACAAGAGCAAGGTAGCAAGCAGCTAGTAGTCAGAGAGATTTAATTTGTGGAACATAAGAGGAAAGAAATAGTCCATCAATGTAAGACATACCAAGATGAATCCTACATCAACTTTAGTAGAATATGTTGGTGAAATACTTGGAAAAAGCTAAGCAGAGAATAACTTCTATGAATTCCTGTTAATAGACAATCTACTCAGGTGGACACAAGCCAAATCTCCCTAGTTCAAGTTAATCTAGAACAAATGGAACAGAATACAAAACTCATTTCCTAGATCTATTTACAGATCGAATACTTAGATATCATACCTTTCAAATCGTGAATCCTTCTCCTTGTTGTTGCTCCAAGTCTCACAGTCGCCAGATCTGTAGCTACAAGACCTGTCAAGACAATATGGAAACAATACAAGTAGTACAAGATATCTAAACAATAACTGATCTAAACTAACAGTTGAGGAAGAAAGTTCTAAACATCATCAATGAGACAACATTTATGAAAAGAGATTATATTAACTGTATAAAAAGTGGGAATACATAGAAAAGATGAAGATACAACCAAAGCCTCAACGTTGCATCCTCCATCCAACATGTCCAAACGAAGCCTCCAAGATGGTACAAGCTTCCCAATCACCAATATGGATCCTATCAGCATAATGGTACCATAGACTTTCTTTCCTCCCATGGAGAGAGTGGGTGTTTATATAGGGATAAAGAGATAGGGTAGGTTGAGGATTAGGGGGAGATGGTTAAGGGATCTTTCCAAAAGATTAGGAACCGAAATGCCACCTCACTTAGAACCTAGGGATAGGCCTCCACATCACTCATCTTCGAGAATGGGCTAGAAGATACTCTTTTATCCAAATAATTGACATCATCGCAGGTTGCATTAGGACAACCTGCGACATCGCATGTTGCACAAAGGCAGACTGCGACGACCTTGAAAAGTAGGTCAGTTAAGCCCTCCAGTCATGGGAAACTTCAGGGATGTGTTTTTACTCTAAAATGGGCTTAGGTAAAATAGCAAAGAGTTTACACAATGGTCAAGATGATGACATTATCACAACGGTCATGATGACGACACTTGGTCATAATGATGATACTTGCAATGGTCATGGTGACAACACTAGGTCAGGATGATGACACTTGCAACACTTGCGACACTTGCACAAGGGTGACGACATTTTGGTGTAACATAATGCCCCCCAAAGCATGAAGCTGACGGAATGAGACAAGTGAAATGCTTTGTAGTAAGAAAAATGGTAAGGACTTGCTGGTTGGAATGAGTTGCTGCAGAAATGACCTGAGATCCACAAGTCTCATATAACACAAAACATGGCTGCCGACCAATACATTGTACATCCATGATAGTAAAGACCGACTGAACAAAATCATGGCTACTAGACACAAGTGTAAATCCATGATGAGATGATAATATAGCCACAACCAATACGAAAGTAGATCCGTGTAATATGAATCAATACAAATGCCATCGCAACTTGGGTAAAACATGACTCGCCAAGGTCTTCAAGCTGAACCCGCAATGATACGAATATATCCATGTGATTACAATGTTTTGGAGTCGAACATGGTAGAAACCACTTGATTACAGGTCATTAATGTATACTGTTAACAAGTGCGAGGGAGATCACCATTAATGTCAATGATTCCCAAGGTATCACAGTATATATCATCAAGCGTGAATAAGTGAGTTGAAGTCGAATGCAAGATGAAATATTTCAATCAAGAGTCGATGATGTAAACTCATGTTGAAAGCAAGGTAACCTGCCATTGAGGCATGCAGGGCCAAGGTACTTGACTGGTTTCTAGATTCAATCCTAGGATGATGCGTTGAAGTCGACAAGGATGAATCCGTCGAAGGAGGGCCATGATGAATCCCCCATCAATCGACACGAAACACGACAAAAGATGTGTAGAGTAGATTGGATGGCAGAGTAATGTGCAAGACTGACTCAAGGTAGACCGACATGATTGAAGGTGTACTGACTGCAGATGATGAGTAATGAACATCTTTTGAACATGGGCATGGCATGACTTGGCAGTATTCACATGATGAGAACAACACCAACCCCTAATGAAACTGATGGTGGAAGCATTCTTTGGATGTCCCAAAGGAGCAACGCGACTCATGGAATTAATAGGACTTGGAGACAAACGGATTACCTAAGTATTGAATGCTAATGCAAACGAGTGCCATGTTCAAGAGTGACTATGTACTACCGTAATTAAGATGTAACCCAAAATCTTCCTTTTTTCCCCATCATGAATGATGAGTGCCTCACTTTGTTTTTAACGAGTTTGATGAGGGTAACTAGATGCTTCGTATAGCTCATCTCATAGATGAGTCCAATCCCAAATGTTTTATGAACCTAGGAAAGGAGGGGTTCATCCCATAATGGGCCCTTCAATGTTTAAATTTAACGAGTCCAGAGAAGGAAAACTCAGCGTCATTTCATGTTTAGAGAGTCTGAAAAGAACTAAAGGAAACTCCAATGGTCCTTTTTTGTAAAGTTAGCCTCATCGCCCGAAAAAGGGTAAAACAACGCGAGAGAGGAATCTTCCAACCATGGTTGGTTGGAGTATTCATTTTTCGTAAAAAGTGCTTCCTGGTCCGAAAAAGGCATAAACTATCACCAGAAAGACGATCATTCAAATGCTTTTACAAGCATGAAAGCATCAAGTTCGCTTGGCAATCTTTTCCTATTTAGGGAGTCTAAAGAGAGCTTAAAAAGGACTCCATGAACAACTTTGTCATGGTTGATAACCGAGTACGACAAAGAAAAAAGTAAACTCGACACAGTTCCTTTTCTGTAAATAGTCTAGTGAGGCCAGATAAAGTGATAAACCTATACTCGTTAGACACACCTTTTTAACTCAAATTTTTAGCGAGCATGAGAATGGTATCAAAAGCACTCGAAATCTTTTTCATGTTTGAACCAGAGCATGAAAAAGTAAAAACTAAGCTCGAACCACTTTTCATGTTTTAACCAAAGCACGAAAAAGTAGAAAGTAAGCTCGAACCACTTTTCATGTTTCAAACAGAGCACGGAAAAAGTGAAAAGTAAGCTCAAATGCCATCTTACTGTTTTTAATGAGATCGAAGATAGGTTGGAAGAATGCTCATGATGTCTGCTTCATTTTTTAATGATCTTGTAACAGAAAATGAACTATGCTCAAGATAATTTTCATGCTTTAATGAGCTTGAAACCTAAAAAAGGAAAGTATGCTCGAAAATGTTTCCAATG
Source organism: Larix kaempferi (assembly GCA_027924585.1). Lineage (NCBI taxonomy): Eukaryota > Viridiplantae > Streptophyta > Pinopsida > Pinales > Pinaceae > Larix > Larix kaempferi. The sequence continues at coordinate 56,167,788 of BSBM01000510.1, forward strand.
GTAGATTTTTTCCCCTCATGAAATCCACGGGTTGGTGCATGCCCCCAGCATGATTGCTAGAAGTAAGTGACTTAGCTCCAACATGGTGTGGAGAGGCGATCAAGTTGACTTCAGTGTAGCTTCCAAAGGTTGAAGACATGCCCCCAAGCTTCATTTCATTCGCCTAAGGCATAGGCGGGTGAAAAGAAGGTTCAGGTACTAAGTCTATGGGAAGACTCGACTCAATGGAAAATGTGTTGTTTCATTTTTTAATGAGCTTGACACAAGATTAGAACTCTACTCACAGAAACCTATTTCATTTTTTAACGAGCTTGACATATAAAGGGAACTATGCTCATAGGTTAAGTCCCATTGATGGGTTCCTTCCCAACATGATGCCCAGAGGTTGGTAAATGCCCCCAGCATGATTGCTAGCGGTTTAACATGGTAGTGATCCCTCAACATGATTACTGACGGTACGACATGTGGTATGCCCCCCAAGCTTCATTTCATCTAAAAGTGATGCTTGCTAACCCAACTACCAAACTGGATACTAATATGAAAATGTTCACCAAGGGGGGGAAAACAAGAATCAAATGAAATGAAGGTTCAAATTCTAACTCTAGTGAGAGACTCGAACCGATGGGAGGGAGATCTATTTCATTTTTACAAAAGCTTGAAATAGACAATAACTATGCTTGAGGGGGACCATCTTATTTTTTAACGAGCTTGAAATGGAATAAAACTATGCTCGAGGGGGGCCATCTTATTTTTTAACGAGCTTGAAATGGAATAAAACTATGCTAGGGCGGTTGGTTTCATTTTTTAACGAGCTTGAAACATAACATAAACCATGCTTGTAGGAACCTATTTCATTTTTTAACGAGCTTGACATAGAACGGGAACTATGCTCATGTGAAATGGTTTCATTTTTATGCAAGCTTGAAATCAAAGAGAAACTTTGCTTGAAGGTTGGTTTCATTTTTTAACGAGCTTGAAACAAAACATAAACTATGCTTGTACCCCCCCATCCTCAGGGGGAAGAAACCACTAAAACATGTGGAACATTTAGGGAAGTCTGATGACTAGGAGTCATATGATGAGTGGGTGTCACGAAGGAAAGCTGATCAATAGTCACAATATTCCCATGATGAGGAAAATACATCACTCGAAAGAGTGTGGACACTACATCTCTCATAGCATAGACATAATCACGTCCAAGGATCATATTGAAATCTAAAGGACCTTGGACAACCATGACATCAACATAAACAGTTTTACCTCTCAACATGATAGGTAATTGTGGGAGAATCCCTAAAGGTTCGGCAAGCCTTCTATTAAAAGACAAAATCTAGTCAGTTACTGGCACAAGCTGAGGAGAACCTATACCTTGCCAAGTTGTTGAGGATAAAATACTAACAGAAGCTCCCTAATTAACTATCGTACGAAAGATTTCTTTATCGGAAACTCCTACAGATATTTGAAAAGGAATACTCGAAGGAAGACAAGATTTTGGTAGACCATTCCAATCAAAGGAAATAACCTCAATACTTGGAGGGGGTTCTGTAGAAATGGACAGGGTTTCCCCTTGCCTAGGACATTCTAAACTAACTAGAAAAACATCAACGGTTTCCAATTCACTCTCACTTGGAAGATAAGAATGAGACAAAGATTGTGTCATGCTGATTGCTTCAGTCTGGACTTTCTCCAATGAAAGAGCAGGATCGAGTGGAGATGACAGTGACTCGATCACTTCCCTCTCAGAAGGAAGAGTGGGATCAATTACAGATGAAACTGAATTGATCAGTTGATCAACTAGCAAGGGGTCAAGGGGCAACTTACTATCACTTATTGGAAGCACCTGTTGAGAACTAGTAATATCTTCCAACCACCATGAAGCTTCATTCATGCTTGGACAAAGGTAAGTATGATGCAAGCCCTTGCATATCCAGCAAGGGTCTGCAACTCTACCTTTTCTACCCGTCACCAATGGGTCACTGGTCGAGGGAGTATCATCAATATGATGGTCATAGGTTGACGATACAAGTGGTTTTGGTTTTTTAGACCACACTTCTGACACACGGGAAAGACCGGGACAATGTTTGAGAAGGTGATCACCCTTGCAAATTTTGCAAGGGAATTTGGGCTTGCGAGGTGTTCTCATAGAATGAGTGCCATCAGAGGCAGATGATTGACGCTTGGTCTCTTTCTTATCTTACTTCTTCTTAATCTTCCCTTTTTTCTTCTTCACACCCGCCTTCTTACTAACATCAGAGTTTTCAATAGGAGAAGAGGAAGAGATGGAAGCCGATTCAACTTTCGACGGAGAAGGAGAAGGGTCATCATGAGATTGATGCTCATGTGGTGAAGGACCTAGGTCCAACATGATCGGTGCACTTGGCATAACTGGATTGGAGAATAACCATACCGGTAATCCTATCGTCAATCCAGGAAGACTCAATGTAGCCATAAAGGGAGGACCAACAGTTCCACAAGGGGGAATAACAAATGGCATACCTTGGAAAGGTGCCTCCTGGTTGGTAGTCCTGGAAGAGTCTCCCATATCTAGACTTCCTAAGAGTCTTTAAAGTACCACACAAATCAAACACTACTAAAGTCTAAAAGCAACAAGAAAATTGTGTGAATAGGAGTGGATTCAAAGTCTGGAACCTCACGGGATTATCAAGGCATCACAAACCATGATATACTGCAAGGTTCAACAATATGACGTAACAAGGAGGATTGGGACCGTACCCTTTCCTGCATACCCGATTACCTGGACAGTACGTGCATGCTAATCTCCCCAAGTGCTATTCTCGGTGTATTGCTTTGCCAAGATGGCCAAATGGTTAACTCGATTGGTTTCAGGAATCCTAATGGTGTCTCTCGATATACGCTAGGTACGTGGGAGCTCAAATCCGTAGTGGCGTTCTCTAATGCACAGCCATTGGCATGAGACCTTCCGATATACGTGTCGATTACGTGATACACCCTTTGATATACGCCAAGTATGGAATGTGGTACTTGGTGGGTATGTGAAGGAGCTCGATATACCGATGTACATGCAAGACTACAATACCCCCGGACTACAGTGCTAGCAAATAATGATAGCTGCCATGCTTAAAGACACTGGAACACATCTCTAACTTACACACGATTACTAAATGATTTTAACCTAAGCTAGAGTTAATTTTATCTTATACAGTTAGATGGATGCATGAGGTGAGCACATAAATGTAAACATAATGCAATCATCAACTACATGATAATGCACATTTTCATTTCCTTTTCAATGAAACCTACTTAAGGTAGGGAGAGATTTTTCTTTCTTTCAAACCAAAATTACTTAAGTAGTAGCAAAAAGAAGAATTCCTTCCTAGAGTGCAATAATTCTAACTTTATGCAATAATTAGCCAAAAAGCATAAAGAAAATGAAAGATGCAGCTAATCTTAACAATTTATAATACAAGATAATGAAGCACTTTCAATTTTCAAATGCATGTACCAAAAATGGAATTTGATAACTAAGTGCTTTTCATATCTATATACAGAAAGTGAGAAGATATCTACAGTACTCTAATCTTTTAGAAATTCTTAAATAAAAATGGCAAGCACCCAAACAACTCAAAGGCACTCAAGAGAGGCTCAAAATCTACCAAATGCAATAATTATAACTCATTTCCTATCTTTTTACACTTGAAAAAGACACATCTAAGCTATGGAAAGAAGGATTCCACAAACGTTTCCAATCAAATGCAAGTCAAAGATAAGCACTTAACAACCTTATCTAACTCAAATGCACACAAAACTGAAACAAGCCTTTCTTCTTCTTATGATGATAAGACCAAGAATATCAAATGATCAAAATAAAGTAAGAAGAATATTTATGTTTTCCAATTTCATGAATATGGCAAAAGAGTGACAAGATCAAGCTTTTCTTTGAACAAAAGTGCAGACAAAGAATCAATCTTCCGCAAAAATGATTGAATAGCTCAGCATGTAAGGGAAACAAGATGCATAACCCAAGAAAGAGAGGCTCAAAAAGACATGGATATCCCACACTCTTCAAGTCTTTAAAACAAGCCAATCACGCCAAACCAAAAAATGATCTCAAAACCTTCAGATGGGTCAAAACGATTGAAGAATGCATGATTCATGGCTATGAGGGGGAATTTTTTTTTTGAAAAATAGAACCCATTTCGCTTAAAAATGCAAGCAAAATACTAGTTTTTACTCAAGGGGCAAAACATGAATCCAAAACTCAAAAGACCCAAACAGCAATACAAACAAGCCAAACAAAACCCCGTTGGACAAAAGGTTCTTTGCCTGGAAGGTACAGTGTAGAGGAGTCTGCACACAAACCAAAACTCAAATCAGAAATGGAGAAGGGGTGCTTGTAAGGTACTTTTGGTAGATCGGCACACTCTGTGTTTATGCACAGTGCGACGTCGCAGTTCACCAATGTGGGAAGTGTGACGGCGCCACAGTCTACCAATGGAAAGGTTGCGACAACAAACTAACAGGAAAAGAACAGAGATAAAAAACAACACAGTTTCGCTCTGGGTACATTGACCAGGTGCAATAGACGAGATCTAAGTCCAAAAATGAACCAATTCTGCAGATAATGAGCATAAAAAGGTCTGCCAATGAGAAGTACAAACTCAAAGGAAGGTAATCAGACTCTTCAAAGTGAATATATGATGGTGAAAGGGCTTAAGAAGCAAATGGCCAAAGAGATGGCTTGGAAAAGCAATCAACTGAAACTGACATTCAGATTGAAAACAACAATGTTCTTCCCCAGTATGGTCGCCAAATTTGTTAATGAACAATCTACTTGAGCAGACATGAGCCGGATCTCCCTAGTTCAAGTGAATCTAGAACAAATGGAACAGAATACAAAACTCATTTCCCAGATCTAGTTATAGATCAAGTACTTAGATATCATACCTTTCAGACCACGAATCCTTCTCCTTGTTGTTGCTCCAAGTCTCACGGTCATCAGATCTCTAGCTGCAAGACCTGTCAAGACAATATGGAAACAATACAAGCAGTACAAGATATCTAAACAATAACTGATCTAAACTAACAGTTGAGGAAGAAAGTTCTAAACATCATCAATGAGACAACATTTATGGAAAGAGATTATATTAACTATATAAAAAGTGGGAATACATAGAAAAGATGAAGATACAACCAAAGCCTCAACGTTGCATCCTCCATCCAACATGTCCAAGCCAAGCCTCCAAGATGGTACAAGCTTCCCAATCACCAGTATAAGGGTACCATAGACCTTCCTTCCTCCCATGGAGAGAGTGGGTGTTTATATAAGGTTAAAGAGATAGGGTAGGATGAGGATTGGGGGGAGATGGTTAAGGGATCTTTCCATAAGGTTAGGAACCGAAATGCCACCTCACCTAGAACCTAGGGATAGGACTCCACATCACTCATCTTCGAGAATGGACTCAAAGATACTCTTTTATCCAAATAACTGACATCGTCGTAGGTTGCATTAGGACAACCTGCGACGTCGCATGTTGCACAAGGGCAGACTGTGACAACCTTGAAAAGTAGGTCAGTTAAGCCCTCTAGTCATGGGAAACTTCAGGGATGTTTTTTTACTCTAAAATGGGTTTAGGTAAAATAGCAAAGAGTTTACACAATGGTCAAGATGATTACATTAGCACAACGGTCATGATGACGACACTTGGTCATAATGACGATACTTGCAATGGTCATGGTGACAACACTAGCTCAGGATGACGACACTTGCAACACTTGCACAAGGGTGACGACATTTTGGTGTAATAGAATGGCACCCAAAGCATGAAGCTGATGGAATGAGATAGGTGAAATGCTTTGTAGTAAGAAAAATGGCAAGGACTTGCTGGTTGGAATGAGTTGCTGTAGAAGTACTGGTTTTTTCTGGAATATTTTAAGAGATAAGTCTGCAGGTCCTATAGGAGCTTTACTAGGTGATGTGCTTGGTGAAGGTGTGCCTCCTTGAAAGAGGAATCTCAGAGTTTGAGAGTTCTCTGAAACATCAATTCCCATTGGTCCTTGATCAATATATTCTAACGAATTGGCTTTCTCAGTCATTCCAGCCATCTCAAAATGCTCATATCCCTTTCTGTCAGCTGCCTTTCTTGTTTCTGAGATTATGTGATGTGGATCATAGTTCATTGAAGCCTGGGAAGGGAGTCCTAGGTCTATCATCATCCTTTCAATTCTTGAGAGGGTTGTTTTGTGTTTGATTACAAAAGCACCCACTGTCTAGGGGAAAGCTAAGTCAGATAACATCTTGATATCTATACAATGTTCACGTTTAGCTGTCATTTTCTGCCTTATGAACTCCAAATGGAACAACCTAGGTGTAAAAAATGCAGGGAGTACATATGGTGGGTGTGAGAATCCATATACTCTAATTACAGTTCCCTGTTTTAGCAAAAACCAGTCCCCAATCCCTTTCTCCATAGGGGGCTATAGCAAATCCTTCATTTCTGGGAGTACCCTAGGCAAATTCTCTTGGAAAAAGATGTGATAAACCCGTGCCATCAAGTTATTCCTGAAAAGTATGTAATCTGAATACATCTCTTTTGTAATTTTTAGCCCAGGTACCTGTAGGTTGTCTTCAACTGCTGTTAAGAACATCTTCAGTAAATAAGACTGGAATCTAAAGATCCTTGTCTTAGGGAACTCAACTAACGGGGAGTGAATATTTTCAGCTAGGGCATCATCAAACCTTAGGCATGCAGTCTGGACAAATGAATCTGGGTCTGTTTGTTCTACAGGGCATGTACTTAAGACAAACATCAGACTGATCAATGTTTCTGGAATGTATTGGTCACTATCTAACCCTAAAAACTGAGATATCATGGAGATTATCCATTTAGACTCATCTCTGAACAAACTAGCTTCGTAAGGGAAAAATGAACCTGGGAAGGATGCATTTGGTAATAGGGCATCATGGTAAAAGCTCTGTTTGAGTTCATTTGGGGCTAGGTGAAAGTATTGAACCAGGTCCTCCATTCGATACCCTAGGGATTTCTGTCTGATTTCATGGGGAATGGCTAAGGCCTTTCTAACAGTCGGGGCTTTCACCGAGTAGAGGGTCTTAGAGCCTGAGGCATCTAGGATCTCTCTTTGTTATGAGGAATAATTTGTGGCACACCACTCAATGAATTCAGGGAAATTTGGGGTCTGGGTGGTGGTGAACAGATGAAAGAAGGACTGATAGACCTTACGGACATCTATTCTTCTGCCTCTTATAACCTCTAACCTCTCCTTGGCCACATCTATGGAGATGTTGACCAAGATGGTGTCAAAAATGTCACCATCCTTGTATTCCAGTAGGAGACTGGTGATTGGAGATTCGGCACCAGAGGAATCTCTTACTTTAACCATTCAAACAACTTCACGGGAAAAGAGAAGAAAAAACCAACCTGGTGATCCGACACCTGGACAACTTTCCTGAGCTTCTGGTTGGCTGGTCTGCTCTGCGGGATCAGGTTCTTTCGCTTTCCAACGCATCCGATACAGGTGGATTTCAAGTCTTTGTACATACCCGATTTTTATAATGCTAAATGCCATATCATCCCTCCAAGTGTGACGGTGGTGAAGCCACATCAGTCATCCCTCCTGATCAGCCCTTTCTCCGCCATAGATCTACTTTTCGATCTCCCATGGCTCCCAATCAAGTCATACTCGACTTCAATACCCATTTATATCTTCGAAATACTTAATTTGTTGATCTCCTTTCTTGCTCAAATCCTGACCGTATGATGGCCTTAACTTTTACCAACCACGGCGATTTGACACGTGGTTAAACTACCCATGAGAAAAATCATTGCGGTCATCTTAGGCCGTTGATTTGCCTCCGGTAGATCTGTACCATTGACAGATGCACGATGCTTACTCCGATTGCGGCGATTTGAAACATAACATATTTCACACAAGTTAGATTAGCACGGTGGCTATACACCATAGATCTTTCCTCCCATTGATCTTCAACGTCGATTGCTTTAAGAACTCTTTCATCGGCATCATGCCCGCCCATGCATTAGATCGCCCACAACTTCATTTGCATCGTGCGCTCAGGGTCGTCGATCTTCGGGGCATTTGATTTGAACCCTCCAGACATATTTTCACTTGTATCTGGCACTTTAGCTCGTCATTAGTGTTCAGATATCCACATCATCTTTTTCAGGATATTGCATGCAATTAGGGTTTGCATGCATCCCAGTCACCAAGTTGATGCCTCCAGCACCTTAGCCACCTTATTCTAGCACCCGGGAGCCACTTACTTCAGATTTTTAGCCCTCCTAGTCTGGAAGGCACCCACTTCTCACCTACTGCCAGAGAAGGCACACTTCTTCACCTACCACTGCAGTTCCACTTCAGTTACATTCAGTTAGCTCCGATTCTCCCTGATTTGAGGCTAGTTTCACTCCCGACTGACTGTTTCACTTCCGTTGGACCTCCAGACTGACTAGATGACTTTTTCTGACTTCAGTTAGCCTCCCATGCACCCCCCACTGAGCCTCCTTCCCTTAATCAATGCTACACACTTCAGTTACACTTGTTACACTCAGTTAGACTCAGATTGACACCTGGATGACTGGTTCTTGTGCATTGACGAGCACCATCGATTGATGATGATGACTCCTAGTTGGAGTCAAGCTACTCCAGTCAGTGATTCGAATTGCCTACTTAGTCAATTCGAATTGCTCACTCACATTGTCAGATTGTATTGTAATTATTCACCCTTATTGGGATATTGAGCACTGCTACATGTTTTGCACAGTTTTACACCATATTTTCTATGTTCATCTGTTGTGATTGATTTACTTGTTCATTAGATCTGCTGTGACTAATTTTACATGGTATCAGAGCCATTGCAGGGACAAGATCTCTTTTCTACAGGTGGTTCTACAAGAATATTTGAGTGAATTGCTCAAAAATTGCAAAAAGTTTTGGCATGAAATATCTCAAGGGCATTCGCTCCTGTGCATGCAAAGCTTGAAAATACTTGCAATACCACTCCAGAAGCTTGAGTTTCCACATAATTACTGGATCTGATACATTGGACCCATTCAACATTGTTTGATCCCCAATCCTAGGTGTGATGCAACTCTAAAAGGGTGGATTGTTCAACCTCATTGTTCTTGGTTTATTGTAATTTGCAGGTTTATTATCTCCATCAATTGCATTCGCTACACTGTGCATGAAAGCTCCTCTACATCAGTGTGCACTCGCTCCTAGCAATGGAATACTCTTCTTCAAAGCCTATCCTCACCCCATTCAATTATTTTGATTGGAAAGATGATATGGAGATCATATTACGTTCAAAAGGTTACTACTGAGTCACTCTTGGTCTTGAATTGGAGCCAAACAATTTGTCAGATAGAACCAAACACTACAACAAGCTTGATGAAGCTTATGGTCTTCTTTGTCTCTCCATCTCCAAAGATCTTCACTTCCATCTCAGCAGATTGAAGACTCCAAAAGCTATATGGGAGCAACTTGAAACACTATTTGGCAAGCAGGATGAGCTTAGGGCTTTTCAATTAGAGAATGAATTGATTGTCCTTAGTCCTGAGAATTTCGAGACCATCAATGGATTCTTCACAAAATTCAAGAACTTGAACTTGCAGTTGAAGAACAGTGTAGTTATCATAGAGGACAAACAATTGATCCTATCCATTCTAAGCAAGCTTGGTAAAGATTATTCGGTATTTGTCTCTACTTTCAATTCCAGTTGGCAAACTACCCCGAATTGGAAGATGCCTACCTTGAATGCCTTCAGTGAGTCCGTCACAAAAGAGCATGACAAGTTGATTCAAATGGGGTCCATAAGCTCCAAAGATTCAGCCCTATATGTTCAAGGACCCAAGATCCAGAATGTTAAAGGAAAGCAAAATAAGGAGAAGCCCAAATTCGAGCCTCACAAGCAAAGAGAGAAAGGCAAACAAACGGATGCACCATCTAGTTCGAAGTTCAAGCAAAAGGGCAAAGAAGGTAACCAAAAATCTAAATGTACTTATTGTAACCGTGGATTTCATCCCAGAAGTTCATGTATGAAGAAGACTATAGATCAAATGGCCCTCCTTTTGGAAAAGAACAACATAACCCTTCCTGACAGTGCAAGGAAGAAGGATAGGAATGATGATCATGAAAGAGGACAAGCACTCATGGCAACTTTTTCAAATCCCACTACTCTCTTGATAGATTCAGGTGCATCGAATCATATGGCTACAAATATTGATTCTTTTTCTTCATTCGATCCAAACAACTCCATCCCCATCCATTTGGGAGATGGCTCAAAAATTTCTTCAAAGGGAAAAGGTACGATTCATGTAGATCATGGAAGCTTTTAGAATGTTCTCTATGTGCCTTCCTTGGCTTCAAATCTTCTTTCTGTGTATCAAATGACACACACTGGTGAACCGAAGCAAGTTACATTCATCCCTAATACAGTTGAAATTTTTGATATCAAAAGTGGAAGACTTTTTGTAGTCGGAAAGGCAAACCACACTGCAAAATGCTATGAGTTTTCACACTTTATTCCGCTTGCAAAGCCCACTGTTCTTCGCACACATGGTAATGAGGTTAGTAGTCTTTGGCATGAAAGATTTGGGAATCTTAATTATAAGTATTTTCTGCTGCTATAAAACAAATCCATGGTAGATGGTCTTCCACAACTCCGCTCCTCGAAGGGAATATGCACTGGTTGCGTTACTGGGAAGCACCCCGAGCACAGATTCGACCGCGGCAAAGCTAGCAGAGCTTCTACTATTTTGGGGTTGATCCATTCTGATATCAGTGGTCCGCTTCCCCATATGTCATTAAATGGTTCAAGGTATGTTTTGACATTTATTGATGATTTTTCCCGCTTTACATGGGTATTCTTTCTCAAAAACAAGTCAGAAGTGCTTGGAAAATTCAAGGATTTTAAGGCTTCTGTTGAGACCGCCACTGAGAGCAAGATCAAAACTCTTAGATATGATAATGGTGCAGAATATACTAAGTCCGAGTTGCTGCAACTTTGTGCCCAAAGTGGAATTCAGATCCAACATATAGTTCCCTACACACCCCAGCAGAACGGTGTAGCGGAAAGGAAAAACCGGTCACTGAAAGAGATGGCTACATGCATGATTGAATCAAAAGGTTTGGCTGCAAATATTTGGGCTGAAGCAATCAATGTTGCTGCATACATACAGAACTGTGTTCCACATTCATCCGTGAAAGGTATGACTCCTTTCGAAGCATTCTTTGGTCACAAACCGGATGTGTCAAATTTGAGAGTTTTTGGCTCTACTGCATGGGCTAGAATTCCTTCCAAGAAGAGACGAGCTTTGGATCCACAAAGCATCGAGTGCATACTGATAGGATATGGGGAAGAATCAAAAGCATATAAAATCATGGATATCAGATCTAAAAATATATTCATAGAGCGCAGTGTGCAATTTGAAGAACCGCTTCAAGAATTGCAACTAGTCGAGGAAGAGACTGCCGATTCACCGCCTTCACCAGAAGAAGATCCGTGCAGCGATAATGAAGGTATGAGTTCTGATATTTCTGATATTTCAGCAGCATATGATGATCATGACATATCAGGTTCGGAATCTGACCATTATGATCCTCCTCAGTTACCAAAGTGGGCCCAAAACACTCTCCAATCTGCTGGTTCGAACCTTGGAAACCCTGCTGATCCGAGACGAACAAGAGAAGACTTTCAAAGAGCAGGTATGGAACTTTCTATTGCTGATCCATTACTTCCTGAGATTTTTTATTTGATGGCTAGTTCAGATCCCACATCATACTATTCTGCCCACCGAGATCCGAGATGGCAAAGTGCCATGGATGAAGAGTATAGTTCTCTTCAAAAGAACAACACATGGGAGCTAGTTTCTCTTCCACCTGGAAGAAAATTAGTGAAGTGTAAATGGGTCTACCGCACAAAAGTTGCTGTTGATGGCTCTATCAGCAAATACAAAGCAAGTTTGGTGGCAAAAATTTTCTCCCAAGTCCAAGGAGTGGACTGCACTAAGACCTTTGCAACGGTTGCAAAGATGGATTCCATTCGCCTTGTTTTGGCTATTTCCACATCCAAGCACTGGGAAGTGCACCACATGGATGTGAAGAGTGCATTTCTACATGGAGACCTTGCTGAAGAGGTATATATGCAGCAGCCGGAGGGCTACACATCAGATCCATCATTAGTTTGCAAATTGAAGAAATCTTTGTACGGGTTAAAACAGGCCCCAAGAGCTTGGTATGAAAAGATGGACTCCTTCCTTCTTTCTCAGAATTTCCAAAGGTGCAAATCTGATCCGAATGTGTATATTCAGCAAGATAAAGGTAATTTGTTGGTTATTGTACTTTATGTTGATGATCTTCTCATTACTGGTAGCACTCTTACTTCAATAAACATGCTAAAAACTACCTTAAATCTAGCTTTTGACATGAGCGATTTGGGCTTGCTGAGTCATTTTTTGGGCTTGGAGATAGCTCAAAATTTTGAAGGGATCACTATATCTCAGCAAAAATATGCTTCCGACCTATTATTGAATTTTAATATGGCTGAATGTAAGGCAGCCCCATTCCCATTCCTCTCAGGAATCAGTCTTGAGGAGGGAGATTCTACACCGCTTGCAGATTGCAATATGTATCGACAGTTGATTAGTTCACTACTTTATTCGACACACTCAAGGCCTAATATTTCATATGTCGTGAGTGCCGTGTCAAGATATATGTAGCAGCCACATGAGCTTCATTGGCGAGCAGCCAAGCGGATCTTGCAGTATGTGCAAGGTACGAGACAGTTTGGCATACATTATGTTGCAGATTCTGAGCTTGATTTCATTGGTTTTACTGATTCAGATTGGACAGGTGATAGCATTGATTGGAAGTCCACTTCTGGTTATGTTTTCATGATTGGTCATGGTGCTATTTTCTGGTCTAGCAAAAAGCAAGCAGCCATTGCACTTTCTTCAGCAGAGGCAGAGTATCGAGGGGCAGTCAATGCCTGCATTCAGGGAGTTTGGTTGCAGGGTATTCTTTCCGAGTTTGGTTTTGGTGGCACTACTTCGACTGTCCTATTTTGTGACAATCAAAGTGCTATCAAGATCTCCATAGATCCAGTTCAGTGGCAGAGGACCAAACACATTGAGATTCATATGCATTACATTCGACAGTTGGTGCATGACCGCACCATCATTCTGCAATATTGCCCTACTGATGAGCAAATTGCAGACATCTTCACCAAGAGCTTCACTAAGAAGAAGTTCTCTTACCTCCATTCACTGTTGGGGGTGAGTTCCATCATGGTGGAGACAGATTGATCCATTATTATGCTTTAGGTTGAGGGGGGGCTTTCTTCCCACTGGGTTTTCCCTCTTTCCTCACTTAGTTTATTTTCAGCATTTTTTGGATTATTGTCTTGGGGTGACCTTTGGTCATAGTTACCAGGGCTCCACATTATTTTTTGCACATCATAGTCTAGCTTGAGGGGGGCTGTTCGGATATCCACATCATCTTTTTCAGGATCTTGCATGCAATTAGGGTTTGCATGCAAATTTTAGGGTTTGCATGCGTTTTGCATGCATCCCAGTCACCAGGTTGATGCCTCCAGCACCTTAGACATCTTATTCTAGCACCCGGGAGCCACTTACTTCAGAGTTTTAGCCCTCCTAGTCTGGAAGGCACCCACTTCTCACCTACTGCCAGAGAAGGGCGCACTTCTTCACCTACCACTGCAGTTCCACTTCAGTTACATTCAGTTAGCTCCGATTCTCCCTGATTTGAGGCTAGTTTCACTCCCGACTGACTGTTTCACTTCCATTGGACCTCAAGATTGACTAGATGACTTGTTCTGACTTTAGTTAGCCTCCCATGTGCCCCCCACTGAGCCTCCTTCCCTTAATCAGTGCTACACACTTCAGTTACACTTGTTACACTCAGTTAGACTCAGATTGACACCTGGATGACTAGTTCTTGTGCATTGATGAGCACCACCGATTGATGATGAGGACTCCTAGTTGGAGTCAAGCTACTCCATTCATTGATTCGAATGGCCTACTTAGTCAATTCGAATTTCTCACTCACATTGTTAGATTGTATTGTAATTATTCACCCTTATTGGGATATTGAGCACTGCTGCATGTTTTGCACAGTTTTACACCATATTTTCTATGTTCATCTGTTGTGATTGATTTACTTGTTCATTAGATCTACTGTGACTAATTTTACAATTAGCCCTCTGATCATCATGGACCTATGGATCTTCCCTGAATCTTCTATTCCTTGAACTAATTCTCCTTACACTGAACTCTAACTCCTCTGTTAGTGGGGATGTGGTCCGAGAGCTGGTTCTCCCTTCGAGGATTTTGAAGACCATGAAGCACTTTCATTCCCACGAAATATGCCATAGAACTTAGCACAATTTGAGTGCTAACAACTAGCTCCAATGAGGATGGTATCATTCCAACGAGGTAGCAAAGAACACCCATAGACTAAGTGCTTGATCCATTGGGCATTTCTAACCCAGAGGGGGAGAAATTATTTGAAAACTGAAAACTAAACTGTGCCTTGCTGCACATTTTTACTGAACACAACAAAAATAACAGAAACCATGGCTCCCTCCAGATCTTAGGGCCTTTACTTTGGGATTTAAATCCTTTCGTCTCTATCATCAAAACCTCAAGACAAATTGTAAAATATAAAGAAAAATATATGCATACAGGCTATGGTACATGGGTTACGTGCTTTTACTCAGGACATGTAATGTTTCAACAACCTTCCATTAACTGGACCTCCTGACTAGGCAGATCCATCTTGCTTCTCTAGGATAAAAGAATTTATTCCTCTGTGTGTAGCAATAATGTATGGCCCCATCCACATGTGGTCAAATTTACCATGTTTGTCTTCTCTCGGGCAGTCCAATTTCAGAACCAGGTCATTCACCTGAAATTGATCTTCCTTGGTCTTCTTATCGAATGCTTCTTTCATCCTTTCTTGATGTCCTTGCACTCTGTCATAGGATTTAGTTCTCATCTCATTTAACTCAATTATCTTATTCACTCTTCTTTGCATATGATTAGGTTCTTCTTCCAATCCTTGCAGCAACCTCATGACTGGTAACCCTAAAGAAACTTGAAAAACCACTTCAGTCCCATATACCAACTGGAAAGGAGACATCCCAATTGCCCTTTTAGTGCTTATTCTATCAACCCATAGAGCATAATTCAGCTTAGTGTGCCACGCCCTCTTATTTTCTTCCAATAATTTCTTTATGATCTTCACTAGGCTTTCATTGGAGGATTCTACCAGACCATTTCCTTGACGGTAGTAGGCTGTAAAGTGGTTCAGACTGATATGGTATTTGTGACAAAAATTAATCATCTTCTTAGAACAAAAGGCAGACACATTGTTAGTCACAATTCTTTCGGGGCACCCAAACCTAGATAGGATGTTATCCTCCAGAAATTCCATAATAACATTTTATGTTGCATTCCTGGTAGGTATAGCTTCTATCCATTTGGTGAAGTAATCCGTAGCTGTCAATATCCACCTATGCTGCCCAAAAGAGTTAGGGTTTATCTCCCCAATGAAATCTAGTCCCCACTGTTGAAAAGGAGCTTCTACCATGACTAGGTGACGGGGTAGTGAGACAACTTTCCTTTTTCCTTCAAAAATTTGACATTGGTGACAAGCAACAATTTCTTTATACACATTTGTGAACATGGTAGGCCAATAGAAACCGAGCCTCAAGATCTTATTTACTGTTACTTTACAAGAATGATGTCCGCTGCAATATCCCTTATGAAATTCTTTCTTAGTATGCTTAGCTTCCTCCTCCAATAGAAAATTTTGCAACACACCTCTGGGATCCTTCCAATACAAGAACTAATTCATAATACAGTATTTCGTAGCCTTTAATTTCACAGCCCTGGACCTACTCTTGCTTAATTCTGGAGGAGCTTGTAAATTTTGCAACACATACACACTGTCAGTATACCAAGGGGATGCAGAGAATTCTAGACTTATCTGTACTTCAGTGTCTATCTGTTGTGAATACTCTTCTAAAAAATTCATCTACAAGGAATCACAATCGGCCTAGGTCATCAATTTTGCAAATCCCTTCCCTTTCACCAGTTTTGTAGGCCTTATTTCTAAGTCATATTCTAGTAATACATCAATCCATTTCTCCCTTCTACCTTCAGGATCTGCTTGGGTAAGCATACCTTTCACAGCACTATTTGGTACATGGGAGATTATGTGTGAGTGAAGTATGTAAACCCTGAAATCCTTTAGTGATTTGATCAACGCATAAGCCTATTTCTCCATGATGTCATATTTCATCTCTACATCTCTTAGCAACCTAGTGAAAAAAGCAATTGGTTGTTCTGCACTCTGGTCATTCTTTTGTAGCAGCACTCCTGCCACTGTATGCTCATAAGCATAAGAAAAGATCATAAAATCTTTAGAAAAAGCGGGGCTGGCTAATACAAGGGCCTCAATTGTAACATCCCTAAAATTCACTCCTATTGTTATTATTTTGTAAATGGTCATGGTGAGGAGCTCAAGGCCAAGGCCCCACCAATGGACCTCGAGCAATTTATATGTTTCTAAGTCTTAGTTTAAGCCTAGAAGGTTAAAAAAAAATGCTAATTGCGACTAAACGATAAGTAACAAAACCCATCGATGAGAAAGGGAGCCATGTGTTGGTTACATATCATATTAAGTTATGATAGGTTAAGACTTAAGTTTAGTCCTAGAATGATTACTTTTCACCATAAGCATCTGACTCAGCTATTAAGGCCTACATCTCAATCATGATAAACCTAATAAGGTTAAATTGAGTAGATATTATAAAGTACCTTAAAGTCCCAGCCAAGGAAAATAATTGGATAATAGAATCCTATTTTAGCATGAAGCTAAACATTTAAATCATTGTTCTAAAGAAATTAAGTAATTACCTTATATAATGTCATTTCCAAAATGTCAGGGAACTACTTATAGTATTATATAGCTAATTCACTTTGAAAATCTCACCTTGAACACAAGGTAGGAGAAAGACAAGTTTATACAAATCCTAGTGATGGTTAATCATGCAAAGGTTACATGATTTTATATAATAGAATTTCATTAAAATATGTGAGGCAAAAAGAAGTTTTTACTAACCTACTTTTAAACCATACTAATGATTTTACAAAAGGAAAATAAAAACCTTTATATATATATGTATATATATATATTAAACCTGAACCTTAAAATGTTCTTTCTACTTGAAATCTTTATTAAAAAGGTTAAGAGGGAGAATGAAATCTTTTAAATATATATATGATAAATATTTATTATATATATATATATATATATATATATATATATATATAAAAGAGGATTAATTAGTCGTTCTTATGTATATATATAGTTGTGCTAAACAAACTAGAAATTAAAAAAAAAAACATGCATGAGAGTTTATAAACGAACTTGGGTTCTATTTGTTTAGATGCATAGAATATCATGTTTATCACGTGTATATATATAAGGGCTATTGGATGTAACCATATAATTATAGTAGGCCCACACCACTATTATGGAGATAGTGGAGATTAAGTTATTTAGTAGTGGGGGTGCCGAATCTCGAGATGAGGATCCCACTTGTTTTCACGCCGATTGCAGAAGCAGATGCATGTCGTTCAAATATGAGAGTAAGTTTTCCTTTTTTTTTTTAAAGATTTTGGAACCCGAGTTTGGGGAAAAACACTACCACCGCTTTTTAGGGAGAAAATTCTGGGCGAGCTTATGCCCATCCTCCGTTTCATTTACTTCTTGTACTCAGCGACCATCTTGGGAGGTTAGATGGGAATCTTGGTGAGAATTATTAGGGAGTTTGTTCCCTTTGGAGGAAACCACCATTTCCAACCGCCTGGCCACGTTGTACCATGCAGTTGCATTAAGCCTCACAACGTGAAACTACAAGTAAGGAAGAGTGCTGAGACACTCGGGGGGGGATGGAAGAAACCTGGGGGCTCTCTCACTCTGCGCGATGGGAATTCGGCACACCTGTAGGGGCGGATCGAGGAAATACACGAGTCCTCAGCGAATTGAGGTAAACTTTCATGGTGTTGTTTTTGTTGAGATAAATGTGTTTTGTTTTGTTGTGTGGATGCATTCTATGCATGCCGTTGAGATGGATGCGTTTTTTTTTTGTTTTCTGTGTGGATGCATTCTATGCATTTCCTCCGGGGAGATAAGTCCATTTTGTTTTGCTGTATGGCTACATTCTTTGCATGCCCTCGACTAAAATCCGTTTTGGTTATAAACGTTGTGAGGGGCTGCCTTATCTCATTCTAAGTTGGAGGTGTACGCATGTTGGATCGGTCTGGTTGATTATGTATGAAATCTGGATATATTGGTGAGAGCATTATGCATTCTGGAATTTTGGTTTTTAATATCTCTGTGGTAGTTGGATTATAGTATTTAGTAATTACAAACTCTATCGGTGGACCCATTGTTACATCGTGGTGAAAAGCGGATCTCTAGATCCCAAGTCTGTGGTATACATTGTATATATATATATATATATATATATATATATATATATATATATATATATATATTATATAACCTTGATTTATGTGAGCGTTATAGATTCCCGAGTGTGGACAGAAGTCATAGGTTCGAACTCTACTCTACTCTAAGAGAGTTAACCCTGCTTTTGTGTAATCTTAGATGTTTTTTTTTTGGTATAGGATTGTTGAAGTCGTAGGTTCCTTTGAAACTGCATTTAAAAATGCTGCTAAATCGTCGAGGTTAAGACTGCCGGAATCATAGTTCTTGCGGATCGTATTTATGGTAGCGTAAACCCCCTAAAAGGATACGCTGATTTGCATTATATTCATCCGGTAATTCTTGTTATAGATTGTTGTGGTATGATGCTGCAGTAACAACATATCGATTATCCCCGTGAAAACATCTCAGTATAGTTTTGTGCATACACGCGTGAAATCCTATGTCTCTGTATAAACCGTAGGGATGGATTTGATCGCTGGACTTTGATGATTACTTAGATTAGGGTACAGAGATACATTATCAGTTGTATTCTTATGTTTCTGTTGAGCTCAAGTGAAGGTTTCCTGCGCGTGGTATGTGGGAATCAAATTGCTTTATGAGCCAAATCTCAGTAACTATTTCTCAGTTGTTAAGTGACCTGCATGTTAGTAATGTATGCACCATTTTATTTTATTTTATTTTAATTTTATCATCGCGTGGAGATTCATGGCTGAGGAAATCAATATCAGCGAGCACCGGCTGATGGAGTCTTTCACAAACGTATCTTATTTATCTAAGATTTAGGATACTAGAGTCTTTTTATCGGTGCTTAAACTGAACACCTTTCTTCTGTAAGAAAGCGTAGCATCATCCTTTTATTTCTTGCACCAATATTTATACATACTTATTTACTAAGAGAAAAATGGGGATGGGTCAGGTCTCAACAAGCTACTTCCCAAATCGACCGACTTATATTTTTATATATCTATTTGAATATATATATAGTTTATTATAAACAAGAAGATATATTTTTAGGTTCCGGGTCAGATATAGCAAACAATACTTAATGTTTAAACAAGTCTCAAGTTGATGAGTTTACACGTAAGACCTATATTACAAAGAGCACTTGTATTTAGAGTTTTAGTGTAGATACTAGCGTTAATTCACTTTTGACTATATTTGATAAAATTATAAATATTTTGAAAAGACTTATAATTGTAAAGGTTTATGAAAGATTTTTGAAAAGACTTATAATTGTAAAGGTTTATGAAAGATTTTTGAAAAGACTTATAATTGTAAAGGTTTATGAAAGATTTTTGAAAAGACTTATAATTGTAAAGGTTTATGAAAGATTTTGAAAAGACGCTATATTTATATATGTTTATGAAAGGACTTTACATTTATATGTTTTTGAAATATTATGAAATAACTTATATATATATATGATTATAGAACATAGGTATAAAGGTTTTTGAATGGACTTATAATCATATATATATATATAGGTAATGAAAGTAAAGATTTTTTTTACACATATGTATTTTAAATTTTAATGGAAGGAGTGGAACATATCTAAGCACCTTTAATTTATACATTTGAGATGACCAAGTTTATAGCCAGTTTATTAATAAAAAGTAATTGTCATATCTTGGGATATTGGAGTTTTAGGTATATTTATACCTATATCTTAGGTATTGAGAATCTCATGAATCTCTCAATGTAGAGTTTATTAATTAATAGGAGGTTCACCTATAGGGTTTTTAGATAAAAGAATGGATGTATGTACTTTTGGAAAACTTCAAGATGATAAGTGTATAATATATCTATATTCTAGTTCATTTATATTGTATACAGTTGATTCATGAAAAAGCTCTATGTGATAGAGGCTTGACGGAAAGAGAATGAGTCTTGTTACAACAACGATGTTGCTTGTTGTAATTCTACTACTTTTGCCTAATAATAAAAGATGCACACACCTTTGTGGACTAGCCCGCGTACGGGTGAACCACGTTATATTTTGTCTCCTATGTTTCCTTTGGTGTTTCTCAATGTGTCTTATGTATGAGTACGTGTTTCTGTCCTTAAAAATGTTTATGATTACTTTGATGTATATGATTCATATAGAAGGTTGGTTGTTGATATAATGCTTCTCTTATGATTATGATTGTGTTGTTACCATTTAGATTGTTTTATGGAAAGAAGTATACATTTCTTAAAGGATGTATATTAAGACATAATGAAGTTTGTGTTTCTCGCAAGATTTAAGAAAGGGTTGACATCTTAAGTTAAGCATTGATTTAGTTAAAAGTGAATCATCTATCTATTCATGCAAAAATGACGGGAGATAGTACTTAATATACATGAATTTCATTGAGGGATCTTTTCCTTGATTATTATAATGACATTTACAAACAGTAATAAACATTGCAAGGTTTTAATTATTTGTAAGCAGTAATTTAAGAAAGTAACCCACATTTTATATTTCCGCATATATTTTAGTGGCATTTTAGGCACTTAGAAAAGTTTTAAATTTTATGAAATTTTGGGTACGTGACATCAATGATAGCACTCTTGATCCCCTTGAAAGAATCTCTAGCTTCCTCCATCCACTTTATTTGACCTTCCTTTCTTAGCATATTAGTGATACTCATCATAATTTCAGCGAAACTAGGAATGAACCTTCTCAGAAAACCAACTTGTCCACTGAAAGACTTACCTCTTTTTTGCTCCTTGGCTCTCCAACTTTATGGATGGCACTAACCCTCTCAAAGTCAATCTTGATACCTCCTTTGGATATGATATGTCCCAGGAGTTTAGCCTCTTTTAAAGAAAAATGAGATTTCTTTGGGTTGAGGGAGATACCATATTTTATGCATTTCTTAAAGACCCATTCTAGGTGTTTTAGATGCTCATCATCAGACTTTGAGTATACCATTATGTCGTCCATGTACACCACTACGAACTTATCCTTTTCTTCAGCAAAGAAAATTTCCATCGCTCTCTGGAGGGTAGCTCCAGCATTCATCAATCCAAAAGGCATCTTAGCATACATGAAAGTGCCCCACGAAGTGGTAAAAGTAGTCTTTTCTTAATCTTCTAGACTGACTTTGATCTGATTATACCCAGAGAAACCATCCATCATAGAAATCCTTTCTACTCCTACTAGCCTCTGCAAGATGTGTTCCATTTTTGGTAGAGGGTAATTATCTTTTAAGGAAGCTCTATTCAAGTTCCTGAAGTCAATACAGATTATAATCTCTCCATTCTTTTTTCTTACAGGAACTAGGTTCGCTATCCATTGAGAGAATCTCAAAGTGACAATAATCTTTGCTTCAAACAACCTCTTGATCTCTTTTTCTATTACCGGTATCAACTTAGGATTCATTCTTCTCAACTTCTGTTTGAAAGGTTTTTCCCCAGGCCGGATTGGGATAGAATGTTGGATTATTGAGGTATCATACCCCTTTAACTCTTCATAGCTCCAGGTGAAGGCAGCAGCATATTTTTTCATCAAATCGACATACTTCTTTTTCCTCCTAGTTTCCAACTTTTTTTACAACTTCACCATTCGAGGTTCCCCAATAGAATCCAAATTCTGATCTTCTACAATATCCTTGGGAGGTTCAAATTTGGATTCTTTGCACATCATTTTGGTCAAAGAGCTTTTCCAGAGGTATTAATCCCTTGGGAATATAGTTGCTTTTTAACTGGACAATGTCTTTGCCTCCTAACGTATTCTTCCAATCTTTATTGTCATTCTTTTCGCCTTCTGACTGTTCCTGGTCCATCAGACCTTCTACATTCTCGTTTTCTGTATCAATATGGACATTAGCAAACTCATGAGATAGTTCTAAAAATCTTTTAATTTGTAGATCAGCTTCAAACACTTTCCAATACTTGGAATTGTCTGGGATGGAGAGTCTGTTTATTACTTCGACCTCATATTTCTCTTGGGAAGAAATTGGAGTTTTAAAACCACCAGCAGTAGTTGCCAAGGAATCTGCTATTTGATTTTCACACCTCGGAATTGCGCATATCTTATGTTCGTTGAAAAAATTTCCAAACATGTCCCACGCCTCGTTTCTATAAGCCCTCATCCTGGGGTGTTTTGCCTAATAACTATCATTTACCTGGTTCACCACTAGCTCCGAATCTCCAAATACATGTACTCTTCTGGCTCTCAGATCTTTCAGAGCTCTCAATCCTAACAGTAAAGCTTCATACTCAGCTACATTGTTTGTACATTCAAAAGTCAATTTGTAGGATAGGGCTCTAAATTCTTGGTTTGGAGGTATGATCCAAACCCCAGCTCCAGCTCCATTTTTACTCAGTGACCCATCAAAGTACATCTTCCACAGCCCTTCTTCATTTTTTCGCCTTTCTGATGCCTCATACCTTGCTGCAAACTCCTTATCTTCCTTGACATCGCAGAAAAATGGGGGTATGGGATCAGTATGTGGACCATCATTGAAAAGGATAGAGGAACCTATGTCTATATCTATAGCAAATATATGGTGATTTCCAGGTTTGTTGTCACTGCTGACCACATAAGCCATCCTTTTCTCTCTGTATAACTTCCTATTGCTTCTGAAAAGTGGTATAGTAGCATAAGATAAGTCCATCTGCATGGTTCCTTTAGCTTTTTTACCCAAGATCTTGATAACAGCATCCCAAACTTAACAGGAAAATCGGCCACTACTATGTCCATCATGATGCTCTTCGTTGAGGTCTGGGAAAGGGTTACTACCACATCTTTAATAAGACCTAAATAGGGTACCTTTCTAGAATCAAAAGAATATAGGTCTTTGTAGGGTCTAGTGACTTCTAACCCCAACTGGTCCACCACTGACTTTGGCATCATGTTGTGTGAAGCCCCAGAATCTATCAGGGCATTGTTTAATAACTTATCATGGATATTCAGACTCAAATAAAAGGGAGGGGCTTCTTCATCATCTGGCTCCTCCAGTTTGGAGCCAAATATTATAGTGGGGGCATCATCTGTCACTTTCAACATATCTTGTGTATTTCCTGCTTGCCCCTTTACTAGGCTATTTATCTCTTCCCTATATTCATTGTTTCTTAACAGCTCATTCAAGGGGATAGATATCTTTACCTTAGACAGTCCAGCCTTCAAGCTGAACATTGAAGCTGGATTCTCTACTTCAGTGACTTTTGGTTTCCTACCTTCTTTCGAATGCTGCCCCCTATCTTCTGAGATTTTCTGTGCAGCATCCTCCGGTTGTTTTTCTCTTAGCTTATCCATATTCTGTTGAGTCTTAGGGGGATGAATCTGAGCAAACTTCCCTTCACTTATTGGTATTTCTCTATTTCTCAACCTCATCTTTCTCTAGATATCATCCACAACATTCATGTAGCCCATTTGGTACTGTTCATAATCGAATTATGTAGCTTTATCAACATTTCCCTTGGTGAATAAATCATGCTCCTTTTCAATCAAATGAACTTCATGTTCTAGGGTGTCGAAGAGATGTATCTAGTCAGCAGCAGGGTTTTCAGGTCCCTATTCATCTATCAAATTCTCAGGGAAGGGAGGCCTTATCTGGTAGTCTTCTTGGTTTCTTGCATTTCTTGGAGGAGGTGGCCTTCTAAAGTTAGGGTTCCTTATCTGATTTTCAGGCTATTCCCTAACAAGAGGTTTATTTTCCATGGCTAACCTATCCATCAATCTTTCCATAGTTTTCATCATGGTATCAAATTTAGCATCACTAGAAGAGGCTTGGGTTTCTTGCTTCTTCTTATCTACTTCTGTCTTGCCTTTTATTTTCCCATAAGCCATCATGTTGGCTTCCACCTCCATGGCATCTTTCAGCATAGCAGGCAGGGAGGCAAATTTTCTTTCTTTGAATGTGCATGAAAAATCTCTATCAAAGGCATCTGCATAGTGGAGCTTTGCAGTGCCTACCGAAGGTTTTAGATCATCAGGAATAGAATTATAGGCCTTCATGAATCTGGCAAAAAAATCATGGATTGATTCAAACCCACCTTTCTTTAAGTGATTATATTGGGATAAGACTATGGCAGGACTCCCCATTGTTTCCCATCTTTCTAGAAACAATACTTTAAAAGCTGTAAAATCTGTTATGGAAGCATTGGGTAGCTGTCTGAACCATTTCTTGGGTTCTCCAAACAGGATTTGGGCAAACAATCTCATTTTAGCGTCATCGTGGTCCACTTCCTCGAGGTCTATAAAATTTGCAAATCTATTAACATGTTGTTTGGGTGACCAATCTCCCTCTCCATTATAGGAGACAATTATCTGAGCGTAGTTCTGAGGGAGGTCATGTAAAGCATCAGGCAGGACCAAAGGTGCAAATATGGCAGCCATGGGTCTAGGTGGATTCCGAGCTTATGGAGGAATATCCTGAGCAAGATAACTGTCTAGGATTGTAGTATGGGCTTGGGGGACCTGAGAACTGGGCTTATTGCTTTCAGCTTTGGTAAGGTTCTTAGAATCAAACCACACAGGATCTAAAAGATATGATTTGAAATTATTCAGAGCTTCTTCGCCTAGGCTTAGGTATGATTCAGATTTTGTTCTCTGTAAAGATTTACTAATACCAATCTCTAGATCCAATTCCTGAAAAAAGATGCATCCTCTAAAAAAGAAATAGTCTCGATGCTAGGAGCACTAACCTAATCTTTCACGGTTCTATGTCTAAGTAAACTTTCAGGGTTATCTACTCCAAACAGGATTTCAGGGAAAGGATTACCTCTCCTATGGATCTTTCTTGAGGCCAGGATGCCTTTGGATTTTCTTCAGTAGTATGTTTTGGCATACTGATCTTTCTCCAGTGGAGTCATCTTGAATTGTCTGATCTTTGTAAGTGGAGTCGCCAAGGAAAAATTCTTCAACCTTCTTGAAAATGAGGAAACCTCTGTTTCCCACAGGGATTTCTCTTGTTCTTTGAAATTCAGACGTATATGTCATTCTCATAGGGATTGATAAAACAATCGTGCTCCCCGGCAGCGGCGCCAATTTGTTAACACCGAAATTTGTGAAAATCCTCACAGTAGATCTAAGAGATGATGTATACCTCACAAGAGTTATTATGATTAATACCTCACAAGAGTTATTATGATTAAGTAGGAAAATAGAAGAAGAGTGGTCAATGTAGTATAATGAGCAATGGAATAATAATACAGTAGAACTTGGATAGAATCAAAAATACTTCACACACACTAACTAATTAATCACAATATGGACAAATAAGTAGTACAAGCATGAAGATTCGAATGCCTAAGGTGGCAATTCGAATTAGCCTTCATGGAGCAATCAAAGGATTACTGGAGTGTCATCGGAGCACAACTAGGTGTCCTCATGATCATTAGTGGAGTCATCAATGCACAAGTAACTGTCAACTGTCAGTCAAACTGAGTCTAACTGAGTGTAGTAGGTGTAATTGAAGGTAATTGAGTGTAGTGGAGGATGCAATAGGATCTTACTAGAGTCAGAACATGTAGTTTAGTCTCACTAGAGGTTCATCGGAGTGATAAGGTCAGTAAAGAGTCAGTTAATCCTTAAATCAAGGAAGTAACTGAATATAACTGAATATAACTGGACTGGTAGATGAAGAAGGCGCCTTTCTCATGCAGTGGAGCAAATGAGGGTGCATTAGTCACTGGGAGGGATGAAACTGCAATGAAAGAACCTGTCGGGGCTAGCTCACTAAGGGCTAGGTGCTGGTGTTGATGACTGGAATGCATGCAAACCCTAATTGCATGGAAACCCTAATATTTGCATGCATAACTGAAAATGCAAACAATGGAAATGCTGCTAGGACTAGGATAGAGTATAGGAATATCTTAACACCCCCCCTTAATCCATCTTGGGCCCTGGTAAATAGGACCAAAGGTCAACCATTACAATCAAATGAATGATAATAATAAAGAACAGTCCATTAACCGAGAAAATGGGGAAAACCTCATGGGAAAAATACCCCCCCTTAAAATAAACTGTAGGTGACACACAATAATAAATGCTCCAAACTCAAGCAGGTGTGATGCTTGGTCATATGTTTGGAGGTATCTTCTTCTTGGGAAGAAGTGGATCATGCTCAAAAAGCATGTGTTTGTACTTACTCTTTAGTGCAAATGTGATGAGAACAAATCCAACAGTATGAGAATGATCCTTGAACCTGTGATTTGAATCAGCTGAGGTAGGATCAAAATTTTGAATGTGCATATAGTCTTTTCTTTTCTCCTTCGAACCACCATGGGTGAGATTATGCCAAAAAGAACTATTACATGTTTTCTTGAAATCAAAATTAGATTTAAGACTTAAAAAATAGTTTCTTGAGATCTCCTTTGAACCAGCAGGGGTGAGATCAAAACTATCATATGCATGAGAAATTTTCCTAAGCAATAATTGCTTAGAACCCAAATTAGATACAAGACTTGAATCATGGTTTCTTGAGATCTCCTTTGAACCATGAGAGGTGAGATAAAAACTAGTAGATGCATGAGAAATCTTCCCAAGCGAATGGCAATGGCCATATTCTTCAATGACCTTCTGAAAGCATGGAATTATGATCATATAGTAGTATAAAAGAGGAGATAGTTGGAGGGTAGTGAATGCATTACCTTTAATAGCTGTTTTGACCTCTGAAATAATCATGTGATCATGATGCAAACCAACAGAATCTGGTGCAAGAGAGGATTTAGGACCTTCTGCAATATCTAGAGTGTGAGCTGGCATGGAAAGAGAAGAAAGTTTGAGCATGAGTGTAGAATCTAAAAGTTCTTTGTGGACAACTTCAATGTGAGATGATACTAGTGCATGATCTGAGAGGCCATCAAGGGGAGCGAATGCATCACTTTGCTTACTATCGAATGGGTTGGGACCAAGTCCTTCATTCTCTCTGCCAAATTTTCCATCCAGGTGAGCCCATATCTCTTTTGGAGTCCATAACTCCTTTGGAGTTTCAACACCATTACGGTATTTGAATTGGAATCTTTGGTATGCAGACAAAGAAAACATCATTGCTCCAAAGTGCATGTCACCTTTATTTAACTAGTCAATCTTATCTTCAGGGGATTCGAACTCTCTTTCAAAATGACAATAAAAAAGATCATCGATCTTCAAGTTTGCTATCATTCTTGGTTTCCATTCATCATAGTTGAATGGAGAAATAGGAGTAATTCCTGATGAATATATAGAAGCTGTATAAGACCTGCAAAAAAAATATAGAATATCTGCAACTGCTACTGCTGCAAGATGCAGAAACTGCTACAGCTGCTGCACTTGAAATCTTGGTAATAACCTACAAAAAACTCTCAAAAATGGAGACAAACAATACTCTTAACATGCTCTGATACCATGTGAAAATCCTCACAGTAGATCTAAGAGATGATATATACCTCACAAGAGTTATTATGATTAAGCATGAAAATAGAAGAAGAGTGGTCAATGCAGTATAATGAGCAATAGAATAATAATACAGAAGAACTTGGATAGAAGCAAAAATACTTCACACACACTAACTAATTAATCACAATATGGACATTTAAGTAGTACAAGCATGAGGATTCGAATTCCTAACGTGTAAATTCGAATTAGCCTTCATGGAGTGATCAAAGGATTACTGGAGTGTCATCGGAGCACAACTAGGTGTCCTCATAGTCATCAATGGAGTCATCAATGCACAAGTAACTGTCAATTATCAGTCAAACTGAGTCTAACTGAGTGTAATAGGTGTAACTAAATGTAAGCAGCACATGGAGACACTAACTGGATGAAGGAGGCTCAGTGGAGGATGCAGTAGGAGCTTACTAGAGTCAGAACAGACAGTTTAGTCTCACTGGAGGTCCATCGGAGTGATAGGGTCAGTAAAGAGTCAGTTAATCCTTAAATCAAGGAAGTAACTGAATATAACTGAATATAACTGGACTGGTAGGTGAAGAAGGTGCCTTTGTCATGCAATGGAGCAAAGGAGGGTGCATTAGTCACTGGGAGGGCTAAAACTGCAAGGAAAGAAGCTCTCGGGACTAGCTCACTTAGGGCTAGGTGCTGGTGTTGA
Source organism: Larix kaempferi (assembly GCA_027924585.1). Taxonomy (NCBI): domain Eukaryota; kingdom Viridiplantae; phylum Streptophyta; class Pinopsida; order Pinales; family Pinaceae; genus Larix; species Larix kaempferi. The sequence goes on from BSBM01000510.1 coordinate 56,196,359, forward strand.
TGACTAGAATGCATGCAAACCCTAATATTTTCATGCATGACTGAAAATGTAAACAGTGGAAATGTTGCTAGGACTAGGATGGAGTATAGGAATATCCTAACAAAATTGACCCCCAAGGCTGAAAGAGGGTAATTCTGGGTAACCACTAACGAATCTTTGGCCTGTGCTACTTACCCAACACAGACAGAGAGGGCTCTCTTTAAAATCTCATGAAAAGACTGGAATAATCAAGATTGTCAATAATGAAAAAGAAACACTAGCATTCACGGCAAAGATATTCAATTAAAACAATTATACAAAAGATCAGATTTCTTTTTGGAACGAAAATGATTCAAGCATTGTTTGGTTGAAAACATATGAATTTCGTTTGGCCAATGGAGTCATATTTAACAAACTCTAAAGCATCATTCACAAAGGTTCTGCAAACGCATTTACAAGGGCAAGGTAGCAAGTAGCTAGTAGTCAAAGAGATTTAATTTGTGGAACAGAAGAGGAAAGAAACAGTCCATCAATGTAAGGCATACCAAGATGAATCCTACATCAACTTTAGTAGAATATGTTGGTGAAATACTTGGAAAAAGCTAAGTAGAGCATAACTTCTATGAATTCCACTGAACCGTTACCCTGATCCAAGCATGAAAGAAATAACACATAATGGAATAACAAAGAGAGGAATACAATTTCACATAGGAAAAAGGAAAATACAGACTACCAGACAAATTACACAGGAATCGTTGTAAAAAATGCAGGATTTGGCTCTGAAAACTTTATTAAAACAGCTCAAAAATGTCTTACAAACTAATCTTGGAAATACCAAAAGCTTTCAAATAATATTTTCAACCCTTATGCCTTCGATTGCAAATGTATTTATAGATGTCTTCGAGCTCTAGGCTCGGCTCCTTTTGAACAGAAAATGGTTACAACCATATGGCACCTATCTAACAGCCAAATCGAGGCATTGTTTCTTGTCGCTATTACAAAACAAAATATCTACAAGGCAAGATTAACTGCCATTTGCAATTGCGTGGTCGTTTCATTACCTGGCCAAATTACTTTTAAACAAAATACAAAATACAAAAATTGCAGTTATGTAGCTGCTTTAAGTTGAATTGCTTTCACTGCTAATCAAATCCTGGATGCGTCCATTCTGGTTGCTTTCTAACTTCACTACATCCTTTCACACTCCTATCTTTAACTTTGCTTTCCCATATTTCTCTACCAGCTTCCATTGCTCGAGAGAGGGTAAATCCTGGGAGGCAAGCTCTTTGAGTAATATCCTCAGCTCAGTGTGTTCGGTGTACGAATAGCCAACATGAAGAGTTATGGCTTCTCTAAAAGTTGTTGCTAGCTCGAAGTCACCTTTCAGTGTATCAACCACTATGCCACCTGTTAAGGGCGTATTTCTGCTGATGAAGTCCTCTTCCTTCATCCTGCAGTCCCACAACTTCGACTTATATTCATCTCTTGTAAGCATGACTTCATTCTCACCCCAGAAGGTAGGCAGACCATTTTTGAACAGAGGATCAAAGGCTTCTTTAAAGAGTTGTGCCTGCTTCGATATGATATCTATCCTTGATTGGACAACTTGCATTTGCTGATATCTACTAATTATCTTCTTATCTCCTATGGTTATGGATACCCTGTCCTGGATGTTTGAAGCTATAGCTTGTTCCTCTAAAAGGCCACCTAAGAACTCAACTGCATTCTTGGCATGCTCCAAAGGATTTTTGTTCAATCTCTCCTTCACTACACCTTGCTAGGCTAATTTCACCACTACTCCTTTATCCATTATAAAATTTAGGTAGGGCCTTAAATCTTCAGCCTGTTTTATGATATCATCCCATATGATTTTCCTGGATTTCGGTACCTTCTGTCCTATCACTTGTTCCTTCAAACTATCAAGCTCTGACTGCGTCCCTTGGTACTTGGTTTCCCAAGCCTCCTTTTGGCCTTTTGCAGTATCCTTCAAAGTTTGTAGATTGGCAACTTGCTTCTTTAAACAGATCACCTCAGCATCCTCCAAGCTAGCATTAGCTATCTTCCCTACCAAGGTAAAATCTCCATCTGCAATGGAGGCCGAGGCCTCTTGATCTATTTCCTTTTCCTTTTTCTTCCCTTTCTTGTCCAATTCTTCAAACTGGACTTTCCGTAAGTTGGCACTGGCCTCCACATAGGTCATGTCAAACTTCAGCTTCGTTTCCTTATCTCCAAATTCCACCAAGTTGGATTTACAGTCTAACAACTCCCCTTTCAACTTTTCCTTCTTTTCTTCCAGCTCTGTTATTTCAGAACTATTTGCCAACTGAGTGGTGGGGATCTTTAGCTTCTTTTTTAATGATAGGATCTCTTGATCTTTTTCATTCAGTAACTCTTAGATGTTTTTCTTTCTATCCTCTTCTATCTCATTCACCAGCAACTATTTTTGATGTTTCTTTGCCTGCGCTTTCAGAGACTTATTTTCTGCTTTCTCGAACCTCAACTGTTTCTGGACTCTGGCCTTATTTGTCTGCACTTTTGATAGTTCTATTGCAAGCTTCAGTAGGATATTATAGATGAATTCCCCTGTCTCTTTGTGTAGATTGATTATATCAGGGATAGGGATGTCTTCCAGGTTAAACTTTACCTCTGTAGCTTTGCTCTTGGTGGCCATGGCTAGGCTCAATGTGTTATGGGCCAGATTTCAGCTAGTAACCAAGGCCACTTCTTTCTTGGATATCTTCCTTACCTCAAAGTACAGCTTAGCTTCTGCTGCTATGTTATCAGCATTTTCATCATATCCTTCCAATAGCTGGGCCCTATTGATAGTTGATCCTGTAGGTCCTTTGAGTGGTTTTCCAAATACATGCTCTTTTACTTCATAATGAGGCACAAGAAACCTGACCTTCTTTTTCTTAGTTTTCTCTTGTATTTTCACCATTTGTGGATCATCACCCTCCACCTTTTGCCTCTTTGCAGCTCTTTCAGAGTCACTATCTACCTCCATAGGGCTAATAACCCCTGAAGTACTGGTTTTTTTTTGGAATATTGTCAAGAGATAAGTCTGCGGGTCCTGTAGGAGCTTTACCAGGTGATCTGCTTGGTGAAGGTGTGCCTCCTTGAAAAAGGAATCTCAGAGTTTGAGAGTCCTCCGAAGCATCAATGTTCATTGGTACTTGATCAATATATTCTAACCAATTGGCTTTCTCAGTCATTCCAGCCATCTCAAAATGCTCATATCCCTTTCTGTCAGCTGCCTTCCTTCTTTATGAGATTATGTGATGTGGATCATAGTTCATTGTAGCCTGGGAAGGGAGTCCTAGGTCTATCATCATCCTTTCAATTCCAGAGAGGGTTGTTTTGTGTTTGATTACAAAAGAACCCACTGTCCAGGGGAATGCTAAGTCAAATAACTTCTTGATATCTATAAAATGTTTACGTTCAATTGTCATTTTTTGCCTTATGAACTCTAAATGGAACAACTTGGGTGTCAAAAATGCAGGGAGTACATATGGTGGGTGTGAGAATCCATATACCCTAATTACAGTTCCCTATTTTAGCAAAAACCAGTCCCCAATCCCTTTCTCCATAGGGGGCTGTAGAAAATCCTTCATTTCTGGGAGTACCCTAGGCAAATTCTCCTGGAAAAAGATGCGATAAACCCATTCCATCAAGTTATTCATGAAAAGTATGTAATCTAAATACATCTCGTTTGTAATTTTCAGCCCAGGTACTTGTAGGTTGTCTTCAAATGCTGTTGAGAACATCTTCAGTAAATAAGACTGGAATCTGAAGATCCTTGTCTTAGGGAACTCAACTAACTGGGAGTGAATATTTTCAGCTAGGGCATCATCAAACCTTAGACATGCAGTTTGGACAAATGAATCTGGGTCTGTTTGTTCTACTGGGCAGGTAATTAAGATGAAAATCAGACTGATCAATGTTTCTGGAACGTATTGGTCACTATCTAACCCTAAAAACTGGGATATCATGGAGATTATCCATTTAGACTTATCTTTGAACAAACTGGCCTGGTCAAGGAAAACTGAACCTGGGAAGGATGCATTTGGTAATAGGGCATCATCGTAAAAGCTCTGTTTGAGTTCATTTGCGGCTAGGGGAAAGTATTGAACCAGGTCCTCCATTCGATACCCTCGGGATTTTTGACCGAATTCATGGGGAATGGCTAAGGCCTTTCTAACATTCGGATCTTTCACCAAGCAAAGGGTCTTAGAGCCTGAGGCATCTAGGATCACTCTTAAATATGTGGAATAATTTGTGGCACACCACTCAATGAATTCAGGGCAATTTGGGGTTTGGGTGGTGTTGAACAGATGAAAGAAGGACTGATATACCTTATGGATGTCTATTCTTCTACCTCTTATAACCTCCAACCTCTCCTTGGCCACATCTATGGAGATGTTGACCAGTATGGTGTCAAAAATGTCACCATCCTTGTCTTCCAACAAGAGACCGATGATTGGAGATTTGTCACTAGGGGAATCTCTTACTTTAGCCATTCAAACAACTTCACGAGAAAGGAGAAGAAAAAACCAACTTGGTGATCCGACACCTTGACAACTTTCCTGAGCTTCTCGTCGGCTGGTCTGCTCTATGAGATTAGGTTCTTTCGCTTTCCAATGCATCCAATACAGGTGGAGTTCAAGTCTTTGTACATACCCAGTTTTTATAATGCTAAATTCCATGTAATCCCTCCAGGTGTGACAGTGGTGAAGTCACATCAGCCGCCCCTCTCGGTCGGCCCTTTCTTCGCCATAGATCTACTTTCCGATCTCCCATGGCTCCCAATCAAGTCGTACTCGACTTCAATACCCATTTAGATATTCGAAATACTTAAGTTGTTTATATCCTTTCTTGCTCAAATCCTGACCGTATGATGGCCTTAGCTTTTACCGACCACGGCGATTTGAGACGCGGTTAAACTACCCATGAGAAAAATCAGCGCGGTCATCTTAGGCTGTTGATTTTCATCCAGTAGATTTGCACCGTTGACAGACGCACGACGCTTACTCCGACCGCGGCAATTTGAAACATAACATATTTAGCGCAAGCTAGATCAGTGTGGTGGCTGTACACCGTAGATCTTTCCTCCCACTGATCTTCGCTGTCAATTGCTTTAAGAACTCGCCCGCCGGCATCACGCCCTCCCATGCATTAGATCGCCCACAACTTCATTTTCATTGTGCACTCATGGCCGTTGATCTTCGAGGCATTTGATCTGAACCCTCCATACATATTTTCACTTGTATCTGGCGCATTAGCTCATCATTAGCCCTCTGATCATCATGGACCTATGGATCTTCCCTGAATCTTCTATTCCTTGAACTGATTCTCCTTACGCTAAACTTTGATTCCTCTTTTAGTGGGGATGTGGTCTGAGAGTTGGTTCTCCCTTCGAGGATTTTGAAGACCATAAAGCACTTTCATTACCACAAAATATGCCATAGAACTTATCACAATTTGAGTGCTAACACACTCGACATACTTTTGATGGACCTTGCTCCCCCAAAAATGAGAAATGCATGAAAAACCTGATGATGGCATCATGATGATGATCATCTTTTTTTAAGAATTTCTTGGTTTTTAGAAAGTGGGGTCCACCAAAAGTATGCCGAGTGAGTATTCATTGGATGCATAATTTAATTCCCCAGCCAACGAGTTCCCTTGCTCGAAATTTGAGTGAAATTACAGGGAGATAAGTTGAAAATATGATTTGACAAAGTAGTTTTTCACTTTTTCACCCTTTTACTATTTTACCTTTTTACCCAAAAATAGTGATTCATCCCCCATGGTTGACATCATCATCTTAAATCATATTGGTGATATTTGTTGTACAATATTATTGTTTTGAGGCTCATTTATTACCTCAAAATTTCTATAATGACTATAATCGTAGAATGAATGAACAAGTCATGCAAACACTTGACCTCCAGAAGATACTCAAAACCATGGCATTATAGATTCGTTTGGGAAGAAATCAACACGCATGTTCGCTTCAACCCTTCAAAATTAGTCACCTTTCCTAAATGGAAGTAAGTTCACCATTTAAATTATTATATTCATATCAACCTTCAGAAGCCTAGGATCCCTCCCTAGGCCCCTCGACCTCCCCAGGACTAGGTCACGACTAGGTATCCCCTTAGTGTGAGGGATTTGGTTGTTGGAGGCTGATAGATGAAAACATCCATTTTATTTTTTATATGAGAAAGGATATAACACACATGTAATTTCACATGGAGCAAATAGCATGCACATAGCAAGTTATATTGGACATATGTGCTCAATGCTCAAGCATAGAGGCCCACCCACTCAGGTCACCCATCATCATTCCTCTATATCCAAAGAACATAAGAAATCTTCTTGAAGAGTAACAAAGAGATTTATTTGATGGTTAGAGGTCTTCACAATTTGTCTATTTTTTGTTTTATTTTATATCATGTAACCACTTTGGCTCATAGGCCAATCAAGTTTAGATGACCATTTTGGGTTAGATGTTGTCAAGCAGAATATCCTATGTTTTGTAAAACTATGTTCCAAGTGGTCAAGAAAGATTTTGAGAATCAATTGGGTCTGGGATACTATGTTGTCCTCCTGACCCAATATGACTGTAACTACTACTGTAAATTTATTTCTAGTAATATAATCTATTACTTACAAAAAAAAATAGTGTTGTGGTTTTCTCGTCACAACATGTTATTAATTATTATGAGAACCATATTAGGAAATAGTAATGGGGCATTGTCTTTCTAGCATATTTGAGACTTTATAACACTCGAAATAGCATGTATACTTCAAGGTTAGCATTTGCATAGTGTTCTAGAGTGTATCACTCAAACACAACACTCAAAATTAGATATTTTAAGCTACCTTGGATTTCATAATTGGTAAACAATAACAATACCTAGTGAAATAGTAAAATTATTAATATATTATGGTCGTAAAAATAAGAAAGCATGAGTGACATATAGTATATTTAAAAATTAATTTCCAAAATTTGCTTCATTATTAAGGATAATATTGCTTCTTAACTTTATTTAATGATTTCCTTTTCCAAGGGTCATCACTAGATATTCGAGAATGGATTTTGAAGTTTTAAAACATCCTTAAATAATAATAACTTGTTTTCAACAAGTTATATCAATTGTTCCAATTTCCATACTTTAGAGTGCTTTTGCCTTGCACTACTTGATATATACATAACATTAGACATCACATGCATTTCATCTTCAATATTTTTCTTGTAAATGCATGTGCATGATACATGTTGTCAAATGGTTACTTGTCCTAACTAATAATATGCGGATAACAAAGATTTATAGGAAAAAAATTGTACATAAAAAAAATATTGGATAAGATGTATTCCCTCAATTTTGAGATCATTAACTATAAAATTCATTTTCTTTTACTATATATTTATACATGATTTCCGAGAGATTCAACAACCCATTGAAATATAGGAATATAGAAATATGTTGGCAAGTAGTTTGGTAAGATGGTATCGCAGCATCTTCGATGCTGTGACAAGGCAGAAGATGGCGTGAAAGGCGATGAGCGGAAGATTATTTTGTGCATGTGTGGGTCAATTGTACTGCAGATTGCGGGTTTTGGGTCATTGGACCAGATATTATGTAGCGTTGAGTCAGTTATACTGCAAAATGTGGGTTTTTTTGGTTGTTTTGGACTAGGTGAGTTAGATATTGGGTCATTTGTCCATAGTGTTAGTTAGGAAGTCGTTAGTAAGTGGATAAGAGTTGTAAGGCAGAAGCCTATATATAGATAAGAATTTTAAGTGTTGACAACAGAATTTGGCTAAAGAACAATGTGAAGCTTTGATGTTGGTTGTATGATTTCTGGGTATGTTTTGATGTCAAGAGTCATTACGGAGATCTAGTTTTTGCAGAGACATTGTATCTGGGTTGACAATGATAATATTATGAAGCTATTTTGGTGCAATCTCTATGTTCAATCTGTTCAGTTATGATAATGCGATGTTGCAATATACAAATAATGTCATGCTTCTTTGATGCGATACTTGCTTTACAATTACTATTGTTGCAATGATGAATGTTTGGGTTGAATATCGCTTTAATACTATGTTCAATGCTTAAAGACCTCTGTTCTAGTGTTGCAATAAGTGTAAGTGATATAGCCACAACCATCCTCCTTCATTCGGTGGAAACATGGTTCCATCCACTCTCCCTTGATCGCCTCGAGTGAGACCTCATCTTCTCTATAGGTGTTGTTGGGCAGGGTCAAACCTGTCCGGAATGGTGCTCAGGGAGATCGTGGTGGGTTTGGGTTGATAGTGATGGGAACCCCTGTCGAATGGGTTTGATTCAACAATTGGTTCTGTTGCCAGGACCGTGTACAAAGTGAAAGGGGGATATGTTGTGGCACCCGACGAAACCGGAGATCCAAGAATGGTTTGATCAGAAGTTGTAGGAATTCGTTGAAGAGAAAAGTTGGAACACTCGATTGAAAGTAGGATAGTGGGTAGATAGATACATTCATGATGGTCTGCACGAATGATTCTTCTGTGAGTTCCCGGTCCTACTGTTTGAATGGTTGGAAAAGTTGACCTTCCAAAAGAAGAACTTCCAAGGTGGTGAATCGACGATTTGGGCCCCCGAATTGATTCAGGAACTGTAAGAAGTTGATAATAAAGCATCACGGTCTGTCGAAGTGTGGTTCAATAGAGTTCACGGTTGATACTCAGAAGTTCTATGGTGAAGCCGAAAGATATTTTTTCCATGAACCTCGGGGCCAATTTTTACTATCGCTTCAACTGTCGATCAAGATTCTTATTTGCGAAAAAGGTATATTGAAGATGCATCTTGATCAGTAGACAGCCTGGTGGGTGGAGGCTGTGGGTACCGCGACAGTTGGGGGGCGGTGCATGGAATGGTAAGGGGTATATGGGTGCCGGTCATGATGAGACTGTGAGTTAAGCCGAGGAAGAAAGTGGTCTTACGAGGGGAGGAGCAACATTCTGATAGGAAAAGAGGCAGAGGACAGGAGAAGGTCCTGCTGCGGTCAAACTGCAAGACTGTGAAGGAAGACCACACAAGACGAAGTGACCTCACAGTCCTGACAAGGAAAACCAGGCTATACCCAGGATAGAGGCAGGACCAAACCCCAACATGAATGTACCCACACCTCCTCTCACTATCTCTCAGATAGCAAGAAATACCACTTCGATACCACCGAGTTCCTCAATTCCACAGAAGTTAATTGGTAGTAGCACAACAAAAGGAGGAAGGAATCCCAGAATGGTGGGTGATGATGCTAAGTTATCGTTGTTCCATGGGAGTGCGACAGACAACCAAAAATAGCATTGGTTTTTGTGTGAAGCGGTCTAGACCATAAAACAGATCACCGATGATGCTGCTAAAAAGGGACAATTAGCGACGACTCTGCAAGGTCATGCATTAGATTGGTTTATGAAGTTTTCTCTAGTCCCTATAGGAGCCCCAGAGAAGTTGCTAGTTGAGATTCGGGATGGGTTTATTTCCGAATTTAGAAGGCCCAAGTCTGAGGCTCAATATATTACAGAATTGAAAGAAATTAAGCAGTATCCCAATGACATGGTATGGGATTTTGACCAACGATTCAAGATGCTTATGGGAAAGGTTAGTTTTGATATGAGCACCATCCAACATAAAGAATGGTTCATTGCAGCACTACTACCACATATTCATCTACCATTGATGCAACAAAACATCTCGATGCCTAGTGAAGCTTTGGAGATTGCAATGCGGTTGGATGTGTCGCCAAATTTGATGTAATAGAAATAGTCGAGAGAGGAAGCTCTTATCCAGCATTATTGGGGATTGTATGGGCTAATGATAGTGGAGATGTACTCAACTTCAAGTGACGGATAATGACTTTTGAAAATCGTGATCTCAGAGATATCGCCCCATTGGATCTGGCTGAAGGACGCCACTACATAGAGCCCGTGAAGGACGATGATCCCAGTGGATGGGACTATGCATTCAATATTTCTGAAGATTATATCCATCCGACTGCCAACGGTGAACTAGGATGGCGTAGTGACAGCTCTACATCTTTTGACTCTGGTGACGTGCTAGAATATTGGCAGAATTGCTTGCACGAGGTATCGCTCCGTAAGTGCAGGTTGATCACACAGTCATTATGCTATATCGCAACTGAAACGATTACACTTCCCATATATGATGGGTTTCCTAGCTTATCTGACTTTTTGATGGAGTTTGAAGCAAGAGTTTCCAAACCTCAGCGATTGCTGGCGTTGAACGAAGCATTGAAGGCTGCTCCAACATGCTAGTGGGAAACACACAAAGCATCAATTAATGAATGGTCGAAGTGGAGAAGATTGATGATGGTATGCTTTGGCAATACCGAGGTCTACCACACCAAGAAGTATGATGGTCGGGACGACCCTAGTGGTCACCTACTGGAGTGTCAGCGGTTATGGGTATCATGACCAAAAGATGAGTGGGTCAATGCTTTTATCAATACCTTGGATGAGATGCCACGCTCATGGTATACTACAGCTAAGTTGTGAGGGGAAATTTCTACTTGGTTGGAGCTCACCGTATGTTTTACCCATACATTCAGTTTTGCGGATGCCGATCTTGAGGTCAATAATGCACTACGGCTCATCCGTGATGTAATTCTGCAGGTTGTCCTGATGGCCTATCCTGTGGATCCACATACGCACTGCCAGATGCAGTCTCTTATGGAATGCTTCAATATCAGTGGTGATCCAGAAGATGGTGATGATCTGCGGAATGTGAATATCACGGAATCCGAAGGAAGTCATGTTGTGGTACCACCTGGTGCACCAACTGATCCTATCAGTCAGCCGCTGAGGATCCACAAGATTAACATTGGGACAGAGGACACTCCGAAGTTCGCAAATGTCGGGGATTACTGGGATGACGAGCTGATAAGCAAGGTCATTGATATGCTCCATGAGTTTCAGGATGTATTTTCGACAAAGTTTTCCGACATGAAGGGGATCCTAAGTGACTTAGGGGAAATGAAGATTCCATTAAAACCAGATGCTAAGCCGGTCCGGCAGTGACCCTATCAACCAAATTCGGGACATAAGGAGAGGGTCAAGGCAAAATTTGATCGCATGCTAGATGCTGGTATCATCGAACTAGTCAAAGAGTCAGAATGGATTAGTCCCATGGTGGTACAAGATAAGAAGACTGGAGAGGTACGCATTTCCGTCGACCTCAGGAAGCTAAATGATGCATGTTTGTACGATCCGTTTCCAACCCCATTTACCGATGAAGTGGTAGAAGGTGTGGGTGGCCAGGAGATGTACTCTTTCATAGATGGGTTCTCTCGCTACCATCAAATCCACACTACCAAAGAAGACTGCCATAAGACAACTTTTGTTACTAAATGGGGCTGCTTTCAGTACACCGTGATGCCGTTTGGTTTGAAGAATGCACCTGCGATATTTTCACGAGTTGTTGTTGCCGCATTCAAAGAATTCATTCAGAAGTTTTTATAGGTATACATGGATGATTGGATGGTCTACGGATTGGTCCGCGATCATCTAGCAAACTGCGGTTGATGTTAGAATGATATCGACAGCATCAGATATCGTTGAATTTGAAGAAATGCATCTTTTGTGCACTATTTGGGATATTACTAGGCCATATTGTGTGTAAGCAAGGATTGTTGGTTGACCCAGCAAAGATTGCGCTTATTCTAAGTTTGACACCACCGACTACTCTTAAGCAGTTACGGGCAACACTGGGACACACAGGGTACTATCGCAAGTTCATCAGGGGTTATGCTGCGATTATTGCCCCTATGGAGAAGTTGTTGAAGAAGGATGTGGCATTCCATTGGAGCTCGGACTGTCAAGCTAGCTTTGAGACACTGAAGGCAAAGATGGCGTTGGCACCAATATTGGTATTTCCGGACTGGAGTAAGGAATTCCATGTCCATGTTCATGCCTCATCGATTTGTGTCATGTTGGCTCAACCAGGAGAAGGTGATCTTGATCAGCCTATTGCTTTTGCAAGTCAAAAGCTGTCCTCCGCTAAAAGGAATTATACTACGACTGAACAGGAAGGTTTGGCAATGGTCTATGTGCTGCAGAAGTTTCGACACTATTTGCTAGGTGGGCACTTTAAAATGTTCACCGACCATTCTGCGTTAAAATACCTAGTCAATAAGCCTGTGTTGGGGGGGAAGATATGTCGTTGGCTACTTCTTTTTCAGGAGTTCAATTTTGAAGTCATTGTGAAGCCCGGCCGGTTGAATGTTGGTCATGATCATCTCTCGCAAATTGATACAGGAGAAGATCCAACCAACATTGACAATGGTTTGCCGGATGCTCAACTGTTTCGGATTGAGGTTGCATATGGCTACTTTATGGAAATCATTCAGTTTTTGACAACGGGTACTACACCAGACAAGTTCACCACCAATATGAAGAAGCAGTTGATAAACAAGGCTACAGACTTCCAGCTAATCGCTGGAGAGTTATACAAAATGGGTGCCGATGAAGTATTGCGCAGATGTTTCTTACCGCATGAGCAAGCGTAGATATTAGCAGAAGCACATGGAGGAGTAGCTGGAGGACACTATGGAGGTAGGGTGACTGCTAGGAAAGTGTTGCATGTCGGGCTATGGTGGCCCACACTGCATAATGATGCGACAGACTATGTGCGGTCCTGTGATGCCTATCAGTGAACTGGAAAACCATCTCGACACGATGAAATGCCACTCATGCCTCAGTTGACATTGCAGCCATTTGACAAATGGGCAATATATTTTGTAGGACTGATCAATCCACTAGGGAAGCGCATGAGTGTGCGCTACATTATCACAACAACCGAGTATTTGACTCGATGGGAAGAGGCGGCACCAGTAGTTGATTGTTCCACAGTAATGATGGCGCACTTTTTGTTTGATAACATCATCACTCAGTTCGGCTGTCCCAAGATACTGCTAAGTGACCAAGGCAACCACTTTCTCAATCGCACCATCAATGCATTAACCGAGCAGTTGCAGATCCAACATAAGAAGAGTACACCCTATCATCCGCAGCAAAATGGCACGGTGGAGGCCTTCAACAAGGTCTTGGAGCATGCGCTGACAAAGGTGTGTAAAGTAAACCGCGACAACTAGGATCTCAAAATCCCAGCAGTCTTGTGGGCCTATTGCACCACATGTAAACGACTGATAGTGAAGACACCATTTAAGCTGGTATATGGACAAGAAGCAATTATGCCCATGGAATATATTGTCCCAAGTCTATGCATCACAAGCGCAATAGGCATGGATGATGCAACGGCACTAGATGAATGTCTAGAGTAGTTGGTAAAGTTGGAGGAAGATCGCTTCCTTGCTGGGTTCCACCAGGGGGTAGAGAAGGATAGCCAGAAGGCATGGTACGATCGACACATAAAAAATAAACAGTTTTAGCAGGGCGACTTGGTGCTATTGTACAACAACAAGTTTATGAAACATCTAGGAAAATTGCAGATACATTGGCTTGGTCCATATCGCATCAGTAGTATTACTTCAGGTGGTGGAGTTCAGCTGCAGCAGCTGGATGGGGCGATGCTCCCCAAACTAGTGAATGGTCATAGGTTGAAGCCCTATCAGTCGGGCTTGGAACAGCGCGATGCCTGATTCACATAGGGAAAAAAAAAACTGTGTGTTGCAGGATGATTGGTGGAAGGATGGCGCATCAACAGGGACGGAATGTAGAAGTAGGGAGGCCTCTGTCGCACGTTTGGAGTGGTTGGTGACAAGTGGCAGCATTGTGACCAGGTCAAATTAGCAATAAATAACAAAAGTTAAAACAGTTAATTAACGACACTTGTTCGAATGATGGGCATTAATGGCGGATCCGGCCAATCGGCTGACAGGATCAATGGTGGATTTGCGTCATTAATATAGGATTTTGGTTGAATTAATGCATGATTTTGAGATGATTACGGAGGATTTGGATGGATGCTATAAAACTGGATCAGAGTTGGTCGGAAGACACCGAGAAATTAGTTGTGAAGTGTTGTTGCAGAGTGCAGTCATGAATTGAGCAAGGTGTTGATAAGCATATAATGAGGTGTTGCAAGGTATGCTAGGTGAACTGGAGACAATTGATATTAGCAACGAAGTGGAGTCTCCCTTCATCCCGGTGGTTGTCGATCAAGAAGTCGTGTCATCTACAGCCATTGATCTTGGAGCCGAAGTTGCCAATATGTCGATGGGAGCAACAATTGTCATTAAGAAGCGATGAGGAGGTCAGGACTCTAAGTCCCCACAGAGTAAGAGGGTGCTTCGGTCCTCCACCGCAACGGTAGGCAATGCTCAGGAATAGGTGGGGCAGTCCAGTCATCCCATTCATGAGTCTGCCCCATGGGTGGGACTGTCAGCCGGTGACATCCTTAGGTATATCCCTCCCGTCAGTCGGATGCCACCCACGCAAGATAAACCCAAAACAGAAGTACGGAGTGAAGATGGCGGCACTCTCGGCTAGAATGGAGTTCTTTGTGGATATTAGGTCGGCATTACTGCACCTACGTTACGACGACCATGATATGGTGGCTTACCCTAACATTGCATCCACCCCCTATGTGCCTGAGACATGACTTTCCCTGACACCAACAGTACAAGACTGGGCACGTGGATTGAACCAGGCCGACTTGTTAGGGCTTCTTAACATGCCACATTTTGGGTGATTGGCAGAAGTTAGTGCATGCGTAAAGCAGATCCTCGCATGCTTTCATGGTGGTTCGTTGTGGCTAGACAGCAAAGTCCCGGTCACTGTCGATTTAATTTCATATATAACTGGCTTTCCTAAGAATGGATTCCATCCGTCATAGTTCATCCAAGGGAAGGAAAACGACAAAAAGCGGGCATTGCAGTCGGCACAGAAATATAGCTTAGAAATGGATGGGCATGGGTATTGCACCAGCAGCTGCAATGATTAGGCGGTACTCATGGGCATTAAGATCATATCCTGCAAGGTGGTTAGGGGTGGTCAACCTAACCAATGCAACTCAGGGATTGTTGCATGCGCAGAGCAATGTGCGGAAGGGGTCCAAATGAACTGGTCCTTGTATCTCTTGAATCAATTAATGGAGGACACTGTGGCGGTCCAATCGGGAAAAGGTGCCTTCACATACAGTTGGTTGTTGTTGTTGATTGCCTTCGTCGCATTAAAAGATCCCGGCACAGACCAGGGCATGGACTGTCCGGCTACAGAAGAATGATGAGGGGTGTGATATCAAAATTTGTGGTATGTACGGGAGCCAAAGAGACTCCGGGATTGCCAATTGCAGTTTTGGCTGTATTGGGAGATGCTTTGTGCTGCGGCAACACAAGTCCCGCGAATATCTGAAGAAACTATAGCACGGTTCAAACATGTCATGGCATTTGAAATTTGGCCGCATACCATAAACATACAAGCCCGCTGAGATCCTGATCGGCAATGGTTGCAGACCTCGTATAAGGTGACATCCAAAGGCTTGGAGGCTACTGTGAACAAGTGGCCGGAGGCATGGCAACAACCCATGAGTTTGGTGGAGATAGAAGCCAGTTGCCCGGTGTTGGGCCCAGATGATCGGGTATTGGCGCAGGACCAGCAGAGTCACCATGAATGAGGGCACCAATCAACCAAAACAATATCAGATGATAGCAACTGCGACCTTGAAGAAAACCGCTCGAAAAGGTATCATGAGCACGCAATGATCGGCGGGTTGTCCTTGCCCGCCGAGACACAATTGGGCCGCCTACTCACAGCGCTCAATAATGCATCTTCTGTGGCAGCAGACAAGATGGCCAGGAAAGCGGATGAAGGATTCCATGTGATCAGTGCTCGCTTAGAGTCCCTGTATGATATGGTTTCCGGAAAGGCACCAGAGAAAGTAGCGGCACCAACCTTTGGCAAAATCAGCACTGAACCACGGGTGAGGAATGTGGAAATTCCCCCGACTGTGATTGTGACGGAAGATACGACAGTAAACACATTGCTGCAGCAGTTGAAGATGGTGACCCTCAATGTTAATGCATTGCCCTCGGAAAGGTTGACCACTATGCAGGTTACTACCAGCAAGGAAACGATAGACTGACTGTGGCAGATCAGTGGTATGTGTGTCTGATTACAGACGAGTGAAGCTGATGTGAAGAGCACTATCGAAGAATTGACTGCCAGGGCTGCTTCCACACGACAGGTCATGGATGACCTTGAAACACACATCAAGGAAGAACGGGCTGAGCAGGCACACAAAATTGAAGGCCTGAAAAAGGAACATGATTTCCTTATTGTCGAAAAGGCTCATCTGTGGGACGACAGTCCACAGGTGGACTGGATGATCACAGAAGCCTATCAACATGTGTCAGAGCCCAATGAAGAGGTAGATGTGCTCCACTAGGTGTACCAACTGGGGGCTGCCATTATTCAGTTGCGATAGGAGAATTAGGAATTGAAGGCCCAGCTGAAACCAAGTATGCCTCAAGCTGAATTGGATGAATGAAGAAGGGAAATTGAGGAAGTTGCCGCTCAGATGGAGGATCTGGAGATGCAAGCAATCAGGATGATGACTGAAACTATACAATTTTGGGTTCGTATTGTTCATGACGAGCAGGTTGAGCATCTAACTAAGTATCGACAGGAAGCGGAGGGATAGTTGGCCACATTGAAAGCCGCAATGTGCACAATGCCACCAATGGAGCAAGTTGCTAAGTCTTAGGAGCTAAAAGACTTGCAACACCGTGTCGCCAAGGCGGACGAGCGATAGAAGACACGCACAACCTAGTTAGAGGAGTTCCAGGACAGCGGCGAAAAATTCATGATGCAGACAAGTGAAGCTCTGCAGGCAGTGCAGAAATGTCGACAGCAAGTGGTGGGAAAGCTTACAGATCACCCACTTGAAGAAGACATGGTCGACTGTCAGTCAGTAGCTATGGAAGCCAAGGAGGTGGTGCGGACAGTTGAACAACGATATGAGGACTTCAAAGTCAAAACGACGAAGTACACTGTAACCTATTGACGTGGTTCAAGGGCGAGCCACAAGATTGTGTTGGGGGCCTGTTGGCAGGTAGTTTGGTCAGATGGTATCGCAGCATCTCCAATGCTGCGAAAAGGCAAAAGATGGCGCGAAAGGTGACGAGCGAAATATTATTTTGTGCATGTGTGGGTCAATTGTACGGCAGATTGCGGGTTTTGGGTCATTAGACCACATATTATGTACCGTTGAGTCAGTTATACTGTAGAATGCAGGTTTTTTTGGTTGTTTTTGGACTAGGTCAGTTAGATATTGGGTCATTTGTCCATAGTGTCAGTTAAGAAGTTGTTAGTAAGTGGACAAGAGTTGTAAGACGAAATCCTATATATAGATAAGAATTGTAAGTGTTGACAACAGAATTTGGCTGAAGAACAATGTGAAGCTTTGATGTTGGTTGTATGATTTCCCGGTATGTTTTCATGTCAAGAGTCATTGTGGAGATCTAGTTTTTGCAGAGACATTGTATCTAGGTTGACAATGATAATATGATGAAGCTATTTTGGTGCAATTTCTGTGTTCAATCTGTTCAGTTATGATAATGCGATGTTGCAATGTATGAATAACGTCATGCTTCTTTGATGTGATACTTGCATTACAATTACTGTTGTTGCAATGATGAATGTTTGGGTTGAATATCGCTTTAATACTATGTTCAATGCTTAAAGACCTTTGTTCTAGTGTTGCAATAAGTGTAAGTGCTATAGCCGCAACCATCGTCCTTCATTCAACAGAAACATGGTTCTGTCCACTCTCCCTTGATCGCCTCGGGTGAGACCTCATCTGCTATGCAGCTGTTGCTGGGTAGGGTCAAACCTGTCTGGGTTGGTGCTCAGGGAGATCATGGTGGGTTTAGGTCGACAACGATGCGAACCCCTGTCGACTGGGTTTTAGTCAACAAAATATGTCAAAATATAATAAATGATTTTTTAAACGTGTGCACTTTAGGTACTAAATTACATATATTCTAATTTTTTTATGGTCATTATGTTTTATAAGTATTTATTTTTCTTTCCCCACGGAGGGTAACGATCAAAATCTAGTCCCACTGATAGGACCACTCGACAGCATGATGGACATGCATCGTCTATCGACTGCCACGAGGCATGACACTTTCCATCCCATTCATCTCCGGTTATGCTTACGGTACAGAGCACATGGAGCATTTAATCATCTCCCGAACAAGGCAACAGATCTCTGGCTCGTTCCTATGTGCGCTTAGTCCACTCCCATGGCAGACCATGAATGCGAAGGTACGTCGGTTATGGTTTACATTGACGGTAATTAGCATAGGAAACACCATATGAGCTTGTATGTTTGGATTTGGGAAGAAGCTCGGCTCTCTACACTGAACATCCCGACTGGTGCAATTAGTTTTTCTCGTAACAAGTCTACTAGTTCATTGCTGGTTGTTACAACAATGCCTCCTGTGAAACGTGCTTACACTAGGCATAACGCAAAATAAACCGTCCCTCCTCCTAGACCTCCGGTTAAGTTATGATAGGTATATCATTGCAAAGGCCTGCCGTTACAGAAAGGAAATACAGACGAAAATTCAGGACGATATCAAAGAGGCTGAGGAGGATGCAGAAGTTTCACTGGGTTGCCTTCCTGACATTGATATTACGGAATAATTTGAGGCCCTAATCCTTGATCCGGGGTCTACAAAGGGCCGCGCTACCCTCTACCAGTGCACCTTGATTATGAATGGCTTAAAAAATTGGTCCTCGGGAATACCTTGGCAGATAGAGGGGAAGCTCAAACGAAAATTTTACTACAGCAAGAAAAGATGGTCCTGATGCTTAAGCAAATTCTTTGGAACCAAAAGAGGATTGCTCTCTGGCTCGGAATCGAGCTCCTTGCTGAACCGTGGGGTTTGGACTTAAAAGACTAGTTTTAGTTTCTGTTAATAGTTATTAGTTTTGCTCATGGTTAGTTCCTGAATTACTGTTACAAAAATCTAAATGATATTGTTTCTGTGTATGGTGAGTCTCTGAATTACTTATAGAAAACTCTGATATTTTTTGTAATGGGCATGTTTTCTCAACTCTGAGAGGACCTTTAAAACTTCTGAAACCCTGGTTTGGGTCTGTTTTCTCTACCCTGAGAGGACCTTGTTTTGTGTACATGTGGAAAAAAACAATATAAGGATTCATCTAACTTGCAAAAAAAAAAGTATTTATTTTTCTTCTAATTTTCTTTTGGGGGAATGGTAGTTAAATTCTAATTTTTTCTTTTAGAGAAGGGTCGTTATTCTAATTTTTTTATGGTTATTATGTTTTATCAGTATTTATTTTTCTTTTAATTTTCGTTTGGGGAAGGGTCATCGGTAGATATAGGAATGTATTTTAAAGTTCTAAGACATCCTTAAATAATAACAACTTGTTTTCAACATGTTATGTAAATTGTTCAAATTTCAATGTTTAGAGTGCTTTTTCCTTGACATACTTGACGTAACATATAGTTAGACATCACTTGCATTTCATCCTCAACATTTTGCTCGCAAACTCATGTGCTTGATACATGTTATCAAATAATTATTTGTCCTAAAAAACAATATAAACTAATCTAGAGATATCAAAGATTCATAAAGAAAAAAATTGCATACTTAAAATTATCACAAAACAATATAAACTAATATAAAGATATCAAAAATTCATAAAGAAAAAAATTGCATACTTAAAATTATCTTGCATCTTTATTACAATCCATCTTAAACCTAGAGTTAATTTTGATATTAGCCATTATAAAATTCATTTGTATTAACTATATATTTATTCATGCTTTTTTAGAGATTCTACATCCCATTTAAATATAAAAATATGTAAAAATATAATAAACGATTTTTGAACTTGTATACTTCCTATTTTACATTACGACTTTTGAAACTTGTACACTTCATAGACTAAATTATGTATATCTTAAATTTTTCATGTTTGTAATGCTTTATAAGTCCTTATTTTTCTTCTTATTTAATTTATTATTTGTAAGTAATATTATTTGTAAGTAATGAATTTTAAACCATTATAAAATTTATTAAAATAATTTTGTAAATAAAATAATAAATAAAAATATCAATCTTAATTAATTGAAAATTTTAACATAATTATAATTAAAAAAAAAACTAATGAGATAATCAAATTTTATGAAACATTTTATAATTAGACCGGTCAATCATTTAAAAATATGCAGTATCAATCAAAAAAATTAAACTTGAACCACTTAAAGGTAAAATATGTTTTATAACATACATTTTTATTAATAAAAAATATAATGCAAATAAAAAATAAATCTTATAAAAATTTACATTTCATTTAAAAAATAAAAAAACAAATTAATTTAAAATAAAATTATCAAAAAAACTTAAATAATTTAAAAACAATATCACTCTACAAATAAAAATATCAAAGTAAAAAAGTCGGTTTCAGAAAAGCAGAACAATATCAACCTACAACCTAAATATAATTTTGAAATAAAGTATTAAAGAAAAATATCAAACTAAAATAATAAGATATTTCTATCATAACATCCTCCAAAGAAATTCAATAATAAAAAATATTCGTATCTTTTTTTTCCACAAGAAAAAGATATGCTATTTATATTAAAAATAGTAAAATGGGTTATAAAGTTCCAAAACTGACAACAGTCCAGTGAGATATGAAAGACATAACAACATAGCCAAAAGTAAAACAAGGAAGTCCACACTAGACAAATAGCAAAGACGAAACATAGGAGTCCCCACAGGACAATAAACATAGTCATTGCCTCAAAAGAAATAGACCAATAAGTAAAACCACTCCAACACTGGATGAAAACCCCAAAATAAAAGGGGCCCCCACATAGGCCGCAATGGAAGCAAAAAGTAACCGAAAGTCCCCAGAAAGACAATAGCACCGGAACTAGAAGCCTGCATAAAGATATGAAACCGGTATCACGTAACAAGATGTTCCAAACTCAAACACAAATAAATGCCACAGAGGAATGATCAATAAGGATGCCATCACTCCATTCCTCCACAAATATGGTGCCTTCAAGAAAAGTAAGTTTCCATTTGTAGAGTTCATCCACCCAAAACAATTGATCAGCCTCTGTACATCACGGAGCCGGTAATCAAGTTGAAGCACCTTTAGTGTAAATACACCCCGATCCAAACCAATGATCACACAGGAGTCACCAATAATGCATAAAAGAGGGATGTTCTAACCCTTAGCAATGAACAGAATAAGCCAAAGGGCAATGAGCTCACTGCGCGTATTCGACCCCTTGCCACAATTAACCCAAGATTTGATACAGCAATTGGCAGCAATATGTATAACCACCCCCACACCACTGACATGCAAGCCCCATTGTGAGGCCCCATCAAAGTCCCCCCTAGGCCAAGACTCCTCAACCGGCGGAGACAATCGTGGAGCCGACTGAGCAGGCTTGGATGACCCAACCGCTTCAAAGAAAGATGCTAATATGCAGCTACCAAGGAAGTAACGCAGATAAGACACCCCTTCAAAGATTAAACGGTTACGAGATTTCCAAATACCCCAGGCCACAAACACAGGAAATGTTAACTTCGACTACTAGGCAGCAAACCATTCACTGCTAATTTCCACAATAGACAGACGTGCCCCACAACAGGAAACACCCACCAAGGAGCAGTAGTCCATCCAAATGGCATGAGAGAACAGACAATTAAAGAAAAGGTGAGTGACCGATTCTTCTCCACACCCACGTAGGGCACATCTATTCGGACCGCAGCCGCCCCTTTTCAAGATATTGTCCCAGGTAAGGATCTAATTTTCAAAATCCAGCAAAATAAAACATTTCAACTTTAGAGGAATGTTTAGCAACCACACCAAATTGTGTTAACTATGAAGAATAGGTGCCTTAGAAGAGATAAGGAACTTATAATCCAATTGAGCTGTAACCACTCCCATATCATTGTTCCATGACCAAACCACACCATCAAGTTCCTCACAAAGTTGAAGATTCATTCTTTGAAGCTTAATAATGTAATCAGACCATTCCACCCCCAAAGAGCCCGATATACCCAACTAATGATCTGAGATCTAGGAGTTGTGCCCATTGCACATAGGATTATATGTTGCAATCTAGTTTAGAGTGTAATATCCCATAGATCTCAGAAAAAATCTAATTTCAGGGGAGAGAAAAAAAACTATTGGGCCCCCCACAATAGGTTCGTAGCCCAACCAAATTTGGCGACCATTCCTTGAAGTCCACGAAAGCCATGAAGCAATAATCTTGAAAGATCGCAGTAATCCTTTCCAAATATTTGAGACACCTTTCAAAACCTGCAGCCCATTCCTGATAAATTGGATCACTAAACACTTCTTAAGGTACTTATCTCTGATGATCACACTCGACAAAGAATCAGAGAACAGGGCCCTCCAGAGACTCTTAGCTTTTAAAGCTTTTCCAAATTGTTCCATGTTCTTAATGTTTGAGCCACCCAAATGGAAAGGATGAGCCAATTGTTTCCAACCAACCAGATGATAATGACGCTTTGCATCTCCACCACTCCAAATAAACTTAATTCGCTTATGGATCCCATCCACAATTGACACAAGGACATTGCACAAGGTGATCCAATACACCGCCAAATTCTGCAGGACTGATTTAGCCAAGGTAAGACGACCACTCATGTACAGCCATCTCCAACACCAATGGCCAATCCAATTGTCAAATTTTTTTACAAGCCAGTGTCAATCCGACACCTTATACTTATTTGACTTGAGAAAGAAACCAAGATATTTTGTACCATTTCCTAACAGTTGTACATTATAAGGTAGCAGGATTCTAATTTGCTAAAAAACAGCCATATCAACATCAAAAAATAAAATAATAGATTTATCATTACTGATGAGCATACCTGAAGCCTTACAAAAAATATCCAGAACCCATTTTAAATGAGTCCACTCCGCAAGTGAACCACCACCATATAGCAACACATCATCCACGAATAGAATATGGGACACCATAGAGTGAGGAGCGATTTTAATATTAGGGAATTTTTGCTCCCCAAGAGCAACATGAATGAGTCTATTGAGCTCCTCAATAACCAGAAGAAATGGTAATGGTGATAGAGGGCATCCCTGTCGCAACCCCAGAGAGATTTTGAAGAATTCAGTAGGCACACCATTAATAATAACAACAAAATTAAGTGATGTGACGCAGCTCATTATCCATTTACTGACCACCAAAGGGATGAGCCCAATCTAGATCAATATTAATCTCAGAAAAGACCAATCGACACGGTCATATGCTTTAACCAAGTCCAATTTCAAGAGAATTGCTTCAAGATGTTTCGCTTTGATAGAGTGAAAAGAGTCCTGTGCCACCCCAACCACATCCAGAATCTGACGGTCATGAAGAAAACCAAACTGGTCCTTAGAGATATATTTGGATAAACTAGGCTTCAATCTCACCGCAATGACCTTAGCAATGACCTTGTATATTAGGTTACAGAGCGAGATAGGATGAAAATCATTGAAATCCTCCGGATGTAAACATTTAGGGATAAGCATAAAAAAGGTGGAATTGATCACGCCAGATACCTTACTAGTCATCCTGGACTCCTCCACCGCATTCAGAATGTCTTGCTCCATAATATTAAAATAAACCAGAAATACTTCCACAGACCAACCGTCCGGACCAGGAATCTTCTCCTTGGAGAAGCCTTTGGGAATATTCTCAACTTATGTCAACTTAACTGGGACAAATATAGCATTGCCTTCCTCATCCCGGAAGAGCCTGGGATATTCCTTTATAACCTTGAACTGATCTAGTAATGAAGTAGCTTTTGGGTCAGTGAAAATATGTTGAAAATGTTGGACCTCTTCCACATGAAGGTCTTTAACATAAGATATCTTGGAACCAACACTATTATTGAGTTCCCAAATGGCATTCTGATTCCGCCTGGAGTTTGTAAATTCATGGAAAAAATTTGTATTGTTTTCCCCCGCCTGAATCCATAGAGCACGGCTTTTCAGGTGCCACATTTCCTCCTGAAAATATAGAAAATCCTGTTTTTTCCTTTCCAA
Source organism: Larix kaempferi (assembly GCA_027924585.1). Lineage (NCBI taxonomy): Eukaryota > Viridiplantae > Streptophyta > Pinopsida > Pinales > Pinaceae > Larix > Larix kaempferi. The sequence continues at coordinate 56,220,429 of BSBM01000510.1, forward strand.
CTGCAACAATCGTATAGAGTTCAGTCAAGGAACAGAGGTTGAACTAAACGTTGTGAGAATGAATTCAATCTCTCCCTCGACTAGCAAGAGATCTTCTGACATTAAAAGCATTACTTTTTCCCATCGAATGGTAAATTTCTTGAGACATATCAATTGTTTTGCCAAAGAAACAATGGAAGACACCCTTGGATCCACTATCAAAGAAGACCAGAATGCAGTAGATTTAACATGGAAGTCATGATGTTTTAACCACATAGAATTGAATTTGAAAGGTGACCTTTTTGTCATTGAACTCAACTTGAAGAAAGATAGGGAGATGATCACTAATAGAACAATGTTGTATCCAAGAGCGATGTCAAGAGAAACATGAAACTAGATCCGCATCCACAAGAAAATGGTCCAGGCTTTTGGAAATGTAATCATCCCCAGCCCTACCATTCTTCCATGTAGGTGAGAGGGGAGCCGGTTCAATATTCATCAAGTGCCGATAAGTGAACATATTAATAAAAAACTTTCCCACAGAATCAATTTTTGCAAATTTACCCCAAACTTCACCCATTGACCATGTGAAGTTGAGGTCCCAGTGAGAATTAAATTCTCCAAATTGAGCAAGTTATCCGCACAAACCAAGTCCCATAAATCCTCTCTATTAGAATAGGGCCCATATAAATTGAGAAAATTTAAATTCTGATCCACACCAACCAATCGACTAGAGAGCAAAATACCAGCCTGAGTAACGAAAGGCTGCAAGTCCAAAATTTGTGGATTTTAGGCCGCGAGTAGTCCACCACACAAACCAACTGCACTAATTGCACACATCTTCCAGAAGGGTTTAATTTTAGTGAATAAAACCCGAGCTTTATCCTCAGAGAAAATTATTTCCTAAAGCATAACTAAATCCGGATTGTTAACCCATAGAATTCACTTGAGGGCTAGCTGTTTTGAGAGGCCCCCAACTCCCCGAATGTTTAAAGAGAGATCGATCATTTCTTAACCCTAGCATGGGATTTAATATCTCTAAGTGCCCTAGAATTAGAAGAGGGAGAAACCACGTCATTCCCCAAAGAAAGATCTGGCTTACCAACAATTGCAGTCTATTTTGAACCCTTATGGGCGCTCTGGGTTTTAAAAGGAGAGAGCTCCACCGCCAAGCATGCTTCCCAAGCCCCATGTCCAGCCTTATTACTAAAAGAGTTATTCATCGACGTAGTAACAATAGGGCCCAAAACCGGTGACACCTCACGGTTTTTGTGAAAAATTGGAAGGGGATTTTTTTTAACAACTTCCGAGAAAGAAGGCACATGAATACAACAAATTTGTTCCAAAGAGGTGAACTCACATTCCTGTGCTAAATCCGACATCGAAACCGGATCCGAAGGTGAAGAAGCCATAAGGGGAAGAGTATCCCCGTCCATTGAAGCCCCATCCTGACACCCCGAAACAATAGGATCAATATCATAAGACATATGAATAGTCCCATCCCGCGACAGGGTATCAGAACCCCTACCATCACTAGGTACAATATCCCTCAGCGAGGACCCCTCCGAGCTAATATGATTTTCCAAGTCGAGCACCATAGGAGAAGGAGGAAACGATACATTTTCATTTTCTTTACGGTCCAAAGCAACTTTTTTAAATTCAATAGAAATAATGAAAGATTTCTCTAATTCATTGAATGACTGGAAGAATGACAGAACATATAGTTGAAGCATACCCAGATAGTCGGTCGGGATCGACGAAGGAAGCGGAACCTTGGTGGAGAAGCCATCCAATGGACCAGCAATGTCCAAATCTTTGTCACTACATGCATCTGATGTAATGTCCCCATTTTGACCCCCTTTGCATTAAATCGTAAATGATGTAAATATTGTAATTTAATCATGGTGAGGAGCTCAAGGCCAAGGCCCCACCATTGATTTAGCATTTTATGTATCGGCAATTAAAAATAGATGCCTATGGTTCTTGCGCTAGATAGGCACAATGTAAATAAGACATCATGTAAATACGAATTTTAATGAAAACACCCACAACTAGCTATGCAATGCAGCAAAGAGATGGGGCATGATTCTACAAGGAATAGGGAGGGAAATTATTCAAACCCTTGAGCCAATGGTGTTAATCCACGTGTCAATGAGAAAACCCATAAACCAACAACTACCCATTTTGGGTTATGGACCCAATCAGTTAATTCTTCCAGAAATTGGTTGAGGTAGTTAATGCCTTGGGAATGAAGAGGTATGGCAGCCAATTTTGTGTATGGGCAAGCCATCAACCTCGGAAATTGTATTTTGTCTCCTTGGGCAAGAAAACACCCACGAAATGGTGCCCAAAGCCATACTAAACCCACAGTCTTTCCTCTCTCACGAAGTCTGGACGACTGGGTCTTCCTCATCACGTTTTTACCAATTTTCCTGCATTTTTCCATAGCTGGGAGCTCATTTTTGTGTTGCACAGTGGCTGGGAGAAAGGAAGTCACATTCTAGGGGTTTATAGAGGTCGTTTTTGCCCCAAAATGCCCATGGACGTTTTTCTGAAAACAATTTCTGCTCTTCAGGGTTGCTTCCCAATTGCCTTTTCGTTTTTGGGCTTTCCCATGTTTTTCTAAATTGGTAGAAACCCCCTCTTTGGGAAACCCACTGTAGAAACGTTTTTCCTCATGCCCAGCACTTGTGGTTTTGTTGTTATGTGCATTCCTATTTTGATTTGAATCTGTGGGAAAGAGATTGGAGTGGTAGTGGATAGAGAGGGCTTGATAAACCTAGTGGGGAGACAACCTCTCAAGAAGATCAAGAGGGCTTTGGCTACTCTTCTATGCACACCCTGAGAGCACTAGATGGAAAAGGTATGGCTTGAGGGACTGTACAACAGTGAAAATAATACTTCCTTGTGCTGGGTGTGTAGGTATTGTGGGTGCCAAGCTAGATAGATCTTGTGAGGTTATCCTTGGCTCTGTGCTTGAGCTCACTAGCTTAGCAACTCTTCCTTTTCATTTCCTAGCAACCTGATAAACCCAATTGTAGATTGGCTTGGCTTATCTTGGTGTATACTTGGCTATGTGTGAGTCTGCTATTCCCTGGTTCCTTGTAGAGATCATGCCCAGCTCGGGGTGGCAGTTGTATCAAGAGGTTGATAAGCACAACTGGCCTATGGTTGGGTGGAACATTGTAGATGCATAGCTGGTTGCTTGGGACTACTATGTTAAGATAAGTATTCTCTTGTGTTAACTTGCAATTATTATTTGAAGAATATCTTGAATGTATAATGGATGTGTTGTTGATATTATATTCCGCTATGTTTTTTTTCTTATAATTATACATTCCATATGTCTTTTATATTATGTGAATGCTTATGTAAAAGTTTATGGGGCTAGATGCCCGGTTTTAGTGTCACGTCTTCTCTATCATGTTGGTATGGTAGGAGGGGACATTACATCTGAGGACCAATATGCCTCATCATCAATGGACTGTGAAGAATCTCGATCTGTAGAGGAGCTCGCACAATCCCGCCACAAATGGCCCACCTCCTTATAGTTTGAGTAGCTAAATGGGACCCCCCAATAATCAATAAGTTGGGTGAATTTCCTCCCCCACCATTCAATGTGTAGCTCATCAATCAGGCCTAGAGAGATATCGACTCCCACCAGGATGCGCCCAATGTGCTTGTCAACCCCCTTCAACATATCCATGCCAAAATGAAGGAACCGGTCCAACCTGTTACCAACCAGCTCAAAAGCCTCCCTGTTCAACAGAGCCAAAGGGGAATCAAGAAACAAAACCCACAAATGCCGATGCTTTATCCTTACACGCCGTAGATCAAAATTACTGAACCAGCTCTGGAGCATGAGGTTGCCCAAGCCTTTCAACCACAGCTTTTCCAAAATCAACAAGGCATGTGCCTCCTCTCGAAATTTGAATCCAAACCAACCCTTGGCAAGGATAGATATCCGCGGGGTATAATCCTAAATAGGATCCCAAGTCCGCGTAACCCACTTCACAATGTCACAGCAATGCATCAGATTGTAACTAAATTTGCCAACAAGGGAGGTCATATTGAGCTCAACCAGCTCTGCCAGACCTAAATCACAACCCACATTCAACCAGTGTTCGTTGGGGCATCAGTTGAGCAAGTTCACATGACTATTTTTTTTTATGGTGCATGGAACCGCCAGAATGTCTTTTTCCCCCAAAATACGAGAATCCCCCCCACTGCCAGCCGTGGGAGAGATATCTACCAGATAGACAGTAGAAGCCAGCATGATACCTGAGGCATCGCCATCTGTAACCCTCACCTTATTAGACAATGGGCCCTTTCCACCACCTGTCACGGTCTTCTCGTTCCCAACCAAAACCACCTTCTTGTTGTTTAACAGCTTCTTGTAATACGCATCCAGTTTCATCACAACCGACTCCTCGAATAAAAATTCCATCTTTGTCAGGCTTAGCTGGCTGGGTTCCGCCACATTCTGCTTCTCCCCCATAACATAGAACAGAGCAGGCCTAACAGCCCCGAAAAAACCAGAGGAGAGTAGGAATGGATCAGTTGAGAACACAACCCGGAAAAAGACTCGGGGCAGGAAACAGTCTCACTAATGGATCCAAGGGTTGACAAAGGGACGCTTTTGCATCGATCTCCACAAACCTCGAGCCACCTGGAGAACATAATGAAATAGAGCCCACACCTGTCAGGTCGCTAACAATATCACAAAAACCCACAAGCTAAAAATTGCCCAGGGACAGACTTGGTCTTTCATGCTTGTAAATACCAAAAATGAACGTAAAACCAACCGACCACCGATTTAACCTAAAAAGTGGAAACCACCCCACGTGTAGCCAAGGCACCAATGTAAATCACCCCAATACTAGCTCAATCCGGCAACCAGAGAAGCCCCGACGAGATGATGGAATCGGAAATGCTATCAATGACCAACTGGCCAAAGCAAATAAAACCACAAGCAAAAAACACGGGTAAAGAACAGAATATACCCTGTTTTACCAAAGACACCGGCCATGGAAAAAGAAAATCTACGACCACCACACCCTACCTTAAACCATGACCGAAACTGCAGGCGACTCACTGTCCCAGCACAACACCATCATTACCTCCACGGAAACCCTAGTCTGAAACACTAAGCTAAGCTCCGCTCCACTTTTGATTATTGAATTTCTTTGGAAGAGGATGTTATCATATATACAAATATTTTTTATAGGATGTTAGGGGAGAGGAGCTAGTGGTGGTGAAATTATTTTACGAATAATGGTGTAGCTTAATTCTCCATGTTCCCGAGCTTGTTTTTCTTCCAAATTTTTATCACATATACTTTGTCGTGTTCTCTATCTAACCATATTGGTCTTGAGGTATGACGAATCCAAAATGATGCCATGTCAGCCACAAAGTTCCAAGGTGCCTTAGTGTATTTTTGATTGGGACCAATGCTTGAACATTGATGTGACTTAAAATGATTTTCCAATTTCAAATATTCATTTTATTTCAAAATGTAATTCAATTTTTTTTTATAAATAATTTTAAAAACATGAAAATATTGAGAATTACTTGTACATAAAGTGCTTTTATGAACCACTTATAATAGATGGTTTTTTCAAAAGTGAGGTCAACCAATGCCATTATTATTTCCACTATTGATGACTCGTTTCCACCAATGACTCCTTTCCCCTATCATAGATAGGGATATTTTTTATATATAAAAAATATTCGTATCTATGATAACATCCTCTTCCAAAGAAATTCAATAATCAAAGCTGTGCGTGAGACCAAGCAGCTGCCAGGCTCTCCGGACTGGGTCCCGCGTTGATCGGAATTTTCTTTAAAACTGGCCCCTATTCCTGGGACTCTATTGTCCAAATTCCATATAATTTTGTTTGAAAATTAATTATTTAAGCTAATAGCTCTGTCATTATTAAACGTCATGATATTCTCACCATGTCCAGCATTTCACATTTACAATTCCATTTATTCTCACTCTGTCATTATTAAATTTCCAATTATTTTTAAAAAATGGTTGATTAAGCTAAGTATTCTCGATAAATGGCAATTAAATTGATGGTACTGGCACTTAGAGTAAGAAGTCAGGTTTATTGTTCAAGTTTTTTCATTTTGAACGGATGGACACAATTGCTTGATTCGAAACCTCGATTACAGTATTTCGATTATGATTTATCAAAATAACTTAACACACGAAGAAAACAATGGTGAAAGTCCAAAAATCTGGTCATTATCAAACACGATTTTATTCTTACGATGGCCAGGATTCGAACATGAATTGGATACCCAAAAAGAGTAGCCCCAATCAAATGGACTAGACACCCAACAGAAGCATCCAGTTGTCTAAATAAAGGAGAAGCACGTCTGTGTCTACTCTTTTAGAACTTCAACTTTTATGATACCATTCAGGGGATGGATACCCCACGGAATTTTCATGATACCATTGCAGGGATGGAGATTCAACTTTTATGATACCATTGCGGGGATGGATACCCCACGGATTTAACTTTATTCCAAGGCGGCTAAAACACCTTTATTTCCCTTCAGCTTTTCAATATAAATTGTCTTTCATTTCCGTCATCTTTTCAATATAAGATGCAAACAAACACTTAGTTTCTTGAGCTTTTCAATATCATATTACGATAAGCTTACAAACAAACCAAATTCCTGATCTTATTAAGTAGTGTTTTGTTTACTTATCTATAACCGTATATTGAACTGTCGTTAATTTAATTTGTGCAGCTGAGCAGGGAATCCTTGTGTGGTTTGTATATCGTTAGAGTACTCTATTACAGATTCGACAACTGGCTGAACATTACAGATCCCGAGCTCCTATTTATAACGATGACCTGTTTAAATGTAATTCCGCCTGTCACCACTCTTATTGTACCCAGTTATTCAGTGCAGTAGGTAGTTGTCTTTTACAAGGTAGCTGACGTAGGATTCATTCTTGACATCAGGGTTTTTACAATTGCTTGTGACAATACATGACGAGCCACATTACGATCATTCGAATGGCTTTTATTACCAATTGTGCTAAAAGAATCTACTAGGCTTTTGATAATACGACTACTTGTGCCATAATTATTTATTACCTCAATGCCTAACTGGTTTCTAACAACAAGAAAAGATCTAGAGTTTAACAAAGATAAAAATAACCTACATTTGTCTCCATCTCAATCTGCATCAAAGTATTTATTAATTATTTGTCAAGTCTGATAAGCAATAGTCTATTTAGATAACTCCTTTAAGGGAACTAGGGGAAGCTCATCCACTTGGATACGTTTTGTAAATATTTGATGTACTATGTTAGTTGGGGTGGGGGAATTGCATCTGAAGCATGGAATAGATCACCCAAAAGTTATGATGATTCACTAGGATTTGGTGGACCTTCATTCCATTGCTAATAGCTAAATGGTGGTGGTTGGACATCTTCATGGGCGGTCTCCAGAACATTTACTTGTTCAACAGTAGTTTGGATTCCTATGAAAATCTTTACTAGAATGCTCTACATGCATTGAATCTACGATTTCACGAACTATATTAAAAAAAATAGGCCAAAATTTCCCATGCTTCCTCATCCACTTGATTTTTAAATGGTGGTACAATTGTTTGAGGATGACTTGAATTTGAAATTGAAACAACACCTAATTAGCACCTATGGTTTGCAGGTTTACTTCTTGACTAGGGCCATAAGGTGATTTTTCATCCATTATGTAGAAAAATAGGGCTCATATGTTGAATGTTTATGCTTATCTTATTATGAATTGGTATAAATACTTGTGACATTTTTTATTGGAATTAATGTATTTCTTTTTTAATGCATCTTACTCACCATGATTTCCCTTACATTTTCTCTAATTTCTTAGATGATTTCAAGAGGCTTTCTTTTTCTTGTTAATATTCTCATGCTATTATGTATGTTTCCCATTCTCATAATAATCAATGTTTATAGCTTGCTTTTGGTTCTTGTTCAATCATAAATTTATGATAAAAACCCTTAGAATTGTTGTTTTCCTGACAATTCACTGTAGCACTATATTTTAATAGTGTTTCAATAGAAAGGTCGTTGTGATGGGACATTACGTATTTTTAAAATAATATATCGCCAATTTTGGAATACATGAATTATAAATTGTGCTCGCATTTTGTAATTCATGGCTTACAAATCACACATGCGATTTGTAATCCATGGATTAGAAACCTTGCACACAATTTGTAATCCATTGATAATAAATAACATGTGCGCTTCGTTTAGGACATTGACTTAACAAACTTGTGTGTTATTTTTATTCCTATGAATGCGTGCCTTTTGTTTTCACCTAGCCTACATGTCAAGTAGGTTTCCAGGTTCAAGGATGCCTCGACCTAACTCTTATAAATGTGAGTAGGTTTCCCAGAAATTTGATTGCATCTAAAGGGCCCACAAACATTGTGCACTTACCTAGAAGCGCTATTAATTCTGTTCAAAATTTGGAGCTTTACGAGGACAATAGATTGTGCCTATTATTATAGTATATCTATGCCTATTACATTTAATCATATAAATTCTACAAAAGGTACTAAGAAATTAGATATATTTGCAAAACATAATTTAAAACAATATTAGGAATGAGCACAATTGCTCATGGAGTCATCTAAAGCATGGTTTGAGGGAAACAAATCTTGCTTATCTATATCCATGCCCTTATGAAGTTGATGAATAGTATCTTCCTCCTTGAATTCAAATGGATATGAACCCACTGAAATGCTCTTGTTGGGTATTGTTGAGGCTAACTATTTTCTTCTAGGTAAATGATCATGGCTCACATTAGCACATTCTTTTTCAAGGTCCTCCATTTGACTCTTTTGCTTGACCATTCGGTTTGTCATTATAGCATTTTATGAAGTCTATTGGTGTTCCAATTCATAATTCCTAACAGTGATATACAATATTGATGTCACCTTTCCCTTTATGAGATCTTTTAGTATACTAAGGAGCCTCCTAATTTCTTGAATATCCCTTTGAGAATTGGGAGATTGTTCATCAATGTTTCCCATATATAAACACAATTAGGAGTATAAATTGTCTAGACTTGAGATACAATTTACAAATCTCTAATTTAAGTCTCTTTGGGATTTTAGGGAGGAAACAAAAAAAAGTCTAAGATTCTTTGTTTAGTCATAGAACAAAAATGACCCAATAAAGGTTGCTTCCCACACTAAAATGACCATTCCTTTTACCAAAAATACGACACCAATTTGAATTCAAATACCTAGAAATACAATTTCTATGAGATGGTTGGAAAAAACTTATTGAAGATTGTGCTTGTTGACCAAAAAGAACTTCTTTTACCATGATTGCTTTGATTCCTAAACCCAAAAGGAATCTCATTGACTTATCCAAACACATCGAGCTGAGACCTTTGGCACAAGAGAACCCATCAATAAGAATTAGGAACAAAAGGAGGACCTAACCCCTATAGGCCATTGTCATCATGGTTCATCTCTATGGAGCGAAAACCTTATATACATGCATAATACAAACAATTTCTCATGGCTTCATAACCTTAAAGTAGGAGATTAAATAGTATGTGTGCGACTAGGGCTATGATTAATGTTATGTTCCTTCTTTGCATGTAGATTTTATGACCTGCACTATGTTTCCTTATCATTAGCTTCAAGATTTAGTGGGTGAATAACCTTAGGGTATTGGGTTGAAAACTAACCCACCATTTTTTGACATATACCCTTCATCGAGTATTGATGTCTATTCTCCAAGGTGATTGGCATCCGAATTCAAAACTCTTAAATTGTGAGAAAAGTGAATATCTTTAAGGGCTTGCGTTTCCTTTTTTATTCTTGAAATGATGCTTGCAAGGCTATCACTGAAGGGTAAGGTGTTGTTTTTTAGGTGTTGAGTGATGATCACTTTTTATCATCATTTCTAATCCCCACGTGTAGTTGATTACTTTATTTCCTCTTGGATGAAAAATGATCCCCCTGTACCTGCCACCCTTGCGTCTATAGACATATGATACAACTTTAATGTTAATAAATTAAATTGAAAAAAGAGACCTCATTAAAAACAAAAAAATAAAACTAAGAATCTTAAAAAGATTATCACTATAATAAAACCATCATAGATCCATTTGAACTCCGAATCTACCAAGTGCCAAGAGGGCCGATCACATCCATTGAGGTGCAAACCTTTCCTCAAATTTTGCACTTTACTATAGGTTTGCACCCCGGGGGATTTTATCCCTTTCTTATTGCTTGGTATATCCGGAGTTAAAATGAATATATGCTAGTGTAGTTGCAAGTTGTGGTTTCGAGATTATTTCTAGGACCATCAATTCCATTTTGAAATTATATCTAGGACCACCAACTAATTATTTAAGATGGCCAAGTTTTGTTTGCATAGATGATGTTAATGCACAATAAGGTCTTGAGATTGTATCTTAAACCATCAATTGGTTATTTTAGATTATATAATAAAAGCAATATAAATAGCTTTGGAATATGAAAGGCTTTGTCCTACTTCACACAAATATATTACGCACATTAAAATTTATCATAAATCATTCAAATTTTATTTTGAACAATGATTATCGAATCCTCATACTAATGTCAGCATTGTCTTTTAATTTGCGTTGGCTGAAGTTAGCTGTGACTAACATAAAGGCTTAGTTCCAATTATTATTTTTATTAAATATTATTCCCATGATTTTTATTTTTAATTTTTTGTTATTTCGATTTTTATAGAATTTAACAACGTTTTTTGTTATTTTGATTTTTATTAAATTTAATATGGTTTTTTTTTAAATAAGTTATACTTTTTTATACTTTAATTTAAAAAAATAAATTTATAAAAAATTGAATTTTAAAAAAATTAATATGTACAAAACTTAATATTTGTAAATTTTTATTTAAAAAATATAACATAATTTTTATAAGGAAAAAATTGTTACTACATATATTTACTTAACCTTTTAATTCTTCAGAGAGCTATTCTTACAATATTGACAATAAGTCTTAGGGTCAAGTTAATTTAATTAAGAAGTTTAGTTTTAATTTATAAAGATCCCTTTAAAAGTTTCAATTTATAATATGGTATTAGCTAGTCAAATTTAGTTTAGCCAACTTGAAGGACACTAATACAACTACTTTCACTTTTAATTAAGAGGTTTGGTTTCAATTTACAAAATTTCCTTTAATAGTTTCAATTCACAATATGGAATTAGTTAGTCAAACTTAAAACCATGAAGGACGCCTATACAATTATGTTCACTTTTTCCTTGCTCAATATGTAAAGTGGTGGAAGTTGAGGACCTGCTTTGCAATTGGCAAATGTCCTTTGACCTTAGAGTTGTCCCTTTATTTTAAAGAGGAGATAGTCATGTTTATTCCACCCTTTTTCTCCCCCTCTTTTATATTCACTTACTTTTACTTAAATTTAGATCACTTTCAACAAATTACATATTAATTATACAATCTCTTTTGTAGTATTGGAGAGGATAAATACTTAAGACTAATTTCACTTGTTATTAATTTCATTGATTTTTGTTTTTTTAATATTAATACATCTTGTTATAAATTTCATTAGTTTTTGTTTTTTAATATTAGTATATCAAATAAATTAATTTAGACATATTGTAATAGCTATTTTTTTAAGTATATATTTTTATTAAAATAATGATATTCAAGTTCAAAATCTGAAAAATCCAAAATTTTCATTTACATAAGAAAAGTTAAGAATCTAAAAAATATTTATAAATTCTATTAAAATTAAACCAAAGCCTGTAGAACATTTCAAAATAATACCCAACTAAAAGGTAGATATGTTTTTCGAAAAAGTACAATAATTTTTAAGAGAATATCACCATCATGTTCTCCCACACATAAAAGTTTTAGGAAATAATCCTACCCCAACATGTTCCTTTTTCATTGGAAAAAGTCCGCAAATCTCTTCCATCTCGTCATCTATGAATCTATCTCATTGATTAGAATAATATATATAATATGATACTATGAGTCTATCTGATTGATTAGAATAATATATATAATACATAGTAGCATAATTCAAGTATGAATATGGATACGAATATGATTAAAAAATACATAATGAAAAAATCTAGTACGAATAAAAACAGAAGTAGAATACTTACATATAATACTTTTAATCAAATATTCACAAATACACCATAAATGTACATAGATACTATTTAATAAAATCAATTATTTATTTTAAAAACAAAAAAAATAAAATCTCAAGAACCTAGAATACTGTTAGTGAGAGGGCAGTAGTTATTAATAATTATTTTAATAAGATAGTATTAAATTGAATTGTATTTTTGTTTTATAATGTTCAAATAATTAAAGTTTGGTTTTCAAACTTGTTTTATAAAATTTAATTGTTCACTAGTAAAAATCCATATCCATATTACATTTACACCAAATATTCGATGAATTCGAATTCTTCCAAATTTCCTACATGAACTACCAATACCGCCGAATTATGCTACTATGATATAATATGATATTGATGACTTTGATATTTGCTTGTTTAGCTGCACTTTTCGAATTGACATAATAATGAGAATTCCGTGGAAACTGTCTCAGAGGCCAGGCCCGACAGATTCACAACCACGCTTTAGGAATACTATAGGATGGATACCCACAGAATACTAGCCCCGGGAATTCTCTGGAAACTAGCACTTCTATTTCTATGTGTATGTTTATATCTATGTCTATGTCTACTCTCAGATTCCAAGCCCGACAGATTTTAAGAATACTAGACGATGGATACCCACGGAATACTAGCCCCGATCAATCTCACCAGAGAGCTTAGAGATGCTATTTATGAACAGAACCATATTAACCTTTTGAAGAGAGAGAGGTGGCTTGCCATTTAAGTTTACTTTAAATGTCACATTTGCAAAATATCATGTTATTGTGAGTCTTTGGAGCTAGTTTGCATGAGGAGTTCCATACTCTATAGGAGAGACTGACAAAGATTCAGTTCAACATTGGGAGTGATGAGCTTCTGGTGATTTGGAAAATGCACTTGAGATAGTGGGATATTGGCATTCCTTGGAATGTCATATTGTCACCTATGACATGTAGCATTATTGTGAGACTCACTACTATCATGCACATGGAATATGAGGAGTCTCATACGTTGATAGAGAGGTTCACTAAGATGATGCACTTGGTTGGGAGTGATGCACTTCCAATTTGGTGTTGTACCTGGTATTTTTCATGATGCTAGATCCTTCTTATTATAGAGACATTGTATGGGTTGCAGCTGAAATAGTGGGATCCAGGCATAGGTAATATCCCATAATTTCATGAAAATTTTAAAATTTTTGATAATAGCTTAATTTACCATAATTTATAATTGCGGAAGATAATCATTGCTGAATGTAACAACATTAACTAACAGCTGTTTGTACTAAACACAAGTAAAATTCTGTTATGACTAATGCAACAGTGTGACCTTAAATACACCCATAACAACTATGATTAAATGAACTAATAAGTCAGAATTATGATACACATACTTAACTTTTGTTTTAGCAACAAATTGATCATGACAATTTAACATATAACTAATAACCCTGATGATGATGACAAAAGTACTAAATGATTGGTATTTTGATGTGGCACTAAAATCTTCTTGCAATGATACTGATTGTTTGTCTCAAAAGGGTGTCCTATGAGGTACCTTGGAGCTTACTTAGCTGTAACGCTAAAACTTATTGAATGTCCTATGTGCAGACGACAGGTAAGAATGAAGTTCGTGTAATTCAATTTCAGCGTCATAAATAAATATAATTTTATGATTTCTATTGCGACTCTTCAGAAGTGAGCAAGTACGGTTTTCAATACTACACTTACCATTCTGAGCTAGTGTCTGACGACTCCATAATGTTTAAAATAATGTCATCTATATAGGTCAATCTACTGATGGTTTTGTTATTGTACTAGCTAGTTATAATGTCGTCATTATCTTTCTAACCTTGATGTAATATATGTATCGCAAGTCACTAAATGTTTAAATGAGAAAGTATGGTAAAAATAACTCATAGCATCGGTCAGTCTTCATGCTAACCTAAAAGTCATTGGATCTCTCGAATAACTACTGTACCAAAACTATATAATTTTATAGTTTCGCTAACAGAGTTTGTAATATCACGACGAGAGATTAGAAGGGTCACAAACATAGTCCGCTAATTAAGGGTTATCTCCTTCATAACCCTAGTGATACTTATAACCTTGTTGAAAGACTTATATCTAAGTCCTAGCGCTTAATATTTAAGTCCACAATTCAACATCTCGGGACTATATACACTTAGATATATTGTTCTATACAATATTATAAACCATTGTTACAACATAAAACTTGGGGTGATAAATAAAAATATGTGTAAACTTTGAAAAGTCTTCCTATGTCATTCCATGACTTTAGGATATGATTCAATCTTGGAAATAAATATAACTATTGTATGTTAAACATTAACATAATTGATATGGAGCGTGACTTTAAGGTTCATACGAACTTAGAGATATGACACCATATAATATATATGTTATAATATCATAACTTAGAGTTTTGAACTTAAATGGATGGGATAAGATCTCTGACAAGCTTTTAATGAAGGTCAGGTTGACGGATATGCAATTGATACGAATCTGGCGTTGGTGATTGTGAGTCCTGTCTGTATTAATGACCATCCACTGTAACGTGTTGACGAGGATCGAAAGAACATTCCACGTAATGCAAACCGATGCATGCCATAGCTAAGATGGTTTCCATGTCATAGATATTTGATAGTAGTTCTTCGAACTGGTCGACAATGCATCCAAAGTAACCTTATGTGGAAGGGCCGTGTGATGGTAATGAATGTGCAATTAATAATTTAGTCGTTCGCTCTAATGCAATTTATGTTGGCATGATTTAGATCGTTGATCGACATCGATATTGATCATTGGATCAAACCCTAACAATAGGTCAATGTCTTTGGTTTATGAACTTGGCAAATGAGGGTTATTGACTCCATTGTTCTCGGCCTGTGGCCGACAAGCTACCAAAAATTTAGCCTGGACTTGTATGAGGTTCGACCTCGAGACCTCTTGCCTTGAGAGGGTTACAGTTTCTCTTCTTTCTGCAATCATCGTCGTTTGAGAGACTGTGTAATTAGTTTCTACTGTCAAGGTTGAAGTTCTGGTACTCGTCGTTTAAGTTGAGTTGAAGTTTCTCCTTGGTGTAAATGGACCGAGAGTTTTCTCGTTATGTTTCGACTATGGAGTCATTGAGACCTCTGACCAAGGTGAAAAGCTTGGGTATTTTTTCAGCAAGGTAAAGTTTTCTTTACGAACAACAAAATATGAAAGAATAATTCATTCAATGTTTTTATCTTTTAGTTTTGAAAAGATTTCAGTCAACTAAATTCTAAGCTATCGTTTTATGTCAGTTGCAGGTGATGAAGCAGAGACAGCCAGCAAGGGTTTCTAGAGTTAGCAAGCTTTCTTTCGGGTAAGCTCCGGATCCTTCCAAAAACCCTCGTAGGTGCTTTGACTACGGTTGAAAAAGTTTCAAGGGTGTGTAGCTGGTCCTATTGGTATCCGTCGTGGTTATTATTTGAAGACTTTCAAAACAATGGTGTCTACTCTGAGCTGTGGCTCTTGTTTTGTTTATATAGTTTTTTGGTTTTTCTACCATGATGAACAATTTCGCCTCAACTAGAAATTTAAAGTTGTTTAGCTTGATTATAGCCCTATATGTATTGTCTTGGAATGACATAGTGTAACTTCTGTTTTCTGGGCATATCGTCTTTGTTTATTTGAAGTGGAACCTTGTAATGGCTTTATCCATTGAGCCACGAATCTTCTTGTTTAAGTTATGTGAATGATGTAAGGAGCCGAGGCTCATTATAGTGAATACATTTCTGTCTTTTGAGAATAATAATACAATGTCTGTGTCTGGTGCTTAAAATTTATCATATAATTCGTGTCTGTCAAACTTGTTGCATGAACACGAAAACTGTGTTGAAAGTCTAAAATTTCTTTATACAATAATCGATTAGGTTTTGTTTTACTATGGAAAGAAAAGAATAATGGGATTTGCCGTATCAACTGAAAATAAGGGTGTGAAAGTATAAGTCAAGTTTGTATTATCAATCTCTGTGTAAAATGTCTAAGTTAAACGTCTCGGCCATAAGTGGATAATGTGATTTTCGTTGTGTTTCTGGACTAGGGTTTGTAATTCTTCAAGTACCTTAGACTTGATCCTAAGTTTATAAATCAATAGTTTGCAAAACGAAACAAGAGAAGAAAATGATTCTTATAGTTTCGATTATCTACTGCATACAATAACTGTCACCAATAGAATATTTATATGATCTCCATTATCTATTTAAACTAGATAAATTTATAAAGATGATAGAACAAGAATTGAAATAGTGTGTGTGTATGTATAATGTAAAAAAATGCGTGACTACTTGTTTTGTACAGTCTTAATAAGATGATCACATTCTTCATTGCCTGCTATGTTATTACAATGCAATCATAATATAGTATGTAGATATATAAATTCTATCTTTTCCTTTATGCATAAGAATAATGTGATGCAACTATACAAAAAATATGCATTGTTTGTTTTTCCTATAACTCTGAAACATTTATAGTATATACATGAATATTACACAGAAGTCTCTACTACTATTTAACTTACAACAGAAAGCTGATAAATATATAATTATTATCTATCGAATTCAAAATGGCAATTTACCTATCTTCTAATCTATCTTAATTTGCATATATCTACTAGAGTACGATGCTTCAAAATAGCATTTGGAAAAATAGAGGTATTGGTTTATCAATTCACTTCAACATTAAACTTAAACATTCAAACTTAAAACAATTCTATGATTAGATTCTTTTTCGAAAACAAATAAGCAGAATTTACTACTTAAACAAAACATAATTATTTACTGAGAACAAGTTAGGAATTCTGTAGAACCTGAGAAAATCTGTAGGGCAACAAATAGCCCAAGAAGACTGTTCCACCCAACCAATTCCTGAAAATAGTCAAGTATTGTCTTAGGACCCCCGAGCCTATTCACTGAGCCACCAAGAGGAAGAAACTCAGGAATGAGGACTTCTTCTTGCTTTAGCAATTCCCTTCTGAATCTTCAATAGGTAGCATCCAATAGACTTGCACCAACATTTATGTTTCCTCTCAACAATAATGCAAACTCAAGATTACATTCACGACTAACCTCCCTTATTCGAATCTCTCTTGTAATCACCTGATTCAAAAGAGGAAAATATTATGCAGAAATATTGATTAAGAGCTACCTGCTCATTTCGAATTTGCCTTTATAGGCTGCTTAGGCATTTTTAGTTGTTACTAGGTCATTAAATGAGCTCCCTAGTCACTCCCTCCACCTAGGGGATAATGTCCTATTTTTAGGGGTAGTTGTCCCATAACCAATAGTTAGTGGTGTGATGCAACTGCTGCCATGTGTCCCATACCTTCCAACAGCTTCCATTCCTCCTAGTGGGTCAGTGAACACTCATTCAACAGTCCTCTTGGGTGTTTGTCTCCTAATTAATTTATTTAAATAATAATATTCAATAATTACATTCATCCATGATCAAAACTGATCATAATTACAAAACTTTGTAATTAAATTTAACATAAAGTATTTTGCAAATAAAATAATAATTCTCAGAAATTTGGGTAGGTGACACTTGGCATGTTGGATTGTTTTAGATAACATGGCTAATTGTTGGATGGAAATACAAGCAATGGGATCCTGGAATCGCTTGGTTCGATCTCAGTTGGAGAAGCAATTTAGGTGTTGGCTTGAGAGAGTGAGTCAATCAACATGTGCATGAGTCTATATATTCAAAGCAGTGTTATAGCTTCTTGTAGGGGAAACTGTTTGAGAGATAGACTTAGTATTCTCATGCTTGGTGGACTTGGAGTCTTCATGAGTCTCTTTATGCTAACACTTTGCAGTGTTGTGGTCGATGCACCATACACCTTGCATTTCTCAAGCTCATTTGTGAACCTAAGATCATTTTGGGACTCAATTGTTTTAGTTGGTTTTGTGGTAGGATAGTTTGTTAGATAGAGTTGCCTCTTGAGAGGATGATTGTGATCAGAGTGGTGCAACAACAGCATGGAGGACCCTCTTAGAGTTTAGTTGGGGTTTTTAGATACAAATTTGTTGGGTATATTTCCAATAGTAGTTATGTAATGATTGGGACGTTGGTTGAGCAGTTGCATTATAGAGACATCATTCTTGTTGGCCATACACAAAACGTTTCTTATGACCATGATTTGGAAAGATCATGCATTGCACAGTACATGTTTCACTTCCATTCATTTGGTTTAGACCCATATATTTTAGTAAGATCCAGTGGTGGTTCGCATGATGATGATTTGATTCATCACTAAGGTTAGAGGCAGAAAATTTATGTGCATACTTGGGATAGTGATGTATTGATACTTCTTGATTTACATTGATTGAGGACAAGAAATCTTAGGAGGGGAGGACTTCTAATTTTCCCAAATTTTGCTATGGATAAGTAGTAATATCTTTTTCCTAAGTCACCTAGTCATTTTTTCAGGAGGAATTATCTAGGAGGTGTCAAAGGTTGATAATTTGCCTATATATTTTGTCCTAAGATTGAAATTGAATATTAATGGGACACGGTGGGCCACATGGGAATGTAAAAGTCCCAATTTGAATTGGTAAGGAAAATATTAACTTGGGAATTACTTTTCAAAAGTTTTCCATGCATCAAAATGATCAAATTGTCTAAAGAAAAAGTTTGTCCACAAGTTGGAAGAACGTTTGACCAAGGTGTGAATGGGGTCATGAGGGCACCAAGGAGGTCGTATCTTGCGATTAAATAGTCAAAAGGGCGCCTAGGAGACTTATGGACAAAAATAAGTTGTAAGTCATTTCCTTGAAACAAGGAGTGCATGTGGATGCTACATTATGATAATGGGCCTAGCTCCTTTTTAATCATTCAAGACTCATTAAATGAGGGGAAAAGTGGTCAAGGAGGTTGAGGATGCATTTATGAAGGTACTGGAGCAATTGTGAACCACCAACTTCCCAGTGCATGGTTTTGGGATGCCTGTGGTATTGCACCATGGTATTGGAAATATATCAATCTTAAAAGGAGCAAAAAGGTGCACTAGCATAGGTTTTTGATGATTTTTTATTGTATTAGAGTTTCTTAGGCTTCTATTTGCTTGAGTGATGCTCCCCTAGCATGCCAAGAGGGTGATGGGGACCTCATTTGCACACTAGTTGTGTATTCGACTAGACATTGATGAGTAACACACAAAAACTTCATCACTTATTATATTGCATATTTTGGATGTCAATTGCATGTCCTTCCATTTTCAATGTTTATGCCTATGTTTTGGTGTACTAGTTTTCCTTGCAATCTTTGCGGGAAATACAATAATAAAGTTGTTGGTTTGATGCCTGGAATTCCATGAGCCATGCTATTTTTGTAATAGCCTATACATGTTTATGCATACCTTCATATCAGAAAATAATAGTGTTGTGTATTTCATTATGCAAGTTATATGTTTCTCTTCTAAACTATTTCATGTTTATGCTCAATGTGTTAAATTTTTTACTAGCTTTCACTGTTTAGGTCATATCTTGAGTTTGAGAGCACCAAATCGAGTTATCTAAGTTGATATGGTTAAGTGGGATAGTATATATCCCATCTTGAACATCGTATCAGAAGTTCATGGGGCTTAGGTAGTGTTTGGTACGAGCTGGAAATCACCTAGTTGAGATGTTATGGTTTCCCAGTTTTTCTCCTAGTGATCCTAAAGTGAAAAATCAGCTCCCAAAATATGATCCAAGTATATAATATTGTATATCTTAAATGTGAATAGGTCCAACTACATCCATTTCAACACCATAATATCTTGGGTTCCACATAATTCATGGGAACAGACACTACTGGGTCTTTGTGACCATGTCAGGTGTGATGCAGCCTAAAAATGTGCCACTGTTGAATGTATGAAATGAAACCCCTGTCTATGTGCCATAGATGTCAGTAGGTGTGATTCAAACCCCATCCATTTCCTCATAATATAAATTCAAATTCCCCCAATGCCAGTTGGAACTAGTTGGGAACATGCATTTTTTGGCTTGCAAAAGCTAGGAATTGCACCTAGTTTCAAATTCTTTACTTCCTGCCTTGGAGTTTGAGTTGGTATCTTTGGTTTTCATATTGGGGATACTACAAGATCATATATTTCATTCACCAATTTATTAGGAGGAGAACCCTCCAAATGAGTTTGGAAGTGAACATGACCTATGAATATGGAAGATCGGGCTCCACAACCAACACTCCCACCTGGAGACTGATCATAACTGTTGGCACAGGATAGAGCCACAGGAAGTGTGGAATCTGACAGATGCAAAAGTGTCATTCCATGGAAAAAGGACATTTCGCCATTTTTGTGGAAGCATACGATTTGTTATATTAGTCAAGTCGGCCATGTGGACCGTTTTGTAATAGAATAGAAGAATATAAATAGAGTAGGATTGTAAGCCTAAGGGCATTGAAGTTTTGGAGATTAATTCTATCTTTTGGGTTCATTCTGTATCTGTGATATGATGACTTGACAGTTTCTGCAAGGTTTCCACAAGTTTTGATGAATGAATGAGGATATTCGGTTATGATATGATTACTATTCTTGTGCAATGATGCGATGATGAATAATGGGTTATGTGAATGTTTTCTGTTGGTCAATGCGAATATGTCATTGAGTATGTTCTAAATGTATGTGCTAGGAACTGTGAATGATTTTATGATGTGGATGATTAGTTAATAATATCAGATTTGTCTAGAGGACACTGAAATCATAGCCAAAGAAAACCACTATTTCAAAAGGAAATTTAGAGAAGCACTAGAAATAATCAAGCATCCGATCAATTTAAATAGGGATGGAGGCCTTGATGTTAGCACCAGTTGGCTTCCTTCCATCCTAAACCAGAGATCAAGTAACTAACCTAACAAAACCGATTATATTAAACTCTAAAAGAAGCATTTTTGAACCCTAACAGACAACCTCTCTTCATTAACATTAATTTTAAAATTTGATATTTAAAAAATTTTAAAATTTTAAAATACTTGAATTAAATTTTTATTAAAGTTAATAATTGTTTATTTTGTTAACTATTTAACTTCATGAATAAAAGGATTTTTTAAATCCTTTATTTTCTAAATTTAATTCCTAATAAATTATGGTGTAAACTTAAACCATTCCAACTTTATATTTGCTCCCTTGGTTTTTGTTATAATCCATCATTTTATTAAGTATTACTAAAATTGGAAATTAGAAATGGAAAAATAAAATTATAAATTGGATTTTTGAAAAATTAAAAATTAAAAATTAAAATTAAAATTAAAATTTAATAATTAAATAAATTAAAATGTAATTATTTAAATTTAAATTATAATTAAAAAGTATTATAACTAATTGTTTGTTAAGTGCTCATTTACTCTAATAAAATTTACTCCAATAATACTCTAAAAAAATTTACTCTAAAAATAAGAATTTTTCAATTTAAAACATAAGGTTCTTCTAAAAAAAATAATTAATAAATTAATATTTAAGGTTTTTATCATTAATTAAAAATATCAATATTTCAACCTAAGCCGACCTTGAACCCTAAAATTCTCCGTTAGCCGACCTTGAACCCTAAAATTCTCCGTTAGCCGACCTTGAACTTGTCTCCAATTTTCTTAGCACTATTTATCAGATCTTTAGCTCTTCATTCAAAACTCGGCAATTTGTCCTGATGATGGATCCTGTTTTGGATTCGAAACGTCGATTTTTAAATATGGATACTGTGGGTTCTCCGATTCCTCCCGCAAACAACTACCACAGAAGTCTTGCTACAGAGATTACATCCCTGTACTGAAGGGATATCTGGAATCTAGTCCGGTTACTGGAAAAATTGAGAGTTAAAATCATGAAGAGAGTTGAAGATCTGAATTTTCTGAAAACATGCAGAGACAGAAAACTAATCCCCTCCTTCGCTGTCATCAACCACGGTTTGCACAATAGCTGGAACCATAAATCCTTTGAAAAATTGAGCTTCACGCTGATTAGGGTAGAAATCAAGAAAACACGTGCCCACCTCGACCGTCTGTCCAGAGAAGCATTATCTCTTCACCTCAGACTCGCAGCTATGATAAACGTGGACCTTTGGAGAGCTGCTGATGCAAACACAGCCCTCAAAGTCAGCAACCAAGCATGCATCACACGTAATAGGCAAATGAGGAAGATTACGAGGCTCGAGAGGAAGTACACCAACGCCAACGAAGCCCAGAAATTCGAAGACGCCCACACCAGCGCTGCTCCTATACCTGCACACACAAGCGATCATATGGAAGCTGTTAATCTCTCAAGCCACGAAGAGAACGCCCACACCAACGAAGCCCAGGAACCCGAGAACGCCCACACCAGCGCTGCTCCTATACCTGCACACACAAACGATCATATGGAAGCTGTTAATCTCTCAAGCCACGAAGAAAACGCCCACGCCAACGAAGCCCAGGAACCCGAGAACACCCACACTAGCGCAGCTCCTATACCTACACACGCAAGAGATCATAGGAAAGTTGTAAATCTCTCAAGCCACACATTAACTCAATCCGAAACCAACGTTCTCAAGAAGGGTCTTAATTTCGCAATAGCGCCTAAAACCATTCCGGTCGTGACCATCATTTGCAATATAGAAGACAACATTCAGAATTTAAATGATTTAGATAAGGAAACGATCAGACAAGATTGCGCACTCATACTAAGAAAAGCTAAACCTCCCAAAAACAACATCACTAAGGAAGAACATTTTGCATTAAAAAACCTAAGATCGAATGATAACATAGCCATACTAAAAGCAGACAAAGGAGGAGCCACAGTAGTCTTAGACAGAACAACTTACAACGCAAAGATGATTGATCACCTTACCACGAGTGGTAGTTATAGAAAACTTAATAAAAACCCTATCTCTAAAATTATTAGAGAAGTAAAAAGAGCCATTAATAACTCCAACCTTGATGATAGAACAAAGAAACGGTTAACTCCTAATCGTGAGATTACACCTAGAATTTATGGCCTCCCAAAAATACACAAAGAAGGAGTCCCTCTTCGTCCTATTGTCAACACTATAGACTCCCCCACCTACGAACTTGCAAAACATGTAGCTAAAATCCTAGGTCCCCTAGTAGGCAACACAGACTCATTCATCAAGGACTCAAGTGAATTTGTGGAGCTGATAAAAAAGGAGAAGTTATAACCGAATGACATGATCCTAAGCTTTGATGTAGTATCCCTATTCACTAAGATACCATTGGATGAGGCAATCCAAGTCATCAAGGAGGTAACTGATCCAGACACAGCTAGGTTAGCAGAAGTATGTCTCAAATCCACCTTCTTCAGTTTTCAAGGAGAATTCTATGAGCAGACCACTGGGGTAGCCATGGGGTCCCCCCTCTCACCCATAGTGGCAAACCTTTTCATGGAAAAGTTTGAGAAAGAAGCTCTAAACTCCTATCCACTTAAGCCAACACGATGGAAGAGATATGTGGATGACACCAATGTAATTTGGCCGCATGGTGAAATTGAGCTAAAAAATTTTTTCAACATCTTAATAATCATTCAGCGGACATCAAGTTCACAATGGAACTTGAGGAGAATGGTAGCATACCCTTTCTTGATGTCTTGATAACTAGAAAAGAAAATGGAACTTTGGGACATAAGGTCTATAGGAAGAAAACACATACAGAAAGCTACCTCCACGCAGATTCCCACCACCACCCCTCACAGAAAATAGGAGTCATTAACACCTTAGTGATTAGGGCTTCTAGGATTTCAGACAGCGATCATCTCCAGGAAGAAAAAGACCACCTCAAAGAAGTCTTCATGAACATAGGTTACGAACCTAGGGTTATCAAAAAAGCTCTAGATAAGGCTAGTAATAGACGCCATAACAATAATATAACATCAGATAATTTGAACAACACTCTTAGTAACCAAACCTGTAACACAAGAGCCTACTTACCCTACATCCAAGGAGTCACTGATAAGATCTCTAGAATCCTTAAGAAAAAAGATATTACAACCTCTTTCAAACCCCTTGAGATAGTTAAACAAAAAATGTGATCTGTAAAAGATCCTATCGACCCAAAACAACTTAGGGGTGTCTACAAGGCTGCATGTTCTTGCAAGATGTGCTATATAGGTGAAACTGGGCGTTCCTTCCAAACCAGACTAAAAGAACATGCAGCGGACATAAGGAATGAACGTACCCGTACCTCAGCTCTTGCAGAACATTGTTCCAAAACCAAACATCAGATTTGTCTAGAGGACACTGAAATCATAGCCAAAGAAAACCACTATTTCAAAAGGAAATTTAGAGAAGCACTAGAAATAATCAAGCATCCGATCAATTTAAATAGGGATGGAGGCCTTGAGGTTAGCACCAGTTGGCTTCCTTCCATCCTAAACCAGAGATCAAGTAACTTACCTAACAAAACCGATTATATTAAACTCTAAAAGAAGCATTTTTGAATCCTAATAGACAACCTCTCTTCATTAACATTAATTTTTAAATTTGATATTTAAAAAATTTTAAAATTTTAAAATACTTGAATTAAATTTTTATTAAAGTTAATAATTGTTTATTTTGTTAACTATTTAACTTCATGAATAAAAGGATTTTTTAAATCCTTTATTTTCTAAATTTAATTCCTAATAAATTATGGTGTAAACTTAAACCATTCCAACTTTATATTTGCTCCCTTGGTTTTTGTTATAATCCATCATTTTATTAAGTATTACTAAAATTGGAAATTAGAAATGGAAAAATAAAATTATAAATTGGATTTTTGAAAAATTAAAAATTAAAAATTAAAATTTAATAATTAAAATTAAAATTAAAATTTAATAATTAAATAAATTAAAATGTAATTATTTAAATTTAAATTATAATTAAAAAGTATTATAACTAATTGTTTGTTAAGTGCTCATTTACTCTAATAAAATTTACTCCAATAATACTCTAAAAAAATTTACTCTAAAAATAAGAATTTTTCAATTTAAAACATAAGGTTCTTCTAAAAAATAATTAATAAATTAATATTTAAGGTTTTTATCATTAATTAAAAATATCAATATTTCAACCTAAACCCTAAAATTCTCCGTAAGCCGACCTTGAACCCTAAAATTCTCCGTTAGCCGACCTTGAACTTGTCTCCAATTTTCTTAGCACTATTTATCAGATCTTTAGCTCTTCATTCAAAACTCAGCAATTTGTCCTGATGATGGATCCTGTTTTGGATTCGAAATGTCGATTTTTAAATATGGATACTGTAGGTTCTCCGATTCCTCCCGCAAACAACTACCACATAAGTCTTGCTACAGAGTTAATAATATGTTGTGAATGCTATAATCTTTGGTTAGTGCGAAAGTAAAGTGTGCATATCCTCTACACAACTACGGAAACTTGGTTCCAGCAGCCCTCTTATCCACCTCACCTCGGGTGAGACTGCACTTGCTCTGCAAGTGTTGCTGGGAAGGGTTACAGTGCAGAGTGAACCCCTGTTGATAGACTTTGTGTCAACAAATGGTTCCGTTGCTGGGACCTTAAGGAAGAAGAAAAGAGGATATGTTGTGGCACTCAACAAAACCAAATATCCATAAGTGGTTCGATAAGAATGTGGAAGAATTCGCACGAAGTGAGAAGTGAGATCCCAAGCAAACAACAACCGATTGGTTAGAAAGATACGTGTATTCAGATATTCACGAAATATTTTTCTGTGAATTCTCGGTGTTATTTCATGACTGGCTAGCACAATTGACATTCTACAAGAACCACTGTCAAAAGACTGAACCGGATTGTTGGACTCCAGAGTTGGTGCGACAGCTGAAGCAGGTCAATAGCAAGGTATCATGAGCTATTGATTTGTAGGTAGACAATATTCTTGAAGGGTACATAACTGAGCTCGCAGTAGATACCATCAATTCATACAGCGACGCCGAAAGAAATTTTGTCAGGGGGCCAAGAGGAAGGTTCTTGTCATCACTAAAACTGTGGATTAAAATGCTTGTCTGCGAAAAAGGAATATTGAGGATGATTCTTAAGAATTTGATGGTTCTGTTGGTTAACTTGATTCCTTTGGGTGTTTGGTTGGTTGAGCTACTATTTTTGGTAGCCAATCCAAAATATTTTGAAAGTTCAAATTCCATTCCAATAAATAAGGGAATCAAAGTTCAAATTCAATTGTGAGTGTGAATACAAGAAAGTGAGATTTTTATTTTTAAGACTTTTACCATGGTTGGTTGTAAAGAGATTTTGATCGATCATAATTAAGAATTAATAAAATAAATCAAGCAAGTGTGTCCATGTCTATTTTCAAAGGATTTGATCAAAATGAAAAATAGTTAATAACAATAAATCATATTATAGCTAATTGTGTACATGTCGATAACATTAATACATGTCAATAACATCAATAGCAGCAATTTAATTGTTAGTTATTTCGACTCATTTACACACATTTAACAAGTGCTAGGTCTTAGTTTAAGGATAGCTAAATTACATTTCAAAAAAATAAAAACAATGTAATATGGATAACCTAATTACATAATCCTTGTTTAGTTTAAGAAATTTCACAAGAATAAAAACAAACTAATATAAATAGTCACTTTGCATTTCAAAATATTAAACACAATGTAATGTATAGATTATTAAAATAAATGTATTATTTTAGGAATAGTCAAATTATATTTCACTAATAATAATTAAGAACATTGTCAAAAAGTCATAAAGAACTTTGTTGCTTATAATATAGAGGTCAATAAAATTAAAATTAATTAATGGATTAAATATTAAGAACTTGTAGAAAAGTCATAAATAACTTGTTTCTTATAATAGGGATGTCAATAAAATTAGAAGTAACAATTTAAATGTTTGAACTTTAATACAACTTAAAGGGGTCTTTATTTTTAAGACTTTTACCATGGTTGGTTGCAAAGAGATTTTGATCATAATTAATAAAATAAATCAAGCAAGTTTGTCCATGTCCATTTTCAAAGGATTTGATTAAAATGAAAAATATTTAATAACAATAAATCATATATCTAATTTTGCACATATCAATAAGTGGTTGGTGCAAGATAATGATATCCACTTATGACGCTTTGGTTGTAATGGACTTCCTGAAAAATAGAAATCCGATCATTAAAATGAATTTTTAGAGGTACCTACTCAACTTTTTAGAGTGTGGTGTAAAAAGGTAAAATGTAGACAATTGAATCACCTTTCAGAATATAAAACTTTTATTTATGGAAAATAAGTATAACTCCCATAAAATGGATTTCTTCTAAGATGGGTATGTTATTTTTTCTCTAAAACATAATGCATATGTTTGGGTTTGGCCTTGGGTTTGGTATGTAAAGAGTCCAAATTTGTGAAAAAAATTATGTAGAGTTGTAGATAATGAGACAGTTCTTCAAGGCTATTTTTCCAAAAATTTTAGAGTTAATTTTATATATATATTAAATTAAGGAAGTCAACGAAGGCCTAAAATGACAAGGTCAAGTGTTAGGCCCCACTATGAGGGTCTTAATTTAAGTGCTTAAGTTTTTGCCTATAGTGGTTCATGTTCTTTCTTGTT
This sequence comes from Larix kaempferi, assembly GCA_027924585.1. Lineage (NCBI taxonomy): Eukaryota > Viridiplantae > Streptophyta > Pinopsida > Pinales > Pinaceae > Larix > Larix kaempferi. The sequence continues at coordinate 56,248,149 of BSBM01000510.1, forward strand.
TTCAAAATAGTTAAGTCAATCAAAAGTTATACTAGAAATAAAATACATGTTTATTTTAAAATTTTGACATATTTGCAAATAAAAATAAATAAAAAATATAAAAAAAAATATTTAATTTATCAAATATATATATATAGAATCTACACAAGGAGCTCTATAATTCTGTGCAGTGTCATTCGAAATGAACACTTGGATCATATGTAGAATCGTTGTTGAAAAACAGGGAGATGAACAAATGGATGTGTTTTTGTTTATGCAGTCCGAACCAAGAGGTTTGTCAATCCAAACCTAAAACCAAAGAGACCAACTCATCCACCACATAGATGAAGAGAGGTTGTCCTGCATTTTTTTTATTTCTAGGAATGCACATGCATTAATAGTGTACACGTGCTATCAAAATGAGAACTCATTAATAACGAACATGCACTATCAAAACATGAACGTGTTATCAAAACATGCACGCACTTTTATTACATGTAAATATACATTTAGTATTTTTACCATAACTTTTGATCCATAACTCAGATGTTGATTCTCCTTATATCATTGGAAAGGTATTTTTGAGCTCTATAACTTTTATGTTTTAGCTTTTCTATGACTCATCACTATTTTTATGTTATTTTTAAAATAATATTATGAATATTTTCACCAGTAGAATAAAATGAGTCCATGTTTTTCTTACATAAGAACATGCCTTCATTGTTTTTTCCATAAAACTTTATTGGGAACTCATATTTTGATTCTCCTTATATAGGTGGAAAGCTCTCTCTCTCTCTCTCTCTCTCTCTCTCTCTCTCAATATATATATAATATCCTAACTCCCAATTTCTCTCTCGCTCTAAACACCTGACCTCCAATCTCTCTCTCTTTATCTCTCTAAATCCCTAACCCCCAATCTATCTATCTCTCTCCCTAAACCCCTAACACCCCTCTCTTTCTCTCTCTCTCTTAATCTATATATATATATATAAACCTTTAACCCATAACCCTCAATCACTCTCCCTATCTCTCTAAATCCTTAACCCCCAATCTCTCTCTCTCTAAACACCTAACCCCCAATCTCTCTATCTCTAAACCCCTAACCCCCAATCTCTCTCTCTCTTTAAACCCCTAAACCACAATATCTCTCTCTGTCTCTCTCTCTCTAAACCCCTAACCTCCAATCTCTCTCTCTCTCTCTCTCTCCATATTTATCCCACATAATCTCACATGCCCTCTCTATTCCTCCCTTTGTTTCTCTCGAACTCACCCACCTTTCATCCTCCCCGCCTCACACACACACACACACCCCTTCCTCCTCCTACTCTCTCTCTCTCTCTCTCTCTCTGACACACAGACACACACACACACACACACACACCCTTCCTCCTCCTGCTCTCTCTCTCTCTCACACACACACACACACACATATTCTCGTGCCACCTCCCTTCCTAAACTCTCTCCCTCCCTCAATTTTATCCTTGCCTCCCTCCAACCTCCGTAATATATATTTATCTCTCTCCCCATCCCTTTAACTCCCTCCCTCCCTCAATGTCTATTCCACCCTCCCTCCCTCCCTCCCTCCCTCCCTCCCTCAATGTCTATTCCACCCTCCCTCCCCCTTCTCTCTCTCTCATTCATTACATTGATATCTCTCTTAACACAACTTTATTCCCCACCATTCTCTCTCTCTCTCTCTTCATCCCTCTAACTCCCTCCCTAATTCACTATGTCTCCTACAATCCCTTCCTCCTTCCTTCCCACGCTCTTCTAACCCCCTATCCCTCTTGTTTATTCTCTCCCTCATCCTCCCTTTATCCCTACCTTCCTTCTTGCATCAAATGCTTCCTATCCCCCACCTCTCTCTCTCTCTCTCTCTCTCTCTCTATCTCTATCTCTCTAACTTACTCCCTCTCTCTTTCCCCCCACCCTCTCTCTCTCTCTCTCTCTCTCTCTCTCTCTCTCTCTCCCTCCCTCTCTCTTTCCCCCCACCTTATCTCTCTCTCTCTCTCTCTCTCTCTCTCTCTCTCTCTCTCTCTAACTTCCTCCCTCTCTCTTTCCCCCCACCTTATCTCTCTCTCTCTCTCTCTCTCTCTCTCTCTCTAAGCCCCAATGCCTCCCTCTCATTCCCTCCCTTGCTCTGTGTTTCACCCTGCCTTCTTCACTATCTCACTCCTCCCCTCCCTCTATATATGTTTCTCTCTCCATATCGCTATATTCCACCCTCCTCCACTCTCTCTCGTTGTCCCTCCCTTCACCTCTCTCTCACTTTCCCTCTTCCTCTCTATTCCTCCCTCTCCCATGTACCATCAATAACTCTCTCTCTCTCTCTCTCTCTCTCTCTCGACCATGCCTTAGAGAGGAAAATGAAAAATGAGTTATAGATTTAGTTTTTTTGAAAATAAGAAACAAACGATGATGAATCATGAAAACGATATAAAAACAAAGTTGTAGGCATCAAAAATACATTTCCAATGGTATAAAGAGCATCAAAATATGAGTTCAGGATCAATAGTTATAGTCAAATTACTCTTTTTTTCATTTATGTAATAAAAGCTTGCGCGCATTTTAAAAGCATGCTCACATTATTAGAAGCACACACATTCTTAGAAGTGAGCACGTTTTTTTAACATGCACACATTTTTAATAACGCATGTGTGTTAATAACATGTGTGCGTTATTAGCGCATGGGATTTTTTCGCCAACATGGATGCGCTAGTGGAGGTTTGACAATTGTTGGACCAAAAGCGTGTGCACGGTGTTGGGAGCACATGTGCGCTTTTGATTTTTAGCACTCATGCGTTGCCATTGCAAAGATTTTGGGTATCATCTTCGTGTGAGCGGCCAAGCATCAATTTTAATTGTCATTTATTCAAATGTCTTTACACGCATTTAACAAGTGTTACCTAGTAGTTATTCCATGCGGGTTACTTTAGAGATAGCTAAACTACATTTCAAGAGAATGAAAACAATGTAATATGGATAGCCTAATTACATAATCATTACTTAGTTTAAGAATAATATTCAATTACATTTCAAAAGAGTAAAAGCAAACTAATATAAATAGTCACATTACATTTAAAAGTATTAAACAAAATGTAATGCATAGATTATTAAAATAAATGTATTAATTTAGCAATAGTCAAATTGTTGCATTTCACTAATAATTAAGAACATTGTAGAAAAGTTATAAATAAGTTTGTTGTTTATAAAAATTAAAATTAATTGATGGATTAAGGACCATGTCTCTAGATAATGTTTAAACTTGTTAAGTGGAAAATTTGTCCATTTTTTTACAAATATAAATAAAACAAAAAAATAAATAGGTTTTTGTTTATGTAAAAGTAGCCATTTAAATAGTTAGTTAAATTTTTTTTATAGATTTTTGTTTAGGTCAATATACATTGTTAAAAATAATAAATGTATTTTTGTTAATGTGAATAGTGAATGTTTGAAGTGCTAATTCAAAAATAAATAAAAGATAATAATAAATGGATTTTTGTTTATGTAAAATTAGCAATTTAAATAGTTGATTAAAAACAATTAATAGATTTTTGTTCATGTCATTACACATTGTTAAAATTAATAAATGTTTTTTTGTTTATGTCAATAAAGAAGGTTTGAAGTACTAATTCAAGTAGTTGATTAAAATGTAATTAATAGATTTTTTTTCATGTCAATAAACCATGTTTGATTAAATAATAATAATGTTATTGTAAATTCTTGTTTTATGTTAGTATTTTTATTATTATTATTTTATATGGAAAACTATGGTATTGGATGATATTAATTTTATTTATTTTACAACTCTTTTAATTCAGATGAGTCCAATTATGAGATGCATAATCAAAATTATTTAATTTTTTATTTAATTATTTTAAAAAAGAGCTTTAAATTATTATTTTTTATATGTTTGAGAAGAAAATTTGGTAAAAAAAAGAAAAAAATTTGTTATTCAAAAAGTGCGTTGTTTAATCAGTTCATCACTGTGCTAAATGAACCTGTTTTCATCGAAAAACATAGACAACCACAAAACATGTAGTAACTCGACATTCTTCGTAGGAAACCATCATACGAGTATCAAAGAAAACATAATAGATGAAAACATTAGTCCTCATAAAATACTGCCACATATGAAAAAGCAATAAACTACATCAAAAATATGTTAAAGGATCCATAGTTTCTCACTGAAGAGTCTTCTAATTCTTCTCGCCATAATATGCCTTCCTCCTCTATAAGAGCCTCTTTTGAAATATGGCCAGATTCCATATCCATTTCCCTGTAAATATGTGAAATATACACATATGCAAATGATGATAAAAGTTCTTCTGTACGAATGCTCCATTTGTATAGTGCCATCACTTGAATATTATATTTATCCAAAGGTCATTGAACAACAACCTGTGACTCCCCCAAGATTTTTAGGGAATCAATCCCAAAAATTGATGCCACCTTGCATAAGCACCACAATGCCAACATTTCTGCCTTTGTATTAGTGTCGGCCCACAATTCAATTTGAGCTTAAAAAAGTGTTTAGAGTTCAATTTGAGAATAACACCAATTGCCCACATACCATCCTAGGCAACTCCATAAAAAAAAAGCTCTAGGAGCATATTCCGAAGAAATATCAACCAATTGAAGTTCTTTTACATGGTTGATCTTGTTAACATAATATTTATTATAAAGACAAATAATCCTCCTACTAATATCATTCAGGTTTAGTTTTTTGTCTTCAAAGATAAGTTTATTCCTAGGCTTCCAGATACCCCAAGACATGAAAGCAAGTAAGGTCTGATGTTCCAAGACACCTTTATACCAGTGATAAAAATTATGTTTGAAGAAATTAGAACCCTAGTTTTGTGTACTATTCAGAGAAGAGAAGACTAAAAAACATAACTTCTTAGTAAACTAACAATAGACAAATATATGTTCAATAGACTCCTCATTTGTCATACAGAGAGCACACCAATTAGGAACAATCAGACCTCTATGTATAAGGTTATCCCATTTTTTCAAGCAGTTTTCAAAAGAAAACCAAACAAAACATTTAATTTTTAATGGCATATGTCACTGCCATAATTTATAGAACCACCATCTAGGAACAATAACAATATGTTTTTGAGCAATCACACTATATGCATCCCTTTCTAAAATGTGGACCAATAGTAGCATTTAGATACCATATAAGAGAATCTTCATCTAATATAAGTCTGATTCCTATAGAATTTAAGAGAGATATATAATTGTTCCACTCACCCGCCCATCCACTACCCAGCCCAAGACCTAAAGCAGTCAACCAATAAGAACCCATGGAAGGGTACCAATTTGGTTTTTTTATATGGGCTAATGTGATGAATCCCAGTTCTTCCAAATACTCTGAAATATGGGATGATAATTGAAAATTATCCTTCATACCAATGATAGGATCAATTCCCACCAAGACATTGGTACCTATACCAACTTTCCAGGATAGTCCTCTGCCAAGCAATGAATAAGAGTTGATAAAACCATCCCAAGAATTTGAATAATTCATGTAAGTCTTATTAGGATTCCTCATCCAAACCAGAATGTTCCTTTTAATATATTTGGCATGTGGAACTTCAGTCCACAACCCATTACCAAAGAGTCCATGCTAGAAGCTCTTCAAACATAAAGTAATGTTGAACCAAAATATATTTTTGATATCCCATACTCTGAAATATGGGATGATAATTGAAAATTATCCTTCATACCAATGATAGGATCAATTCCCACCAAGACATTGGTACCTATACCAACTTTCCAGGATAGTCCTCTGCCAAGCAATGAATAAGAGTTGATAAAACCATCCCAAGAATTTGAAGAATTCATGTAAGTCTTATTAGGATTCCTCATCCAAACCAGAATGTTCCTTTTAATATATTTGGCATGTGGAACTTCAGTCCACAACCCATTACCAAAGAGTCCATGCTAGAAGCTCTTCAAACATAAAGTAATGTTGAACCAAAATATATTTTTGATATCCCATCCACCACAGTATTTTTTTTTTATCATCTTTCTCAATTGGCCATCTATAATTTCTAATTATCAACATTCCCAAACAACAAAAATATAAACATTAACCTTCTAATCCAGTTCAAAATAATCTTAGGAACATGTGCAAGAGACAACCAGTAAACATGTAATCCATTCAAGAGAGCTTTATGTAGGGTCAATATGCCACCAATAGAAATTAATCTAAAGGACCAATGATTCATCCTTCTTTCAATATTATCCACTAACCAAAGCCAATCTTTTATTCTATAACCAACAAGCTTTAGAAAATAACCCAGAAATTTTAGACTATCACGTAACTCATAAAATTTGAAGGGAATGAAAGAGGAAATCCCATGCAAGATGTTGTTATCCATATTATGTTTATAAAAATTGGATTTTTGTAAGCTCACTTCCATCCCATAGTTGAACATAATATTTTGATAATTTCATCAAAAAATTTCCGTTTTCCCATTGATCCATTACCAAATAACATTATGTCATCAACACATAGTAAGTGTCTTATGTATACATATGCAAAGATTTTGATACATTTAAGCTTCCATTCAGATTTAGCCTTGCTAATCATATAGCTTAAACCTTCAATAACAAGTAAAAAAAGAAGTGGGGACAATGGGAAACCTTGTCTAATACCTTTGGAGCTTTTAAAGAAGGTTGTAGGAGATCCATTTATAAGAATGTAGAATTGAGCTAAAGTAATACATGAAATAATCTAATTGGTGATAGCTAAGGGAAGACTGATTTGTAGGAGAATAATTCTAAGGTACCCCCATTCGACCCAATCATAAGCTTTCACTAAACCCATCTTCAGCATTAGAGCATCAATATTCTTTAGATTGATAGAGTGTATAACTTCTTGGATAATGCCAATGGCATCCAATATCTATCTATTAGATAAGAAACCAAATTGTTCTCTACACATCCGTCTATATAGAAAAGGATTGATTATGGTAGAGATGATTTTAGTAATGAGATTATATGCCAAGTTGCACAAATTAATCATTCTAAAGTCACTAAATGAACCAGGTTTGTTGAATTTAGGAATAAGAGTGAGGAAACTAGAATTTAAGGCTTGAGAAGAAAAACCTTCCTTCCTAGAGTGCTCCACCATGGAAAGAAGATCCTTACCCATCACATCCAAGAAGGAAAGAAAGAGTTCCAAAATATATCCATATGGACCTAGACTCTTATATTTGGAAAATTGTTTCAAATAAGCTTCAACTTCATAAATAGTGACAGGTATACCAATGTCATCACCCTCCTCTGTATCAATGAATGTAGGAATATGATTGATCACTTTTAATTGGGCATCAATATGACAAGTACTTGGATCTTTAAAGGATTCATAGAAGAAGGATTTAGCCATGGCTTTTAGATCATTTTGATTACTAACCATATGACCTATTTCATAAGGTATCTCCCATATGGAATTAGTATTTCTTCTATAAGAGCCATAATTGTGAAAAAATCTTGTATTACCGTCACCTAGTGCTACCCAAAGAGCACTAATTTTCAGACGACATTCCATTTCCTCATGTTTAAGCAGATGGGATTTGTTATTCTCTAATTCCATTATAAATGTTGTCCTCTTCATTCAAAATAAATTACTCATTCTTTGTAAGAATGGTCCTCATTTGATGTTCAATCTTTAAAAATTCTTCATTATCTTTCTTTATTTGATATTTTTCCCACATTGTAACTTCTTTTTTTAGATATTTTAACTTCCAAACCATAATCTAATTTGGGATACAACCTTCAGGTGGATTATATGACCTCCATTTATCTCTAACCAAACAACAAAAATCTTCTTTTAATAACCAAGAACTGTTGAATTTGAAAGCGTAGTTCTTACAAAGATTTATCCCATCCAATTACAACATAATAGGGAAGTGATCAAAAATTATGGACCAAGTTTATGTTCATAGGAAAGAGATATATATGTTTATTGATCCTAGCACTACCACAACACCCATTTGTCTGTGTTGGCTCAAGCTTGAAAGGAGCAATATCAATCAGATTGTTCCTCGAAAGTTACTTGGAAAACAAATAAGCCTGAGTATCATTATGAGAAGAATAACCCCATACTTTTGTAGAATACAAAGTGAAGTCAAGGTCCCATGGTACAATTAATTTGGGAGTCCCGAATAAACCAATAGACTCCAAAAATTTCCATAAAACATCTCGATCCGTATATGGACCATAGTAGTTTAAAACAATGATCCGCATATCAATATGATTACATCAACCGTCCATCAAAATCTCTCCTTGAGTTCTATAAGTTTTAAAAGTTGTTAACAAAGGATTCCAATAGGAAAGTAAACCCCCAGATATGCCGTAATAGTCAACTACACATACTTCCCACATAGATAGCATGCTAGAAACAACTTTAATATCCTAAAGCTTAGAGCACATGGTCTCTTGAATTAATATGATAGCAGGGTTAGTAGATTTAATAAGATTTGATAGGGACCTAACCTTGTCAGCCCTACCCAACACATGAATATTAAGTGAAAGAACAGACATTAAGAACCCTTATTCATGGGCATCTCTGCTCTAAGGCTCGGTTTTGGGAAGGATCATTCATTAAACAAGGAGATTCAGTTGCTTTTGAAATCCTAACAGAAAGGGGTATATACTAAGGATATGTGATGGGTTTTGTCTCACACTTATTCTTCTTCTTTTTGTTACGGATTGTAACATTTTGAAACTGAATAGATTGTGTAGGGAAACCCCTAAAGTAGTAGTAGGGTTTTTTTTTAGTAGACCGAAAATGGGGCCTTTTTGTAATGTACCCGTTATCCACTTTTTAAAATTTGTAAGGATTGGGTTGTAATTTTTTTTTTCCTCACATCAACAATCAAGGTATTAGCCATTTTATATACAAGGTCATATGTGTACTCCCATTGCAATTAGTATTGCATATAATACTTGTTCAATCATTACCTTTACCTCATTCCAAAACCCTTACGCATTAAACAATATTAGTCATCTTCGCATAAACATCACTATTAATTCAGTCTTACAAACTAGTACATAATAAACACAAATGGGAATACCCCGAACATTCCTCATGATCATTAAACCATCAAAACCTCCACAAGTAAGCCATCATTTTACATGCAAACTTAAGCAATGTATAATTAACATTCTGCTTTGAATCTCACTTACCATTTTAAACCACAATTCTCACGTAAATTAAAACACATCAAGTACACAGAGAGAGGAGACCTATATACGTGCTTCACCCAACTCCTTAGGCTACGTCCACCAAGGAAATGTAGCATCTTTATTCATAAAAAATAAAAGAGTACAATTTGCGACACTGTGTGTGCAATATTTCTACTTTCTCAAGCCTCTCACCAAGAGCACTTTTACAATCATTCAATCCTCTACCTCGGAGTCATTACATGGATTTTCTCCGAGACAATTCACAACTAGATCATGATAATTTATACACACCAAGACAATGTCCCTATGACCATGATATAACATAGTACAAGATATATGCAAAGGGTCTGCCCTACCTGGTCTAGCATACACTTACGCCAATGATACATTCTAAGTACAAAGGGTTACCATAGCCCAACTAGCTTATGTATACAATAGATGGATCATACAATGGAAGTATACATACAAATAATGCATTTGAAACAAATAGCATAGAGCTGAAATCCAATTGATGCATACAAAAATAAAGAACATATATACCCACTATATACGTAGCAAGAAGTAGCCCCCCTCAAAAAGCAACATGAAACAATTACGCGGCATACAACTACTTTACAACCCAACTTATAATATATTGTGAATATAAACAATAACAATAGGAATCTCTATGATACCTCAAGCAAATACCTTATAACCCATCATATAATACATTGTAAATTGAGCAATACAAAAGGCATCTTCATGATACCTCTGCACATTCAAGAAAACGCCCGACCTCTATGTTTTCATTCCCCAACACCTAACATATAAAAATCCATACCAGAGGTTAAACTCAGCATGCATACACAACTTATCCTATCAAGGAAATTTATACAGGGATAGGCTTCCATTAAGCCATCCCTTCCTCTTTACATGTGCGCAGTGAACAAGACCCAATGCAATAAAATATGTTCATCATATATATGTAATAGATCAAGCTACAGGTGGATAGGGATTGTCCCTTCCCCAACTTCTTATGCGCAGCAACAAACTGAAACATAAGAAGGCATAGATCATATAGATATATAAGGATATTTCCCCAACACGACACTTCTTCCCATCATCAATAAGTATATATATAAATATATGTGGGACATCATAAGCTACAGGGGTGAATCTTCTTGAGCATCCACGCAGGCTTCAATAATAAAAATCCAAGTTAATTTAATCAATCTATCAATGAATGGGTATACGGGGTTCCATCTTAAGCATCTGAGAAGAATGCAGATAATACATTCAGCGTTTATAATATGATTAACATAAATGCACAGTAAACCAACATAAATATTTATGCGTAATGAAATGAAGAGCAATAAGAGATAAGGAAGCTAGCAAGAGGAAAAGGGCTCAGTGCGCAAATGCACATACATCAGGCTTGGATTATGTATGATACGTATCTTAGGAAGAATACATACAGAGATCGGCTACAACATCTGCGCATTCATACACACAATAGCCCAAGTAAAATAAAAGAAACCAACCTGCAATAGCCAAAAACGCAACTAAAGTTCACTCCCCCACGAAGTATACAATGCATCCGCCAACATGGATAAGGAAACCAAATATATATAACACAAAATGGGGAACCCTTCCCCCAAAACTCAGGCCATGACCATCCTCCATATATTCAATCTGCAAATATGTATAAAATATATGAAAATTAAAAGGGATCTTTTATTTGGACCAACATCCACTTCATTTGGAAGAAAGTTCCCCCAAACCCATGGGCATTACCACAATCATCAACATTTAATATATATATAATGTATGCAAAGGATCATACATGCAACAAATAAAAGAATAAACCTCTGCGCATTGCCACAATACACAACATATAGTGTATAATGTATGTAAAGGAGCACACATGCAATAAAGAAATGAATAAACCCTTCTCCAAACCTCCGTAGCAATAAGAAGAAATATGAAATTAATAAATATAATCTACAGGAATTCACTTCCCTCTCCTCTGCGCATGAGATATCCAGCCTATTTATACAAGATTTGCAAATAACTATATATTAAATAAAAATAATAGGGATCAATCCCCATGCACAAGCACGGCCCTTTCCCCAAGTATCAATCGGTCATATAAAAAATATAATAAAGATGAAGGGAGTAATTCCCCATCCTACCATCGAAGAAGTAATCAAACGCAGCAGTAAAAGAAACATGCAAACAAATAAATCAGCATGCAATCCTTCCTCCTTATAAAATAAGTAGTACCCTCTTAAATAATAAGCTCCACGAAGCCATAAAGAGGAAATAATTACCAGTGTGTAAATAGTATTCTCCAGGCGGCCATAAAGAAGAAATAATTACCAGTTTGTAAATAGTATTCTCCAGGAAGCCATAAAGAAGAAATAATTACCAGTCTGTAAATTGTATTATCCACGTAGCCATAAAGAAGAAATAATTACCAATCTCTAAATATAATAAATTGTTTCTTTAAAACTTTCCATTAAGAAGTGGAATCGCATACCCAATAATAAAAAGATATCTATAATTATCAAATATATATAATTATCATAATAAAGGTTTTATTAAAATGCACACCCTATAATAAAAATATATATAAATAATAAAAGAGCTATGCTTTCAGAATGTATTTCTGTATGTATATTAAAAAATATTACATAATACTTCATCAATATAATTCCAAAACCTCTTTATAAATAATATTTCATATATATATATATTATAAGTGAATCAACACTATTTATGTTTTACCAAAGTAGCCTTTTTAGTCATTATAATTCATTATAATGTATTATAACCACACCAATATATATATATATATATATTTATATATCTATTTTACATAAAACACCTAAATATGAAGCAATGATTATCTAACTATATAGGTACTACTATATAGTAATATCGCATTATTATTTTAATACATTGTAAATGTATTGTTTTTAGAATTACTAATAATATTTTATAAACATATTCAATCTATATAATCGTCTCCATAAGCATATGTTGTTTCTTTTACAAAATATTATTACAACTAATAATATTTATTCAAGTCATAATACTCAAATGCAAGCTTTTCTCTTTCCATTTCAACGTATTAGGGTATATAATTACCAATTATTATTATAACTAATAATAATTATCAAAATAACTTAGCTCATGTTAAATAATTAGGTAGTGGGTTCTATGAAGAAAACCCTTGACGTCCTCTGTCGGGACTAGGATGTCAAGGACATCCGTAGGATTTTCTTAGTTTTACTTAACACCTTTAAGCAAGGGTTAACTTAGTGTTAAGTTTTAGGTCTTAGGAGACTTTTAGTGCCTCTCGGCGGTGAAAGGTAACTTCGGTGTTTCGCTCTAGGACTAACCGAAAACCAATCAAATCAAGTAACCTTCGGTGAACTTAAATGTTCACTAAAGTGTTTGTGGCACCAAGACAACATCTGTCATCAAACCATGGCTTCCAAGCAATTTAACCTCCTCTCACCCCAGTGGAATCATCTCTTTATCATCAAGTTGCTAGCACTATTAATTACAAATTTTAGGAAATGACCCACATAACTTACAAGGTTTACTTGGTGGGGCCTTGGTCGGAGCTCCTCACTAGAAAACCAGTACAATTTACAATTGCATTTACAAAACAACAAGGGTGTCAAAGAGGGATATTACATCCTCATCCGCTTTAGAATAACACCGTCCTCGGTGTTCATGCTTTTCAACCGCTTAACTTCCACCCTTGGGCTCCTTTGTGCGTAATTTCTTTGAAATCTTTTGCTTGCTTTGTTACAAACTTTCGACTTTCATGATTTCCGCAAGTTGCTCTTTCTCATAACCTATACTTTCCACAAACAACACAATTTGTTTTATCATAAATTCATGTATAAAAATTATTTTCCAATTTCAATTTAAACATAAGAAATCATTTTTTCTTGCAACATCATGTTGCGGCCTTTCCACGGAAACCCCTTTTTAGAGTTAGATCTTCTTACTAAGGTCTTCTTTATAATTTCTTGCCCCTACACGTATGTTAGTCATAAATTGTATACATATAAATCATGATCTAAGATAATAACTTCCAAAATCTTGTCATGACACTTATTTCTATGTACTTTTAGTCTTTCTCTACTTGCTTTTCCTTGAAAACAATATTGTTAATGCTCATAACATAACATAAGACATGCATACTTCAACATAAATATGCAAAATTTAATTATACAAGTTCATAACATAAGTATATGCGCATACCTCATGCACATCATATGCATAGTAGCATACACTTCCTCTTAATGTCAGCAATAAAGTAGTCCATGTGCTCCAACCACTATATACAGGTATTCCATGTGCATTCATTTTCTGCTCAAGCCTTCTTGCTTGAGTCCCGGAATTTTTTTTATTTTTATTTTTCCCCCTCAAGCCCTCTCGCTTGAGTCCAGGAAATAGTTTTCCCCTCAAGCCTTCTCGATTGAGTCCAGGAAAACTTATAATTACAGCAAACAACCCCAACACTCCCTCAGCGTCTACGTGAGTTTCCTGGAGTGCAAGGGGACTTTTAAGTCTCTGAATCCCGGAATCAACCTTTACACACCTGCATAGGGTATTGCAGTGCTCCTGCAACTAATTGGTAGTACTCCTACCTAAACACGTCTCGTGTTTCACTGCCTCACAGGGCATTGCATGCAAATGGTAGTGCTCCTACCCGAACACTTCTCGTGTGCAATTCCTCCTTCAATAAATTGGTAGTACTCCTACCAGAACACTTCTCATGTTCAATTCCTCCTTCAATAAATTGGTAGTACTCCTACCAGAACAGTTCTCGTGTTCAATCCATATCTCGCTGTGGTTGTTCTGATTCAAGTTTGTGCTCCAAAATTAACCTTCTCTTCTTCATTCCTTTTCTTTGTTTAGATTCAAGTTAGCTTTATTTTAATTTGCAAGGCGCCTCTGCTTATCTTATTATGGTGAGCGTTTTTTTTATTATGTGTAGATTTATCTTTTAATTTCTCTTGATGCTCTCAAGATTTTCACTTCTCTGGTTACACTGTCTCATGTGCCCGCAACAATGTCTCATAATATCGCATTAGTGAAATCTTGGTTCACACTATGGCTCTAATTCCATAATCATGGCCAACCAACTTTACTAACACAAGCTTTTATTTCTGCACATGACAAATTATTAAGTTTCAGAACCATATAGAGGTATTTCTTACAGTGGTTTCTGAGAAATCATTTTGGTTTTAGCAGTCCTCTCGCCATTGATTAGCTTGGTTCTAGAACGCCAATCCCTTACTACGTGCGATCAATTCCTCGCACACATAACCAAATAGGTACATTAGCTAAATCCTCATGGAGTTCAAGTGTCAATCACAAAAACACAATCATAATATTTCATAACACTTTACATAATCATGATTTTTTTTATTGCAGATTTAAATATCATTCTTATTTCAAAAGGATGCAATAATCTCAGAGCTTTATGAGTCACCACAACATGCGACAAAATTTGATAAACAAAAGATTCACATCTTGATATTACTCATGCTCTGATTCTATCTCTTCATGAGTCCTTGATTTTTATTCAGACTCTTACAGTATGCTCACCATACTTTATGCATAATATGCATCATGCCCTTGGCTTCTAGCAAGTCCTATTGATATTTACAATCTTACGGCCATGAGCTGCAATGTTAGCACATTAATTGCTTTCTTTTCATTAATTTTTGTTTGTTATGAGGTGATAAGTTTACAACCTCTTCAATAATTCAATGGTCATTCTACCATTCAATTGCTTTCAACTTGAGTCTTTATACATTTACAAGACTATTGCAACAAAATTTCTATACATATACATATCTCTATATATATCAAGAAGTTTCTAGAGAACATTTACATTCCTTCCTGAGTGTATCAAGGGTGAATTCATAATCCAACTTCCATTTATGTACATCCACAAAGTACATAATACCAAAAGAAAACGAAAGTATTACCCCATGCTTATAGTTTTAATCTACAATAACATACCTCACCATTCAATTCCACATCTTCATTTATACGAGGAAGATGGATTGGAACATTATTCCTTGATCTTTACATAAACAACCAATCCATTAGTCATCATATATAAGCATACTCTTGACATAATTTTCCCTATATATGATAAATATGCAAAAGGGATTCATAGTCTACTTATCTTGTCTAACTACCTCATATCCAAACAATTTATTACTATAGGATGGCACCACTTTAACATGCGTCCCATAAATTGTTTTCAATAACTCGGCGATTGTATCTCTATCCTTTAACCAAGAGATCATACAATCTTATTAGGAGAATGCTACTCCTGGAGTACCGTATCAAAGTATAGAATACTAGTATGATATAGAATGGAACATGGTAGTTTTACCTCACTTTATATCTTCATACCTCATGCTGAGCCGAATCAGACCCGAGTGCTAAAACTTCGGCTCTGATACCACTTTGTAATGTACCCGTTATCCACTTTTTAAAATTTGTAAGGATTGGGTTGTAGTTTTTTTTTTCCTCACATCAATAATCAAGGTATTAGCCATTTTATATACAAGGTCATATGTGTGCTCCCGTCGCAATTAGTATTGCCGATAATACTTGTTCAGTCATTACCTTTACCTCATTCCATAACCTGTACACATTAAACATTATTAGTCATCTTCGCATAAACATCAATATTAATTCAGTCTTACAAATTAGTACATAATAAAAACAAATGGGAATACCCCAAAAATTCCTCATGATCATTAAACCATCAAAACCTCCACAAGTAAGCCATCATTTTACATGTAAAATTAAGTGTAGTGCCCGCCTCGGTACTTGAACTGATTAGACTAATGAGGAGACGAGTTTTGAAGAGAACCATCTAAATAAAAAACGAACCATGGAATTTACTCTGAATATTATTTAATGAAAACGATTGAATGACATACGCTGGAATGAAGAATAATGAAATATAAATGATTGAATGAAAATACTCTTTAAATGAAAATAATGAATATGCTTGACTAACTGAGGTATTATGGTAAATGATTTTATGGTGCAGCGCTATTTAATATGTGATTTGAGTGTGTGTGTGTGCAGTGGCAGGTAAGAGGATTTACCGATTGACCCAGAATCCAGAATTATAGAGGTTGTAAGAATGGAAAGAACACATAGGGGTACGGCGATAGACTGTCTACCTTGAATTAGCAATCGATGCACGGGTCGGAAGCTTGCAAGCTGGACCGAGGAAGCGTGTGCCATACGGGAAAGGCCATATCGACTTGGTCGCATATGAGAGTTGGGGGGCACATGATAAGGAGCGCCTTATCCCTCAGCAGCCCTTAGTCTCCAAGAGGTGTAGTCGATAGATCGCGGTAACGACTCCCCGATCGCTATACACTTCTCCTCACAAGAAGAAGGAAAATAAATTGTTGGAAGGGCCCGCCGAAGAGGTACCTAGACAAGAACAAGAAGAAGGAAAAGAAATTGTTGGAAGGAACCGCCGAAGAGGTACCTAGACAAGAACAAGAAGGAAAATGAAATTGTCGGAAGGACCCACTAAAGAGGTACCTAGACAAAAGAAGAACGGAAAAAGAAAACTACTCATACATGCATAATTAAATAATATACATGTGGAAGTCTTAGAGAATTTAATAATAAATTATTCAATATTTTATTATTATTATAATCATGATGATTATGCTATTATGGTTGAGGAAGGAATTTAAAAATTAGAAAAGTTAATGTTCTCTTCTTTTATAATTAATGGAAATATATATTAATTATTTCAAAAAGAAAATATTTTTAAATAGAAATAAAAATTATTTTAAATATTTCCTTTTTACTATAAGAGAAAAAAAAATTGTAAATAGAATAAAGAATTATTTGAATAAAATATTTTCTTTTATTATAGAAAAAAGAAAAAGAAAAGATTTTAAATAGAATAAATAATTATTTGAATAAAATATTTTCTTTTATTATAGGAAAAAAGAAAAGAAAAAGATTTGAATTTAGTAAGAAAATATATTAAATAAAATATTTGCTTTTATAAAAGAGAAAATGAAAACCACAATAGAATGGTATTGCGGAGGTTTTCTTGGAGCAAAGCATTTTGAGAGTCGTTTTGCTGTAGCTTGGGCGGCCAGGGCTTGGCCCAGCCGCCCCTCCTTCCCTGTACACTATACATTGCTTTTCTTGATGAACGGCATGTGGTGGAGGCATCGTTGGATCTGGCTTCAGGGTCTGGGTTGTGGCACCTTCTAGGTTTCTTCGACGGGCAATTCGACGGCGACTGCTACTCGACGGCGGCGGCGTTTTTGGTTTTTCCCAGATCTAAACCAGTGGCCCTCCTGCTGTTCAAGTTTCTTGTGGCAACGCTCTTTGCTGTTCAAGATTTGCTTCTTCGACGGTGGGATAACCTTCGACGGCGGCTGCTATTGATGGTGGCGGCAAACCAGATCTAAACCAGGAAAAATAGAGGGTTGTCCGCGGTCGCCGACTCCTCCCCTGAAGCTCACTGCAATGGTCGACGGTGGGTACCTTCCTCACGAAGTATCTCCTGCATTCCTGTGGCGGCGACGGCGGGTGCAGAGGGGAGCTTCTTGATTCATGGCGGCGTTCATGCAGGATCTTTTTTGACTCCGCCACCACCATCACGTCCTTGTCGCAATTGGCGGGAATGGAGACAGCGAGCTTTCGGGCTCCAATATCGCTAATGATGTATCCAGCGCCATTTCCTGGGGTTTTCCCTTTTCCAGCACAAGATCAAGGTCAATATCAACAGCGTCAACAGGGTGGGATCTATGCTGTTCCCGTCCTCCCATTCACGGCCTTTCCTTACGGGGGACTTGCCCCAGAATTACGTCAGCGTCATGGAGATCTTGCAGGTGATGCACAGGGACAGAGACCTGACCACCAAAGGCAGGTAATGTTCGTCGTCCCTTTCATACGGTGGAGGCGTCTGGGGATTGATTTCAGGGACGCTCAGCTTGTCGACGGACTGCTCCAGCCAAATTGGGGTTTCTCTGGCTGATTCTTCATCTGGGGTTTGCTTGCTGGCTGTTTTTGCCGGTTTGGGAGGTCTACCGTGTCTGCTGCTCTATCCACAGACATGGATCTTCTGCTTCCTCCGATGAGGGTTTCGGTTTTGATGGATCTATATCTTTCGGTGGAGAGTCTGCTGCAATGTGAGCTGTGGAGGGTCATAGATTCTTGTTCTTCGGTGGCTATGGTGGATTTGAGCGGGTTTCTGCACACTCTTTCTGTAGTATGTTCAAGATTTATCTGTTCTTCTCTTTGGGTTTCTCTTTTGGTTCAGCTCTTTATAAGCTGTTTCTGCTTATAAGGGTCAGAAATATGTGAAAATGTAGGGATCCTTGTTGATTCTACTACATGTGCAATATGTAATTTTAATCATCTTTTTGAAATAAAATTACCGACTTTTTCCAAGGAAAAAAAAAAAAAAAGAGAGAAAATGAAAATAGAATAATAGAATAAACATGGGTCTTTCTATAACAGCTAGATTTGAGAAGCCAAACATAACTGAAACTCCATAAAGTTCAGTCCACCCACAACCCACTGATGTATGATCAGGAAAGTTAATCAAAGAGGTAACTAAGAGATAATTTAGGAAATTGAGTGCACACTTGTGATAGGAAGAGACACATGCAACTTAAGATTAAATATTAATAAAACATTTAATTAAATGAATTATGTGCATGGAAAGACACATGGCACACAGACTTTTGCTATAAAAGAAGGGAGGAGAATGAGAAAAGCATCTCTTGCTCCCTAGTGCTGGATGGGCACCGGAATAGAGAGTTGATCTTGTGAATTCTTGTGAGTTGGGTTTAGCTGTGTGGGGATTGGGGAATCCCATCAGAAAGCTTTCACTGTGTGTTCTTACGACCCCAATTTGCTCAGGGGTTCGGGGAGAAGGAGAGTATCCCCGATACGGTAGGGAGGTCAACATAGGGGTCTCTTGGTAAGTCGTCAAGATGGAAGGAACATGGAAGGATCGACAGTAATACATTCAAGATCGGCAACTGCACCAAGCTGGGTTAATTTTGTCCGAACAGGTAACTGTTCTTGTCATATTTGATGTCTGCAAATTGTAAATGATATTGTTAGAATAAGTTTAGATGGATAAGAGTTTATGTGATGAATATCATGGTCGACTGTCATTTCATATATGGATAGATCTTATTTGGTTGGTGGTATGTAACTCACTAGCTCGTAACTTTGGTTTTATAATTTCCTGTACATACATAGATTTTATGAGGTCTCAAAAAGGAAGAGAATGCAATCAGACTTCATCCTACAAATGAAACCATTTTGCACTTAAATATAAATTGTTTAATCATGGAAAATCGTACTCTGCGATGTCGAATTAAGGGTTTAGATGAGACTGTCATGATGTAGATTGTATTCATCATATTGCTTTTATAGTTTACTGGATCTAGAATCAACTCAGTGGATTGATCTCCTTCATTGTGAATCATATTACACATGTTATTACATATATTTCATTGGATCTGGAATTAATTAATTGGATCAGGTTTTCATTCTCTGGTCAATACTCTTTCACCCATGCATATTATCTTCGGAACTTGAATCCATATATTGTAAACTCTGTTCCTGTTAATTTAAAAACAAGATCTCTTTTCTCTCTGTCCTTTCGAACTGCGTTAACCTCTATGGAAACATTTCTAATAGCGTTTTTGTGTTGAGGCGAATTGTAACACCAGTCTCACATTTTCTTTGTATCTTGAATTTAATTGTGATTTTCGGTCTGCTTGTCAGAAGCTGATTATGACTTTGCTGTTACTCTTAAACCTTGTTTAAAATCAACGGATGTTTCCAGATCTCACAAGTCGGTTTTCAAATTGATCTTAATTTAGCGTGTATCCAAGTTAAAACATGAAATCTCTAGATTTTCTTGAATTTCGATTAACTTCTCCTTACCCATACCTATGCTGGAAGGTGTGCTCTTTGCGATTGAACCGATTTAGTTCTAAACCATGTTCACTTCATTTATATATTCCGACTATATATGAAAGTGCAGTGATATTAGATTAGTTTCCATAAAGTTTTAAACTCTGTTCTTAAAGATCGAATCCCTTCTGAATGTTTTAAATTTGTAAAGGTCTGTGTTTTGCATTGGAGGCCGAATCCATTATGAATGTTTTTAATTAGCTCAGTGATTGCACTAAAAATCGAAGTTGAAATTTATGCGTGTTCAGAATTTGTGATGGCCATTAAAAATGATGTTTTCCTTGATCCTTTTCTTTGGGGCATTTCCAGGACAACAAATTCAATTACAACTTATTCTTAAATGTCTGCGTTGATCCCGACGGTTAATCGCTACCTTGTGAATGATTGCTTTATGTAATTGTGGTTGAGATGTAAAAATATATAAGTTGGATCGTGGACCTGTAGCTCCATTAATTTAGTAATTTATTTAAAAGATTCAAGCAAATGGTAATTCTGGGTTTTACCCCTTTTTTGAAAGTGAAATGTAAATGCCTTAAGTCTTTGTCGCTGAATATTCTTAATTACATTATGGTGGCCGAATTGTAGAAACTAGTGGATGTGAGACCGTGTCTTGTTTTGATTGAACACATGCCTTTAGTCTCTACTTTATTTCTTACTTGAAATCCTATAGTTCAATGATTATGATGACTAGCGTTAAGGAATAGTTCATTGTCATGAACACTAATGAAATCCCATTGTTTTGCATTAAGTTTTAATGAAATCCCATTGTTTTACATTAAGTTTTTATGTTGAGAAGTATAGTTGCTTTCATGCTCTAAATGTAGCCAACCATACGACATATGGAAACATATCCATCCTATTTTCAATTAAAAGATAATGGTAATTAATATAGAATCTCTAAGAAATAACTAGATGCTTACATAAAAAGGTGAAATGGTTAGCTAATTTTTATATTATATTAATATTTCAATATGTCATAATGGAAATTGGTATATATTTATCAAAGAGAAAAGATGTGCTATGTTTATATAGAGGAATTGAAAGTGCCACATGCATTAAAATTCTAGTAATGCTAAGGATTGTATACATTAATATGGTATTGTTATTCAACAAAGAGAGGAAAGAATATATGTATATATCTAAACAAAAATTATGACATATGAATCCAAGGGGTGCAAGAAAGGTTGACTCTAACATGTTCATTAATAAGAGGTTTTACATGCTCTATGAAGGACCTTATAAATATATGCCTACGAACATTAAATGAATGAGATTTATATGTTGGTATGTTAAAAGAAGTATGATTATTAAAAGAATTTTATATGAGAAGTGTAATTTTGTGTTGATTAAATAAATGGAAGTTATGTGTTGAAAAATAAATTAATTAAAAAGTGAAGGGTATTATGATTGTTATATTGATGGATTAAAAAAAAAAACAATTTATGTCAAACGTCGAAGATCTACATTTGGTATCAGAGCCGGTCGAGCCTTGAGGGCACCGAACTCATATATATTTAAAGGTTCGTCGCTGATGCATGAAGATCGATGTAGAAAAATAAGAGCTGCAGTTTCTATTTCTTCTCCTTCGTCAAGGATACTTCGAGCTTCTCAAACATGTTAGAATTACTCTTCTCTAAATTGCTAGTATGTAAGTTTGAATGGCTTCCAGGGTTCGTATGCCTTGATGAGGGGTTTGCATTAGGAATTTTGTTTATTGGTCGTAAATGCTTATTTTCTAACTCAAGGTGGTGACTTCACGGGTATGCATTACTAGTTTGTAATCATGCTTTGGATTGTGAAAAGATAGAAGTTATACTTATGATGAATTATAGAATTTTAGCTATACTTGAGTTAGCAAGAGAAGAAAACTTCACATAATCTTTGTTTATAAAAAAATTGAGATTTTAGTTTAAAGAAAAGTTGAGATTATGCGTTTAGCCATACTAAGTAAATGGCACTCCAGTAATTAATTATACTTTGGATCGTAAGAAGAGAGAGCTTGTATGTGAGATTGGTTTATGAATGGTTAAGGGTATGTATTGAAGAACATAAATTGGAAGGGTTAATCTTTATTTTGAAATTCAGATATTGTTTTAATATATGATAGTTATGCATAACTATAGAAAATGAAGAAGTTGGAACTGAAGATTTGATCCCTTATGATGAAATGTGTTAGTGCTTTAAGGACTTTCATTGATGATATATTTATAGTTTTGTTGAATGGAAAGAATTTGTTGTGGACGATTTCACTTTTGGTTACAATTAGTGAGTCAAGAGAGAACTGTTGTGGGGATTGCTACACTATGAAAAGGTATGATTTAGTTATACTATCAATTATGCGATTTATAATTTGAAAAGATGAAATGAAATTTTATTGTCTATTACGGTTATGACGAAGAAATGAATGTGAAAAGAAAGTGAAAAATCACCATGGAAGTACATGAGACTTAACTTCGGCACGAAGTTTTACTAAGAGGGGTGTATGTAGTGCCCACCTCGGTAATTGAACTGATTAGACTAATGAGGACACTAGCCTTGAAGAGAACTGACTGAATAAAACACAGACCATGGAATTTACTATGAATATTATTTAATGAAAACAATTGAATTACATACGCTGGAATGAAGAATAACAAAATATAAATGATTGAATGAAAATAATGAATATGCTCGACTGACTGAGGTATTATGGTAAATCATTTTATGGTGCAATGCTATTTAATATTTGCTTTGAGTACATGTGTGTGTGAAGTGGTAGGTAAGACAATTTACCGACTGACCCACAATGGAATTATAGGGGTCGTAAGAATGGAAAGAACACATAGGGCTACGGCGATAGACTGTCGACCCTAAATTAGCAATTGACGCACGGGTCGGAAGCTTGCGAGCTGGCCCGGGGAAGCATGTGCCGTATGGGCGAGGCCATACCAACTTGGTCGTGTACGAGAGTTGAGGGGCGCTCGATAAGGAGGGCCTTATCCCTCAGCAACCCTTAGTCTCCAAGAAGTGTAGTGGATAGATCGCGGTAACGACTCCCTGATCGCTACACAATTCTTGTCACAAGAAGAAGGAAAATAAATTGTTGAAAGGACCCGCCGAAGAGGTACCTAGACAAGAGCAAGAAGAAGGAAAAGAAATTGTTGGAAGGACCCACCGAAGAGGTACCTAGACAAGAACAAGAAGGAAAATCAAATTGTGAGAAGGACCCACTGAAGAGGTACCTAGACAAAAGAAGAATGGAAAAAGAAAACTACTCATACATGCATAATTAAATAATATACATGTGGAAGTTTTAGAGAATTTAATAATAAATTATTCAATATTTTATTATTATTATTATCATGATGATTATTCTATTATTGTTGAGAAAGGAATTTGAAAATTAGAATAGCTAATGTTCTCTTCTTTTATAATTAATGGAAATATATATTAATTATTTCAAAAAGAAAAGATTTTTAAATAGAATAAAGAATTATTTTAAATATTTCCTTTTTACAATAAAAGAAAAAGAAAAGAATTTAAATAGAATAGATAATTATTTGAATACAATATTTTCTTTTGTTATAGAAAAAAGAAAAAGAAAAGATTTTAAATAGAATAAAGAATTATTTGAATAAAATATTTTTTTTATTATAGAAAAAAAGAAAAGAAAAAAATTTGAATTTAGTAGGAAAATATATTAAATAAAATATTTGTTTTTATAAAAGGAAATAATAGAATAAACATGGGTCTTTCTATAACAGCTAGATTTGAGAAGTCAAACATAACTGAAACTCCATAAAGTTCACTCCATCCACAACCCACCGATTTATGATCAGGAAAGTTAATCAAAGAGGTAACTAAGAGATAATTTAGGAAATTGAGTGCACACTTGTGATAGGAAGAGACACATGTAACTTAAGATTAAATATTAATAAAATATTTAATTAAATGAATTATGTGCATGGAAAGACACATGGCACACAGAATTTTGCTATAAAAGAAGATAGGAAAATGAGAAAAAGCATCTCTTACTCCCTAGTGCTGGATGGGCACTGGAATCAAGAGTTGACCTTGAGAATTCTTGTGAGTTGGGTTTAGCTTTCCGGGGATTGGGGAATCTCACCAGAAAGCTTGCACTGTGTGTTCTTATGACCCCAATTTGCTTCGGGGTTTGGGGAGAAGGAGAGTATCCCCGATATAGTAGGCAGGTCAACCGAGGGGTCTCTTGGTAAGTCATCAAGTTGGAAGGAACTTGGAAGGATTGACAGTAACACATTCAAGATCTGCAACTTCTTCAAGCTGGGTTATTTTGTCTTAACAGGTAACTGTTCTTGTCATATTTGATGTCTGCAAATTGTAAATGATATTGTTAGAATAAGTTTAGATGGCTAAGAATGTATGTGATGAATATTATGGTTGACTGTATAGATCTTATTTGGTTGGTGGTATGTAACTCACTAGCTCGTAACTTTGTTTTTATAATTTCCTGTACATAAATAAATTTTATGAGGTCTCAACAAGGAAGACAATCCGATCAGAATTCATCCTGCAAATGTAACCATTTTGCACTTAAATATAAATTGTTGAATCATGGAAAATCGTACTCTGCGATGTCGAATTAAGGGTTTAGATCAGACTGTCATGCTCTAGATTGTATTCATCATATTGCTTTTATAGTTTACTGGATCTGGAATCAACTCAATGGATCATTCTCCTTCATTGTGCATCATATTACACTTGCTATTACATATATTTCATTGGATCTAGAATTAATTAATTGGATCAGGTTTTCATTCTCTGGTCAATACTCTTTCACCCATGCGTATTACCTTTGGAACTTGAATCCATATATTGTCAACTCTGTTCCTATTAATTTAAAAACAAGATCTCTTTTCTCTCTATCCTTTCGAACTGCATTAATCTCTGTGGAAACATTTCTGATAGCGTTTTCGGGTTGAGGTGAATTGTAACACCAGTCTCACATTTTCTGTGTGTCTTGAATTTAATTGTGATTTTCAATCTCCTTTGTTGGTTTGGAGAGACAGCAACATTCAAATGTAAATTTCTGGGCAGGTTGGGAGAAAACAAAACTTCATACAAACAGAGTTTTTCTACAGAGCTACAGCTCTAAAAACACTAGAACAGGAGAAAATGCTATCCTTGTATTATCCTCCTCTCTCAATAACAAAATACAATTACCGGGAATATATAAAACTAGGCCATTCTTTTCCGAACTCCCAAGAGGCAAAGCGCGCCGATTCTAGATACTTCTACATCATGTAAAACAGTGCCTGCTCTAGAGACTTCTTCCGCAAGCTACTTCCTTACGAAGTTACAAGTGCCACATTAAATTGGCATTCCACCTACCACATTAAATCTACAACCGCCAAACTGATTACTTGCGATGGGAGGAATTAACTACACCTTCCAATACTCCCCCTTAATTCCGACCATAATGTGTTATAGCAATTACAAAATTTACAAGAATACTAACATCTAAAACATTTAACTGACATGGTTCAGTAGTGCCTCTATGGGCTTACAAAAACACATTTTGACATACTTGTTAACCCAATTGCCTGCTGGTCTTAGTATGAGCTAGGCTTACATTCATGGACCCAAAAATTGATTTGCTTGGCTGTAGGATATGAAACATGTTTACCTTTTCTTCTTTTTGCTCCACACTTTGAATTCAGCGTTCTTCTTCACCTTCTTCTTCATGTATTCTTTAAGCTCCTTGGGCTTGAATCTTCCATCAGTGTCTGCAAATTTTTCAATGGACTGCTGCCATGTATGTTCATCCACAAATTCATTTGCATCCCTGTTGTTTGGATCAGTCTCAAGTGTTTTCTTTATGTCGATCTCAGCTAGATCCAAATCTGCTGTCTGAATGTACGCTTGTGCCCTTCTGTATAAAGCCTTCACATTTTGAGATTCAATTTCCAAAACCTTTGTACATAGTTTTTCTTCCTGAATGTAATCCTTCAATTTGAATTTACAAGATGCATTGTTCAGATTACAAGTGACCTTTAAAGGCTTAGATTGCTTCTTCTCTTCCTCACTGAATGATGTGTCAAATTCAATATACTTTGCAGCCTTCTCATATTTCTCGGAATACTTGTCGATCTTGAATAATGCATTCCCTTCTTCTTTCGTCTTCCCAGCTGCCTCTATCTTTTCAACTGTGTCCATGTTCCATGACTCTTTCTCCTTTACAAATGAAACCAACTCAACTTCATAAATCAGAGAGGACTTCGCTGGAAAAACTGCCAAATCCATCTTAATCTCAGTTTCATAACCATATTCAGGTGCTACAGTCACTAAGGAAACTTCTCCTTTCTTCATTGTCATAACCGCTCTATCTAGTCCATCAACAACTTGCTCTTCTCCAGTCATAAATTCGAATGGCTCTTCGTCATATCCTTTTTCCTCGAAAATAGTACCATCCTCTAACTTGCCTGTGTATTTAACTTTCACAACTGCCCCATCATTAGGTTTTTCATAGCCTTCTCCTTGTTTCAGGATTTTCTTCAACACTTTCGTATCATCACTGACTCCTTCGACAACCTTCCAAGACACAAGCTTAAGATCTACGATCAACGTTGCATTTGGTGGAATGGCCACATCGTTTCCAATTGCTTCGCGACCTTTATGTCCAAAACCATACTGAGGCTTCACTGTTAAGAACACTTTTTCAACAGATTTATCATAGTCTTCAGATCTGCTATCTAGTTGTACATTCTCTATGTAGTCTTCATCATTGAATTCTTGAATTTGTTCTTGCCGTGCTTCAGAAATATCATTGAAATTTTTTAACATATCAATCTCTTCTTTGTTCTCTACGAGAGCATTTCCACTAACCCTTTCTTCATTTGTTGCAGGTCTATGACTGCCTTCATCATTCATATTTTTTATCTCTGTTGTAACTTCCATGCTACCTTCAGCTAAACTTCTAATGTCTACAACAACAGTGCAGTTCATTTCAACATAGTTTGGCTTTTCGAGCCATTCTTCAATAAGCTTCAAATCAGTGTCAAAATCAGTAATGAAGTCCTTGCATTCATCTTGAACTATCATGTCGGCAACTTCTATGCAAACTGGAAATGTTTTGTCAGATTCTGCAATGAAAGTGCAGTTTTCATCATCTTCATTTTCCTTCTCAGCTGTTGATTGATTTCTATTTATACCTGCACATTCACAAACAATAGAAATGTTATGAAAATCTTTTTCCCTCATGGGCATGCTCTTCAAGAGCTCTTCTTCTTCTTCACATTCAGCCTCTACTGGTTGTCCTGCAACTGCTTGAGTTGCTGATTCATCATTTTCTGCTGCTGCTATGGTAGCTTCATCACCAACATCATCTTTTACTTCTTCATCCACTTGTGGCTCTGCACAGTGGGATTCACTGTTCTCAAACTTATCTGGCTCTGCTTGGCTGACAGAGTCCTCAACCATTTCATGCAAGCATTGAGCTTCTACTTCAGTAGCTTTGACTAAGACTGCTGCATCCTTTTCAACTATTACAACAATTTCGTCTTCATTTGTGTTTGGGGAAAGTGCTTCTGCTGATATAGCAGGTTCTTCAACTTCAAATCTAATTTCTTCTTGTGTTGCAGTATCAACACAGTTGCTTTCATCCTTCATTCCACTAACAACAACATGAGCTTTGTCAATTTCTTCAAATTTACATTCTGCTTCTGTTGGGTGCTTACCAATATTATTGACGATGTTCTCAACAGCTACATCAACAGAGTGACTGTCAACTTCATGTAACTCAGCCTGATGCTGGTCATTGTTTCTCCCCCTCACATCAAATTCGCTTCTTAATCTTTCCCAAGCATCTTTAGCGCTGGTTGCATCAGCAACAATGTGAAAAACACTACCTTTCATGGCTCTCTGAATGAGATATAATGCAGAGGCATCACTTGCCTCATCATAAGGTTCAATACAGTGATTTTCAACACAATTTAATCCAATACATCCTTTTTCAACAAAATTTAATAACCCTTCTACACGAAGCATAGTTTTCATTTTAATAGTCCAAAACACATAATTCTTACCTGAGAAAACTGGAATTGGCAGAAAATTATGACAGACTTCTTCATTTTTCATCTCTGCTACAGCATACAAATCTGCAATGCAAGATTTGAATCTCTTTTCCTTCAACAATTTGAGTCTTCTGCTCTTCGCCATCTTTGTCTTGGATTCTGTTGAAAAAGCACCGAGCTTCTGCTCTTCTGGTCTCAATTTCTTCAAACACGGGCAACAACCCTTTTCTTCTACATGGCTAAACTCTGCGAGTGCAGGAACACATTGGATTCCTTCTATAAACGCCCAATTTCTATTTCATTCAAGGTGATTTCTTCGAATCTGCTCAACCACTACATCGTGGGAGCATTCAACCAATGAGGGCCTTTTTTGTGGATTTTAACAATTCCACAAGTTTCTTCAGGCTACTACCTTCAGAAGTTTCATCCACAATAGCTCGACCACTAAATGGGAGCTATAACTTTTACAACAGAAACAAAATAAGGACCAGATATTTCTTCTTACCTTTGGTACGACTGGGTTTCCAATCCACCGGAGATAGAACTCAACCAGTGGCCGATTGGGCTTCAATAACGACTTATCTCTTCCACGATGACTAACCTCTTCTATGCAGTCTACTCAGGGTCATGTTCTGAGTTTGCACAAATATTCCACTGGCTACGGCCCTTCAAATTCATCTTGCCAGTTGCACTGAAGTTCTGAGACTCTTCAGAGAGGCCTAAGCCAGGGCTCTTCATCACACAACCTCCTCTAGAATTCTGCGTTCTCATCCATATGAGTGGCGTCTCTATCTCTTGTGTGGGGCCTACACACAAATTTTACAGCATAAATCACACGAGAACGAAGTCAACACAACAGACAATTCACGGCTACGCCAGTCATGGCTCATCTCCTCGATGAAACATTCAAGCGAAAGCGGCACTGCGATGATTTGGATCGCTCGAAGCGGTTCCATGATGGTGGGACTTCTGGGGATTGGCGTAGTTCTGATGGGCACAACGTGCTGGAGAGAAGATCCTCAGATTCGCACAATCCGAGTCAGCTTAAAGGAGGATTGGACTCTGGAGGTAGGAGGACAGAAGGGCGGACTGTAGATAGTCGTCATGCGGAGCAACCAAAAACAACTAGGGAAGGTCCGAACGGGGTCAAAAAACATCTGTTGATGGAAGAGCCTCTCATAGCAGGGATTCTGATCTGAAGGTTCTAGATAAATCAATGCTACGACAAGATGATCTGCCTTCTTAAGAGGGCCGGTTGACTAAGGTGAGGCTTAAATATATACTGCCAGTGGCTCAGCAGGAGGGAAACAAAATGATAAGCGGAACCCTTCAATCTTCAGGAGTACACACTCAATTGGTGGTTAGCATACTTCAATGAGTTCTCTTTTTCCCAAACGTTAACCCCTTCTCTTCACGCCGGCAGGGGGTTATTAACAATGTAGAATGGGTGTGTAAGATCTAACCCTCTCATCTCCTGCACATGCCTCGACCTTGACACGAAACCCTCTAATGCTTGTTTTCAATGGGGTCTTCTCCCCCTTATGTCAAGCTTGGCTGCTTTACACAGCTATGGGCACACAGCGAGTCTTAGAGCACAACAGACTCAATTCAACGACCACACGGCACAAATTTTTTGTTAAACACTTGCAACTGCTTCCCCTTTTTTTTTAACTTACGTGGACCATTGGTCTCTTTCCTTTTTCTCAGAGTTGCGGCTCTCTCACCTACAACTTTCTCACATTACACTCACTCATAGGTGCCTCTGTCTCACAGGCCATCTCCAACAACAGATTTACGGGCTTGTAAAGAAAAAACGGGTCTGCCACAATAAGTACGCAACATGGGGGGTTCTTACAGGGTAAAGAGTATGGCTCTGTTTCTTTTACATGGAAGCATACAAACCATGACTCTGCCGCTCTTTACATTTTCTTCCTTGGGATTCTCCTTCAGGCATTATAAGCGGTAGCCCGATCTCTTCTAATTAACATGGGTATAGCTGCTTCTCTTCATTGGCTCGATTCGATCACTGCCCTTTTTCTCACTCACTCAGCACTACAGGATGGCTATGTGGGTTGCAGAGATAAACAACCTGAACAGGGATCAGACCTCTCATAGGAAGGATACAACACTGCTCTGATACCACTTGTTGGTTTGGAGAGACAGCAACATTCAAACGTAAATTTCTGGGCAGGTTGGGAGAAAACAAAACTTCATACAAACAGAGTTTTTCTACAGAGCTACAGCTCTAAAAACACCAGAACAGGAGAAAATGCTATCCTTGTATTATCCTCCTCTCTCAATAACAAAATACAATTACCGGAAATATATAAAACTAGGCCATTCTTTTCCCAACTCCCAAGAGGCAAAGCGCGCAGATTCTAGATACTTCTACATCATGTAAAACAGTGCCTGCTCTAGAGACTTCTTCCGCAAGCTACTTCCTTACGAAGTTACAAGTGCCACATTAAATTGGCATTCCACCTACCACATTAAATCTACAACCGCCAAACTGATTACTTGCGATGGGAGGAATTAACTACACCTTCCAATATCCTTGTCAGAAGCCGATTATGAATCTGCTGTTACTTTTAAAACTTGTTTAAAATCAACGGACGTTTCCAGATCTCACAAGTCGGTTTTCAAATTGATCTTAATTTAGCGTGTATCCAAGTTAAACATGAAATCTCTAGATTTTCTTCAATTTCGATTAACTTCTCCTTACCCATACCTATGCTGGAAGGTGTGCTCTTTGCGATTGAATCGATTTAGTTCTAAACCATGTTCTCCTCATTTATATATTCCGACTATATATGAAAGCGCAGTGATATTAGATTAGTTTCCATAAAGTTTTAAACTTTGTTCTTAAAGATCGGATCCCTCTCGAATGTTTTAAATTTGTAAAGCTCTGCGTTTTGCATTGGAGGCCGAATCCATTATGAATGTTTTTAATTCGCTCTGTGATTGCACCAAAAATCGAAGTTGAAATTTATGCATGTTTAGAATTTGTGATGGCCATTAAAAATGATGTTTGCCTTGATCCTTTTCTTTGGGGCACTTCCAGGTCAACAAATTCAATTACAAATTACTCTTAAATGTCTGCGTTGATCCCGACGGTTAATTGGTGATTTCTAGTTTGTAATTTGTAAATGGATTACGATTCATTTGACGTTTTCCCCAATTTGTAATTTATAAATTGATTACGGTTCCTTTGGCGTCTTTCCCAAATATTGTTGGGATTTACAAACAGCTCAGGGGATACACAACACACAAGCAAAAACGGAGAAAAATAAGAGACACAAGATTGTTTTCGTGGTTCAGCAAAAGCCTACATCCACGGAGCGCACCTGCACTCAATTTCCACTATAAAAAATCAATAATTACAGCAGTGAAGCACTCGCTTTCTCAACTCGCCATTTCCCCTGTTCTCTGCTTGGCGCTATCATCACACATTTTACAATGAGTATATATAGAACAGAAATTCAACAAGATCATTAATGAAACCAACCAGCTGCCACCAAACAACAATAAATTTAGACAATGGTATGGTAGGGGCGGTGCAATTAATTTGATGGACTTGGGCGGTGCAGTTGAAGGCTTCACACTTAACAATCTCCCACTTGAAGACTGAAACTCGAGTGGACTTCTTCCTCCTCCTTCGATGACTAGTGGATAGATACGGTGCGCTCATCCTTCTCTGTCTTCAACCTTGACGACCCACTGAAGCTGCGCACAGCTCCAGTTTCTCCGTAGTGACTGGTTTGGTTAACATGTCAGCC
The DNA here is from genome assembly GCA_027924585.1 of Larix kaempferi. Lineage (NCBI taxonomy): Eukaryota > Viridiplantae > Streptophyta > Pinopsida > Pinales > Pinaceae > Larix > Larix kaempferi. The sequence goes on from BSBM01000510.1 coordinate 56,280,151, forward strand.
GGATTCTTGCTCCCTGCGATCTTCACAAGCTTCAATACCCCATCCTCGATTAATGACCGAATGAAATGGTAACGCAGATCTATGTGCTTGGTCCTAGAATGGAACGCCGAATTCTTTGCCAAGTGTATAGCACTCTGGCTATCACTGTGCAGCACATTCATCTCTTGCTCGAATCCTATCTCTGCTAATAACCCCTGTAACCATATAAGCTCCTTGCTAGCTTCAGGTTGTAGATATTGTCACTATCTTCTGCAACTGAGAAACCCAACTAATCGCAGTACTCCCCAGTGTGAACACATATCCCGTGGTGCTCCTCCTATGATCCACCTCTCCAGCAAAATCAGAATCCACATAGCCTTCCAGCTTGAGCTCATCTTTTCTGAAGGTCAGACACTTCTTTGTTGTACCCCGCAGGTACCTTAGGATCCACTTCACTGCTTCCCAGTGTTGCTTGCCTGGATTAGACATGTATCTGCTCACAACTCCCACTGCATGGGAGATGTCTGGTCTCGTGCAAACCATGGCGTACATCAGGCTTCCAATGGCTGAGGCATATGGTACTCTAGCCATGAAGTCCTTCTCTTCGTCTGTCTCTGGACACTGTTCCTTGGACAATCTAAAGTGACTAGCTAAAGGTGTTTTGACTGGCTTTGCATCCTTCATGTTGAACCTCTGTAACACCTTACGAATGTACTCTGCTTGAGACAGCTGCACAGTACCTCCCTGTTCGTCTCTGCTAATCCTCATTCCAAGTATTTGCCTTGCTGCACCCAAATCTTTCATTTCAAATTCACTCGACAATAGCTTCTTCAAATTGTTAATCTCTTCCAAATTTGCACCAGCTACTAACATGTCATCAACATAAAGTAACAATATTATGAAACTCGATTTAACTTTCTTGAAGTAGCAGCAATGGTCAGCATTGCATCTGAAGTACCCATTCCTTTGCATAAACCCATCAAACTTCTTGTACCACTGTCGGGGAGCTTGTTTTAAGCCATACAAGCTCTTCGTCAATCTGCAAACCATCTCACCATTGCCCTTTTCCACAAACCCCTCTGGTTGCAGCATGCATATTTCTTCTTCCAAATTTCCATGAAGAAATGCAGTTTTGACATCCAACTGCTCAAGATATAACCCCTTTGCAGCGACAATGCTTAACACTAACCGGATCGTAGTTAGTTTAACAACAGGAGAAAAAATCTCAGTGTAATCAATACCTTCCTTTTGCTGAAAGCCTTTGACCACCAGTCTCGCCTTGTATCTCTTGGAACCATCATGTTCCTCTTTGATTCGAAACACCCATTTGTTCTGTAGGGCTTTCTTTCCTTCAGGTAACTTGGCTAATTCCCAAGTTTGATTGGATACAAGCGACTTCATCTCATCCTTCATTGCAAGCTCCCACTTGCTCGCATCTTCTCCCTGACATGCCTCATCGTAGCATTCAGGTTCTCCCGCATCTGTCAACAACAAGTATTGCAAGTACCTCCTATTTGGTACATGTGGGCGAGTGGATTTTCGTAAAGTACTCTGGGCCATTGGGGATCTTCTCAGAGCATTCCCAACCTGTGGATTCAGTACCCTCCGACCAATCGGACTATGTGGTGCTGGAATTTCATCTTGTGGTATAGGTTCTTCAACCTGAGGCTGCACACCTTGTTCTTCATCTTTCTGACTACCATGTTCCATGATCCTACCACCTGATACATCCTCTGGCCCAAAATAGTCTGGTTCTCTCTGCTCAGACTTCTCTATGTTTCTGTCCTTGTACATGACCCTTTCATTGAAGACAACATCTCTACTTCTGATCATCTTGCGATTTTGGTCGTCCCAGAGTTTATATCCAAACTCGTCTTCGCCATAACCCACCAAGGTGCATTTCAGTGATTTGGTGTCCAACTTACTCCTTGCATGATCTTTTACATGTACATAGGATACACACCCAAACACTTTCAAATGAGAAAGTTTTACCTCTTTCCCAGTCCAGATCTCTTCTGGTATAGCGAGGTCCAAAGGTTTTGATGGTCCTCTGTTGATCAAGTATGCAGCTGTATTGACTGCTTCTGCCCAGAACTACTTCGGCAACCCTGACTGTAAGTGCATGCTTCTAGCTCTCTCAGTCAATGTCCTGTTCATACGTTCTGCTATACCATTCTGCTGCGGTGTACCTGGCACCATCCTTATTAGCTTTATCCCGCTCTGGTAGCAAAACTTCTTGAACTCGTTGTCTTCATACTCTCCACCATTGTCTGAACGCAATTTCTTGATCTTCAACCCTGTCTCATTTTCAACCATAGCTTTCCATTTCTTGAAAGCCTCAAACACATCAGACTTGTGTCGTAAGAAGTAAACCCATACCTTCCTAGAATGGTCGTTAATGAAAGTGACAAAATACTGTTTACCTCCGATTGATGAGACTGAAGCTGGACCCCATACGTCGGTGTGCACTAGTTCCAGCTTCTCCTTTGCCGGTGCTCTTCCAGTCTTCTTGAAGCTTACTCGCTTCTGCTTCCCAAGAATGCAACTCTCACAGAAATCAACCTCAACGGACTTCAACCCTGGCATTTTACCTCTCGATTGCAAACACTTCAATCCCTGACTGCTCATGTGCCCAAACCTTTGGTGCCACAAATTTGGATCCTCTTTATCTTCCGCCACTACGGCCACACCACACCCATCGGTAGTCGTGTAAAGAGTCCCGTTTTTAGTTCCTTGGGCGATTGTCATTGCTCCTTTTGAGATCTTCCACTTATCTCCCGTGAAAGTCGTCACATAGCCGTCTGATGCTAACTGCCCAATGGAGATCAAATTCTTTCTCAAGTCTGGTATATGTCTCACGTTGTTAAGTTTCCAAACTGAGCCATTCAGCTGGATCTTCACATCTCCTTTCCCGGTAATGTCGCATGCTTGATCGTCACCAAGATATACCTTACCGAAATTTCCGGAGGCATAGTTCTCGAACAAATCCATGTGTGAGGTGGCATGGAATGACGCCCCTGAGTCCAACACCCAAGATTCCATCTTGCTTTCCAATGCACAAATAAGGCAATCGTCTACCTCCTCTGAGACACAATTTGCACTGCTCTTGCCATCGTCCTTCTTTCCAGATCTGCACTCACTAGAGTAGTGACCTATCTTGCCACAATTCCAGCACTCGATGTCTTTCTTGCTTCGTTGCTGATTACCTGAATTTTTGCCTTGACGATTCCTGGACTTGGATCTTCCTCTTGACTTTGATCTACCTTGTTGATTTCTGTTCCGATTCCTGTTTCTGCTTTCTCTACCTTCCATATTCAGTGCTGAAGATGATGCCCCTGATCCCTCTTCACGCATCCTGATTTCCTGGGTCATAATCATGTCTACGACCTGTTGGAAGGCTAACCTTTCTTTTCCGAATGAGTTTGCGATCGATTGACACGTCGTGCTCCAACTTTCTGGCATCTGGCCAAGAATTATGCCTGCCAACACTTCATCATCAAATATTATAGAGACCGAATTTAACCCATCTATTACCTCGTTGAACACATTGAGGTGCTCCTTGAAGCTCTGATTTTCTGACATCTTCAGATTTACAAGCTTCTTTATCAGATGGACCTTCCTTGCCGCAGAGGGTTGCTCATATAAATTCGATAGGGCCTTCATGAGATCTGCAGCTGTCTCTTGACCCTTGATGTTGAAGGCCACAGATTTCGACAAACTAAGTCGAATTGCTCCGAGCGCTTTCCGGTCCAAAACCATCCACTGCGCGTCGGTCATATCTTTTGGTTTACATTCGACCACCCATTCTTCATCGGATATGTCCTTCGGCTTTTCTACTATCGGCAAATACAAGTCCTTCTGGTACAGGTAGTCCTCCATCTGCATCCTCCAAAAACTGAAATTCGTACCGTTGAATTTCTCTATCTTGTATGTATCCTTCTCGGACCCCATTGCTCTGACTCAAGCTGGACGGAATCAGTCCGAAATCCCTAAGCCTTGAAACCTCGGCTCTGATACCAGTTGTTGGGATTTAAAAACAGCTCAGGGGATACACAACACACAAGCAAAAACGGAGAAAAATAAGAGACACAAGACTGTTTTCGTGGTTCAGCAAAAGCCTACATCCACGGAGCGCACCTGCACTCAATTTCCACTATAAAAAATCAATAATTACAGCAGTGAAGCACTCGCTTTCTCAACTCGCCATTTCCCCTGTTCTCTGCTTGGCGCTATCATCACACATTTTACAATGAGTATATATAGAACAGAAATTCAACAAGATCATTAATGAAACCAACCAGCTGCCACCAAACAACAATAAATTTAGACAATGGTATGGTAGGGGCGGTGCAATTAATTTGATGGACTTGCAGTTGAAGGCTTCACACTTAACAAATATGTCATTGTAAACTGATTTCGGTTTAATAAGTGATTTCCATATTTGTATTTTGTAAATCTCCTTGCATTCCCTTAATGTTCTTCCAGTATCCCTGTATGCCTAACATTACAAAAATCCCTGTGCTCCATTCCAATTAGTGATCCAGAATTGTACTGTATTTTAAATTCATTCAACACTCTCGTGTACCTAATCGAACTCGAATGGCGTGTACCATAGATTGAGCGTTGTTAGTGATATGATCTTGAGAGATCTTGGTGTATCCCTTGAAAATATATTGGCGTTTCCAGATCTGATCAAGTCATTGTATTTTTGTACTTTGAATCCCATGATTGATCCAATTTGTATTTGTATCTCCAGATTCGTTTTATCAAATGTCAATGGAAGTTTAACTTTTTATTTAAATTCTTACTTGCAATTTGTTTGGGCGTTTTTCCATATCTCATCAATCGATTTATATTTAGCTCTTTAATGTCTATGTTGAGTCTTTTAGAATGATGTTTTCAGAACTCATTAGACTTATAACTTACTCCTTAGAAGTCTATGATTTTCTTCTGGCATCTCCAGATCTATCCAAATGATTGAATGTGCACTTTAAATTCCATGTTGATCCAATTCGTATTGATATCTCTGGGTTCTTCAAACGACTTGTAATGCGTCCATTTAAAATCTGTGTGGATCTACTTTGATGACGCTCCCACTCTAAAAGTTAGTGTCTTATTAATATCTCATTCAAACTAAAACTTGGAATATATCTCTTTAAAGTCAAATCACTACCTTGTGAATGATTTTTTAATGTAATTGTGGTTGAGATGTAAAAATATATAAGTTGGATCGTGGACTTGTAGCTCCATTAATTTAGTAATTTATTTAAAAGATTGAAGCAAATGGTGATCATGGGTTTTACCCCTTTTGTGAAAGTGAAATGTAAATGCCTTGAGTCTTTGTCACTGAATATTCTTAATTACATTATGGTGGCCGAATTGTAGAAACTAGTGGATGTGAGACCGTGTCTTGTTTTGATTGAACACATTTCTTTAGTCTCTACTTTATTTCTTACTTGAAATCCTATAGTTCAATGATTATGATGACTAGCATTAAGGAATAGTTCCTTATCATGAACACTAATGAAATCCCATTGTTTTGCATTAAGTGTTAATGAAATCTCATTGTTTTACATTATGTTTTTATGTTGAGAAGTATAGTTGCTTTCATGCTCTAAATGTAGCAACCCACACGACATATGGAAACATATCCATCCTATTTTCAATTAAAAGATAGTGGTAATTAATATAGAATCTCTAAGAAGTAACTAGATGCTTAAATAAAAAGGTGAAATGGTTAGCTAATTTTTATATTATATTAATATTTCAATATCTCATAATGGAAATTGGTATATATTTATCAAAGAGAAAAGATGTTGTTCTATGTTTATATAGAGGAATTGAAAGGGCCACATGCATTAAAATTCTAGTAATGCTAAGGATTGTATACATTAATATGGTAATGTTATTCAACAAAGAAAGAGGAAGGAATATATATATATATATATATATATATATATATATATATAAACAAAAATTATGACATATGAATCCACGAGGTGAAAGAAAGGTTGACTCTAATATGTTCATTAATAAGAGGTTTTACATGCTCTATGAAGGACCTTATAAATATATGCCTATGAACATTAAATGAATGAGATTTATATGTTGGTAAGTTAAAAGAATTATGATTATTAAAAGAATTTTATATGAGAAATGAATGAGATTTATATGTTGGTAAGTTAAAAGAATTATAATTATTAAAAGAATTTTATATGAGAAGTGTAATTTTGTGTTGATTAAATAAATGGAAGTTATGTGTTGAAAAATAAATAAATTAAAAAGTGAAGGGTATTATGATTGTTATATTGATGGATTAAAAAAAAAAAAAAATTACGTCAAACTTTGAAGCTCTACACTAAGCAATGGATAATTAACGTTCTGCTTTGAATCTCACTTACCATTTTAAACCACAGTTCTCATGTAAATTAAAACACATCAAGTACACAGAGAAAGGAGACCTGTTAACGTGGTTCACCCAACTCTTTGGGCTTCGTCCACCAAGGAAATGTCGCATCTTTATTCATCAAAAATAGAAATGTACAATCTACGACACTGTGTGTGCAATATTTCTACTTTCTCAAGCCTCTCACCAAGAGCACTTTTACAATCATTCAATCCTCTAACTCAGAGGCATTACACGGATTTTCTCTGAGACTGTTCACAACTAGATCATGATAATTTATACACACCAAGACAATGTCCCTATGACCATGATATAACATAGTACAGGACATATGCAAAGGGTCTTCCTACCTGGTCTAGCATACACCTAAATATGCCAATGATACATTCTAAGTACAAATGGTTACCATCCCCCAACCAGCTTATGTATACAATAGATGGATCATACAATGGAAGTATACATACAAATAATGCATATGAAACCAATAGCATAGAACTGGAATCCAATTGATGTATACAAAAATAAAGAACATATATACCCACTGTATGCGTAGCAAGAAGTAGCCCCCCCCCCCAAAAAGCAACATGAAACAATAACGCGGCATGCAAGTACTTTACAACCCAGCTTATAATATATTGTGAATATAAACAATAACAATAGGCATCTCTATGATACCTCAAGTAAATACCTTACAACCCATCATATAATACATTGTAAATATAAGCACTACAAAAGGCATCTCGATGATACCTCTGCACATTCAAGAAAACGCCCTACCTCTGCGTTTTCATTCCCCAATACCCAACATATAAAAATACATACCAGAGGTTAAACTCAGCATGCATACACAACTTATCCTATCAAGGAAATTTATACAGGGATAGGCTTCCATTAAGCCTTCCCTTCCTTTTTACATGTGCGCAGTGAACAAGACCCAATGCAATAAAATATGTTCGTCATATATATGCAATAGATCAAGCTACAGGTGGGTAGGGATTTTCCCTTCCTCAACTTCTTATGGGCAGCAACAAACTGAAACATAAGAAGGCATACATCATATAGATATATAAGGATATTTCCCCAACACGACATATCTGCCCATCAGCAATAAGTATATATATTAATATATGTAGGACATCATAAGCTACAGGGGTGAATCTCCCTAAGCATCCACGCAAGCTTCAATAATAAAAATCCACATTAATTTAATCAAGCTATCAATGAATGGGTATACGAGGTTCCATCTTAAGCATCTGAGCGGAATGCAGATAATACATTCAGCATTTATAATATGATTAACATAAATGCACAGTAAACCAACATAAATATTTGTGCGTAATGAATTGAAGAGCATTCAGGGATCAGGCAGCTAGCAAGAGGAAAAGGGCTCAGTGCACAAATGCACATACATCAGGCTTGGATTATGTATGATATGTATCTTAGGAAGAATACATATAGAGATCGGCTACAACATCTGCGCATTCATACAAACAATAACCCAAGTAAAATAAAAGAAACCAACCTGCAATAACCAAAAACGCAACTGAAGTTCACTCCCCCATGAAGTATACAACGCATCCGCCAACAGGGATAGGGAAAACAAATATATATAACACAAAATGGGGAACCCTTTCCCCAAAACTCAGGACGTGACCATCCTCCATATATTCAACCTGCAAATATGTATAAAATATATGAAAATTAAAAGGGATCTTTTATTTGGACCAGCATCCACTTCATTTGGACGGAAGTTCCCCCAAAGCCATGTGCATTTCCACAATCATCAGCATATTATATATATATATATATATATATATATGCAAAGGAGCATACATGCAACAAAGAAAAGAAGAAACCTCTGCGAATTGCCACAATACACAGCATATAGTGTATAAAGAAATGAATAAACCCTTCTCCAAACCTCCGTAGCAATAAGAAGAAATATGCAATTAATAAATATAACCTACATGAATTCACTTCCCTGTCCTCTGCGCATGAGATATCCAGCCTATTTATTCAAGATTTGCAAATAACTATATATTAAATGAAAATAATAGGGATCAATCCCCCATGCACAAGCGCAACCCTTTCCCCAAGTAGCAATTGGTCATATAAAAAATACAATAAAGATGAAGGGAGTGATTCGCCATCCTACCATCGAAAAAGTAATCAAACGCAACACTAAAAGAAACATGAAAACAAATAAATCAGTATGCAATCCTTCCTCATAAAAGAAGTAGTACCCTCTTAAATAATAAGCTCCAGGCAGCCATAAAGAGGAAATAATTACCAGTATGTAAATAGTATTTTCCAGGCGGCCATAAAGAAGAAATAATTACCAGTCTCTAAATAGTATTCTCCAGGCAACCATAAAGAAGAAATAATTACCGGTCTGTAAATAGTATGAGGAAACCATAAAGAAGAAATAATTATCAATCTGTAAATAATAATAAAAAGATATCTATAACTATCATAATAAAGGGTTTATTAAAACGGACACCCAGTAATACAAATATATATAAATAATAAAAGAACTATGCTTTCAAAATGTATTTCTGTATATTAAATAATATTACATAATCCTTCATAAATATAATTACAAAACCTCTTTATAAATGATATTTCATATTTCATATATATATATATATATATATATATATATATATAAATTATAAGTGAATCAACACTATTTATGTTTTACCAAAGTAGCCTTTTTAGTCATTATAATGTATTATAACCACACCAATATATATATATATATATTCATCTCTTTTACATAAAGCACCTAAAGATGAAGCAATGAGTATCGGACTATATAGGTACTACTATATAGTGATATGGCATTATTATTTTAATACATTGTAAATGTATTGTTTTTAGAATTACTAATAATATTTTATAAACATATTCAATCTATATAATCGTCTCCATAAGCATATGTTGTTTCATTTATAAAATATTATTACAACTGATAATATTTATTCAAGTCATAATACTCAAATGCAAGCTTTCCTCTTTCCATGTCAAAGTATTAGGGTATATAATTACCAATTATTATTATAATTAATAATAATTATCAAAATAGCTTAGCTTATGTTAAATAATTAGGTAGTGGGTTCTATGAAGAAAACCCTTGACGTCCTCTCTCGGGACTAGGATGTCAAGGACATCCATACAATTTTCTTAGTTTTACTTAACAACTTTAAGAAAGGGTTAACTTAGAGTTAAGTTTTAGGTCTTAGGAGACTTTTACTGCCTCTCGGCAGTGAAGGGTAACTTCGGTGTTTCCCTCTAGGATTAACTGAAAACAAATCAACTCAAGTAACCTTCGGTGAACTTAAATGTTTACTAAAGTGTTTGTGGCACCAAGACAACATCACCTACTCCCACCCCAGTGGAATCATCTCTTTATCATCAAGTTGCTAGCACTATTAATTACAAATTTTAGGAAATGACCCACATAACTTACAAGGTTTACTTGGTGAAGCCTTGGCCTTGAGCTCCTCACCAAAAAACCAGTACAATTTACAATTGCATTTACAAAACAACAAGGGTGCCAAAGAGGGATATTACACTTTTGATAAGGGGAAAAAATGCCATTGATATACTGAAGGGGTAATGAACCTAACTGACAAGAGGGAACAAAAGAAAAATCAAACAAATTCAAAGAATGAGATAAATTGTTATCCCCCAGAACCCTAGAATCCCTACCAGATGGTAAAGAAGGGTTTTAGTCTTCGACATTTTGTAGATTCTAGAGGACTCAAGGGATATATCTCCATTTCAAATCAGTTTTTAAGACATACTATAATCTTAATTTGAAGTAAAGACACACACATCCCCAAATATAGACAACCGTTTATTCAAATTCTCTTCCACAGAAAGGTAGAAATTCAATTCCTCTTTAGTTAGACCATCATAATGGGTTGGAGAATCTAACAAGAGCATACGTGATTTGTTAGCAGAGGAATCGATTAGAGTTGTAGGGTAATTAGTGTAGTGAATAATAGCATGCAGATTTGATGAGTCATCCCTTGATTCCTCCAGTTGTAGACTTGATAATAAATAGGGGAATTTAGCTTTGACATACCCATTTTTGCGACAATAAAAAAATTTGAATGGAATATGTAAATAGTCCAATTTATGGAAAAACACCCTAGCACCCCATTGAATCTCCAGTTTTGCTGGAAGCCCTAGCGAGATATCTATTTCCACCATACCCTGGGAAACCTTTTTTCTATGCCAAAACTATTATGTTTGTCCAGTTTGATAAATTTTCCTATAGAATGTGCTAAGCCCTCAAGAACATTATGATTCCATAATTCAAGCAGAAATCCAAGTATCTTAAGCCATAGGTGACGGAAAGTCGACCTTTCTTTCTTTGGATTGAAATTCTTATGCCATCATTTTAATACCAAGGAACCACCCTTAATTATCCAGATGAAGTCCAAAATATGTTGAATATGATCCTCATGAGGAAATATAAATCAAATCCACCCATTTATGAGTTTGTTGATGCAAGGAGCATATCCATATAATGGGAACCAAGTTTGGTTTAAGCACGCAACCATATCCACATTGGAAACCTTAGTAGATTCTACTCGATCAATAAGAGCATGTTTGGATAAGACCCCTACTCTTTCCAAATTCACATCATCCCTGATGGCAGGCCAGCACTAGAGCTACTCAAACCTGAGGACTTAGCAACTTACCAGTGTGCTCTATGTTTTGAGACCCATGCTTCCAGGTTACAAAACCCTACTTAATGCATAGAGTTTTCCCTAAAGCCTTCTTCAACTCTATTTTTTACTCTTGTCCAACTAGCTGTAGAACTAACATCAAATTTAGCTCCAATCCAATTTCAGCTCACTTGAGCTTCCTTCATATGCTTGGCACACAATCTACTCCCTTCCAATCTCAGCACATAGGAGCTATCCATTCAAAAGGCTTAAAATCCTACCATGCATATGACTGTTCATGTGCTTTGAGCACCCATACTTACCCACATGACTAATGCATGTGCTCCAAGTCTTATCGCAATACTAAAACATGAGTTAGGCATATGGTCACCTTCCAATGTGAAGTCGACTCTGCACAATTGATCCAATTAGGAGTAATCCAGTCTGTTTCAACTCGTCAATTTATTAACAAGTCATCCTTCGTCAACATTCGACCTTTCGCATCAACCTTTGACTATTCCCCATCGTTAGATTGAATTGGAAATGCACAGGTATTGTTCATTTCTTGTCCAGAACCTATTCAGTTCCTTCTGCACAGGAACCTCAACATATCTCTGCAATTCTACCTCAATCGACCTCGAAGGTCACTAATACAAGCATTTCAACCCTTCATGAATCTCAAAACTCTCCTACACCATCGATTTGCACCGATACCATCGAATCAAGGTTTCAGTTGCTTTCTCTGCGCAGAAATCATTAAGTCTCTAGAATTCATCTACGTAGGAATCATCATACACAAACCCTTGTTTGTATTTCTTCTCTGCACAGGAGCTCCATCATGTCTCTACAATTTCACCATGTATAATTCCTCATACATGGACTGCGACTTCAACTTGCTAGTATTGGAGCTTAAGCTCTATGCTTACTTCATCACAACCTCACACAAGGACGTATTCCAGGTCGCAGAGAAATAAGCCAAAATCAATTTACACATGCAGTCAGGCGTAAAATTACCATAGCCACACAACGTAACTCCTATACATACTACCACTTTCATGCATTAACAAAAATGAACATACACAGATACTCTGTTTCTCAGAGTCTCCTCAAGCCCTTAGCAGGTTTCTACAAAGGCTGGAACTACACAACATTTACCCAGTCTCAGAGTAACTGGAACCCCAAAAAGGATTTTTCCCAGTAATAGTTATCAAGTTTTGCAAGCACAAAATTAGTCAACCATATTCCTAACTAATATTCATCAAGATGCTCAATTGCTTCACACAAACTGTAAAAGAACAACAACACCATAGCATGATGAATCTGCTTTTTCATTCAAAGAATAAAAATTGTACTTACAATTACAAAAACCCTCAATTCCTCTATCTATCTTCCTATTTCCTGACCATTTTCTTTCACTTAGAGAACCTGACCTACTCTCCTATGACCCGAGTTCTCTTCCCCCTCGTAGGCTTACAATACTCTCTATTTTAAAACCCTAAAGAAACTCTCTACCTCCCTTTCGAGAGTTACTAATTTTATTCCCTTCCTAAGTGTTTCTCCCACTCTTCGACTACTACAAACTTGTAACTCCTTCCTATAATAAAGCAACAACTCCTATTTTGAGAAAGCTACACTTATGAGTCACTCATTAGCTTCTTGAGTCATCCCTACATTCCATGGTTTTTTTTACATGACTCATCCTTTACTAACAACTAAAACACATTCGTATGAAAGTTTACAATGTCTTTTACAATAAACCCTCTTTGGGATGAGGTCAAGATATACAAATATGTCTAAATATTCATGGTTTTGTTTGGAGACTAATGCTCCTGCATCAGACTCCCAAGGTAGGAAGAAGAACATGATCTCATGATCATGAGCCTTCAATCTTCATCTTTCCTCCAACTGCAATATTCCAGGCTTCCACACTTTGTGCTGTAATACTCCACTGTCCTTACCTTCACTATTCTTCACTTTCCCATCATCTTCACAGTGGACTACTTCCTTCATTCTGCTGTAGCTCTTCTTAGGTATCTGCATTTGCTCCCATAGTTCACCTATGGTATTTTCTAATTCAGTTTGTTGCTGCAGACAACTCTGGTCTCCTTCACCCTGCCACTGCATTATGCTGCACTTCATCCATTCATCTCAAAACTACTGATTTTCCTCTGCAGCTTTCCTTGCTTCAACTATAGATTTTGCTCTTGAAATTGCTATAGATGTTTCTCTGGACATTGATGCAAACACTGATGTAACATACTTACTTACTCTTCCATGTATACTAGCAACCATATCATGAATATGTGTACTAGCACCTACTCTGGTCTCATACAAAACTTGAGACATTTCCTTTTCATTGATTACAATCCTTTTCAGCAAACGTTTTAGCCATTCACGTTCTTCCTGACTCATTTCAAACACATCATCAGTAGGCTGATCATTAACTTTAGCATAACTCTCTTCCTCTTCTTTCTTGACAACATTCCATAGCTGCTTTTTCTCTCCTTGACTGATTTTAGTAACCAGTTCAGCTTCCTTCTGTTCTAATACTGATTTCCTTTTATCATCAGGCATACCTACCTCACCTTCATCTTCATTGCTTTCTTCTTCTTTGTCACCAAACCAATCTACCTGTGATAAGGCTTTTTCCTTCTTTATCCAAATAAAATCCCAATTTCTCATCTCTGTGACAGCTCTAAGTGTCTATCCCAAAGTTTTCTTTTGGCTACTTAGATAAGCCATCTTCTCTCTGTATTCTTCTATAACAGGTCTCTTCATATGAGACATAGCTATCTCACCTCCAGTAGAGATGCTTCCTTCATTATGTAAGGAATTTATAAATTCCCTCTGCTGCAATAGTTCAATCTTGTCTTCTTCAGAAAGACATTCTTCATCATACCTTTCCAGACCACTTTCATCCTCATACAAAACACTTCCAAAAGATGGTCTGTCTCTTGTAATACTTGCAATCACACACAACTTGTCAGCTTCAAAACCACAAGACCGAATGGTCCCATTTGATGATTCAGTCATCAAATCTTCCTGCTATTCCCAGTCTTTTACAGGGCTCAAAAAGCCTTCTATGTTCTTCTTCTCAGTCTCCTAGAGTATGGCATTTGAATGCTTACCATCTTCCTCTACTTCTTTCTATTCTTGGCCATCATCATAAGCCAAGCTCTCTTTTCTTTCATCTCTTGTTGCATGCTAGAAAGAACCACTTTCTCTTAACGGTGTATGAACACTTACATGAGGCCCAGCTGTCCCATTTTCTTTCAAAATAGATTTAAGTTTCTGTCTATCTTCTTCCTCCTTCATCTTCTTTTGTAACTTATGCCATCTCAACTGTCTCTTCATAAGGAAACCATATATCTGGTCTTCCTTATCCTTCTGTAACAACTCCATCAGTACTCCTAGACGGACTTCTATCTCAGCCTTCTCCCTCTCATATTCTTCATCACTCATCTGCCTCCATATGCCATTGACTGTGGCATATTCCTCCTTCACTTTGTGGCTGTCTCCTGAACCTCTGCTATGACTCTTGATAGTCATCTTCTTGAGTTCTTTTCTCTCTATGAGTTGTAGTCAATTTACTCTTGAGAACACGAATGTCCTCTTGTATTTCAACCTCTGTTGAAGTACTAGGTTCTGGCCACACCTCTTCTTCCTCTCAGAAACCCTCACTGGTTTCCTTCACCACTGCCCCTAAGGTTGTGATCCTCTTGCTGAGATATTTCTATACTATTGTTACCTCTTACATGCAAAGCATCGTCTTCTTTACAGACTGCTAGTCTGTCTTCTTGCCTTCACCAAAAGAAATTTCTTGTTCCTGCTCTGATACCAATTGATAGTAGGCCAGTGCTAGACCTACTCAAACCCGAGGACTTAGCAACTTACTAGTGTGCTCTATGTTTTGAGACCCACGCTTCCAAGTTACACAACCCTACTTAATGCATAGAGTTTTCCATAAAGCCTTCTTCAACTCTATTTTTGACTCTTGTCCAACTATCTGAAGAACTAACATCAAATTTAGATCCAATCCAATTTCAACTCACTTGAGCTTCCTTCATATGCTTAGCACAAAATTTACTCGCTTCACATAACACCTTTGACTGTAGGTTTCACATTCGGTGCTGTGGGGATTCCAATCTCAACACATAGGAGCTCTCCATTGAAAAGGCTTAAAATCCTACCATGCACATGACTGTTCATGTGCTTTGAGCACCCATACTTACCCACATGACCAATGCATGTGCTCCATGTCTTATCGCAATACCATAACATGAGTTAGGCATATGGTCACCTTCCAATGTGAATTCGACTCTGCGCAATCGATCCAACCAGGAGTAATCCAGTCCGTTTCATCTTGTCAATTTATTAACAAGTAATCCTTCATCAACATTCGACCTTTCACATCAACCTTTGGCTATTCCCCATCGTTAGATTGAACTAGAAACGCACAGGTATTGTTCATTTCCTGTCCACAACCTATTCATTTCCCTCTGCGCAGGAACCTCAACATATCTCTGCAATTCTACCTCAATCGACCTCGAAGGTCACTAATACAAGCCTGTCGGCCCTTCATGAATCTCAAAACTCTCCTACGCCATGGATTTGCACTGATACCATCAATCCAAGGTTTCAGGTGCTTTCTCTGCGCAGAAATCATAAAGTCTCTAGAACTCATCTAGGTAGGAATCATCATATACAAACCCTCATTTGTATTTCTTCTTTGCGTAGGAGATCCATCCTGTCTCTGCAATTTCACCATGCAGAAGTCCTCATACACGGACTGCAACTTCAACTTGCTAGTATTGGAGGTTAAGCTCTGTGCTTACTTCATCACAACCTCACACAAGGACGTATTCCAGGTCATAGAGCAATAATCCAAAATCAATTTACACATGCAGTCAGGCACAGACTTACCATAGCAATACAACGTAACTCCTGTACATACTACCACTTTCATGCATTAACAAAAATGAACATATATGGATACTCTGTTTCTCAGAGTCTCCTCAGGCTCTTAGCAAGTTTCTACAAAAGATGGAACTACACAAGGTTTACCCAGTCTCAGAGTAACTTGATCCAGGTGGATATCGGTGGCGGCCCACCTCTTCCAACTAGCTCAAAACAGTCTTCTGGCAATTTTGGTAAATTACTATTTTTAGCAGTTTTTCGGGTCCTGAACTTCTAGAGCCATTTTGAGGCCCTAAACGACATTTTTTGGAGATTTGGGGGACCAGATGGTTGCTCATGTCATACTTTTCTGCCCATATGAAAGTTCTAAATCTCGGTTAGACCTTTCCAACGAGCTACCGAGCGCCCCAAACGGAGATCGTATGCAAAAGTTATGACCCCGGGAAGTTGACTGTTCAACTAACCACCTTGGGGTTGCAAACTTTATGACGGTTCATATTATAGGGTTAGGTTTTTGGATGATTGGGATTCTTTCCCTCATGCTTATGATAAATAGGACCTTTTGGCCTCTCTTTGTATTCATCTTGGCACGAATGAGCATAGCGGCCACATCTCTTCTCAGAGATAGCTACCACCATTCTAGCTATTGTATTTTACAGTCTGTTCTATTTCGACTATTTAATAGAATATGTGTTTACTGTATCACTGTGTTATTTGCAATACGTCTTTGTATATGATTCTGTATATGCTATCTTTTGTTTCGTTCCCACAAAAATCCGGATCAGTGGTATCAGAGCAGTCTGCTCCTTGATTGTTTCTCGGTGCATGTCCCCGACGAGGTCAGGATACAGAGAGTTGGGTCTCGAACTAGTTTCACTTAGGGAAGACCACTCTCGCCACCCCAAACGGCCTCCCATGGCGGAACAAAAGAGAGACGATGGAGCAATAGATCCTATCACGTTGTTGCTCGAGGAAGCCCTTGTGCGACAGAGGAACGAGATGATGGATAATTTCGCCCAGATCCTTCAACGCATACCAATAGTGGAAAATGCGCCCTGAACGAGCAGCCATTTCGGAGATACGACTCCCTTCAAGCTACAAGTTAATTTTGATATCCCTTTACTTGAAGGCCAAATCAATGCCAATGCCCTAGATAAATGGTTGAATCTACTAGAAGGGTATTTCCCTGTCCACAATTTTTCCAACAAGGAAAAGATCGTCTTTGCACTCCTCAAGGCCATCCCCCATGTCAAAAATTGGTGGGAAACTTATTGTGAGCAAAACTCATCAGACGAGTCTGGATTGTTTGAATATTCCAATCCCACTTGGGCCTCTTTTATAGATGCCATCAAGGAACAATATTACATTGTTGGAAACTATGACGACCAGTACACAAAATGGACCATTCTGCACCAAGAGAGGGACCAAACGGTGTTGGAGTACACAAAAAAATTCAATACCTTGCGCACAAAGCTGGGTATCAAGGACTCTGAGCGGCACCTAGTACTGAAATATTGCAGTGGCCTACACCGGTACATACGAACAGAGATGGATTTCTTGGAAATCTCTTCACTCGGATCCGCCTATCGATATGCTATCAAAATCGAGCAGAAATTTCAACAAAATAACAAGCGTGACTTCAGACCTGAACAAAAGCAGGGCAAGGGAAACTCTGGCTCGCAGAACACAGGGCAGGGAAAGGACAACCAGTCGCAACCACAAGCGAAGAAGGGTAACGAAAAGACGAAGAAGGACACCGGGAAGTGGTGCGAGTTCCACAAAAGCCCCTGGCACAACACTGATGAATGTCGCTCAAAATAGTCATTGGTGGCTGAGATCAAAGCTTCAGAATCAGATCCCAGTTACGATTCTGAATCAGAACCTAATTTCATAACTGCGCAAAAAGGGAAGCAGATCATTGATGCAGAACCCAATGCCATTGTTGGCACCACACAGATTCAACCATAGGAACCCGAAGAGTCCGAGGAAGAGAAGCACCTTTTCCACTCACAGATGTGGGTGAAGGGAATTCCCCTACACTCTGTTGTGGAATGCGGAAGCCAGAAGAACCTGATCTCAGAAGAAGTCATCAAGAGATTGGAGCTACCAATAATGCCACACCCACAACCATACACCATTGGATGGCTAAGCCAAGGACGAAGGATCCGTGTCAGTCACCAATGTCACCTACCATATGGCATCAACCCCTTCAAAGATGAGGTATTATGTGATGTGGCCCCACTCGAAGTATGTGATGTTCTCTTAGGAAATCCATATATGTGGAAGCATCATGGTATATATGAATCCCGACCTCGCAGTGTCATTGTCACTTTGGGAGGACAACTCTATCGGATACCAGAGACAGTTTCACCTACCCCAACCAAGCAGGGGAGGAAGATAATCTACCACACTGGGAAATTTTCCCTTTTCGCAAATGCCACTAAAGGTGAACATCAAATCGCAGAGACATCCACAACCTCTGCAGATTATCCTTCTACTTAGCAGAAACAAGAAAACCACAAAGTTAGTGCAGCATCGCCTATTCGGGTACCTCTACAGTGCAAGGCCATGCAATCAAGGTGCTCCTCTAAAAAGAAACCATCCACACCGGTGCATACCAAGGATACCACAATAACCAAAACTCTTGAACAGCTCCAGCGCATCCATCAACAACAATTACAACCCTCTGAAGATGTCAAAGTAAGGTAACCTTTCCACTTCAGCAAATGTCGAACCAAGAGCTCAACTCGACACACAGCTCGACATATGATAAGGGATTTAACGCAATGGAGACCATTGCTTCCTAAGGAGGGAGGATTGATCCAGGTGGATATCGGTGGCGGCCCACCTCTTCCAACTGGCTCAAAACAGTCTTCTTGCAATTTTGGTAAATTACTATTTTTAGCAGTTTTTCGGGTCCTGAACTTCCGGAGCCATTTTGAGGCCCTAAACGACAATTTTTGGAAATTTGGGGGACCAAATGGTTGCCATCAACTTGGATTTGGGCCCATTCGAAAGTTGTAAATCTCGGTTAGAACTTTCCAACGAGTTACCGAGCGCCCTAAACGGCGATCGTATGCCAAAGTTATGACCCCGGGAAGTTGACTGTTTAACTAACCACCTTGGGGCCGCAAACTTTATGACGGTTCATCTTCTAGGGTTAGGTTTTTGGATGATTGGTATTCCTTCCCTCATGCTTATGATAAATAGGCCCTTTAGGCCTGTCTTTGTATTTATCTTGGCACGAATGAGCATAGCGGCCACATCTCTTCTGAGAGATAGCTACCACCATTCTAGCTATTGTATTTTACAGTCTGTTCTATTTCTGCTATTTAATAGAATATGTGTTTACTGTATCACTGTGTTATTTGCAATACATCTCTGTATATAATTCTGTATATGTTATCTTTTGTTTCGTTCCCACATAAATCCGAATCAGTGGTATAAGAGTAGTCTGCTCTTTGATTGTTTCTCGGTGCATGTCCCCAACGAGGTCAGGATATAGTGAGTTGGGTCTCGAACTAGTTTCACTTGGGGAAGACCACTCTCGCCGCCCCAAACGGCATCCCATGGCGGAATAAAAGAGAGACGATGGAGCAGTAGATCCTATCAAGTTATTGCTCGAGGAATCCCTCATGCGACAGAGGTACGAGATGATGGATAATTTCACCCAGCTCCTTCAACGCATACCAACAGTGGCAAATGCATCCTCAACGAGCAGCGATTTCGGAGATACGACTCCCTTCAAGCTACAAGTTAATTTTGATATCACTTTATTTGAAGGCCAAATCGATGCCGATGCCCTAGATAAATGGTTGAATCTACTAGAAGGGTATTTCTCTGTCCACAATTTTTTCGATAGGGAAAAGATCATCTTTGCACTCCTCAAGGCCGTCCCCCATGTCAAAAATTGGTGGGAAACTTATTGTGAGAAAAACTCATCAGACAAGTCTGGATTGTTTGAATATTCCAATCCCACTTGGGCCTCTTTTATAGATGCCGTCAAGGAACAATATTACCCTGTTGGAAACTATGATGACCATTACACAAAATGGACCATTCTGCACCAAGAGAGGGACCAAACGGTGTCGGAGTACACCAACAAATTCCATACCTTGCGCACAAAGCTGGTTTTCAAGGACTCTGAGCGGCACCTAGTACTGAAATATCACTGTGTCCTACACTGATACATACGAACAGAGATGGATTTCCTGGAAATCTCTTCACTCGGATCCGCCTATCGATATGCTATCAAAATCGAGCAGAAATTTCAACAAAAGAACAAGTGTGACTTCGGACCTAAACAGAAGCAGGGCAAGGGAAACTCTGGCTTGCAGAACATGGGGTAGGGAAAGGACAACCAGTCGCAACCACAAGCGAAGAAGGGTAACAAAAAGAAGAAGAAGGACACCGGGAAGTGGTGCGAGTTCCACAAAAGCTCCTGGCACAACACTGATGAATGTCGCTCAAAACAGTCATTGGTGGCTGAGATCAAAGCTTCAGAATCAGATTCCAGTTCCGATTCTGAATCGGAACCTAATTTCATAACTGCGCAAAAAGGGAAGCAGATCATTGATGTAGAACCCAATGCCGTTGTTGCCACCACACAGATTCAACCAGAGGAACCCGAAGAGTTCGAGGCAGAGGAGCGCCTTTTCCACTCACAAATGTGGGTGAAGGGAATTCCCCTACACTTTGTTGTGGATAGCGGCAGCCAGAAGAACCTGATCTCAGAAGAAGTCATCAAGAGATTGGAGCTACCAATAACGCCACACCCAAAACCATACACCATTGGATGGCTAAGCCAAGGAAGAAGGATCCGTGTCAGTCACCAATGTGGCCTACCATATGGAATCAACCCCTTCAAAGATGAGGTATTATGTGATATGGCCCCACTCAAAGTATGTGATGTTCTCTTAGGACAGCCATATATGTGGAAGTGTCATGCTATATATGAATCCTGACCTCGCAGTCTCATTGTCACTTTGGGAGGACAACTCTATCGGATACCAAAGACAGTTTCACCTACCCCAACCAAGCAGGGCAGGAAGATAATCTCCCACATTGGGAAACTTTCCCTATTCGCAAATGCCACTAAAGGTGAACATCAAATCGCAGAGACATCCACAACCTCTGCAGATTATCCATCTACTCAGCAGAAACAAGAAAAACACAAAGTTAGTGTAGCATCGCCTATTCGGGTACCTCTACAGTGCAAGGCCATGCATTCAAGGTGCTCCTCCAAAAAGAAACCATCCACACCGGTGCATACCAAGGATACCACAATAACCAAAACTCTTGAACAGCTCCAGCGCATCCATCAACAACAATTACAACCCTTTGAAGATGTCAAAGTAAGGCAACCTTTCCACTTTAGCAAATGTCGCACCAAGAGCTCAATTCGACACACAGCTCGACATATGATAAGGGATTTAACGCAATGGAGACCATTGCTTCCTAAGGAGGGAGGATTGATCCAGGTGGATATCGGTGGCGGCCCACCTCTTCCAACTGGCTCAAAACAGTCTTCTGGCAATTTTGGTAAATTACTATTTTTAGCAGTTTTTCGGGTCCTGAACTTCCGGAGCCATTTTGAGGCCCTAAATGACATTTTTTGGCGATTTGGGGGACCAAAGGGTCGCCAACGGCATGCGCTTGGGCCCATTCAAAAGTTGTAAATCTCGGTTAGACATTTCCAACTAGCTACCGAGCTGCCTAAACGGAGATTGTATGCAAAAGTTATGACCCCGGGAAGTTGACTGTTCCACTAACCACCTTGGGGCCACAAACTTTATGACGGTTCATCTTCTAGGGTTAGGTTTTTGGATGATTGGGACTCTTTCCCTCATGCTTATGATAAATAGGCCCTTTCGGCCTCTCTTTGTATTCATCTTGGGACGAATGAGCATAGCGGCCACATCTCTTCTCAGAGATAGCCACCACCATTCTAGCTATTGTATTTTACAGTCTGTTCTATTTCCGCTATTTAATAGAATATGTGTTTACTGTATCATTGTGCTATTTGCAATACATATCTGTATATGATTCTGTATATGCTATCTTTTGTTTCATTCCCAAATAAATCC
The DNA here is from genome assembly GCA_027924585.1 of Larix kaempferi. Lineage (NCBI taxonomy): Eukaryota > Viridiplantae > Streptophyta > Pinopsida > Pinales > Pinaceae > Larix > Larix kaempferi. The sequence continues at coordinate 56,302,218 of BSBM01000510.1, forward strand.
AGATCAATGGTATCAGAGCAGTCTGCTCTTTGATTGTTTCTCGGTGCATGTTCCCGACGAGGTCGGGATATAGAGAGTTGGGTCTCGAACTAGTTTCACTTGGGGAAGACCACTCTTGCCGCCCCAAACAACCTCCCATGGTAGAAGAAAAGAGAGACGACGAAGCAGTAGATCCTATCAAGTTGTTGCTCGAGGAAGCCCTCGTGCGATAGAGGAACGAGATGATGGATAATTTCACTCATATCCTTCAACGCATACCAACAGTGGCAAATGCACCCTCAATGAGCAGCCATTTCGAAGATACGACTCCCTTCAAGGTACAAGTTAATTTTGATATCCCTTTATTTGAAGGCCAAATCGATGCCGATGCCCTAGATAAATGGTTGAATCTACTAGAAGGGTATTTCTCTGTCCACAATTTTTACGACAAGGAAAAGATCGTCTTTGCACTCCTCAAGGTCGTCCCCCATGTCAAAATTTGGTGGGAAACTTATTGTGAGCAAAACTCATCAGACAAGTCTGGATTGTTTGAATATTCCAATCCCACTTGGGCCTCTTTTATAGATGCCGTCAAGGAACAATATTACCCTGTTGGAAACTATGACGACCTGTACACAAAATGGACCATTCTGCACCAAGAGAGGGACCAAACGGTGTCGGAGTACACCAACAAATTCCATACCTTGCGCACAAAGCTGGGTATCAAGGACTCTGAGCGGCACCTAGTACTGAAATATCGCAGTGCCCAACACCGGTACATATGAACAGAGATGGATTTCATGGAAATATCCTAACTCATATCCACCTATCGATATGCTATCAAAATCGAGCAAAAATTTCAGCAAAAGAACAAGCGTGACTTCGGACCTGAACAGAAGCAGGGCAAGGGAAACTCTGGTTCGCAGAACACGGGGCAGGGAAAGGACAACCAGTCACAACCACAAGCGAAGAAGGGTAACGAAAAGACGAAGAAGGACACCGGGAAGTGGTGCGAGTTCCACAAAAGCCCCTGGCACAACACTGATGAATGTCGCTCAAAACAGTCATTGGTGGCTGAGACCAAAGCTTTAGAATCAGATCCCAGTTCCGATTCTGAATCAGAACGTAATTTCATAACTGCGCAAAAAGGGAAGTAGATCATTGATGCAGAACCCAATGCCGTTGTTGCCACCACACAGATTCAACCAGAGGAACCCAAAGAGTCCGAGGCAGAGGAGCGCCTTTTCCACTCACAGATGTGGGTGAAGGGAATTCCCCTACACTTTGTTGTGGACAACGACAGCCAGAAGAACCTGATCTCAGAAGAAGTCATCAAGAGATTGGAGCTACCAATAACGCCACACCCACAACCATACACCATTGGATGGCTAAGCCAAGGACGAAAGATCCGTGTCAGTCACCAATGTCGCCTACCATATGGAATCAACCCCTTCAAAGATGAGGTATTATGTGATGTGTCCCCACTCGAAGTATGTGATGTTCTCTTAGGACAGCCATATATGTGGATGCGTCATGCTATATATGAATCCCAACCTTGCAGTGTCATTGTCACTTTGGGAGGACAACTCTATCAGATACCAGAGACAGTTTCACCTACCCCAACCAAGCAGGGCAGGAAGATAATCTCCCACACTGGGAAATTTTCCCTATTCACAAATGCCACTAAAGGTGAACATCAGATCACAGAGACATCCACAACCTCTGTAGATTATCCTTCTACTCAGCAGAAACAATAAAAACACAAAGTTAGTGCAGCATCGCCTATTCGGGTAACTCTACAGTGCGAGGCCGTGCATTCAAGGTGCTCCTCCAAAAAGAAACCATCCACACCAGTGCATACCAAGGATACCACAACAACCAAAACTATTAAACAGCTCCAGCGCATCCATCAACAACAATTACAACCATCTGAAGATGTCAAAGTAAGGCAACCTTTCCACTTCAGCAAATGTCACATGAAGAGCTCAATTCGACACACAGCTCAACATATGATAAGGGATTTAATGCAATGGAGACCATTGCTTCCTAAGGAGGGAGGATTGATCCAGGTGGATATTGGTTGCGGCCCACCTCTTCCAATTGGCTCAAAATAGTCTTTTGCAATTATGGTAAATTACTATTTTTAGCATGTTTTCGAGTCCTAAACTTCCAGAGCCATTTTGAGGCCCTAAACGACATTTGTTTGCGATTTGGGGGACCAAATGGTTGCCAACGACATGCATTTGGGTCCATTCGAAAGTTGTAAATCTTGGTTAGACCTTTCCAACGAGCTACCAAGTGCCCTAAACGGAGATCGTATGCAAAAGTTATGACCCCGGGAAGTTGACTGTTCAACTAACCACGTTGGGGCTGTAAACTTTATGACGGTTCATCTTCTAGGGTTAGGTTTTTGGATGATTGGGATTCTTTCCCTCATGCTTATGATAAATAGGCCCTTTCGGCCTCTCTTTCTATTCATCTTGGCACGAATGAGCATAGCGGCCACATCTCTTCTCAGAGATAGCTACGACCATTCTAGCTATTGTATTTTACAATCTGTTCTATTTCTGCTATTTAATAGAATATGTGTTTACTGTATCACTGTATTATTTGCAATACATCTCTGTATATGATTCTGTATATGCTATCTTTTGTTTTGTTCCCACATAAATCCGGATCAGTGGTATCAGAGCAGTCTGCTCTTTGATTGTTTCTCGGTGCATGTTCCCAACGAGGTCAGGATACAGAGAGTTGGGTCTCGAACTAGTTTCACTTGGGGAAGACCACCCTCGCCGCCCCAAACGGCCTCCCATGGAGGAAGAAAAGAGAGACGACGGAGCAGTAGATCCTATCAAGTTGTTGCTCGAGGAAGCCCTCGTGCGACAGAGGAACGAGATGATGGATAATTTCGTGCAGATACTTCAACACATACCAATAGTGGCAAATGCACCCTCAACGAGCAGCCATTTCAGAGATAAAACTCCCTTCAAGGTACAAGTTAATTTTGATATCCCTTTTTTTGAAGGCCAAATCGATGCCGATGCCCTAGATAAATGGTTGAATCTACTAGAAGGGTATTTCTCTGTCCACAATTTTTCCGACAGGGAAAAGATCGTCTTTGCACTCCTCAAGTCCGTCCCCCATGTCAAAAATTGGTGGGAAACTTATTGTGAGCACAACTCATCAGACGAGTCTAGATTGTTTGAATATTCCAATCCCACTTGGGCCTCTTTTATAGATGCCGTCAAGGAACAATATTACCCTGTTGGAAACCATGACAACCAGTACACAAAATGGACCATTCTTCACCAAGAGAGGGACCAAACAGTGTCGGAGTACACCAACAAATTCCATACCTTGAGCACAAAGCTGGGTATCAAGGACTCTGAGCGGCACCTAGTACTGAAATATCGCAGTGGCCTACACCGGCACATACGAACAGATATGGACTTCCTGGAAATCTCTTCACTCAGATTCGCCTATCGGTATGCTATCAAAATCGAGCAGAAATTTCAACAAAAGAACAAGCGTGACTTTGGACCCGCACAGAAGCAGGGCAAGGGAAACTCTGGCTCGCAAAACACGGGGCAGGGAAAGGACAACCAGTCACAACCACAAGCAAAGAAGGGTAACAAAAAGACGAAGAAGGACATGGGAAGTGGTGCGAGTTCCACAAAAGCCCCTGGCACAACACTGATGAATGTCGCTCAAAACAGTCATTGGTGGCTAAGATCAAAGCTTCAGAATCAGATCCCAATACCGATTCTGAATCAGAACCTAATTTCATAACTGTGCAAAAAGGGAAGCAGATCATTGATGCAGAACCCAATGCCGTTGTTGCCACCACACAGATTCAACCAGAGGAACCCGAAGAGTCCGAGGCAGAGGAGAGCCTTTTCCACTCACAGATGTGGGTGAAGGGAATTTCCCTACACTTTGTTGTGGATAGCGGCAACCAGAAGAACCTGATCTCAGAAGAAGTCATCAAGAGATTGGAGCTACCAATAATGCCACACCCACAACCATACACCATTGGATGGCTAAGCCAAGGACGAAAGATCCGTGTCAGTCACCAATGTCGCCTACCATATGGCATCAACCCCTTCAAATATGAGGTATTATGTGATGTGGACCCACTCAAAGTATGTGATGTTCTCTTAAGACAGCCATATATGTGGAAGCGTCATGCTATATATGAATCCCAACCTCGCAGTGTCATTGTCACTTTGGGAGGACAACTCTATCGGATACCAGAGACAGTTTCACCTACCCCAACCAAGCAGGGCAGGAAGATAATCTCCCACACTGGGAAATTTTCCCTATTCGCAAATGCCACTAAAGGTGAACATCAGATCGCAGAGATATCCACAACCTCTGCAGATTATCCTTCTACTCAGCAGAAACAAGAAAACCACAAAGTTAGTGCAGGATCGCCTATTCGGGTAACTCTACAGTGCAAGGCCATGCATTCAAGGTGCTCCTCCAAAAAGAAACCATCCACACCGGTGCATACCAAGGATACCACAACAACCAAAACTGTTAAACAGCTCCAACGCATCCATCAACAACAATTACAACCCTCTGAAGATGTCAAAGTAAGGCAACCTTTCCACTTCAGCAAATGTCGCACCAAGAGCTCAATTCGACACACAGCTCAACATATGATAAGGGATTTAATGCAATGGAGACCATTGCTTCCTAAGGAGGGAGGATTGATCCAGGTGGATTTCGGTGGTGGCCCACCTCTTCCAACTGGCTCAAAACAGTCTTCTGCAATTTTGGTAAATTACTATTTTTAGTAGTTTTTCGGGTCCTGAACTTCCGGAGCCATTTTGAGGCCCTAAACGACATTTTTTATAGATTTGGGGGAGAAAATGGTTGCCAAGGACATGCATTTGGGTCCATTCGAAAGTTGTAAATCTCGGTTAGACCTTTCCAACGAGCTACCAAGCGCCCTAAACAGAGATCGTATGCAAAAGTTATGACCCCGGGAAGTTGACTGTTCAACTAACCACCTTGGGGCCGCAAACTTTATGACGGTTCATCTTCTAGGGTTAGGTTTTTGGATGATTGGGTTTTTTTCCCTCATGCTTATGATAAATAGGCCCTTTCGACCTCTCTTTCTATTCATCTCGTCACGAATGAGCATAGCGGCCACATCTCTTCTCAGAGATAGCTACCACCATTCTAGCTATTGTATTTTACAGTCTGTTCTATTTCCGCTATTTAATAGAATACGTGTTTACTGTATCACTGTGTTATTTGGAATACATCTCTGTATATGATTTTGTATATGCTATCTTTTGTTTCGTTCCCACATAAATCCGGATCAGTGGTATCAGAGGAGTCTGCTCTTTGATTGTTTCTCGGTGCATGTCCCCGACGAGGTCAGGATACAGAGTGTTGGGTCTCGAACTAGTTTCACTTGAGGAAGACCACTCTCGCCGCCCCAAACGGCCTCCCATGGAGGAAGAAAAGAGAGACGACGGAGCAGTAGATCTTATCAAGTTGTTGCTCGAGGAAGCCCTCGTTCGACAGAGGAACGAGATGATGGATAATTTTGCGCAGATCCTTCAACGCATACCAACAGTGGCAAATGCACCCTCAACGAGCAGCCATTTCGGAGATACGACTCCCTTCAAGGTACAAGTTAATTTTGATATCCCTTTATTTGAAGGCCAAATTGATGCCGATGCCCTAGATAAATGGTTGAATCTACTAGAAGGGTATTTCTCTGTCCACAATTTTTCCGACAGGGAAAAGATCGTCTTTGCACTCCTCAAGGCCGTCCCCCATGTCAAAAATTGGTGGGAAACTTATTGTGAGCAAAACTCATCAGACGAGTCTAGATTGTTTGAATATTCCAATCCCACTTGGGCCTCCTTTATAGATGCCGTCAAGGAACAATATTACCCTGCTGGAAACTATGACGACCAGTACACAAAATGGACCATTCTGCACCAAGAGCGGGACCAAACGGTTTCGGAGTACACCTACAAATTCCATACCTTGAGCACAAAGCTGGGTATCGAGGACTCTGAGCGGCACCTAGTACTGAAATATCGCAGTGGCCTACACCGATACATACGAACAGAGATGGATTTCCTAGAAATCTCTTCACTCGGATCCGCCTATCGATATGCTATCAAAATCGAGCATAAATTTCAACAAAAGAACAAGCGTGACTTTGGACCTGCACAGAAGCAGGGCAAGGGAAACTCTGGCTCGCAAAACAAGGGGCAGGGAAAGGACAACCAGTCGCAACCACAAGCGAAGAAGTGTAATGAAAAGACAAAGAAGGACACCGGGAAGTGGTGCGAGTTCCACAAAATCCCCTGGTACAACACTGATGAATGTCGCTCAAAACAGTCATTGGTGGCTGAGATCAAAGCTTCAGAATCAGATCCCAATTCCGATTCCGAATCAGAAACTAATTTCATAACTGCGCAAAAAGGGAAGCAGATCCTTGATGCAGAACCCAATGCCGTTGTTGCCACCACACAGATTCAACCAGAGGAACTCGAAGAGTCCGAGGCAGAGGAGCGCCTTTTCCACTCACAGATGGGGGTGAAGGGAATTCTCCTACACTTTGTTGTGGACAGCGGTAGCCAGAAGAACCTGATCTCAGAAGAAGTCATCAAGAGATTGGAGCTACCAACAATGCAACACCCACAACCATACACCATTGGATGGCTAAGCCAAGGACGAAGGATCCGAGTGAGTCACCAATGTCGCGTACCATATGGCATCAACCCCTTCAAAGATGAGGTATTATGTGATGTGGCCCCACTCAAAGTATGTGATGTTCTCTTAGGACATCCATATATGTGGAAGCGTCATGCTATATATGAATCCTGACCTCGCAGTGTCATTGTCACTTTGGGAGGACAACTCTATCGGATATCAAAGATAGTTTCACCTACCCCAACCAAGCAGGGAAGGAAGATAATCTCCCACACTGGAAATTTTCCCTATTCGCAAATTCCACTAAAGGTGAACATCAGATCGCAGAGACATCCACAACCTCTGTAGATTATCCTTCTACTCAGCAGAAACAATAAAAACACAAAGTTAGTGCAGCATCGCCTATTCGGGTACCTCTACAGTGCATGGCCATGCATTCAAGGTGCTCCTCCAAAAAGAAACCATCCACACCGGTGCATACCAAGGATACCACAATAACCAAAACTCTTGAACAGCTCCAGCGCATCCATCAACAACAATTACAACCCTCTGAAGATGTCAAAGTAAGGCAACCTTTCCACTTCAGCAAATGTCACACTAAGAGCTCAATTCAACACACAGCTCGACATATGATAAGGGATTTAACGCAATGGAGACCATTGCTTCCTAAGGAGGGAGGATTGATCCAGGTGGATATCGGTGGCATCCCACCTCTTCCAACTGGCTCAAAACAGTCTTCTGCAATTTTGGTAAATTACTATTTTTAGCAGTTTTTCGGGTCCTGAACATCCGGAGCCATTTTGACGCCCTAAACGACATTTTTTTGGCTATTTGGGGGACCAAACGGTTGCTAATGGCATTCATTTGGTCCTGGTCGATAGTTGTAAATCTCAGTTAGACCTTTCCAATGAGCTACCGAGCGCCCTAAACAGAGATCGTATGCAAAAGTTATGACCCCGGGAAGTTGACTTTTCAACTAACCACCTTGTGGCCGCAAACTTTATGACGGTTCATCTTCTAGGGTTAGGTTTTTGGATGATTGGGATTCTTTCCCTCATGCTTATGATAAATAGGCCCTTTTGACCTCTCTTTGTATTCATCTTGGCACGAATGAGCATAGCGGCCACATCTCTTCTCAGAGATAGCTACCACCATTCTAGCTATTGTATTTTACAGTCTGTTCTATTTCCTCTATTTAATAGAATATGTGTTTACTGTATCACTGTGTTATTTGCAATACATCTTTGTATATGATTCTATATATGCTATCTTTTGTTTCGTTCCCACATAAATCCGGATCATAACTGGAACCCCGAAAAGGATTATGCCTAGGAATATTTATCAGGTTTTGCAAGCACACAATTAGTCAACCATATTCCTAACTAATATTCATCGAGCTACTCAATTGCTTCACACAGACTGTAAAAGAACAACAACACCATAGCATTATGAATATGGTTTTTCATTCAAAGAATAAAAACTGTACTTACAATTACAAAAACCCTCAATTCCTCCGTCTATGGCTTGATCTGCCTATTTCCTGACCATTTTCTTTCACTCAGAGAACCTGACCTACTCTCCTATGACTTGAGTTCTCTTCCCCCTTGTAGGATTACAATACTCTCTATTTTAAAACCCTAAAGAAAATTTCTACCTCCCTTTCGAGAGTTACTAATTTTATTCCCTTCCTAGAAAGCGTTTCTCCCACTCTTCGACTCCTACAAACTTGTAACTCCTTCCTAGAATAAAGCAACAACTCCTATTTTGAGAAAGCTACACTTATGAGTCACTCATTACCTTCCTGAGTCATCCTTGCATTCCATGGATTTTTTTACATGACTCATCCTATACTAACAACTAAAACACATTCGTATGAAACTTTACAATGTCTTTTACAATAAACCCTCCTTGGGCTGAGGTCGAGATCCATAAATCTTTCCAAACATTCATGGTTATGTATGGAGACTAATGCTCCTACATCAATCCCCAAGAATGTACCTTTGCAAACCCTCCCGCGCTTTATATTTCTTCAGTCTTATGTGTGCACAGGCCCTCTCACTAGTAAGGTGTTGAATCACCTTCCCCCTGAATGATCAATCTGGACTGGAAATGTTTATGAAATCCACTACCTAGGAAGTCCAATATCCATCTTATTCTGGTCACCATTATCTTGCACCGACCGCCTCCCACCCGAGTAAGGCACCTCGCATTGAATGTTTGAAGGAAAGGTAGGCTTTGGTGGGTTTGGAGTGATAATTCCAACTGGAACCATCATGGGTAATCGAAAGGAAGGGTATGTGACAGCCATCACCAGCATAGCACAAGGAAGGTGACAGTCGTCACATCCACAACAAAGGTCTTGTGAAATGTAGTGAGAACCCACTCAAGTATTACTTTAGAAAAATATGCCTAGAGATCTTCCAAAATTGGATCCCTCCACCAAAATAGTAGGCAAGTTAGGGTATGAGGAAACACATCCTAGATGGAAAAAAGAGATGACAACTAGTAAAGAAAATGGTGAAAAACAAGGATATGAGTTCTGACAACCCTAGAATAGAAAGATTAATGAAAAAACTACAGTAAGATAGAAAAAACCTAAACTTCCCACTTTTTTCTCTTGGTTTGTACTAGGCCAATCATTTACGCTAGCTTGCTCCATGTTCACTATAGTATTTTCAGTATTTTATATCTAGTTTTTTTAAACAAAACCCCTATTACCAAATCTCCAACTAGGGTTTCACAGAGCTCCATCCTCCTCTTCACTCTCGTCATTAAAATGTCCAACAAAAAACTTGTACAACAATGTAGTAGATTGATTATCATGATTACAATTGTCATTATATAAATGATAGATTCTCTACTTGGAACTTTTCCATCCTCGATGAAAATGCCGCAACTTTCAAGATCCATCGTATTATCATAATAATAAATAACTCATTTATCAATTTTAAATATACAAAAAGTTTGAAATATATGTCGTATGATAGATATGTCATATGATCACAGTGATACAACTTGAATGCTTTTCAATAAATTTCAACTACACTATTTAATACCATTGCACGATGCACAATCCAAAACTTGGTTCTAGAGATTTACATGGTAGATCTGAAATTTAGATGAATCTAGGATGATAAATATTTAAAATTTCATTTATAAATATTAAGTTAAAACATAATACATATTATATAATAGATTATTTTTTATGTAAATATGTAACTTAAATTATAATATATATGATATGATAAAGAATTTAAAAAATCAATGTAAGCAAAATACAAATTTTCTAATTATTTAATTAATTAAAAATAACTATACAAAAAAAATAGAAGGTGATAAATCTTTCGTTCCCGAGGAATGATCGGAGAAAGTAATAACTAAATTTTATATACTAGCATGACACAAATAAACGGGTTGTATGCAACTAATTGTCGGTTATCCATGGATCAACTACCACTTATCCATGCATCAACTACTGGTTATTGTTGATATTCTTTTTTCATTTATAATTGTTTAGTTGTATGCCACTAATTGTCAATTATACATGGATCAACTACGAGTTATTATCAATATTCTTTTTTCTTTTATAATTGTTTATTTTGAATGTGTAACAACTGCCATAAAATCAATTTGGACAGTTCACTTGTCTCATCCTCATGCCATCTATGAAAAACATAAATGCTAGTCCACCCCAAATTCTAAGATATAAACACCTAACTCATCGGAGACACACCATAATGATTCCTTGTAGACATTTACTGAGCAATTTATTAAAAAATAAAAATCAAGAACATATACACTGGTAAGCCTAATGTGTTATCCATGTAAAGAATTAACATGGAAAATGATGAGTAAACAAATGAGTGAGTAACATAATTCATGCCGGTTAATGAACTATTATTGTTTAAAAGAAATGTTTCATGAGCAATATTTAATACAAAACTATGTATCTAAATTTATATAGTATTAAGAACCCATGTCAACCCTTCTATTTACTTTGTTAGTATATTGTTGTTGGACGCATATGCTTTGTAAGTCGTCCTGTAGTATTTGTTAATCCATAGTTTGTATTATTGTTGTTGGACACATATGCTTTGTAAGTCGTCCCATAGTAATTATTGATCCATATTTTGTATTGGCCCAAGCTTTGTATTAACACATGGTATTGACCCATGGTATTGGTGCCTAGACTTAGTATATAAGTTTGTGTTGAGACCAATGGAGGTACCGTGAAGTTATTTGTATTGAGCTTGCTCAAAGGAGGTTGCCCCTTCGAAGTGGCCTGCGATCAATATAAAAGTGATTATGAGTTCTGTTATTTATGCTATTTCGTGTGTTTTCATTAATTAATTATTGCAGGTTCTTCACATCTGGTATCAAAGCACTTTCTTGGGCTCGTTGGGTGGAATTTCGGCCAATTTTTTTTTTTCGCATTTGTTGCAAGTTCGGATTTGGGAATAATCCCTATTCGCTTAACTGTGGGAAGTACTTGGGAATAAGCCCTAAAACTCATTGTGAGGAGTACCAGAGGAACCCCAAAGTAGCTAGCCCATTAAGAGGACCTACCAGCGAAAAGGGCAACAACTCCTACCTAATTGACTAGTTCCCACCCGTGAGGTAAACCAAGAGCTGTCATTTGTGGCAAAGCAGTTATCAGTTTTACCTGAGCCATGGAGTGAGGGGTACTTCCCCAATACGCAAGCCGTTAGATAGCATTGGTGGCCGAGTGAAACCCCTGAACTGTTAGGAAGCCGCACATACCTGGGGTCCATATCTATTTTTCGTTGAACTGTTGTCGATCACTTCCATGCCATTTCAGATCCATTCCGAGTAGTTTCAAATCCATTCCGAGCCATTTCTGATCCAGCCGTTTCAAATCCATTCTGACAGTCGTTCTAGATCCAGCCATTTTTTATCCATTCTGCATCATTTCAGATCCATCTGTTGTCGATCCCTTCAACACCATTGTAGATCTATCTGTTTCTGATTCCTTCTGCGCCGTTGCAGATCTATCTGTTTCTGATTCCTCTATGCCGTTGCAGATCCATTCCTGAAAAAAAAAATTAAAAATAAATAAATATTTTTTTTTTTTTTTTTGCCATATCTCCCTTGTTTTAACTTCGTTTCCATTGAAACTTCCCGAACACCCCTGCCATCCCATTCTACATATTTCATTGCTGAGGGCCCTATCCCAAATTCTACTTCCCAATGCCAGAAATCCCACATTTGTCTATTTTTAGGGTTTGCCATAACTTCTTCAATTTTCACCCACTCGCCTCCAAATTTTGTCACCGTGTTCATTCCCTATTTCTGCTTCTTTCTCCCTCTTTGACAAATTTTCTCATTATTTCACCGCGCTTCTGAAATCCCCATTTTTTGCTTCCCTACCCATCAGAAAGTGTCCAAAACCTATTCAAACCCCAATTACCCATCCGATTTTTTCTCAAATCCAAATTTCCCTTTACTAAATAAGCTTTTGTTTGTGTTTTTCTATCCATTCCCCCCGCAAAAAAAGAACTCTTGGTTATGGTTGTCACCCACGCAGGAGCAAAATCCATGGAGGAAGCACTTACAACCATCCAAACCAAACTCCAAGATCTGGATGAAAAATTTCTTAGCCTCCATCTTCAGCATTCCACCCTGAACAATAATCGACATCAAGAATCTCCTACAGCCAATGGGTTCGAAGCTTGAATTTCCTCACTTCAATGGTACTGATCCGACTGGATGGATCTATCGTGCAGAATAGTATTTCAGTCTGCATAATACTTTTGATGTCAAAACATTTCCACTTGCATCCTTTCATTTGGAACAGGAAGCCATTCAATGGTACCGTTGGTACATCAAGGCTCATGACAAGCCAAATTGGACAAATTTTTGCTAACTCCTTTTGAAACGATTTGGTCCTAGTTCTTTTGATGAATTCACCGGAGCACTCACTAAACTTCGTCAAATTGGCACTTTGAGAGAGTATCAGACAGAATTTGAGAAACTAACCAACCACACAGAAAGATTTTCTGATGACTTCTATAGGAGTTGTTTTATCAGTGGTCTTAAGGATGAAATCCGCCCAGAGATCAAAATGTTCTGTCCCAACACAATGATTGAAGCCCTAGGGTTGGCTAAGTTGGCAAAACACAAGATTGCCTCCCAACAGTGCTCGAAACTCACTTTTGTTCCCTTCCTAAATATGGGTTCTCCACAACCTCCCATCCCATCAACGTCTCAACCAACTCCTATCAAACATTTGTCCGAAACAGAGATGCTGGCATGCAGATAAAGAGGGCTTTGTTATAATTGCGATGAAAAATTCACTCGAGGTCATAGATGTGTTCAACAAAAGCTCTATCTCTTGGATGTGGATTATTCTCCTGCCTATGAAGTTGGTGAAGAGGCTCCAGATACACCGGATGATCAGGTCGACATTCATGAGCCACCTATTGACCTTCCATCTCAGAAGACCACTCAGAGATATCTCTCCATGCTTTATCCGACGTCACCACCCCCCAAACAATGCGGGTCAAGGGCAGTGTATTTTTTAAGGATTCTCATATTATACTTAAGTATAGTATTCTAGGCGATTATTTTGGATTGAAAAAAACATATATATAGATAGGTAGGCGAATATCAAATATGAAACATACAATTTACTACTGAAATTTGTAAATTTTGACGAAAATTATGATAAAAGAACATATTTTATGTATATATAGGCGATATTAGAGACTAAAAATGACCAAATAGCGAATTTATTTTTTGAAAAAAAACCCGAAAAATAGCCAATTGGCGAAATTTTGCCCCTAAAAATTACCCTGGTCAGGGGTTACTTCAAGAAGCTTCCTCTTACAATACTCATTGATTCTGGTAGCACTCATAACTTCATTGACCCTTAGATCGCCAAACATGTTGATTGTTTTGTCCATCCTTGCTCCAACTTTGAAGTCATGGTTTCCAATGGGGGCACTTTACCTTGCAAGGGAAAGTGTCACAATGTGCATATCTCTCTGGAAGATTATAACCTGCGCTCTTACATGTTTGCTTTGTCGTTAAGAGGATGTGATGTGGTTTTGGGCGTTCAATGGTTACGCACACTTGGCCCCATCTTATGGGATTTTCCTGAACTTTGGATGCATTTTTCGGTCAATGGGAAACAACAAAAATTTAAGGGCTTACAACAAGGGTCTCTCCACATAATCAGTTCACATCGCCTGGAAAAGATCCTTCGGAAGAATTCACATGGTGTCATCGCTCAACTCCATTCCATTCAGATGCACCCTTCAATGGTCTCCCCTACTTCCTTTTATAGATATGTAGGTGTCCTTGCTGAACCAGTGGGCTTGTCGCCTTCAAGATACCTTTTCGGTAAGAATTCAGCCACATCTACATCTCAACAAGAAATGATGGCTATTTTGCATGCAGTATAGAAGTTGCAACCATGTCTATTAGGGAATTATTTCGGCATCAAGACTGATCTCCAGAGTCTGGAAAATTTCCTGGAATAATGGGTCTCCTCCCCAGCACACCTGAAATGGGTTATCCAACTCATGGGTTATGCCTATGGGATCACTTACAAGAAGGGTAAAGATAATATGGTGGCAGATGCTCCTTCTCGCACATTTGATGACCCAGTTTCTCTTCCAGCTATTTCTCTGCTTGTTCCAAATTAGTTGCAATATGTTCAACAGGGCTATCTCTTCTATGCACTCCATGCTTCTTCATCAGCAAAGCACTCTGGGTTCCTCAAAATCTATGACCAGGAACAATGTAACTTCTTTTGGAAAGGACTGAAAATGACAATTCAACAGATGGTGGTTGACTGTGATACTTGCCAGGACAACAAGGGTGAAATGACACTCCTTTCGGGACTGCTCGAACCCTTGCCGATCCCTACACAGATTTGGACAACTATTTCTATGGATTTCCTAGACGCACTCTAGTGGTACAATACCACATCTAAAAGGACATTATATGAAGAAGTCTAGCGACATCCACCACCAATTCTTCTTCCATACACCCTCAGCAGCTCCCCAGTTCAGGAAATTGACTCGGTTCTTCGAAACCGCGATCAGATTCTTCTCATTTTATGGCAAGAATTTGACTAAAACAACAAGCTGATTAGCACCCTTCTGAGTGCACTTTTCACGCAGCTAATATGGTTCTTCTTCGTCTATAGCCTTCCAAGAAACCCTCCCTGAAACTCACAAGGCATGGGTGGCTCGGAATGCAACCCAAGGATGCTACAGGGGAACCACTCCTTCAGATTCTGCATCAATTTCTACATCTAAAGCTTTGAGGACAAAGCTTTTTCTAAGGGAGAGGGGATGTTAAGAACCCATGTAAACCCTTCTATTTACTTTGTTAGTATAATGTTGTTGGACGCATATGCTTTGTAAGTCGTCCCGTAGTATTTGTTGATCCATAGTTTGTATTATTGTTATTGGAAGCATATGCTTTGTAAGTCGTCCCATAGTAATTGTTGATCCATTTTTTTATTGGTGCATGGATTGTATGGACACATGGTATTGACCCATGGTATTGGCGCCTAGACTTAGTATATAAGTTTGTGTTGAGACCAATGAAGGTACCGTGAAGTTATTTGTATTGAGCTTGCTTAAAGGAGGTTGCCCCCTCGAAGTGGCTTGTGATCAATATAAAAGTGATTCTGAGTTTTGTTATTTATGCTATATCGTGTGTTTTCATTAATTAATTATTGTAGGTTCTTCACATATAGCACTTATAGAACTTAAATTTAACTAGCACAACCACTTAATTTGTGGCTGGTGATCACCGATAGGCCACACTTTAAGTGCCATGAATAAGTTGTATGCTATTTTTTCTAGTTAAACTCTACCACGAATTGCCCGTACGTCAGCTACTAGCTATTTTTTATATTTGTTATTTTGAATTTAAGACAAGTGCCATAAAATCAATCTATTGTCTCATCCTCGTATAATCTAGAAAAAACAAAGGTGTTAGTCCACCCCAAATTCTAAAATATAAACACATATCGATGTAATAAATATGGCAAATACATGTACCCATTGCCAAAGCCATTTAATCAGCTTAGTCCATGCCTTTAAATTTAGAAAAAAAAACAAATAATTTTTAAATAAACATATATTATATATAATGTTTTATATTTCTACCCATATATATTAAATGTTAATATTTAATATTAATTATTTAAGAGAGATGGAGTTTGGCTCTTTTAATAATGAAGTATGTTTTGAAAAAGTTTGAGTTTGGCTCTTTTAATAATGTTATGTTTTGAAAAAGTTTTGGTTTTTTAATGTTTTATTATAATTTTTATTTCTAGTGTTTTAATTTAAACTAAATTATTTATTATAAATGTATTGATCAATCAAAAAATAAATATTTATATTTTAAAATTTTCCGAAATATTTTTCATTTTTTAAAATATTCAATTTATTATTTAAATTTTATAGAACTTTATCAAATTTTATTAGAAATTTTTAATGATTTAGAAATTAATGAAAATCAAATAAAATTTAACCTTGCTAGATTACAATATATCTTATAAATGCAAATGTAATTTAATTAAATGAACATAAATGCGTTGCAATCTTCCCGTGCTACCCTTCATGTGATGATGTCTTCATATATGCATCTCCTATATGCTTGATGAATTTGCTTTCCTGCAAACAAACAAATTAATGAATTTGATTCCAACCAAACAAACAAATTAATGAGGAAGTTTCATGTAAAGCAAGCTTAGGTAGAAATGACATAGTAGTACAAAAACCCGCTAACTTCCTTTATTCTACCTGCTTAATAATGGTTAGATAAAGTCTTGGCGATTTGCAACAATGTTTTTTGAATTAAATAAAAAAATCTAACCATGGCAGTAGCAAGAGCTATTTCTTTATACATGTTATTTCTTTCTCCAATTTGGAGAAAAAATTTATTTCATAATAGAAAGTTTTCATCTTACTTCCAAAAATATATATATACTTTTTATTTATTTTAATTAAATAATTTATATCCAAATATAATTTTATTTTAAAAAATAAAGTTAAATTAATTATTTGAAATGTGTTACTAAAAATATTATTTACTATTTATTTATGTTAATACATTTATATTAATACAATATAAATCTTTTAAATGTAAAATAAAACTTTGCTACAATAACTAACCTATAAAAATATACTATAAATATTTTAAGTATATTAACATAAATGAAAGCATAATTGATTGTTAAATGATTCATAAAATCAAAATAGCATTATTGAATTTTAATTTATTCAGAATTAAGTTCAAATTACAAAGCCGTGTAATTTTAAACAAAGGTATAATTTTTCCACATGCTAATAACCTTGGTTTTAACTTTGCATAAACTACGTTGAATGCGTATCTTGGATTTTCTAACAAGTTATAGTCTACAAAGTAATGGTAATTAATTTGTAATGATAAATATAAAAAAATTAAGTAAAATGAAATTTATAATAATAAATATATAAATAATTAAACATAATACATTTTTTAATAATAAATAGATACATAAGTAAAAAAATGTTATTTTTAATGATTGAAAATTTAAATTTACTATATATTAAAAATTTAATATTTAAATATTTAAATGATAGTGATAATTTCAATTTATATTGAGTGTTATTATTTTGTTAATAATTAATAATTCATATTTACATTACACATTAAAAATGAAATATATAAACATTTAAATTTTTTATAGCTAGAATTTCAATTTAACTAAAAAAATCTTAATATTAATAATATAAATTACATTGAAATATTTGTTTAGAAATTAAATAAAAAAGTGTGTATATGTTTCCACATAATTATTTTAATAAAATTTTACAACAAAAAAAATTTCATCCATTAATCACATCACAAAATAATTGTATTTTTAAATAACACTCATTATTTTAAACATTTCTAAATATGTTATCAATTTAAAAATAAGTAAATACACCTTAAACAAAAAAAACAAGAAGCTATTGAATATGAGTTCTTGAAGGTCGCTATTGAATATAATTAAAATTAAGTAAATACACTTTAAACAAAAAAAACAAGAGGCTATTGAATATGAGTTCTTGAAGAATGCTATTGAATATAAGTGCCTGTAAGATGTTCGTATAATTTTCCATTTAGTTAATGCTAAGACAAATGGTGCTAGGGTCAAATTGTCCAAATTGTCCAATGAGATATCAATGCCAACAAAGCTATTGAAAATAATACATTATTTAACTTCAAGTTGACAGTTGGTGAAAAATATCTAAAACTTCTATCTAAATACTAAATATACATCTCTACTTGAACTGTCTTTCAAGATTTTACTGCAAAAAAAATTCTTAGATACCTTTTATGCAATAAAATTATTTCGGTCCATTAAATCATAAAACTAATATTATAAAAAATTATTGAACCTAAAACTAAAAATTGTACAAATATATTCAATTATTTTTAAGTTTCCTTCCAAAAACATCTCAAAGAATCATCAAGATAAAAAAAGGGGCCTGAACTCCCAAAGGGAATAAGTAAGTTTCCAGAAGAGACATGCACGCATGATTAAAAATGCATTAGGAATATATTTATTTCTATGTTCATGTCATGGAGAATAACATACAAATTAAAGTTTTTTAATCATCAAACAACATCTCTTGACTAGACATTAAAGTTTTTTAAATATCTTACGCTCAAAAACCCAAAGTTAGCTGAAATTTTATCAAAACCTCTAAATTATTCGCTAGAGAAGAAAAATGCAAAAGCAAATTTAATTTTCACAATTTAATGAGTATCTTAAGCATTTTCAAAATTTGAACTAACTTTTGTGAAAACCTTTAAATTTTGGGTTAAGGAAGCAAATAAAATAGAAACGTTTTCAAAATTCAAACTAACTTTGGTGAAAACCTCTAAATTTTGGGTTAAGAAAACAAATAAAACAAAAAATAGTAAAAAAACTGGAAAAGAAAGTCAAATAGACTTGTAATTAAAGCTCAAAAAAGAAAAGACATAAAAACATCTATAATCCTCAAATGAATTTCAAGTTTTGTCAAAACTCTCTAAATCTATGAGAAAATAAATAGGCCAGCTACATTACATTTCTGCAAACATAGACTCGACCATCCTGACAATGGCACGACACTGCACATTGAGTACTAACTCCCGCCAAATTGACCTCGTAAAATTGTCGAAAAAACCTTGATTTTTGAGGGGCGGGATCTTTTTTATATTCAAATAGTGAGCGTTGAGGGAAGATATAGTGGTGAGGGATACCCCTTCTATTACCAAGAGGTTTAGAAGCAAAACCAGACGCAATCTCCCCTCTCTTTCACACGGGAGGAACATGTGCGATCTCTAAGAGTGATAAAGCAAAAGGAGAGAGCTCGGATGGATGCATTCGCATTAAGAAAATCCTCAAGTGGTATAAAGTAAGAGGATGGGTTGGTTTCATGGTGGAATCTTTAACTGGAACATGCAATTACAGCAAAGGTCCCCTCAATTATATATAAAAGGGAGAGCCTTGAACTAGTAATTTTGAGAGTTCACACACTTCAAAGATATGAGACCTCGTGAGGGTCGTTTGTTGTGAAATACCAGCCAAAACGTTTTTAGACATGCTATTAAAGGTAGAAAAACATTACCTCATTAGTAGAAACTACAATATCCCAAGCCATAGAATCCAAGACTAGTGCAACGATGGAGCCCCGTGGAGCCAAAATGCAGACGATTGAGATCAAAGAAAATACACAAGATTTACACTCACAAGATTTACAAAACAACATTTACACTCACAATCAAATTTTACACAAAATTTTAAGCTTATTATTCTTGAACATAAACATACCTACAGGAATGAAAAATCCATGCAATTTGCTGAAGCTAAATACTAGTGAATCCGAAGACTACTGTGTCTGGATCACAAAAACTGATTGAAGACTACTAAGTTGCGTGAATGGGAAAGTGGGTGTCCCTCGGTGGGCATGAAAATGGTAAATAGGGGAATTTCCATAAAGAGTGTTGGTCAGCTCAATAATTCCTAGTAGTGTGTGAAGTAGTAGTTTTTATTTTATGGGAAGTGTAATTTTCGCAAAAGCCTCCAAATTCTGCTGGACAAATTAGAATATACTTGCTGATAGCTGATATCAGTTAGTGTTATCTTCTAAGTCTCCAAAAAGTGCCGCAGTTCTACAGCAACAGATACCTGCTGCGACTATTTAATAAAACCCAGCGAGATCATGTTTAATAAAACCCAACGAGATCATCAATTCCTGTGAAAATTTTAGAGTAAATCATGCAGTATGTCATAGGAAACTTGAGTACTTTGAAATTATAATGAAAAAAAAACTCTTTCTAATCTATTGGAAAAAAAATCAAGATCTTAGGTAAATGCCCATACCTCCATCAAATTCATCACACCCACAAAAAAAAAATTATTCCGAGAAAATCTATGGAAGCTTTCAACGCTAAAAAAAGATAAATTTTTTGACCTCAAAACAATTCTAGGATCCAAAGGCATTGTTCCAGGCTATAGCATATTACTGCAAATTGGAACAACAAAACACAAAGCTAGAGTAAATGCTGAATAAACCCAACAAGCAGAAAATGCATACACAAGAACTGATATTTCCTTTCTATTTTTCTAGATGTAATGTGCTATACAGAGTCTGCTCAACAAGTGTCGTAAGAGAAGTTATTGATACAGGAAAAGCGAAATTGAGATTGAGATGTCATAAAATGGCAGATGAGTATAAATTCAGTAAAATATTTCAACTAAGCTATAGTGTAGCTATAATGCATGTGAAAATTACATTTATTTTATAATTTTATGTAATGAGTGCAATGATAAAAATTGTCAAACCTTGAGCTCTTACCCAATGAACTTTGAGGAAAAAAATAAAATCTGAAATTAAAAAATAATATTATATGTAGTCACTTTGTAAAACATAATGTCTTGTAATGTTTGATTTTCAAATTAATTGCAAAAGCCGGAACATATAGTCTCGTGCCTATAAGACTCTTATTATTTAGACCAATCAATTAAAAGATGAACTAGGGGAATAAACAATTGAAGTTTGGTTGGTATGGATCCAATCTCACTACCACTTACCTTCCATTTACAACATCTCATCTGTACCACTTGACTTGAGCTGCCCCATGGACAAATAAAAGATAATTATAATTATATTATATTAAAAAAAATATAAATTTATGATTATAATGTTTATTATTTTTAGTAAAAACATGATTAATAGAAAGTCAACCATTTACTTAATCAACCATTTTTTAGTTATTAGAATAATCAATTGTTTTTCAAAGAAAATCCTATGGAATGTGGACATTAGAGTTCCTGTAATCAACCATTTTTTAGTTATTAGCTTAATCAATTGTTTTGCAAAGAAAATCCTATGGAATGTGGACATTAGAGTTCCTGGAATACAGGCTACTTTTCAGTACGATTTTGATGTGTTCGGTTTTATAGAAAATTCTGAGGCAGCCAATCCGGAGAGCCTTACTGCTATGTCTCACATTCAGTACCGGCGACAGTCATACAGTTTCTGATACCAAAGTATAAGTGTGGTGGAAGCCGTCATTGATTCATGGTTGTTTAGAATAGCTTTCATGCGTTCCAACAAGTTGATAGTAAACATTGATTTTGGGACTATGAATCTTTGGGTGTTATAGGTCAACTTCATAACAACTGATAAAAGTACTGCAGTTAAACAAGCTAATAATCAATATCATATTATATATTATTATGTCGATAGGCGTCTTTATTTTGATGCATGGCCCTGCATTGCGGTCTTTTAATTACATATAAGCAGTGCGTGGGTACGTTTTAATTAGATAGGAATATTAGTGTTTCATAGATTGAGGGTGGAGATTAAATATGATAACATACTTGAAGTATTAATGTGAAAATAATCGTTACTGATTTCATAATCCTCATTAATTAATAATCTTACAGTTTAATACCAGCAATTCCATCATCCACTTGGCATCCCGCTCCTCTTCAGTGTAAATCCTAAGCGTGCGATGAACTCTTTTGTAAACGCCAGTCGCTTCCTCTCCATCTTCCTCCCTGTATTCAAATGGTGGAGAAATTGTTATCCTCTGAAATATTGGGAATTCAAACTGAAGATACAAAGAATATATCTGGCATGAATAGTCCAGAGCAATGAGAAAATTTGGTTGAAGCATCAACCCTTTTCCGATTTTTCTATGACTATGCCAGAAATTCCATCAAAGAAAAAGAAGCCTCCATGAAAGAGCGCGATGAAGCCAAGGAGAAGCTCAAAAGGGGACCGCAGCCATACGGAGATTCATGCGATACTCTATACGATCCTTGAATTTAAGCTCCAGTTATTGAATTAGGGCGTTGCAGCTCATGAGATACAGTATGACCTGCTGGTCGATGGAGAAATGTGGAGGCTCCAACGCAAGTCTGCTAGCCTTGAGTTTTCATCCAAGATGTTACGAGATTATAGTACAGATGCCTTCAGGAAATACACCTTCAAATTAGCCATGATTTTGCAGGGATAGATAGCCAACAATAACAACAAAGAGGTTGTTAATATGTAGGTAAACTGTATTTTGGAGGATGAATCATGTTCAGATGTCTATGGATCTACTTTTTCCTTAGGTAGGTTCGGGGTAGAATGGTTTACGCCTGCAGGATATGTTCATGTGGATGACATTTGATTCGATAAGCGAGAGGGTTTGGAGTTGAAATAGGTTCTCTGGCTCCCTCGCTTCGAGAAGTTCCATTTGCTTCGTCTTTTGATAGGTCTAATTCCCTTTGCGCATCTCGATACTTTGATCTTTTCTGGAAACTCAAGAAATGCTTCAATATTGTCTCTGTGGTCAACCTGAAGCAATACGTTACGGTTTTGGATGATTTCACACATTCCATCATACAGAAACGCGAAGATATCATCAATGCATATCTATTTTAGTTTTAGGTTGCATATTTTTAGTAAATAATTAGCAGCAAACTTCACTGCATGCTAATGCATGTGAAGAATAAAATAAATTTGCAGAATTAAACATCAATCTACAGCTGATTTTACGGCATGTAAATAATTCCTTAATTTCTATGCAATGTAATCTATATAAGTATGTAGCTCTGCAAGTCGAAACATCAAAAGAGATAAATAATCCAAGGTTTTATTTTTCTTTGTTTGAATATAAACTTCTCTCCTGTTTTCTGTGTTGTTTGTTTTTTATCATTGTGTTATTTTAAATTATGCTCTTTCATAATCTTCATTTGGTATCAGAGTAGGTATTTTGTTTAAAGTTCGTAATGTCAAATTCTAACTCTTTGCCCATTCCAGAATTTGATGGAAGTGATTATGATTATTGGTGCATCAAGACGATGACTTTTTTGATAGGAAAAGATTTGTGGGAGATTGTAGAATGAGGTTATGAAGAGCCAGAAGATTGGAACACCCTTACAACTAATGATAGAACAACTAAGAGAGAAGCCAAGAAGAAGAATGCCCAAGCTTTATTTCATATTCAAATAGCTCTAGATAAGAGCTTATTTCCAAAAATTACAGGAACAAACTCAACTAAAAATGCCTAGAAGACTCTACAAAAAGCTTACCAAGGCAGTGATCAAGTTACAGACACTGAGGACAAAATTCAATAATTTGAAGATGCAAGAAGGTGAGAAGGTGAGTGATTATTGTGTAAGAGTAAATGATGTCAATAAATTGGCCACTCTAGGAGAAACTATTGATAAAGAAGTTGTGATTAAAAAGGTGTTGAGGTATCTAACACCAAGATGGAACCATGTTGCTATAGTCATTGAAGAAAGCAAGGATTTGACTAACCTTCACTTTGATCACCTAGTTGAATCTCTTATTTCTCATGAAGATAGAGTGAGAGATTCATTTGGAGAAAGTGATGAGAAATATTTTTCCACAAAGCCACAGATTACAAAGAATGCAGATGCTAGTTCTAGATCCAGAAGAAACCAAGCCCAAGGTAAAGGTCGGTATCAATTTTTTCCAAGAGGAGATAGAGGAAGAACAGGTGGTTTCAAAGGAAGAGGTAGAGGAAGATTTGATAATAGAAACATCCAGTGTTATCATTGTAGAAAGGGATTGCAGATTAAAAGAAAACAAAAGTGTTAATTATGCTCAAGAGGGTGATGATGCTTCTCCAAATAATTTGTTTTTATCTTATGGAAAAACTGAAAATACAGTTAAAGATGTTTGGTATTTAGATTCAGGTTGTTCTAACCACATGACAGGAAATTGCAAGCTTTTCTCTACAATGGATGAAAGTTTCAAATATAATATCAAACTTGGTGATGAAAAAACCTTAGAGGTTTTTGCAAAAGGAGATATGGCAGTCCATACAAAAGAAGGTATGAAAAGTGTTAAAGATGTTTATTACACTCCACAGTTAAAGCATAATTTATTAAGTGTTGGGCAACTATGTGAAAAGAATTATAGAGTAGTGTTTGATGATAAACAATGCCTAATTTATGATAGGAATCAAAGCCATAGGGTGGTTACAGTTGTGCCTATGTCAAAGAATAGGATGTTCCCATTGAATTTTGGAGAAGTTAGCATCAACCTTGCTAATATGGCATATGAGGACAAAGGTTGGTTGTGGCATCTCATGTATGGTCATTTGAATTTTCACAGTTTGAAGCTTCTAACATCAAAAGAATTCATTTATCGTTTTCCTAAGGTTGAAGAGCACAAGGAGGTTTGTGAAGGATGTGCTAAAGGAAAACATGCAAGAGAGAAATTTCCTAGAGGCAAGGCATGGAGGGCCCATTATCCACTTCAGCTAGTTCATTCTGATATTTGTGGTCCTGTGTAGACAAAAAGTTTGGGTAAGTCATGATATTTCATTACTTTTATTGATGATTACTCAAGAATGTGTTGGGTTTATTTTTTGAAGAGCAAGGGTGAAGCATTTGATACATTCAAGAGGTTTAAATCCCTTGTAGAAAATGAAAGTGGTTACAAAATAAAATGCTTAAGGACTGATCGTGGAGGAGAATTTTGTTCAAGAGGTTTTCAGAATTTTTGTGATATGAATGGCATTAGAAGACAACTCACCACTGCTTACACACCTCGACAAAATGGAGTAGCTGAAAAAAAGAACCGTACAGTGGTGGAAATGGCAAGGAGTATGTTACATACCAAAGGATTAAGCAATTCCTTTTGGGGTGATGCAGTTGCTACAGTAGTGTATATTCTCAATAGAAGTCCCACTAGTGCATTTCACATGATGAATCCTTATGAAGCCTAGTATGAGAAAAAGCCTAATGTTAATCATTTCAAATTTTTTGGTTGTTTAGCCTTTGTTCATGTAGCTGATCAAAAGAGACAAAAGTTAGATCCAAAAAGTGAAGCATGCATTTTTGTTGGATACAGTGAGCAAAGTAAGGCTTACAGGTTGTATAATCCTCTCACCAATCTCATTGTTGTGTCAAGAGATGTAATTTTTTATGAAGGGGAAGTTTATGGTCATCAAAAAGACCATATTGAGAAATCAAAATCTGGTTGGATGGTGATATTATTGATTATATTAATAATGAGAATTCCACTAATGTTTTAGTTCCAAATGCTACAAATCCACCAAGTAGCCCCTCATCTAGTTCTCCATATTCAAGTCCAAGTACTGCAAGGAAGGTGAGAAGCTTGAATGAAATTTATCAAAGAAGTACACGTCTGGCACATGAAGAAAATCCAAGAGGCGAGACTGTAAATTTTGCTTTATTTTCACAAGTTGATTTTGAGCCATCAAGTTTTGAAGAAGCTTCTACTAATGAGGTTTGGGTGCAAGCTATGCAAGAAGAGATAGATTCAATTCATAGGAATGATACTTGGGAGCTTACAAAACTTCCACATGACAAGAAAAAAATTGGTACTAAATGGGTCTACAAAACAAAGTATAATAGTGATGGGATTGTTGAAAGACACAAGGCAAGGTTAGTTGCTAAGGGATTCACATAGAAGTATGGAATTGATTATGCAGAAACCTTTGCACCTGTAGCAAGGGAAGAGACTATTAGAATGTTGATTTCACTGGCAGCACAAAAGAAATGGAGCATTCATCACATGGATGTGAAAAGTGCCTTCTTGAATGGGTACTTAGAAGAGGAAGTCTACGTGGAACAGACACAGGGTTTTGAAGTGCAAGGAAAAGAACATCAAGTCTACAAGTTGAAGAAGGCTTTGTATGGCCTAAAGCAAGCACCAAGAGCCTGGTATGCCAGGATTGATGGATCTTTTCAAGAGAATGGCTTCAAAAGAAGTAAGAGTGAACCTACCCTTTACTATAAACAAGAAGGTAATGATATTCTTATTGTTAGTTTATATGTTGATGATTTGTTGTATATGGGTAGCAGTTCTAAGATGAAGGATGAATTCAAATTTGCTATGATAAGTGAGTTTGAGATGAAAGATTTAAATCTCATGCAGTATTTTCTTGGAATGGAAGTGTATCAAAGTGAAGATGAAATTTTTATTTGTGAGACAAAGTATGCAAAGGATATGTTGAAGAAATTTGATATGGTTGATTGCAAACCATCGCATACTCCAAATGCTCATGGAGTTGTGTTGTGTAGAGATGATGGTGTTGAAATGGCTGATGAGATAGTTTACAGAAGTATTGTTGGAAGCTTAATGTTTCTAACACACACAAGACTTGATATTGCTTATTCAGTTTCACTTGTTTCTAGGTATATGACAATGCCATCTGAAATGCATATGAATGCAGCTAAAAGAATTCTAAGGTATGTGAAAGGAACTCAAAATTTTGGCATTCATTACTATACTTCTAAGAGTTTTGAATTGGTTGGCTTCAGTGATTCTGATTGGGGAGGTAGTTTGGATGATAGAAAGTCTACATCTGGTAACTGTTTTTCTTTTGGTTCTAGTTTGATCATTTGGAGCTCAAAGAAGCAAAGTATAGTTTCTCTTTCTTCTACAAAAGCAGAATATGTTGCAGTCACCTCAACAAGAACACAAGCATTATGGCTTAGAAAAGTTCTTGAAGAAATTGAAGAAAAACAAATTCAACCTACAGTAATTTTTTGTGATAATATGAGTGCCATCAAATTGGCCAAGATTCGAGATTTGGTGCAAAAGAAGCAAGTTGAATTGAAATACATCAACACTCAAAAACAACTAGTAGACATCTTCACTAAGGCAGTCTCAATGGCGCAGTTTTTTATTCTCAGAGATCTTATTGTGAGCCCTCTCACCATCAAGGGGGAGTATGTTGATAATTGATGCTATGCAGAATTATTGACAGTATTTATTTTAGTTTTAGGTTGCATATGTTTAGTAAATAATTAGCAGCAAACTTCACTGCATGCTAATGCATGTGAAGAATAAAATAAATTTGCAGAACTATACATCAATCTACAGCTGATTTTATAGCATGTAAATAATGCCTTAATTTCTATGCAATGTAATCTATATAAGTATGTAGCTCTGCAAGTCTAAACATCAAAGAGAGATAAATAATCCAAGGTTTTATTTTCCTGTGTTTGAATATATCTTTTTTTCTGTGTTGTTTGTTTTTTATCATTGTGTTATTTTAAATTAGGCTCTTTCATAATCTTCAACACCAAGATGAGGTAACAACTAATTGAAACCCTAATATATCCTATGGAATTTGTTATACTTATGATCGTTTTTTTATCATTTGGGTTGATCGCGTTTTTATCATTTGGGTTGTTTTTATTTTTAATTAATTGAAGGTAAAGTCTGATCTTCAGGAGAACTCAGAAACATACAATGACGAGAAACTGAGAGATTCAATTCTGAACTTTGTTATAAAGAGGTGTGATACTACTGTTGTTAGTCTTTCATGCAGTCTATTATGGCTGTTGTCTAAGAATCCCTATGCAGAGGACAAAATAGTACAAGAATTGGAGGAACTGGAGCGGTCACAAGGGGGACGGAGCATAATAGATGATAATTATGGATGTGATCGCTTGGAGAGATATTCACAGTTGCTAACTTATGACACGCTTAGTAAAATGCATTATTTGTTTGCCGCAATCACATAAATCCTAAGCTTATATCTAGTTGTTACACTGGTAATCTTACACTTATAAGATCTTCCTTTGAATCCACTGGTGAGTATTTCTTATAATTACATTTGTGTTGAATATCGATCAGTGAAACGGTATCCAGCCGCGTTTGATAATGGTCCTGTAATATATCATATAATACCAATGACTGTAAATATATGATCAGAATAATATAGGTAGTTTATAGAGTATTACTCAAACAAAAGCTTTGAAAAATAAATAAAACTTAACTTTTTATGTGTAATAAATAGATAAAACTTAAATTTTTCTGTGTAATCTTCCTTTCTTTCCATTATTGTTTAACTTGTTGAAAATATCACCGTTCCCAGAAACGAAGTCACTGTGAGCAGACAGATATATTCAGAGAATAGTTCGCAGCAAGGATGATATCGAGGCAGATAGTTCGATATTGAAAACAACCGGATAAGCATAACGAGCATATATTAGTGATAATTTGAATGAGCATACCATATATTGGATCGTATGTTTAATGGCTTCACTTCCTCTAGGTATATACATTTAATATTATTTTGTTGTTACAGATAGTAGGGAAATCTTCATGAAGAGGCTTTCCTGGTGCATTTGATTGTGCTATGATAAGTGTATTGCTGTATGGAGATGGCGTAGCCACTCCATAGTTGGTTTAAGTAGATACCATTGTATCCATCCTATACTTCTGAAAACTATACCATTGGAAATCTAAATGCTCAAAAGTTGTTGGCCAGTAACCACGATTTTGGATATGATGAGGCATGTGTAGTTGCTACAATAGAGATTTTATTTTGTAATCAACAAAATTCTTGTACACAATTTACACAACAAAATTCTTGTACACAATTTACAATTTACAAAGTGTATCAACAATTTTATTTATTTTATTTTTTTATATAGATCAACATCCTTGAGAGGAATTATTTTGTTCTTAAATACAAAGATCAATATGAACGAACGGTTGTTCTTGTGCAAACAAGCGATTTAGTTCTTAAAAACTGTTTATATATATTGCTTTATATATTAATACTGTTTCTAAACAGGAGGACAGGCCTGAGCAACGACCCTCCAGAAGTATTTATAGATGAACTAATTATGTACAATTTTAACAAAAAAGGAAGAACAATACCGGTTTAGGGAGAGGATCTTCTTTAGAATTAGTTTGCACGATTTACATGGAGACAGTCTATGAACAGACTTAGAAAAAGCCTTATTTATGTAAAAATATTGCAGAGCAGTTCGTTTAAAAAAGAAAATAGGCGTGACCTTTCTTTCTTTATTGGTTCACCTTTGAAGATGGTTAGTAGGTTTACCTTTATCTTGATTAAAATCACTATGCCTGAATGCCTGAAAGGGGGATGTAAATTCATTTTGTTTACTGAATATACATACATCTCTGTATTTTGAGGATGCATTAAAGAAGGTGTTGCTTTTTGCCTCAATATTTCTTCTATTTCAGGTTTCCTGAATATTACCTCAAGAATTTATAACCGAAATTCAAAACATTTAACGGTTATTAATTAGACATGTTATTACATATTCCTTGAAATTGAATTAATGGTCTGAAATTCAAAACATTTAACGGTTATTAATTCGACATGTTATTACATATTCCTTGAAATTGAATTAACGGTATCTACAGGAAACAAAAAGTAACACCTTCTTTAATGCATCCTCAAAATACACAGATGTTTGTATATTCAGTAAACCTTAAATAAAAATATTAATATCAAAATAATATTAATTTTAATACAATTATATTAATTAATAAATATTATTCTTAACTAATAAAAACATTAATAATATTATTATTAATCTCAATTATAAAAACATTAATGTATAAATAAATATTTTTATTAATGATTAATATTTGTATTATTTATTTATTAATATTAATATGAACATTTTGTATTAATGTACAAAATATTGTTTTATATTAATGGATAAGAAATTAGAATAAACAATTTTATAATGTATAAATAAATAATTTCATGTAAAATAATATAAATGTTTAATATTAGTATTATGGGCTCATAAAATAAAAAATTGTGGAAAGTACTTAAAAAAATCCATGTTGGCTCATAAAATAAAATAGTATGAAAAGTAATTAATCGATGTTCGTTTATAAAATAAAAACTTAAAACGTAAACTCAGATCTATCAATCAAGAGAGATCAAATTTCTTGAGTTTAAATTTTAAAAAAGAAATACACCTCAATAAATTGGATCCCTTTCTGTGTTTGATAGATACCGGTTTAAGATGGATCTATGCAATAATGTTAATATTTTTAATATAAATAATTTTAATTTTAATATTAATATTTTTTAACATTAATAATATTAACTTTATAACATTAATAGTGTTAATAATATTAATAAGTAATTATTTAGTAATAATATTAATAAGCAATTATTTAAAATTAGTCATGTAAGACAGAACCTCTATAGACATTCCCATGTATGGGCTAAGTAACATTGACATAATTACAGTCAACCAGTAAAAACATAGACTGAATTAGACCAGAAAGATATACTAGAGTCCGACAGTAAACCATTAGCCAAAATAGTGAAAAACAGGTAATGTTAACCGCAAAAAGAGAAGAGTTGGGCTCACTGAGAGCGGCTCTAGGTGCTGGCTTCTGCATTCTCGGAACTATTTTTGTCTCCAATGATAGGGAAACTGCCAAAGAATTCTTAATCCCAATTTTCGGTTGGGAGTTTGATAGGAAGAGGCTTTGTCTTGTGTGGAGTGACAGCATCGTCCTCGGTCTTCCTAACTCGCTTGTAGTGCAGGGATTCTATGGTCAAGGGTGTAGGGAAGAATGTCTCAGGGGAGCGGCCCCTGTAACATGACCGTGGCAGGGGAACTCGGGCCTGAGGTGAAGCCTCGAACAGGAGCAGATTCTTCCACAGCAGCAACACCCAAGGATTCATGTAGGGAGTTGTTTGTTGCTTGGACGTCTGTTGTAGTAGCGATGCCATCAACTTGGGCATTTTGATTTCCAGCCAATCCGTCTGTGTGGGATATAGGGATAGAATCGAGGGGAGGAGTGGAATTGTGAAAGAGAGAGTATCTCCGACCGGCCAAATTGGCTTCTAGAGCAGCTAGCAATCCATCCAGATGGGCCATGTGAGCCCCATTGTCCATTATCGCAACCTTGGCCATGTTCCATTTGGTCAACATTTCTTCAACCAACGTTCCCAACAAATTCTTCATCAACCAGTAGTAATTGACATTGTTTCCTTGGTTGCCAAAGTCCAGAATCTCAGCAACACTGTGCGATTCCCAATCATCAACTAGCCTCCGAACAGGGACAGAGACATTGCCATCATAGCCACTATTGGATTTCTTCTCCTTCTCAGCATAATTTTCAGTCTTGTCGACGCCATGACTAGCTCCACGCTTGGATGTGCCGCATGTATGAGTCATGGCGTTGTGAGCTAGTTCGTAGGAGAACAGAGAAATAGAGGCGATTTTTGTAGTGGAATGTTAAGAACCCATGTCTTTACTTTGTTAGTATATTGTTGTTGGATGCATATGCTTTGTAAGTCGTCCCGTAGTATTTGTTGATCCATAGTTTATATTAGCCCATAGTATTGGACGCATATGCTTTGTAAGTCATCCCATAGTATTATATGTCCCATGGTTTTGACTCATAGTATTGGCGCCTAGACTTAGCCCATGGTTTGTATTGACACATAGTATTGACCCATGGTATTGGCACCTAGACTTAGTATATAAGTGTGTGTTGAGGCTTATGAAGGCACTGTGAAGTTAATTGTATTGAGCTTGCTCAAAGGAGGTTGCCCCCTTGAAGTGGCCCGTGATCAATATAAAAGTGATTCTCAGTTCTATTATTTCTGATATCTCGTGTATTTGCATTAATTAATTATTGCAGGTTCATCACGTCTGGTATCAGAGCACTTTCTTGGGCTCGTTGGTTGGAATTTCTGCCAATTTTTTTTTCGCATCTGTTGCAGCTTCAGATTTGGGAATAATCCATATCCGCTTAACTGTGGGAAGTACTTGGGCATAAGCCCTAAAACTCATTGTGAGGAGTACCATAGGAACCCCAAAGTAGCTGGGCCATTGAGAGGACCTGCCAGCGAAAAGGGCAACGACCCCTACCTGATTGACTAGTTCCCACCCGTGAGGTAAACCAAGAGCTGTCATTTGTGGCAAAGCGGTTATCAGTTTTACCTGAGCCGTGGAGTGAGGGGTACTGCCCCAATACGCAAGCCATCAGACAGAATTGGTGGCCGAGTGAAACACCTGAACTATTAGGAAGCCGTACATACCTGGGGTTCATATCTATTTTCAGTTGAATTGTTGTCGATCACTTCCGCTCCAGATCCAGCCGTTTCAAATCTATTCTGAGAGTCGTTCCAGATCCAGTCGCCGTTTCAGATCCAGCTATTTTTGATCCCTTCAGTGCCGTTACAGATCCATTTGTTGCGGATCCCTTCGGCGCCGCTGTTGACGATCCATTTCTGTTAAAAAAAAAAAAAAATGTATTTCGTCCATATATCCCTTGTTTCAACTCTGTTTTCCCTGAAACTTCACTGACATCCCTGCAATCTCATTTTGCATATTTCATTCCTGAAGACCCTATCCCAAATTCCACTTCCCAAGACTAGAAATTCTACATTTGTCTATTTTTAGGGTTTGTCATAACTTCTACAATTTTCACCCGATTGCCTTCAAATTTTACCATAGAGTTCCCGCTTCTGAAACCCCCATTTTTTGCTTCCTTGTCCCTCAGAAAGTGTCGAAAACCTAGTCAAACCCCAATTACCCCTCCGAGTTTTTCCCAAATCCAAATTTCCCCTTACTAAATAAGCTTGTGTTTGTGTTTTTCTATCCATTCCCCCCCCCCCCCACAAAAAAAAAAAAAATTACTGGTTATGGTTGTCACTCGCACAGGAACAAACACCATGGAGGAAGCACTTGCAGCCATCCAAACCAAACTCCAAGATCTGGATGAAAAATTTCTCAACCTCCATCTTCATCATTCAGCCATGAACAATAACCGACAGCTAGAATCTTTTGTAGCCACCAGGTTCTCTTCTTCCAGCAATTTTCGTGGGCTGAAGATTGATTTTCCTCGCTTTAATGGTACTGATCCGACTGGATGGATATACCGAGCAGAACAATATTTCAGTCTGCATAATACTTTTGATGTTCAGAAAGTTCCACTTACATCCTTTCATTTGGAACAGGAAGCCTTTCAATGGTACCGTTGGTACGTCAAAGCTCATCCCGAGCCAAACTGGACAGATTTTTGCCAACTCCTTTTGCCACGATTTGGTCCTAGTGCTTTTGATGACTTCACAGGAGCACTCACTAAACTTAACCAAACTAGCACAGTGAGAGAGTATCAGATGGAATTTGAGAAACTAGCCAATCAAACAGAAGGATTGTCTGATGAATTCTACAGGAGTTGTTTTTATCAGTGGTCTCAAGGATGAAATTTGCTCAGAGATCAAAATGTTTTGTCCCAACACAATGATGGAAGTCCTAGGGTTGGCTAAGCTGGCCAAGGACAAGATCACAGCTCAACAACACTCCAAAACCACCTTTGTTCTCTTCATAAATATGGGTTCCCAATGACCTCCCATCATTCCTACTCCTCAACCAACTCCTATCAAGCAATTTCCTGAAACAGAGATGCAGGCACGTCGAGAAAAAGAACTTTGTTATAATTGTGATGAGAAATTCACTTGGGGACATAGATGTGTTCCACAAAAGCTCTATCTCTTGGATGTGGATTCTCTGCCTGCCTCAGAACTTGATGAAGAAGCTCTAGATACAGTAGATGATCAGGTCGACATTCAACACCCACCTGTTGACACCCCATCTCAGGATGACCCACCCGAGATCTCTCTCCATGCTGTAACTAGCGTCACCACCCCGCAAACAATGCGAGTCAGGGGCTACTTCAAGAAGCTCTCTCTTACCATACTCATTGATTCTGGTAGCACTCATAACTTTATTGATCCTCGGATTGCCAAACAGGCTGATTGTTTTATCCATCCTTGCTCCAACTTTGAAGTCATTGTTACCAATGGGGGCACCTTACCTTGCGAGGGGAAGTGTCACCATGTGCGTATCTCTATGGAAGATTATAACCTGCGCTCTCACATGTTTGCCTTGTCCTTAGGTGGATTTGATGTGGTTTTGGGCATTCAATGGTTACGCACACTTGGCCCCATCTTATGGGATTTTGCTGAACTTTGGATGCAGTTTTCAGTCAATGGGGCACAACACAAATTTATGGGCTTACAACCAGAGTCTCTCTGCATCATCAGTTCACATCACCTGGAAAAAATACTTAGGAAGAATTCACATGGTGTCATCGCTCAACTCCATTCCATTCAGATGCACCCATCAATAGTCTCCACTACTTCCTTGGATAGATATGCAGGTGTCTTTGCTGAACCAATGAGCTTGTTGCCTTCAAGAGACCTTTCCAGTAAGAATTTAGCTGCATCTACCTCTCAGCAGGAAATGATGACTATTTTGCATACAGTCCAGAAGTGGCAGCCATCCCTATTGGGGAATTATTTCACCATCAAGACTGATCCCCAGAGTCTGGAAAATTTTCTGGAACAACGGGTCTCCTCCCCAACACACCTGAAATGGGTTATCCAACTCATGGGTTATGACTACGTGACCACTTACCAGAAGGGTAAGGACAATATGGTGGAAGATGCTCCTCCTCGCACATTGGATGACCTAGTTTCTCTTACAGCTATTTCTCTGCTTGTTCCAAATTGGTTGCAATCTGTTCAACAGGGCTATCTCTTCTATGAACTCCATGCTTCTTCATCAGTAGGGCACTCTGGGTTCCTCAAAACGTATGACCAGGAATAATGTAACTTCTTTTGGCAGGGACTCAAAAGGACAATTCAACGGATGGTGGTTGACTGTGATACTTTCCAGGTCAACAAGGGTGAAACGACCCTCCTTTCAGGACTGCTCAAACCCTTACCCATCCCTCCACAGATTTGGACAACTATTTCTATGGATTTCCTAGAAGCACTCTAGTGGTATAGTACCACATCTCAAAGGACACCATATGAAGCCGTCTTTGTACATGCACCACCAGTTCTTCTTCCATGCACCTTCAACAGCTCCCCAGTTCAGGAAATTGACTCAATTATTCGAAATCGTGATAAACTTCTTCTCATTCTGTAGGAAAATTTTTACATGGCAAGAATTCGACTGAAACAATAATCCGATCAGCACTGTTCTGAGCGCACTTTTCACATTGCTGATATGGTTCTTCTTCGTCTACAGCCTTCCATGCAATCCTACTTGAAAATCCAAAGGTTCCAGTGGCTCAGAATGCAACTCAAGGATGCTACACGGGACCCACTCCTTCAGATTCTGCATCAATTTCCACATCTAAAGCTTTGAGGGAAAAGCTTTTTCTAAGGGAGACAAGATGTTAGGAACCCATGTCTTTACTTTGTTAGTATATTGTTGTTGGACGCATATGCTTTGGAAGTCGTCTTGTAGTATTTGTTGATCCATAGTTTATATTAACCCATAGTATTGGATGCATATGCTTTGTAAGTCGTCCCATAGTATTATATGTCCCATGGTTTTGACTCATAGTATTGGCACCTAGACTTAGCCCATGGTTTGTATTGACACATAGTATTGAACCATGGTATTGGCACCTAGACTTAGTATATAAGTGTGTGTTGAGGCCTATGAAGGCACCGTGAAGTTAATTGTATTGAGCTTGCTCAAAATTGGTTGCCCCCTCGAAGTGGCCCATGATCAATATAAAAGTGATTCTGAGTTCTATTATTTCTGATATATCGTGTATTTGCATTAATTAATTATTGCAGGTTCATCACATGGAAGCAAGAAGAGAATAATAGAGGATTGTGATGACCGCGGGGGCATGAAGAGGGAGCCTCATATCAAGAACTTTGAAGCAAGATTTCCCAGACCTCGCACATGAGAGCATAATGGAGCGATGAGCCAGTTAAGGAGATGGGACATGGAAAACATGAATGCCAACCACCAAGCCATGGGGGGAGTAAAGTCAGACGTGCGCGAGGAGGCCAGATGGTCCTGTGTAGGACACTTATTTAATGCTGGAGCCAAGGGAAAGGTGTCGATAGAGGGAAATTTCCAAGTGGGGTAGCCACACTGCTAGGTGGGCAGGTGGCACTTCTAGCATCGGCTGTGTCATTCTTGGCACCCGCATCCGGGGTAATATTAGTCATGTTAATTTTAATCCTTTTTTTCTTTAATAATGTTAATAATCTTTTTTAACATTAATAATATCAAACATATCATAACATTAATGATATTAACTATGTATTGAAGTCAGTTATGGATTGAAGGCACCCTTGGATTGAAGTCAACCTTGAAGTCAACCTTGAATTGAAGTAAACAATGGAATGAAGTCAACCTTGAATTGAAGTCAATATTGAATGTGGGCTTGTTTTGTAGTCAACCATGGGTTGAATTCAACCTTGAATTGAAGTCAACCATAGATTCAAGTCAACCTCAGATTGAAGTAAACCTTGGATTGAAGTCGACATTGGATTGAAGTCAACCTTAAAGTCAAACTTGGTTGAAGCAACCATGGATTTGAGTTAACATTGGATTGAAGTCAACCTTCCTTAAAATTCAACTGTGGATTGAAGTCAACCATGGTCAAATTCAATCAACCAATTTTAAAAGGTGGTTCTAGATTGAAGTCAATCGTTATTTAAAGTTAGCATTGGATTGAATTCAAACATTGATTGAAGTCAACCATGAATTGAAATCATTGATGTTAATATTATTAATGGATTGAAGTCAACCTTAGATTGAAGTCAACCATTGATTGAAGTTGACCTTTACTTTGTGCACGCACACAAACTACTTGTTAATTGCTCTTCAAATTTTTAAGTACACACATTTCATTAAATAAAAATTCAACATGATATATGGCATTGGCATATTTCGAAAAAAATATCATTGGAAAGCCAACATAATTATCTACATTTCTTTTTTCAACTGCATGTCAAAATTCATGTGGCAAGTATGAGTTTCGAGGGCTTCAATTTAATACATGGGTAAAATTTCTATTTTTCACCATCATATTTGGCCAAGAAAAGTTACCCATCTTCATGGAATCACCATAACCAAAGTTAACTATAGTTAACCAAATCCAACCAAATTCAAAAGTGAAACAAGGTCAACCAATAGTTAATTATAGCTAGAAAAAGTCAACCATAGTCAACCATAATCAACCGTGCAGTTAAAATAAACAAGGTAAATCAATAGTCAATTACAGCCAGACAAAGTCATCCATAGCCAACCATGGTAACCATAGTCAACCATAGTCAATTACTCTACATAAGTGAACCATAGTCAATTACTTTACATAAATCAACCATAATCAACTATGGTCAACCATAGTCAACCTTAATCAACCATAGTCAACCAAATTCATTTATGGCTAACAAAAGTCACCCATAATTGAGCATAGTCAACCATGGTCAACGATAGTTAACCATAATCAAGTAGTCAACCAAATTCAACCATAGTTAAACAAATTCAACCATGTTCAACAAAGGGCAGTTTAAGTCAACCATAGTGAACCATATTACACCATGGTAAACCAGTACTCAATTATGGCCAAATTAAGCCAACCATAGTCAACCATGGTCAACAAAATTCAACAAGTCAACCATAGTCAACCATGGTTAATCAAAGTCACCCATAGTTAACCATAGTCAACCATAATCAGATAATCAACCAAATATTTCCATAGTCAAACATATTCAACCTTTATCAACCATGGTCAACCAAAGTCAACCATGTTTGACCATAGTCAACCATAGTCAAACATATTGCACCATAGTCAAACATGTTCAACAAGTAGTCAATTATGGTCAACCTAAGTCAACCATAATCAACCATGGTCTACCGAATTCAACCATAGTCAACCGAAGTGAACCAAATTCAACCATGTTAACCATAGTCAACCATGGTCAGTCATAGTCAACCACAATCAACCATGGTTAACGATAGTCAAGCATAGGGAATTAGTCAACCAAATTCAACCACAGCTAAAGAAATTCAACCAGATTTAACCATGGTAAACCTTAATTAACCAAAGTCAGCCATATTCAGCCAAAATAATCCATAGTCAACCAAAGTCAACCATAGTGAACCAGATCCAACCTAAGTAAACAATAACGAACCAAATTCAAATAAGGTGAACCGATAGTCAATTATGGCCAAACAAAGTCAACCATGGTCAACCATAGTCAATCCTAATTAATTATTCCACAAAAGTCAACCATAATCAAACAAATTGAACTATAGTCAACAAAAGTCAACCATAGCCAACCTAAGTTAACCATAACCAACCAAAGTCAACCATGGATTGAAATCAGTAACGTTAATATTATTAATGGATTGAAGTCAATTTCGGATTGAAGTCAACCTTGGATTTAACTCAACCTTGGATTGAAGTCAACAATGGATTAAAGTCGACCTTAACTTCAGCTCAACCTTGGATTGAAGTCAAGCATGGATTAAAGTTTAGCTTAAATTGAACTCAACCTTGAAGTCAAACTTGGTTGAGGACAACCTTTCTTTCAAGGCAACCTTTGATGAATCTTATGGATTGAAGTCAGCCATGGCTCAAAGTCAACCTTCGATAGAAGTCAACCATGGTTGACCAAAGTCTACCAAAGTCAACCAAATCCATCCAAAGTCATCCATGGTCAACGAAAGTCAACAATGCTCAAACAAAGTCAACCATAGTCAACCAAATTCAACAATAGTCAAATAATAATGAAATTAATATCAACCATATCATTTTAAAGTCAACTCTTGTGTCACCCATAATCAAGCCAAGAAGTCAACCATATAATATTAAAATCAACCAAAGTCAACTATCACCAACCATGGTCAACCATAGTGAACCATAATCAATTCGTCAAGCCAATTCCTCCATAGTCAACCATAATCAATTAGTCAACCCAAGTCCTCCATTGTCAACCATGATCAACTAAGGTCAAGCAAAGTCAACCATGTTCAACAATAATCAACCACAGTTAAAATAAACAAGGTAAGCCAATAGTCAATTACAACAAAAGAAAGGCACCCATAGCCAACCATAACCAACCATGGTAACCATAGTCAACCATAGTCAATTACTCTACAAAAGTCAACCATAATCAAATAAATTCAACCATAATCAACCATGGTCAACCATAGTCATCCAAAGTGAACCATAATAAACCAAAGTCAATTATGCCTGACGAAAGTCGCCCATAATCAAACATAGGCAACCACTATCAACAATAGTCAACCATAATCAATTAGTCAACCAAAGTCAAGCAAGGTGAGTTCATGTCAACCATAGTTAACCATATTACATCATGGTAAACCAATACTCAATTATGGCCAAACTAAGCCAACCATAGTCAACCATGGTCAACCAAAGTGAACTAAATTCAATAAGTTAGCCATAGTCAACCATGGTCAATCAAAGTCAAACAAAGTCACCCATAATTAACCATAATCAACCATAATGAGATAATCAACCAAATTTTTTCATAGTTAAACATATTCAACCTCTTTCAACCATGATCAACTAAGGTCAACTAAAGTCGACCATGTTCGACCATAGTCAACCATAGTCAAACATATTCCACCATAGTCAACCATGGTCAACAAGTAGTCATTTATGGTCAACCTCGGTCAACCATGGTCTACCGAAGTAAACCATAGTCAACCATGGTCAACCGAATTGTTAACACCCAAAAAGTGTTCAATACCTCATCTACCCCATTACATGGCTCATTTGTCCATTTTCCTACCATATTTCCCTTAAAAACCCTAAAAATCCCACTAAAAAGCCTCCAAAAGGCCTAAAATGCCTCCAAAAGGCCACAAAACCATCAAAAAAGCCTCAAAAAGGCTAAAAAACCCCATTTTCCTCCAAAAATATCCAAATTCCTCTAAAAATAGCAAAAACCCTCTAAAAAGGGAATAAAAAATATAAAATAATGAGGAAAAAGAGGAAAAAACCCTATACAGCTGACCTAAACCATATGGTTCCGAAAACCATGGGCCAGCACTCCACCACCAAAAAACTATAAATAGGTGATGGAGACCCCTTATTTCACATCCACAGTCATAAGTACCTTGACTCTGCCAAAATCTCTCTTGAAACCCTAGCTCACCCTTGAGCTACTTTCACCTTGAGAGCTCCTTTTGGCCCATTTCCACCATTGGAGAAAGAGAAGGAGCAAGTTGGAGCTTGGAGCAACCCTCTTGAAGCATTGCAAGAGCTTCACCAACCTTCACATTGGAGGTAAAATTAATACAAAAGCCATTCTTTACATCTTGTTTTTTCTGTTTCATGCACATGTTTAGAGTAATTTATATTTCTATTTTAGCATTTTAATTTACATTTACTGAACTGCTACTAAGGAGTCCCTTCTCCTTAGTAGGTGCTCATTTGCACAAGCTAGGGATAAAACCCTAGCTACAGTTTTGGCGAATCCCCTAGGTTTGAATTTCTGGTTTCAGTTTAAAAAAAAATTTAGTTTTCTGCAATAATTTCTCGATTTTTCCTTTCGGCTGTCCCTTTCGGCCGCCGTAAACTGTGTCTTTTCCTTCTGCAGTCGCGTCCCGACCGCGTCTTTCAGGCCTTTACCTGCGACCCGACCGCGGCTCTCAGACTGTTTCCGATGCCCTGCCGACGGATTCAAGTCTGTTACCTGCGATCCGACCACGGCTAATCAGCCTGTTTGCTACGATCTGACTGCGCCTGTCGGCGATTTTGCTGTGTCCCGATTGCGCCTGTTACCCCTTTTCCCGCGACCCGACTGCGTATGTTTCCCTATTTCTTGCGGTCCGAGTGCCTCTGTCGGCCAAAAAGCCGTGACCTATCCGCGTCTGTTTTCATTAAACCCGCGGTCCGCGTGCTCAGATTCGCCCCAGACCTGCGGTCTGATTTCTGCATTTTTTCCCTGTTTTTGAACCCAGCCCCTTTGCTGCACTATTTTCTGCATCTGCACAGCCATCTATCTTAACTGCAGCCCCCCTTCCCTACAGCCTTTTCTGCAACATAATTTATGTTCCCTTTACAGAATCTTTTTAAAATTTCAGCATTTTTAATTCAGAAAATTTTGCAAGTTAAAGTTTTGAATTCAGTATTATTGTTAGTTAGAAAGTTGCCCCCCTTGTGGCACTTCTATTTTGGGTTCATCACCTCACGAGCACACACTCTGTCACATAATTCAAGTGAGCCTTAAAAACTACTTAACTCAACCAATATTCTAACCCCACTTGGGGAACACAAAAGAATCTTTGTAGTTAGGTAGGATCGGGGGGATATGCTTCCAATAACACCCCTCGGTTATTTACACTTGAGACATAGTTATTGTCCAATTAGGGAACCAAAATCCCCTATTAATTTTTGGCATGGTCACGACCAGTTTACCAGAGGGCCTCCCCCCTAGGAGGGTTGAAGTCGCGAGACTGGTTCCGGAGGCCTCAGTGGAATACCGCACTCCATTCAGTAACCGAAGGGCTACCTTTCGCAGTTCTTGGGATATCCCTGTATTGGGGTATTGCGGTAAAAGGACCAAATGGCAGATTCACCTTTCTGGATGTGTCATGAACGCGGTATCTTAGTTGCCATTCTTCTAGGATTGACTACCCGGTGTCCCTCCCAGTAGGGGGATATCTTAGCCACTTGGCTTTCCTATTCATATTGTCTGACTTGGATTTCATCACCTTGCAGAGGATATGTCTAGTTGAGTTAGAATACTTTTTAGTTAGGTGTTTGCATGCTCCCTTACCTCCTTTTGGTCTAGTGAGTCCACCATTTTTTATCTTCTAGGAAACCTTCTGCTTGTTGGTATTCTGACCATTTCCTTTGACACTCCACCTATTGTAGCACAGCTGTTACAGTGGGTGTTTTGAGTTGGTTGTTGGCCCGAGTGCCTTGTTTTTTTGAGCTCTTCTTCTGCACACTCGGTTGCATTAGGATTTTTGAGCTTTTTCTCTACTCACCTCAACCCACAGAGATTTGACACCATTTGTCACCATTGAGTCCCCGAGACATTCTCGGTGCCTCAGGGGCGATCCCCCACAGCACGGTTCACTTGACACCACCCATCATCACCACAGATCATCATCACTTGATGCTACTTATCATAGATCACGAGCCTTGTCCCTTGACTCCACTCGTCAGCGGCATAGGACTCCGTGACCAGATATTGATGCCCCTTACTTTACCTTCGATTCTGAGACAGAGTCTGAGAACCCCATTTATACTGCCCCTACTAGCCCCATGGCTGGCATGACTTCCACTCCTTTCGTTGTAGGGACCATTAGTGGCACATCCACCACTACACCAGTTACTACACCTGCTTTGGGTATGCCCTCCATGGGGCCCCCATCTACCGTTCCCCTCACTACACCTATTCCCACAGCTGGAATACCTATCCCCACTCCATCAGTGGCTCACACTACCCATGGTGGTGCAGGACCATCCTATACCACCTTAGTTCCCCCACTTGGGGGCACCATCCCAAATCCTGCCCCTCCACTCGGGGGCATTGGGCCCAACTTGGCCCAACCCACTACTGTGTCACATCCTTCTTCTAGTTTTCCATTCATGGCTAGCCTCAACCTGCCCGACCTAGCCAGATTGACCAACGATCCTATCCGACACGACCCTACGTGGCCTCACATGCCCACCAAGCTCCCCTCTGACATCCCTAAGTTCGAGGGCAAGGCAGGTGAGGACCCACAAAACCATATCATGTCCTTCCACCTATGGTGTTCCTCCAACTCCATAGTGGATGACTCTATTCGCCTTCGTCTATTACAGCGCACCTTCACTGGCTCTGCAGCCAAGTGGTATATCGAGTAACCCCACGGGACCCATGCCACCTTTGCTTCCCTTTCCTCGACCTTCCTACAGTTCTTCCAGTTACCTGTCCGCTATGATACGGGCGTTGAGATCCTTCTGTCCTGCAGACAAAACATGGCTACCCATATCACGGACCACATTCATGAGTGGCGTCGACGCTGTAGCTTATGCAAGATCAAATTAGACGATCGTATCTTCCTAGATTGGCTCCTCAAATCCCTTCTCCCTGTCATTGCTAAGGATGTGGCATCAGAAAGACCCCAGTCTGAAGAAGAGGCTATCCTTAAGGCCCAATAGTTCGACCTCATTTACGCCCAGTCGGGTTACCTTTATACCATTATACCTGATGCCCCTCACGGAGATTCCTCCCAGCACGATGCGCCGGGGGCATCCCACGCTTCAGACGACATCATTGGCCGTGTTTCTTCGCATCCCCAACCATTTTCCATAGCACATCCTAACCCTGGCCCCGACCTTTCGCGGGATACCTCACAGTCTGGAGAAACCAACTCGTATGATCCCATGACACATCACCACCATTCTCATGGATCCTCATGTCCACCTTAGTGCTTCGGTCATGCGACTCCCGCTTACGCCCCCTCGATCACACCTCAGCCCTACTACCACCAGCAGGCTGCACTAGCTCCTGTGCCTTCACAAGCCCAACCCGATTATTACCTGCCACAGGCAGCCCCTGCGACAAACCCACAACCCGCTCCGTAGCCATATCAGCAACCCCCTCAATTTGCTGCACCTGCTCAGCCTCCACCTGCATATCATCCCCCGCAGCCTGCTCCAGCACCTGCGCAACCTCAGAATCCACCTGCTGCCTAAGGGCAAGTTTACGCCCAACAAAACCTGCAGCAAAACCAGAACAACCAACGCAACCAGGGCCAATAAAACCACGGCAAGGGCCGTAATCATGGGAACAACCAACCTACAGACCAAGCTAGTCAACCTCCTAATCCCCCCGACAATAATAATGCAGCTCCTGCTAACCAAAACCCTGATCGCCCGCCCAAGTAGGCTAAAAACCCCAATTTGTGAACAAACCATCCTTGTTCTATTTGTGGGGTCTATGGCCACTACACGCATGCTTTCCCACACTTGGAGCGAGCTCGGCAACTTTGGGTTGATGATGCCCATCGCTAAGG
Organism: Larix kaempferi; assembly: GCA_027924585.1. Taxonomy (NCBI): domain Eukaryota; kingdom Viridiplantae; phylum Streptophyta; class Pinopsida; order Pinales; family Pinaceae; genus Larix; species Larix kaempferi. Next base: position 56,345,995 of record BSBM01000510.1, read on the forward strand.
GCATGTGGCTCCTCAAGCACCACCCAACCCCCCACAAGCTCAGCAGCCACCTTTGGTGCTGCAAAACCCCTTACCAAACCAAGGCATAGTGAACACTCAGCCGTTGGCTCCCCCTCAAGCCAACGTGCAACCCCAACAACAAATCACTTACGTTGCTCCTGATCAACCCATGTTCGACTCAGGGACCCACCACTTGTTGATGATGTCATCCACTGATGTCAACCTTCAAACCCGTAGGAACCAATATGGCTCCACCTTTGAAGCCCCTCCCACTGATAAACCTACTACCGCTCATCCCACTGATCAAGCGTTACGTATACCTCCGCCTCCACTAGACGGCGCTCCCAAAGCACCTCGTTTCCCACTTCGCCGTATCAACAATAACCCCAATGCGCGGGTTGCACCAAACTATAACATTGTCGATGACTTAGCCCAATCTCTTGCAGCCATGTCTGCATTAGAAGTCTTGAAAAACTGCCCTTCCCAACGCAAGACTTTACTCTTCGCCATTGGGGCGATTGACCCACATGATTCAAACTTGATGGCATTTGATTTGGACCAGTCCGAACCACGCCTGCCTTCCTCCTTAGCATTCCAAGTTTCTGTTTCTGTTCGGAATCTTGTCATCCATCGATGCATCATTGATGAAGGTGCCTCCACATGCGTTATGTCTACATTCATATGGTAGAAGTTGGGATCCCCTACTCTCCAGCAGTCCACCACTGCATTACGCGCCTACGATGGTCGGTCGGCCCAGCCCCAAGGCCTCCTACCCAATGTCCCCATCTAGTTAGGTGGTAAAACCGTACTGATCGACATCAAGGTAATCAATGCCCAATTGGATTATAACCTTTTACTTGGATGCAGTTACATGTATGCCATGCGGGCGGTTGCCTCTTCTGTTTTTCGCACCATGATGTTCCCCCATGAGGGACACATGGTCAAGGTTGACCAACTCACCTACTATGATCCCAATGCCCCCGCGGCCCTAGAAAATGTTCTCCCCATGGTTGAGAAACCTGTTTCTAGTACAACCACCTCGTTTGTTTCTTCCACGGGGCCCGGAGTTTACTCAGACGCACCGATGACCTCCACCTTCCAATCCATTCCTCCCTCGTCATCTACACCCGAAGTGTCTGACTTATGTACCCTATCCCACGATAACCAAACACCTAACAATCAACCACCCTTGTTGCCTAAACCACCATTGGTACCTAGCCACATTGGTGTTACACCTATCCATACAATCCCCTTCCTAGTCCCTCCATCGGGAGTAGTAAGCGCCCCGGTTATGGCTACCCTTAGCCTCCCTGGGTTAACCTTGGGATTACCCATCTGGTACCTTTCGCCTCCCGTTCCCCCGCCGACACCAAGCGTCGTCCTCCAACCGGTGCAACCCATGGCTACTACCACTCAGCCACCCCCTAGTGTCACTACCCCTTCGTCCTCCACGAATCCAACCTCCTACTCCCAAATCCACTGGGGGCAGAGGACCCCAACCTTACACTGCTGTACCACCTCCTAAGACAGTAAAAAACCCCCCCGTGTTTCGTGCTCCTCCCAAATGCTCGTTGTGCGATGAGTTAGGCCATGCAACTCATCAATGCCCATAGTTACCAGCATTACAGGAACACATGCAGATGCTTGATGATGACCCCAATATCCCGGTTGTCAAACTAGACCCCACCCCCAAGCCTAAAGATAAATCCCTGCGTACCAACCACCCCTGTGCCATATGCGATGTTTACGGGCATTATTCACATCACTGTCCCGATCTCCCGGATTACAGAGCGGCTCTTTATGAGATGAACAATCTGGATCTTGAGACGGCCCCACCCACCATTGAGGAGATCCACCTCCCGGTCTCCTCCCCTTTAGGAGAGGTTAATACCATTTATATGATCTCTTCAACCACTACCCCCTCGCCAACCGATTTGACGACCCAAACTTTTCGTACTGATTAGGAGATTCTCGAGGCCCTCACTGCCTCGGATTACCCCTGGGATGACATGCACCATTGTTCCTATTTCATCCCCGAAGAATCCTCCTCTAGCACAGCTACCCAATTCACGGTTGAGTCCAAAGACTTCCTTCCCACCAAGGTCGACTGGTTCAATGACCCTATTCCTACTCCTGACACCTTCGAGGAGGGTAACATGGCCAACATCTCACCTGTCATCCAAATTGATATCACTGCCCCAGGACATGCCCCTGAACTCATCACTTTAGGAGCCTTCTGCAGTAAGCAAGAGATTGAGGAATACCAAACCCTTTTCAGAGAATTCCGTGATGTCTTTGCCTGGTCCTATACCGAAATGCCCGGTCTTGACCCCGCCATTATAGAGCACCACATTGACACATGGCTTGATGTACCCCCCGTTCGTCAGAAACAGTGCCCCATTCATCCCTCAAAGCTCCCAGCTGTCAAAACCGAGATTGAGAAAATTCGCAAGGCAGGATTCATTTATCCTATTGCCTATACCACACGGGTTTCCAACCCCGTTCCCGTTAACAAAAAACAAGGCACCATTAGAGTATGCACTGACTTCCGCGATTTAAACCGTGCTTGTCCCAAGGACAAATTCCCCACGCCATTGATTGACCAACTCATCGATGCGTGTGCGGGGCATGAAGTCCTCTCCTTCATGGATGGTTTTTCCGGATATAACCAGATTCAGATCCGTAAGGAAGACCAGTACAAAACTGCCTTTACTACCCCATGGGGCACCTTTGCCTATCACGTCATGCCTTTCGGCCTCAAAAATGCTGGTGCCACATTCCAGCGGGCCATGACCTATTGCTTTCACGATTTGGTCCACATCCTGCTAGTCTACCTTGACGACCTTACAGCTCATTCCCCGAAACGATCAAACCACCTTAACGACCTTCGGCAAGTTTTTCTGCGTTGTCGCCAATATCAAATCCGCTTGAACCCACACAAGTGTGTCTTTTGCGTTCCGGCAGGCCGATTGTTGGGTTTTATTATTTCCCAGAAAGGAATCTCTGTTGATCCCCTGAAAGTCCAAGCCATCTTAGACCTTCCCTCTCCTCGCACGCTCCTGCAGCTCCAAAGTCTGCAGGGGCGGTCCAATTTCCTTCGACGCTTCGTTCCTAATTACGCCACTACCGTTCATGGTTTCTTGCGCCTGCTCCGTACCCACATACCCTTCGTCTGGGATGAGCAAGCAGAAGCTGCATTTGAAGCCCTCAAGAAATCTCTCACACAAGCCCCTCTGATCTCCCCTCCGGATTTCTCTCAGGACTTCATCCTATACGTCTCGGCATCCGAGCATGCTGTGTCTGGAGTCTTGGTTCAAGAAGACGCCTCTCACCAAGAGCATGTCATTTACTACGTCAGCCAGACCTTGTTTGTCCCACCCCTACGTTACCCATATGAGGAGAGACTAGCCCTAGCAGTGGTCTTTTCCGTCCAAAAATTGCGACACTACATTTTACTTAGTCATACCACAGTCGTCGCCGACTCTAACCCCATGGTATATCTCCTAAACCGGCGGCTCCTGCAAGGTCGTGTTTCTAAATGGGTCATTATCCTCCAGGAATATGACCTTACTTTCCGAACACCTAAGAGCACTAAATCCCTCGCGCTTGCCCAGCTCATTACTGATCTCCCTTCCCTTCTCCCGGCCAAACAAATCTCCGATGAGTTACCTGACAACCATTTGTTCACTATCTCATCTGACGACCCATGATACGGTGATATTTTGTTATACTTACGCATGCAGAAGTTCAGACCCAGAGTCACCCGTAATGGACACCGTCGCATCCGTCACCAGGCCTCTCGATATCTCCTCTTAGGCGATGTCCTTTACCGGCGAGGGGTTGACACAATTCTTCGTCATTGCCTTACACACGAGGAAGCTGAACACGTCCTTAATGACTGTCATAGAGGTGCCTGCGGAGGCCATTTCTCAAGGATGGCCACTGCCCAAAAGGTTGTCCGCGCCAGATACTTCTGGCCCACACTTTTCACCGACTACATCACTGCGGTCAAGCATTGCCATAACTGCCAATTTTTTTCCCCCAAGGCCCGGACACCACCTACTCCGTTACACCCAGTCGTCACCATTGGTCCCTTTTGTAAATGGGCCATCGACTTCATGGAGTGTAGACCCCCGTCTACCAATGGCCACAAGTATATCATTGTCGTCGTTGATTACTTCACCAAATGGGCGGAAGCCATGCCTACCTTCAATTGTACCGCTGACACTGCTGCCCATTTCTTTTCAACCATGTTATCACTCGATTCGGGGTCCCTAAACAGTTGGTCTCAGACCATGGTTCACACTTCGAAGATGCCGTCTGGTGTGAGTTATCCACCCTCCTCAAATTTGAACACCAATTTTCCTTTGCTTACTACCCCCAAGGGAACGGCCAAGTAGAGGCCATCAACAAAATATTAAAAACCATCCTCCAACGAATTGTTGATCGGCATAAGTCCAATTGGCACCACATGCTATTCCCTGCCTTATGGGCTTACCGTACCACCACCAAGACCGCCACTGGTTTTACCCCGTTTCATTTAGTTCACGGTGTAGAGTCTGTCCTCCCCATCGAGTGTCAAATTCCTGCCTTACATATCGCTGTTGAGCTTCTCCCCGACACTTCCCCGCTCGAGCAGCATTTGCAGACACTCGAACAAGCTGATGAATACCATCGTGCCACTCTCCAGAACATCGAAGCCGCCAAGAACCGCTCCAAAGCTGGTTATGACAAACACGTACACCCTCGAACTTTCCACGAAGGGGACCTCGTCCTCGCCTATGACCAATCCCACGACAAAACCGGTAAAGGGAAGTTTGAATCCATGTGGCAAGGCCCTTACATCGTGCAGACCTGCCTCAACAAGGGGGCATACATCTTAGCCAACTCCGAACGTCATCCTTTGCGCAACCCCCGTAATGGGTTGTATCTTAAGTGTTTTTACCCATAAATGAAACCGCGGCCTCATGGGTCCGCATTGTACAGTTTGCTCTCTTTTTTGTTTTTCACCTTTTTTACCATCGTCTTACATTCATCATTTTTGCAGGACCACAGATGGACCATCTTCCACCTTGTTACACTGGCTTCGCTGACGGCGCAAGCCGCTGGTCTCCCAACCTGGCTTCTGTAGCATGGGTATTATATTCCCCCTCGCATGAGATGATCCACCTTGACGGAATATGTATAGGCGCTGCTACCAATAACTAGGCAGAGTATGATGCTGTGACCGGTCTCCTGACTGCTGCCCTCCAGATGGGCATATGTCACCTTCATGTGTTCCTTGACTCCCAGCTACTTGTCTCCCAGCTCAACAACTGCTACCAGGTACGTGATCCCTGCCTTTTTAGAAAATTCCTGTGCACAAAACAACTCAGCCGACAGTTTGAATCCATAACATTCACCCATGTCCCAAGAGATCACAATAGTGTCGCAGATCAAATGGCCAACAACATCCTAGATTGGCACATCAATCACACCATGTAACACCTACATCATGCATCATCATCCCATAACATCTCATAAACATACGTAAAAACCCCAAAAAGATTGTATCGCATCAACATTTGCATCCATGTACATAAACCACACAACCACATTTATATCCATAGGGGCATCCACGTGCCTAATCATACATACATCATGTTGCATCACATAAATTACACAAGGGGCATCCACCTGCCCAACCTCCTAGCCTACTTGCATCCATGTGCAGTACAAATATATCACAAACCATAAATCGCATCCACGTGTGTACAACTAAAACAACATCACAAAAAGGTGCATCCACGTGCATATATATATATATCAAAAAATACATGTTCAGTGCTATACATGTCCTGAGTACCCCTGTACTCAGCTATACAAAAAATGTCTATACATCCCTAAAGCCTCATACAATACATGCCGTAGCTACAAAACTCGGGGGGAGTCCCCTGCACTCCCTAATGAGAGTCATACCCTGCATCACTACCTGCATCGGCTGCCTCTGAGTCCTCCCCTCACTCCTCCTCTGGCAAATCCTCATCCCCTACGGGCTCCTATGCCCGTGCCCTATCCACCAAGATAGCCACCCGGATCGCAATGGATCTGAACTCTCGGGGTGCCCTCATGCAATCCTGAACCACGTCCGGATCGACGTCCCGCCACCCCTCGTCGGTCACCCCCACCAACAAACGGTCTAGTAGTGCCCGTACGGACTCCAGCATCCCCTCCGCATCCCGGCGACGCACCTCCCCCCGCCCAAGCAGAACTGGAATGACCACAATCCCCCTCTGTGCCACATGTCCTGGCGGCGGCCTCGGGCCCACATCTGCAGATCACCCATATGTCAGTAACAGTATATCAATCTACTATCATATAAAACTTGACATCCATAACATGTAAGCAAAAACATACGTACCATCGGGTCCCCATGCCTGTCCTAGTGCTCGTGGCACCTTTGGATCTCCGGTGTAGTCCATGTCCCTATACGGGAAGTCGTCCAGTGTCAATGGTATCTGGAGCCACTGCAGGTACAACTCCTACGTAAAATACCTACCAACATCGCCGCCACCACGACGGCACATCATCTCGCCCCACCGCACCATCCACGGCTCCCTCAAACCTCCTGCTCTGATCGGCACCCGCGGCCGCAGTGTGGGTACCCTCTCCATAAAAAATGCACACAAGAAAGAACCATAGCAAAATCCCTTGCCAGATTCCTTCGCTGCCGTCAGCTTCCGCTGAATGCAGGTCAGGAACATCTGGCCCCACGCATAATATACACCATCCAGTATGTGCTCTACCAGCTGCATCTGGCCCCCCGACACCTTCTCAGGTGACTGGGACCCCAATATTCGAATCACGCATGCCGCCATGGCCTGTACCGAAGGATCCTGTAGGTCTCTCACCAGAAGTGCATTCCTATGCCTCCTAGCCTCTGGACCGCAGTACCGCTCCAGCATGTCCTCCATGTCTATGTCCGCAGATACCCGCGGCTGTGTGTCTGCCACCCTACCCAGACAGGGAAACCCCGTCAGAAAGTATACATCGGTCAGGGTGAGGTACACCCTCTCACCCTGTACTCGGAAAGCCTATATGTCCGGCTCCTAGAAACTAATCAGTCGGTTCAGCAGCAACGCTGCTGAACGCATCATTGGTACCTGGGCGAACTTTAGTAGTCCGCACAGTCCCAGCACCGATCGCACATGGTGATCCCCCCAGACCACAGTCATGATCTCATCTGGAATCTCCCGCTCTCTCCACAGAACCTGCGGCATCCTGTCAATCACACAAAGTAGACTCATCAGACTCATGTCAAATAAATAAGTCCTTCCCCTCCCCCCAGAAGACCCTAATAGCTCGGCGCAAAACCGCGGCTTTAGGGATTCCTACCGCGGTTTCCGACCGCGGCTGTCAGGCCTACAGTCGCGGTCCTTAACCGCGCCTGTCAGCCTTAGCCTCGCGGTTTGGCACCGCGTGTTCCTCTCTGGAACGCGCGGTACCAGACCGCGTATCCAGCCAAGAAACATGCGGTACCAAACTGCGTGGTTCACCCCGAAACTCGCGGTCTCCAACCGTGGTTTCCCCTCCCTAACCCGCGGTCCACCCCACGTGGATCGTACAAATAACCCTGGGACCCACTAACCAACCCCCGACCCTAAAAAACATGCAGGTATGAGTTTGACGGAATACCTGTATCTCCCAGATCTGGAATCGGTCGGTCGGATCGTCCAGAAATGCCACCTCAACTCTGGTCCACTCTGATCACTAGTCAAAGTCAAATAGTACAAATGACACTTGTCATGTTGGGCCCACTCACTATTTATAGTTAGTTGACTTTTTCTTGTTCAGGCCATTCCGGGCTCATACGGAGTCCGTTTTTTGAACCGTTTCCAACATTGGAATCAGCATGACGAGACCGTCATAATGGTCCACTTGTTCCCTTAATTTTTCCAACTTTATTTTTTGCCCATTTTTCAGACACCACTAGTCACCTCGGTTTGCATGCCACATCGACTGTTCTCCATTTTTCGCATATTTTATATCATCGGATTCATTTTTCCGAGCTGGTGATGATGCTTGAGATCATTTCTCGCTCTCACCCCCATATTTTTTGGGTATTTTTTCCACAACGCCCCCCGTCACCTCGGTGTGCCTGCCACATCGACCATTATCCATTTTTGACACTCCTTATATCGTCGGATTCATTTTTCTGAGCTCGTGATGATGCTTGAGATCATTTCTCACTCTCACCTGGTGCAATTTCAGCATTGTGTCCCGACACCTTGCTGCCTCGGTTTGCGCACCACATTGGCCGCCATCGGATTGTTCCACATTTTTACATGAGCCATTCACTCCTGTCATACTGCAAATGTTTCGTTATTTTTCCACCATTCCATTCACCCCGCAAGGAGGCCCACCAGTGTTCCCCCCTACCCTTGTTCTTGGTCATCATTACTGATCCTTGATTGAACACTTCCTCCTTGCCTGGCCATTCCTTTTGTTCGGTATAATTTTATCTCTTTTTTGGGCCAGACAAGTCCTTTACGAAAAAGGCACATAGGGAGTTTCTGTTAAGCTCTTTTCTGACTCCTAAAACAATGAAAAGATCACCAAGCAATCTTGCTTCCTTTCATGCTCGTTAAAGTACCTGAAAGGGCGTCTATCTGGTATAAGTTTAACCCTTTTCCGGACCTGGTAGACTAATTACGAAAAAGGAATACTCTAGTCACACCGGCTAGAAGAGTTCTTCATTGCATCCTTTCATGCTTCTTCGGGCCTTGGAGACTAACACACGAAAAAGCAACCCCCTGGAGTCTTCTTATTTTCTTTTAGACTCTCTAAAATTGAAAGAAACCACGAGCATGAACTGTCCTGGGCTCGTATAAATCCACACGACAGTACCATTCCATTACTTCAGAGTCTTCGTATCACTTTCAGACTCCTTAAAATTGAAAGCGACCATGAGCATGAACTGTCCTGGGCTCGTATAAATCCACACGACAGTACCATTTTATACACACTTCTTCTAGTTCCCTAACAAATGAAGAAGTCCCCTCCCGTGCCTCCTGGTGCTATGATCGATCATCTCGGCAGCACCCCCAATCAGGTCGCCTTTGTTCAGAGTATTCTGCAGTCTCCTGCCATGTTACCACAACTTGAGTCTCCCTCAGCCCAGTCAACCTCCCAGATCCAATACAGCTATGATCCCTTTCCTACCAGTTAGTTTCATATGCTGCCCGATCATCCCCGCCATCATACTCTGAACAAAGGAAGTCTGAGTCCACCCACTCTACTTTCCCAGTTATCCCCCCACAGTTTGTCAGTCCTACCATCAGTATTCTCACACTTCGGTTCTCCACCTCGCGCTCCTGTCAAGGAAACATCATTTCCTTGATAGTTGCAGGTCTCCCTCTGTCGACAACAGCCCCTCTATTCTAGAGGATAGGCCCAGAGGTCCCTACGCCTTGGACTCATCACCATCTGTGGTAAGTGCCTACGGACCATTATGAGAGGAGTCATCATTGCCTCTCCGAGTGGTTGTTTCTCACATGCTCGACTTCAAAACCTTGATCGCATTGTCAAGAATCGTGTAGGGTTATATCCCCTCAGTTTTTAGTCGAAGACCCCGAATTTCCCCCGACTCTAGCATATTGGTGAGTCACTTTGGAACGCCCAGTTATATGTTCCCATGGATGTCCAGGCTGCGTTGGCGATTGTATTCGGAAGCCATCCAGTTATATGCTTCCTTCAGTACCCAGTTCAGTTCCAGTTCAGTGTACCATAGAGGTCAGGACTCCTTGTCATCATGATCCAGCGGCTCATCAGTTCCTCTGGTACCCCCCGTTAGCAGCATTGATGATATTCCAGTGCGACAGTTATTAGCTCACACATGGTCCACCCAGCAGTATGTCCCAGATTTGTGTCCCCTCTGGACACTTATGATGTACACAGTGGTTATCTATGTATCTTACAGGTCCCCCTTTTTGGGCCTCACAGTTCTGTTTATGTATCTTGATACGAGCATGGGTATGCCCGCCTCGTCCATATATTGAGATTCTTCCTCATTCAGTTTTTGAGGTCATGTGTATGTCAGGTCCCCATTTTTTGGACCCCATTGTTATTATTATGTTATATCCTGATATGAGCATGGGTATGCCCGCCTCGTCCATATGATCAGATGATTCCTCATCCATTTTTGAGGTTATGTACTTTTAGTTCTTGCAGTTCGTTTGGGATCGTTGTTCCGGGCTTCAGTTTGTTTTTTCTCTTCTCCACACCCCAGGAAAACTATACATGACTTATGATGTCCATCGGCCATACGATGAGCTCCTACCCTCGCACATCAGGGGGCAATCTGTTAACACCCAAAAAGTGTTCACTACCTCATCTACCCCATTACATGGCTCATTTGTCCATTTTCCTACCATATTTCCCTTAAAAACCCTAAAAATCCCACTAAAAAGCCTCTAAAAGGCCTAAAATGCCTCCAAAAGGCCACAAAACCATCAAAAAAGCCTCAAAAAAGCTAAAAAACCCCTTTTTCCTCCAAAAATATCCAAATTCCTCTAAAAATAGCAAAAACCCTCTAAAAAGGGAATAAAAAATATAAAATAATGAGGAAAAGGAGGAAAAAACCCTATACAACTGACCTAAACCATATGGTTCCCAAAACCATGGGCCAGCACTCCACCACCAAAAAACTATAAATAGGTGATGGAGACCCCTTATTTCACATCCATAGTCATAAGTACCCTTACTCTGCCAAAATCTCTCTTGAAACCCTAGCTCACCCTTGAGCTACTTTCACCTTGAGAGCTCCTTTTGGCCCATTTCCACCATTGGAGAAAGAGAAGGAGCAAGTTGGAGCTTGGAGCAACCCTCTTGCAGCATTGCAAGAGCTTCACCAACCTTCACATTGGAGGTAAAATTAATACAAAAGCCATTCTTTACATCTTGTTTTTTCTATTTCATGCACATGTTTAGAGTAATTATATTTCTATTTTAGCATTTTAATTTACATTTACTGAACTGCTACTAAGGAGTCCCTTCTCCTTAGTAGGTGCTCATTTGCACAAGCTAGGGGTAAAACCCTAGCTACACGAACTGAACCAAATTCAACCATGGTCAACCATGGTTAACCATAGTCAACCATGGTCAGTCATAGTCAACCATAGTCAACCATGGTCAACCATAGTCGAGAAGAGTGAATTAGTCAACCAAATTCAACCATAAACAAACAAAATCAACCATAGTTAACCATGGTAAACCTTAATCAACTAAAGTCAACCATATTCAGCAAAAATCATCCATAGTAAACCAATAGTCAGTTATGGCCAAAGAAAGTCAACCATGGTTAACCATAGTCAATCGTTGTCAATTGCTCGACAAAATTCAACTAGAATTAAAGAAATTGCACCATAGTCAACAATAATCAACTATAGCCAACCTAAGTTAACCATAACCAACCAAATTCAACCATGGATTGAAATCAATAATGTTAATATTATTAATGGATTGAATTCAACCTTGAAGTCAACCTTGGATTGAAGTCAACCTTGGATTTAATTCAACCATGGATTAAAGTCGACCTTGGATCGAAGTCAACCTAATATTGAAGTCAACCATGGATTAAAGTCGACCTTGAATTGAACTCAACCTTGAGGTCAAACTTGGTTGAAGACAACCTTGCTTTCAAGGAAACTTTTGATGAATGCAACCTTATTGATTGAAGTCAGCCATGGCTCAAAGTCAACCTTGGATTGAAGTCAACCTTGGATTGAATTCAACCAAAGTCAATCAAATCCAACCATGGTCAACCAAAGTCAATCATAATAAAACAAATTGAACCATAGTCAACCAAAGTCAATCATAATAAAAGAAATTGAACCATAGTCAACCATAATCAAACAAATTCAACCATAGGAAACATAATTCAACCATGGTTGACATAGTTGACTATGGCTGATATAGTTCGACAAGATAATACATTAAGGAGCCAACTCATCCAATGACACGAGAATAATGGAGAACATTTTGCAGAATGGTTGGGCACTTAAGGAGTTGATCGCCTATAAAAGTAGCAGAGAATTGACTGTAAAGAGGTGGGGATCTTGAAGACAACCTTGCTTTCACGACAACCTGTGATGAATACAACCTTATGGATTGAAGTCATCCATGGTTAACCATGGTAAACCATGGTCACCATGGTCAACCATAGTCAACCATGGTTAACCAATGTCAACCATTGTCAACCATTGTTAACCAATCTCAACCATAGTCAACCATAGTGCGATACAAAGAGAGATTAGTCAACCATAGTCAACCATGGTTAACCATTGTGAACCCTAGTTGCATGGTTGACCATGGTAAACCATATAAATAATCTTAATTCCTTTCTAATTTGTTCATGGTTGACCATGGTTAATCGTGGTCCACTATGGTCCAGCATGGTCAACCATGATGGACCATAGTCAACCATGCTCAACCATAGCTAACCATAGTAAACCAAAAGTCAACAAAACTTGCCACATTGCATTGTCACAAAACCTACCATGTCGCATTCTACTATGTTTCACCATGGTTAAGGATACTACCTACTCCTTCTACTAATGCTAGAATATGACATTTTTACAAGTCTACTTCTCCCATTTGTCACTAACCTCTACTATGAAGGTTGAAGTGCTTGCAGAATGGTGCTACTCTGCCTGACCGAAGTGCGGCTAGGGTTTCCCTAGCCGTCGCTATTTGCAGTCGCCTGGGCTCACTGTAGCAGCCGCATAGGCTCGTTTCTGGTGGCTTTCTTGTAGGCCGTCGTCTCTGCGTTGTTTTTTGTAGATCGCGGTTCTTTTGGAGCTCGCTGTCGTGGTTGTATGGACGCAGAGGAGGAGCTTCTAGCCTTCATGGCCCTTTTCTAGTCCTCTTCTCCCAAGGCTTCCTCTCTTCCTACCAGCAAATTCGTGAAGAAGTTGGAAGAGATTGCCTCTGTGACTCTTTCTCCTTCGGATCCTTGTCAGAAAGCTCTGACCCTCTCAGAAAAATCTCTCATTGGAAAGTTTACTGGCCTCTGGCCCAACCCAAAAACAGTGGACCTATGTTTAACAGAGCATTGGGCTCCCAAGTTGCAAGGGCAGGTCTCTGTTTATGCTATCGGGAGGGGCTCTTTCATTTTCCTTGTCGTGAACAAAGCAGAAAGAGATCTAATCTTCTCTTTTTTCATGGGCTCAAGAGGTCTTTTCTTAGCTCCGTGGACTCTGGATTTCAATCCAGTTTTGGAGATCACTGCTACACCTGTTTCGATGAGACTTCCCCACCTCCCCTTACATCTTTGGGGGCATAGCTCTCTCACAGACATCGAAAAATGGGGCATTTTCTAGATTGTGCAGAACCAAAAGGGGGTCAGTTCTCCTGCGCTCTCATTTGTGTAGAGGTAAACTTGGAGAAAGGGATTCCTGAAGCGCTAAAGATCAACTTAGGAGATTGAAGCCATCTCCAACAGCTGGACTATGAGTAGATACCATTTAAATGCAGCTCTTGCCATGTTTATGGTTACTTCGCCAAGAACTTCCCTAAACTCTCAGAAACTCTTCATCCTGAAAAATCCCAAGCAAGAAAAGAAATAGATTTCTAGGATGTTAATAATCGACGACGAGCTCCTCGACATAAGGAATCTCAACTCTCATAGCAGATGGTTCAACCACAAGTAAAAAACCCTCTAGATGGTCCTAGTTCTCCTCGGACAAATAACAACAGCTTTCCAGTTTTGTAAGAATCCGAAGTTAAAGAACCTGAAGCACAGGTAGATCCCAAACAGTTTGAGACTAATCCAGTTTCTTCAGATCATATGGAAAAAGACAATCCTCCTTTGACCGCCTCACCCCCAAGATCAATTCCCCAAGGTTCCATGAGAGAGGCTCGGAATCTTGAGAAGGAGACTTCTGCTCATGCAGGTTTGGCTTCTCTAGTTCCCTCCACTACTACAGAGGGCACTTCGAATACTGTAGACTCTTCCGCTCCTTCTCCTCCTCTTACTAGAGGTCAGAAATCCAACAAAGAGCGGAGGGACAAAGAGGCGGATGAGAACATCTCTTTGGGATACTAGAAACGATTGGACCCCTTCCTTAAAGGGCATTTTATCTCCTCGCCCACTTAAATGTACCGTTTTTGTAGCTTGTTATGCTCCCAATTTGTAAGGATTTATTCTTGTAAGCAAGTTTTCTCTTTTACTCGGGATATCTCTAGAAGCATATGCGATTTGTCTCCCATGATATCAATAAAAGGGCTGACAATATTGTTAGAGGTCATCAGCCTTCTTTCACTTTGTTACTCCGTGTTCCTGGTTCGCGAGGGAGACCTTTTAATACAAAATTCTTAACCGTTTTTGTTAAAAAAAAATGTAAGTGAAAATAAGAAAATATAATTATAAGAATAATAAATGAAAATAATTTATAATGAGAATTCACAACTTTAATAATAATAATATATTTTTTTAATAATAATAATAATAGATATTATTATTATCGTCATTATTATTATTATGATTAGACAAACATATGCCACACTGCGACGTATTGTTTACAAGAACAATATATGTATACACAATAATAATTTATTATTATTATAATATTTGTTATTTTATAATAATAATAATAATAATAGTAATAGTAGTAGTAGTAAAAGTTGTTGTTATTATTATAATTAAATAATTATTATTACAAAATATTTAATTATCACTCTAAATTATTTATAATTTTTAAACATAATTATTTAATATTATTATTAATATTAATATAAAAAATATTAATAATATTAATATAAATATAAATAATATTAATATTATTTATAATTTATTTATTTACAATTTACAATTTATTAATATTAATATTAATAGACATATTATTTATAATTATTAATATTATTTATAATTTTTTAATATTCAACATAATTATTTATAATTTATTAAACATAATTATAAACGTAATATTAATACTAAAAGTCACGAAATATTCGTCGCAGGTCGACCATCAACTAGCAAGCCATATTAATATTAATAATATGGTTTATATATGTCGATTGGCGTATATCAACCCTATTTAAATTTTTGGCCATGGTTGATATACATCGATTGGCGTATATAAACTATATTATTAATATCAATATGGCTTGCTAGTTTTAATCAATCAGATCGACGAAATAGAAAAAGGTCTACAGACTTTTTCCATCCAAACGGGTGGGATTATTTGGTAAAACTTTTACGTGGTGGAGAACATGATGGTGATATTAACTTAAAATATCTGTACTTTTTCAGAAAAATATACTTACGTTTTTTTCTTTAGTATTCTTTTTAACTTTAACTGAATTTAAAATATTTTTTAATTTTCTTTATCAATTTTTTTTTGGATTTGTCATACATAGGTAAAAAATTTGAACTTGATTTGCATTATCATTAACCATAATCATTTTAATAAAAATGCATACTCTATACAAATATTGTAACTATTACAATATGTTTTGTTTTAATTATTTTATTTTATTAACAAATATTAAAAAACAAAATTGATGAAATTAATAAAAATGAAACTAGATTTAAAAGTTGTTCAAATTTTAATTATAATAAATATTAATGTAGTGTAATATATGTTTAAATTAGGAGAAAATTTTCCATATTCCAAAGTTAGTTATATTGTGGATCAACATCATCTAAGAAAACAAAACTTGGACACCTTAAATAATGAATTGGAGGTCCTAGATACATTCTAAAAACCACAACTTGTAACTACATCACAATAGATTCATTTAGCCCTAGATATACCAAGCACCAAGAAAGGGATAAAATCCCTTGGGGTGCAAACCTATTGTAAAGTGTGAAATTTGAGGAAGGGTTTGCACCTCAATGGATATGATCCCTTTCTACACTTGTTACATACAAAGTTCACATGGATCTATGATGGTTTTGTTATGGTCTTCCTCTTTCTAATTTTTTTATTAACATTCAAATTGTAACATATGTCTATAGATGCTCAAGTGGCATGTACATGGGAATATTTTTTGATCCCATAGGAAATCAAGTAATCAACTACATGTGGGATTAGAAATGGTGATAAATAGTGATCATCACTCAACACCTTACTATCCAATGATAGCCTTGTAAGCATCATTTCAATAATTAAAAAGGAAATGCATGTCTTTAAATATGTTCACTTCTTCCACATTTTAATCAATTCTCGATGAAGGGCGTATGTCAAAAAATGGGTGGTTAGTCTTTAACCTAATCCGATAAGGTTATTCATCCACTAAGTATTGAATTTCATTACTAGGACACATAATGCAGGTCATAAAATCCGCATGCAATGAAGAGACATAACATTAACCATAGCCCCAATCACACACATATTGTTGTATTGCTTGCTTCAAGGTTATGAATCCATGAGGAATTGTTGGTATTACCATATGGGATTTTTCCCCACAAAGTCAAACTATGATGACTATGACCTATAGGGGTTGGGTCATCCTTTCATGCCTAGTTCTTATTTATGGGTTCTCTTGTGTTGAAGGTCTTCATTCAACATGTTTGGATATGTCAGTGAGATTCATTTTCCATTTAGGAACCATAGAAAGCATGGTAAGGGAAGTTGTGTCTAGTCTATAAGCATAGTCTCTAGTAAGTTTGTTCCAAGCATCTCATAGAAATTGTATTTCTCGGTATTTTAATTCAAATTGATGTCATTATTGTGGTAATAAGAATGGTTGTTTTAGTGTGGGAAAAAACCTTTGTTGGGTCATTTGTGTTATGACACTAAACACAAAGGCTCAGACTCTATTTTGTGTCCACCCTAAAATCTCAAATAGACTTAAATTAAAGCTTTGTATCTCAATTCTAGAAAATTTACACTCTTAATTGTGTTTATATTTGGGAAACTTGGATGAACAACCTCCCAATTGTCGAAAGGATATTGAAGAAATTGAGAAATTCCTTAGGAGACGAAAAAATCTCATAAATGGAAACATGACCACAATCTTTTCTGTCATTGCGAGGACTTATGAATTGGAACACCAATAGACTTCATAGAATGTTATTTTTTGTCAATGCGAGGACTTACGAATTGGAACACCAATAGACTTCATAGAATGTTATAATGACAAACATAACGGTCAAGCAGAAGATTCAATTGTAGGATGTTGAAGAAGAATTTGCTAAGGTGCATCGTGGTCATTTATCTAAGAAAATATTAAGCCTTAACAATAAAAAAACAAGAGAACTTTAGTGGGTTCATATCCATTAGAATTTAAGGAGGAAGATACTATTCATCACCTTCAGAAGGGAATTGATATATATTTAGCAAGATTCACTGCCCTTAAAACATGTCCGAGATGATTCCATGAGAAATTGTGCTCATTCCTAATTTTGTTTTAAATTATGTTTTGCAAATATATTTGATTGCTTAGTACCTTTTGTATAATTTATATGGTAAAATGTAATAGGCCTAGATATACTATAATAAGAGGCACAATATATTGTCCCCACATTTGGATTATCCATGTCAATCTATCCTAATTGATGTGGCTACTTAATTATGGATTTTGGTGGGACATACCATGCATGGAAGCACCCGTCCTGTCCCAACCCTCTCTTAATCAAGGTTCATATCCTGGCATTAATGCTCAGTTACGAGCCATCTACAATTCTGTAGAGCTCCATCGATTTGGTGCTATTGTTTATATTCTCTCCCCTGTGCAAGCTTTGATGGATCCTCATGGTCGTTCGAGACAAACTGGTTTGGATAATTTCATTAGGTGATGGCTTCTAGTTTGGAAATGCTAGTATAAGCATCTTCCTTGGTCTACTACAAATGTGTTCCATCCCAGACTTCCACCCTGGTTGGCTATCTCCCCCATTTTTTTGTTGAATTCCCACTCCTGCAGTCATCAAAAAACTCTAGTTTGGCACTCTTGAGATCCCTTTTTCACTATGGTTCACTTCAAGATCACTCAACAAAAGACTTTGAATGGACCTATAAGGACCCATAATCCAATGGCCCTGAAGGATATGGAGAATTCCCATGGTTTATTTGAAAACAAGGTTAATAAGTAGGCTTGAGAGCATCTTGGACACCTAGAAAGACGGGCACAAATTAGTCGAGTCTTCTAATATGCGAATAAGCTTAGAGATGAGCTTTGAGGGATTGTGGAACACTTGGGATCCACTATGACTCACGAGAATTCCTACACTCCCTCTTTGGGCATGCTATGGAATATGAAATCCCTACTCGGACTTGCCTTGGACAACTATGTGACTAGTATATTTCATGAGAACCAAGGGGAGGTCTTGTTGGATGCTTGATTGGACCAGCCGGAGGATGACATAAGTAGGCTTGCTCGGTACCAAGTGACTACAGATGAGAATATTAACTCCAAATTTGATAACCTGGACAAGGATGAAAGGGGATGGACTCTAGTAGTACCATCCATTCCCACTCCCTGGTTGAGCATATGGTTCTTGGTCATTGCTCACATGATGGATTTCCAGCTACTCGTGGTGCCGTCAAGAAGTAAAATCCATATTTTGGTTCCCCTCTCATTCATGTTTCAGATGATAAATAGTGATGTTATTGATTTTTTAGGTCTGCAAATAAATTTAGCTTTAATTTGGAATCCTACAAACTGAGTAACTTTCAAATTCTCTTTTTTTGCAAATCTTGGTTATAACCCCCAGCCTGTGGGGGGAATTTTGTTAAGACTTTCTCAGACCGGTAACTATTAGGATGCTTGAGTTCTTCCATAAGCCTTATCAGTATAGGGATTATTTTTATTTTTATTTTTGTTATGCAAACACTCAGAGAGGTCGGTTGCTCTGCTTTATATATGTACATAGATTTCTTCTTTCTAGTTTAACATAGAATCAAACTTTACAAAAGAAAAAAAGATGCACAATATACTGACCTTAGAAAGTTGTACAAATGCTTGGTATAATTGCCATAGCTTCCAGGTAAGTGCATGAAGTTGGTGGACCCTTTAGATGTAATCACATTTCAAGAAAACATGCTCATGTTATTGTACCAAGAGGCACTTTCTACAATCAAGTTTGGTGAGACCCAAGTTAGTGAAATGTGTCACTTCTATAATGCTAGTATGACACACACACACACACACACACACCCACACACACACACACACACACACACACACACACACATATATATATTAAACCAAACACATGTCAGCTCCGAGTTTAATTGTCTTCATTGTAAAACACACTTATATAACTATATATCAAATTTCAATTTCAAATTTGATTGATGCATCTTCAATCTCTTAATCAATTGATAGAGGGAACCTTAGATACTAAATAATCTTTTCATAAATAGTTATAAGACAACTAAATCTCTATGTATTAGTTAGTCTTGCCTCGATTTGGTCTACAAGAGAGACATATATTCAAAGCATAATTGTTATATATATCTATATCTATATCTATATCTATATCTATATCTATATCTATATATAACATTGGCTTGCATATCAAGAATAACTATTTTAGAGTCCTAAGGCTTGATGAAAAGTTTTCCTATTTGTAGGATTTATGTGTTATCATTTAAAACATGATTCTAAATTGGAATAGTTGGAGAGTGGACGATTATAATGAAAAATATATTGGATTATGTATTGGTAAGTTAATAATAGAACACCGACTTAGACATTATTTTTTGATAAATAACTATTTTACTTCATAACTAATTCATCATTGCAATTTTTGCCTATTTGTAGGATTTATGTGTTGTAATTTACTACACAATTCCAATTAATTGGAAATAGTGTGTGACTTGATAATTATAATGGAAATATATTAGATTATGTGATCTTAAGTTAATAATAGAACATTGAGTTAGATATTAGTTTTGTAATAATTGAAAATGAATCAATAATGGGGCAACTTGCAATTATTTTACTTCATAACTAACGAGTATAGATCAATTTTAACTCTATCTCTATCAAGCAGCCAGAGGGATCAAATCCCTTGAGGTGCAAGGAATTTCTCAATTTTAGAACTCGTTAGTGCTTGATAGATCTAAATTGAAGATGGACCTATTCCGGTTGATATCAATAATGCACTCACATTTATAATAACTAAGTATGGGAATCTCCAAACTAGGAAGTCTACTTAACATGTAGGCTAGGAGAAAACATTGCACATTCATTTATGGAAATAAAAACCACACACGCATTTGTTAAGTCATCCTCCTAAATAGAACATGCACATGATTTATTATTTATTAATTACAAATTGCGTGCACAAGTTCTAGTTCATGGCTTACAAATAACATGTGTGATTTGTAAGCCATGGATTACAAAATTCACGTGTGATTTATACTTCATGTATTCGAAAATGTTATGGTGATATATTATTTTAAAAATATTCATTGTTCCATCACGACATATTTTTGGTCAAAACTGTATTAAAAAATATAATGCTACAAGAAACTATCAGGAAAACAACAATTGTAATGTTTTTTCATCATAAGTTTATGATTAAAAGAGCACCAAAAACAAGTTATAAAGATCGATTACTGTGAGAATGGGAAGCATACAGTCTAATAGAATCATAATATCAACAAGAAAAATAGTCTTTTGTAATCATCGAAGAAATTAGAGAAAAAGTAAGGGAAGTCACGGTGAACAAGATGCATCCAACAAGAAATGCTTTAATTCTAATCACAATAGATGTCACAAGTCTTTATACCAATTCACAACAGAATAACCATAAATATTACACAAAGGAGTCCTATTTTCTACATCAATGGATAAAAAATCACCTCATGGACCTAGTCAAGAAGTAAAGCGTAGATGCTTATCAAATGATCTTTCAATTTTGACTTTAATTCATCCTCAAAAAATATACCACCATTTAAAAATCAAGTTGATGAGAAAGAACGAGCAATTTTGGCTTATTTTACTTGTACAATTCATGAAATTAGAGATTCAATGCATGTAGAGCATTCTAGTAATGATGTTCCTGGGTCCAACCTACTGTTGAACAAGTAAATATTTAAATGAGACCACCCATGCGGATTTCCAACCACTTCCATTTAGCTAGTAGAATGGGAATGAAGGTCCATAAACTCCTGGTGATTCGTCATAGCCTCTTGGTGATATTTTCCATTCTACAGATGAAGCTTCCTTATCTCAACTAACCTAGTGTGTCAAACACATCCATGTGGATGAAACTTTCCCTAATTCCCTTAAAAGGTGATTTATCTAAATGGAATGTTACTTATCAAACTTGACAAGTAAGTTATAAATACTTAGAGTCAAAATGTGATGGAGACAAATGTAGCTTATTTTTATCTTTGTGAAAATCTAGGTCTTTTCTTGTTTGTAGAAAATAGTTAGGTATTGATGTAGTAAATTATTATGGTCCAATTAGTCATATTGTCAAAATCCTAGTAGATGCTTTTTCATAATTGGTAAGAGAATCCATTCGAAAGATTGAAATCATGTGGTTTTTTGGGTATTATCACAAGCAATTGTAAAAAAATAATACAAGAAGCCTTCATTTGTTGAATCCTACATCGAAACTTGTTAAGTTGAAAGTCAAGACCCTAAGTAAGTATTGTGTTAGAAGAGAACCTGTTGACACAACTGGTCAGACAAATGTTTGGGCCTCCATTGGTAGCTTCTTGCATTCCGACATGAATTAATTGATGTGATTAAGAGACTAGTGTAGATTTTTTGACATGATAACACTAAGCCTTCTTCAAACTAGATGGATGTACTAAAATTCAAAAGGGTTTGTAGTGACTATGAGCCACAAATTAAAAAATTTATTGACAAAAAAAAATAGAACTATATGGCATATTCAAGAATGAACACAAGGAATTTAACTTAAGTTAAAGATCTTCTAAGAAAACAAAACCTTGGTATGTTCAAATAAACACACTCAACACTTTTTGTTGCAGATATCACATATAATATGGTTATCGTTATGACATATTTATAAATGTTTGTCATGTTTTTCATACTAACTATGTGTAGGATCTCTCAATGATAATACAACTGAATTTATCAAGTGACTTCATTCATAAAATCATGAGTAATAATCTAGAGGGACAAACATATTATGAAAAAACTTATATAGATGGGACATGCTTCAAGTATGGTGGAATATATTTATTGATGCAATGCATTCATGAGAGTGAAGATTGCAATTTCATGAAAATGATGGTAGACATGAAAGGATCCAAATACATCACTTATGACATAATCCTAGGGAAATAAAGCAAAAATATACAATTGGTTACATCCCAGGACAATAACTATCTCTAACTTTTCATTTTGATTTTCTTTTAAACTTTACTCATGAACATAACTTATGTCGATACCATTTTTTTCCACCATGTACAAGTCAACCATTTCATCAAAGAATTTTTTGAAAATATGAAACAATATATTCATGATGTCCACCTAGCTCGATGGTAGGATGAGCAACTTAGAATTTGCAAATATACATTTCTCCTTGATACTATAATTTGAGTGGTGTATTTTTCTAAGAACCACACTCTCCATCCCCAAAATTTGATTCAAAGTCAATACTATCATTATGGGTATGTTTCTTCCAAGGTCCATATCACATATAAGCAAAGTCTAGATAATAGTGAAAAGAAACAAGAAATATTTGAAGGAATATCAATCCTATGTAAGTAATGATAGGTTCCATGACTTCCATTATGTACGTCATTTCTTCCACTTGGTCTATGTTCAGTTGAAGGAGATAAATATGAAAATGGAGCAACACTAGTTATGGTGGATGTGCTACTTAGTTTAAAAATTCCCACATATTGCAATGGTTGAGTTCATTGCACAAAAATTACAATGTGTCACATATGTGGAACTATTTTTAGACTAGCCATGGTAAATCAGAGCATGATAGAGTTGGTGCATGTGTCAAAATAACCCTATGCAGAGAGAAATTGCAATTATATGCAAATTCCCCTATTCAAGATGCTCAATCAATAGTTATTTAGTGCACATTAGTAATGGGAGAGGGATAAAGAGTGCGAGTAGAATCAATAAGGAAAATACACGTGAATAGATTTTGTTGGGAGGTCACCAAGGTAGATCATTCACATGCATGGAATGAAAGAGTGTGCCTAGGACTCATGGTTTTCACTTAGTTCAAATGTTTGACAACCCTATATTTGAAATATGGAAAAGAAAACCCGCTTGCTTCTTCCCCCAATGTAAAGATCATGACTAGAATGGATATGAATCATTAGATTGGGTTCATGGATTGGATTATGTATGAATTTCAATTGATCTCATGCATTGGATTGTGTATCACTTTCACTTTATCATTGTGTAATTTTTGATCTATCCCAATTAGAGGAAGACCATTCATATATTTTGGCATATTTTGATCATGTCTTAAATCTTGTACAGCCTTGTATGATATAGATTTATCCTAATCCAAAATGTTAATCACATGTACCTATTCTCATGTTAAATGTATTAAGGATATTAATTGTCTATATTGTTGTTATCATTTTTCTCACATGCCAACAATTTTTATTTACTACAAAACCTAATCCAATTCATCCACAAACTGCATAAAACTATAATAAGGATGCTTCCACAATTAACTGGAGCATTCCAGAGCTATAAGCTATCACATAACAACAAATAACACACAACAAAGATAAAATTAACTCAGAAATTATGCCTTACCCTTGATGGGAAAGCAAGATACAAAACTCAGTCCATTGAAATTCCTTATGCACCCACAACCCTCAGGAACTCAAAGAGGTGTTGAAAAATCATAACGAAAGACAAGACATGTATAGTGACTTTCTCATAACCTCCTTTTATACAATGCTCAATGGAGGTGGGTAATAAATCCTCCACTAACTCCACTTTCCTACAAAATACCTTTCTGCATTTTTACCCCAATAATTTTCCATTATTACATTCAACTACCCATTTTTTTGTCAAGACCATCATTTTGAGATAAAATGAACTTGGTTGCAGTCACACGCAATTGGGACCCAACAATCCATCGACGTTATTCATTGAATCATCCTTGATTCAACCAAGGATAGCTACAATCTGAAATCACACATGCATGTAGCTATCTAATGACCTCATCTTTCCACTACCTCATCACTTTGGCACGAGCTCCTTACTCTAGTGCAGGATCGTCAAACCTTTCTATGACCTTCTCACTCTAGCACAGCATCTTCAAATGAGTGTAGCCTACTCAACCTATCACAAAATAATCAACTCAGCACAATGTCCTCAAACTCATCGCAACATCGTTATGATAACATTTGTATTATGGATATCCCTATGGACATCAACCCATCTTAGTGGAATGCCTCAAATACTATTGTAGGAAAACCCTATGTCTAATAGGAATCGAGGTTATATATGTGGTTGACCTTGATCAACTATCTCTAGAAACATTACCATCACATGTGTCCTCATCTATCTCATAATTCATCACCGTCATCCTCTAACTTTCAGATTTTTTCCTATGATAGAAATCCCTCATGCTCCATCTTACAACTCATGACATCTGCAAAGTCCTCACGAATCTTTAGATTTTTGTCATTTGAAAACACAACTCATCAGATGCTCGACTATCACATCTGAAAACACAACTCCTCATCTACAAAATCTTACAGTATCACTTCCTGATTGAAACCCTCTTTTGTTGCACTCTCAACCTCTATTATTTCTCACATCCTTAACTCAGTTGCATGACTACCTCTATC
Organism: Larix kaempferi; assembly: GCA_027924585.1. Lineage (NCBI taxonomy): Eukaryota > Viridiplantae > Streptophyta > Pinopsida > Pinales > Pinaceae > Larix > Larix kaempferi. The sequence continues at coordinate 56,370,741 of BSBM01000510.1, forward strand.
CACATTTACTCATAACTAATAACTCATTGCTAAAAAAATTGGGCATAAACTTTATCTACAATCTCCAAAACAATCCATTCCATCAATAAGATAGAGAAACCACTAGGGTGATCAAGCCTGATAATTACACTGAGGCATAGTCATCCCAAGATGAAATAAATATATTAGGAGAACTTGCAATTGGAAAGAAGATGCACCCAATTTTTCACACCAAGTGTGGGTCTTCCACACCCTTCACAACCAATTACATCATAATGCTAAATTTATTTTTCCAAAAATCCATGGTTCTCTAAATATATAGTTTCAAAGGCCCATCTACACTATGACCCATACACATTTAAACTTAATGACAAAACAAAGTTGTGATCCCACCACAAAGTGCTCATTTGAAACTCCTACAAGGAATTAGGCGCAATAACACTATGTATTTATTATATCACTACATCATGAAGTGAGGGAAAATCATTATATTAGCCTAGCAAAATTAAAATTAAATATGCTAGAATAATGAATCTTCCATAAGGCCTAATTGCTAAAATCGAATGTTTTCACAACCCCAATTTATAATACAAAACCTTTGGTGTCCCTTTCTCATAAAATATTAGCCATACATATAAGATCAAATCGTGTTGTAGCTAACCATACAATAATCAAAGCATTGGTCAAGAAGAAATACTTTTGGTAATCTGACATGGCATAACTTATGAGAATCACCAAGCCGTGATACCTTGAGATATGATACTAATTTCTTGCAAGTTTGAACCATGTGGTTAATTCTTTGGTAACAGAGTGAGTAATAAAATTACATTGCACTACCCAACCATAACTGAAAAGGGGTAGACATAAAAGAGCCTCAGATGAGATTCATTACACATGACTATGTTTCTCTTTTGCTCATTTTTGACATCTACTGTTGCTCTCTCCCCAATTGTTAAGAACCTGAAGATTTGTATTTGGGAAAAGGCACCTTGCATATTGCAATGACGTTGAAGTCTTCAATGATAATATCATAATTCCTTTTGACATACTTTGGGGATTTCCCAGTAACCATAGAAGCGACATTATGCCAACGGTTATGCGTTTCATTGTCATAGATACCTAATTCCTTTTCAAACTATTTGTTTTACTCAAAAGTCCATTTTGGTCTGGAGTATTACTGGAAGAGGGCCTTCCCAATGAAGAAGCAAATTGATCAACCATATTACTCTTTGGTTTAGTACTAATACCTTCGGGTATAATAATTGCAAAGGAAAATTTTACAAATGGACAAGAATCCTTCACTTGGGTATGTTCTACCAACCTTTCAACTACAGTAACAAGAAACTAACAGAAGGGCCAACTTAGGTTCCGTGTGAAAAAAAAAACTCCCAACTTATCAAACAATCTAGAATAAAAGATAGAATGCATTGAATTCAATAATATCCTAGATAAACCCAAGTTACAAATTATTCTTTAAGACTATATACAATTCCAAAGACAATGCAAAAACCCAATTATTATAAATTCTACAGAGCATATAGAGAGGTTTGGAATTCAATAGAATTCTGCTACATATTGTGGGAATTCAAGAGAATTATGTTACACATTGAGAAGGAACCCAATGAACAGATACAATACACAAATGCATTTAAAATAAAAAAACATAATACATCAAATTTATGGTAAAAGAAAATTTAAAGAGCTAAAATCAATAACATATCAAAAAATTGAAGGTTGGAGATAGAGATATTAAACAAAAAGAATGTGAATACGAGCTGCGGCTCTGCAAACTTTATTGATAATCAATGAATACCTACATCGCAATTACAATGAACTTGAAGGCATGCATTTATATGCATGTTACATGCTAAAACCCTATGCTAACTCATGCATGCATGCTAATCAACTAAAGTCAACTAAACTTCTAATAATAGAACTGAGCTACTAATTGAGACTTAGCCAGAATTAATTATAGTTTTTAATGCTCCCCCATTATTACAACCACTAATTGCTTCAGTTTTTACAATGACTAAGTTATATCTATTAATTTCAAAAATATATGTTGTCAATGGCTTTGTGAATATTCCATCAAATTGATCAATCGATTTTCAATGCTCTACATGAACTTAACCATTGTTTACAACTTCTCTTATGAAATGATATATGAAATCAATGTGATTTTTATTTTGGTGAAATACATGGGTTTTGGATAGAGCAATTACTGAATTGTTGTCACAATAAATTGTTGTTGGTCCCTCTTGTTTTTGTTGAAGACCATCCAAAAATATGCATAACTAAACTGCTTGACATGCTATTGTTGTTGCTACAACATATTCAGGTTATGTTGATGAAATCGTCACTATGGGTTGCTTCTTAGATTCCCATGAAATCACCCATGAAAAAAGATGAAAAACATGACTTGAAGTGCACTTCTTGTCATCCAAAATTTCTACAAAATCACTATCAGTATAACCTGTCAAAATATCATACTCATTGTTTGAGTATAAAATGCCATAGCTTGACGTCCTTACAGATTCTTTTGCCAACTTGCCAATTTGAGTCTTTGGAAGACTCCATGAACTTGGAAATCAAGCTAACTGCATACATAATATCTAGTCTAGTCATTTTGAGGTACATGAGTCTTCATGTACGAGTCTCTTATAAAATGTAGGATCTACATTGGGACCTTTGTCTTTTTTGCTCAACTTTTTACCTATTGCTACTAGTGCGGGTGTTGGTTTGAAATTAACCATTCTCAACTGCTTGATCACATATTTAGCATATTTATTTTGACAAATAAATATACCTTTTTTTATTGTTCTACCTCTATGCCAAGAAAGAATTTCATCAAACCTAGATCTATCATCTCAAATTCTTTCTTCATAGCTGCCTTGAATTCATCTACTGAAAGATTAACCTATAAATATCATATCATCAACATATAAAAAAACAATCAAAATATGTCCATGTTAATTTACCTTTGTATAAAGTGTTGTTTTGTTTCTACTTCTCCTAAATCCATTACTGATCAAAAAAGAATCAATTATGTTGTACCAAGCTCTTGGAGCTTGCTTGAGCCAATATAGATCTTTATTCAACTTGTAAAATTTATCTTCATGATATTTTATTTCATCTCCTTGTGGCTACTACACGTAAATTTCTTATTTAAGAATATCATTCAAGATGCTGACTTGACATTGTTATAGCCAAAATTGGCACTTCTTCGTCCATGGTGACACTTATATATTTTGGTCGCATGATGACAATTCATGAGATTACTGTGAGTCACAAAAAGGAAATTTATGGATGGAAGAGCCATATTTTGGACTTTATATGGATTTCATCACCTAATTCTTGGCCCACTTGATAGATAGGAACCTTAGGAACAATTTTGGAGACCAAAACTTCTCCAGAAAACCCCCAGAAAAGGTTGTTTTTGACCATTTTTGCACAAAAGCGTAGCTGGAAGGCTCTTAACCCGTGGGTTTTCCAAAAAGCCACAGGTTGCACATGGTAAAGTCCCAGGTCACCCACATGTTTTCCATTTCAATGTCAAGGGTACCTCATCAATACTTTAAGAAAATATAAAATTGCGAAAAATGGTTGGTTTGGGTGGTTTTGGAACCTCCTCTTTTGGTTGTAACTACTTCCTCTTCAACCCTATATTCTTCACTTGCTATAAGATAGGCAGAGGGACCATGAAAGGGGATCAATCCCATTATAGTGTTATGATAGAGGAATTGGGATTCATATCCCCCTCACTTTTTCCCTAGTTTCTCATAAACCCTAGAATATTTGATCAGAGGTTGGGATCCTTGGAGAAGAGAAGCAGGCGACCTTGAATCTAGGTATCATGAAGTGCCATGACTGAAGGAAGATATAATTTGATGTAATTTCTCCCTGCATTAATAAATATTGGACATTCTTCCCTTTCCAAATAGATTTGGTCATGTATGTTTCAGATCTGATTACAATTTGATGTTTCATTCTCTTATAAATATCAATCTTTTATTTGTATTCAAATTGGTTTTAGGAAGGCTTTGTTGAATGTTTTTGTAGGTTGTTGCAATGGAGAGCAAGAGGAGAAGCTTGTATAAACCTTCTAAATAAGGTACACATTATTCTAAACCCTTATCTCCTTGCTTAATAATTGTACTTGCATAACCTTGTATGTCTTTCTTTTACCCCAGTATGTTGATAGTCTCACCTTTGCTATAGGAACATTTTCCCTAACAACAGAATTGGCGACTCTACTAGGGACAATCCTATTTGCTCTAGGGTATCCAAGGTAATTTTTTCCATTATATTTGAATTTTTGAGTTTAATTTCATGTTAGGACCAATCGTTAAGCTTTGTTAGACCCTTCCTTGCTCAGTTTTGAGTTGGATTTTCGAATTTTTTTTTTACTTTTCTGCATACCCGTGAGTTCTGGTACTCACAATCCCGGGTCTGAGACAAATTTGTAGGTTTACACCTTTCCACCTGCGGGTCCCTCACATTTGTACCCTTTTACACTAGTGGTTACCTCTTTTTCATGATTTTTTCAATTTTGGAGCTTTGTGGGGGGTTTTGATTGCATTTTTGGGAGTCCTTGGTGACCTTAGGTCTGTGTAGGACCCCTTGGAAGTAGTGCCGTGTCTCTTGATTGATCTTAATTTTATTTTTGGGATATTTTTGAAGCAATTTGTGCTTGTTTGGAAGAATTTGGGGCTTGTTGACCCAAGTTGGGGGTTTGTGAACTAGTTTGTTTTTTTTACCCTAATTTGAGTCTAATTGAACCTACTTGCTCCAATTTTACTATATTTGGAACCTATTGAGTCTATTTGACCCTATTTGTATCTATTTGAGTGAAGTTTCTGTTTAGATTGGTTTCTTTTCCTTCCTTATTCTTTTGGTCTCTCTTTTGTATTGAAAGTTCAAGTGTTTTTTCTGTGATTTAAGACCTTGATTGCACTGTTTGTGTGCAGACCTAGCTTTACCAAACCATATTTATTAGTGTGATATTTGGATGCTTTCACTGTTTAATAAGGAGATCTGAAATATTTTGCTTTTTCTTTGGTAGTGTGTTACTTTGAGTTTCATTTTTGTTCTCATATTGAAAAAATAAAATAAAAAATTGGTTCATTTTATAATTTAGTGTTGGTAGAATACTTTGCAAGTGGCGTAAAGGAGTTAGGAGTGCTTTGCATAAAAAAAAACAAGAAATTTATTTTGCATAGCTAGTTGTTTGAGTAGTTGCATGCTTAGGTTTTAAGTTTGATTTTGCACATTAGACTTTACATTTTTATCATTTTCATTATAAAAGACCAAAAATGGCATTAGATAAAAAAATTGCACATGCATTCCAAATTATATTTGCAGGACTTGCATTTTAAATAAATTGAGAGTGACAGAGTGCATATTTGTGGTGATTAAGTGATTCATGTTTCAGTTAAAGGATATATTTCTTTAGTTGCACTTGTTTTACTTGTTCTGAAAGCTTTGAAAGTACATTTTTAAAGTAAGCAATCAGTAACTTGGATAGGATCTTAGGTTTTATTCTAGTTTATAAACACACCTAATAGATTAAGTAGGATTGTGGAGGTAGGGAGTTGTGAGTTAACTCCTCCACAATTACTCGGACTTGTCAAAACATAGGTGTCATTCTTTTAGGGATAAAATCCATCTTTCTAGAAGGTCAACCGGGAATCTCCACTCACACCGAAGTCATGAATGAGGTCATGCGAGATTGAGTAGAGGAGATACCCCTCTGATATTCAATTAAGCACCTACTAGGATCGGTGCATGTATGGGGACTTATTAGTATCTTTTCATGCTTTTGAGTTTTGGGATTTTTTACCCTGCACATGTGCATTGATTCAACCCGCAATTATCCCCCTAGGCCCTCTCTACAAGGTTGGTATCCTTAGTATCTAGAATCTAGGACTCATACACAGGTGATGGTGGAAGACTATTTCCACTGTACCTAGGAAAAACGTGGGAGGAGACACTGTGAAGCTCTTTGGGAAGGCGGCTGGTGATTCAAACGCTTGGCCCCAAGGTGGTTGTATTGTGGACCCCAGGTAACTGACCTTGATTTATTCACTGGTTTGTTCTGGGCCCTTATCATCTTAGAATTTCCTTTGGAAGGCACCTGTTTCCTTGTTTGACATCTTTCAACAAATTTTTAGTGTGTGTTGTTTGATTTTTATTTTTGTATATTTTCTTCTTAGTGTCTTCTGCGAGCCATCATAGTCGTTACACCACCGCGTAGATCCAGAAGGATTCAAGCACGATATCCTAAAAAGAGAGAATTCCCTGCACCGAGGAAAATAATGGATTACCCTGATCCACCCCCTCAAGTGGCAGAAGAGGAAAACCAGGAACATCAAACAGAACAACCAGTAAAAGAAAACAGTTCTAGCTTAGATGAGTCTGAGACACCTTCCAATGAAGGACACTTTAGAGATACTAAGGAGCAATTTCATAAATTCCAGAGAGTCCATTCTCCTCAGCTTGAAGAGAATTTAAGTCCCATTGAAATTGGGGACCTCTCAGATCCATCTGGACTTTTGAACCTGCCACAAAGTCCTAGTTTTGTTGATTTAGCTGGTATCATCATTCCTAATCCTTTGTCTAGGAAGTTCAATATGGAAAATTGTTGAAATATTGTAACTTCTAAGAATATTATATTTGTATTTTATAATTCCAGAGATGTTTCATTCCTCCGATGGGACTTTGTCATGTATCTGAAGATGTTTATTCCTCCGTGGAGAATGTGGTAACTTGGGTTATTAGACTTACCTAGTGGGGTTGGCCTAAAGTTAGTTGTAATGGGCTGTTTAATCCAGTGGTTGAAGTTGGGGCCGACCTAGCTTGTGTAAAAGACAAGTCGGAGTTGTGTATAAATAGAGGAGGTGTGTTCCTCATTTAACACACACTACACTCACTTGTGATTGGTGCATAGGTGAGGGAGATATCTGCTATGGAGGAGAAGGAGCTCATGTCTAGGGTTTACATCTTTGTATTTGTTGGTCATCTATATTGAGGAAGCTTTGCTGGGTTTTCTACACCATGAGGGTTTCCCAGGATAAATCTATGTCTCTTGTGTTTATCCTGTGCTTGTTGTTCTTTTAGTGATCTTGTATATGCTATTGTTGTGAAATGGAATGTAATGCTGATATTTTATATCTTAGCATATTAAATCTTAATATGGTATCAGAGCTAACCTGAAGGAAGGAAAGGTATGGCACTTACGACACTTGCTTCACTTGCGACAATTTGAAGGTTAGGGTTTTATATAGAAAAAACCACTCATCGTGGAAATTTTACTATAAATCCATTTTGGCGAAGGTCCAGGATCCGAAAACTTTACAGGTCGTAGATAACATCCCCATGTATCTTGTACCCAATGAACATCCTCTAATTGGTTGTAATTTGTGATTTATGATTAGTACAAGTTAGGGTTTCGGCCTCTTCCAGATCTCAGTCATAAATAGGTGACCTGGGAAAAAAGGTCACAACTTGGGCTAGGAAGCTCCAAATGAAATTTCGTAAAACGTGATAGGTAGAGACAAGAATTTAGTTTCTCAGGTAAGGTATTTTAGAGGCCGAAGGTCAACCAATGACACTTGGAACGATGTACAAGTTCACTCTCCTGTTTTATCCCATAAATAGGTCATGTTGCGACACTTGGCATAACTCTCTATCAGAGAATCCAATTGAGGTCAAACCTGTGGGTTTGGAAAGCTGATAGTTTAGGGTACCATAAGAAGAATTTTTAGACCTTGTGGATTCACAATTTCAGAGATGCACCATAAAAAATCAGGTGTATATTTTTGTCAAAACATAATTGTTTTCTGAGCACCTTCATTCTTGGCTTATCACTGCTGCGAGAATTTAGGGTTTTGGAGAAAGTTGGAATTTTTGGAATCGGAGTCCATGGATGAATGCTACTCAGAAAAATCAAAATTTAGAGATCAAGATCGAAATTTTTGGTTGGTCAGAAGGGTGGGCTTGATCAAACCCTAGTTCGGGATTTTGATCGGAAAGGTGGAAAATTAGGGCTTCTACAAAAGTTGGAATTTTTGAAATCTGTGACCATGGCTAGAATCTCCTTAGAAAAATCAAAGTTTAGAGCTTTGGATTGACCCTTTTGAATGGGTAGAATGGTGGGATTCATCAAACCCTAGTTCAGGATCTTGTCCAGAAGATCCAGAACTTTCAAAGGAAATTTTGAGGAGTCAAATTTTGGAGATTTCAAAATTGAAGTATGCTAGCTTGATTAGCTCAGCAACGCACATCTTTCCATCCATTCAAAAATTTGAAATTCAAAGTTTGAATTTTTAGGGTTTCTCTGACAAACCCTAATCCAGCTCCAGATCTAGTTTCAGCAAATCGAAGAGGATTGGGTTAAAAGCAATCCTAACAAGTATGACTTGAGGAGATACAGGTATATGTTGAAATCTGTTCATGGTTAAGTTTATAATATGCTTGTCTTCATATTATTGAGGTTAGTACAATCTTGATTAATCTTAGAATTGTCTTATCACCCTAGTAAAATTATGAATGCATGTGAATGATAGAAGACATTCTTTGATCAAGGTTATATGATTGTACTAATGCACCTGTGGTGTTGTATGAGGATGATGTTGCCTGCTAACAAAAGACAGGTACATCAAGAAAGACAAGTCAAGTTCTATGACCATGATGACATAAAGACAAAGACTTATCCATAGTCTTTAGAAACTCTACTTATGAGGTATGTATGATTTATTTCTACTATGCTTAACTTATGAGGTATGCAGATTACTATCACAAGGTCTCTAAAACATTGAAGAGAATAAAGATATTGTTTGTGTATGTTAGACATAACTCAGCATGTATACTAATCCAGGTATGTTTTCGTATGTCAAGTTAGAATCCTGCTTTGTGCTAGGATCTTAGTATACCCATGTATTGAATGATCATGACCATACATATTCAAGATTTCTTAGAATCATAATGTTGTGATAATATTGTGTTTATACTAATGAATGTATGATTATGTATGAGATCATGATGATGACACTAGTGCACACTTAAGCATGCATAGTGGTCAAGTATGGATAGAAGCTCATGACATGGAAGGGAAGTAGAGACCAAGAAGGAAGAAACCTCACAAGAAATAAAAAGATAACTATTTGAATTGTTATTTGAATTACTGAATAGTCTATGATATTGCTTGTAATAGTTGTATGCATATTTGTATTCCTAGAATATATCATGCATAGTGTGAGCATTCATATAACATTGAACAGTATACTACTAATATGCATATGATTGGTAAGTTGGAAAAACATTCCATTGTTGCTTATCTAGAATGAAACCTCTTTGCTGACATGCTGAGAGTTGTGCACGCTCTCGATAGTATGTTCTAGTAGAGATGGAAGGAATCTAGATAACCATTGTATGCATACAGGATATGGAAAAGTGTTGTGCCAAAGTATTGGTCAAAATAGTTGCATAACCATGTGAATCATATTTGTATACATCAAAGGTTATCATGTCAACGTGATTTGATGATTAGGAAGTATTACTAATCATGTAATTAACTTTGATTTGTAGGAAAGATCATGAACACCGAACAAGTGATGGATATTCAACAAGAAGACTTACAAATCAAACATGCTATAGAAGGCTCGTGGCTAGTAGATTCTCTTAAAAAGAGGAAGAGGATCATGACGAGTTGTTTGCTCCAAGTGGCTAGATAAGACCATTCTCTTAATGGTGTAATTGAAGAAGAAATGCAAATCAAGAAAACTCCCAGGATTCAAGAAAACTTTGTACGGGTACCTAGGATTGATAGTCTTAAGGATCACCATGGGTGATGCGGATTTCAAACTTTGCTACAAGGTTGAAGATGGTTTCTATATATATATGGCATTCTTCTTTTAGATGGATGCAAGAAGAAACTCACCACAAGAGTTCGAATGATCTTGAGGCCCATATCAGTAGACCCATCTGACGGGAGATGGCACAGATAGATATACAGAAGATCACTGAATGCAAAGTGTGAATGATGTTTAGTCACAGAGAGAGAATTGATAGCTTCTTGACCAGCTTGGGATTTACCAGAAGTAAAGCTGATCCTAACCTTTACCTTAAGGTTATGGATGATACTATTATTGTATGTGGATGATCTCTTTCTGACAGGGAATGAGAAACAGATCATGGAAAGCAAGAAGAAGCTAGCTACAGAGTTTGAGATGAAAGATCTTGGATTGATGAATTACTTCCTAGGATTGGAAGTATGGAAAGGCTCAGAAGGAATCTTTTTCAACCAAGGAAAGCATGCTGAGAAATCTTGAAAAGATTTGATGTGTTGTAATGGCTACTCTCATGAATTCCCACTTGAAGCTATTAGCGGATGACTCATCATAGTTATTGGATGTAACTTTGTACAGACAGATTATTGGGTCATTGATTTATCTGACAAATACTAGGTCAGATATATGCTTTGCTGTGAACACCTTGAGGCAGTATCCAATGGAACCTGGAACCTAGACATGTTCACTTAATAGCTGCAAAGCATGTGGTGAGGTACCTGAAGGGTACGATAGACTTTGGTCTATATTATCTTCGAGATCATGAGTTCATATTGTATGGCTACACAGATGCTGATTGGGAAAGAAGTGTATCAAACAGGAAGAGCACATCGGGAAGATGTTATTGTCTAGGATCTGCCATGATCTCGTGGTTTAGCAAGATGCAGCCTAGTGTGGTTCTCAGCACAGCTGAAGCGGAATAAATAGCTGCTTGCTCTGCTAGTTGTGAAGTGGTATGGCTTCAGAACTTGTTATCGGATTTGTTTGAGTTAGAGATGGAACCCACTGTGATCATGTGTGACAACCAGAGTTGTATCAATATGACAGAGAATCCAGTGTTCCATGATAAGTCAAAGCATATAGAGATCCGATATTTTTATATACGGGATATGGTGCATAAAGGAGCTATCAAGCTCGAGTATGTGAGCACTGACGAACAAGTTGCAGATGTATTGACCAAACCTCTGTCTCGAGTAAAGTTTGAACATTTCAGAGACAAGCTTGGTGTAGTTCAGAAGGACCCTCCTTGAAAGGGGGAGTAATATGGTCGATGATGATACTTGGATACTGGTATCAGTGTGGATACCTGTATCGATGATGAGATTGCCTATATTGACGGTAATGTCAATGATGAGGATACCTGTATTGATATGGATATGTATATCGATGATGAGGATACTTGTGTTGATGATGTGGATACTGTATTGATGAGGATATTGTATCGTCGATGTGGATACTGTATTGATGAGGATATTGTATCGTTTATGTGGATATTGTATTGATGAGGACAATGTATCGTTGATGTGGATACTGTATTGATGAGGATACTATATCGTTGATGTGGATACTATATTGATGTGGATACTGTATTGATGTGGATACTTGTATCGATAATGAGGTTACCTGTTTCGACGAAAAAGGTCGATGGTGAGGCTACCTGTTCCGATGATGAGGTCGATGAATGGTCCCTAGTGGATGAGAGAGGATTGTATCATCCTTGGAATTCAGTCCTAAACTGATCCGCAGATAGATGTCTCTGAGAGTGAGAGGAATGTATCATCCCTGCACTTCAGTCCTAAACTGATCCGCAGACAGATTTCTCTGAGAGTGAGAGGATTGTATCATCCCTGGACTTCAGTCCTAAACTGATCTGCAGATAGATGTCTCCGAGAGTGACAAGATTGTATCATCCCTAGACTTCAGTCCTAAACTGATCCATAGACAGATGTCTCCGAGCGTGAGAGGATTGTATCATCCCTGGACTTCAGTCCTAAACTGATCTGCACACAGATGTCTCCGAGAGTGAGAGGATTGTATCATCCCTGGATTTCAGTCCTAAACTGTTTCGCAGACAGATGTATCCGAGAGTGAGAGGATTGTATCATCCCTGGACTTCAGTCCTAAACTGATTCACAGACAGATGTCTCTGAGAGTGAGAGGATTGTATCATCCCTGGACTTCAGTCCTAAACTGATCCACAGACAGATGTCTCCGAGAGTGAGAGGATTGTATCATCCCTGGACTTCAGTCCTAAACTGATCCGCAGACAAATGTCTCTGAGAGTGAGAGGAATGTATCATCCCTGCACTTTAGTCCTAAACTGATCCGCAGACAGATGTCTCTAAGAGTGAGAGGATTGTATCATCCCTGGACTTCAGTCCTAAACTGATCTGCAGATAGATGTCTCCGAGAGTGACAAGATTGTATCATCCCTAGACTTCAGTCCTAAACTGATCCATAGACAGATGTCTCCGAGCGTGAGAGGATTGTATCATCCCTGGACTTCAGTCCTAAACTGATCTGCACACAGATGTCTCCGAGAGTGAGAGGATTGTATCATCCCTGGATTTCAGTCCTAAACTGTTTCGCAGACAGATGTATCCGAGAGTGAGAGGATTGTATCATCCCTGGACTTCAGTCCTAAACTGATTCACAGACAGATGTCTCCGAGAGTGAGAGGATTGTATCATCCCTGGACTTCAGTCCTAAACTGATCCACAGATAGATGTCTCCATGTTAGGAACCCATATCTTTACTTTGTTAGTATGTTGTTGTTGGACGCATATGCTTTGTAATTCGTCCCGTAGTATTTGTTGATCAATAGTTTGTGTTATTGTTGTTGGCGCATATGCTTTGTAAGTCGCCCGTAGTATTGTTGATCCATAGTTTGTAACGGCCCATGGTTTTGACCCATAGTATTGGCGCCTAGAATTAGTATATAAGTGTGTGTTGAGACCTATGAAGGCACGGTGAAGTTATTTGTATTGAGCTTGCTCAAAGGAGGTTGCCCCCTCGAAGTGGCCTGTGATCAATACAAAAGTGATTCTGAGTTCTGTCATTTTTTCTATTTCGCGTATTCTTGTTAATTAATTGTTGCAGGTGCCTCACATCTGGTATCAGAGCACTTTCTTGGGCTCGCTGGGTGAAATTTCTGCCAAATTTTTTTTCACATCTGTTGCAGGTTCGGATTTTGGAATAATCCCTATCCGCTTAACTGTGGGAAGTACTTGGGCATAAGCCCTAAAACTCATTGTGAGGAGTACCACAGGAACCCCGAAGTAGCTGGCCCATTGAGAGGACCTGCCGGCGAAAAGGGCAACGACCCCTACCTGATTGACTAGTTCCCACCCGTGAGGTAAACCAAGAGCTGTCGTTTGTGGCAAAGCGGTTATCAGTTTTACCTAAGCCGTGGAGTGAGGGGTACTGCCCCAATACGCAAGCCGTCAGACAGCATTGGTGGCCGAGTGAAAACCCTGAACTGTTAGGAAGTCGCACATACCTGGGGTCCATATCTACTTTTAGCTGAACTATTGTCGATCACTGCTGCGCCGTTTCAAATTCATTTTGCAAACCGTTCCAGATCCAGCCGTTCGGCGTTGTTCCAGAATCCTTCGAACCGGAGATCCCATTCTGCAAGCAGAGTCGTAGCCGCTCCAGTCTGAAAAAAAAAAGAAAAAGAAAAAAGAAAAGAAAAAAGAGTATAAAATTCCATTTTTTCTCCATATCTCCCTTGTTTTACCTCTGGTTTCCTTGAAAATTTCAGGGAACCCCTGTCATTCCATTCTGCATATTTCATCCCTGAGGACCCTATCCTTAATTCCCTTTCCTACAGCCCGGAATCCCACATTTGTCTATTTTTAGGGTTTGCCATAACTTCCTCAGATTTCACCCAATCACCTTCAATTTTTACCACAGAGTTCCTTTCTGAATTCTGCTTCTTTGTTCCCCTCTACCAAATTTTCCCATCCTTTCACCCCGCTGCTGAAATCCTCATTTTTGCTTCCCTGTCTATCCAGCAGTGTCCAAAAAACGAGTCAAACCCCAATTACCCTTCTGATTTTTTCCCAAATCCAAATTTTCCTTTACTGAAGTAGTTCCTGTTTTTGTTTTCCTACCCAGTCAAAAAAAAAAAAAAAAAAACACCGAGCCGTAGCCGCTCCAGTCTGAAGAAAAAAAAAAAAAGAAAAAAAAAAAAAAAAGAGTATAAAATTCTGTTTTTTCTCCATATCTCCCTTGTTTTACCTCTGGTTTCCTTGAAAATTTCAGGGAACCCTTGTCATTCCATTCTGCATATTTCATCCCTGAGGACCCTATCCTCAATTCCCTTTCCTACAACCCGAAATCCCACATTTGTCTATTTTTAGGGTTTGCCATAACTTCCTCAGATTTCACCCAATCACCTTCAATTTTTACCACAGAGTTCCTTTCTGAATTCTGCTTCTTTGTTCCCCTCTGCCAAATTTTCCCATCCTTTCACCCCGCTGCTGAAATCCTCATTTTTGCTTCCCTGTCTATCCAACAGTGTCCAAAAAACGAGTCAAACCCCAATTACCCTTCTGATTTTTTCCCAAATCCAAATTTTCCTTTACTGAAGTAGTTCCTGTTTTTGTTTTCCTACCCAGTCAAAAAAAAAAAAAAAAAAAAAATCCCTGGTTATGGTTGTCACCCATGCAGGAGCAAAAAGCATGGAGGAAGCCCTTGCAGCCATCCAAGCCGAACTCCAGGATCTGGATGAAAAATTTCTTGGTCTCCATCTTGAACATTCAGCTATGAACAACAAACGGCAGTCCGAGTCTTCAGTAGACAATGGGTTCTCTTCTTCCAGCAATTTCCGTGGTCCGAAGCTTGATTTTCCTCGCTTCAATGGTACCGATCCAACTGGATGGATCTATCGTGCAGAACAGTATTTCAGTCTGCATAATACTTTTGATGTCAACAAAGCTCCGTTGGCATCCTTTCATTTGGAACAGGAAGCTCTTCAATGGTACCGTTGGTACATCAAGGCTCATCCAGAGCCCAACTGGCCAGACTTTTGCCAGCTCCTTTTGCAACGATTTGGTCCTAGTGCTTTTGATGACTTCACAGGAGCCCTCACTAAACTTCGCCAAACTGGCACTGTGAGAGAGTATCAAACCAAATTTGAGAATCTAGCCAACCACACCGAAGGATTGTCTGATGAATTTTACCGGAGTTGTTTTATCAGTGGTCTAAAGGATGCCATCCGCTCTGAGGTCAAAATGTTCTGTCCCAACACAATGATGGAAGCACTCGGGTTGGCTAAATTGGCAGAAGACAAGATTGCAGCCCAACAACGCTCCAAGCCCACTTTTGTTCCCTTCTGAAATATGGGGTCTCAGTGACCTCCTATACCGCAGGCTCCTCGACCGACTCCTATCAGGCGTTTGTCAGAAACAGAGATGCAAGCATCCAGAGAAAAGTGTTGGGGCCAAGGTCGCAGCTATAGTAAAAGCTGCGAATTTTGGGAAAAAAAGCACGAGTATGAAAGGAAAGTGCTAATTTTGGGACAAGCACTAAGTTTTGGGTAAGAAGGAGACGGTGCGCAGTACGGTGCCAGATGGATGATCTCAGCACAGAGCACGGACCGGAAATTGCGGAGCTCGCGCGCACGTCATCGAAGAATGAAGGTGGCTCAGCTACCATAATAAATAAGGTGATGGAGTAGAAGGCTTAGCTACCCTCATTTAAAGGCTTAGTACAGAAGTTATGGTTGCTCGGATCAAGGAGGAGCAACGGACCAGAGCATTGAAGGCGAAGGACGATCGCCCATACCCACAATCTGCGCCGGAATTCATGGAGCCTGCAGGAAGCGGCGACGTGACTGCAAGCGGCGCCTACAGTACACCTAGCCATGTGCGTGGTTAGGGTTTTTGGGAATCACTGTTGGGAAAGGCCCACAGTTTTGTAAAGGTGTGACCGTCATGGCTACCTATATAGATGAATCACTGTAATGGGTAGAGGGGTCTGCTTCTTCTTCTTCTTCTTGTTCTTCTTCCTCCCCTTTTGAAGAGTTAGAGAGTTAGATGCTAGACTGTTAGAGAGTCAGTCTAAAGGGATAGATCATGTGTTGATTATCCTTCACTGTAAATTCTACCTGGTGCGTAGAACTAGAGAGAGGAAATTGGATAGCCGAGGAGCTAATCCCTGAGTTGCCAGACAGTCTGTGTCGACGTCTGTGCCTTTGTAATCTCCATAGAGAGGAGACAAGCTTGAGAAAAGGGCTCCCAGCTGTGTGCGTGGAGTTTCCTGTAAGTTCTAAGGCTGCAGCTGTGTGCGCAGCATATTGTATAACTCTATCATTTTCTGGTTAATCTAAGACTCCTGAGGACGTGGTTTTCCTCGAGGAGATGAGCTTCACTTATATCTTCTTGTTATAATGTTTGTGTGAATGATAACTATTCCGAGTTCATTATTTGTGTATGCAAGACTTCTGTCTTATCTTTGTGACTGTTTGAGCGGGTTGGAAAGATCCCTTGATAACTATAAGTATCTTAAATACTAAAGAGGTAGTAACGCTCAGTCGCTGCGGCGAGAGCAGACTGCGTTACTGCGCTAGACGCGAAGGGCGAGGAAGTGTTTCGCGCGTTGACCCAAGAAATAGTTGCCTGCTGCGTTGGAAAGGAGAAGCTGCGCAGTAGACCTGCCGAGGAAGGGACCCGCGCAGCTGCGCCGAGCGGTCTGCGGGAAGGTCCGACCGCCGATTTCGCAGGAACCATTCAAGGACAAGCTATCTCCGCGTCACCCCGGTTAAGGAAACTTGATTCCTTAACCCCCCATAGCCACTTCGGGTGAGACCTCGAGCTGCCGCGCAGCTCGTTGCCGAGAGGGCCAGTGCGCCAAGGGGTTTTGTTGCTGCGCTTCATTAAAACCCGGGTCTGCCCAAGAAAGCAGCCAACAAATGGTTCCGTTGCCGCGCGAATGAGACTTGTTATTTTGGCGACGCGCGAGATAGAACAGTGCAACAAATGGTTCCGTTGCCGCGCGAATGAGACTTGTTATTTTGGCGACGCGCGAGATAGAACAGTGCAACAAATGGTTCCGTTGCCGCGCGAATGAGACTTGTTCTTTCAGCAATGTGTGAGATACTGTTGGAGCCAACAAATGGTTCCGTTGCCTAGTGACCAACAAATGGTTCCAAATGTGTTACTGGAACCCTACAACTAAGGAAATTGGAGACTGGTTTGATTTAAAAGCTAAAGAGTTTGCTGAACAAGAAAATAGAAGCCCTACGCTTCAAACAGAAGATTGGTTACAGAAGTATATTTATGCTGACCTTTACGAAATTTTCTTTGTTACGTTTGCATTGGAGTTACACGCTTGGATAGCCAAGTTAGCAGATTCTAGACCTACGCTGCATGGGGATCGACCCGTCACGTGGACGCCTGAGCTAGCTAGTATTGTGAAGCGGATAGACAATCCTGTGTCCCGCGCAGTAGACTTTTGGTTGAATAGTCTACTGGAAGGTTTTATTACCGAATTTGCAGTCGATACAAGAAAGAGTTTCAGTGAAGCTGAGAGGAGTTTCTTCCAAGTACACAGAGGTAAGTTCTTAAATTCTCTGAACTTATGGATTAAAATGCTTCTGTATGAAAAAGGAAAGCTATGTATTGCTTCTGATGAATAGCATAGTCAAGTAATGTCCGTAGATTCTGATAGTGATCCTGAAGTTATTGGTTGCACTCGTAGTGGAAAACGATATAAAGTAGGCCTTGACCAATATCCTTTTGAGTCTAGCCCAGACAATCGCCAAGTCCCTAGAGCAAGCCATATAGAAAGACAGGGGAGTGCTCATATCCCGTATTACCCCTTTACACCGCAAAAACCAGACGGAGCTCAGTATAATCCTACAGTAACACCTTCGAGTAGCCCACACGCTACTTCTAGTACCTCTGTACCACCTTTGTTTAACCATCCCGGAGGCACTGCTACAGTACCTCCACCTCAAACCCGTGCAAGAAGGATGGGTGATGACATGAAACTACCAACTTTTAGAGGAACGGGGATAGAGGACCCTGAGCAGCACTGGTTCTTATGTGAAGCCATTTGGACAATTAAGCAAATTAATGATGATGCTGTTAAACTGGTTCAGTTAGCAACCACACTAAGAGAAAGAGCCTTGACTTGGTTCATGAAATACTCAGCAGCACAGAATAGGACGCTTGCTGAGGTAAGAAATGCCATGATTAGAGAATTCAAGAAACCTAAGTCAGAATCACAGTGTATAACAGAGCTCAAAGACATCAAACAGTTACCTACAGAATCAGTATGGGACTTTGACCAGAAGTTCAAAGCTTTGATAGATCAAGTAAGCTTCGAGTTTGCACCACAGCAACATAAAGAATGGTTTATTGCTGCACTGCTTCCACACATTAGACTTCCTCTTATGCAACAGAATCTCAATACTCAGGAACAAGCTCTAGAAATGGCTATGAAACTAGAAGCTTCGCCAATTGCAGGAACAAGCAACGATGTTGCGCATCTACAGAACCAATTAGCAAACTTAACCTTGCAAGTGCATGATATTAAGAAAGGCAAGGAGATCAAGGAAGAAATTTGGTGTACAAAATGTAAAGCCCAAGGTCATTCAAAGGACCATTGTCCTGTTTTCATAGACTATATTGCAACTGGAGCACCTAATCCTTTACCACAGGCACAAGGGCCTTGGTGTGAAATCTGCAGAACTAGAGGTCATAGACCACAAGAATGCCACTTACTTCAGAAATATGTACAAACTCCAAAGAATCTATATTGTAATTTCTGTAAATCAGTAGGTCATGATGAGAACAATTGTAGAGCATATGATCTTATGATAGAAAGAAAGCATGATGTTTATAGGGTACAAGCAGAGACACAAGGACCTATAGCAGGTCCACCTTATGACCAATCTCGGGACGCCCGAGCAGCAAATTACAGAGGACGCGGACGCACAACAAATTTGGGTCGTGGAAGAGGACAGATCACTTGCTATAATTGCGGAGAACAAGGTCATTTTGCTAGGGATTGCCAAAATCCTACAACCCTCTGCAGATATTGTAAATCTTCTGACCATATCATCGAAGAATGCCCTCAGTTACAGGCTAAGATGCAAGCAAAGACACCACAGGTCAATCAGAATATCCAGTTGATTGGAGCCGAAAAAAGAGAACCAGACCCTACAGTTAATATAGTGACACGCAGTGGAGCTACAACTGGTGCGCAAGAGATGGGAACGGGAAAGCAAGCGACGCAATGGGTGCGCCGCGCTAACATTAAACCAGCCCCACTTAACCTACAGAAGCAAAAAGAAGCATTTAAGCAAGCTCAAGAGTATTTCTCAGATCCGAGAGCTTCAAGTTCTACCGCGATTCCGCAGAACAATAGTAGATCGCAAGTGCTAAGACAAGACAACCTGGTACAAGAACAGGCCACTACAGCTGGAAGGCCTGATGATGATAATGACGATGAGCATGCACTAGGAAGTGTTCATGCATTCCTGCGACAATGTTTAAAATTGTTGCGCAATGAAAGAGCAACTCTAGAACTCCAACACCTGTTGGATCGGTGCCAACACTCTGCTTCGACGAACACACCACAGCGTGCTGTTCACCAGATTAGGAGTCACATTAGAACTGGAAAAGAGATGAGGCTCACAGCGCAGATTGGAGCATTTGAAATGGACGAAGTCATGTTAGATTTGGGCTCAGAAGCCAATGTTCTCACTATGCAGACATGGGAACAGATGGGAAGCCCTCAGCTTACAAGATCCCCTATCCAGCTAAGACTCGCAAATCAGCAACGAGTCTCTCCATTGGGCAGATTACCCAATGTACCTATTGATATTGAAGGAGTAAGAAGCTCTGCAGATTTTGAAGTAATCAAAATTATGGATGATAGTAGACCATACCCAGCGCTGTTAGGAATAGACTGGGCACTTGATAATTTGGCTGTCATTAACCTGAAGAAAAGACAGATGACCTTTGAGGATGACCAGATCAGGGTCATCGCACCTCTTGATCCTATTCAAGGACCAAGATATATAGAACCTATTCGCGCAGAAGAGGAAGCGCGCCACATGGAAAGCTTGTATCAGATGACCACTAACCACAGTGACTATGTCAACCCCACAGCAGATGGCCATATCAGCTGGCGATGTGATAGCTCGTGCACATCAGATTCAGATGCAGGATTGGAAAATTGGCAGAATCGTCTACATGAGGTTTCTGCAAGACGTTGCGCCATGATGACTAAATCCATTCGATGGATTGGTACAGAATTAGTTGATACCCCAACTTTTGATGGCTTAATTGAAGTAACTAAATTCATACAGGAATATGAACAAAAGCTTCCAGAACCACAGCGCATCCAGGCACTGGATATAGCATTGCGCGCTACACCCGCAAGATGGTGGATTGCGCACAAGGAGAATATTCATACATGGAAAGACTGTCGCAGATTGATACTGCGCAGATTTCAGGACACCACAGCCGAAGCGCTACGCAAATATGAAGGACAGAGTGACCCCAGGTCACACATCGAAGCATGTATCCAGCAATGGTCAGATGTTCCGGAAGATGAATGGGTTCACCAATTCATCCACACATTAGATACAATTCCAAGGAATTGGTATACTGAAATAGAATTGCGCAAAGGCACTCTTACTTGGGCTCTTATGATAGAAAGTTTTCAACTTACATTCAACTTTGAATCAGAGCATCCAAGCATTGATCAGGCTCTGAAGTGTATTAAAAAGAAGGTATTTGAACCAGGTCTAGTAACAGAATATTCCCAACCAGATTGGGCTGTTCAGATGGAGCATGCCCTGGAATGTTATAACTTTACCGCCGAAGATGAGGACGACGATCCTCGCAACCTCAATATCCCAGAATCAGAAGGGACACGCAATATTGAAGGTCCTGAGCTTGATATTCCTGCCATCGCAGAACACGTCAAGCTCAAGAAAGTTAACATTGGCACAGAAGCTGACCCAAAGTTTGCTTCTATAGGAGATTATTGGGATGATGAAACCGTTGCGCATGTTTCAGATTTATTACGTGATTACCAGGATATCTTTCCTACCAAGTTCACAGAAATGAAAGGCATCCTAGGAGACTTAGGAGTGATGCGCATACCTCTGAAACCAGATGCCAAGCCAGTAAAGCAGCGCCCATACAGGTTGAACCCGCGCTACAAAGAAAAAGTCAAAGAAGAAATTGATAAGATGCTTGCAGCAGGTATTATTGAGCCAGTAGAGGAAAGCGATTGGATTAGTCCTATGGTGGTCCAAGAAAAGAAAACAAAAGGTGAAATAAGAATTTGTGTCGACTTGCGCAAACTCAATGATGCATCAGCGCACGACCCATTTCCCACTCCTTTCACAGACGAAGTACTTGATAATGTTGGAGGACAAGAGGCTTACTCTTTCACTGATGGATTTTCGGGATATCATCAGATTAGAATCCATCCGGATGACCGCCACAAGACTACTTTTGCAACTGAATGGGGCTCATTCCAGTACACGGTAATGCCCTTTGGTCTTAAAAACGCACCTGCTATCTTCTCTAGAGTTGTTGTTGCTGTTTTTAAAGAATTTATCCACAAGTTTTTAGAAGTCTATTTTGATGACTGGACTGTATTTGGTTTACTAAAGAACCATATTGCGAATCTGCGTATGATGCTAGAAAAATGTAGACAGCATCAGATTTCCCTTAACTTGAAAAAATGTATATTCTGTGCGCCCTTTGGTATTTTGTTGGGACATATTGTATGCAGACAAGGACTCTTGATGGATCCTGCGAAGGTTGCCATCATTGCTAATTTACCTGCGCCCAACTCAGTTAAGCAATTGCGCACTACATTGGGACATACAGGATACTACAGAAAATTCATCAAAGGATATGCAAGGATCACAGCGCCTATGGAAAGATTGCTGAAGAAGGATTCGAAGTTCCAATGGACAGAGGAATGCCAACAGAGCTTGGACACACTTAAAGAAAAGATGATCACAGCGCCTATTCTAGTTTTCCCGGATTGGAGAAAACCTTTTCATGTTCATGTTGATGCTTCTTCCATAGCATTAGGAATCGTGCTTACACAGTCGGGAGAAGGAAGTATTGACCACCCAATTGCTTACTCCAGCAGAAAGTTATCTACAGCTGAGAAGAACTACACCACTACAGAAAGGGAAGGACTAGCTATGGTGTATGCCCTACAGAAATTCAGACACTACCTGTTAGGAGCTCACTTTAAAATGTATACTGATCATTCTGCTTTGAAATATTTGGTCAATAAACCAGTTTTAGGAGGAAGAATTTGCAGATGGCTACTGCTCTTTCAAGAGTATGATTTTGAGGTTATTGTAAAGCCAGGCAGATTGAATGCAGGGCCTGACCATCTATCCAGAATAGAGTCAGGAGAGGAACCTACGAGTCTGGAGGACAATCTGCCTGACGCACAGTTGTTTTATATCCAAGCAGCAGACGAATATTATTCTGATATTCTTAACTTTCTCACTACCGGACAAGCGCCGGCTGAGTTTACAATCCAGCAGAAGAAGCAACTTGTTGTTCGAGCCGCAGACTTCACTTTGATAGCAGGCCAGCTTTATAAGTTGGGCCCGGACGAAATTTTGCGCAGATGTATCTTACCACATGAAAAGAACTTTATCATCGCAGAAGCGCATTCAGGTACCGCAGGAGGCCATTTCGCAGGAAAGCCGACTGCGCAGAAAATATTAGCCGCAGGACTTTGGTGGCCGACATTGCACAAGGATACTAAGGAATTCTGTAAATGTTGCGATGTGTGCCAGCGCACAGGGAAACCCTCAAGGAGAGATGAAATGCCGCTAAGACCCCAGATCACACTGCGTGCTTTTGATAAATGGGCCATTGACTTTGTAGGACCTATTAACCCACCAGGAAAAAGAACTGGCGCAAGATATATCATTACAGCTACTGAGTACCTCACCCGATGGGCTGAGGCGAAGCCAGTTAAGAACTGCGACGCTGCTACTGCTGCGCAGTTCATTTTCGAGAACATTATCACTAGGTTTGGATGCCCAGTGATCCTCATGAGTGATCAAGGTACACATTTCCTCAATGAGACTATAGAGGCCCTTACTGAAGAATTTCAAATTAATCACCATAAGAGTACACCCTACCATCCTCAAGCTAATGGTACGGTGGAAGCATTCAATAAGATCCTTGAGAATGCCCTGACGAAGATCTGTAATCAACAAAGAGATGATTGGGACCTTAGAGTCACAGCTGTATTATGGGCTTACAGAACCACTTGCAAGAAATTAACAGGTCACACACCTTTCAGCTTGGTGTATGGACAAGAAGCAGTTATGCCCATGGAATACATTGTTCCCAGTCTCCGAATTGCGCAAATTACAGAAATGGCAGATCCTGACACTATGAATGAAAGACTTTCGCAACTGCTTTCTTTAGAAGAAGACAGACTTATGGCCGGATTTCATCAACAGGTACAGAAGGCAAGACAGAAAGCTTGGCATGACAGGCACATTAAGCATAAGCACTTTGAAGAAGGAGACCTGGTACTCCTTTATGATAGTAAATTCATCAAGTTTCCAGGCAAGTTTCGTGTGCATTGGTTAGGTCCTTTTCAGGTAATAAAAATAACAGACGGAGGCGCAGTTCAGCTTGCGAAGCTGAATGGAGAACTACTACCTACAATGATAAACGGGAGTCGGCTTAAGCTTTATTGCGACGGCCACTCCGCCCTGTTGACATAATATATTACTCAGGAATGCAGATGCCCAGTGTAGTTGAAAGAGACATCGCATTTAGTCTACACGGAAGCTGCGACACACCCTCAGTTTCCAGCTTCCTGCGCAGTTCCTTGAAATATCCGCGCATCCTGAATAAAAATTGCTTGAAGAGAGCTTATCGGTGCGCTCTGGCGAAGTTTTGTTTTTGAACCGTTGAACTATCGCTCTTGCGGAGTTCCCTCTGATAATTTGCCGCTGAAAAGAGTTTTGTTGTGGACCCATAGAGGCACAGTTTCCTAAGTTGAAATGACCCGCCGGAAATTTTGAATTCAAGCAGTTATGTAGCCGCGTTTGAATAAATGAAGGATAAGGCCGCTATTTAAGTCCAGCCGTTCCGACGGATTCGGCTTAATCTCCGAAAGATTTGCATTTAATTCAGGCGCCGAAAGCATTAGCTTCTCCCGGAAGGCTGTCAGAACCCGTCAATCACACTAAATGCACCGCTACGGTAAGGAGGATAGCGTGTTGTCAACTCATCTGTAGCCGCCTACAGCTACGCTACCCCACTTGGTCGCATCTACTAACCCCGCTGGCTACAAATACCCCACACTTGTATCAATTTCGGGTTACTGTCTCGAGTTGCATAAGTTCTGTTTGAAGATCTGCATTATTGTTTTCAGAGCCGAGTGTGCAGACTATTTTCCCTTGTTTTCAGAGTCTATACCCTACGCAGTTCCGCTATTTGCTGTCCAGAGTGTTGTTATTTACATTGGTTCACAACGGAGAATTTATCGACTGAAGAAGTTGTTCGTCAATTTCTACGCCGAGGCTTAGATTTCGGCATGGCCACTCCGGTGACGCATTCGACCTACGTACACCCTGGTGCTACTGATCCCAGAACATCTCCAGGCACAAGAGCATCTCAGCAGCAGCCGGAGGAACCTGTTCCAGAACCGCTCGCGTCTATGGTGAACTACCTTCCGCCGCGTCCAGACGATGCGCCGGATGTCCAGATTCCGAAGAATGCAAAGTATCCAATTCCGCTACCGCCACTACCGGCTAGTGTGCGGGTAGAAGGCCAACTATTGGGAAACATTCCACTGGTTAAATTCTCTGATTTTAACCTTGGAGACTATAAGACATATCCTCAGTTTCAGTTGGACCGATATTTGGATATCGTCCATAATCCCACCAGAAATGTTGATGAGTTTATCCCGAAGGGATTTGCAGCAAATCTTGAGCGCCCTGGACTCTTGAATCTGTTGAAGCTACCGCACTTTGGGCGTAGCAACGAAGTGAACGCAGTCGTTAAAACACTGCTATCCTGCGTTCATGGAGGTTACCTTTGGCTCGGGAGGCCAATTGATCTAAATGTTGATTTGATACACCGTATCACCGGCCTATCTAAGGTTGGTAAGGATCCCAATATCCATTTTGCGGGAAAAGAGAAGGACCGAAAATTAGCCGCAAAGCTGGTCCAGAAATATAACTTGACAAGAGGAGGTCGGGCTTATGACCTCACCACAGTTGAAGATGAGGCACTTCGCTTCACAGGAAGTCTGCTTGCAGGTAGACTTCTCACCAAGTGCCGACCAAAAGAAGTTACTGGAGCTGTCGTAGAGCTCGCTATCGCAGCTGCGGAGGGAGAACAGTACAACTGGTCTCTCTTCCTGCTGAATTCTTTTTTGGCTGATTGCCTGAATGTGCAGGACAATGCAGGCCAATCATTCCATTTTTCATGGCTTTTAATTCTATGTGCTCTCGTCGGGTGGAAGGAGCCCCCGAATACTCAGTTCCGTCCACGCCGCGCAGGAGAGGTTGCCGGCATGCGCTACATCAACCTCTGGGATTCCCCTAATCCCGCGAAGCGCAAGATGAATCGCGCTGTTTTTTGTGAGTATTACTATCTCCTCCGCGATACCATACAAGATATGCCAAGGCTGAGCGCGGAGACAGCCACATTGTATGAAGGGAAGTTGGCTTTTACTGCCGACATCCATCAACTCTACCTTCGGCCTTGCGACATTCCAGGTGATTGGGCGCTAGGTCTTTACAGGATGACCACAGAAGATGTCGAAGAAACCATTAAGTCTTGGTCAGACGAATGGAGAGCAGCAGCTGACATCGCACCTGCGATGCCACACGCCGCTGCGCAAGAAAAAGATAAGGGCAAGGAAGCCCCTGAGCAAAGAAGCGATGAAGGCTCAACAGAACCAGCCACAAAGAAGCAGAAAGTGTCGCATCCCACTGAGGCCATTCCCTCGGAGGTCGACAAATACTTGAAGGAGCAATTTCGTGAGATGAGGAACATGCATGCTCACATCCGACGGCAGTCCGAGTCTTCAGTAGACAATGGGTTCTCTTCTTCCAGCAATTTCCGTGGTCCGAAGCTTGATTTTCCTCGCTTCAATGGTACCGATCCAACTGGATGGATCTATCGTGCAGAACAGTATTTCAGTCTGCATAATACTTTTGATGTCAACAAAGCTCCGTTGGCATCCTTTCATTTGGAACAGGAAGCTCTTCAATGGTACCGTTGGTACATCAAGGCTCATCCAGAGCCCAACTGGCCAGACTTTTGCCAGCTCCTTTTGCAACGATTTGGTCCTAGTGCTTTTGATGACTTCACAGGAGCCCTCACTAAACTTCGCCAAACTGGCACTGTGAGAGAGTATCAAACCAAATTTGAGAATCTAGCCAACCACACCGAAGGATTGTCTGATGAATTTTACCGGAGTTGTTTTATCAGTGGTCTAAAGGATGCCATCCGCTCTGAGGTCAAAATGTTCTGTCCCAACACAATGATGGAAGCACTCGGGTTGGCTAAATTGGCAGAAGACAAGATTGCAGCCCAACAACGCTCCAAGCCCACTTTTGTTCCCTTCTGAAATATGGGGTCTCAGTGACCTCCTATACCGCAGGCTCCTCGACCGACTCCTATCAGGCGTTTGTCAGAAACAGAGATGCAAGCATCCAGAGAAAAGTGTTGGGGCCAAGGTCGCAGCTATAGTAAAAGCTGCGAATTTTGGGAAAAAAAGCACGAGTATGAAAGGAAAGTGCTAATTTTGGGACAAGCACTAAGTTTTGGGTAAGAAGGAGACGGTGCGCAGTACGGTGCCAGATGGATGATCTCAGCACAGAGCACGGACCGGAAATTGCGGAGCTCGCGCGCACGTCATCGAAGAATGAAGGTGGCTCAGCTACCATAATAAATAAGGTGATGGAGTAGAAGGCTTAGCTACCCTCATTTAAAGGCTTAGTACAGAAGTTATGGTTGCTCGGATCAAGGAGGAGCAACGGACCAGAGCATTGAAGGCGAAGGACGATCGCCCATACCCACAATCTGCGCCGGAATTCATGGAGCCTGCAGGAAGCGGCGACGTGACTGCAAGCGGCGCCTACAGTACACCTAGCCATGTGCGTGGTTAGGGTTTTTGGGAATCACTGTTGGGAAAGGCCCACAGTTTTGTAAAGGTGTGACCGTCATGGCTACCTATATAGATGAATCACTGTAATGGGTAGAGGGGTCTGCTTCTTCTTCTTCTTCTTGTTCTTCTTCCTCCCCTTTTGAAGAGTTAGAGAGTTAGATGCTAGACTGTTAGAGAGTCAGTCTAAAGGGATAGATCATGTGTTGATTATCCTTCACTGTAAATTCTACCTGGTGCGTAGAACTAGAGAGAGGAAATTGGATAGCCGAGGAGCTAATCCCTGAGTTGCCAGACAGTCTGTGTCGACGTCTGTGCCTTTGTAATCTCCATAGAGAGGAGACAAGCTTGAGAAAAGGGCTCCCAGCTGTGTGCGTGGAGTTTCCTGTAAGTTCTAAGGCTGCAGCTGTGTGCGCAGCATATTGTATAACTCTATCATTTTCTGGTTAATCTAAGACTCCTGAGGACGTGGTTTTCCTCGAGGAGATGAGCTTCACTTATATCTTCTTGTTATAATGTTTGTGTGAATGATAACTATTCCGAGTTCATTATTTGTGTATGCAAGACTTCTGTCTTATCTTTGTGACTGTTTGAGCGGGTTGGAAAGATCCCTTGATAACTATAAGTATCTTAAATACTAAAGAGGTAGTAACGCTCAGTCGCTGCGGCGAGAGCAGACTGCGTTACTGCGCTAGACGCGAAGGGCGAGGAAGTGTTTCGCGCGTTGACCCAAGAAATAGTTGCCTGCTGCGTTGGAAAGGAGAAGCTGCGCAGTAGACCTGCCGAGGAAGGGACCCGCGCAGCTGCGCCGAGCGGTCTGCGGGAAGGTCCGACCGCCGATTTCGCAGGAACCATTCAAGGACAAGCTATCTCCGCGTCACCCCGGTTAAGGAAACTTGATTCCTTAACCCCCCATAGCCACTTCGGGTGAGACCTCGAGCTGCCGCGCAGCTCGTTGCCGAGAGGGCCAGTGCGCCAAGGGGTTTTGTTGCTGCGCTTCATTAAAACCCGGGTCTGCCCAAGAAAGCAGCCAACAAAAAGGGTCTTTGCTATAATTGTAATGAGAAATTCACTCGGGGACATAGATGTGTTCAGCAAAAGCTCTATCTCCTGGATGTGGAGTCTTCGCCTGCCTCTGAAATGGGTGACGAAGATCCAGAAACACTGGATGCTCCGGTCGACATTCAGGAACTGCCTAATGACCCTCCATCTCAGGATGACCAGCCAGAGATATCTCTCCATGCTTTAGCTGGAATCACCACCCCCCAAACAATGCGGGTCAGGGGTTACTTCAAGAAGCTTCCTCTTACAATCCTCATTGATTCTGGTAGCACTCATAATTTCATTGACCCTCGGGTTGCCAAACAAGCTGATTGTTTTATCCATCCTTGCTCCAACTTTGAAGTCATGGTTGCCAATGGGGGTACCTTACCTTGCAAAGGGAAGTGTCGAAATGTGCGTATCTCTATGGGAGATTATACCTTGCGCTCTGACATGTTTGCCTTGCCCTTAGGCGGATGTGATGTGGTTTTGGGCGTTCAATGGCTACGCACACTCGGCCCTATCTTATGGGATTTTGCCGAACTTTGGATGCAGTTTTCCCTCAATGGACACAAACACACATTGACAGGATTACAACCAGGTTCTCTCAGCATCATCAATTCACATCGCATGGAAAAAATCCTCAAGAAGAATTCACATGGTGTCATCACTCAGATCCATTCCATCTAGATGCAACCATCAGCGGTCTCCACTACTCCTTTGGATCTACAATAAATTCTGGATCGATATACAGGTGTCTTTGCTGAAGCAGTGGGATTACCACCTTCCAGGCCAGAAGACCATCGTATTCAGCTCCTTCCTGGCAGCGCTCCTCCCAACATCAGGCCCTATCGCTACCCATTCCACCAAAAAACGGGGATTGAAATGCTCGTTCGGGACTTATTGAAGCAAGGTATTATCCGCCCAAGCACTAGTTCCTTTTCTTCTCCAGTTATTCTCGTCCGCAAAAAAGATGGGTCATGGCACCTCTGCATTGACTTCCGAGCACTTAATCACCTCACCATCAAGGATAAGTTTCCAATTCCTGTTGTTGATGAACTTCTTGACGAGCTTCATGGGGCTCACTTTTTCTCCAAGTTGGATCTTCGTTCTGGGTATCATCAAATTCGGGTTCATGAGGATGATATTCCTAAAACAGCTTTCCGCACACATGATGGCCATTATGAGTTTTTGGTCATGCCCTTTGTCCTCACTAATGCTCCTTCCACATTCCAGGCCTTAATGAATAAAATATTTCGACCCTACTTGCGGAAATTCATTCTGGTATTCTTTGATGATATCCTCGTCTATAGTAAAACATGGGATGAACATCTCCAGCATCTGGATCTTGTCATGCAACTTTTCTCTGACCATCATCTCCATGCCAAGCAGTCTAAATGTGTTTTTGGACAAAAGGAAGTTGAGTATCTCGGGCACATCATCTCAGCACAAGGGGTTCGCGTGGATCCTGCCAAAATCGACGCCATGAACAATTGGCCACGTCCTCAGACACTCAAGAGCCTTCATGGTTTTTTGGGGTTGACTGGCTACTACCGCAAGTTTGTCAAGGATTATGGGAAGATTGCAGCTCCATTAACTCCTCTATTGAAAAATGATGCTTTTACATGGACACCTGCTGCTCAGTGTGCATTTGACAAACTAAAACAAGCTATGTGTACTACACCTGTGCTAGCTATGCCCGATTTTTCCAAGCCCTTCACTATTGAGAGTGATGCTTGCGGCAATGGACTTGGTGCTGTTCTCCTTCAAGATGAACACCCCATTGTGTTCACTAGCAAAGCCCTTTCAGGTAAGAATTTAGCTGCCTCTACCTATGAGAAGGAAATGATGGCTATTTTGCATGCAGTACAGAAGTGGCGTCCATACCTATTAGGGAATCATTTCTGCATCAAGACTGATCACCAGAGTCTGAAATATTTCTTGGACCAGCGTGTCTCCTCCCCGACACAACAGAAATGGGTTAGCAAACTCATGGGTTATGACTATGAGATCACTTACAAGAAGGGTAAAGACAATATTGTGGCAGATGCTCTTTCTCGCACATTTGGTGCCCAAGGTTCTCTTTCAGCTATTTCTATGCCTGTTCCAAATTGGTTGCAATCTGTTCAACAGGGTTATGTCAATGACTCTTCCTTATCTCAGATCATCCAACGCTTGACCAACAACCCTTCTGCTGTACCACATTAATCTTGGGATGGTGCTTCTCTGCGATACAAGGGTCGTCTGGTGCTTCCCCAGAGCACAGATCTTCAACAGGCTGTCTTCTATGAACTCCATGCTTCTCCATCGGCCGGGCACTCTGGGTTCCTCAAAACATATGAACGAGCATGGCGTAACTTCTTTTGGCAGGGCATGAAAAGGAAAATTCAACAGATGGTGGCCAAATGTGATACCTGCCAGCGCAATAAGGGGGAAACAACACTCGTCCGAGGATTGCTTGAACCCTTACCCATACCTACACGAATTTGGACAGATAGTTCTATGGATTTCATTGAAGGGATCCCTAAATCTGGTGGGAAGACAGTGATTCTCGTTGTGGTTGATCGCATCTCCAAATATAGTCATTTTTGTGCTCTCAGTCATCCCTATACAGCCTCCTGAGTTGCTCAAATTTTTATGGACCAGATCTTTCGTCTTCATGGCATCCCTTCTTCCATTGTCTCGAATCGTGATGCGACTTTCACTAGTCATTTTTGGACAGAACTATTTCGCCACACTGGCACCAAACTGAAGATGAGTTCAGGGTATCACCCACAAACAGATGGTCAGACTGAAATTATCAATAAATGCTTGGAAACTTATCTTCGTTGCTTCACCTCAGAACAACAACATCAGTGGGCAAAGTGGCTCCCTCTTGCTGAATGGTGGTACAATACCTCTTACCACACTGCCTCTAAAATGACCCCATATGAAGCAGTCTATGGTCAAGCACCTCCAGCTCTTCTTCCATACACCCCCACCAGTTCACCAGTTCACGAAGTTGACACGGTCCTTCGCAACCGCGATCAGATTCTTCGCATTTTGCGGGACAATCTTCACATGGCAAGAAATCGCATGAAGCAACAAGCGGATCAGCACCGTTCAGAGCGCACTTTTCAAGTCGGCGATATGGTTTTTCTTCGTCTCCAGCCATACAAACAATCCTCCTTGAAACTCAAAGGGCGTCATAAGCTTGCTCCAAAGTTCTATGGGCCATATCGGATTCTTCAGAAGATTGGGTCCATTGCTTATAAATTGGAACTTCCTCCTTCTTCCCGCATTCATCCAGTCTTTCATGTCTCTTGTTTGAAGAAAGTTCTTGGCACCAACATCAGCGGCCAAACGATTTTACCCGAACTGGATAATGAAGGATCCATCCTTTTGGAGCCAGAGGCCATCCTCAATCGGCGCACACATCAGCTTCGCTCTCACTCTATCATAGAGGTCTTAATTCAGTGGCACGGCATGCAACCAGAGGATGCTACATGGGAACCACTCCTTCAGATTCAACAACAATTTCCACATCTGAAGCTTTGAGGACAAAGCTTTTTTTAAGGGGGAGGGGATGTTAGGAACCCATATCTTTACTTTGTTAGTATGTTGTTGTTGGACGCATATGCTTTGTAACTCATCCCGTAGTATTTGTTGATCAATAGTTTGTGTTATTGTTGTTGGCGCATATGCTTTGTAAGTCGCCCGTAGTATTGTTGATCCATAGTTTGTAATGGCCCATGGTTTCGACCCATAGTATTGGTGCCTAGAATTAGTATATAAGTGTGTGTTGAGACCTATGAAGGCACGGTGAAGTTATTTGTATTGAGCTTGCTCAAAGGAGGTTGCCCCCTCGAAGTGGCCTGTGATCAATACAAAAGTGATTCTGAGTTCTGTCATTTCTGCTATTTCGCGTATTCTTGTTAATTAATTGTTGCAGGTGCCCCACACTCCGAGAGTGAGAGGATTGTATCATCCTTGGAATTCAGTCCTAAAACAGATCCATAGACAAATGTCTCCGAGAGTGGTCCTTAGACTTTTTCTAAGTTGACGAGTGGATTGCATCATCCCTAGACATGATATGGTGTCTTAAAAGGATCATGTGTATTGCAGAGTATGTTTCTATTGTGTTGTTGATCAAGAGGATACAGTTGATTCTATTATGCTGTTGATCAAGAGGATCTAGTTGATGCTATTGTGATGACGATGATGCTGATCATGAGATGACGATTTTGTTGATCATGAGATGACGATGATGTTGATTGTGAGATGACGATGATGTTGATCGTGAGATGATGATGCTGCTGATCGTGAGATGACGATGTTGATGATCGTGAGATGACAATGCTGATGATCGTGAGATGACGATGCTGATGATCGTGAGATGACGATGTTGATGATTGTGAGATGACGATGCTGATGATATAGATGACGATGTTGATTGATTGTGATGATCTAGATCACGATGTTGTTGATCATGATGATCTAGATGACGATGCTGTTGATCGTGATGATCTAGATGACGATTTTGTTGACCGTGATGATCTAGATGACGATGTTGTTGATTGTGATGATCTAGATGATGATGTTTTTATCGTTAGGATCCAGATGTTGATGTTCCAATATTGAAGATGTTCCAGTAACTGCTTGAGTTATTGATGATGTATAAAGAAAGCTTGCAATGATTTATAGATGTATCATGTATGATGTTTATGACTCCTTGCTCCTGCAGATGTTGTTATAATATCCTTCTCGTTAAGGGGGAGTGTTGAAATATTGTAACTTCTAAGAATATTATATTTGTATTTTATTATTCCAGAGATGTTTCATTCCTCCGATGGGACTTTGTCATGTATCCGGAGATGTTTATTCCTCGGTGGAGAATGTGGTAACTTGGGTTATTAGACTTCCCTAGTGGGGTCGACCTAGAGTTAGTTGTAATGGGGTGTTTAACCCAGTGGTTAAAGTTAGGGCCAGCCTAGCTTATGTAAAAGACAAGTCGGAGTTGTGTATAAATAGAGGAGGTGTGTTCCTCATTTAACACACAGTACACTCACTTGTGATTGGTGCATAGGTGAGGGAGAGATCTACTATGGAGGAGACGGAGCTCATGTCTAGGGTTTACATCTTTGTATTTGTTGGTCATCTGTATTGAGGAAGATTTGCTGGGTTTTCTACCCCATGAGGGTTTCCCAGGATAAATCTGTGTCTCTTGTGTTTATGCTATGCTTGTTGTTCTTTCAGTGATCCTGTATATGCTATTTTTGTGAAATGGAATGTAATGCTGATATTTTCTGTCTTAGCATATTAAATCTTAACAAAAATAGAGAATAAGTATTTACTTTAAGGAACATGTCTACTCTAGTTATCACTTTTCCTGTAAGAAGATTCACTTTTAATATGGGATCTACAATAGGATCAGGTTGGTTTCCCCTAACCTTGATGGTACTTACTGGTACTAGTTCGTCAACTCAAGTGGTTTTGAACCCTTTCTCTTTTGGATTCCCTTTGTCAGGTTCCCAACCTATGACTACCACTATCCCTCCTAGTTCAAATTTTACCATTGCTTCAGGTAGTGGCCCATCTATCCCTCTCCATAATATCCCTCCCTTCAATGGACGAATGTTTATTTCTAAATCACCCTTCATTGGAATTGTTTCTAATTCTACTCTACCGCAATCAAGCTTACATTTGCAATTTGTTGGACGTATGAGTTTTGGTCACCCCTTTGGATTCAATGTGTCGCAAATTAATCCTATTGTACTAGGGGGCACCGACACTAAATGTTCATGGGGGCATCATACTACCTAAGGAATTATCCCTTTGTATAGGGTGGGAGGTTCTAATATGAGTAACCCTGTTGTGAAAAATATCTCACAAGGTAGTCAACCTTTTGGAGGTATGCCAGAGGGACTTTTGGAACACCTAATACTTCATTTCAACACCACTTTGGTCAGAACTTTGGACAACCCACTCCACCTTTCACTAATCCTGTAAATCCACACATTCTAGGACAACCACATGCCAACACCAACCAATTGGAAGCTAATGATCTTGGATCCTGGAACCCAATGGCTCGCCCTCGTTTACCCTTTCTGGCAACATTGAATTTTCCAGACCTATCAAAATTGATGAATGATCTATTCTGTCACAACCCATGTTAGTGTTAAATTTTGAGCATTAATTCACAATACTCTAGGATCTTCACTGAGAGAATAACATATACAATATATCAATGCATAACAATCACAATAAGCATGACAAGCATCACAAGAATCGAAAGCATGAGAGACAAGAGACACAGAGTTTCCGTGGGGAAAACCCTAAGGTGAAAAACCCCACAACTTCCTCAGAGATAGAGAGAGCAATGGCTCAACCAAATTACAACCAAAATACACTTGAGATAGTCTCCTAGAAGCAAATGATCCTCCTCCTCACTAGTGCGCCACTTTCTGAGTGAGAGAGATATAACTTTCCGAATGATCTAAATAGAGATCTCCTGGGAGATCTCTATTTATACCAACATGTTTTCCTTGTGACCTTATGGGGCCGACTTGTCTAGCTAGGTATATCCACAATATAATATATAATTCAGGGCCGACCCCACACATGGTGGTCTAATAACCCATCGGCAAGTACACACACTTGTGACACTTGTCAATCCACATGACGACACTTCCTTATACAGGAATAACACATCTCTAATAAGGGTACAATATATATATATATGAAATACATTCCGAAGTTACATATACATCAACACTCCCTCTTAACTAGGAAGGTATTTCTCGACACAGATCTGCTAGACAAGTCTTCTTCTCGGGATCATCATCATCAATGCATCATCATCATCATCGTCACTGCTGCTGCTATCTCAACCAATCTCTTACTCTACTAGTCATAGGAAGTTCTACAAAGCCAATCCTTTTTCATACTGGATGTAGGACCACCACCTGTAGGTCTTCATCATCACTGGCCATACTGTGGAAATCTCAGGACTTATTACGTGCATCACAAAACCTTAAAAGAGTCTCTTGACTAGCAAGAACCCTAAAGAGCATCTGAGGCCTTTTTCATCCTGTCCATATCTCCAGGACTTATTACATGTGACCCCACCACAAAACCTCGAAAGAGAATCCCAGGACTGATTACGAGCACAAGGCTCAATCTATCGGATCTCCCAGGGCACAAATTACATGTGGTCACCACAAAACCTCGAAAGAGCATCCCAAGACTAATTATGAGCACAAAGCTCAACCTATCGGATCTCCCAGGGCACAAATTACATGTGGTCATGGAAAAACCTCGAAAGAGCATCCCAGGACTGATTATGAGCACACGGCTCAACCTATCGGATCTCCCAGGGCACAAATTACATGCCATAGGACAAAACCTCGAAAGAGCATCTGCCAAATATCCCAGGGCACAAATTACATGCCATAGGAAAAACCTCGAAAGACTATCTGCAGATCTCCCAGGGCACAAATTATATGTCCTCCCAAGCAAAACCTCGAAAGAGCATTTGCCAGATATCCCAGGGTACAAATTACATGCCATAGGAAAAACCTTGAAAGACTATCTGCAAATCTCCCAGGGCACAAATTACATGGTTATCTACACAACTTGTTCCATGGCCATAGAGTATCAACCTGATACTCACCATACATCATCCTGATATACACATGGTCATCCTGATCATCATCACTGCAACATCCTACTGCATGTCATCTGGAGCAACATCCTGAAGCTCGTCATCCATGATCATCCTAATCATACAATGCATCTACCTGATGCATACCAAGTATCTACCTGATACATATCATCATAAATGATCCACCTGATCATACAGTGTATCCACCTGATACAAATACAAATACATGATACATATCAACATACATGATCTACCTGATCATACAATGTATCCACCTGATACATATACATATACATGGTCCAAGCATCCAACATGATGCTTATACAAAATACATACACATGATCCAACCGATCATATCCAGCATCCAACATGATGCGTACATACATATAAATGATCCAACTGATCACATCCAGCACCCAACATGATGTGTACATACATATACATATAAATGATCCAACTGATCATACAAAGCAGAAACCAGAACATCATCCTGATGCTCATCATCTAGCTCTTACATCCACAGCCATCTGAAGGATCCTCCTTCCAACATGCTTGTAATGGCTTCAGTAAATGTGTCCATCACTTCTTCCTTGAAGTGTCATCAATCTGAAGAACACCAAGCATCTCTCTGAAGTACTCAAACTTCACCCTGGCTAGTGGCTTCGTCAACAGATCTGCAATCTGCTTGTCCATTGCAACATACAGGAGCTTCATAGCTCCTCTTTGCACCATATCCTTGATATAGTGATATTTGATCTCTATGTGTTTCAACCTGTCATGAAACACTGGGTTCTCGGACAGCTTCACACAACTCTGGTTATCACAGAAGACACCAGTAGCATCCAACGGGAGATCAAATAACTTAGACAGTAGCTTCCGTAGCCATACTGCCTCACAACTAGCTGAACGGGATGCAACATACTCTGCCTCAACTGTACTCAGTGCTACACAGGACTCCTTCCTGCTACACCAAGAGATCACACTTGATTCCATACTGAAGCAACACCCAGATGTGCTCTTCCTATCTGTAGCACTGCCAGCCTGATCTGAATCAACATAACCCTGCAGGTTAAAATTTTGATTTGCCTCGTACTTGAGCCCATAATCCACTGTACCCTTCAGGTACCTTAGAACATGCTTTACAACAACCAGATGAACACTCCTCGGATCTATCAGGAACTGACTCAATGTGTTCACTGCAAAGCAAATATCTAGTCTTGTGTTCGTCAGGTGCATCAAGGACCCAATCATCTGATGATACATAGAGACATCAACCGACTCAGATGAAGCATCACATAGAAGCTTCAGATTCGATGCCATAGGTGTGGCCATGGACTTGCAATCCATCATCCCGAATCTCTTCAGGATATCTACTGTGTACTTCCCTTGACCAAGGAAGATCCCACCTGCACTCTGCCACACCTCCATACCTAGGAAATAATGCATCATTCCCAGATCTTTCATATTGAACTCAGCAGCAAGCTTCCTCTTCGTATTTGCAATCAATTTGTCATCTCCTGTTACAAATAAGTCATCCACATACAGGAGTAGAATCACAGGATTCCCTTCCTCAACCTTGTAGTAAAGGTTGGCATCCGCTTTACTCTTGGTAAAGCCCAAACTAGATAGGAAACTATCCATCCTACCATACCAATTTCTGGGAGCTTGTTTCAAGCCATACAAGGCTTTCTTCAATCTGCACACATATGACTCCTTGTCATGTATTTCGAAACCAAGTGGCTACTCCACATATACTTCCTCTTCAACTACACCATTCAAGAAAGCAGTCTT
Source organism: Larix kaempferi (assembly GCA_027924585.1). Classification (NCBI taxonomy): domain Eukaryota; kingdom Viridiplantae; phylum Streptophyta; class Pinopsida; order Pinales; family Pinaceae; genus Larix; species Larix kaempferi. Next base: position 56,408,190 of record BSBM01000510.1, read on the forward strand.
GACATCCATCTGGTGTATTTTCCATTTCATCGTTGCAGCCAGGGAAAGTACTGTTCTGATGGAAGTATACCTGGCTATAAGTGCAAAATTTTCTTCATAATCTATTCCCTCTTTCTGAGAGAAGCCACGAGCTACAAATCTTGCCTTGTATTTCTCTACACTGCCATCTGCAACATGCTTGATTTTGTAGATCCATTTAGAAGTCACAACAGACTTCTCTTTAGGTCTTGGTACAACATCCCAAACATCATTCTTCATTATTGACTGGTATTCCTCAACCATGGCATCCTTCCATTCTTTCTTTTCCACTGCTTCTTCATAACTGGAAGGTTCTTTGTTCATAATATCACAGAGTAAAGCAACATAGTTGGTATGTGATCTGGTTCTCTTCTTTGCTCTATGTTCTTCTTTTGGAATGCCAAACCTTTCTGCATCTTGAATGAGCTCTCTAGCCCATGCAGGTTTCCTCTTGTGAGAGTTATCCTGACAGGGTGGATCTACAGGTTCTTGCAGATCTTCAAACTCACGAACTACTTCTGGAACTGCTTCAGTCATGGTAGTGTCTTGAAATCTAGTTTCCTTAGGTTCTTCATAAACTTCGATAGGTGCCTTCCTTGATTTGATGAAGACTGAGTTTTCATCAAATGTTACATCCCTGCTGACATCAATCTTCTTGAACCCTGGAAAGTATATTCTGTAAGCCTTCGAGCTTTCACTGTAACCCACAAATATACCCTTCTTCCCTGAAGGATCTAGTTTAGTCCTCTTTTCCTTTGGGACATGAGTGTATACTAGACAACCAAATATTTTGAGATAACTGACTTCAGGTTTCTTACCAGAAAATACCTCTTCTGGTGTCTTGTTATCCAATATCTCGTGGGGTGTTCTGTTCTGCACATATACAGCTATTCTAGCTGCTTCTACCCATAGATGCATAGGTAGATCTTGGTCATGCAGCATTGCCTTGGCTGCTTCCATGATTGTTCTGTTCTTCCTTTCTGCAACTCCATTCTGTTGAGGATTATAAGGAGTAGTCAACTCCCTCTTAATCCCTGAATCACTACAAAGCTTCTTGAAGTCACCTGAGGTGAATTCTCCACCATTGTCGGATCTGAATGTTTTTATCTTCTTGTCAGTTTGATTCTCCATCAAGGTTTTGAATTCCTTGAATTTATCAAACACCTCATCTTTGTTCTTCAAGAAGTATACCCAAGTCTTCCTAGAGAAGTCATCAATAAATGAGACATAGTAAACATACCCACTCAGGGAACTGGATGGCATAGGACCACATACATCTGAGTGGATGATTTCCAGGATGTCTTTTTCCTTGCTTTCACTGCTTGGGAAAGCCTTCTTAATGTTCTTACCTTTTGCACATCCTTTGCAAACACCTTCATGTTTGGTCTTGATTTTAGGAAGACCCTCTACAGCCTTGCTTGCAATTGGAAGTGCCCTATAGTGCATATGAGCAAGTCTTCTATGCCAAAGTTCACTTGGCTCCATGGTTTCATGTACCATGGAATGTTCAGGTTGTCCCTTCAATTTATACAAACCTCCCTCTTGCTCTCCAATCACTACTGCATCATCTATGTTCTTTCCCTTTGGCCATATTAGGACTTGGCCATCCACAAATGAAACCCTCATACCTTTTGCATCCAATGCAGAGATGGAAGTAAGTTCTTCTTGAGCCCAGGTACATAAAGGACTTCTTTCATCTTCAAAGATTTTCCAGAATCTAGGTTGTAGGAGGCTTCACCACTTCCTTTGATTGGGTATTGATAATCATCCCCAAGTTTCACCTTATTAGCTGATTCATGTTCAGATAGATTCACAAAAGATTCCTTAAACCCAGTCATGTGTTTGGAAGCCCCACTATCAATCAACCAATCATTACAACCATGGGAGATAGTACCTATGAGAGAAAAAACTAGAACATATTCTTCTTCACTTGATGAGTCATCATCACTATCACTTTCTGCCCTAGCCTTCTTCTTTGGGGGTTCATCATCTTCGGCAGCATGAGCATGATATCCTCTTTTGTTATTCTTCTTCTTCTTATTGAAGTTGTTGTTTTTGTCTTTCTTCTTCTTGGGACAATTTGAAGCAAAGTGTCCATTCTCATTGCAATTGAAGCATCTGAGATCTTTCTTATCTTTATGATAATGGTGGTGTGAGAATCTCCTGTTATGAGATGATTCCTTCTTGGACTTGCCTTTCTTGGCATGTGCTATGAGAGCTTGATCTTCATTTCCCATCTTTTCTTCTCGGGCCATAAGCCTAGCTTCTTCTTGAGAGCATTCTTCCCACAATCTGTTGAAGGAGATCAACTTCTTCCTTGCACAAATTCCTTGAATAAAGGAATCCCATGACCTGGGTAGGCCATTTAGAGTGGTCATCACCTCTCCACCATTTCATCCAGTGCTTCTAGTTGTTCCTTGATCTGGGAGACCGTTGAAAAATAAGATTGAATTGTTTCTCCATTCTGAAACTTTACTCCTTTCAATTGGTTCTGCAGGGTCATCTTCCGATTTATGTTCATCCCTTCAAATAGCTTGGTCAAAGAGTCAAACATCTCCTTGGGTGTCTTTAGAGAAGACACATGGGGTATGAGATGGTCTTTGATAGAATCAACAATGATTCTCTTTGCCTTGACCAAGTTTTTCTTATGGAATACCTTAGCCTCTTCATCCTCTGGGATAGGGATGTCTTCTTTTACATATGAGTCCAACTCATTCTCTTCCAAGATTAACCCAATCCTATACTTCCAAGCTCGGAAGTTAACAGCTCCTTCAAGCTTATCCTCAAGCTTGGTGTGATGAGCTGATCAGCCTGGTGTATTCATAATTTGAGATCAACAAAGATTTACCCTTCAGATTTTCCTTTTTGTCCTCTCGGGTTCACTAGGAGAGCCCTGAATTAGGGTTTGAGTTTCCCGGAGATCTACCCAGCCAAAAATCTCGATCAAAAGCTCTAAACTTCGATTTTTTCGAGGGGCTTCCAGCTATGTCTTTAGATGTCAGAAATTCCTATTTTTGTGAAAACCCTAATTTTTAGGGCCAAATCTGAAAATGCTCAGAATTGAATTCTAATTAGACAGATAGATTCTCCTTGATGAGTAGAGTCAATCTACTATACTACTTTTCCAAAATCTATGGAGAGAAACCCAATAAACAAGAAACTCAAGTTTTTGTCACTGCAAAATGTCTTCTTCTCAGGTTAGCTCTGATACCATGTTAAATTTTGAGCATTAATTCACAATACTCCAGGATCTTCACTGAGAGAATAACATATACAGTATATCGATGCATAACAATCACAATAAGCATGAAAAGCATCACAAGAATCAAAAGCATGAGAGACAAGAGACACAGAGTTTCCGTGGGGAAAACCCTAAGGTGAAAAACCCCACAACTTCCTCAGAGATAGAGAGAGAAATGGCTCAACCAGAGTACAACCAAAATACACTTGATATAGTCTCCTAGAAGCAGATGATCCTCCTCCTCACTAGTGCACCTCTTTTTGAGTGAGAGAGATATAAATTTCTGAATGATCTAAATAGAGATCTCTAGATCTCTATTTATACTAACATGTTTGCCCAGTGACCTTATGGGGCCGACTTGTCAGCTAGGTACATCCACAATATAATATATAATTCAGGGCCGACCCCACACATGGTTGTCTAATAACCCATCGGTAAGTACACACACTTGCGACACTTGCCAATCCACATGACGGCACTTCCTTATAGAGGAATAACACATCTCTAATAAGAGTACAATAAATATATATGAAATACGTAGATGAAATACATTCTGAAGTTACATATACATCAACACTTAGACTCCCGTTCCAACCAAACTACCTTCAGACATCCCAAAGTTCGAAGGAAAGACTGGAGAATATCCAGGGGACCACGTTACAACAATTCACTAATGGTGTTCTTCCTATTCACTAAATGATGATTCAATATGGTTGAGACTTTTCCAAAGAACCTTAACTAATGTCGCAGCTAAATGGTACATCAAACTCCCATCCACTACTTATCATAACTTCTGCGATCTAGCGGCTATATTTTTGAATCACTTCCAACTTCCCATGCGGTATGATGCCGACAAAGATCTTCTATCTACATTTAGAAAGAACAAATCCACTCATATATTTGACCATATTTAGGAGTGGAGAAAAAGGAAGAGGCTCATTAAAGCTGAGATAACCCAGAATTCCTATTAGAGTGGTTTTTGAAATCACTTTTACCTTACATATCCAAGGATGTTTCGAATTCTTGGGTTACCCGAGAGGAGGAAGCCATCTTAAGGACCCATCAATTAGATATGATTTATGCTTAGTCTGGGATTCTTTACGAAATAATTCCTGATGCACCGAGATCAAACTTTGATCCAACGAAACCTATCCCAACACCTCATGTTGATGGAGTGATCGGTGCAGTTGAGAACAATCCAGTTAGACCAGCTACCAACTTTGCAAGTCAAAATTCACCGAAAACTGGTCAGAGTAACACACGAAACCTTAAACCAAACCCTTGCTCATATTTTTGTCAGTACAAAACTCTCAAGGAAACCATCATCCCAGAGGGAAGAAAACTAAGAAAAATAAAAATGGGAATCAAGAGACAAACAATGCAAACAATAATAACCATAATGCTGGTGGGGCTAATGAGAAAGCTAAGATGTAATTCCCTTGCTTGTTATGCAGGGAGGATCATCTAACTTACAAATTCCCTAAGATGGAAATGACATAAAAGCTCTTGGCTGGTGCTTATCAAAACCATGCAACCTCCCAAGGGGGAAACCAAGGAGCCTTTTCTCAAGGGGGTAATTTAGGCTCCAAAGAAGTTTTCATGTGTGAACGAGATGTGTATTTCCAGAATAGGAACAAAGGTAAGGAACCTATGAATGTTGATAGTGACAATTATTTGCATATAGAGAATCCTCCCAATGATACTATGCCTCGAATACCGAAAGGTGTTCTTAATAAAGTAGCATTCAATCCTAATGTGAGTGTTGCACAAAATTATAGCATAGTTGAAGATTTGGATCAGGCTCCTTGTGGTCTACGCTTCAAGTCCTCCAAACTTGTCCAAATCAAAGGAAGATCTTACTTTCAGTTTTAGAGGCTTTTGATCCTATAGATAGTGAAGTGGTCACTTTCGATTTTGATAATTGGAATCCTCGTTTACCCTACCATGTGGCTTTTCAGATTCAAGTTAGATCTGGAAACACTAAAATTCATCAGATAGTTGTAGACGAGGGTGCCTCCACATGCGTCATGTCATTATCATGCTGGAAGGATTTAGGATCACTTAACATAGTTCCTCCGGTCACCATGTTAAAAGCTTTCGATGGCCATATTTTTAAACCTCAAGGAATTATCCCATCTTTTCCTATAAAGCTAGGGGGAAAAGTAGTCAAAGTAGATGTGGAAGTGATCGATTCTCCACTTGATTACAATTTATTACTAGGGATAAATTGGACTCAATCTATGATGGTAGTAGTCTCTTAGATCTTTCGTTTCATCAAGTTTCTGCATGAAGGAAAGATTGTAACAATTGACCAATTACCCTTAAACAATAATGAGTCCAATCATCATTATGGATCCAATATTCCTTAGTTTCCCATTCCTCGAGGAGTTGTGAAAATATTTGTGTGGGGATGTATCATTCGTTAATGGGAACTTTTAATCTTCCCCCACTTGATTTGCACACTAATGCATCACTTGTGCATACAATTTCCATTGTTTCCACAGTTTCCACAAATAAGGAGTTTCAATCTAAGTCTTCAAACTTTAAGAACCCTTGGAAGTATTTAGCCTATAAGGTTGAGTGTACTCAGTTCAACCAACCTTTATATCCCTTGGATACAATTTCTATTAAGAATAAGCCTCTGAATTCATGCTTACCTTCGTGGGACTTGGTCTCGACAGTTTAACAAGTGATACCTCCATCTGAATGTTTGGATATATGTTCTATCTAGGATGATATAATTCCTTCTGATGAAGTTTTCGTAGAGTCTATAATGCAGTCTGCAATTCATTTGGATTTTGATCCAGTTGTAGTTATCTCCAGCCCCTGTTTACCTTGGATTATGATCTTCCTTTTGTTGATTCTTTGGAATCTCCCATAGACTCGTAAATTGGTGTTCCTGCTGAGTTTGATTCTGCCTGTAGAATTTTCAACTCCCGTGATTACAAATTTGTTCATGCAGATTCCATCATGTTCTTCAACTTTGATCTTCATCCTGAGTTGATATTGTTTATTGTAAGTCCTCAGGATTTGGTACTATAGAGTCTTCATTGGTTAACTCTACGTACAATATGACTATTGTTGATGATAGTGAAGTTGAAAGTATTTCTACCACAGTGAATTGTATTGGATTTTTCTTTACATATGTTTTAGATATGATCTTGATACTAATGTTTCTTGGAGATAGAATTCTTATCTGGACTTATACTTGCGTACTGGTCCCTTTTGACACTTTGTTCAATCATGTTAGGTATATTAAGAACCTTTCATAGAGGTTTAGGCTTCCTCGCTGTTATGATGCATTTGAACCTTTTTCCATCTGAATTCACCACAAGTCGAACCTATTGGATATTGGTGTGTTATCCATCTCTATATGCATTGTGCACCAGTCCGACATCAGTGCCTACCTAACATGGGTCACCCTGGTCACCACCCTTGTGCCATTTTGGTGCCCATGTTGAGTTTTTATCATAGGCTCGAGAGCCTTCTTATTTACCATAATTTTGAAAAGAAACCCCATGCATTTCTTATTCATATATTTATGGTCATCCCTTAAAAGTCTCCCATTTTTTTCTTTAAGTCGCATATGCATTCACGTTGATCCTACTTGCATCTATGAGTCTGATGCTGGCTTCCACTCTTTAATCTCGTTATATAAGCTCCACCTTTGATCTCATTTCCGTTAATCCATGTATTATTTTTCCTTCGCGATTTGACACCCCATACCTGTAGGAGACACACCTTGAGTGTCCATATCTTGCTTATGTTCCTTGCATTATGCATAGCTTTGTTCCATGCACTTGGAACTAGTCTTGCATGTCCCTAACACTCATCTCGTCCAATTACGAGCATTCTTTCATATTTCCTTTGAGCTCGTTAAAAACAATGAGGTCACAATTTTACTTTTTTGGCCTCATTAGACCTTTATGGAAAATATTTCTATGGAGTTTTCTCTAATATTTTATTAGACTCCTTAAAATTGGCAATATCGCTCAGTATACTTGTTCATTTCAGAATCGCTAAAGGAATTGAAGGGACATCCACTTAGGTATAAGTTTACCACTTTTCGGACCTTTGTGGATTATTTACAAAAAAGGAAAAATATAGTCATACTTGGCTAGAATATTTCTCTCTCGCATTGTTTTACCTTTTTTGGGTGAGGAGACTAAATTTACAAAAAAGGACCCTTGGGAGTCTTCTTTAGGATTTTTAGTGATCCGAAAACAAGATATTTGCTACTCTATGATGTTAACATGAATTGCATAAAGAGCATGAATGAAGCTCACAAATCCATAAGAAGAGAACCAAACAACATAGACAATATGCACATAAAGACAACAAGTTGATAATGGAGTTCGTCCAGGATGGACTGTCTCCAGGCCTGCTTCTCAATAGGAGGGTCGATCTATAATCTTAGTATAAGGAAAAATACATGGCAATGATACAATGATACCTTGGCGACAATGGTCAGGAAGAGAACCGCTTCCCATTACACAACAAGACTAATTCCAGCAACTTCGAAGCCTGAAGATGGTGTAAAATGAGTATAAACACTCGTACCTTCCTCCTGCAGAGCTACGTAATCTCCCTTCTCTCCTTTAACTACAAAGTCTCCACTCCAAAGCATGAGTGGCAAATGGAGAATAAGAGGGTTTATATAGCTTGAGAAGACCCCCTTCACATGTTTCTCATGAATTTTTAGTTACAACAAATTTGCCTCAATGGGCATGGAGTTACAACTCCTAAGTTGGTTCTCATGTGGTTGGGCATTTTTTTAAAAAGTTTTTAGTTGGAAATTTGCCAACTATGGCATATTATATTGTTATAACCTACCCATAATGGAATACCCTTTTGTTCGCTTTTAATATGGTTAAAACCATATTATAATAATAAACATACCAACCCACGTTTAAAACTTTACCAACTATGGCATGTAATCCGTTTATGTGGTGGCGCTCCAACCCATATAATGTAATCCGTTGAAAGTTTGTTATGCAATATGTGGTGGCACTTCAACATATATTTAGGTGGCATGTAACATTTAAAAGTTTGTTATAACACATGTGTTTAAGGAGTGGTGTGTCCCACGTGCTCTTTAAATGACGTTGGAGGGTGATTACAATCACCACTCCCCCACGCTGGCACCTCCGTGTTGAGCTCCCGGTTGTGTGGCCGTGTGGTAGGACCAAGGGTCGGGGCTAGCCCTGGCCCCTTTTCGCGCCCATGTGAAACATTCTTCAAGCTTAAATAAAATCTCCTAACCACCAATACCAAGGACCCCATGTAGCCCAACTAGTGAAGGCGCTCGGCATTCCCCATAGAGGTCATGAGTTCGAACCCCACGGAGGCCCTTATTTTGCATTTGACCATTTTGGCCAATTTGGGCCTACCATGTGGCAGGCACTGATTGGACCAACTCATCGACCAATTATCGGCCAGCTCAGCTAAGTCATCTGCCACATCATTGAGCCGTACTGCCATGTCACCATCCGTACACCCAGTCAGCAGTATGCCAGGTCGGATCCGTACTGCCATGTGTCACCTTGTGAGTGGTCCGTACACATGCCATGTCATCTTGCCCATACCGTATGAATTCCACGTGTCACCCTATCAGTGGTGCCACATCATCTTGTCTGTACAGTATGGATGCCACGTGTCACCCTATTAGTGGTGCCACGTGGCACCTCTTTTTGCCAATTTTGCCTGTTGACCTCATAGAATAGAATGCGATAAATTTCTCATACGGAGTCCCTTTGAGGTGAAACGACCACCGTTGGAATCATCTCGATGAGCCCTTCAATCCGGTGCTAGTTTTACTAAGATTGGAGGACTTCAAAAAATTTTCCTTCTTGGATCCTCCTAGATCATTCCTCCCCACTGAGAAGCTTTTGGCCTCCAAAAGCCTTTACTAATAAATAGATAGGTGAGGGAATTTCTCCCTCACATTCTCCTTCTCGATCGACTTGGCTTTGCTTGGATGAGTGACTTTGATGCCCAATCAAAGATACTCAATATCACCTCTACGAGAAGTCCTTGTCCTTATGTCCAAGATGAAATCTTCCTTTAGCTCGTCCATGTACTCAGGAGCAGATTCATCAATTGATGGAAATGAGACATTCTCCCTTTCATCCATGATCATGGGAGGCTCATAGAGTTTCAAGTTCTCCACATTCACCACCGAGTAGATCTGCATGTATGGCGGTAGCTCTGAGCGAAAAGCATTCGTCCCAATCTTCTCCAAGATGGTGAAGGGACCATATCTGATGGGCTTGAGCTTCTTGCCTTCTCCGTTCATCCTCTCCTTACTGATGTGAAGCCACACTTGATCTCCCACCTGAAACTGATGATCAACTCTATGCTTGTCATAGCGAGCCTTGTACTGGGATTGACTCTTCTCCAACTGCTCTTGCACTGCTTGATGTACCTGTTGAACTCTCTGAATGAAACTACGGGCTTTGTCTTCATCCTTGGAAGTGCTTGAACCAACCTCTCTCCCATAAGTCAAGTCCAATGGAGTCTTTGGAAAGTACCCAAAGCATGTCTCAAATGGCGAGCTCTAAGTGGAAGAATGCATAGCCCTGTTGTAGGCATGTTGCACATACTGGATCTGTTCATCCCATAACTTAGGATGCTTGTTGCAATAGCCTCGAAGGAAATGGACAACTGTCCTATTGACTACCTCTGTCTGTCCGTCGGTCTATGGATGGAAAGCGGTGCTCCTCTTCAGCTTGGTGTCCATCATACACCATAACTTTGTCCAAAGCTCTCCAACGAATCGGGATTCCCGATCCAAGATAATGGACGTAGGAAGTCCAAAGTGAACCCATACATGCTGAAAGAAGAGAGAAGCAGCCTGCTCTGCAGTGACCTGCTTTTTACATGGCATAAGAATACACATCTTGCTAAACCTATCCACGACCACATACAAGTAGTCATGACCCCTCCTAGACATAGGCAAACCCCCCACAAAATCCATGGAAATGCTTTCCCAAGGATGGGAAGGAACAGGAAGTGGTGAGTACAGCCCCAATTTTCTATTAGTGGGCTTACAAGTAGAGCACATCACACACCCCTTTACATATTTTGTTACAATGTCTTTCATGCGAGGCAAATACACGAGTCTTTGCAAATGAGCCAAAGTCTTACCTACCCCAAAATGCCCTGATACAAGAGAAGTATGAGCTTCTCTTATTACATGGACTCTTTCACTGATAGGAACACATAGTTTTCCCAAATGATAGAGCAACTTTCCCTGCAAATAGTAGTCTTCCACCTGTGTGCCATTGGTTAGCTTCTCATAAATCTCCTTGAAATCATCATCAGTAGCATACTGCTCAATATAACTTTCATGGGATAAAGAAGCATTTTTCAAAACAATAGATGCAACAATAGGAGGTCTAGAAAGCATATCTGCCACTTTGTTACTAGTACCCTTATTGTACTTGATCACTAGATGGAATTGTTGAACAAATCCCATCCACTTGAACTGACGAGCTTGCTGGAGCTTAGTCTGGGACTGGAGATACTGCAAGGGCTGATGATCGGTATGGATGATCATCTCCTTACCCATCAAGTAGTGCTTCCGCTTCTTGACACTCTGAACCAAAGCATACAACTCTTTGTCATAGGTGGGGTAGTTGATCACTGCTTGAGTAAAAGTCTCTGAATGGTAGAAAATAGGCTTGCGGTGCTGCATCAATACTGCCCCCATGGCATATCCACTGGCATCTATTTCTATCTCAAATGGCTGCTGCAAATTGGGCAAGGCTAAGACTGGGGCGGTGCTGATCTTTCCCTTCAATGTGTCGAAGGCTTTCTGCTACTTACCTCCCCACTAGAAGGATTTCTTTACACTTGTTAAGGTATGCAAAGGAGATGCTATGTATGAGAAGTTCTGAATGAACCTTCTCCAATATTGAACAGCTCCTAAAAAGCTTCTCACTTCAATAGTGTTAGTAGCCTTAGGCCAATTGACAAGTACATCAACTTTCTAAGGATCAATTTTTAAATTTCCACCTACTACAATATGACCCAAGTAAACTAATGAAGTTTTTCCAAATTCACACTTTGACAATTTTACATACAATTTCTCCTTTTTCAAAGTATCTAATACTTGCTTTACATGCCCCACATGTGCTTCCCAAGTTTTGTTAAAGACCAAGATATCATCTAAGTATACAATGACAAAATCATCTAAGAATGGCCGGAAAACATCATTCATTACCCGCATGAAGGTTGTAGGTGCATTGCAAAGCCCAAAGGGCATCACCAACCACTCAAATAGACCTTGCTTGGTCTTGAAGGCCGTCTTCCACACATCACTTTCTGCAATTCTGATCTGGTGGTAGCCACTGCTCAAATCCAACTTGGTAAAGAACACAACATCTTTCAACTGGTCGAGCAAGTCATCTATGCGAGGAAGCGGGTATCAATTCTTGATCATGATCTTGTTGAGAGCCCGATAGTCAATGCACATCCTCCATGTGCCATCTTTCTTCATCACCAACACAATCGGCTAACCACATGGAGAGGAGCTAGGTCTGATCACTCCTTGGTCCAACAAGTCTTGAACTTGCTTCTTAATCTCTGCCATTTCAACTGTGGACAACCTGTACACATTAGGAAGAGGGGCATCCTACTGGAGATGGATCTCATGTTGAATCTCCCTTTTGGGAGGCAAACCTGTAGGTTCCTGAAATATTTCATCATAGTTAGCCACAATATCAATCATAGCCTTTTTATGAGAAGGATCACAACCTTTGAAAGCATCGGATGCTTCAACATCTTTTGCTCTCACAACCATGAGAATGTATCTCTTATTAGTGTTGATGAGTCTCTTCATCTGTCCTACACTAACAAGAGTGGTGTTAGCCTTCATACTGTGACCTCTCAAGATGTACTCCACCCCATTTTTGGTGAGATGGTACTTGTTCTCGTGACAGAAGAATACTGCTTTTCGATCATACAAGTATGGGCTTCCCAATACGATACCGCAGATGTCAAGAGGAACAACATCTAATTCCACCTCATCGATCAACTTTGAAGCAATAGCAAACCTTAACCTGCATTGCTTAGTCACATGTAGCTTAGCATTGTCACATACCCATCCAAGAGGATAAGGCTTGGGGTGAGGTTTAGTCTGTATGCCCAATTTCTTAACAACTGATTCTGAGATCAAATTTACTTGAGAACCCGGATCAAATAATGTTTCAATCTTTGTATGCTTAGATACAACTCTGATGTGAAACAACTCACTTCTTCTTTTATCATTTTCTTTAGAAACATGCGTAGAACTTGAACCAGTATGAGAATTTTTGTTACCTTGCATTCCCACAGCTGTAATCCTGGTTTCCTCACCTGAGTCGGAACCCAAATCTCATTGCAACGGTCTTTTTCTTCTTTTTGCCTCCATAATTCTTTGGCCTCTATTCAGGATGCAACTTCCAGCAACTTTCTTCATCATGCCCATCAGTATCGCAATGTTTGCAATGGAGCTTTCCTCCTTCCTTCTTGGCAGTAGCTGTCTTCTTGCTCTTGTCTTTTTTCTTGAACTTGTGGTTGTTGTTGGGCTTGAAAGGATTCTTCTGATGGTCTTCTTACAAATGCTTCCCCCTGTTCTCAAGATGAGTAGCCTAAACACTTGCTTCATCCACACTAGTAGGATTCAACAACAGCAAAGTATGGCGTAGATAATGATGAAGAGCACCAATGTACTTCAAAAGAGTGTCAGGAGAATCTAAAGCAATCTTCAATTCTAAATCTTTCTTTCTAAATTCTGCAGTAAAACTATAAACACTCTGACCCTTGCCTTGTCTAAAAATTTACCAATCCATCATAGCCTTTTGAACATAACCCAACGGATAAAATTGCTTACATAAAGCAGAAATGAAAGAAGACCACGATGAGAGAAGATTACCCATTTGTTTGCTACCTTGCTGAAGCTTACTTTCCCACCATACAAGTGCGATGCCTGTCAGTTGAAGTGAATCCAACTAAATCTTCACATCTTCTTCTTTGATCTACTGGACTCGGCAATAGACCTCAATTTGCCTTATCCAATTGTTCAACTTCTCTGCATTTGCTTCCCCATTGAACATGGGCAAATCAAATTTCACATCGAGCTTCAATAACGGCTTCTTTTGAGGCTCTTTGTGAGGAACCTTGGAATGCTGAGAATGAGATGAGGAAGAAGCAGTTGAACTTGTGCTTGAAGCTGAAGGTGAAGAGGGAGGATCAGGAGGCTCTTCACCACCTCCTCCTTGGTTAACTGAAGCATTGCCTTTGTCCTTCACTTCTTTGTCTTCCTTCTTTACTTCACTACCTTTTCTTTCTTTTGCCATGCGTTCTTCATAGTCTGCAAACAACTTGTCTACCTTGTTGGCCATCATATAGAAGACCTTGTGAAAGTTTGCCTCCATCTCGATGCGGGCATCATTAGCATCCATCTTCCTCCTTCGGTGTGCACGTCCGATCTCGGAATTGTAAGGCTCTAATGTACCCTCACCAGCTTGCAGTTTAGCCCTCGTGAGCATCCACACTCACAATCCAACGTCACATAACCTCGCTCTGATACCACATGATCCGAAAACAAGATCTTTGCTACTCTACGACGCTAACATGAATTGCATAAAGAGCATGAATGAAGCTCACAAATCCATAAGAAGAGAACCAAACAGCATAGATAATATGCACATAAAGACAACAAGTTGATAACGGAGTTCGTCCAGGATGGACTACGTCTCTGAGCCTGCTTCTCAATAGGAGGGCCGACCTATAATCTCAGCATAATGAAAAATACATGGCAATGATACAATGATACCTTGGCGACAATGGTCAGGAAGAGAACTGCTGCCCAAAACACAACAAGACTGCTTCCAGCAACTCCAAAGCCTGAAGACGGTGTAAAACGAGTATAAACACTCGTACCTTCCTCCTGCAGAGCTACGTAATCTCCCTTCTCTCCTTTAGCTACAAAGTCTCCACTCCAAATCATGAGTGGCAAATGTAGAATAAGAGGGTTTATATAGCTTGAGAAGACCCCCTTCCAATGTTTCTCATGAATTCTTAGTTACAACAAATTTGCCTCGATGGGCATGGAGTTACAACTCCTAAGTTGGTTCTCATGTGGTTGGGCCTTTTTATTAAAAGTTTTTAGTTGGAAATTTACCAACTATGGCATATTATATTGTTATAACCTACCCATAATGGCATACCCTTTTGTTGGATTTTAATATGGTTAAAACCATATTATAATAATAAACATACCAACCCACTTTTAAAACTTTACCAACTATGGCATGTAATCCGTTTATGTGGTAGCGCTCCAACCCATATAATGTAATCCGTTGAAAGTTTGTTATGCAATATGTGGTGGCGCTTCAACATATATTCGGTGGCATGTAACATTTAAAAGTTTGTTATAACATATGTGTTTAAGGAGTGGCGTGTCCCACGTGCTCTTTAAATGACGTTGGAGGGTGGTTACAATAACCACTCCCTCGAGCTGGCACCTCCGTGTTGAGCTCCCAGTTGTGTGGCTGTGTGGTAGGACCAGGGGTTAGGGCTAGCCCCGGCCCCTTTTCGCGCCCATGTGAAACATTCTTCAAGCTTAAATAAAAGCTCCTAACCACCCATACCAAGGACCCCACATAGCCCGACTGGTGAAGGTGCTCGGCATTCCCCGCAGAGGTCATGAGGTCGAACCCCGCGGAGGCCCTTATTTTGCATCTGACCATTTTGGCCAATTCGAGCCTGCCACATGGTAGGCACTGATTGGTACAAATCATCGACCAATTATCGGCTAGCTCAGCTGAGTCATCTGCCACATCGTCGAGCCGTACTGCCACATCACCATCCATACGCCCAAATAGCAGTATGCCAGCTCGAATCCGTACTGCCACGTGTCAACTTGTGAGTGGTCCGTACACCTTCCATGTCATCTTTCCCGTACCGTACGAATGCCACATGTCACCCTATCAGTGTTGCCACATCATCTTGTCCGTACAGTATGGATGCCACGTGTCACCCTATCAGTGGTGCCACGTGGCACCTCTTTTTGCCAATTTTGCCTGTTGACCTCATAGAACAGAACACGATAACTTTCTCATACGGAGTCCGTTTGAGGTGAAACAAACACCATTGGAATCATCTCGACGAGCCCTTCAATCTGGTGCTAGTTTTTCTACGATTGGAGGACTTAAAATTTTTTTCCTTCTTGGATCCTCCTGGATCATTTAGAGTCTTGAAATATGAAAACACTAGCGAGCATCTACCAACTTGGGCTCAATGTAAAATCCATGAGAGGGTATATATAGTTCTTGTTTAATTTTTTTAGACTCTTTAAATGTGAAAACACTAGCGAGCATGAATAGGTATGAGCTCGATATTAAAATCCACGGAATAGTATGTTGTCGAGTATTAGTCTATATTTTCTTCAAACTTGTAAAACTAATAAGAAATTCTTGAGTTTCCCTTCCATGGACTCATAAAATTACACATGGTTGGATCCTTATTGAGCATGCTTTAGTTCTTTGTCAAGCTCGTTAAAAAATGAAAAAGTACCTAAAAAGAGAAAAGGGAAGGGAACTAGAGTCTTAAATATATTTCAATATAATGGAAACAAGTCAATTATGTCCTTGAACAAAGCACATTTTTGAGTTTATCAAACAAGTTGGGTTCTATTTTTTGCCTTAGGATAAACCTGATCTCTGAGTTTTTACTCCTTCGGTTGGTTACTCTTCCAATCATATGGAGAATTTGTTAATGTATCCTACATTGCAGATTTATATCATGGTCCCTTTGTGTTCAAATCTTCCTAATTCACTCTTGTTTCATGCTCATTGTTCAAGGATACATAATGTGTAGGCTATTCTATAGTTTCCTTGACCTCATGTGTCGGCCATTCCTTGGTATCAATATGTTTCATCATGTACTCAGTCCTACTCCATATCAGATCAAACTTTGATTGTCCCTCATGTTGGATGATGGATGATGCTTTAAGGCCTCCCTTCCAATGGATTTCTTCCCATCGACTTCAACTCATCTTACTCTAGGAATGAAGTCTATAGTTTTCGGTAGTACCCTGGGGATTCCTGTTATCAATGGAAATTTCCCTCGTCATTTAGTTATAGGAATACATTAATGTCCCTTAATCAATGGATTCATCAGGTGTTCGTCTTAAAAAACATCTATTCACACCTGTTAAAATGTAATAGGTACCCTGGGGCCCATTTTCATTATTGATGGGATTCCCTCACATTTGTTAATGGTTCACATAAATGATCGGTAATCAAACGGTGTCCTCCATGTTCGACTTCAAATTATTTTATTCACATGGTTAGGATTTGTACCTTGAGACAGTTTGGATTGAAGACCTTGGGCTTATAATAATATCATCATAGTTTTTTATTTCCCAAGTTGTGCAAGACTGTGCCACACCTATTTTGGATCTTAATGGGACATAGATCCAGTTTGTTCACCATGGATATGATCTCTAGTTTTGACATAGATCCACCTTTGTATTTTTGTGGTTATCTTCATATTTATTTTGTCCTCATGGATCCACGCTTGTATTCTAGTTGCCATTTATTCTAGTGGCCATTGTTAAGATTCAATATGCTAAGATAAATAAGATCGGTATTCCATTCAATTTCACAACAATAGAATATACGGGATCATTGAAATAACAAGAAGCACAACATAAACCAAAGAGACACAATTTATCCTGGGAAACCCTCATGGGGTAGAAAACCCAGCAAAACTGCCTCAATATAGATGATCAAAAGTACAAAGATGTAATCCCCAAACAAGAGCTCCTTCTCCTCCTTTGCAAATCTCTGTCTCTCCTATGCGAGTTCACAAGTGAGTGAGTGTATTAAATGAGGAACACACCTCCTCTATTTATACTTTACATTTACTTGACTTTTACACTTGACAGGTCGGCCTCAATAGTTTATTCTCTTGCTGACTAGTCCAGCTCCTCTAGGCGACTTAAACACCACATTACAAATGTCTCTTAGGGGATCTATTTCCCCGACTTACATGGGATGATTTACCTCAATGACTTTACATAATAATAACATCCTGATGGAGGAATAAAACATGTCCGGATGAATAATAATAAAGTACAAATAGAATATTCTTTGAAGTTAAAATAGTTCAACACTCCCCCTTAATGAGAAGGATATTCTAACAACATCTGCAAGAGCAAGGAGTCATCAACTACATCATAGTGATACATCTTTAAATTATTGGAAGTTTTCTTCAATCATCATAAGTAACTCAAAATGCTACTAGAACATCTTCAATATCTTCAATACTGGAACATCAACATATTCAGTACTGAGTCTTCATCTTCTACAACATTTGATCAACTACAACAACAACATCATCTAGATATCCCGATCAACAACATCATATGGATCTCTTGATGAATAGAATCATCATCTGGATCTCCTGATCAACGGCATCATCTGGATATCCCAATCAACGACATCATCTAGATCTCTCGATCAATAACATCATTTGGATGTACCGATCAACAACATCATCTGGATCTCCCGATCACCAACATGATCTGGATCTCCCGATCAACACCATCATCTGGATCTCTCGATCAACAACATCATCTGGATCTTCCAATCAAAAACATCATCTAGATCTCTCGATCAACAACATCATCTAGATCTCTCGATCAACAACATCATCTAGATCTCCCGTTCAATAATAGAATCTCGATCTCCTAATCAATAGCATCATCTATATCTCTCGATCAATAGCATCATCATTTGAATCTTCTGATCAACAACATCATCATATCTTCAACACACATGATCCAATTATGGGATGATCAATCCCTCTCACTTTAGGGCATAAGTCCAAGGATGATACAATCTTGATCTACTTACGGGATGATCAATCCGTATCACTTTAAGACACCACACCATGTCTAAGGATAATGCAATCCTGATCTACTTATGCGATGATCAATCCCTATCACTTTAAGACACCACACAATGTCTAAGGACGATGCAATCCTGATCTACTTACGGGATGATCAATCCTTATCACTTTAAGACATCACACCATGTCTAAGGACGATGCGATCCTGATCTACTTACGGGATGATCAATCCTGATCTCTTTAGGAAATAAAGCCATGGATTATACAATCCGGAACCACAGTTCCAGTCCTTTTTCATACTGGATGTGAAGTAGATCAAATATAGGATTTACCACCACAGAGCTAGTCCATTTTCATACTGGATGTGACCTAGATAAAATCTAGGATTTACCACCACAGAGCCAGTCATTTTTCATACTGGATGTGACCTAGATCAAATCTAGGATTTACCACCATAGAGCAAGTCCTTTTTCATTTGGATGTGACCTAGATCAAATATAGGATTTACCACCACAGAGCCAGTCCTTTTTCATATTTGATGTGACCTAGATCAAATCTAGGATTTACCACAACAAAGCCATCCCTTTTTCATACTAGATGTGACCTAGATCAAATATAGGATTTATCACCACAAAGCCAATCCTTTTTCATACTAGATGTGACCTTGATCAAATCTAGGATTTACCACTAGAGAGACAATCCTTTTTCATACTGGATGTGACCTACATCAAATCTAGGATTTACCACACAACTTCATCAAATTCTCGGATACAAGAGTCTACGGTTCTCTTTTAGGACACATGTCCAGGGATGATACAATCCCACTGCAACATCATCAATATCTTTCACGGAGACAAGAGTCTACAGATCCCTTTAGGACATGTGTCCAGGGATGATACAATCCCACTCATCAACTTAGATCAAGTCTAAGGACCACTCATCGACCTCATCGTTGGTACAGGTATCCTCATCATCGACCTCAACATCGGTACAGGCATCCTCATCATCGACCTCAACGTCGGTACAATCATCCTCATGATCGATACAGGTATCCTCATCATCGATACAAGTATATGCATCAACCATATCGTCGGTATAGGTATCATCGACCTCATCATCGATCATCGACCATATCACTCCCCCTTTCGAGGAGGGTCCTTTTGAAATACACCAAGCTTGTCTCGGAAATACTCAAAATTTACTCAAGACATAGGTTTAGTCAATACATCAGCAACTTGCTCATCAGTGCTCACATACTCGAGCTTTATAGATCCTTTTTGCACCATATCCCGTATATAGAAATATCGGATCTCTATGTGCTTTGACTTATAATGGAACACTGGATTCTCCATCATCTTGATACAACTCTGGTTGTCACATAGGATCACAATGGAGTCCATCTCTAAGTCAAATAGTCCTGACAACAGCTTCTGAATCCATATGGCTTCACAACTAGTAGAGCAAGTTGTTATATATTCTGCTTTAGCTGTGCTAAGAGCCACACTGGATTCCTTCCTGCTAAACCACGATATCATAGCAGATCCCAGACAATAACATCCACCTGATGTGTTATTTCCATATGAGACACTTCTAGCCCAATCTGCATATGTATAACCATATAGTTTGAAGTCATGATATCAAAGATAATGTAATCCAAAGTCTATCATACCTTTTAGGTACCTCATCACATGCTTTGTAGCCACTAGGTGAACACATCTAGGCTCTACTAGATACTGACTCAAGGTGTTCACAGCAAAGCATATATCTAGCATGGTATATACCTGGCGTGGTATTCGTTAAATACATCAATGAACCAGTCATCTGTTTGTAAAATGTAGAAACCATTGTCCATCATCCCAGATCTCTACTTCATTTAAAATATCATTTGATCTCAGCCACATATCTAATCACAAGAATCATGCAAATATTCTTTAACTCTGAGATCTACTCCCTCTGAAATGGAGTCTTATACATCTGAGTATTGTCTTCCCTCTGTGACTGAATCATCATGCACACTTTGAATTGAGTGATCTTATGCATACCTATCTATGCCATCTCCTGTCAGACGGGTCTACTGATATGAGCCTCAAGATCACTCGAACTCTATGGTGAGTTCCTTATTGCTTCCATCTGAGAGAAGCATGTCATATGCATATATAGAAACCTCTTCAACCTTGTAGCAAAGGTTGAAATCCGCATCACCTATGGTGATCATCAAGCTCATCAAATGACTATCGATCCTGGGTACCTATTCATCCGATACAAATCCTTCTTCAATTATGTGATTCTCTATCAAATCTTGGGAGTTTGCTCGATATGCACTTATTCTTCAATTACACCATTCAATAGAATGGTCTTGTAATCCATGGGTGTAATCTATCTCTGGAAGTGTGTCTAGCAAACATCTCATCATTATCCTCTCCCTCTTTCTAAGAGAATCCTCTAGCCACGAGCCCTCTATAGTACGTTTGATTTGTAAGTCTTCTTGTTGAACTTCCATCATGTGTTCTTTGGAATAGGTGTTCATCATCCTTCTTTTGTAGATCATAGCACATGATCTTTCCTACAAATCAAATTTAATTACATGATTAGTAACACTTCATAATCATCAAATCATGTTGACATTTCAATGATAACCTATTATGCATATTGATATGATTCACATAGTTATGCAACTATCTTGACCAATAATTTGGCACAACACTTTTCCACATCATGTATGCATATAGTGGCTATCTAGATGCCTTCCATCTCTACCAAAAAATAATATCAAGAGCGTGCATAGCTCTCAGCATGTTAGAAAAGAGGTTTCATTCCAGACAAGCAACAATGGAATGTTTGTCCAACTTACCAATCATATGCATATTAGTAGTATATTGTTCAATTCTATATGAATGCTTACACTATACATGATATATTTCCTGATTCTAGGAATACAAATATGCATACAACTATTACGAGCAATATCATTCACTATTCAGAGATTGAAGAAGTAATTCAAATAACAACTCAAATACTTATCTTTTATGTTTGTGTGGTTTCCTCCCTCTTGATCTCTATTTTCCCTTTATGATATCATCATGATTATATGTCTTTGAACTTCTATTCAGTCTCGTAAGTAGAGCTTCTATGTGATCAAAGACTATGGATGAATCTTTGTCTTCATGTCATCATGAACATATATTCTTTATCTAGAACTTGATTTGTCTTTCTTGATGTATCTTTCATGTTAGCAGACAACATCATCATCATACAACACCACAAGGGCATTAGTACAATCATAAGTGTCATAACCATAATCAATGAATGTATTCTATCATTCACATGCATTCATACTTTTACTAAGGTGATCAAATAATCTAAAATTAACCATTATTCTACTAACCTCAATAATATGAAGACAAACATATCATGAACTTAATCATGAAACAAATTTCAAAACATACCTGTATCTTCTCAAGTCATACTTGTTGAGATTGCTTGTAGTCTTCTCTATAAGGGTAAAACCCTAACCATCCAAGGTAGATCACTTGTAAACATCTTATATAGGTTCATGGTTCTAGGGTGATAGAATATCAGTTCCATTTAAACCTCCTTCATTGCTTCCCTATGCGTCTCCCAACTTTGCTAGGGTTCCTTCTTACTTCGAAACCCTAATTTTTAATCTCCTTCCTCCCACAACATTTTAATTGAGGATTAATATATATGATGAATGGATTCCAAATCCATTTTCAAATCTCCAATGTTGCATCAAGTGTCTCCAACATTTTTTCAGGTCATGCCATACCTAAAAACGGAAAACCCTAAGTGAGAGCTTCTACCTCCTCTTCTTTGATTTCCTCCATTGATTCATTTCAGATGTGTTGTATTGTTTCTGTTGTATCTATGAAATTTAGTATCTTCAGGGTCTAAAACATCGTTCTGTGGTAGCCTGACCTGTCATCTTTCCAACCCCACAAGTTTTAGCTTCATTGGATTCTCCATAAAAGATATATGCTCAGTTTCCCAACATGATATGTTTAAGGGATGAAACATCATAGCGAACTTGTATGGAGTTCCATGTGTCACTGTTTCAAGTTCGGCCTCTGAAACTCAAACCTATGAAACTATAGTCTCTTACCTAACTGTCACATTTTATGGAATTCCATTTGGAGCTTCCTAGCCCATGATATGACACTTTTACCTAGGTCACCTGCTTAGGGATTCATTTTGGAAGAGGCCGAAATCCTAACTTGTACAGATAATATCTCAGAAAGTACAATGAATATGAGGCTGAAACTCGAACACAAGGTATAGGAATGTTTCATCTTCGCCCTGTCGAAGTTTCATATACTGAACCTTCTCCAAAAGTGATTTATAGCGAAAGTTCCACGATGACTAGGTTTTGTTATACAAAGCCCTAACTTTCAAATTGTCGCAAGTGAAACAAGTGTTGTAAGTGCCATACATTTCCTTCCTTTAGGCTAGCTCTGATACCATGTTAAGATTCAATATGCTAAGATAGATAACATTAGTATTCCATTCAATTTCACAACAATAGCATATACAGGATCACTGAAAGAACAACAAGCACAACATAAACACAAGAGACACAATTTATCCTAGGAAACCCTCATGGGGTAGAAAACCTAGCAAAACTTCCTCAATATAGATGATCAAAAGTACAAATATGTAATCCCCAAACAAGATCTCCTTCTCCTCCTTTGCAGATATCTCTCTCTCCTATGCGAGTTCACAAGTGAGTGAGTGTGTTAAATAAGGAACACGCCTCCTCTATTTATACTTTAGATTTACTTGACTTTTACACTTGACAGGTTAGCCTCAATAGTTTATTCTCTTGCTGACTGGGCCAAACCCTCTAGGGGACTTAAACACCCCATTACGAATGTCTCTTAGGGGATATATTGCCCCAACTTACATGGGAGGATTTACCTCAATGACTTTACATAATAATAACATCCTAACGGAGGAATAAAACATTCTAGATGAATAATAATAAATTACAAATAGAATATTCTTTGAAGTTACAATATTTCAACAACCATGATATATACATCATTTATACTTATGTATTGGATCATTATTGTATCCTCCTGGAGGTCATGTTCCACTATTTAAACATGGAAATTTATCCCAGGAATGGGATTGTCTCACATTTGCCTTTATTTCAAGTACTTCATTTGAGCCTATGATTCTTGGTTTCTCCGAATCTATGAAACAAACCTTTATTATTTATAATTTATTTCGGACATCATATTCCCCTCTGACCTCATACATTAAAGGGCATCTGTTATACCCAAAATTGGCACTTCTCCATTTGTGACGACACTTATATCTTTTGGTTGCATCATGACACTTCATGAGATTACTGTGAGTCACAAAAAAGGAAATTTGTGGATATAAGACCTATATTTGGGACTTTAGATCGATGGAATTACCTAATTCATGGCCCATTTGATATTTAGGAACCTTAGGAATAATATTCCAGACCAAAACTTCTCCACAAAACCCCCAGAAAAGGTTGTTTTAACCATTTTTCCACAAAATTGTAGGTGGAAATCTCTTCATCCGCGGGTTTTCCAAAAACCCTTAGGTTTCACATGGTAATGTCGCGGGTCACCTACATGTTGTCCATTGGAAATTCGTGGTTACCTTAGAAATACATAAAAAAAAAACATAAAATCGCAAAAAATGGTTGGTTCAGGTGGTTTTGGAACCTCCTCTTCCTATTGTAACTACTTCCTCTTCGACCCTATCTTCTTCACTTTCTATATAAGAGAGGGAGAGTGACCATGAAATGGGATCAAACCCATTATAATGTTATGCAGGAGGAACTGGGATTATATCCCCCTTACTTGTGCCCTAGTTTATCATAAACCCTGGAATATTTGATCAGATGTTGGGATCCTCGGAGACGAGAAGCAGGAGACCTTGAATCTTGGTTTCATGAAGTTCCATGCTTGAAGGAAGGTATAATTTGATGTACTTTCTTCATTCATTCATAAATATTGGACATTATTCCCTTTCCAAATAGATTTGGTCATGTATGTTTCAGATCTGATTACAATTTGATGTTTTATTCTCTTATAAATATAAATCTTTTATTTGTAGTCAAATTGGTTTAAGGAAGGCTTTGTTGATTTTTTTTGCAGGTTGTTGCAATGGAGAGCAATAGGATAAGCTTGGATCAACCTTCTGAATAAGGTACACATTCTTCTAAACCCTAATCTCCTTGCTTAATAATTGTACTTGCAGAACCTTGTATGCCTATCATTTACCCCAGTATGTTGGTAGTCTCACCCCTTCTATAGGAACATTTTCCATAATAACAGACATCCATTTGATACATTTTCCATTTGTTTTGAGTTACTGTTTCTAACACTTCTCTTATTGTGTCCAATATAGCCACTGGTGCAAAAGACTCTCCAAAATCAATTCTTGGTTGCTGTGAGAAACCTTTTGCTACTAACATTTCCTTGTACTTGTGGATTTCACCTTTTTTATTGAGTTTTTTTCTTATAGACACGGTTCACACCAATAGGTTTTTTATCTTTAGGGAATTCAACAAGATCCCATGTACCGTTTCTTTCAATGGAATCTATCTCTTCATCCATCGTTTTTACCCAATGCTCTTATTTTATTTCCTTTTCAAAGAACATAGGTTGACTTGAAAGAAAGGAAAAACTACTATTTGCATCTAATTCATCATAAATTTCTTGTAAAATTATATTATTTATATTGTTGTGATCATATCCATTACCTAATTGATGACTAGTAGTATATCAATCTACTGATCTTGATGCTTCATCTTGAATTGAATTTCTAGGTGTCCTCGCTAGAGTACTTGTTGCTGGTGATGGTTCTACTAGATCTTGTCGTCCATCCTATTCAATCTGCTCCTCTTCTTATTCATCTTTGCGTTGAGGTACTGCAACTTCAGTAACCTTATCTATGGTTCCATCCCACGACTCTTGTTCTTTGAACAATACATCTCTATTGGCGATCACCTTTTTGGTTATAGGTTTATATAGCTTGTAAGATTTAGAATATTCACCATAGCCAAGAAAGATGCATTTATGGCACTCTTGTCATCTAGTTTTATTCTTAGTCATTTAGGTACATGAGCATACGTTATTCACCAAGTATTCTAAAATGTGCAACACTACAAGCTGTACCTATCTATGCTTCTTGTGGTAGTCTTTTCTTCACACTTTTTGTGGGAGATATGTTCAACACATGAAAAAAACAAGCCACTACTTCCCCACAAAGTTCATAAGACAAGTTTCTTCCCTTCAACATGCTCCTTACCATATTCATAATGGTTTTGTTTTTACGTTATGCTACACCATTTTGCTAAGGTGTATATCTTGTTGTGAGTTTCCTTTTGATTCCATGTTGTTTGTAGTAATCAAGAAATCCATTTGAGTCATGATCTCCCCCTCTATCTAATATCAATACTTTGATTTGATGGCCACTTTAGTTTTCAACCAAGGATTTGAATTCCTTGAACTTGCCAAAATTTTCTGACTTCTGATGAAGGAAGTACACCCATGTTTTTTTGCTAAAATTTTCAATGAATGTAAGAAAACAATAATGGCCACCAAGTGATTGAGTCTACATTGGACCACACAAATCAGTATGAACTAGTTCTAGGGGTGCATGTGCCCTTAAATACATTCCTTTAGGGAAGGTATCCCTATGTTGCTTTGTAATAATGCAACACTCACATGTTCTTGCTAGTTCTTTAATAGGAGGTGATCCTTTAAGCAGGTCTTTCTATTGCAACAATTTCATACCAACAAAGTGAAGATGTCCAAATCTAAAATGCCATAACCAAAAATCATTCATGCATGTTTCATTTTGGGAAAAAGAACTTACATGCTTGCTAGAACTCATGACTAGTGGATACATTCTAATCCTATTCACTTGTACCTTGATGATTAACTTCCTACTTGGAGGATTTTCATATATGGCATAGTCTAATCCCTCGAAAACGAGTCTGTATTTCTTTTTAGTGAGTTTCCCAATACTAAGCAAAATATGCTCCAACCCTGGAGCATAATACACATTTGTGATGGTTTTCTGTTGTCCTTGTTTGGTCAATATGTGAATCACTCCTTTTCCAAAAATTGTAACTATCTCATCAGTGCCGACCTTAACCTCTTTTCTCATTGACTCATCTAGATCTGCAAATAGACTTCTATCACTTGTCATATGGTTGTTGCAATGACTATCTACAAGCCAAAGTCCTTTTGAGATTTCATGTGCAACATGACAAGTAAGAAATAAAAAATCTTCATTGTTTATAGAGGTGTTAGTAACATAGGCATTTTGTTTTGCATGATTGGATTTCTTCTTCCTGCATTCACTCCCATAATGAAAAAACTTATTGCAAGAACAACACTTAATATTAGATTTATCACGACTCTTTTTTTCATCACTCCCATTTTTTCATTCTTGATCTTTTTGGTCATCTGTTCGGCTGCCTCTACCCCTGCCTCTGCCTTTGCCTCTACCTTTTGAGAAAGAGACCCAAGCTTTGAAGGAATTCTCTAGAGAGGAATCCTTTTGTCGTGTTTATTATGGATTCATATGATAGGAGCAATGTCGTCAACTCATCTACAGATAGTTGGCTTATATCTTTCACTTCGTCGATAGCTTCAACTTTTGAATCAAACTTACTAGGTAGGGATCTTAAAACCCTTTCAATGACCCTTTGATCAGATATATTTTCACCATACGTATTCAATTGATTTACTATGCCCATGACTTGAGTCATAAATTGATATATAGTATCCTTACATCGATAGGTGTTTATATATTATAATTTGGGGTGGACAACCATCTATTTTTTTCCTAGATTGAAGGAGGATGAGACAAGTGTATTGTCCAGATTGATTTTATGGTCAACATTCAAAATTCCAAATAAAAATTTATAAAAAAAAGACATATAAAAATAACTGGTAGTTAATGCATGGATAACTCATAGCTCATGCATGGATAATAGGTAGTGACACACAACCCATTGAACTAAAGAAGGTAACAAACAACAGATGATTACAACTAAGCATGGAGAACAAGTAACAAATAACTTGTTCATGACAGTTAACTTGTGATCTATTGGTGTTCATCGGCCACAAGTTAAGTGGTTGTGCTAGTATCATTTCATCTTTAAATATTCAAAATCTCTTCTCAAATTCGTAGGTTTGGTCGTTTGTACCTTGTCAAAATCTTGGTAAGTGGTCAGCAACGTGTCCCATGCTTCTTTTGAGTGGAATGTAGCCGATACCTTTGGAAATACATTGTTATCCAATGCATCCATGATAAGGTGTAGTTCTTTCGCATCCTTCTTCGTGTGAATTCGCAAGAATTCCCTTTTTGTATTCGTGAAGGCTTGCTCAGCAGCATCTACCGGTTCAAAATAACCACACACACCATAATCTCAAACATCATTCGATCTCAAAAACATCGCCATCTTGGTAGCCCACATAACATAGTCTTTTTTCCATGTGAGAGGAAAAATCTGCGACTCGTAGAAGCCATGTAGAGTCTTTCACTCACTCTTTCTTTTAAAACAAAATTCTCTTTTTTTTCTAATAATTTTTTTTATCTCTTTAGTAACTCCAAACTTTTACAAAGTTTTTATTAAAACACACTTAAATAAAAAACTTTTTAGAAAAAGTCTTGTATATAAAAAAAACCTTTAAATAGAAAATTTCCCATTTCCAATGTGAAACTTTTATAAAAAAGTGACTATTCATAAAGTTATCTTATGAAAACACATTGCATCCGAAATCACTCGATTTGAAAAACATTTTGGATTTGAGAAGTCACGCTATTGGATCCGAACTCATGCGATTAAGTCCACTATCGCTCCTCGAGTAGAGATATCGTGGCGATGATTCAATACTTCATCGCTACTGGCGTCAAAGGTTGCACGCAATGATGCGATCATCTCTAAAACATTTATTTTGGAAGTCTGCCCGTAATTACCGCTCTTGACTACAATGGTTACCCACGATGATCTGCCTGCAAATTTGCTGCAAATCTCTCTTGCTCTCCCCTCAGTTCTGATATCAATGTGAAGGTTGGACAAAGAATTATTGTTCTGCAAATTTTATTGATGATGAAGAAAGATCTGCTTTGCAATTACAATAAATCTGAAGGCATGAATTTATATGCTTATATGCTTACTAGATGCGAAAACCCTATATTAACTTATTAATCAGTACTAATCAATTAAATTTCTAATTATATAGAATAGGTGTTTACATATTATTTGACATTTTGAAGTTTTTTGAGTGGATTAATTATATCGATAGATGTTTAGATATAAAAAAAAATTGGACTTTTTTGAATGAATTAATTACACTGATAAATGTTTAAATATTATCTGAGATTTTAGATTTTATCAACAAAAAATTAGCAAATTCCAATCAAACTCACCTTAAAATATAAATAAACTACTCCTTACAAATTTGTAAGAATAAGATAATATTTTACAAATGTGACATTTAAAGTAAACTTAAACGGCAAGCCACCTATCTCTCTTCAAGATTAAAACAAAAGGTTAACATGGTTCTGTTCATAAATAGAATCTTTAAGCTCTTATGGTGAGATTGATCGGGTCTAGTATTCCGTGGGTCTAGTATTCTTAAAATCTGTCGGGCCTGGAATCTGAGAGTAGACATAGACGTGCCAGTTTCTAGAGACATAGACGGAACTTGTGAATCAAATTTCAAATTCCATTCCAAATTCAAAAGATTTTGTGAATCAAATATCAAATTCAATTGTGAGTAACATAATATTTGATAATGACGGGGATTTTTATTTTTAAGACTTTTACCATGGTTTGTTGTATTTGGTTTTAAAGAAAATTCTGATTCAGCCAATCCGAAGCGCCCGGCTGCTCTGTCACACAATTTTTTCCTATGACAGTCATCCAGTTCCTGATACTCAAAGTATTTGTGTGGTGGCAACTGTCATTGATTTAGGGTTGTGAAGAATAGCTTAATGCGTTACAAACTTACAACCAGTTGATATTGGGACTAGGAATCTTTGCCTGTTATACGTCTGCTTTAATGACAGCTGTGAAAAGTGCAGCTAATCAATCAGATCGGCCAAATAGAAGAGCTTTGCGGACTTTTTCCAATGAAACAGAAACATGACAGGGCAAGATTACTTGGTAAATCTTTTATGTGGTGGAGAACATGATGGCGATATTAACTTAAAATATCTGTAATTTTTCCAAAAATATATTTACCTTTTTAGTTTGGTATTCTTGTGAAATGCTCTAATTGCTTTGGTTAATTGAATTTAGAAATATTTTTAATTTCCTTGTCTAAATGAAAACTTTGGATTTGTTATATTTAGATAAATATTTTTAACTTGACTTGCACTCTCATTTACCATAATCATTTTAATGAAAATACATATTCTATTATAACCATTAAAATATGTTTTAATTTCTTTTATTTTATCAACTCGTATTTAAAAAAATAATAATCAGATTCAGAAAAATGAAATCAAATTTAAAAATTGTTCAAAATAATACATCGTGTAGGTCATAAACTCCACATCCAATGGATGGACATAACATAACCATAGCTATCTAAGTCACACACATATTCTTGTATAGCTTGCTTCAAGGTTATGAAGTCATGAAGAATTGTTTGTATTATGCATATGGGATTTTTGCCTCATGGAGTTGAACCATGATGTGATGACCTACATGGGTTGGGTCCTCCTTTCATGCCTAGTTCTTATTTATGGGTACTCTTATTTCGAAGGTATCAATTTGATGTGTTTGGATAGGTCAATGAAATTCCTTTGCATTTAAGAACCATAGCAAGCATCCTAAGGGAAGTTGTTTCTAGTCAACAAGCACATTCTCTAGTAAGTTTGTCCCAACCATCTCACAGAAATTGTATTTCTTGGTATTTGATTTCAAATTGGTTTCAAGATTGTGCTAATAGGAATGGTTAAGTCTAGACAAATTACTCTCATAATTGTGTTTATATATGGGAAACATGGATGAGCAATCTCCCAATTATCTAAGGGATATTCAAGAAATTAAGAAGTTCCTTAGGAGATCGGAAAATCTCATAAATGGAAACATAAGAACAATCTTTCTATCAATGTTGAGACTTATGAATTGGAACACCAATAGACCTCAGAGAATGCGATAGTGACAAACATAATGTTCATGCAAAAGTGTCGATTGCAGGAGCTTAAAGAAGAATATGCTAAGCTAAGCCATGGTCATTTATCTAAGAAAATATTAATCCTCCACAATAACCAACAAGAGTACTTTAGTGGTTCATATCCATTAGGATTTAAGGAGGAAGATATTATTCATCAACATGGATATAGATAAGCAAGATTCGTTGTCCTTAAACCATGTAGAGGATGATCCCATGAAAAATTGTGCTCATTCTTAATCTTGTTTTAAATAATGTTTTGCAAATCTATTTTGATTGCTTAGTACCCTTTGTAGAATTTATATGGTTAAATATAATAGGCCATATACTATAATAAGAGGCACAATATATTGACCTCATAAAGTTGCAAATTTAGAGAAGAATTACCATAGCTTCTCGATAAGTGCACGAAATTGGTGGACCCTTTAGATACAATCGGATTTCAAGAAAACCTGCTCACGTTATTGCACCATCCTCTCTTTTTACAACTCAAGTTGGTGAGATATATGACCTCTATAATAATCGAATAACACATGTCAACTCCATATATATAGATGGAAATTCAAAACTGTATATCTCCTAAACCATGACCATGTATGAAGTTTATTTTTAATTTTTTAATAATAATATCCCTTATCTTTTTTAAAAGAAAGTTATATTTTATTCTACTGAGACATGCCACTGAAAACAACAGTGAGAATATCATGATCTTTAATAATGAGAACAGTGAGAATATCAAGATCTTTAATAATGAGAACAGTGAGAATATTATGATCTTTAATAATGACAGAGCTATTAACTTAATCACTTGTTTTTCAATAAAAAAATTCTATAGAATGTGGACATTAGAGTCCCTGGAATAGAGGCTACTTTTCAGTACGATTTTGATGTGTTTTAAAGAAAATTCCGAGGCAACCGTCATTGATATAGGGTTGTTATTATTATTAAGAATAACTTTCCTACGTTCCAACCTCGATAGTAAACATTGATTTTGGGATTTTGAATCTTTGCGTGTTATACGTCTACTTCAACAACAGCTGCGAAAAGCGCAGCAAGCTTTTATGAAAACCATCAATATCATATTATATATTATTCGAATCAATCAGATCGACCAAATCTAAGATCTTTGTGGACGTTTTCCAATGAAACAAGAACATGTTAGGGGTAGGTTTATTTGTTAAAACTTTTATTTGGGGAGAACATGATGTTGAAATTAACTTAAAGTATCTGTACTTTTTCAAAAAAATATACCTATCTTTTTTAGTTTAGTAATCTTCTTAAATGTTCTAAGCTGTTTTGGTTGAATTTTAATGAATTTAGAAATAATTTTGATTTTTTATTTTATTATTATTATTATTTAAATAAAAATTTCCGAAATGTCATATATATATAAAGATTTTGAACTTGATTTGCCTTTTTAGTTTGGTATTCTTCTGAAATGTTCTTAAGTGGTTTTGGTTTAATTTTAATTGAATCTAAAAATATTTTTGATTTTTGATTTTATTATTATTATTATTATTATTATTATTGTGTGTCGAGTTTGTCGAGTAACAAAATAATACAAAGTAAACAAAAAAAGAATAATACAAAGTAAATAGTAATAAATATTATCTCGGCCATAAACAAAAAAGAATAATACAAAGTAAAAAGTAAATATGAGACTTAAACTAGAGACTTTAGAGCTTAGGATTAGGTGGTAAATATTATGTCGGCCATAAACAAAAAAGAATAATACAAAGTGAAAAGTAAATATGAGACTTAAACTAGAGACTTTACTTTTTACTTTTAATACAAAGTAAAAAGTAAATATGAGACTTTAGAGTGTTTATCGAGTAACAAAATAATACAAAATAAACAAAAAAATAATAATACAAGGTAAAAAGTAATAAATATTATGTTGGCCATAAACAAAAAAGAATAATACAAAGTAAAAAGTAAATATGAGACTTAACCTAGAAACTTTAGAGCTTAGGATTAGGTGGCTCATGTATTGCACTCAAGGAGCTATTCAAGGAGAGGTTTGCATCTCAGGAGATTTGATCCCTCTGGGGATTTGGATCTAGGCTGGTTATTATTTAAATTAAAATTTCCGAAATGTCATATGTACATAAAGATTTTTAACTTGATTTGCATGATGATTAACCTTAATCATTTTAATTAAAATGTATACTCATAGTCTATAGTCTAAAAAGATATTATAAGTTCTATTACAATATGTATTAATTATTTTATTTTACAAACTGATATTAAAAATAATAAAAATTAATGAGATTTATAAAATGAAACCAAATTTAAAAATTATTCAAAATAAAACTTGAACTATTTATGATAAATTTTAATGTAGTATAATATTTTGGTTTGAACTCCAAAGCTATTTATATTGTCTTTATTATACAATCTAAAATAACCAATTGTTGGTTCTAAACACAATATTAAGACTTCACTGTGCATCAACATCATCTATGCAAACAAAACTTGGTCACTTTAAATAAGGAGTTAGTGGTTCTAGATACAATTTGGAAACCACAATTTGCAACTACACTAGCCTAGATTCGTTTTAGCTCAAGATGTACCAAGCACCGAGAAAGGGATAAAATTTATTCTGGTGAAACCTATAGTAAAGTGCAAAATTTGAGGAAAGGTTTGCACCTTATTGGATGTGATCCCTTTCTACATTTGGTAGATCCAAATTTCACATCGATTTATGATGGTTTTATTATAGTGATCCTCTTTTTAATATTTTTGTTTTTAATTTTTAATTTTTAATAAGGTCACTTTCTTCAATTTAATTTATTAATGTATTAAAGTTGTAACATATGTCTATAGATGTTGGGGTGGAAAGTAAGGGGTACTTTTTATCTCAAAGGAAATCAACTAATCAACTACATGCATATATTAGAAATGGTGATAAACAGTGATCATCACTCAACACCTTACCCTTAAATGGTAGTCATGCAAGCATCATTTCAAGAATAAAAAAGGAAATACAATCCCTTAAATATGTTCACTTCTTTCACATTTTAAGAGTTTTGAATTAGGATGCCAAACACCTTGTAGAATACGCATCAATGCTCGATGAAGGGTGTGTGTTAAAAAATGGGCGGTTAGTCTTCAACCCAATCCCCTAAGGTTATTCACCCACTAAATCTTGAATCTAATGACCAAGACACATAGTGCAGGATATAAAATCCACTTGAAACAAAGGGACATAACATTAATCACAGCCCTAGTCGCACACATATTGTTGTATCTCTTGCTTCAAGGTTATGAAGCCATGAGAAATTTTTGGTATTACACATATGGGATTTTTTCTCCATAGAGCCGAACCATGATGATGAAGACCTACTCAGGCTAGGCCCCTCCTTTCGTTCCTAGCTCTTATTTATGGGTTCTATTGTGCCAAGGTATCAGCTTGATGTGCTTGGATAAGTTAGTGAGATTCCTTTTGCATTTAGGAATCAAAGAAATCATGGTAGGGGAAGCTCTTTTTGGTCAATAAACATAACCTCTAGTAAGTTTGTTCCAACCATCTCATAGAAGCATGGTCATTATAGATCCTTAAAGTTTTCCCTGCTCGTGGTCATTTTAGTGCAGGAAGCAATCTTTGTTGGGTCATTTGTGTTATGAGACTAAGCAAAGAACCTTGGACTTTTTTTGTGTCCACCCTCAAATCTCAAAGAGACTTAAATTAAATATTTGTATCTCAAGTCTAGACAATTTAAAATCGTAATCGTGTTTATAAATGGGAAACATGGTTGAACAATCTCCCAATTGTCAAAGGGTATTCAAGAAATTAGGAGGTTCCTTAGTAGACAAAAGTATATCATAAAGGGAAACAACAACAATCTTTGATATCACTGCTAGGACTTATGAATTGGAAAACCAACAAACTTCGTATAATGTTATAATAACAAACCTAATAGTCAAGCAAAAGAGTCACTTGTAGGAACTTAAAAAAGAATGTGCTAAGCTGAGCCATGATCGTTTATCTAAGAAAATATTAGACCTCGCAATACCCAACAACATAACTTTAGTTTGTTCATATCCATTACAATTCAAGGAAGAAGATATTATTCATTAGCTTCATAAGGGCATGGATATAGATAAGCAAGATTCATTTCCCTCAAAGCATGCCCAAGATGATTCTGTGAGCAATTTTTGTCATTCCTAATCTTGTTTTAAATTATGCTTTGCAAATATATTTGATTGCTTAGTACCTTTTGTAGAATTTATATGGTTAAATGTAATAAGCATAGATATAGCATAATAAGAGGCACAATATATTGTCCTCATAAAGCTGCACATTTTGAGCAAAATTACCCTAGCTTCTAGGTAAGTGCAAGAATTTGGTGGTGCCTTAGATGTAATCGGATTTCTAGAAAACCTACTCACGTTTATAAGAGTTGGGTCCAAGCATCCTTGAACCTGAAAACCTACTTGGCATGTAGCCCAAGCGAAAAAAAACACGCATGCATTCATGAATCATGAGCAGGGAAAACTTTAAGGATCTATAATTTTCTTAAAGTATAAAAACCTTGGTGAATCTTACTAATTATCAAATTTCCCACCATAAAATGTTTGGTGATATTTTTAAAAAAAATTGAAATTCCTAAGTTTTTTTATATAGTTTTTGGACAATTTTGGTGATTTTTAGAGTAAAAAAATTTAATCCTATGGAATTTTGGTTAATCATATTGGAAAAAAAAAATGTAAAATGACAAATATGTTTGTAGAAAAAAACCTCAAAAATTATCCCATGGGCTAAATTTCACCCCTATATTTTTCCATGATCATGAGCATAAAAATCACACACATATTTGCTATATAATTGTCCTAAACAAAATGCACATGTGATTTATTATTAATGAATTATGAATTGTGTGCACAACAAACAATGATCGGAAGGATTTTTATCTTAATTTTATGATTGAAAGAGAACCAAAAACAAGTTAACATCGATTATTGTAAGAATGGGAAACACACATAATTGCATAAGAAGATCAACAAGAAAAAGGAATCCTGTTGAAATCATCTAAGAAATTAGAGGAAAATTAAGGGAAGTCATAATGAGTAAGATGCGTCCAAAAATAAATGCTTTAATTCCAATCACAATATATGTCACGGGTCTTTCTACCAATTTACAACATGATAAGAATACACATTCAACAAAGGATCCCTATTTGTATGCAACAATGGATGAAAAGGTACCTCTTGGACCTAGTAAAGAAGTAAAGCATAAGTGATCATAAAGTTTTGTTTCAATTCTGACTTCAAGTCATCCTCAAACAATTATATCGTCATTTAAAAATTAAGTGGATGAGGAAGCATGGGAAATTTTGGCCTATTGTGGTTATACAATTCATGATATTGGAGATTCAATGCATGTAGAGAATTCTAGTAAATATGTTCTTGGGGTCCAAACTACTTTTTAATAAGTAAATGTTCTTGAAATCTCCCATGAGGATGTCCAACCACCAGCATTTAGATACTAGCAAGGGAATGAAAGTCTAGAAAATTCTAGTGAATTTCCACAACCTCTTAGTGATTTGTTCCATGCTATAAATGAAACTCCCTTAATCCAATTGACCTAGTGTATCAAAGAATTCCAAAACGTATCCAAGTGGATGAAACATTCCCTAGTTCCCTTAAAGGTGGGTTATCTAAATGGATTATTGCTTATCAGGATCGAAAAATAATTAATAAATACTTTGATTCAAAATGAGATGGACACAAATGTAGGTTATTTTTATCTTTATTAAACTCTAGGTATTTTCTTGTTGTTAGAAATTGGTTAGGAATTGAGTTAATTGTTGTTTGAGGAGCCTGATATTCCATATTTAGTGGTCATGTTTCAGTTGTGTTTGGATCCCATACCATGACGAAGGGGTTTGGGGGGATTCCCCCCCACCATAGTCACCACAGGGGGGTCCAAGCAGGGGGGGAAGGGGGGGCTGACTACTTTCGGGAGCCCCCATGGTGGAGGTGGGGGGAACGACCCCTGTACTGAAAATTTTCCGAAAAAATACCTTCTAAAATGTTGTATTTTCATAGAAACCTCTTGTATTTTCCCATGGTAATCCCTCTTTCAAAGGAAGACATTGTAATATGGTTGTGTGTTGTAGTTTTGTATTCTAAAGATCTCTATGATTGTGTGAGAGTGAAGAGGAAGTTGCAGCGGATGTGCCGCATGTTATATCGCTTCATTTTTTTGGATGGTTTAATAAAAACGACTGGCAATTTCTGTGTTGATGTATCCCATCTTGGGTGAACCACGTTATATTGGTGTCTGTTGTATTGTGTTTATGTGTTTTATTTATGCATCTTGTTTTATGTTATTGTTTCGAGATATTGTTTTCTAGCAATTGGTATAAAATCCAAAGGCCTATTTGGTGCATAAACTCACAGGAAAGAAGGGTTACTGGTTCAAGTGCGATCAATGTCAGAAGAAGGAAGGTTTAGGGCCAACAAATTTAATTCCCAAAACTACTAGTTACGAAAGATGCAAATGGAGGACTATTTGTATCAGAAGGATCTATTCCTATTGTTGGGATGAAAATCAAAACAATCAATGGTTATGAAGGATGAAGAATGGGAGGTTCTTGATAGAAAGGCACTAGGAATAATATGGATTTTCCTGGATTCATAGGTGTCTTTCAATATTTCAAAAGAAAAGACAACAGTGGTTCTAATGAGCACAATAGATAAATTATATAACAAATCCTTGGCCTCCAATAAGGTATTTCAAATGAAGTGTTTATTTAATATGAAGATGTCAGAAGGTAGGTCTATTGCTGACCATTTAAATGAATTTAATGTGATTACCTATCAGCTAAGTTATGTAAAAGTGAACTTTGAAGATGAGGTTAGGACTCTTCTAATCTTGTGCTCATTTCCAAAAAGCTTGAATCGATTGGTCGTGGCTATAAGTAACTCTATCTCTAGTTCAAACAATTTGAAATTTGATTATGTTTTTGGTGTTATTCTTAGAGAAGAAATGCAAAGGCAAAGCATAGGTGAGACATCAAGTAATGCATTGACCATAGAGAGCAGGGGAAGACAAAAGGAGAGAGGCAAGAGCCCAGGTAATCGTGGTAAGTCTAGGAAGGGAAGTTCCAAGTCTAGATTGGGAAAGATAGAGTGTTGGAACTATGGAAAGAAATGACATATGAAGAAAGACTGCAAATCTCTAAAGAAGAAAGGACATGGACAACATGAGACTACTTAGGAAGAAAATGTAGCAGGTGATATGTAAAAATATTATTTGATTATTGCATTAGATAATACTAGTGATTGTTGGGTAGTAGATTCAGGGGCTTCATGTCATGCCACACCCCATAAGAAATTTCTTTATGATTATGTTCAAGGTGATTTTAGGCATGTTTTATTGGGTGATGATGAACCATGTAAAATTGTTGGAATGGGTAAGGTACGAATAAAGTTAAAGAATGGAGGTGAATGGATGTTGAAAGTTGTAAGGAATATTCCTTCTATGAAAAGAAATATGATCTCAATAAGGAAGTTGGGAGATGGCGGTTGTTTATCTACATTTGGAGAAACATGGTGGAATATCACTAAAGGATCACTAGTAATATAAAAAAGAGATAGGATAGGTACGTTGTATTTATGTTTGCATAATAATAATTCTTCTATATATGTAGCTTCCATAGAAGCATATACAACATTGTGGCATAATAGGCTTGGCCACATGAGTGAGAAGGGGATGTATATTATCCACTCAAGGAAGTTGCTACCAGATCTGAATCAAGTAAGTTTGGAATTATGTGAGAATTGTGTTTATGTAAAACAAAAGAGAGTCATATTTCTTAGAGTTGGGAAGCAAAAGAAGAGTGAAAAGTTAGAGCTTGTGCATACAGATGTATGGGGACTGGATCATGTACAATCTCTTGTTGGATCTCATTATTATGTTACTTTTATTGATGATGGAACTATAAAAACTTTGATTTATTTCATTCGAAAAAAATTTGATGTTTTTTCTACTTTTAAGAAATGAAAAGATTTGGTTGAGAATGAGATATGGAGATGGTTAAAGTATCTAAGATTTTATAATGGAGGTGAATATTGCGGCAATGAGTTTGATGTTTGTTGTTCATACCATGGGATTCATAGAGAGATGACTATACTAGGAACAACACAAGAAAATGGCGTGTCATAAAGGATGAGCAGAACAATCATGGAGCGTGCAAGGTGTATGAGATTGCATGCAGGATTTCCCTGACAGTTTTGGGAAGATGTTGTAGATATTCTTGTTTACTTAATAAGTAGAGGGAGTTCAAGCGCTTTAGATGGTGGGATTCCAAAGGAGGCATGGACATATAAAAAGGTAAACTACTAATTTATGAGAACTTTAGGTTGTGAAGCATTTGCCCATATTGATAGTGAAAATAGTACAAAGATTGAGGCTAAATCCAAGAAATGTACCTTCATTGGATACAGAGTTGATGATTTTGGTTATCGCTTATCGGATTATGAAAATAACAAAATCATTAGGAGTATAGATTTGGTATTCAATGAAAAGGTCATGTACAAAGATTAGTTTCAAGGAAAGAAACATGAAAAGGAAAATACAAAGTACACAATGCTTGATGAAATCAAAGAAAATAAAGTTTCAAAGGTACAAAAAAATCAACAACAGTAGCAAGTACCTCAAACTCGTACAAGTGTTAGAAGATATACCAGTTCAAGTAGACCCCCTGAACAATACTCTCCTTCAGTGTATTATTTATTGATGATTGACTTTGGTGAACTAGCATGTTATGAAGAAGCAATGTAGGTGGAAACTAGAAAGAAGTGGGAGCAATGTAAGAATGAGGAGATGGACTTATTGGTAAGAAAATATACTTGGGATTTGGTTCAGTTTCCCTTAGGTAGAGGAGCATTGCATAATAAATGGGTTTACAGGTTGAAGGAAGAAGATGGAGGAAAGAAACAATAGAAGGCTAGACTTGTTGTAAAGGGGTTTGCACAAAAGAAAGGTATAGATTTTGATGAAATATTTTCTCCTATTTTTAAAATGACTTAACTTAGAACTATTTTAAGTCTAGTAGTAGTAGAATATTTGCATCTTGAATAGTTAGATGTAAAAAAAACCTTTGTCTATGATGATTTAGAGGAATATATTTACAGGTTGAAGGCAGAAGATGGAGGAAAGAAACAATACAAGGCCAGACTTGTTGTAAAGGGGTTTGCACAAAAGAAAGGTATAGATTTTGATGAAATATTTTCTCATATTTTTAAAATGACTTAAATTAGAACTATTTTAAGTCTAGTAGTAGTAGAATATTTGTGTCTTGAATAGTTAGATGTAGAAACAACACTTGTCCATGATGATTTAGAAGAAGATATTTACATGCAACATCCACAAGGGTATGAGGTCAAAGAGAAGGAGAATTTAGTATGCGGGTTGAAGAAGAGCTTGTATGGACTAAAGCAAGCTCCAAGGCAGGTTTATGATAGAACAAGGTTATAGTAGATGTCATTCTGGCCACTATGTTTATTTCAATAAGCTATATAATGGAAGATATATTATCTTTTTATTGTCTGTGGATGAAATTCTTGTTTTAGGGTCTAACATGTAGAATATAAATGTGCTCAAAAGGAAATTAGCTAATTCATTTGTGATGAAGGATTTGGGTGCTGCAAAGAAAATCCTTGGTATGAGAATAACAAGAGATAGGAAAAATCACAAATTGACATTTTCTGAGGGTGAGTACATAGAAAAGGTGGTGGAGAGGTTTAGAATGCAGGATGCAAAACCAGTTAGTAAACCTTTGGCCAGCCATTTCAAACTAATTAAGGAGATGTGTCCCAATACAGGGGAGGAGATAGAATACATGTCCAAGGTTCCCTATTCACCAGCAGTTGGAAACTTTATGTATGCCATGGTGTGTACAAGACTAGATATTCCACATGCATTGGGAGTTGTGAGAAATTATATGAACAATCGAGGTAAAGAGCATTGGAAGGAAGTAAAGTGGATTCTTAGGTATTTGATGTTAAGATAATTAATACTCCATCCTTGTCCTACTTAGAATTATTTACCTTTTCCTAGTATTTGATGATGTTATTTCCCCCCTAGTGGTGTGAAGATGTCATCTAGGAACCATTATCCACTAGAGTGAGTTCCCTACATTTTAGGAGATAAATCTGTGTTCTAGTTTAGTCCACCCGAGTCCCTCAAATCTAGTGGGGGTTTGAGCTCTGATCGGCACTAATTATGATATAATGCACCTTTTTCTAATTTATTGGCATGCAGAACTCACTAATGCGCCCTCCTTGGTTAGTTAACTGACAATAGCTTCAATTAATTGATTTTTGGTTGAGTTGAGTTGAGTTTGGGACTTCTAGAGCATTCCAGTGGTGACAATTCCTATGCTAGATTGACATGGATTAAAATTATCATAGGATAATTGAATTCTCTCCATTGTAACATATCTGTTGACTATACTGATTAATGGATCATAACACATATTTTTGTTTCTATCTGAGTTCCAATGCATGATTAATTTTACTGCTCATTTCACTACATTTTTCACTGTAATTCATCCTTTCTACTCATTCTTTCACTGTGAGGTATTCTCATCTCTATGATTTTCCTATTCTATAATTTCACATGGTATCAGACCTCGGAGAGTGTAGGTTGAGCAGCCGCTTTCTTTAGTGCATCACAAGCCTTTGGATTTCCACAACAAATCCTAGTGCCATTGCATTGAATTCATTGGAAAAATCCTTTGAGTTCTAACAAGGTGT
Source organism: Larix kaempferi (assembly GCA_027924585.1). Lineage (NCBI taxonomy): Eukaryota > Viridiplantae > Streptophyta > Pinopsida > Pinales > Pinaceae > Larix > Larix kaempferi. The sequence continues at coordinate 56,449,317 of BSBM01000510.1, forward strand.
GAATGATCCAGATAAAAGTTCCTATTGTCCTAAAGCAGTTCTTAGTAGAATTTTATCTCCAAAATTGAGAGTTTTTTGCAGGATTTTAAAGGGTTTTTAGTGCAGCAGTAGTATTCGTTTCAGTTTGTATTCTCTCTAGTAGTTTCAGATGGACTATTCAAATGTTCCTTTGTCTCCAACGATCCTGACACCCTTCAATTATCTTGATTGGAGGGATGATATGAAGATGGTGTTGTGTAACAATAGTGTGTACAAGGTCACAATGGGAAAGGATGTCAAACCTCAGGAAGATGTTGAGAAATCCAAGTAACTGAACAGATTAGATGACGCATTTGGTTTCATGTGTATTCATATTTCCATAAATTTGCTCTTCCACCTTTATGGATTGAAGACTACAAGAGAGGTTTGGTTGAATCTTGAGTCCCTCTTCGGCAAGCAAGATGAGCTGAGAGGCCATATTCTAGAGAATTAATTAATTCCTCTTCAACCCAGCAGTTTCAAAACCATACAATAGTTCTTTTATAAATTCAAATCCTTGGTTATACAGCGCAAACAATGTGGCATTGATAAGAAGGATGAGAAGCTGGTGTTTTCCATCCTAAGCAAGTTTGGTCTAGAATTTTCAATATTTCTACCTTCCATTCAGGGAGATTGTCAATCCCCAGTTGGAAAATTCCTTCCTTAGATGCATTCATTGAATCTCTCATCCAAGAACAAGAAAAATTGATTCAGATGGGTTCCCTGAAGGCCTCCAAAAATCAAGCTCTTATGGTTGTAGAGTCAAAAAGTGAGAATGCTAAAGGGAAGCAGAAAGGGAAAGAAAAGAAGTAGTTTAAATAAAAGTTGAAGGAGAAGTCTAATCCATCGGAAGGAGCCTCCAACTACAATAAGGAGAAGCAAAATATGTTTGAGAATACCAAGTGTTCCTATTGCAAGAAAGGAAACCATCTAGAGAGCTCTTGCATGAAGAAGAAGATAGATCAAATGACCAAACCTCTTGAACAACACAACATTGCCCACCCAGAAGGTGCAAGGAAGACTAATTTTGGAAGTGAAACAGATGATCATGAGAGGTTCCATGCACTGAAGGCTATATTATCACAATCACAATCCTTCCTCATTGATTCTGGAGCTTCCAACCACATGGTTTCCTCCAAAGGATCATTTTATTCTCTAGATATTACCAATGGTACTAGTATTCACATGGGAGATGATTCTCAGATCTCTTCTGCATGAAAGGGAACAATACAACTAGAGCATGTAAAGTTCAAAAATGTTCTCTATGTTCCTTCCTTAACAAAAAATTTGTTATCTTTTTATCAAATGACACACACAGGTTCACCGAAGAAAGTTGTTTTTGGTCTTGACACAGTTGATATTGCAAAGATCTCATCTAGGAAGCTGATAGTGAAAGGTGTTACAAAACATGACTCAAAGACATATGAATTCTCACATTTATTGCCATATTCTTTGCCTACTCCACTTGCACCTGATAAATATCAGAATGATGTCTCTCCTGATGATCTAGCTTTAGATTCCAAATATGAGGACCAAGTTGAACTAGATATTGATATTAAGTATGAAGTTCAAGCAGATCCAGATCTATATCTAGATACTACTCCCAATCCGAAGCCAAGCTGGGCTCAAACATTCCTTGAAGCTGCTGGGAGCATAGCTGGAGATCCATCTGACCATAAAATAACCCGATCTTAGCATCGAGATGCAAACCTTGCACTATGTCATACAAATCCACTTCTCCCTGAGAGGTGCTACATGATGGTAGGGTCTGATCCACAACATTTCAAAGAAGCTTTCCATGATCCAAGATGGCAGGAATCCATGGATGAAGAATATGAGTCACTATGGAACAATGAGACATGGGATCTTGTCTCTCTTCCCCCAGGAAGAAAGCTAGTCCAATGCAAATGGATCTACAAAAAAAATATTGCATTTGATGGATATACAACCAAGTACAAGGATCGGTTGGTTGCAAATGGGTACTCACAAGTTCAGGGTTTGGAATACAATGAGATATTCGATCCTGTAGAAAGAAGGGATTCAATGAGACCTTTTTTTGCCATCGCATCTTCGAAACTATGGGAGGTACATCACATGGATGTGAAGAGTTCCTTCTTGCATGGTGGCTTAGAAGAAGAGATTTATATGAACCATCCTGAGGGGTACATTGATGATCCATCCTTGGTATGCAGACTGAGGAGAACATTGTATGGGCTCAAGAAATCCCCAAGGGCATGGTATGCGAAGATGGATTCTTTCTTATTATCACAGAAGTTCGAGAGATGTAAATCTGACTGCAATGTCTACATGCTACAAGAGGGAGGTTTCCTACTGTTGATTTTTTTGTATGTGGATGAATTTCTCATCACCGGTGTTTCATATACTGGGTTGAGGAACATCAAGTCTTCTTTGAGTAAATCCTTCTCCATGACATATATAGGACTTTTGAAACAGTTTATTTTCCTTGAAGTAACTCAAAATTATTTAGGGATCATGATTTCACAGTCTAGGTATGAATCTGACTTGCTCAAAAAGTTCCACATGACTGATTGCGAAGCTACAAATTTTCCCTTCCTATCTGGCATCAGATTGGAAGAAGGTGGTTCTACTCCTTTGGTTTATAGCACTCTATACAGAAAAGTGATTAGTAGCTTGTTATACTTGACACATTTGAGACCATATTTATCATATGATATTGGTGTTGTGTCTAAGTACATGCAGCAGCCACATGACTTGCATTGGAAGGCTGCAAAGAGGATCTTGCACTATGTGCAGGGTACTAGAGAGTTTGGTATCCATTATTTTGTTAGTGATCAGTTAGATCTGGTTCATTTTACTGACTTAGACTGGGCCGGAGACAACACTGGCAGGAAATCTACTTCAGGATATGTGTTCATGTTGGGATTAGGACTACTCTACTGGTCAAGCAAGAAGCAAGAAACACTCGCACTGTATTCAACAGAAGCAGAGTACAAAGGGGATATGAATGCAGTTATTTAGGGAATTTGGTTACATGGGATCTTCAAAGAGTTTGGAATTCAAACTTCTCCTTCAGTAGACCTTTTTTGTGATAATCAAAGTTCCATACAGATCTATAGTGATTCAGTTCAGAAGCAAAGGACCAAACATATTGAGGTTCACATGCACTACATTAGGGAGCTATTCCACAATAGGACCATCTCACTGCATTATTGTCCTACAGAGGAGATGATTACAGACATTTTCATAAAAATTTTCACTCAGAAGAGATTTTCCTATCTCAGATCTCTACTTGGTGTGAAATTTGCTTGAGTTCTTTGTTGTTCATTTTTTAGGGGGGTTATTTTTCCCATGAGGTTTTTCCCCATTTAATTAGTTTTCATGAAAAATTATTTATTTTTATCATTTATTTGATTGTATGGATACCTTTGGTCTCAGTAACCATGGCCCATGATGTCAATTTTGGATTGATGGGGTTTGTTAGGATAATTAATACTCAATCCTTGTCCTACTTAGCATTATTTATCTTTTCCTAGTAGTTGACGATGTTATTTTCCATATAGTGGTGTGCATATGTCATCTATGACCCATTAGCCACCTAATGCACCATACATGCATGATTTTAGGCCCACCAGAGTCAGTTCCCTAGATTTTAGGAGCTAACTCTATGTTCTAGTTCAGTCCACCTGAGTCCCTAAACTCTAGTGCGGGTTTGAGCTCCAATCACCACTAATTGTGATCTAATGCACCCCTTTCTGATTGATTTGCATGCATAACTCACAAATGCATTCTCCTTGGTCAGTTAACTGACAGTAGCTTCAGTTAACTGAGTTTTGGTTCAGTTGAGTTGAGTTTGGGATTTCCGAAGCACTCCAGCTGTGACAATTCCTATGCTCTAATGGCATGGATTCGAATTCTCTCCATTGTAACATATATGTTGAATATACTGATTAATGGATCATAACACATATTTATGTTTCTATCTTAGTTCCAATGTATGATTAATTTAATTTCTCGTTTCACTGCAATTTTCACTGTAATTCATATTTTCTGCTCATTCTTTCACTGTGAGGTATTCTCAGCTCTATGATTTGTTTTATTCTATAATTTCACATTTGAGAGGTACCTCTACTAATGCATTATGTTTTGGAGGTTCAGACACTCTCTATATGGTTATGTTGATGTAGATATGGCAAGTGATAAAGCTAGTAGGAGGAGCACCATAGGGTATTCCTTTACTGTAGGTGGAACAATAGTAAGTTGGATTTCAAAACTACAATTTTTTTTTTCACTTTAAACAATGGAATCCGAGTATGTTGCTGCTATAGAGGCTAGTAAATAGATGATTTTGATACAAAGGTTCATAGAGGAGTTGGGTAAGAAGCATGAGAATACCAGGTTGTACAGTGATATACAAAGTTCAACCTTTTCAAATAGATGAGGCAATCACATGTCCACAGCATGGGGGCAGGCCCAAAAACCTGCCTACTCATCATCATCATCATTCTCGTCGGTGATACTAGGGGCATCTACCCCGCTAGGGAAATATCCTATCATCATATCATCACTTCAGTATGCCACCACAGCCCACGGCCTCATGGTACAGCCCCCCGCTAGTAGTTGGTCGATTCCCTGTTGATCCCTCTTTGAGACAACATTTGCACCACATTGACACCTCTAAGTTAGTGGGGAATAATTGATTACCTCGACCCTAGGATAGGGGGAATGCTCAATCATTTTGAACCTTCCCCATCAAATCTATTTTAGCATTTCAATGATCCCATCTCTCAACCCAACACATATGTGATCCACAATCACAAATCCCATGCACATAGCATGGCGACAGGTCATTAAGCCTGCCCACTTTTTCACATGTGTGATCTCAACCATTTTTGAGGTCACATGTCACTTGTATATTTGATTTGATTTGATATGCCTAGTATGCTGCCACCGTGGGTCATCATTTCTCCCCACCACTGCATCCTCGGCTTGGTGGGCTCACCTTTATTTGTAGCCATTTTTTAACCTAGTTTTTCCTTTGACCATTCCAGATTCATTTGACCTCTGTTTCTTACACCGTTTGCACTGTCGAATTCAGATTTCCAAGCCCGTGATGATGCTTGAGATAATTTCTCACTCTCACTAAAAAAAAAATTTGGGCATTTTTACCCTACCCCTCGCTACCTCAATTTGCGTGCCACATAGGCCGCAGTCATTTTTCACCATTTTTTGCATTGCAACCTATACATGAGCCCTCCTCTCCATCCATACTGCATTCCTTGCATTATTTTTCCACCATTCATCAACCCGTAAGGAGGCCCCATTAGTGTTCCCCTGCCACATTCCATCTTGGTTCTCACATTCATCCCTTGATTGAACACTTCCTCCTTGCTTGGCCATTACATTTGTTCGGTATAATTTTATCCCTTTTTCGTCCTGAGCAACTCCTTTACAAAAAAGGCACTTAGGGAGTTTCTGCTAAGCTCTTTTTTGACTCCTTAAACAATGAAAAGATCATAGAGCAATCTTGCTTCCTTTCATGCTTGTTAAAGTACCCGAAAGGGCGTCTATCTGGTATAAGTTTAACCCTTTTTCCGGACCTGGTAGACTAATTACGAATAAGGAGTACTCTAGCCACATCAGCTAGAAGAGTTATTCATTGCATACTTTTATGCCTTTTCGGGCCTTGGAGACTAACACATGAAAAAGAACCCCCTTGGAGTCTTCTTATCACTTTTAGACTCTATAAAATTGAAATCCACCATGAGCATTCACCATCCTGTGCTCGTACAAATCCACACGATGGTACCTTTTCACCATTTCAGAGTCTTCTTATCGCTTTTAGACTCCTTAAAATTGCAAGCAACTACGTGCGTGCACTGTCCTGGGCTCATACAAATCCACACGATAGTACCATTATGAGCACACTTCTATCCCATCTTTGACCTCCTTAAACCATGAAGAAGGACCAAACGGTGCCTCTCGGCACCATGGCAGATCATATCTAGTCCCCACATTATGGAATCACCCCCGATATGGTCACCTTTGTTCAGAGTATTCTGCGATGTGTCACCCTTCGAGTCTCTTGATGTCATTCATCATTTTTACCCCCTGAGTCACCCCCATTACAGTCACCATCCCTGGTCCATTAAGCTCTGATCCATTTCCTTGAAGTCAGTTTCATATGCTGCCAGGTCAACCTTGTCGCCATACTTTGAACAAATGAAGTTTGAGTCCTCCCACTCTGCAACCCATGTCCCCCCCTAGTATGTCAATCCCACTTTCAGTACCATCACCTTTCAGTTGTACACTTTGTGCTCCTATCAAGGAAACATTATTGCCTTGGTAGTTGCAGGTCTCCCTCTGTTGACACCAACACATCTATTTCAGAGGATAGACCCATTTTTCCTTGTACCTTGGACTCATCTCCATCAGTGGTGAGTGCCTAGGGACCATCTGAGAGGAGTCCTTAGTGCATCTTGGAATGGTTGTCTCTCATGTACTTGATGCTAGCTCTATCATCACACCATTGAGATTCGTACAAGGTATTGGTCCCTTCAACTATTTTTTGAAGACCCCAGATGTCCCGTGACTCTAGCACATTGCTGAGACAAATTGGAATGCCCCTATTGTATGTTCCCGCGGATATCTTGGTTGCGTTGGAAACAGTGTTTGGTATCCATCCAGTCATATGCTTCCCAGAGTATCAAGTTCAGATGCAGTCCAGTGTACCTTCGACATTTCGACTCTCATTCATTGAGTCCATATATTTGTTGGATACCTTCAAATCCAACAGAGCATCAGTTTTTATGGTACCACATTCAGTATGACTACCATTGTTTCCATGTATCATTCCTCCAGATTAGTAATGATTAGACCATGAGTATGTCCTAGATTTGTGTCCCCTCTAGACCATTATGATGTACACAATAGTTCTATATGTATTTGTGAAGAACCTGCAATAATTAATTAATGAAAACACACGAGATAGCAGAAATAACAGAACTCAGAATCACTTTTATATTGATTGCAGGCAACTTCGAGGGTGAAACCTCCTTTGAGCAAGCTCAATACAAATAACTTCACGGTACCTTAATTGGTTTCAAAACAAACTTATATACTAAGTCTAGGCGCCAATACCATGGTTCAATACCATATGTCAATACAAACCATGGGCCAATACAAAATATGGATCAACAATTACTACGGGATGACTTACAAAGCATATGCGTCCAACAACAATAATACAAACTATGGATCAACAAATACTATGGGATGACTTACAAATCATATGCGTCCAACAACAATATACTAACAAACTAAATAGATGGGTTGACATGGGTTCCTAACATCCCCTCTCCCTTACAAAATGCTTTGTCCTCAAAGCTTTAGATGTGGAAATTGATGCAGAATCTGAAGGAGTGGTTCCCCTGTAGCATCCTTGGGTTGAATTCCGGCCCACTGATGCCTTTTGAGTTTCAGGGAGGATTGCTTGGAAGGCTGTAGATGAAGAAGGACAATATCAACTGCGTGAAAAGTGCGCTCAGAATGGTGTTGATCGGCTTTTTGTTTCAGTCGAATTCTTGCCATGTGAAGATTGTCCTGCAGAATGATAAGAATATGATCGCGGTTTCGAAGAACCGAGTCAATTTCCTGAACTGGGGAGCTGCTAAGTGTGTATGGAAGAAGAACCGGCAGTGCATGTCCATAAACTGCTTCATATGGTGTCCTTTTAGATGTGGTATTGTACCACTAGAGCGCTTCTAGGAAATCCATAGAAATAGCTGTCCACATCTTTGTAGGGATGGGAAAGGGTTCAAGCAGTTGCGAAAGGAGTGACGTTGCACCCTTGTTGACCTTGAAAGTATCACAGTCAGCCACCATCTATTGAATTGTCATTTTCAGTCCCTACCAAAAGAAGTTACATTGTTCCCAGTCATACATTTTGAGGAACCCAGAGTGCCCTACTTATGAAGAAGCATGGGGTTCATAGAAGAGATAGCCTTGTTGAATAGATTGCAACCAATTTGGAACAAGCAGAGAAATAATTGTAAGAGAAACTAGGTCATCAAATGTGCAAGAAGGAGCATTTGCCACCATATTGTCCTTACCCTTATTGTAAGTGATCACATAGCCATAACCCATGAGTTGGATAACCCATTTCAGGTGTGCTAGGGAGGAGACCCATTGTTCCAGAAATTTTCCAGATTCTGGAGATCAGTCTTGATGCAAAAATAATTCCCTAATAGGTATGGCTGCCACTTCTATACTACATGCAAAATAGCCATCATTTCCTACTGAGATGTAGATGTGGCTAAATTTGTACAGGAAAGGTCTCTTGAAGGAGACAAGCCCACTGGTTCAGCAAGGACACCTGCATATCTATCCAAGAAAGTAGGGGAGACCATTAATGGGTGCATCTAAATGGAATGGAGTTGAGAGATGACACCATGTGAATTCTTCTTAAGGATCTTTTCCAGGTGATGTGAATTGATGATTCGGAGAGACCCTTGTTGTAAGCCCTTAAATTTGTGTTGTTTCCCATTGATTGAAAACTCCATCCAAAGTTCAGCAAAATCCCATAAGATGGGGCCAAGTGTGTGTAACCATTGAACGCCCAAAACCACATCACACCCACCTAGGGACAAGGAAAACATGTCAGAGCATAGGTTATAATCTTCCAGAGAGATACGCACATGTGACACTTCCCCTTGCAAGGTAAGGTGCCCCCATTGGCAACCATGACTTCAAAGTTGGAGCAAAGATGGACAAAACAATACACATGTTTGGCGATCTGAGGGTCAATGAAGTTATGAGTGCTACCAGAATCAATCAGTATTGTAAGAGAAAGCTTCTTGAAGTAACCCCTGACCTGCATGTTTTGGGGGGGGGTGACGCCGAATAAAGCATGGAGAGATATCTCTAGTTGTTCATCCTGAGATGGGGGGTCAGTAGGCGGCTCCTGAATGTCGACCTGGTCATATTGTATCTGGAGTGTCTTGACCAATTGTAGAGGCAGGCGGAGAATCCATATCCAAGAGATAGAGCTGTTGTTGAACACATCTATGTCCCCGAGTGAATTTCTTATCACAATTATAACAAAGCCATTTTTCTCTACATGCCTGCATCTCTGTTTCAAACAAATGCTTGATAGGAGTTGGTCGAGGAGCTGGCAGGATGGGAGGTCAGTGAGAACCTATATTTCGGAAGGGAACAAAAGTGGGTTTGGAGTGCTGTTGGGATCCAATCTTTTCTTCTGCCAACTTAGCCAACCCTCGGACTTCCATCATTGTGTTGGGACAGAACATTTTAACCTCTGATTGGATTTCATCCTTAAGACCATTGATAAAACAAATCCTGTAGAATTCATCAGACAATCCTTTTGTGTGATTGGCTAGTTTCTCAAATTCTGTCTGATACTCTCTCATAATACCACTTTGACGAATTTTAGTGAATGCTCCAGTGAAGTCACCAAAAGCACTAGGACCAAATCGTTGCAAAAGGAGTTGGCAAAAATCTGTCCATTTTGGCTCGTCATGAGCCTTGATGTACCAACAGTACCATTGAAGGGCTTCTTGTTCCAAATGAAAGGATGCAAGTGGAACTTTTGGACATCAAAAGTATTATGCAGACTAAAATATTGTTCTGCAACGATAGATCCATCCAGTTGGATCAGTACCATTAAAGCAAGGAAATTCAAGCTTTGGACGGAAATTCAAGCTTTGGACCACGAAAATTGCTGGAAGAAGAGAACCCATTATATTCCGAAGATTCGTGCTGTCGGTTATTGTTCATGGTTGAATGCTGAAGATGGAGCCTGAGAAATTTCTCATCTAGATCTTGGAGTTTGGTCTAGATGGCTGCAAGTGCTTCCTCCATGGTTGCTGCTTCTACGTGAGTGACAACCATAAGCAGGATTTTTTTTTTTTTGGGGGGGGGGGAATGGATAGAAAAAAAAAAAAAAAAAGCTTATTTAGTAAAGGGAAATTTGGATTTGGGAAAAAATCGAAGGGGTAATTGGGGTTTGACTAGGTTTTGGACACTTTCTGATGGAAAGGGAAGCAAAAAATGGGGATTTCAGAAGCAAGGTGAAAGAATGCGAAAATTTGGTAGAGAGGGACAAAGAAGCAGAATTAGGAAAGGAACTTGCTGGAAAAATTTGGAGGCTATTGTGTGAAATCCGAAGAAGTTATGGAAAACACTGAAAATAGACAAAGGTGGGATTTAGGGCTTTGGGAAGTGGAATTTGGGATAGGGTCCTCAGGAATAAAATATGCAGAATGGGATTACCGGGGTGTTAGGGAAGTTTCAAGGGAAACAGAGTGAAAACAAGGGAGATATGGCCAAACAAAAGTTTTTTTTTTTTTATAGGAATGGATCTGCAACGACACGGAAGGGATCTGAAACAGATAGATCTGCAATGGCACGGAAGTGATCAGAAACAGAGGGATCTGAAACGGGCCAACTGGATTGAAAACGAATAGATCTGGAATGGATTTCAGAATGAATCTGAAAGGGTTGGATCTGAAACGGATTTCAGAATGAATTTGAAATGGCGCGGCAGTGATCGGCAACAATTCAACTGAAAAATGATATGGACCCCAAGTATGTGCAGCTTCCTAATTGTTCAGGGGTTTCACTCGGCCACAAATACTGTCTGACGGCTTGCGTATAGGGCAGTACCCCTCACTCCACGGCTTAGGTAAAACTGATAACTGCTTTGCCACAAACAACAACTCTTGGTTTACCTCACGGGTGGGAACTAGTCAATCAGGTAGGGGTCATTGCCCTTTTCACTGGTAGGTCCTCTTAATGGGCTAGCTACTTTGGGGTTCCTGTGGTACTCCTCACAATGATTTTTAGAGCTTATGCCCAAGTACTTCCCACAGTTAAGTGGATAGGGATTATTCCCAGATCTGAAGCTGCAGCAGATGCGAAAAAATATTTTGGCAGAAAATTCACCCAACGAGCCCAAGAAAGTGCTCTGATACCAAATGTGAAGAACCTGCAATAATTAATTAATGAAAACACATGAGATAGCAGAAATAACATAACTCGGAATCACTTTTATATTGATCGTAGGGCACTTCGAGGGGGCATCTTCCTTTGAGAAAGCTCAATACAAATAACTTCATGGTACCTTCATTGGTTTCAAAACAAACTTATAAACTAAGTCTAGGCGCCAATACCATGTGTCAATACAAACCATGGGCCAATACAAAATATGGATGAACAATTACTACAGGACGACTTACAAAGCATATGCGTCCAACAACAATAATACAAAATATGTATCAACAAATACTACGGGACGACTTACAAAGCATATACATCCAACAACAATATACTAACAAAGTAAATAGAAGGGTTGACATGGGTTCCTAATAGTATTGTCCAGGTCCCCTTTTTTGGGCCTCATTATTATTTGTATATCTCGATACGAGCATGGGTATGCCCGCCTCATCCATATATTGAGATTATTCCTCATTCATTGTTGAGGCCATGTATTTTTAGTTTTTGCAGTTTGTATGGATCCTATGTTCCGGTCTCCAACTAGTTTCTTCTATCCTCTGTCACAATGCTCATACCAATGGAAAATGATAGAACCTATGATGTCTACCAGCCATACGATGAGATCCTACCCTCACACATCAGGGGGCAATTTGTTAACACCCAAAAGTTGTTCACTAGCTCATCTCCCTAGTCACATAACCCATTTGTCCACTTTTCCTACCATTTTGGCCTCCAAAACCCTAAAAAACCTCAAATGGTTACCAAAAAATCATTATTTCCCTCCTCGATTAATGAAATTTCTTCAAAAATGTCAAAACCCACAAAAAATGGTCTAAAATCCCCAAAAATAAAATAAAAAGGGGAAAAAGTAAAAAATAAATTCAAAAAGAGGGAAAAACTCCAAATACCATTAGCCAATACTATTGGTTTCCCAAAACCATGAGAAAATCCCAAATACCATTTGTCAATACTATTCGTTTCCCAAAACCATGGGTGAACACTCCATTACCCAAAATCACTATAAAAAGCTGATGGAGGCCCCCCATTTCACATCCATCAATCACTCTTCATACCTGTTGAACCCTAGCCATTCACCTTGAGCTTTTGTTCTACCACTATTGTTGAGTGTTGAGTCTTGGCCAGCTCTTGGAAATTTGGAGAAGAGAAAGGAACTCTGGAGAACTGGTGCACTACTCTCGTACAGCTGCAAGAACTCCAACAACCTCAACATTTGAGGTAAAACATCGCAAACCCTTGTTTTCTTAATAATACAAAAAATATTCAAACCCTTGGTTGTTTACTTTTTACTATTTTAGTTTAGATTTACTTTTACATTAACACTTACACATGTCATTTTAATATTTAGTTTTTATTTTCTTAACATATTTTCTATCCATCATTGAACTGCTACTAAGGGTTCCTGAATCCTTAGTAGGTTCTCTTAAGCACGAGCTGGGGTGAAAACCCTAGCTAGAAGGATCACTCGTTGGATCCAAGGAATTCAATTCTGCATCGAGTGAGTACCCACACGGAATACTTTTGATGGACCCCGCTCCCTCAAAAACAAGAAATTCATGAAAAACATGATGATGGCATCATCATCATCTTATTTTTAAGAATTTATTGGTTTTTAGAATGTGGGGTCCACCAAAAGTATGTTGAGTGAGTATTCGTTGGATGCATAATTGAACTCCCTAGCCAAAGAGTTCTCTTGCTTGAAATTTGAGTGAAATTACAGGGAGATAAGTTGAAAATATGAGTTGACAAAATAGTTTTTCACTTTTTCACTTGTTTACCATTTTACCGTTTTACCCAAAAATAGTGATTCATCCCCCATGGTTGACATCATCACCTTAAATCCTATTGGTGATATTTGTTCTACAATATTATTGTTTTGAGGCCCATTTTTTACCTCAAAATTTCTCTAATGACTACAATCCTAGAATGAATCGACAAGTCGTGCAGACACTTGACCTTCAGAAGATACTCAAAATCCACGGATTTATAGAGCCGTTTGGGAAGAAATGAACACACATGTTCGTTGCAACCCTTCAAAATTAGTCACCTTTCTTGAATGGAAGGAAGTTCACCATATCAATTATTCTATTCATATCAACCTTAAGAAGCCTAGGATCCCTCCCCAGGCTCCTCCACCTCCCCAGGACTAGGTCACAATTGGGTATCCCCTTAGTGTGAGGGAATTGGTTGTTGGAGGCTGATAGATGGAGACATCCATTTTATTTTCAATATGAGAAGGGATATAGCAAATATTTAATTTCACATGGAGAAAATAGCATGCACGTAGCAAGTTATATTGGACATATGTGCTTAACGCTCAAGCATAGAGGGCCACCCACTCAGGTCACCCATCATCATTCCTCTATCTCCAAAGAACATAAGAAATCTTCTTGAAGAGATACAAAGAGATTGCTTTGATGGTTAGAGGTCTTCACAATTTGTCTATTTTTTGTTTTATTTTATATCATGTAACCGGTTTGGCTCATAGGCCAATCAGGTTTAGATGACCATTTTGGGTTAGATGTTGTCGAGCAAAATATCCTATGTTTTGTAAAACTCTGTTCCAAGTGGTCAAAAAAAATTTTGAGCATCAAGTGGGTCTAGGATACTATGTTGTCCAAGCCTGACCCAATATGGCTATAACTACTACTGTAAATTTATTTCTAGAAATATAATCTATTACTTACAAAAAAAATAGTGTTGTGGTTGTCTCATCACAACCTGTTATCAATTATTATAAGCACCATATTAGGAAATAGTAATGGGGTGTTGTATTTCTAACATATTTGAGACTTTATAGCACCCCAAATAGCATGTATACTTCAAGGTTAACATTTTCACGGTGTTATAGCAGTGTATAACTCAAACACAACCCTCAAAATTAGATATTTTAAGCTACCTTGGATTTCATAATTAGTAAAAAACAACAATACCTAGTGAAATAGTAAAATTATTAATAGATTATGGGGGTAAAAATAAGAAAAATATATTTAAAAATTATTTTCCAAAATTTACTTCATTTTTAAGGATAATATTGCTTCTTAACTTTATTTAATGATTTCTTTTTCCAAGGGTCATCACTAGATATTCAAGAATGGATTTTGAAGTTTTAAAACATAAATATTAATAACTTGTTTTCAACAAGTTATGTAAATTGTTCCAATTTCCATTACATAGAGTGCTTTTGCCTTGCATACTAGATGTATACATAACATGAGACATCACATGCATTTCATCCTCAACATTTTGCTTGCATATGCATGTGCTTGATACATGTTGTCAAATAGTTACTTGTCCAGAAGTAATAATATTGTCAAATAATTATTTGTCCTAACTAATAATATAGGGATAACAAAGATTTATAAGAAAAAAATTGTATACTTAAAGAAAAAGTGTTGGTTAAGGTGTATTCCTTAAATTTTGAGATCATTAACTATAAAATTCATTTCTTTTATTGTATCTTTATACATGATTCTCAAGAGATTCAACAACCCATTGAAAGATAGGAATATCGAAATATGTCAAAATATAATAAATGATTTTTTAAACTTGTGCACTTTGGGTATTAAATTAAGTATATTTTAATTTTTTTATGGTTATTATGTTTTATAAGTATTTATTTTTCTTCTAATTTTTTTTTTGGGGGAAAGGTGGTTATTATGTGTTATAAGTATTTTTTTTCTTCTAATTTTCTTTTGGGGAAGGGTCATCACTAGATATAAAAATGGATTTTGAAGTTCTAAGACATCCTTAAATAATAACAACTTGTTTTCAACAACTTATATAAATTGTTCAAATTTCAATGTTTAGAGTGCTTTTCCCTTGCTATACTTGATGTATACATAACATTAGACATCACTTACATTTCATTCCCAACATTTTACTTGCAAACTCATGTGCTTATATATGTTGTCAAATAGTTATTTGTCCTAAAAAATAATATAAACTAATATAGGGATAACAAAGATTCATAAAGAAAAAACATGATTTTATTCTCAGGATGGCCCAGGATTCGAACATGGATTGGATACCCAAAATAGTATCCACAATCAAAGCGACTAGACACCCAACCGAAGCATCCAGTTGTCTAAATAAAGGAGAAGCACGGTTGTGTCTACTTTCAGATTCCAGGTCCAAGATGCAGACTCACGCTTTTAGATACCATTCAGGGGATGGATACCCCACGGAATTTTCATGATACCATTGCGGGGATGGAGATTGACACTTGCCACCAAATCTTCTAAACATTTAACTTTGTTCCAAGGCGGCTACAACACCTTTATTTCGCTTCAACTTTTCATTATAAGTTGTCTTTCATTTCCGTCTTTTTTTCAATATAAGATGCAAACAAACACTTAGTTTCTTGAGCTTTTCAATATCATATTACGATAAGCTTACAAACAAACCAAATTCCTGAGCTTATTAAGTAGTGTTTTGTTTAAATATCTATAAGCGTATATTGAAGCGTTGTTAATTTGTGCAGCTGAGCAGGGAATCCTTGTGTGGTTTGTATATCGGGAGAGTACTCTATCACAGATTCGACAACTGGCAGAACATTACAGATCCCGAGATCCTATTTATAAGGATGACCGAGGTCATGGTGCTCAACGCAAACTTCTTCACGCAGCTCTTGCTGGGAACTTGAATTGCATTGTCTGTCACAGCCCCTCCCATGTCCAATTCTCTCAGATTTTTGGCTTCAATTGCACTGATTTTATTACAAATGTGATATGTTGTTCATTGGTTTTGAACTTTTCTATTGGATATTCTTATTGGGTTCCTTCTCATTTTAACAAGAATTCCGAATCTCTCTGTATACTCTTGTAGCATTTCTAATAATTAGGTTTTGCATATAGTTTCTGGAATTGTATCTGGTCTCTAAGGACAATTTGTCACTGATGTATATCTAAGATTGTACTGAGTTCAGTCTCTTTTATCTTTGGTTCTAGATCATTCGTTAAGTTGGGTGTTTGGTGTTTCTATACAGAATCTAATGATCTGGGTGTTTTCAAACAAAATATAAATTTGTTCTTCTTTTCTTACGTGTTACTGTTGTTGAAAGGTTGTTAGAACATACCCAAGTAGAGCGTTATTGTCCCTCTGTAAACTTTTCCTTTGAACTTCTTGTCCCTGAAAGTGTCCGTACTAAACGAGTAACATGGCTGGTCAACCTGCTTCTTCATCAGGAATGCCTTCTTCCAGTAGTAGTGCAACAAATTGGACTAGTGAGCAAAACAAAGAGTTCGAGAATGCCTTGGCTATCTATGACAAAGACACGCCTGACCGTTGGCATAATGTGGCTTCTATGGTTCCTGGGAAATCCCCGGAGGATGTGAAAATGCATTATGAGATTCTCTTAGATGACCTCAAAAGCATTGAAGCTGGCAACGTGCCTTTTCCCAAGTACAAATCTTCGGGTTCTTAACGACTGGGAAGCCAGCAACAGTAGTTGCCAGAAATTTATATAAAAGAAACATGACAGGCATGTGTAATGAATCTCACTTCTTCTCAAGTATGTTGTAATATTTTCATTATAGAACATCAGCGATTTAAAGTCGTCCTAGTGATATCTTTGCGTCTTACTTAAGCTGGGAATTATCACAATTTTACAAGTTTAGTTTTATATATTGCTTAGTTTAGTTTAGTTTAGTTTTATCGGGATAGATCCACCTATTCTCTAGCACTACAGGTGAATAACTCTGCTCTCTGTCGTGTACGCATTGAGGCAGGCATGTTTCTCCAAACACAAACACAGAGAAACAAAATTACTTCTTATAATGCCTTTTTCACTTTCATGGTTGAATACTGAACTAATTCAGTTTCTTTGTTCTGAACTATTTTGTGCAGGTGTTTTATGTGCATGGAGTTACAATGAAGTTCTTGAAGTGATGCTTTCATCATTATTCCTCGTATTACTACTTATTTCTGAAGCGAGCAGCAAAAGACGCGGGCAGATATTAGAAATATATATATAAAAAACCGAAGGATTGGCACCTCTCAATATCAGCAAGTATAATATACTTTTCTAGAGACCTGAATACCCAGTGTTTCCACCTCGATAGGCATTTGTAGTTTTTCGTCCTCCGTACATTAATGCAAACTATTAAGCTACACCAAGTATTGCACATGTGCAGCTTCTACTCTTTGTAAGTCTTGTATTCTGTAAACTCAAAAGCATTTCGGATTATGATCCTCTTTCTTTTAAGCTCTACTTTCTTGCAATGATATAACTTTTCTGTAAGTTCTCTGTACATTATTTCCAACTATAAAACTAAATCCTCATACATTATTGCCAACTATAAAACTACGTTGAATATTGCATTTATTGCAGCTTTTATTAGTTGTAGTATCTGGGTATGATCTTAATTTCCTAATTTTTTTGAGAGAGACTTTTTCTGTATCGCCCACTACATCTACACATGTTCTTCCTTCTCCCTCGTAATAATTTTGGATCCCCAGATTCATAATAACTTTAGATCCAATTGCTTGGCATGTTCTCAACATCATGACCACGGTAATCAATACTTTTGTTTCTTCATTCTAATTCCTATGTAGCCACGCCCTTAACATATACTTTAACATATTAAACATCATGTCACTTTAATAGTGTAAGAAATATCAAGTATCTAATTTTTCACTTATATTATAATTGGTCACTTTAATAGTGTAAGAAATATCAAGTCTTTAATTTTTCACTTATATAATAATTGGGATAAGGAATATCAAGTATCTAATTTTTCACTTACATAATAATTGGAAGAGGAGATTTTAAAATTATATTAAAACAAATATTTTTAATGATTTCTTTTAGTTTATATTTAAATTTATTGTAGTATATATTAAATAATTTTAAAAACTATATTGAACTAAATGTTTTAATTAATATTTTTAATGAAAATTTGGTAAATTTTCAATAAAGGGTTATTATTGATGATGAGGAGGAGGATGACAATGATGATTAACTTTGGTTTACAATTATTAATTTTCATGAGATCAACTTTGGTGTAAAGACCTTAAGAATGACAGGAATTCCATTTTTTTGTGTTATAAAAGCTTTAAGAGAAGCATCTATAGATCTCCATATTTTTTATGAGTAATAATTATGTGGGCAAGATGGTTTTAGATGTTTCATGGACCTAATGAATGTTTCTTCTAATTTTAATGATGTTGATTTTCTTCTTTACACTAGTCAAAATAGAAAAATACTTTGGATCTTCTACATTAAGGTTGGTTGCTCCTTCTAGTATCTTAATTTTATTTTATCCTCTAATTGTTTCCAGCACCACAATTTGTTCTTAATTCTAGATGTAATATTATATATTATCTTTATTATGCAGAATGACCTCTTCCTTGATTCCTTAGTGATTTAACCAAGGCATTCTTATGCCAACCTTGAGCCATAGTTGGTTTTGAATGGATTTTGAAGAAATATTAGGAATCCTCTTGTCTTCCATGTTAATTATCTTGTTATTGTGCATTAGGTTGTGATGAACCTGCAATAATTAATTAATGCAAATACACGAGATATCGGAAATAATAGAACTCAGAATCACTTTTATATTGATCACGGGCCACTTCGAGGGGGCAACCTCCTTTGACCAAGCTCAATACAATTAACTTCACGGTGTCTTCATAGGCCTCAACACACACTTATATACTAAGCCAAGGCGCCAATACCATGGGTCAATACTATGTGTCAATACAAACCATGGGCTAAGTCTAGGCGCGAATACTATGAGTCAAAACCATGGGACATATAATACTATGGGACGACTTACAAAGCATATGCGTCCAATACTATGGGTCAATGCTATGGGCTAATATAAACTATGGATCAACAAATACTACGGGACGACTTACAGAGCATATGTGTCCAACGACAATATACTAATAAAGTAAAGACATGGGTTCCTAACATCCCCTCTCCCTTAGAAAAAGCTTTGTCCTCAAAGCTTTAGATGTGGAAATTGATGTAGAATCTGAAGGAGTGGGTCCCATGTAGCATCCTCTGGTTGCATTCCGAGCCACTGGAGGCTTTGGAGTTTCAGGGAGGATTGCATGGAAGGCTGTAGATGAAGAAGAACCATATCAACGATGTGAAAAGTACGCTCAGAACGGTGCTGATCGGCTTGTTGTTTCAGTCGAATTCTTGCCATGTGAAAATTGTGCTGCAGAATGAGAAGAAGTTGATCACGGTTTCGAAGAATTGAGTCAATTTCCTGAACTGGGGAGCTGCTGAAGGTGTATGGAAGAAGAACTAGTGGTGCATGTCTAGAGACTGCTTCATATGGTGCCCTTTGAGATGTGGTACTATACCACTGGAGCGCTTCTAGGAAATCCATAGAAATAGTTGTCCAAATCTGTGGAGGGACGGGTAAGGGTTCGAGCAGTCCCGAAAGGAGGGTCGTTTCACCCTTGTTGACTTGGAAAGTATCACAGTCAACCACCATCCATTGAATTGTCCTTTTGAGTCCCTGCCAAAAGAAGTTACATTGTTCCTAGTCATACGTTTTGAGGAACCCAGAGTGCCCTACTGATGAAGAAGCATGGAGTTCATAGACGAGATAGCCCCGTTGAACAAATTACAACCAATTTGGAACAAGCAGAGAAATAGCTGTAAGAGAAACTGGGTCATCAAATGTGCGAGGAGGAGCATCTTCCACCATATTGTCCTTACCCTTCTGGTAAGTGGTCGCATAGTCATAACCCATTTCAGGTGTGTTGGGGAGGAGACCTGTTGTTCCAGGAAAATTTCCAGACTCTGGAGATCAGTCTTGATGAAGAAATAATTTCCCAATATGGATGGCTGCCACTTCTGTACTGTATGCAAAATATTCATAATTTCTTATTGAGAGGTAGATGTGGCTAAATTCTTACCGGAAAGGTCTCTTGAAGGCAACAAGCTCATTGGTTCAGCAAGGACACCTGCATATCTATCCAAGGAAGTAGTGGAGACTGTTGATGGGTGCATCTGAATGGAATGGAGCTGAGTGATGACACCATGTGAATTCTTCTTAAGTATTTTTTTTCAAGCGATGTGAACTGATGATGCAGAGAGACCCTAGTTGTAAGCCCATAAATTTGTGTTGTGCCCCATTGACTGAAAACTACATCCAAAGTTAGCAAAATCCCATAAGATGGGGCAAAGTGTGCGTAACCATTGAACGCCCAAAACCACATCACATCTGCCTAAGGACAAGGAAAACATGTGAGAGCGCAGGTTATAATCTTCCCCTTGCAAGGTAAGGTGCCCCCATTGGCAACCATGACTTCAAAGTTGGAGCAAGGATGGAAAAAACAATCAAGCTGTTTGGCAATCCGAGGATCAATGAAGTTATGAGTGCTACCAAAATCAATGAGTATGGTAAGAGGGAGCTTCTTGAAGTATCCCCTGACTCACATTTTTTGTGGGGTGGTGACGCTGGTTAAAGCATGGAGAGAGATCTTGGGTGGGTCGTCCTGAGATGGGGTGTCAACAGGGGGGTGTTGAATGTCGACCTAATCATCTACTGTATCTAGAGCTTCTTCATCAAGTTCTAAGGCAGGCGGAGAATCCACATCCAAGAGATAGAGCTTTTGTTGAACACATCTATGTCCCCGAGTGAATTTCTCATCACAATTATAACAAAGCCCTTTTTCTCGGCGTGCCTGCATCTCTGTTTCAGAAAATTGCTTGATAGGAGTTGGTTGAAGAGTAGGCGTGATGGGAGGTCATTGGGAACCCATATTTATGAAGGGAACAAAGGTGGGTTTGGAGCGTTGTTGAGCTGCGATCTTGTCCTTGGCCAGCTTAGCCAACCCTAGGACTTCCATCATTGTGTTCGGATAAAATATTTTGACCTCTGAGCTAATTTCATCCTTGAGACTACTGATAAAACAACTCCTGTAGAATTCATCAGACATTCCTTCTGTGTGATTGGATAGTTTCTCAAATTCTGTCTGATACTCTCTCACTATGCCAGTTTGGTGAAGTTTAGTGAGTGCTCCTATGAAGTCGTCAAAAGCACTAGGACCAAATCGTGGCAAAAGGAGTTGGCAAAAATCTGTCCAGTTTGGCTCGGGATGAGCTTTGATGTACCAATGGTCCCATTGAAGGGCTTCTTGTTCCAAATGAAAGGATGCAAGTGGAACTTTCTGGACATCAAAAGTATTATGCAGACTGAAATATTGTTCTGCTCGGTATATCCATCCAGTCAGATCAGTACCATTGAATCGAGGAAAATCAAGCTTCGGCCCACGAAAATTGCTGGAAGAAGAGAACCTGGTGGCTGCAAAAGATTCTGGCTGTCGGTTATTGTTCATGGTTGAATGCTGAAGATGGAGGCTGAGAAATTTTTCATCCAGATCTTGGAGTTTGGTTTGGATGGCTGCAAGTGCTTCCTCCATGGTGTTTGCTCCTGTGTGAGTGACAACCATAACCAGTAATGTTTTTTTTACTTTTTTTTGTGGGGGGGGGGGAATGGATAGAAAAACACAAACACAAGCTTATTTAGTAAGGGGAAATTTGGATTTGGGAAAAAATCGGAGGGGTGATTGGGGTTTGACTAGGTTTTCGACACTTTCTGAGGGACAGGGAAGCAAAAAATGGGGATTTCAGAAGCAGGAACTCTATGGTAAAATTTGAAGGCAATCGGGTGAAAATTAAAGAAGTTATGGCGAACCCTAAAAATAGACAAATGTGGGATTTCTGGTCTTGGGAAGTGGAATTTGGGATAGGGTCTTCAGGAATGAAATATGAAAAATGGGATTGCAGGGATGTCAGTGAAGTTTCAGAGAAAACAGAGTTGAAACAAGGGAGATATGGCCGAAAAACAATTTTTTTTTTTTTTTAACAGAAATGGATCGGCAACAACGATGCGGAAGGGATCTACAATAGATGGATCTGCAATGGCGCAGAAGGGATCGAAAACGGTTGGATCTGAAATGGCGACTGGATCTGGAACGACTTTCATAATAGATCTGAAATGGCTGGATCTAGAGCGGAAGTGATCGGCAACAGTTCAACTGAAAATAGATATGGACCCTATGTATGTACGGCTTCCTAACAGTTCAGGTGTTTCACTTGGCCACCAATGTTGTCTAACGGCTTGCGTATTGGGGCAGTACCCCTCACTCCATGGCTCAGGTAAAACTAATAACCACTTTGCCACAAACGACAGCTCTTGGTTTACCTCACGGGTGGGAACTAGTCAATCAGGTAGGGGTCGTTGCCCTTTTCGCTGGCAGGTCCTCTCAATGGGCCAGCTACTTTGGGGTTCTTGTAGTACTCCTCACAATGATTTTTAGGGCTTATGCCCAAGTACTTCCCACAGTTAAGCGGATAGGGATTATTCCCAAATCCGAAGCTGCAATAGATGCGAAAAAAAAAATTTGGCAGAAAATCCACTCAACGAGCCCAAGAAAGTGCTCTGATACAAGATGTGATGAACCTGCAATAATTAATTAATGCAAATACATGAGATATCATAAATAATAAAACTTAGAATCACTTTTATATTGGTCACGAACCACTTCGAGGGGGAAACCTCCTTTGAGCAAGTTCAATACAATTAACTTCACTGTGCCTTCATAGGCCTCAACACACACTTATATACTAAGTCTAGGCGCCAATACCATGGGTCAATACTATGTGTCAATACAAACCATGGGCTAAGTCTAGGCGCCAATACTATGAGTCAAAACCATGGGACATATAATACTATGGGACGACTTACAAAGCATATGCGTCCGATACTATGGGCTAATATAAACTATGGATCAACAAATACTACGGGACGACTTACAGAGCATATGCGTCCAACAACAATATACTAACAAAGTAAAGACATGGCTTCCTAACATAGGTACCTAGTCATAGTCATGCTCTCAATGAGGGAAATAATTTCTTCAATATGCGGGATATGATATGGTGTATTGCCTTTAATTTTGAGATTATAAGTTACAAATCGGTTTTGGATTTTCTCTATCTTTCTCCATAATTCACTGAGATGTTGAAGCTCTGCAAACTTCTTCACAACAATATAACATAAAAGGAGTGACGAGACTATCATAGAGGAGTTTCTTCTTATTTCGGAGACAAATATCTCAAGTGGTTTACAACTATTTTCAATCCCATAATAAGCTTTCCACCCCCTATGTATCATTTTCTTAATACTATAGTTCCATCTAATCTTGTAATGAAGATCGATTTTGAGATATTTGTATGAAGTCATTTCTCCAACCTATTGTCATACACAAATTTAGCATAAGTGGTCTTTATGGATTTGATTAGTATAAACTTTTTTTGTTAGTGTTAATAGTGATACCCATTTAGAGAAAAACTCCTTTTGAATTTTTAGCTGCTTTTCAGTATCAAAGGAACTCCTCACCATTAGAACAATATCATCATCCTAAAGAAGAAGCATGATGACTATACCAACTAGAGATGTGTCAACACAACCTTCTTCTTTCAAACAAACCTCTAACTTGTTGACGTGTATGTCAAAAATAGTAGGATATAGGGGACAACCTTTGTTTACTTTTATATTGCAATGAGTTTCTTTTGACAATCTTTTTGTGTTCCTAAACTAGAAAATAACACTCTAAAGAAAAAGTGATTTCCTCTATCAAATCGTTTTGAATGGTGCCCACAACATTAAGGGATTTTTAGAATGTTTCTAGGTAGGAATTTCAATCCCTCATGGGAATCATATTTGTTTTCCTTAGTTTTACAAGTTAGAATTTTCCTCTAGAATCTCCTAAGATCTACCTTAGACATGTACAAAATATTATCTTTCTTTCTAAATATATAGTTCCCTTTTTCTTTTTAATTAGGGATTTGTAACTATTTATCTTATCATATTTTATGGATTCATTAAAGTTATAGTTACTTTTGTTTGTAGATATAATGTACCCTTTATCATACCAAGTTTTAGCCATTCTATTTTCTTTTTTATTTGACACCTTGGTAGAGAATGTTTTCATCTAATTAGAGTGGGTTGTCATAAAATTATGATAGAGGTCTTCAATATTGTCCTTATTTGATAAGAAATTTAATTTAGTATTAAAAAACCTTAAAAAAGGATTAGGTTTTTTTTTTCAAACATAAGTGCTTTTTCCCATTAGAATTCTCTTCTATGGGGATTTTGTGCATGAAAAAAATTAGATCTTGGGTTTGAATGTCTATGATTAGAGTGGGGCTCATGGTTTTTGAAGATGTAAAAATTTACTATTTGGTTGTATATTGGGATACCATATACCACATAATCTACAAAAATTGCTACCAATCCCGCGAATACAAATTGCTTAAACACTTCTAATGGATACAATTTGTAATAAACTAGTGTTCAGAGGGCCATTTAGTTGCCTTTTCTCATCATCTTGTATTAATCTGTGTTATAATATACTTAACAAATGAGCGCTTGGAGCAGATGTAACCGCTCCAGCCTCTCCACTTATTGTGTAATTACTACCACAATGAATGAACAAGAACATTCTATCCATAATTATCTTCTTGATAGTTTGTATCTATGTACTCTTATGTTGTGCTTGAATATGTATTGAATCTGAAAATTAAACAATGGTGTCGTTGCCGCTTCCATCCGTTTGAGTGACAGCAAGAGCGTGCGGGAGTGGCTCAAACCTGGAATATAGCGTGCCGTGGAAAGGAACCTGCAAGAAAATATAAAGATTCTTCATATGTGGTGTCGCTTCCCAATAAAGCACATGCAAGATGCTTGAAGTCTGCACGAAGAAGTTGAACAGAGGGAAGTCATTCTGATATGCACATCGAGTTTCCGTCAAATAAATTTGGACAACGATCAATTGTGTGAGTAGAGCATTAAATATCAATTTAGTTTAGTTATTTATCAACCAGGATCTTTCATTCAATGGTGGAGTTGTCATTTCTTGTAAGTAGCCAAGACAATCTATTTCCAACAAAGACTGGAACGAATTCCTCCGTGGATTTTCCCTGTATTCGCATCTGATTACACCACTTGCATCTCGTCGGTGCTTGAAGGCATCTTGTTGGCTTTTAAAAGATGCTTTATGTCGGCATCTTATGTAAAGAAACCTGTCGGGGCTTGGCCATTAATTCGACCAACAACCAACCATACCTTTAAGCCAAAGTACCCAACGAATCAAGTGAAATTAACGGCCCATCGAGGGGAGTGGTTCGAATCCGGAAGAAAAGTAAGCACCTGCAAGAAATTGTGAAACGAAGAAAAACCTGCATATGGAAATCTGCTCGACTGATGTATTCACCCGATAATCGACTTGTTAAGTCAGTCGGCGGCTAATGCCTTACGTCTATCACTGACGAGATCCGACCCGACCAACATTTGAGACTATCTGACGTCGACCAAAAATCCCTCGACCAATGCAACCAACCGACTGGTGCTTTGATAGTTTGTTCATCGACCTGAACAGTTACGCCAAATAATTGGACAGGAGGTCGAGCCCTATTTTTAGTCGACCATATATACTATTGATCATCGATGCAGCAATGTTTGAAGTTGAGTAATGTAGACAGCTAACTTTTTCAATTTTGGTCGCCTACATATCATTAGTTTGGGTAATGGCGTGGCATATCATATGTTCAAGCTCATTAAAGGAATGTGACTACTAAACATGGTAACACATAGTTTTGATATAAATGGGTCGATCAACTTTTGGTCGACCAGTAAAGTATGTGGTTGACCTTCACTTTTAATTGATGGTCCAATATGCCTAAATTCTAGTCAAGTTTTACTTCAAAGTCATATTATTGTTCGATATGGGTATGATAGACATTCATTTCTAAGCTTGGTCACTACTATTTGCTCGAAAATTTATGTGATTGATGTTGTTTGTGGTCCGAGAGTCATTTTGGACGATGGTCGTAAATTTGGTCCATGTTGTCAATGCAGTCATATTATTTGTAAAATTATGTTCGATGTCTATGGTTGATATGCTTATTATGGTCAGTCGACAAGGTTAAGTAAAAGTTGTGGTCGGGTTCGACTAGTGAAAAAGTGGTTGGAACGAATGATTTATTTCATAAAATTTTGATCGAATTGTAATAAAGTCGGCCTCTTGTCGACCCTTACTAGAGCCAGTTTGCGTCGAAGTCAGGCCCATCAAAACAAAAGGTGGCTTCTGCTTGAATATGGCTGTCATCTGTCGGGAGAATTTTTAAAAAATGTATGCTTGGTGCATGTCTTATTGCTTGCATTCGGGACCAACAACTTTTGTTTTGACGGGCCTGACTTCGACGCAAACTGGCTCTAGTAAGGGTCGTCTCCCGACAGATGACGACCATATTCAAGCAGAAGCCACCTTACATCACACATAAGAAAGAGCTTAATGATCACATGATGATGCAAAAGAACAATTGGATGAGTACCCCCCAGTGCAAAATTGCAAAAGCAACTATTGAGTGTGATTTCAAAAGTTTAAAGGGAGTTGATGAGATGGTGTAAAGGTAGAGCATGGAATCCCTTGTAGTTCCTCGATCGATGGATATGCATTCCGGCAGGAAGGTGAAAGGGTGAGGCTCCATTGACCACTACTGCATTGTTGACGGAGAACAAAGAATCACATATCTAGGTTGTTTTTGCATGTCTTTTTCAGGATGAAGAAGTGTTAATTTGTTGGTGGGGGAGATGTTGAGAGGGCCATTTAGCCGCCTTTTGTCATCATCTTGTTTTTATGTGTGTTATAGTATACTTAACAAATGAGCAGTTGGAGCAGGTGTAACCGCTCCAACCTCTCCACTTATTGTATAATTACTACAACAATGAATGAACAAGACAACTGAACGTTCTATCCATAATTATCTTCTTGATAGTTTGTATGTGTGTATTCTTATTCTTTGCTTGAATATGTATTGAATCTTAACATTCAACAAGTAGCAAGGGAGAGAGATGGTTTGAGCCATATCTAATCACCACTGTTTGAAACTCCAAATTTAGCTAAGAAATAAGTAGTCGGGTTCATCCAACTGGACATTGGCCACTTCCTTAAACCATTGCAAATTAATATATTTTTTGAACTGTAGAGCTTGATCAACTCACTACCAAGGAAAATTTTAGGGGTGAAATTTAGCCGATGGGATAATTTTCGAGGTTTTTTTCAAAAAAGAATATTCTTCATTTTCCATTTTTTTCTAATATGATTCACCCAAATTCCATAAGATTAAATTTTTTTACTCTAAAAATTACTAAAATGATCCAAAAACTATATAAAACCCTTATAAATTTGAGTATTTTTTAAAAATATCGCCAAACCTTTTATGGTTTGAAATTTGATATTAGTAAGAATTGCCAAGGTTTCTACACTTTAAGAAAATTATGGATCCTTGAAATTTTCCAACAAATTCTTAGCCAAGTCTTTAGAGTTTCTTTTGTATATGCTAGATCAACCAAGGTCCTCATCTAACCAGAGATGATTAGGGTTCGAATCATTACAAAAGATAATATATTGGTTAATTTTTCTATCATGAAAGTCTCCCATCTAGAATATATTGCCTTCATTTTTCAGAGTGTAAATATTTTGTTCTAATACTTTGTAAGGAAAAGTTTTATCTAGATTGTTTTTCTTATAAAAAATAGATTTAATACGTGTGAAATAACTTATTGCTTTTTTTCCAAGGAAAAAAATACATTTTTATTCCAATCAGAACCATAAATACTATCTTTATGTACCCTTGGAACAATTCAAATATGTATACTTCCCCCCTAACTATTTATAATGTAGGAAAAATTGCCAGCATAGTCTCATATGAGTATTGACAAAAGATACGAAAACCTATCAACCTTAATATCAACAATAATATCTAGAACTAGTCCAGCAAATTTTATTTCAGTCATCCAATTTTAAAAGGAATTGAGAATTGAGAAAAGTTAATATTCCTTTATGGAGGACTGTCTAGCCTCCATTGCATGCCCTACATTATTTTTTTCCATAACCAATTGATTTTCCTCCAAGAGTAAGCTATCCTTAGAGACAACATATGCTATTGTATGTAATTATTTTAACACAGGTATGAAGGAGACTCTTTGGAACTAGCTTGAGTGTTAAGCCCTAAATATTGGCACATTACCCCCTTTATTATGGTGCATTACATATTATTGATGTCGTCTTGGGTCTATTAGTTGTTATTGTACCCCTTTGTCTCCTATATATAGGAAGGAGACCTTTTTATTTTAGTCATCATTGTATATTGTCTTGTCTTATGTACATTGTGTAAGGAGGTTCCTCCCTCGAAGATGATTGTTATTCATCTCAGTTCTTCATTAGTAAGGAGTTTATTACTTTATTTTGGTCTATTTATGCTATTTTTAAGCTATATCTGGGACTTGGTTGCATAACATCTGGTATCAGATCTCTTTCCTTGTGACTGACATCTTCAAAACGATTCATCTTGGAATTTTCACCATATTTTTATTTCTACAACGATTCCGACAATGATAATATTAAAAACCCACCTCAAAAATAGGCCAAGATATCTTTGATCTGAAATTCAGGTCCTGAGACATCACAGGTTTGAAGATATTGTCCTTGGAAGTTAGGCTTTTTGACTAGTCCAAAAACTAGTCTAAAACATGTGTTCTAGGGAAAAAGGTCATATCAGGGGAATGAGAGATCTAAATTGAGTGAGACTAGATGCATCATAAAGGGTACGGAACATAGTATCTATGGTAGAATTTTTAGATTCGGATCCAAAATATTGGACATGTGGAAGTCCGTACAAGTTCAATATTCTGAAAGGAAAAAAAAAAAAGTGTTGGGATATTCGTAATAAATTTTTATTGGCACATCAAAATTAGGTCAGACCTTTGGCATTGAAAATAGGACACATAAGGCTACAACATGACGAAGTTTCGGACCCATAGGAGTCGAAATTTAAATTTTACCTCAATTTTATTTCGACCCTAAAATAGTCTTCCAATCAAGGTTGAAAAAGGTACGTCATTTTAAATTTGAATAACTTGAGTAGAAGGATCTAATTGTGTTGAAACCTAGGGTGTGATACATATATATTTGTCTAAAATCCTCCTAAAATGGGAACCTATGCACCAAATAATCCTCTGGACATCTCTCCATGGACTTATTATGAAGGTGAAGAAATGCGCAAGGACATATATGATTTACAAGAGAAAATAGTGACAAAATATGCACTAATATAAATCCTAGGTCAAACCAAGAATGAAATGAAGTGAAAATGCATGATTTGAAAAAGGACATAGATGATTTGAAGGGTTTGAGAGGGGATATGGAATTTTTGAAAGAAGGTTTGTCAAATTTGTTGCAAGAAGGGATTCCTAGAAGTGAGAAGACCTCCCATGAAATTCATGATGAAAACAAAAGGAACATACGTCATGAGCTTAGGGACTCCAACATGGGGTAAAAAACAAACTACATCCCAAAGATCGATATGAGGAAGTTTGATCGCATAGTTACAGTCACATGGATACTACAGATGGAGCATTTATTTGAGATACACGAGGTGAAATCCACACAAAAGGTACGCATTGCATATTCATATTTAGAACCTAATCAGTTTGTGTGGTATAGATGGCTTTGCTATCGTAAACCACTTCTCACTTGGACAATTTTTAGGAAGGAATTGATAGCACATTATGAGGACACCAAGAGAAATACCTTCTTTAGCCAATTGATAAATCTCAAACAAAAGGGTTCAATTGGGGAGCACATTGAGAACTTCCAAAGATTGAACATCGAGGTCACATATATTCTAGAAGAGCATCTAATTGACGTCTTCATAGGAAATTTAAGAGATAACATCCAGCATGAGATTCTCCGATGGGAACCTAAATCCTTGTAGCATGCATTCGGGGTGGCAAGAAAAGTTGAAAACAAAATTATGGCTTAAAGAAGGAAGTGTGGTATTGAGTCATCCACTACCTATAAGGTTGACACCACAACAACTAGAGAAAAAAACACAAACGGGATCTCTTACAGTTGTGATAGAAAATACAGTAAGGGCCACAAGTGCATTGAGAAGAAACTATTTTACATAGATTGTGAAGCAGAGGAAGAAAATGAACAAGAAGCACCAAAAGAACAGGAACCATCTCAAGATGAAGAAATAGAGGATACTACTTCTAAATAGATTACTCCCACCATATCCTGTCATGCATTCGCTAGAATTAGCACTCCTCAAACTGTCAAGATAGAAGGATATATCAAAAAGAAAAAGGTAACGGTGTTGATTGGTTCTAGTAGTACTTATAATTTCATTCATTGTAAATTGGCCAAGGTTCTCAATTGCCTTCTATATCCAGCACCGGCGTTTCAAGTAATGATTGCAGATGGATGAAATATAAATTGATCATGAAAATTCCATAATATCAATCTCACTTTGGAGAATATGTATTGAATAGTCCAATGATTGATATTCCAATGGGGGGTGTTGATGTTGTCTTAGAAGTTCAATGGTTACAATCATTGGGAACAATGGATTTTAATTTTCAGAAGCTTTTCATGAAATGTTTATGGGAAGGAAAATAATATGAGCTAAATGGTATCAAAGGGAAACCAAGTAAGGAGATAAGATCTAATGGTATGAAAAAATTGACAAAAAGGGGACATCAAGGTATAATTTCATAATTATGCTCATTAGATGTTCAAACATCTAAGTCTCATATTTCCCCATATCTCCAGAAGGTGATTAATAAGCATTCCAAGGTATTTGAAGATATTCCAAAAGGTATTCCACCTGTTTGAGATTTTGATCATGCTATTCACTTAATTCCAGGAAGTGTTCCTCCTAAACTCAGACCTTATAGATACCGTTATGGACAGAAGAGAGAAATTGAGCATATGGTTGAATAAATGTTAGAGGCTGACATAATTAGGCCTAGCCAAAGTTCTTACTCTGCACCAGTGATAATTGTACACAAGCCATATGGATCATGGCGTATATGTCCATATTATAGAGAGCTCAACAAGATCACCATTAAAGATAAATTTGCTATTCCTGTCATTGATGAATTGTTAGATGAATTACATGGAGCAATTTTCTTCAAAAAGTTTGATCTCCATTCCGGATATCATCATATTAGAATGAAGGAGGAATAAATTCCAAACAAAATATTCAGAACTCATGAAGCTCATTATGAATTTTTTATCATGCCACTTGGTCTCACGAATGCTCCTTCCACATTTCAAGGTTTGATGAATTCCATTTTCAATCATTTCCTTAGAAAATTTTTCTATTATTCTTTGATGATATACTAATCTATAGCAAGTCTTGGGAAGATCATGTTCAACATGTTGACAGGGTACTACAACTACTAAAGGAGCAACAAATATATGCAAAACCTTCTAAATGTTTCTTTGGGGTAAAGGAGGTAGAATATTTGGGTCATATTGTATCTCAAGAAGGTTTCAAGGTAGACCCCAACAAAATTAAATCCATGAAGGACTGACCAATTCCCAAAACCCTGAAAAATATTCGAGGATTCTTAGGTCTGATAGGATACTACCACAAGTTTGTTCAGAAATATGGAAGAATAGAAGCACCTCTAAACACATTACTGAAGAAAGATGCATTTTCTTGGACTCCAGAGGCACCTCAAGGTTTTGAACAACTTAAGGAGGATATGTGCAAAGCTCATGTTTTTTCCACACCATAATTCACAAAAGAAAGTATTGTGGAATGTGATGCTTCAGGAAATCGAATTGGCGTTGTTCTAATGCAAGAAGGATAGCCACTTGCTTTCACAAGTCATCCAATCAAGGGAAATCACTTACAGAAGCCCATTTATGAGAAGGAAATGTTGGCAGTTCTACATGCTCTTAAGAAATGGTGTCCTTACCTAATAGATAGACACTTCAAGGTCAAAATAGATCATGATTGTCTTAAATACTTCTTGGAACAGACATTATATTCAGAAGAGAAACAAAATGGGTAACCAAGATATTGGGATATTCCTTTGAAATCATATATCAAAAAGGGAAACAAAATGGTGGCAGATGCACTTTCCAAAAACGATGAAGATGTTGTGGCATTACTTTGTGCAATTTCCATTCTACAACCCGATTGAATAGTAGCAACTAGGGAAGAATGGAAAAATGACCTATCTATGTGGACGCTCATTCAAAAGATACAGGACGATCCCAGTGTATCATATACTTTTTTGTGGAAAACATATTCACTATGGTATAAGGATCGCTTATATTTATGCAAAGAATCCCGATTAAAACAAATGGTCCTCTCATAATTACACACCTCTCCTATAGATGGGTACTCTGGATTCCTGAAAACTTACCACAGCGTCAAGAAGGAATTTTTTTGGAAGGTCTTAAATATGATGTTCAAAGGTTCGTGGCCGAAATCTTGGTTTTCCAATAGAATATGGTGGAAACAGTTAAGACGCCGGGACTTCTACAACCATTAGACATACCTTTCCAGCACTGGGAAGAAGTCTCAATGGATTTAATCACGAGTCTACCCAAGTCAAAAGGAAAGAATTTTATTATGGTGGTTGTTGATAGACTCACGAAGTATGCACAGTTTTGTGCACTCTCTCACCCTTTTAATGCAAGTACAATAGCCGCATATTTTCTGGAAATAGTTCAGAAGTTACATGGAAATCCGAAGATTATTGTAAGTGATAGAGATCCAATTTTCATTGGAAAATTTTGGACCGAATTATTTTCTTCTTTGGGTACCCAATTTGTTTTTGGTTTTCGCAAAGGTTAATCCTGGTGACTATGCATGCAGCCTCCAGTCACTTAATTATTTATTATGTGGATAATGGGCATCCCAGGTAAGGTAGCGCAATTAATTATTTTTGTCTCACAGGTTAGTGGTATGATATTCTATCCATATCTCAGCTTGTGTTTTTTCTTTCCATTGCACAGTGGTTGAAATGTTAGCTTGATCTGAGTCCCATTAGAATCCACCTCATATGGACACCTCTGCCCTAATGTATTCATATTTACGATGTTTTGTCAGGAATTTTTTATGCCTTTACTTTCATTGATGCTTATCCTATGTTTTCCCTAACTAGATCCTCATATATTTTATTAGATGTTGGTTGTGTTCATTTGGTTTGGTGATCCCGCGACTCTACTAATGGGTGTTTACTTGGCCTCTTTCTATTTGAGGATTAACTTTTTTCATGACCGTTGACTGTAGCATTTGCCATATGTTTTAATTGTCTTCCTATAGTGTAATTTTTTATTTGAGTAATTTCATGAGCATATACATCATGACTGATTGTGGTTCCTTATGATGTGGGGAGCCCATTAGGTGGATTTGGATTCCTCTTCATAAAACTGGCTACATAAGAATAGTAAAAACTACATAAGAATATATAGAAAATAAGGCTACAAACTTTATTCCTATATCTATTCATCCGCTGCACCCAAATGCATAGTGGAGAATTATTCCATTGGGGAGGCCCCTTCCTGCTCGAGAATGAGTCTACTATTCCCTCTATATAATCCTCCCATATCCACCTGAAGTTCGCTGAGAGTATCCTTCAACTGGAAAAAGTGGGTCTCATTTCTTACATTACGAGTCTTGAGGCTGCCTATGTTTCATATCTACTATATCCCTCCAAATCTCCTTGTGTATTGAATTTTGAATCCTCTCCATATCTTGCAACATGCACCTTATATACTTTACCTAACTAACTTAAACCCAAGAGCTTCCCTCGACATCATCCATGCTAGAATCATTCTTTGTTATTTCAACATAGATTTTCTTGTTCTCATATAGAATGGATGAAGCGATCTTGAAAACACATCTCAACATCTTCTTGTAGTATGCCATGTTGTTTTTCAGTTCCATCATCTCTCCCAACATCTTCTCCATTATGATGTCCTCCATAGACAAGAGTGGGTTCCTTCCTATATCAACTGACTTATTTCCCTCTTGGCTTTGAAAAATGTTGTTCTATTTTGTCTCCCATAAATATGGATATGCTTGAAGAGTGTCTCAACTATTCCATATTTGACAACCTCAAACATGTGCAATGGATCTCCCATATCCATGTGCATGCTCTCCATGAAGGAATTCACATGGGTTCCTTTTCAATTCATTTGAATAAGGGTGGAGAATGGAAATGATCCAGGACAAGATCCTTTAATGCTCATAACAATAGTCCACTTGATCGACCTTCCATCTATCCTCTAGAGAACCATACTCATTCCACAATAGACTCTTCCATCCCACCCCCCAAAAATGGAGGCCAGGTTGGCTTGGGCCCTCCTTTGATGAATGCGAGGACTATAGTTCTTATTCTCCCCAACGTTTAGATCAAGGGACCAACTACCTATGATTTAAAACATGAAATCTATTTGATGAGTGAGCTAGAATTATTAATCAAAATTTCACCGTGATTTAGTGTGGTGCCTTTATTTACAAATATATAAACTTCCCTATTGTTTTGATGCTTGACATGGAAGAATTGGATCATTGAGATATCACGGATATAATCCAAAATTTTCTTTTGAATTATCCGGATCTCTTTTTCTTTTCTAGACTACATGTTTTGCATCTTTTGGATGGCTATCCAGGAGCCTCCAAAAACTTGAAAGGTTCCAATATTTAACTTTGTCATTCTTTCTATTCCTTGCATTAACGCTAGCCATTCTACCTTATTATTCATCCTCTTCCCAAGCCCCAAGAAAAGGATTGAATATTTGTTCCTCTAGGGTCAAATATGACCCCTCCCGCACTAGCATCCCTTGTGTTTATTTTCAAGGTTCCATTAAAGAATAAAGCCATTTTTTTGGCTTCTTCTCCATAATTGGAATTCATCACAAGGAATATCTATTGCCCAGCTCTTCTTCCTAGATAAAATTTTGGACTCAAGGAATAT
This sequence comes from Larix kaempferi, assembly GCA_027924585.1. Taxonomy (NCBI): domain Eukaryota; kingdom Viridiplantae; phylum Streptophyta; class Pinopsida; order Pinales; family Pinaceae; genus Larix; species Larix kaempferi. Next base: position 56,484,164 of record BSBM01000510.1, read on the forward strand.
AATCCTGATATATTGTGAGGCCAATAGGGGTTCAAAAGGGGAAATATTAATTGATTGTTTTATTGACTAGAACTGGGCCATAAGAAATTCTTTCATTTGCAGTTTATCTTTTAGGGAAGCTTTGCAAGGAGAAGCTTATTTTCCTCCAAATATCTCCTAATTCCTGACATCCAAATTTTCCATTTAATGTATTTAGGGATAGCACTCCATAAATTTACCATATATTTTTCATCTATTAAGGTACACATATAGCTTTGATTCCATCCTATAAAGAATCCCAAAACCTAGTTGGGAAGACTGAAAATGACCGCAAGGTCTTTTTTTGAATCATCCCAAACCTTCTTTGTGAAGGAACATTCTGTGAATATGAGTCTAATAGATTCTTCTTCATTCTTGCAAAGAACACATTTGTTTGGGCCTTCAATCCCCCTTTTCCTTAGATTTTTGGTAGTGCGAATTATTTGGTGGACTAGAAGCCACAAGAAGGCATTTATTTTGGGAGGACAGTCTGACTTCCATACTTTCTTCCACACTCCTGATGCAGGAGGAGAGGGGAAATCGAGCACAAAATTTATGTAACCCTATTTCACGTTGTATCTTCCTTTTGGTCCACATCCTCTAGTTTACCTATATCTTTTTCTTGAAGGAGCTTCCATTTAGCTAAAGAAGGAATATTTTTAAATCATCACACAAGTGAGGTGGGACTTCAATGTTTTTCCAATATTTCCATACGTCGCTTTCATACCAGACAAAGAAATCATAAGGATTCGATATGCCTTCCCCCATTAACCATCCCTTAATCCCCTTCAATTATTCTTTCTCCTCCAGAGGAGGATAATTCATTATATTATCCTCTTAAATGTAGATTTTATTTCCATTTCTAGGTATCCATTGAAGATGATCTCTAATTAGCTGTGCGGTGGCTTTGCATAAATCCCAAATATTTGATCTCATCCCGTTAAGTTATCTAACAAGACATCTAATCATGTTCCTTTCCATGTATTTTTTGCTTAGCACTTATTTCCACCATTCCTTCCCTCTTGTTATGAATCTCTAGAAAATATTGCCCCCCATTGATATGTTCATCAATCTTGCTTCCCTGATAGATATTCCTCCTTTCCCCCCTGCCAAAGAAATTTTCTAATATCTTTACCAAGGAAGTTAATTATTCCAATAGGAGAAAAAATAATAGAGCTCAAGAAAATAGGCCTTGAGGAAATGACCTATTTGGTCAAACTAATTCTCCATGCTAAATTCAACCATTTGAATCCCCAAGACTGAATCCGTCATTTTATTTTTTGAATTACATCTCCCCAATCTTATACCTTGCTCTTTTTGAGTGATATGGGAATCCCCAAATACTTAAAGGATGTCCAGTTTCCAATCACTTTGAAACCAAGAATCCTCGAGATTTATGAAGTAAGGATAGGAGAGAAATTCCAACTATAAATACAAAATTTCCCACCATTTGTTTCCCCTCCCGATGCCTTCAAAAATATGGACAAATAATGGTTGAATTTCATGGCGGTTATTTTTGAGGTGCTTCCCAAGAGAATGGTATCATCAACAAAATGGGCATGATTGGTTTCTTTGACTACTCTAGCCATAAGAGTTCTAGGAAGGCTTCCATCTTCAATTTACTTAACGATATTCTTGCTCAAAGCTTAATCAACAATTTTATATAGAAAGGGAAACACGGGAATTCCTAGAAAAGGCCTCTAGAAGAACTGAAAAAGTTCATTGGTATTCCATTTATTAAGGGATATATACATGGGTTTCTTAAGCAGGATCTTATCCATTTTAAAATTTCATCAGAGAATCCAAAGGTATTCATGATTCTCAATAGAAAGTTATGGCTTACTCTATCAAAGGAATTTTCCAAATCTAACTTAATTTCCATTCCTTTTTTCTTCCTTTCATAACTTGAGTGTATCGATTACTGCATAATAATTATGTTGTATTTAATCTATTTTCCTACAATGAAAGCACACTGATTCTCTAAAATAAGCTTGGGAAGAATATTTTTTAGCCTACTAGCAATTTTTTTGTTAATATCTTGTATGATGCATTGCACATAGATATGGGCTTGAACATATTTAGGGATTTTTTTTTTCCTTTGGAATCATAATGATGAAATATAAATTTGTTGGCCCCCAAACATTTTCCCTCACCATCATGGATAATTTTAGGGGCTATATATAGCCCATGGGCTATATTAAGGGGGTTACAAAAATTTAGTAAGCTATTTTCTTATATGGAAAGGGTTTTTTCAGCTAAAATATATTCGCCCAATATTTATTAGAAAACAAATAAATCCAAACTGAATAGCCTCCCTTATATTAATGAGGAAAATGAAAAAAACTATTTTCTCCCTAGCAAAGTCTCCCTGCAATCTATCTTTCGACCCCAATTTCTAGAGAATTCTAGTGAAATCATTCCTTCACCCCCAATTTTCAGTAATGGAGGCTCCCAAGGGTTATTTCTCCCTCCATTTTCCTTGTAATCCAAGCATATGGTTGCATTTTCCTGTATTTTTAGTCAATTTCATGTGATACCTTCTTTGAGCCCTCGATTTCCAGTATTGGAGGGAAAATCAAGGGCTATTTTATTCTATATAAAGGCTACAGTGATTCATGGTTCACCCACATCAAATTGTGCTTGTAGGGTGAAGGTTCTGGTTGATGTGATTCCACTTTTAATTCTTATTTTTCTTGACATTTTAATCTTCATGTAACATCTCCATTGGAAAAAGCTTAGGTCTTGAAGGGGCATGCCGCACATGCAATTTATTAGAGAATACAAACTCGTATCATGCTTTTTATCCAATAATTAGCATGGTATGCTTTTTTATCATGCCTTTTATCCATAGTTACAATATATTATTATATTGTGAATTTGTCGTTTATTATGATTTTTATCATGGATGTTTTTTTAGGCCTATTGAATTCAAGGGCACTATTGATTCTTACGGATCATTTGGTGTTATTGGGGTTATATTATATCCTAAGAGTATTGGTTCCATGAAAGCATTATAGAGCTCAAAATATATGATTTATTTTATTCCTTGTCATGTTTAAACTATGGACTGACATTTATATGTTGTTAGTGGATGCTACTCTTGTTGGCAATATGGCAAAGCTTGTCATCATTGATGTAAACTAGATCAGAGCAGCAAACAGAGGCAACAAACAGATTCATTGATGAGCAAGCAGTGTGATGAGAGACATTAACTATGATGACATATATGTCAATGATTTTCAAGGCAAGCTTGGATGGACTATGATACTTAGAGAAAATTTGGATGTCTACAGTTTGGTTTACATGAGGATACTCATCAAGACAAATATGTTGCATACATTTTAGATGTGTTGATATTATGTTGACAAAGCCATTGATGAAGTGGTGTGATGACGAAGCTGCTCATGATGATGGCAGGCTATGATAGAACAAGGAAAATGTTTTACCTAATAGGCAGGACTTCCAGATAAATATGTCAAAATTATGAATATGATAAATATGATATATGTTGATCTGTAGTGAAAAATGAGGGAGATTGACAAGGCTTGGGTTATTTATCTTTATGCCTCACAGTTGGTTGATCCTCATTTTGACCTTGAAGCTTGGAATAAATGGCATGAAATCGAACTGCAGCAAGCAAATACATGATGATAGAGAACAAGAGCAACAAAAATACATGACAGAGTAGCTAATAGAGGATAACAGAGCACAAAAGATATGCACGCCATAAATGCATGTCAGAAACCAATAGTCAAGCAGATGACAGTGTGATGACAAAGATGCCATTAGCTGCAAGCATAATAAATTGTGAGTGTTTATATGTACATGCGTTTACTAGGCTACCCTACTAGCAAAATATCAATATTGACTACCTACAAAGGTCAAAAGCACTTGATTCGTGATGTGATCAGATAAAAATGTGCCTCGCATCCTCTCATTCGACCTCCGAGGAAGATGAAAACTGGTGATAGGTTCCGAGGTCAACAAAATGACTATATATTGCTCTCTCTTGTCTCAACCATATTTGTAGGCCACCTTCGCGATGTTCGTAGACTTGTTTTTTCCATGTCCCGTGCTCAGTTGGGCTTGTATGTATTTTGCCTTCACTCTTTGTTCGAACAATGCTATCAATTACATCCCACCTTTCAACTGCTACTCCAACACCGTGATAATCTTGTTTGATCCATTGAGGGATGCTCATGGAAATGATGCCCACATTTTGGGAGAAGATGGAGTTCGCAGATGGTAAGATCGTGTGAGGAAGTCAACATAGAATGCAATTCTGACAGTTAAGAGGAAGATCTTGTTCACAGATGGAAGAAGGTTGCAGGGATTTGAATTAATTAAACTAGGTTATTAATTTAAGTCTGCAAATTGACAAAACTATGAAAGGGTGCAATTCTATAAATTAATAGACAGAATTATAAGAGATTTGAAGTGCGATCAACATGATGATTTGAAAGGGCATGAGTATGAAATGTTGTGTCTGTCCAGTTTGAAGAGGTATGAGTCAATTCTGGGAAGGTGTGATGTTTGAATAGAAAAGGAAGAATATATAACCAGAAAGATGAAATAGAAATAAAGTGTCTTAGTAGAAAATAATGAAAGGGCCGTGAGTACAAGACAAAATATAATCTTCATATTGAAAGCCTATGACCATTGGAGAGATAAAATAATGGTAAAGATAATCATAAGAAACATTTTTGTTTGAAGAGGAAATTCAATAATATACACTGAAATCCCAGAAGAACAGAGTTTGTGCACATTTAAAATGAAGATCTGAAGTGATACAAAAACCAGAGAAAGAAAGTACAAGCCTCTAGAGAAAGAAGCAGAGAAAGAGTCTAGAGAAGGTGTATGTATGATGTAGCATTGAAGACCATAAGAAAAGACCTGGTTGAGTACAAATTCAAGAAGAAAAGCTGAATAGAAGAAAGAGCCCAGGGAGTGCACATTCAAGCAGAAGAAGAGAGTATTATAAAAGACAGATACCAGCAAAGTAAAAAGATAGTGAAGATCCCTATAGTAGCAAGGCAGAGACCAAGTTAAGATAGTAAGAGACAGAAGTTAAAGAAGACCTGAGAAGTATTATTAATATCAAGCAAGGGTGGTAGGGTGGTGCTAGGGTAGGATACATTCCTACAAGGGGGGTCTTGGCCTCCTTTCAATAGTGGCTGGAAAATCATGGTATTGGTGTATCCTTTTCTGTAAGTGTAGGCATAAACTAGGGTGTGGGTGTATCCTTCAGTGCTAGCTGAGAAACTTGGGGATTGGTATCTCCAACAAGTTGTTGCTTGCAAAACATATTGTAAACATAATTTTGCAGTATAGAAAGTGTTTGTGGTTTACCCAATTGGGGTTCCACGATAAATTATGTGTTTTTGTGTATCTTGTTGATTCCATGTTTTGATTAAAGCTTAATAAGTGGTTAAAAGGTAAAAAAATTTCAATACTGATTCACCCCCCCCCTCAATCATGGACATAATAATGCAAGCACACAAGAGACAATAGACACACAGAGTTTCACTGGGGAAAACCATAAAGGTGAAAAACTCCACAACTTCCTCAGAGATAGATAGAGCAATGATACAACCAAAGCATAAGAGATAGTCTTCTCCTAGCAGCAGCTTCTCCTCCTCCACAAGTGGCCACTCTCCAATAAGAGTATGAGTGAGAAAGTGAATGATCAAATAGAGTGCCTCCCGCACTCTATTTATACTTGACTTGACTTGCCTAATAACCTTTACTAGGTCGGCCTCAACTTAACCACATAACATAGGGCCGACCCCCAATAGGCTGGTCTAATAACCCTTTAACCCACATGACTTATACAGGGTCGACCCCATCAAGGTGGTCTAATAACCCATCAAGTATAAGTTACGACACTTACAATATAAATGACGACACTTCCGTATAGAGGAATAATAACATCTCTATAGGAATACAAACACTTCCATATAGAGGAATAATAACATCTCTATAGGAATACAATATACATATATGAAATACATTCCAAAGTTACAAATACATCAACAAGGTGAATGTAACTCTGCAAAGGAACTTTGGGACAATACAAAAGACCTCTACTCAGATGAAAAGTCAAAAGAAGCATATCAATCGGAACAAAGTTCAGTCTACAACAATTCTAGTAATGAAGAAGACTTAGAGATTGAAGCAAAAATCAATCTTGAAGCTGAGCTTGAGTGTACTTTGGATGAACTGAAAAAAAATATAAACAAAGGTATAAACAACTAAAGGATATCATGTTGGAGAAAAGGAGGAAACAAGGCTCAAAGAAAGAAGAACTTGAGCAAATCATAGATGACTTTAGAATCCAAGTTCAACTAGATCAAGAGAGATTGGAATCCTTGGAACAATCTCTTAATATGAAGCAACAAAAGGTTGAAGAGCTCAAACAACAGCTGCTAGAAAGTGAGGAAGAAAATCAAACCTTAAAAAGACAAATAATGTCCTCACAAGAGGAGCTACACAGTAAAAGACAACAAGCAACCATTAGCATGGAAGAAGCCAAGATTTTAAAAGAAGAATTTGTTGGACTCAAGGATCAATTGAAGATTGTTGAAAAATTCAAGAAAGGAACTGAAGCTCTTGATAAAGTCCTCAATCTAAAAAGATTTTCCTTGAACAAAACAGGCCTTGGATATGATCAAGACCATGCCAATGAAGGATCATACTCTTCCACTTTGAGAAATAATATTGAAAGTATGAAGTGTTGGGTTGATGCCCCCATAAATACAGCCATGTAGCATAAGAGCTACAAGAAGAAAAATCCATGTCATCATAAATCTTTTCATCCCTATTTGAATAAATACTTCGAAAGAAATAGAGATGCAAGGAACTATTACAAGCTTGAAGACCAAGGATACCCCAAACATCTAAATGCATTCAATGGGTATTGTTTTTGTTGTAACCAGTATGGACACAAGGAAGCCAATTGCAAAACTTATGGAAGGAATAATCAACCAAATAATAGAGGTACTTATATGTCTATCCGAAATGTTGAATGTTACAACTATCATAACCTTGGACACATTGGACAAGATTATGATATGATAAGACCTCTTATACCAAGAATCACAAAAATGTGGAGAAGAAAAATTGGAGTACAAAGCAAGAAAGATGATGAAGATATTACGCATGAAGTTGATCAAAGTCAAGAAAGGAGAATTCCTAAAGAATATTGTGACGAAATTTCATATCTTGATGGTGTCATGCAAATCAATAGTCCATTACGCAAGCAAGAGAATGAGGATATTTCACATGAAGTCAATCAAACCAATAAAAGAAAAATGTCGATAGAAGATTCTGAGAAAGAAGGTGAAAAAGCTTCCATTACACAAAATGATGAAAAGGACTTGGGAAGAATACAAATTTTATTTTAAGCTTTGACCATCTCCATGACATAAATGCAAGCCTAAGATCAATAAGTAATGAGAAAGATGAAATGGATTATGTTGCACCAAACGAGGAAGACAAATTAAGTATTTATGATGAATTCTCAAGTTATATTTCAGATAAGAAAATTGAGAACTTCACCCAAGTAAATGGAGGTGATGAAGATTCTATTTATCAAACAAATGAAGGATGCCCATTGCCTTATCTATTTGAATCCTCTAAAAGACAAATCCCTTGACTACATGAACAATAAATGAAGTGCTCTAGGACAAAGCATCAAGTTGATGAAATTGTGGACAAAGAAAATAATTAGTTTGAAAATGCTAAAGAGATTAACCACTCCTTAACTATAACATTTCCGGAACATACACCTTGGGATAATTAGAAGTTATCGCTATAGTTGATAATAAGACACATTGTTTGTATGAGAAGTTTTGAAGTTTGAAGTCTATCTAATTACCTATAGAAGCATGACTACTTAAAAGCATTGAAAATAATGTTGAGATGTCTCAAAATGAAGAAAGACAACAAGGCAGAACCTTGAAGTACACTAATATTACTCTTGAAACCAGGTTACAAAAAGAAACTAGTGCAGATCTAAAAGCAGAGGAGCATAAAGGAAAAAATATGAAAGAGACTAAGGGTTGCAGATTCGGCCCAGAAAATGGCATTATATTGCAAAATTTGAGGACAGATGTGAAGAAATGCTTTATCGATATTTTGGAAGAAAGTCAGGACCAAGTGTCAAACACAAGAAGTTATGAATATAAAGTGATTTGACTTGCAGAAGCTACAAAAGGCTTAGTTATCCTCCAAAATGGTCAACCTTGTGTTTGCCAAAGCTTGTAGGCATAAACTCATAGCAAATTGTTTGTCTTGTGGCAAGGGCCATGGATCCGTGTTTGGAAACTTTATGGGGAGTTACATTCTATCTTGCAGAGTCTAACGTTGATAGAAAAAGAGGTTCTCATATGGTGTGCAAATGTAGCATGTGATGAGAAAGCAGATGAACTGTTTACATAGGTACAGGAATGCCATGTGGCATTTTGTAAGGCAGTTAATAGGTCTGTGTTTGATGTTGATATATGGTGGATATGTTGGCAGAGGTTGAAACAATTTGTAACACATCTACAATTGCTTAAATCACTCTTAGAAATTCTTCTTCCATTTACCAAGGATAACTTCCAGGTTACTTTGAACATTGCTGAGGCTTTTGAATAGGGTAATAACATTTGGCTTGCAGTCAACATCAAGATCACCTCTAGATTCAATACCACATCAGAGGCATTTGTGGTTGTTAAGTGCTCATCCTCTAGAATGTATTGGTACTACAAAGTTGAGCAGTTCAGTTCTTGATATGTTTTATAGATGGCATTTAGTCTTGTGGGTGTTGTCACATCAATTTCTAATGAAGAGTGGGTGCTCAAAGATAATCAGGTTCTAGGATCAAAACAGGGATGACCATACATGTCTGATGTTACCACCAAATTAACTAAGTTTGTTGCTGAATGTGTTTGCCCCACAATTGGTAAACATGAATGACTTGCACCCTTGAAGAAACTATATACTAAGTTTGTATAATGGATCATCATAAGTGTTGTGATATAATCTTCTGATAAATAAGAAGTTTGAGGTAGTTTGGAAAGGATCAAGTATTAAAGATATATTTTGAGTTACAGGAAACATCTTGAACAATCTTGATGGTAGGGGGAGTTGTCACTAAGAAGAGGTGAAGCAACTAAGCAAAGAAAGCAGCAAAAATGGGACATTGATGACAGAGGGAGAAGACTGAAGAATGATGACTAGATGTGATCAAGGAGAACAGGTAACATATGAAGGAGCAACTTTGTTGAAAGAACAATCTTGGTGAAGACTTGAAGATCACATCTAAGGGCCTCCTGATTGACCTTGTGACAAGATAAATAGAACATGAACTATTTAAAAGGGACATCAAGTACAGTATCAACACCAAAGAAAGAAGAAATGCTTGTTATACAAGAAGCAAGTGAATATTTCTTCTCATCGTCAAGTTTGGATGCTACTGAAATATGAAAGGCTAAGGAGTGATTTGACCTTTTCCCAAATAGTAAACAAGTCAATGTTGAGTTTAGATGATGAACGATACCTCAAGTGTTTTAGTGAAAGTACATCAGTTCATGGGGAGACAGTGATTAGAGTCAGGGGTATTTATTCAACCCTTTTCCCTTGATGTCAAAGGGGGAGAAATGGAAATTGTGTTGCCATCAATGCAAAAGGGGGAGATTGTTGGCAATATGGCAGAGCTTGTTGTCATTGATGGCAACTAGATCAGAGCAGCAAACAGAGGCAGCAAGCAAAGTCATTGATGAGCAAGCAGTGTGATGGGAGACATTACTTCTGATGACATATATGTTAATGATTTTCAAGGCAAGCTTGGATGGACTATGATGCTCAGAGAAAATTTGGATGTCTACAGTCTGGTTTACATGAGGATACTCATGAAGACAAATATGTTGCATACATTTCAGATGTGTTGACATTATGTTGACAGAGCCATTGATGACGTGGTATGATGACGAAGCTGCTCATGATGATGGTAGGCTATGATAGAATAGGGAAAATGTTTTACCTAGTAGGTAGGACTTCCAAATAAATATGTCAAAATTATGAATATGATAAATATGATATATGCTAATCTGTAGTGAAAAATGAGGGAGATTGACAGGGCTCGAGTTATTTATGTTTATGCCTCACAGTTGGCTGATCCTCATTCTGACCCTGAAGCTTGGAATAAATGGCATGAAATCAAAGTGGAGCAAGCAAATAGATGATGACAGAGAACAAGAGAAACAAAAATACACGCCAGAGCAGCTGATAGAGGATAACAGAGCACAAAAGATATGCACGCCAGAAATGCATGCTAGAAACCAATAGTGAAGCAAATGACAGTGTGATGACAGAGAAGCCATTAGTTGAAAGCATAATACGTTGTGAGTGTTTATATGTACATGCATTTACTAGGCTACCCTGCCAGCGAAATATCAATCTTGACTACCTACAATGGTCAAAATCACTTGATCCGTGATGTGATCAGACAAAAATGTGCCTCGCATCCTCTCATTCGATATCTGAGCAAGATGACAACTTGTGACAGGTTCCAAGGTCAACAAAATGACTATATATTGCTCTCTCTTGTCTGAACCATATTTGTAGGCCACCTTCAAGATGTTCATAGACTTGTTGTTTCCATGTCCCATGCTCGGTTGGGCTTGTATGTATTCTATCGTCGCTCTTTGTTCGAACAATGCTATGAATTACATCCCACCTTTCAACTACTACTCCAATGCCGTGATAAGCTTGTTTGAAAGACTACAAACACTTGTTGATCCATTGAGGGATGCTCGTGGAAATGATGGCCGCGTTTTGGGATAAGATGGAGTTCGCAGATGGTAAGATCATGTGAGGAAGTTAACAGTGAACCCAAGCCTGATAGTTAAGAGGAATATCTTGTTCGCAAATGGAAGAAGGCTGCAGGGATTTGAATTAATTAAACTAGGTTATTAATTTAAGTCTGCAAATTGATAAAAATCTGAAAGAGAGTGATTCTATAAATTAATAGGCAGAATTACAAGAGATTTAAAGTGCAATTAGCATGATGATTTGAAAGGGCGTGAGTATGAAATGTTGTGTTTGTCCATTTTGAAGAGGTATGAGTCGATTTTGGGAAGGTGTGATGTTTGAATAGAAAAGGAAGAATATATAACTAGAAAGATGAAATAGAAATAGTGTCTTAGTAGAAAATAATGAAAGGGCAGTGAGTACAAGACAAAATATAATCTTCAGATTGAAAGCCTATGACCATTGGAGAGATAAAATAATGGTAAAGATAATCATAAGAAACATTTTTTTTTGAAGAGGAAATCCAATAATATACACTGAAAGCCCAGAAGAACAGAGTGTGCACATTTAAAATGAAGATCTGAAGTGATACAAAAACCAGAGAAAGAAAGTACAAGGCTCTGCATATTAAGGATTATCATCTGAAGTAGAGCAAGAGTCTATAGAAGGTGTATGTATGAAGTAGCATTGAAGACCATAAGAAAATACCAGGCTGAGTACAGATTCAAGAAGAAAAGCCGAATAGAAGAAAGAGACCAGGGAGTGCATAGTCAAGCAGAAGAAGAGAGCAGTATAAAAGACACATACCAGCAAAGTAAAAAGATAGTGAAGATCCCTGTAGTAGCAAGGCAGAGACCAAGTGAAGATAGGAAGAGATAGAAGTTAAAGAAGACCTGAGAAGTATTATTAATATCAAGCAAGGGTGGTAGGGTGGTGCTAGGGCAGGCTACATTCCTCCAAGGGGGGTCTTGGCCTCCTTCCAGTATTGGCTGGAAAATCAGGGTATTGGTGTATCCTTGTCTGTAGGTGCAGGCAAAAACTAGGGTGTGGGTGCATCCTTCAGTGATAGCTAAGAAACTTGGGGATTGGTGTCTCCAGGAAGTTGTTGCTTGCAAAACATATTGTAAACATAATTTTGCAGTATAGAAAGTGTTTGTGGTTTACCCAATTGGGGTTCCACGATAAATTTTGTGTTTTTGTGTATCTTGTTGATTCCATGTTTTGATTAAAGCTTAATAAGTGGTTAAAAGGTAAAAAAATTTCAATACTGATTCACCCCCCCCTCTCAATACTGACCAATATTCCAACAACTCTTGATGGAGAGATGCCACATGGTTTTTATATCTTCAAACTAAATTTGACCCAGTTGTTTAAAATGTGCTTTTATTAGGATCTTGCTATGCAATTATTATTGCATATAAGATGTTAATGAGAGTGTATATGTTCATATTTTATTTATGTTATTGTTAATGTTTGGGATGTTTGTATTATAAATGAATGTACACTGATTATAATGGTCGGGCTACAGTGCAATGGTCATTATTTTGGATGTCTTCTTGTAGAGTTTTCCAAAGTGTTATGGTAGATTCTTTTATTTATATTGAGAATTTTGTGACTCGCATATTTTTTATTCATATTTCCAAGTTCGTCAATTTTATTTGTGACATAAATTTGTTGATTTTAGTACTTGTTTTACAATATTTTTTTTTGTAAGGGTCATTCAGAAGTAAAATGTTTTTTGGTGATTTGTTTTGATGTGTAATTACTATCATCATCGATAAATGGATCTAGTTATGTATGATAAATATATGATTTAGTCGGAACATGATACTTCATTTCCATCATGATTGTATATAATATGTACAGGGAATGTTTGACCTAAGATGTAGATATTATCTTATTTGATACCTAGTCTTTTGCATTCAATGGGGGTGGTAAAACAATTTTACCACATTTTGCATGCTTTCAAAAATTTCAAGGACATGGATACAAACACCTCCTCAATTTATCTAAGAAAAAGTAGTCTTTAACAGAGTAGTTCAAATGATATGTGTGATGATGCATTAATGTGCTTTCTATTCTTGTTAGTGTATGTTCTTATTTCTAATAACCACTACACATTTCTAACTAACTCTAAAAATTATAAATCAAATGACATAATTCATATTTTGATTATCAACAAAAGAAAGGAAAAAGTGGCATTCATATCTATAAATAGATAAGTATGTTATTTTTTTCTTAGAGGGTAGCTTAAAAATGAGAGATTTGTAAAATAAGCTAATTGAGAATTCATACACTATATTAAGGTTGAGGGTCTCAATAATACTCCACATTGTAATAATGGTTCATGGGTGCTATAATCACTCCGCAGTGTAAATTGTTCAATTCTATCAGCTTGTCGGCATGTCAAGAATTGGGTTCCCACATGTCCGTTGGACAATTAAGGGATGAGATAAAAAGTGGATTGATCCACATCGCAATTGGCGTTATTGATGGATGCTAACTTCGACACATCTTCGACAAGTTCCGACTTCGACATGACTTCGACAACTCCATGACTTCGACATTTTCCGTGACCTCACAGTTCCGTGGCATCGACATGCAGCATTGCTCTGCGACATGCAGCTATCGAACTTCGACAGACTGTCTCTCTGTCTTCCAATCGACTGTAATGGTTGAATTGTTGAACCGTTCTAAGTTATTTTGTAACTGAACGTAACGGGAAAGCACCCAAGCGTCTCAAGACTCTCTATATAAGCATGTAAACTATTGTAATATAGAAAGCATAGAATCAATCGATGATCTCATATCCAGTAATAGAAGATCAATTTGCTTTCCTGCATATTGTCTCTGTACGTTTGTGTTTTGTTTTTGTAGTGTATTCATGCTTTGCGCATTTTGTTTCTTAAGCTTTCACCATAACAAAGCCGACTCATTCAGTTGAACTGTTGTCGCCCTCATGCTTCCTCACCATGTGCAGATCATTGGTATCAGAGCACACTCAATCGGAGTGCTCACTCATCTTTGTTCATTCTTAAGCTTGTGTCTACAATTCCAGCGAAGTTAGCGACTTATGTATGTTCAAACACACAAACAATATCAGCAATCCAAGCAGACACTACCTCCAGAAATGGAAGAAGAAACAAATGATAGACATGTAGCCGACGAGACAGCACAACTTATTAAGCAAGCACTGAATCGAAAACAAATTGAAATGTTCGCTGAATTCAATGAAATTCTCGCGCGATTTGCTTCAAAATCCAGAGGATTTTCGACGAGAACTCACTCCAATAAAAATGAAACACCTTCAAAGTACAAATGAATTTGGACATACCGAATCTTGAAGGAAAGATTGACGTGGAATCTATCGATAATTGGGTGCAACAATTGGAATCCTATTACTCTGTAGATAAACTTTCATAAGCTGACAAGATCACCATTGCATCCTTAAACATGTCAACATCTGTGCACTGCTGGTGGGAGAACCTCTCGACAAAGATGGAGAAAAGTGGAGACCTGTTGGCCTCCAACAAATTCCCCTTTATTTTGCAAAATCAAGGGGCCCACCATGTAATTTTGTAAGTATTTTGTTCTTGGGATTTTGTTTCTTTTTGGTTTGCTTGCTCTTTGGCTCGATTCTCATCCCATGAAGGATTTCGTGATTTTGCCTCTCTTGGTTTATTGGTCGCCTCTATTGATTTCGAATTATTCATCAAATTTTCTAAGCCTTAAGATTTTAATATAAATTTTGCCTCTTTCTACAATTTTAAAATTTATTTAATAAAAATGATTTATTTTATTTTTTTGTTATCTATGGAAATTCATGATTTTAAAAGACAATTTTACTTTACTCTTTTCCTATAAATTTCCAATAGTCACAATTTATAATCTCTTTAATGTAACATGGATGATTTTTAATAATCAGTTTTGGTTGTAAATTTGTGATAGAAATAGTAAATGAACATGGCAACCATTCAAAAGTTACTTGATAATTTTGAAAATATTTCTAATGCTTGAACTATTGCTACTAAATGGTACATCACACGTCCATTGAAAAGATAAAGTTTATCACCGATTCACCATTTTATCTTCACCAATAGCTCTTTACGTTTTCATTGAAGTAGAGCAGCTGCTATTTACCAACACGTTTATTTCAAAGATGGGTAGTTATTAAAACCATACTCTCCTGCTCATTTGAAAAGCGTTAGTTCATGTGTAGTTTTGTGTTGTCAAAGTATTGAATGGATTAAATTAATAACATGCAGGTAACATCAGATTACTAAGAACGAACCGATCCATATAATATTTTGGTCAATATTGGTTTGAATACCACATGTTTACAATAGAAAGGTTCTTGTTCTATGAGAGCATGCCACCCGTTTGCTGAAATTACTGCCACATGAAATATCCTTTCCAGAAAAGGGAACGTAGCAAACAATCGTCAACCGAAAAATGGTGCGATTACCACTACTCATCTCGGCATGATACGTCTGAATGTAAAGCTCGGAATAAATTTTTGGAAAAAGCGTCGACATCCGACACGTTCGACAAGATGGTGGAAGAATCTGATCCAGACGCAATGACCCTTTTGACATCAACATCGACCACTCCAGCAGCCTCGACTATCATCAACGAGGAGGAATGAGAGTGCTTGTTCCATACATGGATATGGATCCAGCACAACCCATTACATCTTATTATGGATAACGGTAGCTAGAAGAACTTCATTTCTGAAGTTCTTGTGAAGAAGCTAGATCTTGTTACCACTCTGCATCTTCGGCCTTACAACATCGGTTGGATGAAGGATGGATAGGTACTACAGATCACCCAACAATGCAAACTTTCGTACTTCATAAAGCCTTTTGAAGATGAAGTACTCTGCAACATAGCACCACTCTCCATAGCCGATGCCCTATTTGGGAAACCTTACCTATGGGATATCCATGGAATTTATCAGTCACGATCGCAGAAGGCGATTTTTAGAATCGAGAATCGATGGTACAGCATACCAGAGCGATGACCTACACCAACGGTTTCAATGATATCTGCTAAATAGACAAAGAATCTCATCAATTATGCTTAGAAGTTCACGTTAATCATGATCAAACCGCAACATTCTAGGAAGACTGCAGCGATGAGTTGACTAATCGACCAAAGCAGCTCTCGATAGAAGCAGTTGATCGACAACATTCTCGATGAGTATCACATATTATTCCAAAAGTCAGACGGGGTACCTCGACATTGCCAGGTAAAACACTCCATTGAACTTGCTCCTCGTTCTTCTTTTCCTAAAGCATCTGTTTACAAAAGATCCATTCTCGAAAATGAAAAGATTCACAGAAAAATCCAAGAATTTATTGACAAAGTCCATATCCGACCCCGCTCCTCCCCTTATGGAAGTCTAGTCATCCTCGTTCCGAAGAAAAATGGGATTTGGTGCATGTGCATTGACTACAGGGAACTCAACAAAATATCGATGAAGAATCAGTACCCTTTGTCGTGGATAGACGAGCTCATCGACAATTTGAAAGGTGCTAAATTATTTACTAAGCTTGACATCAAGTAGGTATATCATTAGATTCCAATCGATCCCTCAAATGTGTGGAAAACTAATTTCAAGACCAAGGAAGGATTGTTTGAATGGCAAGTCATGCCTTTCGGCTTAACCAACACACTTGCGACCTTCATGGGATACATCGACAACATTCTTCGACCTTTCATCCGAAAATGGGTCATGGTCTACCTTGACAACATACTAATTTTCAGTCGATCATGGGAAGAACATGTCGGACAGCTTCGACAAGTCCTCGAAACTCTCCAACAACATAGACTTTACTTGAACATGGACAAGTGTACCTTTGCAATGAACAACATCAAATATTTGGGGTATGTAATTGACTCTGTAGGCATTCACTTCAATCCAGACAAAGTACAGATCCTCAAAGATTGGTCCATTCCTACAAGCATTCAAGAACTAAGAATTTTTCTTGGTTTGGCGAATTTCTATCGATGATTCATACTCGGCTTCAGTCACATAGCTTGGCCTTTGAATCAGTTGACGAAAGGAAATGGAAAAACTGTCTTCAAATGGACATCAACACAACAAGAATATTTTGAACAGCTTAAGCACAAGCTCTACACTGCACCAGTGCTTGTGTTACCTGATTTGCATAAGCCCTTTGAGATTGAGATGGATGCATCGGACTATGCCTTGGGCACAGTGATCACTCAGTTTGGTCACCCAGTCGCTTTTCATTCCGAAACTTTTAACGACACAATTAGAAGGTACTCGATGTATGAAAAAGAACTATACGCCATTGTGCAAGCTCTCAAGCAATGGAGGCATTACATCCTTGGCTAGGAAACGGTCATCCTCACTGACCATAAGCCTCTACAGTTTGCTCCAACCCAATCAAAACTACAAACAGCTTGAAATATTAAGTGGATTAATTACCTACAACAATTCCAGTTGGTGATTAAGTATCAAAAAGGTAAAGCTAATGCCTCTACCGATTGTCTAAGCAGACCACCCATTACTCTCCTTTCTACAATTATGATTATGCACAGATATGAGACCACTACTTGGCCTCAGTTTTATTAGGATGACATCGACTTTTCACCAGTCTACTGACAGCTTCAAACTGACAAGTCATCGACCGTCGACTATTTCCTAAAAGACACCTTCCTATACAAGCTTGGACAGCTTTGTGTACTGACCGGTGAGCATCGACAATAGCTCATTTGGGACGCGCACTATAGCAAAACTACAGGACACTTTGGAGTAGAAAAGACACTTTCTATTCTACAGAAGTATTTCTTTTGGCCTACACTTAAAACTGACGTCAACAAGTACATTCGATCATGCGTAGTTTGTGTCATTGCTAAACTGCATAATCGATGACATGGATTATACACACCTCTGCAAGTTCCTAGTCAACCATGGGAATCTATTTCTATGGACTACTTGACAGGATATCCTACAACCAAACATCAACACGTTGCAATCTTACTAGTAGTCGATAGATTTTCCGAGATGGCCATTCTCATACCATGCAAGAAGAACACTACAATGCAACAGACTGATTAGCTCTTCTTCACACATGTTTGGAAACACTTTGGTTTATCCACAACCATTACTTCCGACTGAGATGCCAGATTCGGTAGCATATTTTGGAAGACTCTCTGGCAATAGCTGTACACACGACTCTCATTGTCAACAACTTTCTATCCTTAGACCGACTGACAGTTGTGAATCGCTTAGTCGTACAACAGCTTCGCATGTATAACCACAAGCATCGACGCACATTGGATGAAAGCGTTCCATACATACAACACAATTACAATCGTGCTCAGCACAACTCTATAGGAAACATTCCATTTGAGATTTGTTATGGATTTTAACCCTCAGTGCCTATCAACTTGGTTAGCTCCTCGACACAGCCAAACTTCGACACCAAATATAGCCATCAAGAAGTTGATAAAGCTTCAAAGTTTTGAGATCAAATCTGTGACATCCAGAAGCAGGCACAAGAAATGTTACAATGAGAAAACGAGAAATCTAAGGCCCAACACGACAAGCATCGTACTCCTCATTCATTCCAAATTGGGGATCAGGTCTGGTTACATCTCAAGAAGGAGCATTTTATTAGTCCATTCAAGAAGCACAATCTTTTGCGATATAGTCCATACAGTATTCTTCGACATATTGGAGAAAATGATTTGCACCTTGACATTCCTGAATTCCTGGATCTGCATCCAGTATTCAATGTGGATCTACTTCAACCATACCATGCACCACTGCTGGAACAGAACGACTTACCAACAACATAACCCGACGACATCAATCCAAATGTTCAGGAGCCTCTTCCTTGCGACACCATTGTGCGATGATGAGTACGCAATATAAGGATGAACACAATTCCCTTGTTTCAGGTTGCTAAAACCGGACATATCCTAGCACAAGGAAAGTGGCACTCTGCTACTGAACTGACCACCAAGTTTCCTCACCTTCACAAGCAAACAATGGGGACCGTTGTTTCTTAAGGAAGGAGGTATGATCGACATCGCAGTTGGCATTATTTCCGGATGATAACTTTGACACATCTTCGACAAGTTCTGACTTCGACATGACTTCAACAAATCCGCGACTTTGACATGTTCTGCGACCTGACAGTTTCGCGACATCAAAATGTAGCATCGATCTACGACATGTGACTGTCAAACTTCGACAGACTATGTCTCTGTCTTCTAGTTGACTGTAACGGTTGAACTGTGACTGTAACGGTTGAACTGTCGAACCGTTCTAACTTCTTTTGTAACTGAACGTAACGGGAAAGCACCCAAGCATCTCAGCACTCTCTATATAAGCATGTAAATAATTGTAATATAGCAAAAATAGAATCAATCGATGATCTCATATCGAGTAATAGAGGATCACTTTGCTTTCCTGCATATCCTCTATGTACATTTGGTATCTATATGTGTAGTGTATACCTGCTTTGTGCATCTCGTTTCTTAAGATTCCTCCATAAAAGAGCCGACTCATTCAGTCAAACTGTTGTCCCCCTCGTGCTTCCTGGCCATGTGTGGATCATGGATTCCCCACATGCCATGAATCTAGTTAGTGTAGTTGTTTTTCACCAACACCTCCAATTGTGAGTGACCCAATATTGCTTGTGAAATGTATACATAAATCCCCCCTCTCCTCATTCATGCATTTGTTCATTTGAGGGTCTAGGAATTGAGAGAGTTGAGCTCTAGTATATGCTCTTCTGTTGCATAAGTAATCTGCATAGTCAAAAGCTAAGTCTTCCTAGAAAAATATTCACCAAGACGTTGCAAGTTTTTATAATTTGATGAAAGATTCTCCAAGGTCTTACAATATTTTATAATTCAGTGAAATATTCGCCAATATTTTACAAGATCTTATAATAGGGTGAAAGATTCGCCAAGATTTTACAAGATTCTACAATAGAATGAAAGATTAGAAAAAAAATTATATATACATATTATATTATTGATAAAATAGCCTTCAAAGTTTCCTATATATTAGGAATATTCTCCCATTTATTATACATGTAAATTTTGGGGGTGTTCTTAAAATTATCCCTGCTCACCATTGAGTAGTTAAGCATTCTGCACAAGTACACCTTTATGATGTTCCAATATTTTCTATAGAAACTGTTTGGGAAGCCATTGGTCCGTGGGGCTTTGTTTGGATGAAGAGGCCAAACTGTATCCTTTGCTTCTTCTTCTTAAATCTGATTTAGAAGTAGGTGATTTTCCTCATTAGTGATTGGATTGTTGAAATATTGTAACTTCAAAGAATATTATATTTGTATTATTCCGAAGATGTTTTTATTCCTCCGACGGGACTCTATTGTATATCCGGAGATGTTTATTCCTCCATTGGATTATGGGAACTAGGGTTATTAGATCTCCTATGTAGGGATTGGCCCAAAGTTATTTTATCGGAGGTTATTAGACTCAAATTGACAAGTTGGCCTCATAGGGTAAAAAGTCAGTTGGAAAACAAGTATAAGTAGAGGAGGTTGTTCCTCACTTAACTCACTTGTCCTCACACTTCACTTGTGCGCATAGGAGAGAGAGAGTTATGCATTTGAAGGAGAAGGAGCTCTTGTTGTGGTCTACTATCTTGTATTGGGTTGATTATCTATATTGAGGAAAGCTTTGCCGGGTTTTCTACCCAATAAGGGTTTCCTAGGTTATATCTGTGTCTATCTTGTGATTATGTTTCTTTCGGTGATCTTGCTTGTGCATTTATGCTAGAATTTAACATGGTATCAGAGCTAGCCTGAATAGGACATCGTTCACAAGGTGAAAATATCTCTATCTCTCTCTCCGGTGAAAATTAGGGTTTCTGCAAAAAGTTGGTATTATTGAATTCTGATTACATGGCTGGATAGCCCTTCTCAAAACCAATCTTTTGAGCCCTAGATCGAACTTTTTGGTTGGGTAGAACTCTGGGAAAGTCAAACCCTAGTTTGACAAAAGTGTAATAAAACCAGAAAACCAGAACCAGAATTCTGCAGCAGATCCAAAGTTCGTTGGTCAAGTTTGGAGGCTGAAAAATTGAAGTTTCCAGAAAGTAAGTACATCAGTCACCTCGCCTCCGTCAAGCCAATCTCCCGGTAAGGTCAATTTTTCATTTTTGGAATTTTCAATTTTTAGTGATCCCCTGGGCAAGATGGCCCCAAGTACTAAGCTTGAAGACAAGCTAGAGGGTTTAGAGAATTTTCGAGCATGGAAATATAGAATTGGTCTCATTCTTGAAGAGAATGATCTTTCCCATTATATCAAAGATGAGATTGTAGAACCTATAGAAGATGAAGCTAAAGAAAAGTATAGGAAAGATTTGATTAGGGCAAAGAGAATCATTGTTGATTCTATTAAGAACCACTTGATTCCCCAAGTGGCATCCAAGAAGACCCCAAAGGAAATGTATGATGCTCTCTCCAGAGTGTATGAGGGAAAGAACATCAACAGGAAGATGAACCTGAGAGCTCAACTGAAGAACACCAAGATGAATAAAGGAGAATCCATTCAGGACTATTTCTCAAGGGTTTCTCATTTCAAAGAACAACTAGATGCTATTGGAGATACCCTTGATGAAGATGAACTAGTCATGACTGCTCTAAATGGTCTCACTAGACCTTGGGATTCATTCATTCAAACCATGTGTGCCAGAAAAGAAAGTATGAAGTTTGATGTGGTTTGGGAGGATTACATTCAAGAGGAAGCCAGGGTTTCCAACAGAGAAGCATTGCTCAAGGAAGATGACCAAGCCTTGGCAACCCACACCAAGAGAAGAAGGAATCAATCCTATTTTAAGAAGGATAGTCACAAGGAGTCTCATCCTCCACAAATATTTCAAAAGAAAAGAGGATCTAATCAAAGAAGAGATTACTCCTCATTCCAATGTTTAATTTGTCACAAAATAGGACACATTGCTAAGGATTGTCCTCTGAAGAAGAAAAAGGGTACTGAACACAAAAGACATCAAGCACATCTTGTAGAAGATTATAGTGAAGAAGAAGTTGAATAGGAAGAAAGGCCCCACAAGAAAAGACCTAGAAGAGAAGAAGAAGATGAAGAAAGGACCTTCTTCAAGAAAAGATCTAGAAGAAGTGAAGAAGAAGATGCAGAAGAGTATGTTCTATTCTCCGCACTCTCTGGATCTATAACACCTAGAGAAGGTACATGGGTTATTGATAGTGGTGCTTCAAAGCACATGACAGGACAAAAGAAGACTCTATCAAAACTTGAAGAAAAGACCTCCCCACGAAAGGTATCTCTAGGAGATAACTATCAATATCCCATCAAGGGAATTGGTGAAGCAAACTACAAACTTGATTCTGGAACCCCCATGAAGATGAAGGAAGTTTCATATGTTCCAGGATTGAAGAAGAACTTTCTTTCCATCTCAGCATTGGACAAGAAAGGCTATAGAGTTGCATTCATTGATGGACAAGTATTAATGTGGTCCAAAGGTAAAACTATTAAGGATGCAATTGTTATTGGTGAAGAGGAAGGAGGTTTGTACAAACTCAAGGGTCATCCAGAAGCTGCCCTTGTACATGAAGTCACTAGCCCAAATGAGCTATGGCATAGGAGACTTGCTCACATTAAATACAAGGAACTACCTCATGTAAGCAAGGTAGTTGTAGGTCTACCAGACTTAAAGGTTGACCATGATGGCACATGCAAAGGATGTGAAAAAGGGAAGAACATCAAGAACCCATTTCCAAAGAGTGAAACAAAGACCAAAAGCATTTTGGAATTGATCCATTCAGATGTATGTGGACAAATGCCCTCCACATCTTTAAGTGGATATGAATACTATCTCACATTTATTGATGACTATTCAAGGAAAACTTGGATATACTTCTTAAAAGGGAAGAATGAAGTTTTTGGAAAGTTCAAAGAGTTCAAATCATTTATAGAAAATCATTCAGAAAAGAAAATTAAAATACTCAGAACAGATAATGGTGGAGAATATACTTCAAAAGATTTTGAAGATTTCTTTAAAGAAGCTGGAATCAAGAGGGAGCTAACTACTCCCTACAATCCCCAAGAAAATGGTGTTGCAGAAAGAAAGAATAGAACCATCATGGAAGCGGTAAAGACAATGATTCATGATCAAGACCTACCTATGTATTTATGGGCTGAAGCAGCTAGAACAGCTGTCTATGTTCAAAATAGACTATCCCATAGTGCTCTTGATTTCAAAACTCCAGAAGAAGTATTCACAGGAAATAAGCCTGAGGTAAGTCATCTTAAAATATTTGGATGTCCTATATACATTCACATTCCAAAAGAAAAGAGAACCAAGTTGGATCCTTCTGGAAAGAAGGGAATATTTGTTGGATATTGTGAATCATCCAAAGCATTTAGAATTTACATCCCAGGTTTTCATCATATGGAAATTAGTAGGGATGTGACATTTGATGAAGAAGCAGCTCTCAAGAGATCTAGGAAGTGCCAACATGAAGATATCTATGATGAAGACACACCTTCCAGGATCACAAAGGCTACACCCATTCCTGAAGATACTACACCTAAAGACCATGACTTGCTAGAACCACAAGAACCCCCCATTACAAACTTATCAAGAAAAAGAAGGCCAGCATGGGCCAGAGACATTATTCAAGGAGCTGAAAAGTATGGAGCTCCTGAAGGCTCCACTAGAGAAAGGAAGAAACCAAAGCTACTATCTAACTATATGGCCTTGATGTGTAATCTAGTAGATCAAGAACCTACTATCTATGAAGAAGCAGTTCAGAATAAAGAATGGGTAGAAGCAATGACAGAGGAATACTAGTCAATAATGAAAAATGATGTTTGGGATATAGTTCCCAAACCAAAAGATAAAAGTGTAGTGTCCTCCAAATGGATATTCAAGATAAAACATGCTGCGGATGGTAGCATTGAAAAATATAAGGCAATATTTGTATCCAGAGGATTCTCTCAAAAGGAGGGAATTGACTATGAAGAAACATTTGCACTAGTTGCTAGGTACACTTCCATTAGAGCTATCATGGCACTTGCATCAATGATGAAATGGAAACTACACCAGATGGATGTTAAGACAGCCTTCCTGAATGGTGTAATTGAAGAAGAAGTGTACATATAACAACCACTTGGATTTGAGGTAGAAGATGGAAAAAATCATGTATGCAAACTAAAGAAGGCTTTGTATGGGTTGAAGCAAGATTGTAGAGCTTGGTACAGAAGGATTGACAGTTTCTTGACAAGCATGGGCTTTACCAAGAGTAAAGCTGATCCTAACCTTTATCTCAAAGTTATGAATGATGAAACTATTATATTATTATTATATGTAGATGATCTATTTCTGACTGGAAATGAGAGACAGATTATCGAGTGCAAGAAGAAGCTCTCTTCAGAATTTGAGATGAAAGATCTCGGATTGATGCACTACTTCTTAGGCCTGGAAGTATGGCAAGACACAAAAGGAATCTTTCTAAATCAGGGTAAGTATGCTGCGGAGATTTTGAAAAGATTCGATATGTTGGACTGTAAAGCCATGGCCACTCCCATGGACTCCAACTTGAATTTATTAGTAGATAACTCAGCAGAGTTAGTAGACATAACTCTGTATAGACAGATTATTGGATCATTAATGTATTTAACTAACACTAGACCAAACATACGTTTTGCTGTGAATACCTTGATTCAGTATCTGGTGGAACCTAGAAGAGTTCACATGATATCTGCAAAACATGTGATGAGGTACTTAAAAGGTACGATAGATTTTGGTCTTTACTATAGTGGATATCATGATATAAATTTGCATGGCTACACTGATGCTGATTGGGTAGGAAGTGTATCAGACAGGAAGAGTACATCGGGAGGATGTTATTGTCTGGGATCTACTATGATCTCATGGAATAGCAGGAAGAAGTCTAGTGTGGCTCTCAGCACAGCTGAAGCAGAATACATAGCTGCTTGCTCTGCCAGTTGTGAAGCAGTATGGCTTCGTAAGTTATTATCAGGACTGTTTGACTTAGAGATGGAACCCACTATGATTCTGTGTGATAACCAGAGTTGTATCAAGATGACTGAGAATCCAGTATTTCATGATAAGTCAAAACACATAGAGATCTGTTATTTCTATATACAGGATATGGTGCAAAAAGGAGCTATCAATCTCGAATATGTGAGCACGGATGAGCAAGTTGCTGATATACTAACCAAACCTCTGTCTCGTGTAAAGTTTGAGCATTTCCGAGACAAGCTTGGTGTAGTTCAAAAGGACTCTCCTCAAAAGGGGGAGTGATATGATAGATGAAGATATCTTTGGGTACTGGTATCGATGTGGATACCTATATTGATGATGAGATTGCTTATCTAGATTATATGTTTGCTTATATTGATGAGGATACTTGTATTGATGATGTATATACTTGTATTGATGATATGTATACCTGTATTGATGAGGATACTTGTATTGATGATGTATACACTTGTATTGATGAGGATACTTGTATTGATGATATGTATACTTGTATTGATGAGGATACTTGTATTGATGATGTGTATACTTGTATTGATGAGGATACTTGTATTAATGATATGTATACTTGTATTGATGATACATACTAATGATACCTGTATTGATGAGGATACTGTATCGATGATGTGCCTACTTGTTTCAACGATAAGGTTGAAGATGAGGTTGTCTGTTCCGACGATGAGGTTGATGGAGGATTGTATCATCCTTGGACTTCAGTCCTAAAAGTGATCCATAGACAGATGTCTTCGAGAATGCGGTTCCTAGCGAACGATGAGGATTGTATCATCCCTAGACTTCAGTCCTAAAGTGATCCGTAGACAGATGTCTTCGATAATATGGTCCTTAGTGGACGTATATAGGACTGCATCGTCCCTGAGCATTTGGTTCAAAATGTACATGAGAGGATTGTATCATCCCTGGACTTCAGTCCTAAAGTGATCCGTAGACAGATGTCTTCGAGAATATGGTCCTTAGTGGACGTATATAGGACTGCATCGTCCCTGAGCGTTCGGTTCAAAATGTACATGATAGGATTGCATCATCCTTGGACTTATGTCCTAAAGTGATAAGGACTAATCATCCTATTAATCGATTGGGATTGCATTGTCCCTAGACATGGTGAGGTGTCTTAAAGTGATAATGACTAATCATCCTGTTAATCGATTGGGATTGCATCGTCCCTAGACATGGTGAGGTGTCTTAAAGTGATAAGGACTAATCATCCTGTTAATCGATTGGGATTGCATCGTCCCTAGACATGGTGAGGTGTCTTAAAGTGATAAGGACTAATCATCCTGTTAATCGATTGGGATTGCATCGTCCCTAGACATGGTGAGGTGTCTTAAAGTGATAAGGACTAATCATCCTGTTAATCGATTGGGATTGCATCGTCCCTAGACATGGTGAGGTGTCTTAAAGTGATAAGGACTAATCATCCTGTTAATCGATTGGGATTGCATCGTCCCGTAAGTGAGGTGTCTTAAAGTGAGAGGGATTGATCATCCTGTAAGTGGATTAGGATTGTATCATCCTTGGACCTATGTCCTAAAGTGAGAGGGATTGATCATCCCATAATTGGATCATGTGTATTGCAGGATATGCTGCTGTTATGTTGATGATCATGTGATGACGATGCTGATGATCGTGTGATGACAATGCTGATGATCGTATGATGACGATGCTGATGATCGTGTGATGAAGATGCTGATGATCGTATGATGATGATGTTGATGATCGCGTGATGACGATGCTGATGATCGTATGATGACGATGCTGATGATCATGTGATGACGATGCTGATGATCGTGTGATGATGATGTAGTTGTTCGAGTGCTGCAGAAGATGAAGACTCAGTACTGAAGATGTTGATGTTCCAGTATTGAAGATCTTGAAGATGTTCCAGTAACTGCTTGAGTTACTAATGATATATAAAGAAAGATTCCAATGATTTATAGATGTATCATATATCATGTAGTCGATGACTCCTTGCTCCTGCAGTTGTTGTTATAATATCCTTCTCATTAAGGGGGAGTGTTGAAATATTGTAAGTTCAAAGAATATTATATTTGTATTATTCCAGAGATGTTTTTATTCCTCCGACGAGACTCTATTGTATATCCGGAGATGTTTATTCCTCCATTGGATTATGGGAACTAGGGTTATTAGATCTCCTATGTAGGGATTGGCCCGAAGTTCTTTTATTGGAGGTTATTAGACTCAAATTGACAAGTCGGCCTCAGAGGGTAAAAAGTCAGTTGGAAAACAAGTATAAGTAGAGGAGGTTGTTCCTCACTTAACTCACTTGTCCTCACACTTCACTTGTGCGCATAGGAGAGAGAGAGTTATGCATTTGAAGGAGAAGGAACTCTTGTTGTGGTCTACTATCTTGTATTGGGTTGATTATCTATATTGAGGAAAGCTTTGCTGGGTTTTCTACCCCATGAGGGTTTCCCAGGGTATATCTGTGTCTATCTTGTGATTATGTTTCTTTTAGTGATCTTGCTTGTGCATTTATGCTAGAATTTAACATGGATTGGGGATATTTTCACAAAGAGAAGTAGCTGTTTCCAGATCTTATTCCCCTTCTTCTAGATATAGAGGTTGAAAGTGATGATGAGCCACTTCTTTTATTTGTTGTACTTATGTTACTTTCTCCCCTCTTTCATTGTCGAACTCAAAAAATTGTGTGTCTCCTCATACTTTATTTATATTGGCTATGAACGTACTTCGTGTTTTTGTCTCTAGCATTGAGCCAGAGGGTCCTTGATTTAATTCTCCACTCTTATTCTTCCTTTTTATCCAAAATTTGTACTTTCTCTTCCATATCTTGCTCTCTTCTCATGATTTCCTCTATTATATCACTGCTTTCGATATCTTCTTGCAACCTTTTTATATCTTCTTGGATTCTTTGTTTCTCTTAACGCAGATCCATGAGATTTTTGGACCAAATTTTAGAGCACTTTTGGTTGCTTTTAATTTAGACTCCCATATGAAATTTCCGCACTTTCTTTATAATATTTAAAACTTATTCTTCTCCGGTCCAATAGGAATTTAATTTAAAGGGAATAGGTCCCATATTCTTGGGGTCAATAATTATAAGAGAATGTCCTTGTGATCTGAAATAGATGAAGGAAGAGTCTTTCAAGGTGGAATGCTACTTTTTAACATAAAAAAGTTACTTACCAAAAACCGGTCGACTCTTGATGCGATGTGTCCAGGGCCTATTTTTCTATTTTTCTAATTGTAGTTTCCTATCCTTGGTTTGATATCGGTGAGATTCGAAGAAGTTTCCATCTCCTCAAGTTTCTCTTCGAAAGGATATTTGACCTTCAAGCAACCTCTCCTTTCTGATGGAGAAATAGTAGAATTGACATCTCCAGTGACAATACTTCTGTGGTGCATATCTCTCTCTATAATACCTTTCAAGGATCTACGAAAATGCTACTTCTTGTGGTAAAGGATTGGGTCATAAATGTTACATACTCTGATTTATTTCATTTTCCTTAGAATCCTCCAGTTCCACCATCAACTAAATAGAGTTTCTTCATTCAATAGATAAGGAGAACCTCCTCTTATCCCACAAAGTTGTAATAACTCCCGAGTTTCCTATTGCTCCTACTAAGTTTCCTTCTCCAATTTTCCATAATTTCTTCATTATTTCTCTACTATTTTCCTCACTCATTTTTGTCTCATGGATAAGAAGGATGGAGATCTTTTCACTTCTTTGTATTTTCCTTATTTATTTTGTCTTTGATTTTCCTCCCAACCCTATACAACAGTCTAGGAGATAAGTTCATTACTTCTTAAGAATGAGAGGGGTGTTCCTTTCCTTTTGGTTCTCATTTTCTCTAAGAGGTTGCTTCTGTGATGACGATAGGAATTTAATATTTTGGTCCATACTAGTTTGTTTTCCTTCCTCCTTTTCTTTCTCTGCCTGCTCTCCCTTGTGGGTTCTATTAGATTTTCTTCTTTTCTTTCCTTGAGGCTCTTTTTCTTCTTCTCTATAATCCGACGTTTCTTCTTGTGAGGACTTGGACCTGGATCTTGTCATTGACCCTGATGATCGTGAACTTACTTTAATGATTGGATGCTCTGGAGGAAATGTAGTTTTGTTCTTGGGATGTCTCTATTAGAATCAGATGGTCATTTTCCAAACCCTTTGGGATTTCCTCCTTCATCTCACCTTCTTCATCTGATTTTGAATATTCATTGGCTAGGGCTTGAAACCTATTCGTGGATGGTCCTTCACTGGAAGGGGAGAGAGGGGACTAGTTTTTCCTTCGGGTATCTTTCATTCCCTTTTTGGAGACAACATTCTAGTCTCCATCCTTGTTGACCTCCTCATCCTGATATTTCTTTTTTGCACATTGTTTTTATCAAAATTCCCATATTCATGGAAAATATTGCATTTAAATGGGATTTGTTCATAAACTACTTTTTGAATATGATTCCATCCTTCCATTGAAATTTTTATCTCTACTGGAAGACCATTTTCCATATCAACCTCAACAGATATTATGGAACATAAGAAGAAGGGTAGTTTTGACACTACTCTATCTATATAATTTCCCAAGGTATTCCCTATTGTGTTTAGGTCCTAATCCCCCAAACAATGTAGAGGGAGGTGAGGGATATTTACCTAGACATGAACAACAAAAGGAATGCCTTTTTACTATCAAAGGAAGCATTCCATTGATTTAGATACATACCTCTAGGACCCATGAAATATACCATTTAGAAATATCAAGTCTTTGTCTTGTTTGTATTCAAACAAAAAAACAAAGAAACCCTTGCCACATAAGTTTTGGATAACTTCTCCTTTTATCAACGACCTCCAATTCTTGTTTAGCCAAATTTATATTTCTTTCATAGAAGGCCAAATCCTAGTGAAATGACCTACCAATCCTTTTTCCAAAATAGCCACAACCTTGTTTCTTGCTGAGGTAGAGGAAAGCTTGACTTCAGGGGCTGTCGCAAGCTTGAAAAACCTTGAATCCTAGTACTGATCTGATTTTTCACGTACCACTGCAACAAAGATCGCCCTTATGTAGCATATATTGAGAGAGGTGGCATCCTTCGGCACATAGTCTAGAGGAGAGGCCATGCATTAAGATACAACCATAAGGAAGAGATGCAGAAACCCTAGTCATGAAGTGAAGTTGTAATTTTCTACATACATATTAAACTAATCTCCATGGTAAAGAATAATCTCACATTGTTTCTTATTTTATTATCACATGAACGATTGCTAAGTCAGAACTATGTGGCTTTTGCAAGTCCACGTTTCTACTGGTGTTGGTCATGTGTTTACTTGGTGCAGCTTCCCCGAAAAGTATTCTGAGTTCTCTCATATGCTGGTGGTCTGCATGGCTCAAATGAGGCCTAGTTATTTAAATTTTGTTTGGTTCATACCCGTATAGGATTTATGGTTTTAACCCTGAAATTGTAGTTTGGACTTAGCTCTCATGTCATTGATTAAAGCTTTGTACTCATCCCGTTAGGCCTTTCCATTTTATAAATAATTTCTTCTCTTTCATTGTATACTTGCATCTCTAGCGTGTTATGGGTTTACGAATGTAGATGTATATTCATGACCTACCTATGTATGAATATTATTGTTGATTTAATTAATACTAACATTGTTACACCACTTTACGACCTTCGGTATCTACCAGGGGTTGCACTATTATTTATTCAATTAGTTCATATAGTGACAAGGTTTTTCCCTCTGTTGATTATGAACATATTTACTCGTGGTGTGACCATGACCTTGGGATAGACTCGGGTTTCCCTACCGTTGCGTTAGTGTAGACCTTTTTTCCGTGAAGCTACGCTTCATTGCTTTTCTACATATCATGGGAATGATACTCCTCTTGTGTAGTTATTATGTTAAAATGTATTTACAATATTTGCATGCGGCCAATAGCCCGAGGCTGGGGCACATTCTTTAGCCTCATCTGAAATGTTTAAACATTGTCCTTTTAGCCTTGAGTTTCAATGTGTAGTTTATATATTGGCTTCGGGTTATTAGCATTTATGGTATATTTGTAGTTTGCATTGATTAAATATTTTTTCATGCTTATAAGAGGTGTTTTTAACAGAGACCGAGACCTTCTACTATTACTATTTTCGTTATGTTACTTCTCTTCTATATTTACTACCAGCCGTGTTGCAAGAACAACCTTATATTTGTAACTGTTGCATCGAGCTATTTGTTTTATAAGCTAGATCTACATACATAAACTATACTAGTGATTTACTAGATATTAGATTCGGCCTTTACTTCGCATGAAATGTTTAGAGTTTTTGGATTTGCATAAGGTTATGGGTGGTCGTGTTACTATCTCTATTTACTTTATTTGCTTAGGAAAAAAATCCTTGGTTCACTTGATTACTTAGTAATGAATGTTTGTTTATTATGATACTAGTTTGGGACTATGCACTTGTATATTTACTATACTTTGTGAAAAAGAGAAATATAATCTTTGCTTTGATACTACTATAAACTAAATAGGTTTTTAGATGAAAACAACAGTTAGAATATAGGTAAATATTTCCAACAGCATGAAGCTTAATTTCGAAAATGGAATTGCAAACAATGATTTAGTTTCATACTATATCACAGTCAATCCCAAACTATTAGTATAATAGGTTAAGGAAAACTAGGTCTTTAAGAGACTGATTCTTTAAACATTGACTAATCAAATTTGTAAGTTAAACTCATAAATATATACATTCATAATTATCAACAACACGATTAAGCTTGAAAAAGGATTACAGAACAAAAATGCTAAAAGTGAACTATTAATGAGATACAAATACTATTACAAACAATTTAGGAAAGAGATTGAAATAAACACATGAGATACATATTTGAACCCGATTGGTCTGTTGAAGAAACTGAGAAAATCCATGTTCGTCCCACCCATAGATCATTGAGAAGCCAATCTACTTTATTTGTAATCACTCCTAAGCATAAACCATGAAACCACAAGCGCTAACATATAATTCTCTCATTGAAATAGCAATATTTAAGGAACATAGAACTCGTGTCTCACTCTAGGAACTAGCTCTTGCTCTGATAGAAAATCTCTCAACATGGGAAAATTCCTAACACTTTCCATTTCCCAAACAAGAAGTTCCCATACATACTAGGTAGTGTCCTTTCCTCACACATATGCATATAAATAAAAAATTTTACCAGGTCGTACTGCATGCCCAACTTTCCCTCCTTAGGAATTGGTTGGCCTTAGATCCTCTCCTAGATTTTAGGAGGGTGGTTCCTCACAACAACTTTATGACATTTGTCATGTTCTTCTCTTGAGCAACAGGACTATTTTCCCCACCTATGGGGTCATGATTTACTGAGTTCCAACATGGTTGTTCGAACTGTCCAGGCCAACTGGAAAGCTATTAACATGCTTAAATTACAAAATAATAATAATGCATTTTCCCACTTAGTCACAAATTCGAATTTTCCAAACTTAGTTAAGATAATTATTAAATCTTAAGCATGTGGGACATCACAACAACAATGATCAATTGGGCATTTATTCATAATATTTTAATCTCACAATTTATTAATTCACCTTTTGTCACATTCTGATTTTCCCATGTAATAAATAAAATAAGTTTTCTTGGAAATAAGAAGAGAATATAAAAAGGAAAAGGAATTAGTTAATTTGTGGTTGTGTAATAACCAAAAGATATGATATAAAAGTAATGGGTTGTTACTTTTGGTAATGAAACTCTTCTTTTTCTATTTTAATTGGACTTTGGACATTGGCTTGGGGGGGGGGAGGAAATCGAGAATAAAGGTTCTCGTTACAAGAGAGACTAGGAATAAAGGTTCTTGTGACAAGTGAGACCAAGAATAAAGGTTTTCTTGATGTATGAGGTATCCTGCATGGTAATACAAGAGAGTGAACCTGACTAGGTGGTTATATGTGGGTGTTGACCAAATCGTGACCTCAGAGTCGACAGGGGTCCACCAACTGTCGACACATACCACAGTCTCCCTGGGCACCGGCCTGGGCAGGTTTGAGCCCACCCAGCAACACCCACAAAGCGGATGAGGTCTCACTCGAGGCATCCAGGAAGAGCAGACGGAACCATGTTTCCGCTGAGGGAGGAGGCGAGTTGCAGCAGTATGGTACCAATAGTAATTCTAATCATTCATCATGAATTTACAGCATATCACTTTAATTGCAGCATTTAACATTATAGTAACTGGATATCTATAACATATTATTGAGGCATTCACATCATAGCGATAGAAACAGATAATTGCATTAAGAAAAGGTAATAACATAAGTATCGAGCAACATTACACATACATTGCACCAAATCATCATCCTTATATTACTGTGGCAAACCAAAAGCGGTACATAAATCTCTGCGCAACTCTCGCATTATCTCTCTGTCAATCTCTGCATACAGCTCTATTTCTCCCTTCTATGCATTCCCCTTCCTTAACACTTACAATTCTCATCTATTTATAGGCTTCCGCCAATTACAATACTTTTCCACTTTCCTAACCGACACTTATGGACAATCGACTAACTGACTCGGTCTAATGACCCAAAAACCCACATACCGTGGTACAATTGACTCGATATTACAAAATACATGACCAAAAACCTACCAACTGCGGTATACTTGACTCAATATTACAAAATACATGGTCCAAGTGACCCAAAACCTGCCAACTGCAGTATCCTTTGGAACACAATACTCCTTTCGCGCCTTCATCCAACATGTGGCAGCGTCAGTAGTACCGCGATCTTTCCTCATCAAACCGCTTGCCAACAGGCCCCCAACACAATCTTGTGGCCCACCCTCGCGCCACGTCAACTGCATCTGTTCTTCCTGTTTGGATCACGCAATGTTGTCTCCTTCCCTCGGCTGTACAGATCCTCGGCTACCAATTCTGTAAGCCCTACACGAGCGTAGGAAACCCCCGACTCGCTGTCAGGTACATCATGAGCTCATCCTCGAGTCGCATGGAATAGTGCAGACTGAAAAGAAAAGAGGACGAACAGTACCAAGGGGTGGGAATGGTGGACGACTCTAACACATCTGTTTTGCGCCAGCGCCCGTCTTCTACTGACGTCAGGGATCTACCACCCCAACCAGTGTTCTGATAAAAAATAGCACAACCCTTGAAACAACTACTGCATACTGAATCATGCGGGACCGACTAGGGGTCCATCTCACTGTCGACGCATATCGCATTTTCCCTGGCACTGGCCCAGGCATACATAGGGGAAGTGCACCGACCATATCAAGGTGCTCAGGGACACTCGTCGTGTGGGCTCGCAGGGCCCCTGGGGTGCTACCACGGGAAACAAAGTGAAGCATTTCCACAGCCTCCTTGGAATTCCTCACAACTCAATTCCCAAATTGATTAACCAGCATAACCACTCTTTGTCGGAACAATGTCTGTATGGTCAACTACAACTTTCACAGTTACTTATAGCTGGACCCTCCCAAGTCACGACGGGGGGAATGATTCCCTGGTACCTCTCATCTGCATGTATGAGCCGACCGACTGTCATAGTGGAGGGGGGTGACCATGCTGCCAACAAATCTCCCACGTGCCACCACGTTAACAATCCCGCTACTCGTCCCGGCCCAACATGCCATGTGCAAAACATGCCATCGTCATGTGTGAAGCCAGTTGAATCGGTCAGGTCCAACCATATGTGGAGATGGTGGCCAGTAATCACACCACCTCGCCATACTTGCACAATCCGTTGTACAGAACCCGTCGTTGAGCCTGAGTGCAACACTGTCATGAGTCTCTGACTATTCTAAGCTGGCGACACTAACCTCTTCCGTTGATGCATACCTTCTGCTATTGGTGCACCATCTGCCACTAAGCAACCTGCAACAATCATCATCATTATTTCTCTCTTTTTTTTTTGTTACCAATGCAACTTAGACATCGCACTGCTCCAAGCTTGCGCGACAGGGCTTCAACCTGTGACCATTGACCAGCTTGGGGAGCATCCCCCCCATCCAATCGCTACAGCCGAACTGCTCCTTCTGAAGTAATACTATTGATGCGGTAGGGACCCAGCCAATGCATCTGCAACTTGCCTAGATGTTTCATAAACTTACTGTCGTATAGTAACACTAAGTCGCCTTGCTGAAACTGTTTGTTTTTGATGTGGCGATCATGCCATGCCTTCTAGCGGTCCTTCTCGACCCCTTGGTGAAAGCCTGCGATAAATCGATCCTCTTCAAGTTCCACCAATTGTGCTAGACATTCATCTAATGCTGCAACATCATCCATGCTCGTACCAACCGCGATTCATAGACTTGGAAAAATGTACTCCATAGGAATAATTGCTTCCTTCCCATAGACCAGCTTGAAAGGTGTCTGACCAGTCAACCTTTTACAGGTGGTGCGATAGGCCCACAATACCATTGGGACCTTCAAATCTGAGTTGTCATGGTTCGCATTACACACCTTTGTCAATGCATGCTCCAATACCTTGTTAAACACCTCCACTATTCCATTCGCCTGTGGGTGATAGGGTGTACTCTTCTTATGCTGTATCTGCAATTCTTCCGTTAATGCACTGACAGTGCGATTAAGAAAATGGCTTCCTTGATCACTCAGTAATATCTTGGGGCAGCCGAACCGAGTGATAATGTGGTCAAACAAAAATTTAGCAGCTGTTGTAGTGGAGAAGTCAACTATAGGTGC
Organism: Larix kaempferi; assembly: GCA_027924585.1. NCBI lineage: Eukaryota > Viridiplantae > Streptophyta > Pinopsida > Pinales > Pinaceae > Larix > Larix kaempferi. The sequence goes on from BSBM01000510.1 coordinate 56,519,743, forward strand.
TGCCTTAGCCCATCAGGTCAAGTATTTTGTTACTGTGATAATATACCGCACACCTATGCATCTCCCGGGCAGATGGATCGGTCCTACAAAATCCACGGCCCATTTTTCGAACGGTTGTAATGTTACTTGTGGTAGTAGCGGCATGTCATCACGTCTCGATGGCTTGCCAGTTCATTAACAAACATCATAAGACCGTGCATAGTCTGTTGCATCATTATGTAATGTGGGCCACCAAAGCCCTGCACGCAGTACTTTTCAGGCAGTCGCCCGGCCACCATAATTTCCTCCTGCTACTCCACCATGGGCCTCATCCAATCTCTACACTTGCTCATGCGGCAAGACACATCTATGCAATATCTCATCGGCACCCAATTTATACAACTCTCCCGCGATCAGTTGAGAGTCAACAGCCTTGACAACCAATTGCTTCTTCTGAGTAGTGGTAAATTCATGGGGCGGGGTGCCAATCACCAAAAAATGAAGGATGTTATCAAAATATTGATCAACAGCAGCAACATGAAACAGATGGCCGTCCGGTAACCCATCTTTGATATTAATTGGTTCCTCCCCTATATCAATCCGTGACAAATGATCTGGTCCAGCATTCAACTGACCCAGTTTCACAACGAATTTGAAATCAAACTCCTGAAACAAAAGTAGCCATCGGCAGATCTTCCCCCCCAACATAGGCTTATTGACGAAGTATTTTAATGCAGAATGATCAGTGAACATTTTAAAGTGGCCACCCAACAAATAAGGCCTGAATTTCTGCAGCGCATAAAACATGGCCAGACCTTCGCGTTCTGTGGTAGTGTAGTTGCATTCAGCAGAAGACAGCTTCTGACTGGCAAAAGAAATGGGATGATCAATGTCTCCTTCTCCTAGTTGATCCAATACAACACCTAATGCAACCAAGGAGGCATTAACGTGGACATGGAATTCCTTACTCCAGTACAGAAAAACCAAAATCGGTGCTGACGCCATCTTCGCCTTGAGTGTTTCGAAGCTATCCTGACATTCCGGGCTCCACTGGAATGCCACGTCCTTCTTTAGTAAATTTTCCATAGGGGTAGTAATCGTAGCATAACCCCTAATGAACTTGCGGTAATATCACGTATGACCCAAGGTGGCGCGCAACTGCTTAACAGTGGTCGGTGGTTGCAACCCCAAAATAAGCGCAATCTTGGCTGGATCAACCAGCAATCCCTGCTTACACATGATATGACCCAACAATATTCCAAAGGGAGCACAAAAAATATATTTCTTCAAGTTCAGTGATATCTGGTGCTGTCGGTAGTGCTCAAGCATCAACCGCAGATTAGCCATATGATCCCGAATCAATCCGTAAACTGTCCAATCATCCATATAAAACTGCATGATCCGGATTTTATGAGCAGAACGAAATGAATACAGATTATTATCGGATGCTTAACACAAAATAACAGAGATACAGTAAAACTGGTTTTCTATTCAATAAGGAAATAAGCTAGAACTGTAAAACGCAGCGGAAAACAAGCTTGCTGGAATGGTGGCGGCTTATCTCTGAGAAGAGATGTGACGGCTGCGCTCATTTTGCAAGAAGATGGTTACAATGAGGCTCTCAAGAACTTTTACAATAAACAGGAATGTCAAAAACCCTAGACATCCAAAAACCTAACCCTAGGAGATGAAGCGCCAAAAGTCATGTGGGCCCCGTTTGGGTAAGTTAGTACATCAACTTCCCGGGGTCGTAACTTTTGCATACGATCTCCGTTTGGGGCGCTCGGTAGCCCGTTGGAAAGGTCTATCCGAGATTTACAACTTTTGACTAGGGCCAAATGCATGTGAAGGGCAACTATTTGGCCCCACAAATTGCCAAAAAAGGTCGTTTAGGGCCTCAAAATGGCCCCGGAAGTTCAGGACCCAAAAAACTGCTGAAAATAGTACAATACCAAAGTTGCCATAAAACTGTTTTGAGCCAGTTGGAAAGGTGGGTGGCCACCAATATCCACCTGGATCAATCCTCCCTCCTTAGGAAGCAATGGTCTCCATTGCGTTGAGTTCCCCCATCAGATGAGGAAATTTCTGCTGAATTTGGCCTCGGGTGAGCCACTTGCCTTGGTGCAGGAGCTGCCCTACTTTGACAACTCGATAAAGCTGGATCCTTTGATGTCGAGTGCCCTTGATCTGTGTGTCTGCAATATGATCACTGGATGCTTGTTGTAGGCAGTTAGGGTTGAGCTCTGTTGGTGTCAACTTCTCTGCTATCTCTGAGGTGTCTAATAGTGGTGGGAAATATGGCCGAAGGAGAGCCACGTTGAATACTGGATGCAGACCAAGGAAGGGGGGAATGTTGAGATCAAAAGCATTGTCACCCACCGCCTTGGTGATGGTGTACGGCCCATAACATAATGGGTGAAGCTTTCGATGGGGCCCTGTAAGGTGTTCTTTCTGCAAATGCAACCAAACTTTGTCGCCCACCTGAAACTTATGTGGCATCCGATGTTGATCATGGCGCTGCTTGTACTTGGCATTAGACTTCTGTAGTATATCTTGAACCTGTTAGCGGATATGCTGGATTCGTTCAATGAACCGGGTGGCTTTGTCCGCTTCTAGGGATGAGTCGGCCGAGGTGGTCGCAAGGGGAAGTGCAACATCCATGGGGCCCAATGGTTGGAATCCCAACCCCACCTGAAAGGGGCTGTGGCCAGTTGAGCTATGCAGGGCTCGGTTGTAGCTATGTTGGACATAGGGGAGACTCTCATCCCATGTGCGAGGGTGTGTTGAATTGTACATGCGCAAGATATGTACGACCATCCGGTTGACAACCTCCGTTTGTCCATCGGTCTGGGGGTGGAAGGCAGTGGATTTGGTGAGCTTGGTATCCAGCAGTGACCAGAGGCTTGACCAGAATGAGCTGAGGAACCGACTGTCACGGTCTGAGATAATGGTCTGTGGGATCCCAAAATGTACCCATACTCGTTCAAAGAAGAGCTTGGCAGTGGCTTCTGCTGTGATGTTCTTCTTGCAAGCGGCTAGAATCGCCATCTTGGAAAAGCGATCAACAACCACGAAAACACAGTCGTTTCCCCTCTTGGTGGACGGGAGGCCCGACATGTAGTCCATTGAGATGGATTCCCACGGCCTGTCAGGAGTAGGCAGAGGGGTGTATAGGCCCTGTTTCTTAGTGGTCGGTTTGGCAATAGCGCAAGTGGTGCAGGACCTGATATACTTGCCGACATGAATGCAGGAATTTCTGAATAAAATCTTTGAATGCGGCAACAACGACCTGAGAAAATATCGCAGGTGCATTCTTCAAACCAAATGGCATTACTGTGTACTGAAAGCAACCCCATTCAGTAACAAAAGTTGTTTTATGGCGATCCTCCTTGGCAATGCGAATCTGATGGTAGCTAGAGAATCCATCAGTGAAAGAGAACATCTCTTGGACACCCACTCCTTCAAGTACTTCATCAATAAACAAGGTCGGAAAAGGGTCATGCAAGCAGGCATCATTCAACTTCCGCAAATCGACACAAATGCGCACCTCACCTGTTTTCTTGTCCTGCACCACTATAGGACTGATCCATTCCGACTCTTCCACAGATTCGATAATTCCAACATCTAACATCCAATCAAGTTCTGCCTTGACCTTTTATTCATGTCACGGATTCAGCCGATAAGGTCGCTGTCGGACTGCTTAGCATCTGGTTTCAATGGAATCCTCATCTCTCCTAAATCACCCAGGATTCCCTTCATTTCGAAAAAATTCATGGGAAACATGTCTTGAAATTCATGCAGTAACTTGGTAACCTTACTCATCATCTCATCATCCCAATAATCCCCAACATTGGCAAACTTGGGAGTAGCCTCGGTGCTGATATTCATTTTGCGAAGTTGCAACAACTGATTGAACGGATTACTGGGCGCAACAGGTGGTACCACATCACAACTTCCTTCATATTTAGGAATGTTGACATTCTGGGGATCATCATCATCCTCCGGGTAGGCTGCCGGAACAACCTAAAATATCACGTCACAGATGAGCTACAGGACATTATGGACATCAAGGATAGCATCCGCAAAAGTGAACGTAAGAGTAAAACAGATCATCAACTCCCCCCATGTTGTAATGTCTCGGCACAACTTGACTGCAGTATACCAGGAGTGCGGTATCTCCTCCAAAGTATGGACAAAAGCATGAACCCACTCATCTCTGGGTCGCATGACCCATAAGCGTTGGCATTCCATCACATGATAACCGGGATTAGTTCAGCCATCATAATTGCCAGTGTGATAAACCTCAGTATTGCCAAATTAAACCATCATCAACCTCCGACACTATGACCAATCATTAATGAATTTCTTATGTGTTTCCCACCAGCGTGCTAGAGTAGCCTTCAGTGCTTCCTCCAAGGCTAGTAATCGCTGTGGTTCTGGGATGCGGTCTTCAAATTCGGCAAGGAAGGTGTTTAAGCCAAGAAACCCCTCGTAGACCGGCAATGTGATTGTTTCCGTTGCAACACGACATAAGGATTGCGTCACCAAGCCACATTTCCGGACCGAGACTTCATGCATTTGATTCTGCCAATGTTCCAATGCATCGTCAGAGTCGAAATACACAAAACTCTCGCTGTGCCACTCCAGCTCACCGTGGATAGTGGGATGAACATAATCTTTAGAAATGTTAAATGCATGGTCCCATCTAGTGGGATCATCATCTTTTATAGGCTCCACATATCGGTGTCCTTTAGCAGGAGCCAACGGAGCAATGACTCAGAAATCACGATTCTCAAAATTCATCATGCGCCTCTTGAAGTTGATTACAGCTCCACTATTGTTAGCCCATCCTATCCCCAATATCACAGGATAGGAGCATTTATTTACAATACTCTAGGATCTTTACTGAGAGAATAACATGTATAGTATATCAATGCATAACAATCATATCAAGCATGTCAAGCATCACAAGAATCAAAAGCATAAGAGACAAGAGACATAGAGTTTCCATGGGGAAAACCCTAAGGTGAAAAACCCCACAACTTCCTCAGAGATAGAGAGAGCAATGGCTCAACCAAAGTACAACCAAAATACACTGAGATAGTCTCTTAGTAGCAGATGATCCTCCTCCTCACAAGTGCGCCACTTTCTAAGTGAGAGAAGTATGAGTTTCCGAGTGATCCAAATAGAGATCTCCCGATCTCTATTTATACTAGTCTGTTTTCCTAGTGACCTTATGGGGCCGACCTATCTAGCTCGGTATATCAACCATATAATATATATTTCAGGGCCGACCCCACACATGGTGGTCTAATAACCCTTCGTCAAGTACACACACTTGTGACACTTGTCAATACACATGATGACACTTCCTTATAGAGGAATAACACATCTCTTATAAGGGTACAATAAATATATATGAAATACATAGATGAAATACATTCCGAAGTTACATATACATCAACACTCCCTCTTAACTAGGAAGGTATTTCTCGACACAGTTATGCTAGACAAGTCTTCTTCTCGGGATCATCGTCATCGATGCATCATCATCATCATCCTCACTGCTGCTACTATCTCAATCAATCTCTTACTCTACTCGTCATAGGAAGTTCTACAGAGCCAGTCCTTTTTCATACTCGATGTAGTCCCACCACCTGTAGGTCTTCATCATCACTGGCCATATTGTGGAATCCTCAGGACTTATTACGTGTGTCACAAAACATTGCAAGAGCATCCCAGGACTTATTATGTGCACACGGCCCAACCTATTGGATCTCCGAGGGAGCTATTATATGTGACCCTACCACAAAACCTCGAAAGAGAATCCCAGGACTGATTACGAGCACACAGCTCAACCTATCGGATCTCTCAGGGAGATATTATATGTGGTCACCACAAAACCTTGCAAGAGCATCCCAGGACTTATTACGGGAACACATCCCAACCTATCAGATCTCCCAAGGAGATATTACATGTGGTCATGGAAAAACCTTGCAAGAGAATCCCAGGACTTATTACGAGCACACAGATCAACCTATCAGATCTCCTAGGGTGCTATTATACGCCATAGGACAAAACCTCGAAAGAGCATCTTCCAGATATCCCAGGTCCAAATTATATGTCCTCCCAGAGAAAAACCTCAAAAGAGCATTTGTCAGATATCCCAGGGCCAGATTACATGCCATACGAAAAACCTCGAGAGACTATCTGCGAATCTCCCAAGGCCAAATTATATGCTCATCTGCACAACCTGATCCATGGCCACAGAGTATCAACCTGATACTCACCATACATCATCCTGCTACATGTCATCTAGAGCAACATCCTGAAGCTCATCATCCATGATCATCCTAATCATATAATGCATCTACCTGATGCATACCAAGTATCTACCTGATCCATATCATCATACATGATCCACCTGATCATACAATGTATCCACCTGATACAAATACAAAAACATGATCCACCTGATCATACCTGATACATATCAACATACATGATCTACCTGATCATACACAGTATCCACCTAATACATATACAGATACATGGTCCAAGCATCCAACATGATGCATATACAAAACATATACAAATGATCCTACTGATGATATCCAACATCCAAAATGATGCATACATACATATACATATAAATGATCCAACTGATCATATCCAGCATCCAACACGATGCGTACATACATATAAATGATCCAACTGATCATATCCAGCATCAAACATGATGTGTACATACATATAAATGATCCAACTGATCATATCTAGCATCCCCCTGATGCATATACAGAGCAGTAACTGGAGCATCGTCCTAATGCTCATCATCCAACGCTTACATCCACAACCATGTGAAGGATCCTCCTTCCAACATGCTTGGAATGGCTTCTGCAAATGTGTCCATCACTTCTTTCTCGAAGTGTCATCAATCTGAAGAACACCAAGCCTTTCCCTGAAGTACTCAAACTTCACCCTAGCTAGTGGCTTCATCAGCACATCTACAATCTGCTCGTCCGTCACAATGTACAGGAGCTTCATAGCTCCTCTCTGCACCATATCCTTGATATAGTGATATTTGATCTCTATGTTTTTTTACTAGTCATGAAACACTGGGTTCTTGGATAGCTTCACACAACTCTGGTTATCACAAAAGATACCAATAGCATCCAACGGGAGATCAAATAACTCAGATAGTAGCTTCTGAAGCCATACTGCCTCATAACTAGCTGAACAGGCTGCAACATACTTTGCCTCAGCTGTACTCATTGCTACACAAGACTGCTTCCTGCTGAACCAAGAGATCACACCTGATCCCATACTGAAGCAACATCTAGATGTGCTCTTCCTATCTGTAGCACTACCAGCCCAATCTGAATCAACATAACCCTGTAGGTTAAACTTTTGATTCGCTTCATACTTGAGCCCATAATCCACTGTACCCTTCAGGTACCTCAGAACATGCTTTACAACAACTAGGTGAACACTCCTCGGATCCTTCAGGAAATGGCTCAATGTGTTAACTGCAAAGCAAATATCTGGTCTTGTGTTCATCAGGTACATCAAGGACCCAATCATCTAACGATACAAAGAGACATCAACCGGATCAGGTGAAGCATCACATAGAAGCTTCATATTCGATGCCATAGGTGTGGCCATGGCCTTGCAATCCATTGTCCTGAATCTCTTCAGGATATCTACTGTGTGCTTCCCTTGACCAAGGAAGATCCCACCTGCACTCTGCCACATCTCCATACTTAGGAAATAATGCATCATTCCCAAATCTTTCATATCGAACTCGGCAGCAAGCTTCCTCTTAGTATCTACAATCAATCTATCATCTCCTGTTACAAATAAGTCATCCACATACAGGAGTAGAATCACAGGATTCCCTTCCTCAACCTTGTAGTAAAGGTTGGAATCTGCTTTACTCTTGGTAAAGCCCAAACTAGATAGGAACATGTCCATCCTACCATACCAAGTTCTGGGAGCTTGCTTCAAGCCATACAAGGATTTCTTCAATCTGCACACATATGACTCCCTGTCATGTATTTCGAAACTGAGTGGCTACTCCACATATACTTCCCCTTCAACTACGCCATTCAGGAAAGAAGTCTTGACATCCATCTGGTGTATTTTCCATTTCATTGCTGCAGCCAGGGCAAGTACTGTTCTGATGGAAGTATACCTGGCTACAGGTGAAAAAGTTTCTTCATAATCTATTCCCTCCTTTTGAGAGAAGCCACGAGCTACGAATCTTGCCTTGTATTTCTCTACACTGCCATCTGCAACATGCTTGATTTTGTAGATCCATTTGGAAGTCAGAATAGACTTCTCTTTAGGTCTTAGGACAACATCCCAAACATCATTCTTCATTATTGATTGGTATTCCTCAACCACGGCATCCTTCCATTCTTTCTTTTCCACTGCTTCTTCATAACTGGAAGGTTCTTTGTTCATAATGTCACAGAGTAAAGAAACATAGCTGGTATGTGATCTGGTTCTCTTCTTTGCTCTGTGTTCTTCTTCTGGAATGCCAAATCTTTCTGCATCTTGAATGAGCTCTCTAGCCCATGTAGGTTTCCTCTTGTGAGAGTTATCCTCATGGGGTGGTTCTACAAGTTCTTGCGGATCTTCAAACTCACGAACAACTTCTAGAATTGCTTCAATCATGGTAGTGTCTTGAAATCTAGTTTGCTTAGGTTCTTCATAAACTTCGATAGGTGCCTTACTTGATTTGATGAATGCTGAGTTTTCATCAAATGTTACATCCCTGCTTACATCAATCTTCTTGAACGCTGGAAAGTATATTCTGTAAGCCTTCGAGCTTTCATCAGAACCCACAAAGATACCCTTCTTTCCTGAAGGATCTAGTTTGGTCCTTTTTTTCCTTTGGGACATGAGTGTATACTGGACAACCAAATATTTTGAGATGGCTGGCTTCAGGTTTCTTACAAGAAAAGACCTCTTCTGGTGTCTTGTTGTCCAATATCCTGTGGGGTGTTCTGTTCTGCACATATACAGCTGTTCTAGCTGCTTCTGCTCATAGATGCATAGGTAGATCCTGGTCATGCATCATTGCCATTGCTGCTTCCATGATTGTTTTTTTCTTCTTTTCTGCAACTCCATTCTGTTGAGGATTATAAGGAGTAGTCAACTCCCTCTTAATCCCTAAATCACTGCAAAGCTTCTTGAAGTCACCTGAGTTGAATTCTCCACCATTGTCGGATCTGAATGTTTTGATCTTCTTGTCAGTTTGGTTCTCCATCAAGGTTTTGAATTCCTTCAACTTATCAAACACCTCATATTTGTTCTTCAAGAAGTATACCCAAGTCTTCCTGGAGAAGTCATCAATAAATGAGACATAGTAAACATACCCACTCAGAGAAATGGATGACATAGGACCACATACATCTGAGTGGATGATTTCTAGGATACCTTTTGCCTTGCTTTCACTGCTTGGGAAAGCCTTCTTAATGTTCTTACCTTTTGCACATCCTTTGCAAACACCTTCATGTTTTGTCTTGATTTCAGGAAGACCCTCTATAGCCTTGCTTGCAATTGGAAGTGCCCTATAGTGCATATGAGCAAGTATTCTATGCCAAAGTTCACTTGGCTCCATGGATTCATGCACCATGGCATGTTCAGGTTGTCCTTTCAATTTATACGAACCTCCCTCTTTCTCTCCAATCACTACTGCATCATCTATGGTCTTTCCCTTTGGCCACATTAGGACTTGGCCATCCACAAATGCAACCCTCATACCTTTTGCATCCAATGCAGAGATGGAGAGTAAGTTCTTCTTGAGCCCAGGTACATAAAGGACTTTTTTCATCTTCAAAGATTTTCCAAAATCTAGGTTGTAGGAGGCTTCACCACTTCCTTTGATTGGGTATTGATATTCATCCCCAAGTTTCACCTTATGGGCTGATTCATGTTCAGATAGGTTTACAAAAGATTTCTTAAACCTAGTCATGTGTTTGGAAGCCCCACTGTCAATTAACCAATCATTACAACCATGGGAGATAGTACCTGTGAGAGCAGAGATTAGAACATACTCTTCTTCACTTGATGAGTCATCATCACTATCATCACTTTCTACCCTAGCCTTCTTCTTTGGAGGTTCATCATCTTCGGCAGCATGAGCATGGAACTTTCTTTTGTTGCCCTTCTTCTTCTTGCTGGAGTTGATGCTATCCCTTTTGTTCTTGGGACATTCTGAAGCAAAGTGACCCTTCTCATTGCATGTGAAACATCTTATATCCTTCTTATTATTTTGTTGGTTGTGATAGGATCTCTTATGGTGAGAGTGCTCCTTCTTGGGCTTGCTTCTTTTGGTGTGGGATGCGAGAGCTTGATCTTCACCTCCCATCTTTTCTTCACGAGCTACAAGCCTAGCTTCTTCTTGACAGCATTCCTCCCACAGTTTACTGAAAGAGATCAATTTCTTTCTTGCACAGATTCCTTGAATAAAGGAGTCCCATGACCTCGGAAGGCCATTCAGAGTGGTCATAACAACTTCACCATTATCCACTACTTCATCCACAACTTCAAGTTGTTCCTTGATCTGAGAGACCTTGGAGAAGTAAGATTGAATGGTTTCTCCATTCAACATCTTAACCCCTTTCAATTGATTCTGCAGAGTCATCTTCCGATTTATGTTCTTCCCTTCAAATAACTTGGTCAAAGAGTCAAACAACTCCTTGGGTGTCTTTAGAGAAGACACATGGGGTATGAGATGGTCTTTGATGGAATCAACAATGATTCTCTTTTCCTTGACCAAGTTCTTCTTATGCAATACCTTAGCCTCTTCATCCTCTGGGATAGGGATGTCTTCTTTTATGTATGAGTCCAACTCATTCTCTTCCAGGATTAACCCAATCCTATACTTCCAAGCTCGGAAGTTATCATCCCCTTCAAGCTTATCCTCAATCTTGGTGTGGTGAGACATCTTAAAGAGTACTTCAAATGGAAATAGAAAAGATTTAGGTCTTACCACTTGAAATGCTGAAAACTGGATCTAGTCCCGGATTAGGGTTTGTCAGAAAAAACCCTAAAAATTCAAAATGTGAATTTCAACTTTCTGAAAGGATAGAAAGATGCACCTTGATGAGTTGATCAGCCTAGTGTATTCAGAATTTGAGATCAACAAAGCTTTACCCTTCAGGTTTTCCTTTTTGTCCTCCCGGGTTCACTAGGGAGAGCCCTGAATTAGGGTTTGAGTTTCCCGGAGATCTACCCAGCCAAAAATCTCGATCCAAAGCTCTAAACTTTGCTTTTTGCAAGGAGCTTCCAGCGATGTCTTCAGATTTCAGAATTTCATATTTTTGTGGAAACCCTAATTTTTACCACCAAATCTGAAAATGCTCAGAATTGAATTCCTTTTGGACAAATAGATTCTCCTTGATGAGTAGAGTCAATATACTACACTGCTTTTTCAAATACTGTGGAGAGAAACCCAATAAACAAGAAACTCAAGTTTCCGTCACTGCAAAATGTCTTCTTCTCAGGTTAGCTCTGATACCATTTTGAATTTTGAGCATTTATTTACAATACTCTAGGATCTTTACTGAGAGAATAACATGTACAGTATATCAATGCATAACAATCATATCAAGCATGTCAAGCATCACAAGAATCAAAAGCATGAGAGACAAGAGACACATAGTTTCCGTGGGGAAAACCCTAAGGTGAAAAACCCCACAACTTCCTCAGAGATAGAGAGAGCAATGGCTCAACCAAAGTACAACCAAAATACACTGAGATAGTCTCCTAGTAGCAGATGATCCTCCTCCTCACAAGTGCGCCACTTTTTGAGTGAGATAAGTATGAGTTTCCAAGTGATCCAAATAGAGATCTCCTGATCTCTATTTATACTAGCCTGTTTGCCTAGTGACCTTATGGGGCCGACTTGTCTAGCTCGGTATATCAACCATATAATATATATTTCAGGGCCGACCCCACACATGGTGGTCTAATAACCCTTCGCCAAGTACACACACTTGCGACACTTGTCAATACACATGACGACACTTCCTTATAGAGGAATAACACATCTCTTATAAGGGTACAATAAATATATATGAAATACATAGATGAAATACATTCCGAAGTTACATATACATCAACATTAACATCCAAACCAAGGTCAAGAATCACAGAGTCAGCATCATAGTCACCAATCTGAATATTTATTCGCATTTCATTGCCAGTCTTCCTTCGCTGTAAGGAGTTTACTGCCGACTCCTGTCGTCCTTTCAAAAATCGCTGCAACCATCCCTCAATCTCAACCAGGGCAGCCGGATCTCGTGCCAATAACATATAGCTTTCAAGGAAATTTTGCAATGTCCTCGGTGGTGGTGGTCTATCGGCATCTGATGTAGCATCAAAGATAGGTAGCATATCGCAAACAATAGCCTTATCGCGATCTTTCTCCAAAGTGTGACGTGCCTCCAGGAACAGCTCCCACTCCACATCAATGTCAAAATTTACCGTCTTCTAACCAGCCAAGCAAACGAGTGGTTGCAAACCATCTTCCCCAGTCGTCTTACCTCCATGAGTGACAACAGCCACTGAAGCATCTTGTGGTTGCGGTTCTACAAAAATAGTCGCAATATTGGCACAATGTGTCTGGTTCTGCTGCAGGTTCCCTGGTTGATTTACGTTCAGATTAGCATTCGGTGGTGGTCGCGGGGGCTGGTTCTGCACTAGTTACTACACCGGGTTCTGTACCGGTTGTTGTACTGGGTTCTATAGCTGTGGAGTGTTCCCAACCTACCATCTTGCAATCAACTATGGACAATTCTCGACTGTATGATCATTACCAGAACAAAACGTACATTGATTCTGTAGCAATGGGTAATCACGCTGATAATTCCCCCATACTGCATAGTGGTAACATTGAACAGGCTCTCGACCACCTCGGCCTCCTCCTCCACTACCAAATTCACCACCGCGTCTGCCCCTGTAGCCTCCCCGGTAGCTGGCCTGCTGTTGGTATTGAGGTTGTTTAAACTGCTGTTGCATGGGTGCTAGCGGCATTCCTTGCCCTTGTGGTACATACTGCAGTTGTTGCACATACTGAGTCTGCGGGGGGTTCATCGGTGTATATTGTGGTACGAACTGCTAAGGTTGTTGCTATGGTACAAACTGCATCCGTGGTTGAGGTATCGGCTGAGCTACCTGCGGCTGTAGAGATGCAGTGCACTGATCATCTTTGACATAGAATGCATCACACATTCTCTCCTGTAGCAACCCATAGGAATGACAATCCTTGTCATCATGTCCTACCGACTTACAGAAGGTACAATATAGATTTTGCGGGGTTGTGACCATTTTCTGCATATACGGGCAATTATCGTGACTATGCCCAAACACTTGGCAAACACGACACCATGGCATATTGCCTCCATTCAACGGATTGGGCGCACCAGAGACCAAATAATTACGAAAATCTGGGCAATCATCTGTCGTATGTCCCTCTCGTCGACATTGCATACACCATACTTCATCACGTTGTTCCTTGTTCTTCTTTAAATCTTGCAACTGTATAGTCAGGTTAGCGAGTTGTGTCTGTATCTGCGACATCCCAGCTGCATTATCTCCAATATGTGACACTTCCAATTGCATTGCGATCTCTAGAGCTTCGCTAGGCGTCGAAATGTTTTGCTGAATCAGCGGTAGTTGAATGTGGTGTAGCAATCCCACAATGAACCATTCTTTCTGTTGGACAACACTCATATCAAAACTAACCTTTGCCATCAGCATCTTGAATCGCTGGTCGAAATCCCATACCGTCTCATTGGGATACTGCTTAATTTCCTTCAATTCAGTAATATATTGAGCCTCCAACTTAGGCCTTCTAAATTCAGCAATCAGCCCATCCCGAATCTCATCCAGTGACTTCTCTGGGGCCCCCGTAAGGACTAAAACAAACTTCATGAACCAATCTAATGCACGACCGCGCAGAGTCATGGCTAACTGTCCTTTCTTAACATTGTCATCAGTGATATGTTTCATGGTCCAGACCGCTTGACACAAAAACCAGTACTGTTCTGGGTTGTCTGTCGCACTTCTATGGAACAATGGTAGCTTAGCATCATCACCCACCATCTTGGGCTTCCTTCCTCCTGTCGCTGTACTACTACTACCAATTAACTTCTACAGAACTGATAAACTCAACAGTGTCGAAGTAGTATTTCTTGTTGGTTGAGAGTTAGTGAACGGAGGGGTGGGTGCATTTGTGCTGGGGTTTGGCCCTGCCTCTATCCTGGGCATAGCCTGGTTATCCCTGTCAAGACTGTGAGGTCGCTTCATCCCGTGTGGTCTTCCTTCGCGATTTGTGTTTCGATTGCAGTAGGACCTTCTCCCGTCCTCTACCTCTTCTCCTGTCGAAACCTTGCTCCTCCTCTCATAAGACAACTTTCTTCCTCGGATTCGCTCACAGTATCATCATGGTCTGCACCCACCTACCCCTTTACCGTTCCATGTACCGTTCCCCAGTAGTTGTGGTACTCAAGGCCTCCACCCACGAGGCTGTCTAATGATCAAGGTGCATTTTTTAATATACCCTTCTCGTAGATTAGCATCATAATTGACAATTGGAGCGACAACAGAAAGCTTCCCCTTGGTCCTCGGAAGAAGTATCTTTCGGCTTCATTATAGGATTTCTTCGTGACGACTCCAAATTCCGTGATATATCCTTCCAAGATGATATCAAGCCAAACTTCGACAGCCTGTGATTCCTTATTATCGACTTCTTGCAATTTCTGAATCAGTTCCACGGTCCAGGTCTTTGGCTCACCACCCTGGAAGTTCCTCTTCTGGAAGGTCAGCTTCGACAACCATTCTTATAGAATGACCAAAATTCACAAAAAAACCATTCATGCGAACCGTCATGAATATATCTTCCCAGCCAATGATCTATTGTTAGTTGCGTGTTCCAACTTTCTTCTTCAGTAAACTCTTGCAACTTCTAATCAAACCATTTCTGTATCTCCAGCTTTGTTGGGTGCCACAACATGACCTCCTTCTACTCTGCACAAAGTCTCAGCAACAGAACCATTTGTTGACCAAATCACGACCTCACAGTCGACAGGGATTCACCAACTATTGACATGTACCGTAGTCTCCCTGGGCACCGGCCTGGGCAGGTTTGAGCCCACCCAGCAACACCCGTAGAGCGGATGAGGTCTCACCTGAGGCGTCCAGGAAGAGCAGACGGAACCATGTTTTCGCCGAGGGAGGAGGTGAGTTGTGACAGTATGGTACCAATAGTAATTCTAATTATTCATCATGAAGTTACAACATATCACTTTAATCGCAGCATTTAACATTACAGTAACCGGATATCTATAACATATTATTGAGGTATTCACATCATAGTGACAGAAACAGATAATTGCATTAAGAAAAGGTAATAACATAAGTATCGAGCAACATTACACATAGATTGCACCAAATCATCATCCTTATATTACTGTGGAAAACCAAAAGCGGTACATAAATCTCTGCGCAACTCCCGCATTATCTCTCTGTCAATCTCCGCATATAGCTCTATTTCTCCCTTCTATGCATCCCCCTTCCTTAACACTTACAATTCTCATCTATTTATAGGCTTCCGCCAATTACAATGCTTGTCCACTTTCCTAACTGCCGACACTTATGGACAATCAACTAACTGACTTGGTCTAATGACCCAAAAACCCACATATTGCGGTACAATTGACTCGATTTTACAAAATACATGACCCAAAACCCGCTAACTGCAGTATACTTGACTCAGTATTACAAAATACATGGTCCAAGTGACCCAAAACCTGCCAACTGCGGTATCCTTTGGCACACAATACTCCTTTCATGCCTTCATCCAACATGTCGCGGCGTCAGCAGTACCGCGATCTTTCCTCATCAAACCGCCTGCCAACAGTGGGATACTAGTTGAGAGCCCATTATAATTTCTCATTTGTAAGGAGGGCACATTCTGACATTCAGGTTGCAAGGAAAGAATATTCTTGGATTCCCACAGTGACCTCTTCGAAATACCAAGTGAAATCTTATGCGAGATAAGTCCTTACATTTGTACTTATTTTTAAAAGCATAAATACAATACTATTTCCTATTGTATACTATGTTGAAATAATTTATTGTATAATACATTAATTATGTAACCCATTACATTTTCTTGAATAAAACATGCATATGGAGTTTTTTTTTTTTTGGAATGGATAGAAAAACACAAACAAAAGCTTATTTAGTAAAGAGAAATTTGGATTTGGGAAAAACTCGGAGGAGTAATTGGGGTTTGACTAGGTTTTTGACACTTTCTAATGGATAGGGAAGCAAAAAATGGGGATTTTAGAAGTGGGGTGAAAGAATGAGAAAATTTGGCAGAGAGGGACAAAGAAGTAGAATTAAGAAAGGAACTTCGTGGAAAAATTTGAAGGCAATTGGGTGGAATCCGAAGAAGTTATGGCAAACCCTAAAAATAGACAAATGTGGGATTTCAGGCTTTGGGAAGTGGAATTTGGGATAGGGTCCTCAGGAATGAAATATGCAGAATGGGATTGTAGGGGTGTCAATTAAGTTTAAGGGAAAATAGAGTGAAAATAAGGGAGTGAATTAATTCTTTTTTAAGGGAAAATGGAGTGAAAACAAGGGAGTGAAGTTTTTTTTCTTTAAGGGAAAACAAAGTGAAAACAAGGGAGTGAATTTAGTTTTTTTTTTTTAATTTTTCAGGAATGGATCTGCAACGGCGCAGAAGGGATATGAAACAAATAGATCTACAATGGCGTGGAAGTGATAAAAAACATAGGGATCTAAAACAGCGCCGACTGGATCAAAAATGGTAGTATCTAAAATAGATCTGAAATGGCGGTATCTGATATAGATCTGAAACGGTGGGATCTAAAATAGATCTGAAATGGCTGGATCTGGAATGACTTTCATAATGGATCTGAAACGACGCAACAACAGTTCAGCTGAAAATAGATATGGACCCCAGGTATGTGCGACTTCCTAATAGTTCAAGGGTTTCACTTGGCCACCAATGCTGTCTGACAGCTTGCGTATTGGGGCAGTACCCCTCACTCCATGGCTCAGGTAAAAATGATAACCACTTTGCCACAAACGATAGCTCTTGGTTTAATTCATGCGTGGGAACTAGTCAATCAGGTAGGGGTCATTGCCCTTTTCGTTGGTAGCTCCTCTCAATGGGCCAGCTACTTTAGGGTTCCCGTGGTACTCCTCACAATGAGTTTTAGGGATTATGCCCAAGTACTTCCCATAGTTAAGCGGATAGGGATTATTCCCAGATTCGAAGCTACAAGAGATACGAAAAAAAATTTGGCAGAAATTTCACCCAGCGAGCCCAAGAAAGTGCTCTGATACCATATGTGAAGAACCTACAATATTTAATTAATGAAAACACATAAGATAGCATAAATAAGAGAACTCATAATCACTTTTATATTTATCATAGGCCACTTTGAGGGGGCAACCTTGTAATATCCCGAATTTTAGACTAACTATTTTCTATGTTATATTGGGCTTACAGCCCCAGCATATGTCATTTATTATTGGGCATAAGCCTTAACATGTTTTGAGTTATGTTTTCATGAGTTGATATATATTGGGCATGTACCCTGATTGTTTCATTGATTGATGTTGTACTGGGCAGGAAAACTCGAATGGATAAGTTATGTTTTATTGTGAGATTTGATTACAATTTATGACATACTGAGATTGCTTCTTTTTACACTATATTGTGCAAAGCATGATTCATATGGATGATTATATAGTGTGTTGAGCATGAACTCAGAAACACACAAATAACCTATATACTAGGCCTAAGCCCTGATGTATCCAGAGGACTCTTATTACGTGCTGGGCAAACGCCCTGATGTACGTTGAGTGTTGGGCATGAGCCCTGGAGCACTCCAAGCTTGAAAGAAAATGAATATTGGATCCGAGGTCACTTAAATATTCTAGATGTGCCTCACAACCACATTCTAGCTCTAGTGTTGAGCAGAGGCTCTGGAATTGCACTAGCATAACGCCCATGTGAGAGTGTTGAGTTAAAAGGCTCTGAAGAGCACTCGGGGTTACTAGATCTCAAGTGTTGAGTCGGAAGGACTATGAATAGCACTTATGTGTCTTATCACAAATATTCGAATTGATTAAATAAATCTTATTATCATCAAGTACTTCGGGAACTACCATGTTAAAACGAGGGAATCTGACATGCAAAGGGAGAGACTAGAAGTGCCTATCCTAGCTTACCGAGACCGTCCAAAGAACTGGACCCTATCCTAAAAAAGATTAAAAAGAAGTATCATATGAAGATACATAAAAGACAACATCACCACTTAAAGCATAAATTAACTAATAGTAGTTTCCTATGGTTAACATGCATAAAAGCCTCAAGGCTACGGTTATTATTAATAACTTTAAAAATAATGTTGGTTTTATTTATTTATAAAATATATTTATTTTATATAGTTATGCATTTATTTAATAAATCAATGATGCATTAATTATTTAATTGAAATATAAAAGTTTTGTTATTACAATTATGAAAAGGCTTAAATCAGAAGCACTCTAGTTAAACAAGTTGAATAGTCATGGTTCCAAAAGAACTAGTGATTAATTAAACAAATATTCTTTTGAAAATTAAGTTATTTTAAAGAAACCAATTACTCCAACAGTCCTAATTCAAGATTTCCATACTTAAAGAGGATAGACCCCAAAGTTTGGGGATCATGATTCTCATAATTCTTTTATGGAATCAAAGAGAACCTCTCTGTTCCAAGAAGTGAAGCATTCCCACATCAATTTTCTAGATCTGAACCAGCTGCGAATCTAGGGCCTCTATCTCCCAGTTTGCATGTCAGAACCAGCTCGGGGGGATTCATACTAAACTAGGAATGGTTGTAGGATCATGGTTGGGAGGAATGTGGTAGTCCCAAAGTTATCTGGTCAAGGATCAATTTGTTAGGTCAGCTAAAGTTCAGTAGTTTTCCACTAATTATTTGACTAAGTGTGCAGGTCATTACAGTCAGGAGCAAGCTACAAGGATAAGCAGGTATGCAAAAACTTACAAAACCTTCAACACAAATTATTTCCAGAATTATACGTATTTCAGTATGGTTTCCAGTATCAGTATTAAATCAAGATTCTGCCTAGAATCCAGTGGTGTGTCTAGCAGGTCTAGCCCAACTAGCCTTTGCTATCCAAACATATATTTATTTTCTGAAGTTAGGATTACTACAAAATATTGTTTATAAGTAGTTGTTTTCTATTTATTTTTATCACCTGTTCATTTAATTCTAGTACAGGGTTTTTATCTTCCTTCCATAGATTATTAAATTATTTTAAAACGAAAAGTATTATCTTATCTACTGCAATGAACATTACTTTAGACCAGGCATCGGAACTTCATCTACACATTTCCAAACCATTTGCAACGACTCCACACAAACGTTTCTAGCCAAAACTTAAACGCATCAACACAAAGTTATAAGCTATAGGTCTATACTCTTGCATAAACTAGAATTTGGACAAGAGGCATCAACATTAACCATACGAATCTAGGATGGCCAACTGTCTACAGAATTATTATAAACAGTAGTACACATAGGATTCCCACTTGGGCGTTATCATTTTCTTCTTTTAAAATCGCCACAGTAAAATCTTAACCAACCATTGCGTTTATCAATCCAACACAGACATAGGGTAAAACCATAGTGTTCCTTAATTTCTAGACACAACACCTGAGTAGTTTCATTATGAAACCCTGACGCATTCATCTACATTCCACATCAAAATCGTGAACACACATAACGAAAATCGAAATAAGAAGTTGAACAACCACGTAAATCGGTCGAGCCACATTTTCATTCTTTAAACCAAATGATTACATTGATAGGAGATAATATAGAAACACTGTAGTCTTTATTCACACCCAAAAATTACGTTCGAACATCATACATTATACATGAAAGAGTCCCCTGTGTAAACCCCAATTTCATGACAGACCACAAGAACCACAACGCAAGCACCAACAATGGTCTCAAAACCAGAATACGATAGTCAATAAGCATAATGCAAGCATTGAAAATGACCTTCTAAACCTCCATAAAAAATACACAGAAGTTCCTCTTCTCTAAGTCTCATATTACAAACCCCATAAAATCAAAACATTCGATGGTCCAGCCAGAGGTGACCCTTCCAGACTTCAAAATAGAACTAGTAAGCCAAAGGGCTCACGAAGCCTCCCATAACCAAAACGAAACACACAGTACCCCACCAGAGATGTAAGAGGGCAGAGCAATTTGGGTGTGTAGCTTGACTTACCATTGCTCAAGTCAACCAAAGTCTTGAACACCCACAGCATCCCATGTAGAGACCCTTCGCTAGCACTACCTGTCATTCCAACATGAAAAACAAGGTTAAAACCCTAAGAGAGTTACCAAAGGGAGAAAGTATTTCATAAACAACGTTGAGAATTCTTCATACGTGAGAAGAGTACGGTACTCTTCACTCCACCACCCGAGCAAACGCCATGTGCACTGACCATGAGGGTAGCTCAGGTCAGGGCACAAAGCTACCTCCCAAACACGCAATACGAGGTTGAGCCAAGGTTACAAATGAAAACGCAAAGCACATGACCAAAGGAAAAACCCTAATTTCAGCGAAACCTCATTACTGGCCTCTCATTCACTTTACGGTAGGGTGTAGTTAAGATGGCACCAAACCCTGCATTAATGAAGTCTCATATATCCATGCAAACTAAAGTGTAGGTCGTGTGAAACAACCACGACTTGCTTGGTGTATAAATGTTATTCCAAAATCTCCATACCTTAGGATTTTACCCTATAAACAATTATTTTAGTGCTATAGTAATTATATTATAGTCCACCCACTTTGGGCACGACTTTCATGATTAACCTTTAATTTGTAAACTTAATGTTTGGTAGAGTATGGATAAATCCTCTAGGGTAGATTTGTCACAAGGTAAACATCTACAAATACAAACATGAAAGTATTACGTTAGCACAAATGTTAAGTAAGTCCAGAACCCCTAAGAGTACCCTTACCTCTCGGCAACCCTATCGAGGTACTTCTTCCTCCTTGATTGTTACCAATGTCCCATAATGGACTCAACCTTTCATCAATAAGGGTTCAATCACCTGAAGGTATCATTTAGACATTTATAAATATAATCGCATGATTTCTTAAAATAGTATGAAATAGTTTCTATTACCGTTACACTAGCATTTCTAAACTGTAATCAAAACATATCATCATTTGATTTCACATCGCTTCTTCACGACTAAAAGTTTAAACACTAGAGAGACCATGTTACTTAAGGTCTTAGACTTTTTATATTTCGAGCAAGTATGTATGCTTTTTACTAGTATTAGAATTAACTTGTGAAATTCTTCTTCTTCTTCTTCTTTAAATAGCAGCTATTGCAGGAAAGGAAAAAATTTAAATTTTTGCTACTTTAGGGACATTACAAATCTCCTTTGAGCAAGCTCAATACAAATAACTTCACGGTGCCTTCATAGGCCTCAACACACACTTATATACTAAGTCTAGGTGCCAATACTATGGGTCAAAACCATGGGCCAATACAAACTATGGATCCACAATAATATGGGAAACTTACAAAGCATATGCGCCAAACAACAATAACACAACTATGGATCAACAAATACTATGGGACGACTTACAAAGCATATGTGTCCAACAACAATATACTAACAAAGTAAATAGAAGGGTTGACATGGGTTCCTAACATACGACTACACGAACTCCAACAACCTCACCATTTGAGGTAAAACATTGCAAACCCTTGTTTGCCCATTAATACAAAAAATATTCAAATTATATTACTGAGTTCCTCATGGTTGTTTACTTTTTATTGTTTTAGTTTAGATTTACTTTTACATTAACACTTGCACATGTCATTTTAATATTTAGTTTTTATTTTCTTAACATATTTTCTATCCATTATTGAACTGCTACTAAGGGTTCCTAAATCCTTAGTAGGTGTTCTTTAGCACGAGCTGGGATGAAAACCCTAGCTACAGTTTTGGTGACTCCTCTAGTTCGATTCCCTTAGAATATTTGGTTATTTTTAGATTGTACTTGTTATTTTATTTTCATTTTACAGCTATGGTCTACCCTTTGGACCCCATATTTGTAGATTTATGCCCTACCTTCACTTTGCTATAATTTTGAGGGCGGTTTTGTAACGAATATAGAGTTCGTGCTATTAACCAGAAATATGGCATATAAAATGTCAAATCAAGCCCCCGGAAATTTCCGATCCAATGGCATTGGTCTCGTCAAAATCGGATTCTCTAGTAAAAGGATATCATCTCTGCAATATTTCTGTCCACGCGGAAAATTCCCCAAAAAGTGCAGATTTGAAACGAAGATATCTTTGCTTCCTGGAATCGGTTTTGACTGATTTTTTTTTTAGATAATGTATTTGTTCGAGAAGAATTCAGATCTGTATTCTGTTTTTAAAAATTATGGATAGAATATTACATAAATTAGTGTAATTTTTGCTGCACCATTTGCACTTTTTTTTCTTGCCCTAACAATGAATTGTTTGCTTGCATCCATCTTGCTAGCTGTAATTTTATGTTATTTACTTGCTGCAGCATTTAAAATATTTTTATTTAGCATTTACATTTCATCAAGTCCATTTATTTTACATAGCATTTAATGCTTTTTATTTCAAAGTTTTTGTGATTGATTATCCCACTTGGCAATCTTGGGTACACGCCACTTGTGCACACACTCGGTCACCATAATCAAAGTGAGCCTTAAAATATACCTAACTAAACCAACTTTAACCCCACTTGGGGAACGAAAAAAGAACTTTGTAGTTAGGTAGGACGTTGGGAATAGGCATCCAAATAACACCCCTTTTTCATTTACATTTGAGACATAGTTGTTGTCCATTAGGGATCCAAAATTCCCTATTAATTGTTGGTACGTTTAACACCGATTTGTCGGAGGGCCTCTCCCTTAGGAGCGAAAGTAGAAAGACTAGTTCCAGAAGTCTGAGTGGAATACTACTCTCTACTATGTATTGAAGGACACCTACTCGTTGTTCTCATCGTACATACCATATTGGGTGTGCAACGGACAAAGAATTGAAGCTACGAGACACCTTTCTCGGCGTACCATGAACGGGGTAGCTTAGTTTGCATTTTTCTAGGGCTCTTTTACCCAGATTTCCTCTCAGTAGAGGGATATCCTTAGCCATTTGGTTCTCCATTTCATATCGCTTGACTGCAGATTTCATCACCCTACTGGGGATATGATTTGTGTGAGCTTTCATATCTGTTAGATAGGTGTTCGATTGATCATATACCCCCATTGGATTAGTGAGTCTACCTTTTTTCTTTTTAGGAGTGCTGCTTGTTGGTATTCTGACCATTTTTATTGCCACTCCACTTGTTGTAGCACAACTATTGCAACAAGTGTTTTGAGCTTGTTGTTGGCCTGAGAGCTGCATTTTTTTTAGAACTCTCCTTTTGCACACACGGTTTCACTTGGAGTTTTGAGCATTTTCTCTCCCACAACCATTTAGCACTTTTTACACCTGTCACCATTGATTCACCAAGACACTCTCGGCTCCTATGGGGCCAGTCCACGCAGTACGGTTCACTTGACACCACACATCATAGACGGACATTTTTGTCACCGGATACATATCCAGATGAAACTTATTTTACTTATGATTCTAAGTTAGAGATACCCAATTACACAGTCCCATATCGCCCCATGGCTGGCACGGCCTCCAACCCCATTTACAGCGGGATTGTTGGTGGTCACGGACCCACCACTAGCCTAAATACCACTTCATCATCCATACCCACCATACCATCTATAGGACCTACACCTAGCATTCCCATTACTACGTCCATACCTATGGTAAGTGTATCTGTTACAACTATAGTCTTGTTGGTGACTAGTAGCACACTTTGGGGAACTATCCCTTCCTACACGATTCCCCCACCTTTGACTGGAGCACCCTTGATCCCCATCATGACTCACGCCATTGCTCCCCCCATTGGGGACACTGGCCCCACCATTGCCGCTATGACTAGCACTCACGCCCCTGCGATCATGTCACATCCTTCTACCAATTTTCCATTCATGGATAGCCTCAACCTCCCTGATCTAGCTAGATTGACCAACGATCCTATCCGACATGAACCCACATGGCCTCCAATTCCTACCAAACTCCCTTCAGACATCGCCAAGTTTGAAGGGAAGACGGGAGAGGACTCCCGAAACCACATCATGTCCTTCCACTTGTGGTGCTCCTCCAACTCCATAATGGATGAATCCATCCACCTCCATTTTTTACAATGAACCCTCACTAGCTCTGCAATTAAGTGGTATATCAAACAACCTCATGGGACACATTCCACCTTTACATCCCTTCCTTCGAATTTCCTGCAGTTCTTTCAGTTACTAGTCCATTATGACGTTGGTGTAGAGATCATATTATCTTACAGACAGAACACCCCTACCCACATCACTGAACATATTCATGAGTGGCTTAAACATCAAATTTTATGCAAGATCAAGTTATATGACTGCATCTTCCTAGATTGGGTTTTGAAATCTCTTATATCGGTTATTACCAAGGATGTGGCATCTGAACGGCCCCAATCTGAAGAAGAAGCCATTCTAAAAGCCCAATAATTTGACCTCATCTATGGTCAGTCAGGCTACCTATATTCCATTTTAACGAATGCTCCCTGCAATGATTCCTCTTGGAAAGATACCCCAAGGGCATCCCATGCTATCAACGACATTATTAGGCATGTTGCATCCCATAGTCAACCTTATACTGCTATGCCTCCTGCTAGTCCTCTGAATTATAATCCTACACCCAATTCCACCATGAGTGACCCTGATATTTCACGTGCCACAGCTAATTCCGAAGCTACACCCTCGTATGTTCCCATGGCCCAAGCCCCTCATGTTCATGGACCTTCATGCCCAACTCATTGCTATGGTCAAACATTGCCAGCATACACTCCTCCCACTGCACCTTCTATCTATTACCATCCATAGGTTGGCCCTGCATCGACATAACCGTAAGCCCCTCCAGCTTACTATCCCCCTGAGGAAGCACCTAGAAAACCTCCAGCCCCTCAAGCTTACTATCCACCGTAGGCAGCACCAACACTTTCTCAACCATAGAATCCTCATACCCCTCAAGGGTAATTTTATGCCCAACAAAACCAACAACAAAATCATATTTCCGAAAGAAACCAGCAAGGCCAACAAAATTGGGGAAGAGGACGTAACCAAGGGAACAACCAACCCCCATATTGTGGCGGCCAACCACCCAATCCCCCAAACAAAAACGATGCCACCCCAGCCAACCAAAACCTTGATCGACCACCTCGTTAAGGGAAGAATCCCAACCTACGTATGAACCACCCATGTTCTATCTACAGAGTATATGGCCATTACATGCACAATTGTCCCCACCTAGAGCGAGGTCGCCAACTTTGGAATGATGGCACCTAATGACATGGACATGTTGAACCGCCAGCACCTCCTAACCCTTCGCAACCTAATGCACAACCCATGGTGCTACATAATCCCTTACCCACACAAGGGGTAGTGAAAACCCAACCGTTGGATCCCCCTCAAGGGGCTACAACACGACAACATCAAATCACTTATGTTGCACTTGGTAATCAACCAATTGACTTAGGTACCCATCACCTTCTCACAATGTCATCGGTTGACGTCAACCTTCAAACACACTAAAATCAGTATGGTTCCACCACAGAAACTATTCGAGCCGATAAGGCTGCTAACACTCTTCCCACTGATCAGTTGTTAGGAATACCCGTAGTACCGTGCGATGGGGCCCCCAAAGCTCCTCACTCCCCTTTGTGTTGCATAAATAACAAACCCAATGCTCGTGGTACCCCCAATTATAATATCTTGGATGACTTAGCCCAATCCCCTTCTGTTATGTCATCCCTTGAAATTTTGAGAATCTATCCTGCACAATGCAAAACATTGTTATCTGCCATAGGTGCAATAGATCCTTCCGAATCACGGATGATGGCATTCGATTTAGACCAATCTAAACCAGCCATGCCTTCCAGATTAGAATTTCAAGTTTCTATGTCAATCCGAAATCTTGTTATCCATCGATGCATCATCGATGAGGGTGCCTCTACATGCGTTATGTCTACATTCATGTGGCAGAAGCTCGGATCCCCTACACTACAACCATCCACGACTGCCTTACGATCTTACGATGGTCATTCAGCTCAACCCAAAGGCCTCCTAGCCAACATCCCAGTCCAACTAGTTGGTAAAACCATCCTTATTGACATAGAAGTTGTCAATTCCCAACTCGACTACAACCTGCTTCTAGGATGGTGTTACATGTACACCATGAAGGCCATTGCTTCATCGGTGTTCAACATTATGATGTTCCCCCATGAGGGATGGGTTGCTAAAGTTGACCAAGTCACATATTACGACCCGAATGCGCTCGCTACACCTGAGAATGTTATCCCCATGGTTGAACAACCCGTTTTTGGTGCACCCGCCTCTTTGGTTTCCATCATCGGCCCTAGACTATATTCAGAGACTCAAATGGTCTCCACTTTTCGTTCATTACCACCTCCTTTGCTGACATTTGAGATTTCCAACCTGTGCACCCTTTTGTCAAACCACTCAGCCCCTAACCCGCAACCACCATTAGTACCCAGACACATTGGAGCCACACCAATCCATACAATCCCATTCTTGTTCCCACCATCTAGAGTGGTAAGTTATCTTGTTATGGCCACGCTGAATCTCCCTGGGTTAACATTAGGAATTCCCATATAGTATCTTCTTGCTCCTAATCCTGCTCCGACACCACAAGTCATCCTTCAACCCGTCCAACCGATTACCACTGCTACTCGTCCACCTCCTGGTATAGCGACCGCATCTACATCCCATAGTGCTCCTCCCCATCCCAAAAATGTTGGGGGCAGAGGCCTGCAAACTTATACCACCCCACATGCGACAAAACCCATGAAACCTCCCCCTTCGTTTCGTCCACCACCTAAGTGCTCCTTATGTGATGATTTGGGCCATGCTACCCATAATTTTTTACAATTTCCAAACCTTCAAGAACACATGAAAAGATTGGACAATGACCCCAATATTCCGGTTATCGATATGGATACCACGCTTGAACCATGCAACAAATCATTGCACACCAACCACTCTTGCGCCATGTGTTGGATCTACGGACACTATTCCTATCATTGTACTGACTTACCTGAGTATCGATTGATTCTCCATAAAATGAATCAATCCTCCTTAGAATCATCCATTACTACCATTGAGGAGATTCACCCACCCGAATCCTCCTCATCGGTAGAGGTTAACGCCATTTACATCCTTTCCACTGGCAACCCCTCTATCCAGTCGACCTCTTCAACTGATCCATCCAAACCGCATGTTCAACCTTTTCAAATCAACTAGGCAATCACATGTCCACAACATGGGAGCAAGCCCCAAAACCTACCTACTCATCCTCATCATAATTCTCATCGGCGATACTGGGCCATATACCCCGCAAGGGAAATCCCCTATCATCATATCATCACTTCATTATGCCACCAGAGCCCATAGCCTCATGGTACACCCCCCCGCTAGTATTTGGTCGATGCCTTCTTGATCCCTCTTTGAGACAACATCCGCACCACATTGACACCTCTGCGTTAGGGGAGAATAATTGATTACCTCGACCCTGGGATAGGGGGAATGCTCAATCATATTGAACCTTCCCCATCAGATCTATCTCATCATTTCAATGATCCCATTTCTCAACCCAACACATATGTGATCCACAATCACAAACCCCTTGCACATAGCATGGGGGCAGGTCATTAAGCCTGCTCACTTTTTCACATGCGTGATCTCAACCATTTTTGAGGTCGTGTGTCACTTGTATATTTGATTTGATTTGATACGCCTAGTATGCTACCTCTGTGGATCATCATTTCTCCAAACCACTGCATCCTTAGCTTGGTGGGCTCACCTTTATTTGTAGCCATTTTTTAACCTAGTTTTTCCTTTGACCATTCCGGAGTCATTTCACCTCTGTTTCTTGCACCGTTTGCACAGACAAATTCAGATTTCTAATCCCGTGATGATGCTTGAGATAATTTCCCTCTCTCACCAAAAAACAAATTCAGGCATTTTTACCATGCCCCTAGCCGCCTTGATTTGCATGCTACATAGGCCGCAATCATTTTTTGCCATTTTTTGCATCGTGGCCTATCCATGAGTCCTCCGCTCCATCCATACTCCATTCCTTGCATTATTTTTCCACCATTCATCAACCCGCAAGGAGGCTCCATTAGTGTTCCCACCTCACCTTCCATCTTGGTTCTCACATTCATCCTTTGATTGAACACTTCCTCCTTGCTTGGCCATTACATGTATTCGGTATAATTTTATCCATTTTTCGGGCCGAGAAACTCCTTTACGAAAAAGGCACTTAGGGATTTTCTATTAATCTCTTTTCTGACTCCTTAAACAATGAAAATATCACCGAGCAATCTTGCTTCCTTTCATGCTCATTAAAGTACCTGAAAGGGCATCTATCTGGTATAAGTTTAACCATTTTTCCGAACCTAGTAGACTAATTACGAAAAAGGAGTACTCTAGGCACATCGGCTAGAAGAGTTCTTCATTGCATACTTTTATGCCTTTTCAGGCCTTGGAGACTAAAACACAAAAAAGAACACCCTTGAAGTCTTCTTATAGCTTTCAGACTCTCTAAAATTGAAAGCCACCACGAGCATTCACTGTCCTGGGCTTGTACAAATCCACACGACGGTACCTTGTCACCATTTCAGAGTCTTCTTATCGCTTCCAGACTCCTTAAAATTGAAAGCAACCACGAGCATGCACTGTCTCAGGCTCGTACAAATCCACACGACAGTACCATTTTGAGCACATTTCTATCCCTTCTTTGAGCTCCTTAAACCATGAAGAAGGACCAAACAGTGCCTCTCAGCGCCACGACAGATCATATCTAGTCCCCACATTATGGAAACACCCCCAATATGGTCCCCTTTGTTCAGAGTATTCTGCGATGTGTCACCATTCGAGTCTCCTAATGTCATTCATCAGTTTTACCCCCTAAGTCACCCCCATTACAGTCACCATCCCTGGTCCATTAAGCTATGATCCCTTTCCCTGAAATCAGTTTCATATGCTTCTAGGTCAACCTTGTCGTCATACTCTGAACAAAGGAAGCTTGAGTCCTCCCACTCTGGGACCCTTGTCCACCCCAGTATGTCAGTCCCACTTTCAATACCATCACCTTTCGGTTGTACACCTCGCGCTTGTTAATTTTTTAGCATTAATTCAATATACTCTAGGATCTTTACTGAGAGATTAACATGTACAGCATATCAAGTATAACAATGCATATCAATCACACCAAGCAATCACATGAGACAAGATACACATAGAGTTTCACTGGGGAAAACCATAAAGGTGAAAAACCCCACAACTTCCTCAGAGATAGAGAGAGCAATGATACAACCAAAGTACAAGAGATATTCTTCTCCTAGATGTTGATCCTCCTCCTCACATGTGTGCCACTTTCTGAGTGATAGAAGAGTGAGTAATGAGATGAATGAAATAGAGATCTCCCGATATCTATTTATACTTGTCCTGTGCTGCCTAATAAACCTATGGGGCCGACTTGTCTAACTTAGCCTAATAACCCCAGGTTACATTATATCGGGCTGACCCCTCTACTAGGTGGTCTAATAACCCATCAGCAAGTTACACCACTTGTGACACTTGTCAATACAAATGATGACACTTCCGTATAGAGGAATAATACATCTCTATAGGAGTACAATAATATATAGATGAAATACATTCCGAAGTTACATATACATCAACACTCCCTTTTAACTAGGAAGGTATTTCTCACGAGGGCTTCACTCAATAAACCACTATCATAGCACATTCGTTCGTGCCATATGAACAATACCTCTAATTTCACTAAATATTGGAAAATACCTTCCAAAATAATTTTTTTAAACCCCCTCCCAATATGCCTTCCCAATTTAAAAAAACACCTTTTTTCACTAGATATTGTATGTATCAATTTTTTCATTAACATTTTTTATACCCCTTTATATTTCTACCCAATATATTGATATGATACCCCTCTTATGACCCCACATGCATTCAACAATGCACCTTGCTTCTTTCGATGTATATTGTGGATGCACATTACTTCACCCACAATGCAATTACTCAACCACATATCATTATGATTTGCAACATCTAATGGTCTAATGAAGAGATAGGAGATCACTTCTTATATGTCACTAGAGCCAATGCACATAGTACGACATTTAGATTGCATGTTACAGTTCCCCAATCACTAACTAAGCCTATTGTGGGATAGGTATCCAAGCCCCTAGGGCCTGTAACAAGCTCTAGGAGGCTGACTAAACCTCCAAAGGCCTGTAATAGGCACGAGTGGTTGCGTATTCAATCCCCCAAGGCCTATTGAGGGCCTATAACAGGCCCTGGAGGCTTAGAGACTCCCAAGGATATTGGTAACAACTGACTAAGTGCTATTGGTAACAATTGGTTGTCAATGACCACTATCTCTCGACTATGATCGACTGGAAACCCACTTCACCACGAAACCCCTCGCCTCAAGTATGCCTCAAGACGCAATTACCCTGCGTATTGGTAAGCCCGAGCCTTGCCTCAGCCCGATTTCTAATCTAGCCATGATCCTGCCATCTCCATTTGGCGGATATTTGTTAGCCCGCCCATATAAAAAAGACCCCAAAGTATTTTTGTATTGTTACATTAAATAAAAAAACCCTTTGCCCCTTAATATATAAGCAATATAATTTTTAGGTTTTCATGAATATTTAATACCACAATATGAATGAACATGGTATTATATTGCCTTCTAGTGAAGCCCCTGTGGTATTTCTCGACACATATCTGCAGGCACAAGTATTCTTCTCTGGATCATCATCAGCAAATCACCGTCCTCGAATAATCGTTATCATCACTGCTACTGCTATCTCAATCAATCTCTGAATCTACTCATCATAGGAAGTTCTACAGAGCTAGTCCTTTTTCATACTGGATGTAGGCCCACTACTTGTAGGTCTTCATCATCTGTGCAAATGGTCTGATAGAGGTGGTCTCTCAAGACTGATTCTCTGTGCTAATGCAATACCTGACAAGAGCATCCCAGGAACATTTATGTGCCTAAGCACAACCGAAAAGATCTCCTAGGACTGATTACATGCATCCCCTTCACAATACCTTTAAAGAGCATCCTAGGAACATTTATGTGCCGTAGCACGATCGACAAGATCTCTAAAGAGCATCCCAGGACTTATTATGAGCACACAGCTCAACCTCTCGGATCTCCAGGACTAATTACATGTGAATAGACAATACCTTTAAAGAGCATCCCAAGAACATTTATGTGATGCAGCATGACCGGCAAGATCTATAAAGAGCATCCCAAGACTTATTACGAGCACACAACTCAACCTCTCGGATCTCCAGGACTGATTACATGTCTCCGTAGCAATACCTCATCCTAGGACTGATTACAATCACACAGCTCAACTTATCGGATCTTGAGGACTGATTACATACTACATAGCAATACGTCATCCCACGACTGATTCCCAGCACACAACTCAACCTATCGGATCTCTCAGGACTGATTACATGCTACTTGCACAACCTGCCATATATCATCTCTGACCTCCAAGTATCAACCTAATACTGATGATCCAACTGATCATCATCACACGAAGCATCATCCTGATGCTCATGATCATACTGATCATCATCACTGCACCGTCCTAATGCATATCATCTAGAGCAACATCCTGAAGCTCATCATCCATGATCATCCTGATCATACATACTATCTACTTGATACATATTTCATACATGATCCACCTAATCATACGATGTATCCACCTGATACATATCATGCATCCATCTAATGCATATCACATACATGATCCACTTGATCATACAATGTATCCTCTTGATACATATCAGGCATCCACCTGATGCATATAGATAGCAGTAACTAGAGCATCGTCCTGATGCTCATCATCCATCGCTTACATCCATAGCCATGGGAAGGATCCTCCTCTCACCATGCTTGGAATGGCTCCAACAAATGTGTCCATCACTTCTTCCTCGAAGTGTCATCAATCTGAAGAACACCAAGCCTCTCTCTGAAGTACTCAAACTTCACTCTGGCTAGTGGTTTCGTTAGCACATCTGCAACCTACTCATCCATTGCAATATACAGGAGCTTCACTGCTCCTCTATGCACCATATCCCTGATATAGTGATATTTGATCTCAATGTGTTTCGACCTGTCGTGAAACAATGGGTTCTCAGATAGCTTCACACAACTCTGGTTGTCACAAAAGATACCAGTAGCCTCCAGTGGGAGATCAAATAACTCAGATAGTAGCTTCCCGATCCATATTGCCTCACAACTAGCCGAACAAGCTACAACATACTCTGCCTCAGATGTACTCAGTGCTACGCAGGACTGCTTCCTGCCAAACCAAGAGATCACACCTGATCCCATACTGAAGCAGCACCCAGATGTGCTCTTCCTATCTATAGCACTGCCTGCCCAATTTGAATCAACATAACCCTATAGATTAAACCTTTGATTCGCATCCTACTTGATCCCATAATCAACCGTACCCTTCAGGTACCTCAGAATATGCTTTACAGCAACCAGGTGAACACTCCTCGGATCTGTTAGGAATTGGCTCAATGTGTTCACCACAAAGAAAATATCCGGTCTCATGTTCGTTAGGTACATCAAGGACCCAATCATCTAACGATACATAGTGACATCAATTGGCTTAGATGAAGCATCACATAGAAGCTTCAGGTTTGATGCCATAGGTGTGGACATGGCATTGCAGTCCATCATCCCAAACCTCTTTAGGATCTCTACTGCATACTTCCCTTGTCCAAGGAAGATCCCATATGCACTCTGCAACACCTCCACGCCTAGAAAATAGTGCATCAACCCCAAGTCCTTCATCTCGAACTCGACAGCAAGCTTCCTCTTGGTATCAGCAATCAAACTATCTTCTCCTATAACAAACAGGTCATCCACATACAGAAGTAGTTTCACCGGATTGCCTTCCTCAACATTGTAGTAAAGGTTGGAATCTGCTTTACTCTTGGTAAAGCCCAAACTAGATAGAAAGATGTCCACCCTACCATACCAAGTCCTAGGAGCTTGCTTCAAGCCATACAAGGCTTTCTTCAACCGACACACGTATGAGTTCCTGTCATGTGTCTCAAAACCAAGTGGCTGCTCCACATATGCTTCCTCTTCGACTACACCATTCAAGAAATTTGTCTTGACATCCATCTGGTGTATCTTCCATTTCATCACTGCAGCCAGGGAAAGTACTAATATGATGGAAGTGTACCTGGCTACAGGAGCAAACGTTTCTTCATAGTCTATTCCCTCTTTCTGGGAGAAGCCACGAGCTACAAATCTTGCTTTGTATTTCTCTATGATGCCATCTGCAGCATGCTTGATCTTGTAGATCAACTTGGAACTCACAACTGACTTCCCTTCAGGTCTTGGGACTACATCCCAAACATCATTCTTCATGATCGATTGATACTCCTCAATCATGGCCTCCTTCCATTCTTTCTTTTCCGTTGCTTCTTCATAACTGGAAGGTTCTTTGTTCATAATGTCATAGAGTAAGGCAACATAACTGGTGTGAGATCTAGTTCTCTTCCTTGCTCTATGTTCTTCTTCTGCAATTCCATACCTTTCTGCATCTTGAATGACCTCTCTAGCCCATGCAGGTTTCCTCTTATGAGAATCATTCTCACGGGGTGGATCTACAGGTTCTTGTGTATTGTCAATTTCTCGATCTATTTCTGGAATTGCTTCAATCATGGTGGTATCTTGAAATCTGGTTTCCTTTGGTTCTTCATGATCATCAACAGGTGCCTTCGTTGACTTGATGAAAGCTGATTCTTCATCAAATGTCACATTCATGCTGACATCAATCTTCTTGAACCCTGGAAAGTATATTCTGTAAGCCTTCAAGCTTTCACTGTACCCCATAAAGATACCCTTCTTTCCTAAAGGATCTAGCTTTGTCCTCTTTTCCTTTGGAACATGTGTATATAATGGAAAACCAAATATCCTGAGATGGCTGACCTCAGGTTTCTTACCAGTGAAGACTTCTTCTAGCGTCTTGTTGTCCAATATCTTCTGAGGTGTTTTGTGTTGCACATATACAACTGTCCTAATTGCTTCTTCCCATAGATGCATAGGCAGATCTTGGTTATGCAGCATTGCCCGAGCTGCCTCCATGATTGTTCTATTCTTTCTTTTTGCAACTCCATTCTGTTGAGGATTGTAGGGAGCAGGAAACTCCCTCTTAATCCCTGAATCACGTCATAGTTTCTTGAAATCACCCGAAGTGAATTCTCTGCCATTGTCAGATCTGAATGTCTTGATCTTCTTGTCAGCTTGATTCTCCATCAAGGCTTTGAATTCCTTGAACTTATCAAATACTTCATATTTGTTCTTCAAGAAGTAAACCCAAGTCTTCCTAGAGAAATCATCAATGAAAGAGACATAGTATACATACCCACTCAGAGAGCTGGATGACATTGGACCACATACATCGGAGTGGATAATTTCCAAGATCCCTTTTGCTTTACTTTCACTACTTGGAAATGCCTTCTTAATGTTCTTTCCTTTTGCACATCCTTTGCAAACTCCTTCATGATTTGACTTGATTTTAGGAAGACCTTCTACATCTTTGCTTGCAATTGGTAGTGCTTTGTAGTGCACATGTGTAATCCTTCGATGCCAAAGTTCACATGGATCCATGGATTCATGTACCATGGCATGTTCAGGTTGTCCCTTCAATTTGTACAATCCTCCCTCTTGCTCTCCAATCACCACTGCATCATCAATAGTTTTACCTTTTTGCCACATTAGTATTTGGCCATATACAAATGCAACCCTCATGCCCTTTGCATCCAATGCAGAGATAGAGAGTAGGTTCTTCTTGGGCCCAGGTACAAATAACACATCTTTCATCTTCAAAGACTTTCCAGAGTCTAGGTTGTAGGATGCTTCCCCACTTCCTTTGATAGGGTATTGATAATCATCCCCAAGTTTCACCTTATGGGGTGATTCATGTTCAGATAAATTTACAAAAGATTCTTTAAACCTAGTCACGTGTTTAGAAGCCCCACTGTCAATTAACCCATCATTACAACCATAAGAAATAGTACCTGTGAGGACTGAGATTAGAACATATTCATCTTCACTAGATGAGTCATCACTTTCTTCTCTAGCTTTCTTCCTGTGAGGTTCATCATCCTCAACAGCATGATCATGATATCTTCTTTTGCTATTCTTCTTCTTCTTGTTGAAGTTGTTGTTATCTTCTTTTCTTTTCTTGGGACATTTTGAGGCGAAGTGTCCTTTCCCATTACAATTGAAGCACCTCATATTTTTCTTTTCTTTGTGGTATGGTTGAGAAGATTTCTTCTTGTGATGGGATGGCTCCCTCTTGAAATTTCCTTTCTTGGTATGTGTTGTGAGAGCTTGATCTTCATTCCCCATCTTTTCTTCTTGTGCCACAAGCCTTGCTTCTTCTTGTGAGCATTCCTCCGACAGTCTGCTAAACGATACCAGCTTCTTTCTTGCACAGATTCCTTGGATAAAGGAATCACATGACCTAGGTAGGCCATTTAGTGTGGTCATGACAACTTCACCATTGTCCACAATTTCATCGACAGCTTCAATTTGTTCCTTGATCTGGGAGACCTTAGAAAAATAAGATTGAATGGTTTCTCCATTCTGAAGCTTTACCCTTTCAATTTGTTCCACAGGGTCATCTTCCCATTTATGTTCTTCCCTTCAAATAGCTTGGTTAGGGAATCAAACATCTCTTTGGGTGTCTTCATAGATGACACATGTGGGATGAGATGGTCCTTCATAGAATCATCACTGATCCTCTTTACCTTGACCAAGTTCTTCTTATGGAGGGCTTTAGCCTCTTCTCCCTCTGGAACAGGGACCTCAGAGCTTATGTAAGAGTCCAACTCATTTTCTTCCAGGATTAACCCAATCCTATACTTCCATGCTCGAAAGTTATTATCCCCTTCAAGCTTATCTTCAAGCTTGGTGTGGTGAGACATCTTTAAAGAGTACTTCAAATGGAAATATAAAAGATATAGGTCTTACTACTTGATTTGCTAAAAACTGGATCTGGTCTCAGATTAGGGTTTGTTAGAGAAACCCTAAAATTCAAAATGTGAATTTCAAAATTTGAAAGGATAGAAAGATGCGCCTTGATGAGCTGATCAGCCTGGTATATTTAGAATTTGAAAACTGCAAAGATTCACCCTTCAGAAATGCTTTTCAATCTCCCAGATTCACTGGGAGGACCCTGAATTAAGGTTTGAGTTTCCGGAAGCTTCACCCAACCAAAAATCTCGATCCAAAGCTCTAAAATTCGATTTTTCCAAGGAACTTCCAGCTATGTCTCCAAATTTTAGAAATTCCTATTTTTGAGGAAACCCTAATTTTTAGGGCCAAAAGTGAAAGTGCTCAGAATTGAATTCTGATTGGAAAGATAGATTCTCCTTGATGAGTAGAGTCAATCTACCTTACTGCTTTTCCAAAATCTGTGGAGAGAAACCCAATAAACAAGAAACCCTAGTTTCTGCCACTGCACAATGTCTTCTTCTCAGGGAAGCTCTGATACCATGTTAACTTTTTAGCATTAATTCAATATACTCTAGGATCTTTACTGAGAGAATAACATGTACAACATATCAAGTATAACAATGCATATCAATCACACCAAGCAATCACATGAGACAAGAGACACACAAAGTTTCACTGGGGAAAACAATAAAGGTGAAAAACCCCACAACTTCCTCAGAGATAGAGAGAGCAATGATACAACCAAAGTACAAGAGATAGTCTTCTCCTAGATGTTGATCCTCCTCCTCACATCTGTGCCACTTTCTGAGTGATAGAAGAGTGAGTAATGAGATGAATGAAATAGAGATATCCCGATCTCTATTTATACTTGTCCTATGCTACCTAATAAACCTATGGGGCCGACTTGTCTAACTCATCCTAATAACCCCAGGTTACATTATATCGGGCCGACCCCTCTACTAGGTGGTCTAATAACCCATCAGCAAGTTACACCACTTGAGACACTTGTCAATACAAATGACGACACTTCCGTATAGAGGAATAATACATCTCTATAGGAGTACAATAATATATAGATGAAATACATTCCAAAGTTACATATACATCAACAACGTTCCTATCAAGGAAACATTATTGCCTTGTAGTTGCAAGTCTCCCTCTGTCGACACCAACACATCTATTCCATTGGATAGACCCAGAGGCCCTTGTTAGACACAATGCTCATTGAGAGCGGGGGGTGAAGCAGTAAGCTTACACTTTCTACAATTTCAATTTTTTCTTCAATCTTGTATCACAGTTTCACAATTACATCAATATCATATTCTTCAGTAAACTAAGCACATGTTATTTATTAACATCAATACATCACACAAAGCACAAGAGACACAAGGTATAATCTTTGTAATCTTTTATATTAGGTTCAACGGCTACAACCATGAATTCAATCAGCACCTATTGATATAGAAGCACCAACTTCCAAACCAAGATATTGCTTGGTCTTTTTCTTAGATCCTACTAAGAAAAATGACTACAAGACCCAATCTGTAATTACATGTGAATTTTGTCACTCATTCAACTACTGCTCGTCATCTTCCTGGTATTCATTGACCAATTCAAACAATCACTGCTGCCACTGTCCAAATCACTGTCACCTAGCTGTCACTGCCTTGTCATACTGAAATCTTTGATTTAGGGTGAAAACATGAAGTTGGGAAACAATTTTGGCTTGTTTTTGACAAACAAAACTACTAAATTTTATGTTTTTCAACTTCAACCTCTTCAAACCCATATCTCCCTTAGGAATTTCAACTTGAAGTAAACACAAAGGTTTTAGAGAATTGAATTAGCTTTCTACTCGTAGTTTTTTAATTTTTTTTTATGGACATATCGTGGGACAAATTTGTTGTCAACAGATGACATATACTTGAAAATTTTAGGTATGGATAATGAGTGACCTGTGTTGATGACGGTTTTTTTATAGATGGTTATTCATTTTAGGGAAAACAATTGTAGGCTCATAATCTACACACACTACACTGGATCCTGGACTATATTTTGAGTTTTTTAAGACTTGGGAACTATTTTTTATTATTTATCGAAACAATGTATGTTCAAAAAATGGTGCATTATCGACACATGTTTTTGTCTTCACATTTTCTTTCAAATGTGACTCTTATTGGAAAAACTAAAAGTACCCTTTTGAAGAGGACGAGCCAATTATGATCTCTGTGAAATTTCAAATTTGTTTGGTGTTGTCTTTGTTAGGATATTGAATTTTCATTTTGGGTGATTTTCAAAGTAATAAAATTCTTAAGGGATAAGGTTTAGAAAAAAAATATTAATAAATAGAAATTCAAGTGGAAATGAAACAATTATTATATCATTGGAAACTAGATTCGGAGATGAATCCATTGCTACCAAGTCCGACAAATAATATTTAGAATTTATAGGGTTTTGGCCTTGCTGAAGTTGCAGGTTCCGGAAAGATGCCATACATTTTCGCAGGTTTGTTGACCATAAACTCTCGAGCAAAAAAATATCTTCCAAACTCTCAACCGAGATTTTAGTTCAAACTCTCATCCAAGAGTTTTTTTAAAAATACAGCGCGACGATTGGTTCAAACTCTCGGCCTAGAGTTTTTTTAAACTCTTGGGCAAGAGTTTGAAATCTCAAAACTCTTGGCCTAGAGTTTTTTAAACTCTCAGCCTAGAGTTTGAGGTTGACTTATTTTCACGTGATCATCCACCTTGGCTCCATTTTTTTCACTTCGTTTGTCATAGAAGTGTTTCCCAGGTTCGCGATTTCACCCTTTATTGTAGCTACTATCATCAATCACTTGTCAATTGAATTCACTATTGTACTTTTCATCAAATCATATTTATGCTTTACTTTGTCACTATTCTTGCCATGTCACTGTCATCACTATCATGTCTGATATCATATCGAGCTGTCACATCATCCACAGTTATGTCCAATATTGTTACTGTTATGCCAAGGCTTGCATTGCTATATTAAGGCTGTCATGTCAAATTATTCCATATACTGCTCATACTCAATTAATACTGTTCAACTTGCTCAGATGTTTTCTTACCCTAAAATAAGAGAGATAAAAACAAAACTTCTTCACTTGTCTTCATACTGTGGATACTTCCAGCTACTGCCTTTGATGCCCGAAATCAGAGAGAGGAGGAAAATAAAAGCTTCATAAGTCTGTGGCTTAGTTCACACCCAAAAATCAAAGAAGAAAAAACTTAGTGCTGCTCTTTTGTATTACTGCTGCAACTTGTGTCACTATACACCTGAAATTTCAGAGCTCTACTTCACCCACAAATTTCTCTCTAGCATGAATTTTCAGAGCTAAAACTATTCACACTTCACTCCAGATGCCTCAGAAAATGAATTTCAGAATTATGAAACTTCCACACAAAAAGTTGCCAGCTGATTTGCTGCTGTAGATCCCCTATTGCAGCGGTCTCAGACATTGTACCCGAATTTCAGAGCTAAACTAAAACCTTTTTAGCTACTTCACATAAATGAAAACGTTGACCACCTATTTATACTTATTTTCCATAAATTAATTTATTGGGCCGACCTACTTTGTGACTCCAACGTGGCACCTTTTATAATAAAATATTTTTACTGAGCCGACCTATTTTTAGGGCTTTTTAATAATAAAATTTAATATCATTTTCAACCCAATTTTGACTAGGTTGACTTCCCTAGAAAAATTTACTTCCACCTTGGTATATTAATATTTCTTCAATCATTTTATGCTATGTTGGGCATTTCTTCATCAATTGTATACACCATGTGATCATTGAGTGCTTGTGGGGGTTTCTTCTTATTCAAAAATAGTAAATAACCCAAGGATTTTATGCTATCATAAAGTCAAAGGGTTCCATCAACATTTCAAGGGCTTT
Source organism: Larix kaempferi (assembly GCA_027924585.1). NCBI lineage: Eukaryota > Viridiplantae > Streptophyta > Pinopsida > Pinales > Pinaceae > Larix > Larix kaempferi. Next base: position 56,560,000 of record BSBM01000510.1, read on the forward strand.
ATTATGAAAGAAATGTAAAATGACTCAACCTCAAGGGTGCAAGCATAATGGGTTAATGATAGCACAATACAATCAACTTTCTAAATCCATCTTCAACGAGCTCCACACACAAGACTTTCAAGGTCTCTTTCAAGGTGCCATTTAATAATTGGCCAATATGCCTTCTTATGGGGTACAAGCCTATGTCAATTCAACGCATCAAGGCATGTCCATGACTCTACCTTCATCAATATCTGAATAGCCACAAGATGGACCATGTGTCAATTTCAACAACAAGTGTGTCCAAGTGCTACCATACCACCATGAATGTGCATGTAAAAACCTTTTTAGGCATTATCACCATGTCCAAGGGTTCCATGGTCTTATCAACCCACAAATGACCACAGAATGGGTCATTTGGTTCTTCTTGCCAAACTATCATGTCCTTCTTGCCATGTCCTCATCCTTTGTCATTAATGGGTGTCATCAACGACAACCTATGCTCAACAGCCTCTTGTACCTTGGACTCATCTCCATCAGTGGTGAGTGCCTATAGACCATATGAGAGGAGTCCTTAGTGCCTCTTGGGATGGTTGTCTCTCACGTGCTCGATTCCAACTCCATCATTGCACCGTTGAGATTCATACAGGGTATTGGTCCCTTCAATGATTGGTTGAAGACCCCGGATGTCCCCTGACTCTAGCACATTGGTGAGTCAATTTCGAACGCCCCTATTGTATGTTCCCGCGAATATCTAGGCTACATTGGAGATAGTGTTTGGTATCCATCCAGTCATATGCTTCCCAAAGTATCAAGTTCAGATGCAGTCCAGTGTACCTTTAAGATTCTAACTCTCAGTCATTGAGTCCATATATTTGTTGGTTACCTTCAAATTCAACAAAGCATTAGTTTTTATGGTAACACATTCAGTATGACTGCCATTGTTTCCATGTATTAGTCGTCCAGATCAGTCATGCTTGGACCATAAGTATGTCCCAGATTTGTGTCCCCTCTGGACCATTATGATGTACACAGCAGTTCTATATGTATTGTCCAGGTCCCCTTTTTTGGGCCTCATTATTATTTGTATATCTTGATACGAGCATGGGTATGCCCGCCTCGTCCATATATTGAGATTTTTACGCATTCATTGTTGAGGCCATGTACTTTTAGTTTTTGTAGTTTGTATGGAGCCTGTGTTCCGGTCTCCAACCAGTTTCTTCTCTCTTCCGTCACAATGCTCATACCCCTGTAAAATGATAGAACCTATGATGTCTATCGGCCATACGATGAGCTCCTACCCTCACACATCAAGGGGCAATCTGTTAACACCCAAAAGTTGTTTACTAGCTCATCTCCCTCGTCACATAACCCATTTGTCCACTTTTCCTACAATTTTGACCTCGAAAACCCTAAAAAACCCTCAAATGGTTACCAAAAAGTCAAAAAATTATTATTTCCCTCCTCAATCAATGAAATTCCTTCAAAAAATGTCAAAACCCACAAAAAAGGGTCCAAAATCCCCAAAAATAAAATAAAAAGGGGGAAAAGTCAAAAATAAATTCAAAAAGAGGGAAAAACACCAAATACCATTAGACAATACTATTGGTTTCCCAAAACCATGGAAAAATTCCAAATACCATTTGTCAATACTATTAGTTTCCCAAAACCATGGGTCAACACTCCATTACCCAAAATCACTATAAAAAGGTGACGGAGGCCCCCCATTTTACATCCATCAATCACTCTCCATACCCTCACCTTGAGCTTTTGTTCTACCTCTACAGTTGAGTCTTGGCCACCTCTTGGACATTTGGAGAGAGAAAGGAACTCTGGAGAACTGGCGCACTACTCTCGTATGGCTGCAAGAACTCCAACAACCTCACCATTTGAGGTAAAACATTGCAAACCCTTGTTTTCCCATTAATACAAAAATTATTTAGATTATATTACTGAGTTCCTCATGGTTGTTTACTTTTTACTGTTTTAGTTTAGATTTACTTTTACATTAACACTTGCGCATGTCATTTTAATGTTTAGTTTTTATTTTCTTAACATATTTTCTATCCATAGGGATGGACACTAATAACAATGCTGAATCTCTGGCCCTCTGGCAAGGGCTAAAGCAAGCCTTGGAAAACAATATCTCCGAGATCACAGTCTTCGGAGACTCATGGATCATTATTCAAGCCATGATTTTGAACAAGCCTCCTCCAAAGCTCAATCTCTCTAGGGTCCTGCGAAGAATCTTTATGATTGCGTCCAAGTTCAATAAAATCAAATTTTATCATGTACTCCATGATCAAAACGGACAAGTTGACACTGAGGCGAACAGGGCCGTGCTCCTGGGCAGGAGTATTTTATCAGTAAATGACAGAGAATCAATTTGCCATCTCCCCTAAGACAAAAAAGATCCTGACAACGAATATTTGCTGGATAGCCGTGTTATTCGTGGATCAGTTTAGCTCTATGGTCAAGATTGCCATCGAGCAGGATCTCAATAACAGTCTGTATCCTCCGGACGTTGTCACTTTATCCCGTGACTCCTCAGGTCGCCACTCCTCCTACTTAATCAGATCGACTGGAAACCAATCACTCCACTGCGCTAATGCTAGAATAAGCAGCAAGAAGACCAGGATACGACTGAGCAGATCAAAATGGCATCGGTGGGATCAACTTCTGGAGGCAAATCGTTGGAAGAAAGGCTGGATGAACTGCAACAATCAATCGACCTCCTCAAAGCAAAATCAGAGGAGCATGAAGGGCGCCAACAATCCAACCATGCAGAAGAACTGCAAAAATGGAGAAGGTTCAACAATGATCTGCAGAACATTAAAGAGGAACTTAAAGACTCTAAGGGAGAAGTTAAATACTTTGAAGAAGTGGTCTACACCCACTTCAACGACCTGGCCAACACCTCAGGAAACTATGGGAGTCGAATTATTGCACTGGAAGCTGCTGTCAAAAAGATTCTGGAGAAGCTCAACATCGCTTAATCTCTACTCAGACCTATCCCATGCTCTCTTTGTTAATCCCAGTATTTACTTCTGTATCACAAGCTTGAACGCTGTAATTTTGCTCCATAATCCTGGAGTCTCTGGGAATCTCAAGCCCAAGAATTTTGTAACTCCAGATAGCGATAGTTATGTAAACAAGCACCCGGTGGCTGTTTCACTGGCTATCAATTAAATCTTCCCTATGTTTCAGTCTAAAAAAAAACATATTTTCTATCCATTATTGAACTACTACTAAGGGTTCCTGAATCCTTAGTAGTTTCTCTTTAGCATGAGTTCGGGTGAAAACCCTAGCTATAAGGAGCAGTCCTTGGATCCAAGGAATTCAATTCTGCATCGAGCGAGTACCCACATGACATATATTTGATGGACCCCGCTCCCCCCAAACACAAGAAATTCATGAAAAACATGATGATGGCATCATCATCATCTTTCTTTTAAGAATTTTTTGACCATTAAATTGCTACTAGCGATCGCCAACTCAAAAGTTGTCATTTATATGCATATTTTGGTCATTTTTTTGGTCACTTATCTCTCATGTTGTATTGGTGGTTGTTTATATCCAAATTTTGGTTATTAATTGTCTGTGATAAATGACCACTAATTTGCCACCAGTGGTCGCTATTTGGTCTTTTATATGCAAATTTTGGTCATTTTGGTCATTTGTAGTCATTTTATATATATAGGACATGGAGGAATCAAACCACCAACCTCCTTCCTGTAAGACAGGTGTTCTTTTATTGAGCTATCACTCTTAAATAGAATATATTATATAATTTTACATTGGTGTTCTAATAATTTTTAACTTCTAAGTTTCTTGGGAAAACACTACCTCTGCTAGCACAATAAAGTCAAATAAGTTTTCCTGTAGTAAAGAGTAAACAATCATACAACTAGTTATTAGTAGTAGTTGGATTAATTGTGCCTATTGCAATACATGGGCCCAAAATACTACTTGATACAAATAGAAAATACCTTGTCACAAATTCCATTGATCTTTCCCAAATTCTAATGCAAGAAACAAATTTTGTACTTCACAAAAAGGAAAGAACTTCTTTGAGGTCATATTTCTATGCTGCATTAGATAACCAATGTCAAGTGTTCCCATAGATATAGTTGCAGCCTAAAATGCACAGACCTAATCAAAATATTGATTAATAAAATCCAAATCACAAAAAACCCATTTACCTAATGACATCCAATGCTCACATAATCACCATCAGACAGAACTGAATCCAATAAATCAAGACTAAAAACAATTATGTTTGAAGGGAGGGGGATAAATGCTGCCCCATTTACATCTTCTCGACAACCATTGCAATGGAACAATTAGAATATTAAGAAATGGTCAACTAATCCTACAACTAACATGTTTCCTCCCCGAGAAACTATTGGCAGTGCATGTGTAAGGTACTTGTGGGTAGAAAATTCTAGTTCCTCTTTGATGTGAATATATGTGATGTTTCCCCCACAAATTGCAGTGGATCATTTGACCTCAGTGATTATTAAGAATTAATCAAAAAAAGGATCGACATACTTTTGCATCATTATAAATCGAATAACTAATAACATGTTTCTCTTGGGAATATCAATCTACAAACAAACACCTATATCTCTCTTCATTTTCTAGCTCCCATTTTACATGAATCTTTATTGAATCTATAAAAAAATCCACCAAAAGAAGCAAAAATTAGGGAAATCTTTTTTGAAAGTAAAAAAACTCTAAATAAGAATTTAGTTGTTTCAAAGGTCTTTCGGCCTTGTACTTACTAAATGTTATCACCTTTTGATACTGGAATTGAAGTTTGTGTCACTTGGGATTAATGTTTAGAAGATAGGAATGGTGCTTTCCTCAGATTCCTACAAATATATATCGAGTAACCAATGACCTATTTATTTTGAGAATATTAATTTACAGACAAAACACCTTCATCTTTCTTCATTTTCCCCGCTCCCATTTTTAACTGAATCTTTATTGAATATGTAGAAGAAAATCCAACAAAATGAAGCAAAAATTAGGGTAATCTTGTCTGAAAGTTAAAAAAACTCTAAATAAAAAGAATTGTAGTGGTTTCAAAGGTCTTTCGGCCTTGTACTTACTATATGGTATCACCTTTTGATATTGGAATTGAAGTTTGTGTCACTTGGGATTAATGTTTAGAGGATAGGTTGCCAAATAACTCATATTTTGGAGAGATTAGAGATCATATATATGTTCTATAAGCTGCAAATTCATCCTGGTTTTGGTTTGCATGACACATAGGCTTTCAAGACAGTGGATTCCGCTATCATTTACAGAGAAGATATTTGTTAGAGACCTAGAAACAACTTCTATTTTTCTCTAGATGTATTCTTGTATTCAAATGAAAATGTCTCCAGAATATTGGTGACAATGTTCAATATGCCTCAAAAATAACTGATTAAATCTTATTGTAGAGTGTAACAGAAAAGTGATTATCGATGTGAATCTCAGCAAATGGTGGAATATCATGAGAGAATTGTCAACTCCTCATATTTACACAAACTGATACATCGGTAATTCTTTATTATGTTAAAATTGTTAAAATATAATTTCTCTTTCATCCCTCGTGTCATGTTACATTTAATGCTTAGATTAGCTAGATGTAAACACTAGTTGCCAGATGTAGTTTCGTTTTAAATGTTTTTTTTGACGGATGTGCCTTCTCGATGGCACCATGGAACCATATTCCTTTTTGTATAATGAATCTGATATATAGTTTTTGATAATACGAGAAGAGCTATGAGGCTCCGGTTGTTTTCCAGCCTAAATCTGTGGAGCTTATGTTTCCTCTGTTTTTCCCCCTACATCTATGCTCTGTTCTTTTTTCAAATCCTGTGCTGTTATGAATGTTTCACAGCTGAACTCTGTTCTCAAATTCTCTCATGGTATCAGAGCATTACCTGGACCGTCAATCCTCTCGCTCGGCTAGCTCTCCATTTACCTGCCGCTTGCCTTAGCCCAAGGCAGAATCCTGACAGAATCCCAGCTGCTTTTGCTGACGAATATTGTGTGCGAATGAAGCCGTTCAGGAGAAAGTGTTGATGCCGCTCAGGAAAAATACAGAAGGACCGAGGATTTTTTTTGTGACGGCCAGTTTGAAAAAGGTATTTTTCATTTGGGTATTTTTCATTTGGGGATTCATTTATATCTCAAACAGCCACGAATTGAAGCTGAAAATCCAGGCGTAGGCCCTAAAGGAGCAAGCCCTAAAGAAGTAGGTCCAGTACGATTTGTTTTAGTTTTCTTTCTGCCCAGATTTCGCCTTAGCTCCACGCCTCTCTGCTAAAAACGCCTCAGCTAACAAAAACACCTCAAGATTTTATTTTCTCTGCTAACATAAATGCCTCAAACTGAACGCTCTGCTTCTCTCAGCATTTTGTACCTGCGTGTGCCCTTTTCTACGCCTTTGTATCTGCGTTAGCCCTTTTATACATGTGATATAGTCTACGCTATCCACTCTGCTTCTCTGGCACCTTTGCTACGCCGTTTTTCAAAGCTCCAAATTGCATTTGCAACGCCCAAATCTTGCCCAGCCCTGTTTAAGAGCTCAATACCACGTTTTTTTGAATGATTAAGCACTCAATACCACGTTTTTGAATGATTAAAAGAACAGCTCTTTATAATCCTTGACTGTCACGCATTTGTTGTGAGGTCTGCAAGTTTAAAAAAGGGGGAAAGCACCATCTGCCAGGGGGAGAGTGTCATTTAATTAACAGCACAGACCTGGAAGTGTGAAGTGACATTTTGGGAATATCTCAGCTCTGTAAGTGTAAAAAAGGGAACAACTTTTCACGTTTTAGAAAAGAAAGGGGGAGCTTCTTGCACAGAGATAAAAATGGCATTCAGCGGCAATGTAAACCTGTCTCAGAGCCCAGTTCTGTCAGACTCAAATTATGAAATGTGGGCTTTCTAATATGCGAAGTTTTTTGAAAGCACAAGAATGTTGGGAATTTGTCTTAAATGCGTTTGAAGAACCTGATCCCGCAGATTACCAGGCAATGTCCAATAATCAGAAGAATGCAGTGATAGATAGCAGGAAGAAGGATGCAAGAGCTTTATGGTTTTTACACAATGGTGTAGAAGACTCAATTCTACCCAAAATTGTCACAGCTGAGAATGCAAAACAGGCCTGGGAAATACTAGAGAATGCCTATCAAGGCACAACTAAAGTTAGAAATGTCAAATTGCAGAATCTTAGACGAAATTTTGAAACTTTGCAAATGAAAGATACAGAAACTGTGGACAGCTTCATGACTCGAATTATGAATGTTACCAATCAATTGAGAGCACGCGATGAAGATATCTCACCTCAAAAAATAGTTGAGAAGGTGCTCAGAAGTCTGCCAGCGAAATTGGACATGGTAGTTACAGCCATTGAGGAGTATAAAGACCTGTCATAGCTTTCTGTTGAAGAGCTCACTGGTTCATTAGTAACTCATGAGTCCAGAATTAATAGAAATTTAGAATCAACTGAAAATGCTTTTCAGTCACAGACCTCTTACAACAGAGGAAGAGGACATGGAAATCGAAGCAGAGGAAGAAGAGGCAGAGGACGCTCTCAATCTGGACATTTCCAATCTGGTAATACACAAACACATTCTGAACAGACAGAGCATGTACAAAACCGTTCTCAGAACTTCAGAGGAAGAGGTAGATACCATAATCAGCCACGCTGGACTGATAAGTCAAACAAACAGTGTTTTTACTGTAAGAAATTTGGGCATTTTGAGAGTGAATGTCGAAAGAAACAGTCAGATCTGCATAAGAACAGAGAAAATGTTACAAATGATGATGAAGGAACATCCCAATCCATGTTCATTTCGTGTCATGTCGGCGAAGAATATAATAGCAAAGATGTCTGGTTGCTGGACAATGGCTGCAGCAATCATATGACTGGAAATCATGCCCTGTTTTCCAGCCTGGACGATTCTATTCAATCTGAAATCAAACTTGGAGATGACTACAAAGTGAACGCTTCAGGAAAAGGTACCATCTCTGTCTTGACCAAGCAGAATGAAAAGAAAGATATTTCAAATGTTTACTTCATTCAAAATTTGAAACATAATCTGTTAAGCGTTGGTCAGTTGAGTCAAAATGGTTATAGAGTCATCTTTGAAGGGTCATTGTGTACAATTTTAGATAAACCTCCCAGTCAAAGAGTCATAGCCAAAGTTGAAATGACCAAAAACAGAATGTATCCATTAGTCATGAAAAATGCAAGTCTGTCTCAGTCTTATGCTCAAACTGTTATTAGTTCAGATAACACTTGGTTGTGGCATTATAGATATGGCCATTTGTCATTCAAAGGCCTGAATGAGTTACAAAGACATTCCATGGTTAAAGGTCTTCCTGTCATAGATGTATATCATAATCCTTGTGAGAGTTGTATTCTGTCAAGACATAAAAGAGATAAATTTCTTACTGTTGCCACATACCGAGCCAAAGCCCCACTTGAGTTAGTTCATACCGACCTGTGTGGTCCAATGCAAACTGAGTCCATAGGTGGAAGTTCATATTTTTTAACATTCATTGATGATTATAGTAGGATGACCTGGATATACTTTTTAAGAAACAAATCTAAAACTTTTGCAAAGTTCAGAGATTTTAAGGCTGCCACAGAAAAACAGAGTGGCAGATTTATTAAAGTAGTGAGATCAGATGGAGGTGGAGAATATGATTCTAAACCATTTGCTGCATACTGTAAAGAACATGGCATTCACAGACAGTTTACAACAAGGTACACTCCACAACAGAATGGAGTTGCAGAGAGAAGAAATCAGACCATTATGAACATGGCCAGGAGTATGTTGAAAGAAAAAAATATGCCAAATGAATACTGGGCACAAGCTGTTTCATGTTCCGTTTATGTGATGAACAGATCTCCAACCAGGAGTGTGAAAGACAAGGTTCCATTTGAAGCATGGACTGGACAGAAGGCAGATGTATCTCATTTAAGGGTCTTCGGTTTTGTTGCTTATTCCCACATACCAGAAGATATAAGGATGAAAACTGGATGACAGAAGTGAACGGTGCATCTTTGTGGGATACAGTGATCATTCCAAGGCTTATAAGCTGTACAATCCTGTCACTAAAAAGACAATAGTGACTAGAGATGTCAAGTTTCTTGAAGATCAAGCCTGGAATGACAATGTTGGAGAAAAGACTAGCTCTCAGCTTTCTCCACATGTAACTGAATTTGATGAAAGTCTGAAATGGCACGAGAATGAACAAAGAATTCCTCATATGCAGACTCCACAAACATCACCAAGACAAGAAGGACAAGCTCATAGTCCATCTTCTAGTAGTGAATCAAATCCCACAATTGCTTCACTTAGAAAACAGAAGCCGAAAAGACTAAGTGATATCTATGATCAGTTTGAAACCTTAGATGAGCAAGCACACTTTGCCTTCTTATCTTTTCAGCCAACTTACTTTGAAGAAGCAGTTAAGGAAAAAGTATGGGTTGATTCCATGAATGAGGAAATTGAAACCATTGAAAAGAATGACACCTGGGATCTTGTATAGTTGCCAGCAGAGAAGAAAAGTATTGGAGTGAAATGGGTGTATAAAACTAAATATAATGAGCAAGGTCAAGTTGCAAAACATAAGGCAAGGTTAGTTGCAAAAGGATTTGCACAGCAGCCTGGTATAGACTATGGAGAAACGTTTGCCCCTGTAGCTAGACTAGACACAGTCAGAACAGTCTTAGCTATTGCAGCTCAACACAAATGGCCAGTTTACCAGTTAGATGTGAAATCAGCCTTTTTAAATGGCATTCTCAAAGAAGAAGTTTATGTTGATCAGCCTCCGGGATTCGAAGTAAAAGGAGAAGAACATAAAGTCTATAAGTTGAAGAAGGCTCTATATGGCCTGAAGCAAGCGCCACGAGCCTGGTACAGCCGAATTGATACTTACATGCTCAATCATGGATACAGAAGAAGTAACCATGAACCCACTTTGTATATAAAATCTGATCAGCAAGGTAAATTGTTAATTATATGTCTTTATGTGGATGATATCATTTACACTGGAAATTTGCAGCCTTCAGATTTCAAAACAGCCATGATGCAAGAATTCGAAATGACTAATCTTGGCCTAATGAAGTATTTTCTGGGCATTGAAGTTCAGCAAACAGAAACAGGGATCTTCATATGTCAAAAGAAGTATATCAAGGATGTTCTAGCAAGATTCAGAATGACAAATTGTAAAACAGTGAGTACTCCAATTGCTACAGGAACGAAATTGAGCAAGGATGATAACAGTTCAGCAGTGAATTCCACGTTGTACAAACAACTTGTTGGTAGCTTGATGTATCTAACAGCAACTAGGCCAGAAATCATGTATGCAGTTAGTCTCATTTCCAGATTCATGGAGAATCCAAAGGAATCACACTGGAAAGCGGGAAAAAGGATCTTAAGATATGTTGCAGGAACAACAGAGTATGGAATTCTTTATGGAATATCTGAAGCAGATCAGCTAGTTGGATACACAGACAGTGACTTTGCTGGCAGTTTAGATGACAGAAAAAGTACCTCCGGCTATGTCTTTCATCTTGGAACAGGTGCTATCTCTTGGGCATCAAAGAAGCAGCCCATAGTCACAATATCTTCAGCTGAAGCAGAGTACGTTGCAGCGACTTCAGCAGCTTGTCAAGCTGTTTGGCTATGTCGATTGGTTAATGATCTTGAACATCCTCAGCTGAAACCAACTGTTATTTTCTGTCATAACAGTTCAGCCATTTCTTTATCTAAAAATCATGTATTCCATCGAAAAAGCAAGCACATTGACACTCGCTTTCATTTCATCAGAGAGCTTGTCAATAACGAAGAAATCAATCTTCATTTCTGTGGTTCAAGAGATCAGCTTGCTGATATTTTCACTAAACCTTTGAGTCGAGATAATTTTGAGTTTCAAAGGCAGCTTCTAGGTATAGTCAGTTCTGATAAATGTAATTAGGTACAATCGAAATTAAGGGGGAGTGTTAAAATATAATTTCTCTTTCATCCCTCGTGTCATGTTACATTTAATGCTTAGATTAGCCAGATGTAAACACTAGTTGTCAAATGTAGTTTCGTTTTAAATGTTTTTTTTGGCGGATGTGCCTTCTCGATGGCACCTTGGAACCATATTCCTTTTTGTATAATGAATCTGATATACAATTTTCGATAATACGAGAAGAGCTGTGAGGCTCCGATTGTTTTCCAACCTAAATCTGTGGAGCTTATGTTTCCTCTGTTTTCCCCTGCATCTGTGCTCTGTTCTTTTTTCAAATCCTGTGCTGTTATGAATGTTTCCCAGCTGAACTCTGTTCTCAAATTCTCTCAAAAATTACAATAATGGCAAGAATGTTGAGCATACACATAACCTACAATAAATCTGTGTCGGGATGTAAAAATCAAGGCACTTGGCCATTCAATCGAAACCAAGCGAATTCCAAGTAAAGTAATTGTCAAACCATTAACAAAATATTTTCCAATAAATCTGTGTTGGGATGTAAAAATCAAGGTACTTGGCCATTCAATCGAAACCGAGTGAATTCCAAGCAAAGTAATTGTCAAACCATTAACAAAATATTTTCATAACTAGCTGGTTTACAACAGAGATTGGGTTGTTAAAATGAATAAACATGGAACAATCGCTTTACCTCAATCATACGATCAAGCAATCACCCGTCATGACCTCCATCCTCCGCTATAAAGAACAGGGCTCTATCGTTATCATTTCAACCATCGTATACACTGAAAAATATGCCACTAATCACACTGCTACTAGTTGGGTGAGGAACCATTAAGCCCATGAATAACCAACGTATCTCCAAGGAATAAATAAATTTGCAAAAAGATGCCAACATAAGTTTAAACCACCTTGGGTTTGTTTGAAAAGGTAGGTCAAAAGAAAATGATGTGAAGAAGCAAGGCTCATGGAGCTTCAGTTTTATACCCGAAACATTACAAAACTTTTTGGTTTTACAAAACGCATGCCTTTAACTTGTATAATATATAAAGAAAAGGAAATCATGTAGGCTTGGGCCTCACGAATTCCCCACTTTTTTTTACTTATAAGCTATAAAAGAAGTTGATGCAGGAGCATTAACTTATATATCGGCACTCGATGCAACTATTGCACTGTGGATTCCTGCAGCGTTTAATGTATTGGTAATGACCATATGCAATTGCAACGTTATACAGAGTTTGAAATTTCAATGTTTTTATGTATAATGATAGGCTTGCTATTAATTTCGTACTGAATAGGGAAATATTTCAGGTATTGTCTGCTGCCACTCCTTGCATATTGTACCAATGGCAACATGGAGAGGTAAATTAATAGTTAATATGAGTTGTACTGTATTTACAGTCATTTGATATGGTATGCCATTGGATTCATTTTGTTTGTGATTGAAATAGCCAGTAAGAAATGGAGGAAACAACAATAATGGCACTCCAAAGTAGTAGCAGCCACCCTCAGGGACTCAATCGCCCTCTAGTGACGCTGAGACTCTTCATCCTTCTAGTGGGTAGGAATGAACGAGCGAGATTCATGTTAATCTATGTTCATGTAGTTTGCAAATTGCTGGAAGATAAACGTAGTTATAATTATATGTGCTATATTGTTTTTGGAGGTCAGATTTGTTGGAATAATGTAGAAATGATAAGCAGATTGGCAGGGATTGAGTTGATGTGTACTTTCTATACTTAGCATGGTTTGGTTTGAGATCCACCTTTCTTGGATCTATGATCTGGTTTGTTATGATGTGTGACATCTATATATTGTAATTACTTCTCTATCAGTAATCGAATTGGTTTGGCCATTCCTTGTGTATGAGAGCGAGCCTTTGTGCTCTGCTCCACATTGCATCTCTGTATGTGTTATTTTGGTATCAGAGCTTGTGTGCTGATTTATGAGAGGCTGAGAGACAGAGCATGTTGTATTGAGCACGTGAGTGCCATTGTGAAGAGGCCATTGTGAAGAGGCCGTGAATGCCCTTGTTTCCATTGTGAGGAGGCCGTGAGTGCCATTGTGAAGGAGCCGCGTTCAAAGTGCCGTGCAGCTGCTGTGAATAGAGGAGAGAGACACCATCTCTCTACAGAGGAAAAGTCATGCTGAAGTCAGTCATGCGTTGAGAAGAGAGGGCCAGAGACCGTTGAGGAGGAGTCGCCCAGCATTGAAGAAAGACATTCCACGATCACTGGTGTTTAAATATAGGCAAGCCGTGTGAAAATGTGAAAGCGGCGCTCAGAAAGTTCCACGATCTCTGCGTTGAAGAGACCTCTGGATAGATAGATGAACCACCAGAGATCTCTGCGTTGAGAAGAGAGGGCCAGAGATCACTGAGGAGTCGCCCAACTGCCAATTGGTGCCAAATTAAAGGCTCGTGTGTTCAAAGGTTTTTAAACGCATTTGTGAGACTTAGATCGCCCAGCTGCTATGTAAAGAGAGACTTAGCTCGCCCACGCGTGAGATCAGCCTGTGGAATGCAGAAAGATATTGGCAAAGGTGATTTTTTTTTTTTAAACGCATTTGTGTTTTCCGGGAACTCAGACTACCGCGTGAATCTCCATTGATAGGGCGCGGTACTGCATCACTACCGCATATTCATCCTTTGATCGGGAGCGGTACTTCATCACTACCGCGGATTCATCTTCTGCTAGGGCGCGGTACATTAAGGACTTACGTGGTATTTTTTCCAGCCTCTGTCGCACCGGTGCTGTATTCCCGAGGGCGGTACTGCATTCTTTGGCTACAAATCAGTGGTGTAAAGGTATCTACTACATTTTTTTATTCTGAGTTTAACTGCAATGGCTGCCGCCTCCCAATAGTCGTTGGCTGATACATATATCAATGAAGCCTCCAAATTGAATGGAGAAAATTATGTCAACTGGAAATTTAAGCTGCAAACTATTCTTGAATTATTCGGTGGCTGGACGATTGTGAATGGCACTGAGTTGAAGCCCGCAGATCCCGCACTTGTTCCAGAATGGAACAAAAGGGAAGCCAAAGCCAAGGTGACCCTGCGAATGTCTGTGCAAGACAAGATTATCCCTCACATCAGAAATTGTGACACGTCTAAAAAGACATGGGATACGCTTAAGAGATTATATGAAACAACTGATGCAAATCGCATATTGTTTCTGAAGACCAAACTGTTGTCAATCAAGATGGAAGCAAAGGAAGGGGTAAGTAAATTTATTTCTCGTATCAAAGACCTGAGTGATAGCTTGGAAGCTATGGGTGAAACAGTAGATAATACTGATCAAGTAACTATCGCACCGAAAGGTTTGCATCCCGATTACAAAGTGTTTATTTCAGCACTTGCAGCAAGAGAAAAACCCCCAAATTTTGAAGAACTCACAGGTATTTTGCTTCAAGAAGAAGAAAGGATGAAAACTTATGATCTCGAAGCTCGAGGTTCTGACCTCACACTGATGGCAAGAGGTTGACATATGCACAGAGGCAAACCATGGGGCAGGCCATGGAATGGAGACAGAGGCAGTTCATGGAACCAAGATAGAGGCAAACAGTGGCATGGAGACAGAGGCAGATCGTGGAATGAAGATAGAGGCAAATTTCACTCAAAACATAAAGGTATGGTTCAGACTGATCATTCTAGAAATAATGTAGATGGTCATCATTGGGACAAACCAGGACACCTCAATAGAAATCATTATCAGAAGAAATATTATAGAGGTGGAAGCTACAATGGAAATCACAATGCAAATCATAATGGGAATTTTGCAAACACAGACACTCCTGAAAATGAATTAGAAATATGAGATTATTTATTTATGAGGATGCTCTGTCTGTTGAGACAGATGATAAGAATGCATGGTTTATAGATTCAGGTGCATCTGCACATATGTCTTGTAGGAGTGAATGGTTAGAAGAATATAATGAGAATCTTAATGACACTCACATCTACTTAGGTGATAATAGGTCACTCAAAGTTCAAGGTTATGGAAAAGTAAAGGTGAAGTTATCTAATGGTGAATTGAAACAGATACATAATGTTATGTATGTTCCTGGTATTAAAAAGAATCTTATTTCTGTTTCAACCCTAACCGAACATGACCTAAAGGTAGAGTTTGGCAAGTACCAGTGTCATATCAAAGACATTCGATACCACTACAAGACTGTTGCTACAGGTTCAAGATGTGGAGGATTATATAAGCTGGATGTGTGCAAAGACAGTCATCAAGCACTGGCATCCACCATCATCACCACAGAGGAACTCTGGCATCAAAGGTATGGCCACATTAATCATCATGATCTTATGCTACTTCAGAACAAATTAATGGTTGAAGGTCTGCCTGTTATAAAGAATGTGCATTTAGAATGTAGTGCTTGTGCACTTGGAAAACAACACCGAGATGCATTCCCAATACATCAAGAGAAGAAACAAATTGATCTTCTTGAATTAATCCATACAGATGTATGCGGACCTATGCAGACTAGATCATTAGGAGGTGCATCATATTTTCTAACATTCATTGATGATAGATCTAGATACACATGGGTCTATTTTATAAGAAGAAAAGGAGATGTCTTCGAATATTTCAAGGAGTTCAGAATGATGGTCGAAAAGCAGACAGGAAAATGCATTAAATTTCTCAGATCTGACAATGGAGGGGAGTACATGTCTGGAGCTTTCAAGAAATACTGTAAGGAGAATGGAATCCAGCA
This sequence comes from Larix kaempferi, assembly GCA_027924585.1. Classification (NCBI taxonomy): domain Eukaryota; kingdom Viridiplantae; phylum Streptophyta; class Pinopsida; order Pinales; family Pinaceae; genus Larix; species Larix kaempferi. The sequence continues at coordinate 56,575,693 of BSBM01000510.1, forward strand.
ACAATTTACAGTATCCCACACTCCTCAGCAAAATGGTGTAGCTGAGCGAAAGAACAGGACACTAGTTGAATGTGCTCGCAATATGCTCCAAGGTAAGAACATGTCGAATGGTTTTTGGGCTGAAGCTGTTAATACTGCTGTATATTTGAAAAATAGAAGTCCAACAAAGAAATTAGATCTGCAAACACCATTTGAGGTCCTTTATGGATATAAACCTGAAGTTAAGCATCTACGAATTTTTGGTTGTAAAGCTTTTGCACATATACCAAAAGATGATAGAAGGAAACTAGATGCTAAATCCTTTGAATGTATCTTTGTTGGATATCACAATGATCATAAAGCTTATAAGCTATTTCACCCTAGCTCTCATAAGTTAATTGCAAGCAGAGATGTAGTGTTCCAGGAACATGCAGATACAAGTGACAAATACCATCAAGGACATACTTCTACTAATGAATATGTGAAATTAAATTCCATCATTCAGCAACAGGAAGTGGAACAGCCACAAGAGAAGGAGCAGGAACAGAATAGCAGAAGCAATGGAAGCAGCAGCAGCAGTCAAAATAGCAGAAACAACATGAGCACTTCTATCAGTTCAGATAAAGATACAGCAGAAAGCAGAAGGATAATGGATGGTACCCCTACAGGTAATGTAGGACTAAGAAGGTCTTCAAGACAGATTCGTTCTCCTTCAAGGTATGATGACTATGCTTTAATGTCCAATGCAATGAATGAACCAATGAATTATAAACAAGCCAAAGAGAAAGAAGAATGGGTTGAAGCTATGAATGAAGAATATAACTCTATTATGAAAAATCAGACTTGGGAATTAACAGAGTTACCAGAGAACAAAACACCCATAGGATGTAAATGGCTGTTTAAACATAAGCTTAAATCAGATGGTAGGATTGACATATTTAAAGCAAGACTAGTTGCCAAAGGTTATGCTCAACAGGAGGGAATTGACTTTGAGGAAACTTTTGCACCAGTAGCAAATTAAACACAATTAGAATTCTGGTTGCATTAGCCATAGCTCATAATTGGAAGACCCATCAATTAGATGTAAAATCTGCTTTCTTAAATGGTGAACTAAAAGAAGAAGTATACTTAGTCCAACCTGAAGGCTTTGTACAGAAAGGACAGGAGCATCTTGTATGTAAGTTAAAGAAAGCAATCTATGGTTTGAAACAGGCCCCTAGGTCATGGTACATAAAGATTGATACCTTCTTTAATCAGAAAGGCTTTGCGAAAAGCAAAAGTGATCCTAACCTTTATGTCAAGAAAGATAAGGAAGGAAATGTTTGCTTAATATCGTTATATGTTGATGATCTCATTATCACAGGAAATGCATGTAAGTTCATTGCAGAAATAAAAAATCAGTTATCACAGGAATTCGAAATGAAAGACCTTGGTGAACTTCACTATTGCTTGGGACTTGAAGTATGGAAAGAATCTAGTAAAACTATGATCACTCAAAGTAAGTATGTGAAGGAAATATTGAGCAGATTCCATATGAGTGATTGCAAAGAATCGGTAATTCCTTTAGAACAGAATGTGAAGCTATGCAGTCAAGATGGAACAAAAGATGCAGATGGTTCTTTGTATAGACAGTTGGTGGGAAGTCTGAATTATCTCACTACTACAAGGCCAGATATCTCATATGCAGTCAGCATTCTTAGTCAATTCATGGCTAAGCCAAATGAAAGCCATTGGAAGGATGTAAAGAAGGTCCTTAGATATCTGAAAGGGACAATGAACTTTGGTCTTTTATATATTGATAAGTTTGATGTTCAATTGGTAGGATTTTCTGACTCTGATTGGGCAGGAAATGTTGATGACAGAAGGTCTACTACAGGATATGCATTCAATATTGGATCAGGGGTCGTAGCATGGAGCAGCAAGAAACAACCAATTGTTTCTCTATCATCCACAGAAGCTGAATATAAAGCCATGTCTAGTGCTACATGTGAAGCTGTCTGGTTGAGGAGAATTCTTGAAGATGTTGGAGAAAAGCAAGCAGAACCCACAAATATACATTGTGACAATCAAAGTGCAGTCAAGCTAGCACACAACCCAGTTTATCATGCAAGAACAAAACACATTGAGCTGCAACATCACTTTGTTAGAGAAAAGATTGATTCTAAGGAAATTAAACTTCTGTATTGTAATACAAGTGATAATGTCGCTGATATATTTACAAAACCCATTGGCAGAATTCACTTTGAAATCCTTAGGCAGAAATTAGGTGTTGTAGAAAATCCATTTCTACATTAAGGGGGTATGTTGGAATAATGTAGAAATGATAGGCAGATTGGCAGGGATTGAGTTGATGTGTACTTTCTATACTTAGCATGGTTTGGTTTGAGATCCATCTTTCTTGGATCTATGATCTTGTTTGTTATGATGTGTGACATCTATATATTATAATTACTTCTCTATCAATAATTGAATTGGTTTGGCCATTCCTTGTGTATGAGAGCGAGCCTTTGTGCTCTGCTCCACATTGCATCTCTGTATGTGTTATTTAGATTGCAGGCTCACATGCTCAAAGAGGTGTTCGGACACCCAACATTTGAATGCGTGCATGTATTTCTATGAGTATTGTTGTTCCAGATGCCTTTGCGTTCCGCCTGGGACTTATCGGAACAAGGAATCCTGCCCTTGCTACAATAACATGACCACCAAGGAAGGAAAACCCAAGTGTCCTTAAATGGAAATATTTGCTCTTCGAAAGTAGCAATGCTAATTAGGTTCTAGAATCTATTATCATTAATTAATAATGCAGGAAGGACATTTGCTTTTGATCTCTGGTAGCTTGAGAAGGGGTGAAGATATGTGTGTGTATTCATGCACTTTTACTTGTCCAGAAATGTGTCGCTTGTGAAGAGGTGAAGAAGTTGATCAAATCGATTTTCCAACTTTCTAGAAGGACTCGTGGCCAAGAGGACACAGTTTCCCCATCATTTGAGTAGATGATAGGGTTGTTTTTAATTAATTATTATTTAAAATCTGTGTTCAGAGATTTTATGAGAAATCCATGGATCAGAGATGAGCCACGAATTTGTATTTAGTTATAAATAGCCTGCCACACAGATGCTAAAGGGAGGCAACAAATAGAACAAATATCTGGCTAGCCATAGCGCCATGATTATTTGTAGAGTCCAAAGAGCTTGATTGATCAATAAATAGAGAAAGCTTGTTTCCAGAAATTGTTGTCTATAGTTTATTTCTTGAGTATTCAATATTTTCAGTATATGTTGAATTTGTATGTGATATAAGTTCTAAATTTTATGAATATTTTGATAGAAATTCATAGTTTGTTAAATAAAATAATTATCGTTGGCATAAGGATAATTTGCTCATAGTTAAGAGGTCTGCGTTATGATTAACTAGTTATATGTGTTGGTATTACATTTGGATTGTAGATTTGGTTGAATAACCACTGCGTGAATGAGCTGTAACACACAGAGAAGACTGGATATTTTTCCTACTGAGGTGTTGTGGTATGGTAATTGCGTGTGGAAGTGAATCGATCCATCATTTGAGAAGTGTGCCCAGTATGAGATTGTTGATGGGATGTGTTATTTTGAGAAAGATGCTATTGACAGAGTTTGAGTTGATGCATGGATTAAATTGAGTCCATATCATGGGCCATAACCCACATGTTGGACGATCGAAGGACCTCACTCCAGAAATGGTCTTCATCAGAAGTGCTAGTAAAAAGATTTCATATCCTTGGACTATCGTACAAGGTCATGCAAAGTTCTGTGCCAACGGTTCATATTCAATATGCAAAGAGAAAAATAAGTTACAAACAACAGTTTGGGAATCTTTAACTACCATCAAGCAACACATAGTATGAAAGTTATATGCAAGTCATTCCATATGAATCTTACCTCCATTCTAGCACTTGGATTCAAGGGGAATGATGTAATGGGTTCATCATCCATGAAGTTTGAGCACCAACATGTAGAAAGGGGCACAGCAGAAATGAGTGGGAGATTGCCCAGAAATATCAAAATGCCTTCTTGGAGAATCATCACAGCATTAACTGCACATTTACAATGCCAATTAACAATCACCCGGCTCAAGGAGATGATTGGAGAAGCATCACAGCATTAACTGCACATTTACAATGCCAACTAACAATCACGTGGTTCGAGGAGAGATGATCATGTGAAACCTAAGCTTGAGGGATGAGGTGGCGGTTGAGAATTAATTCCAACACAACACACTCCCTAGCTCAAAATATATACATGTAAACGCAATATATGCATGCTTTGGTTATTTAATAGAGTATGGCCCTCACTCATGCAAGTGTAGAGAGGAAGACCATACCCTAGAAAACAATATAAGATGCAAACACCAAACAATGCAGTTTTGTTAAATGAATACTGCTAGGAAAAGTGTATCGATAGGTTGATGAGGAAGGATAATCGCCAGTTCGTTAGGGAAGGATCTATCACTGCTATTTTTGGGAACACCTTGATATTCCTGTAGATATTTCACACATACAGTTACACTGGCCAAACCAACTCAAGTTTTTTTCGAGCAAGGATGGCCATTGCTTCATTAAGAATCTTGAGATATTGAGTTATATCAGATTTTGAAGAACATTGCTTAGTCATTGAGATAATTCTATATAAATTTCTCAAATATGTAGTCAGATTTCAATAAAGAAATATCGTAGAACTCACCTTGATAAACAAATACTAGATAAGACTTTTTATGTTTTACATTTTTATTTTGGCTTTATTAAATTTCTTATTGTATTTTTGTGCAGGTAAAAGATGAAGCTAAGATGTAACGAAATCTTAAACCATCTTATGAATGAGCAAAATAGAGGAATTGCTGGCGATATTGAGGAGTAGATTTGATAGATAATACAAGTTTTTGGGCCATAAAATGGCTTTCGGTATTCCTAAAGTTAAGAACATAAAGATATACTAGTAAAATGAGGAATTTAATTGGCCAGCTCAGGAACGAATTCATTATCACAACTATTTTTTAGAGGGTTGTTGTTTCTTTACTAGATGTCTATATAAAGGGAATACCTTGTTAAGAGTTGTAATCTCATGTGTCAAGTTGGTTAGTTCATTGAGTCAATGGTCCTAAGTTAGTTGAGTTAGTTGTTGACTAGGTCATTAGTCGACCCATGGTTTACACTTCCCATAGTATTAGCGAGTGGTTTTGGTATTGTGAGAAACTATATATATATGTGTGCTTAATAATGAGAAGGCAATCAATATGCCCATTTATGTTTCGGCTCTATTCTGTTTCTCTGCAAACTTTATCATGGTATCAGAGCATATGGCCTGATCCATACTTGTTGTTGTTGGGTAAGCCTTTTCACATAGTTGAAATCACACATGTGTAGATCAAGACCGAGAACATCGACGTGGAGGAGTAGCTTCACAGCTTTGGGGCCACATCAAATATATATATTTTTTTCCTTTGGAAGAGTGAACATCGAATCTTGAAGATGGTGTTAGAAGAGCTAACAGAAGAAATCCAAGAGGTAAGAAATCTATTAACTTCAATAGGTTCATGGAAAACCTTTGATAGAGACAATTATGAAGTATGGTCTTTCAAAATAAGGAATTTGTTATGGTCATAAGATTTGTAGCATTTTGTAGTTGAAGTGGATCCTAGTAATCTAGAAGCATTTGAAAATTTGACAGAGTATCGAAAGGAAAGAAGGCAAGTTGTTGCCTTAAGTATCATACAAAATGGTATAGATTATTCCATCTTTCATTACATTTCAGAAACTTCTACTCCCAAAGAAGCATGGGATATATTGAAAGTAGATTTTAGTGAAGAGGAATTTGATGTAGAAGAAGATGAAACAACAGAAGAGGAAGATGAGGAAGATGAAGAACACAAAGATGAGGAAGATGAAGAACACGAAGAAGTGATTGCTTTCCAAGAAGATCTGAAAATCATTGAAACAGGAGAAGAGGAAGATGTGAATGCCCTCCAAGAAGAGCTGAAATATATTCAATCTTTTTTTGACAAAATTTTTGAGTGTGTAGGTAAAATGGACAGCAACAAACAATATGTTGAAACAGAAGAAGAAGAAGACTTGCACTATATTTCAACACCAATGAAAAGAAATAAAATTGTTTATTGTGCAAAAGCCAATGAAGGCGTTGAGGAACACCTACTTAGCATCAAGTTCAAGAAGACAAAGAAGAAGAAGTCCAAGTACACATCAAGGAATAAAGTAAAGCTTAATTCTATTTGAATGAAATGTATGCCTAGCTGAGACATAGACCAGTAGGCACAATGCCTAAGTGTTGAGGCATTGATAGTGTTGAATATTGTCCTGGTTGAGATTAAGGGAGTATGTTAAGAATTGTAATCTCACCAGTCCACTCTCTGTTATTGGTGCATTAATTAGTTAAGTCATTAGTTAGTTAAGTATGACTAGGACACCTTGTTGTCCCATAGTATTTACTGTCCCATGGTATTTACTCATGGTTTTTGGTATGATGTAATGCTATATATACTTGTGGTTAATATTGAGAAGGCAAGTCATTGCCCATTGTGTTTCTCCTCTTCTTACTCTGTTTACTGTGTTCCATATTTTAACATGGTATCAGAGGTGACGGCCTGATCCTTCGATCTTGTTTTTGGGTAAGACTTTTCAGAAGTTAGAGAGCACACACACATGATTGGAAGTTGCATCACGGGACAGAGATGGAATAGTAGTAGGGCCACAACAATTTTTTTTTTATTTTGGCGAAAACAAAATAAAAAAAAACAAATTTCAGCCCTGAAGGGAGGCTGTCGCACCCTGCTTGAAGGAAAAGTGCGACGTCTCACCCTACCTGAAGGAAAAATGCGACGGTGTCACACCCTGCTTGAAGACAGACTATGACAGTGTCGCACCTTGTTTGAGGACAACTTGCGACGACCGTTGTAAGCTTGTTAGAAGGAAAATTGCGACGAACAACCTTGGAATTATAGGATTTAGTCCATCACACCCCATCATCGCACTATGTTAGTTAGTAGACTGCGACAGTTAATTTAACTGTTGTCATAATCCATGACAAGCATGAACATGAAGCCGATCTCAGGTCCAATGGTGAATGACAAGAATTATGAGTTTTGGTCTATCAAGATGCAAACCTTTCTTTAGCTCAACAAGTGTTCGGACATGGTTGAAAAGGAGTTCACGGAACCAGCGGTAGCTACTGTCACTGCTATGTCGAACACAAATAAAGAAGGCCCTCGATGAAAGTAGAGATCGGGATCTCACTATGAAGTGGTTGATCCAAAGTTGCATTGAGGAGTCCATTTTCTCACGGATAGCTAGAGCTACGACCGCACATCAGCCATGGAATCTTCTCCAATCTGCATACAAAGGTACAGATCGAGTTAAAACGGTAAGACTCCAAACCCTTCAACTCGAATTTGAAAGTCTTAAGATGACAGACACAGATACTGTTGATCATTTTATGAATAGGGTTTCTGGGATTGTGACGCAATTCCAAACCTATGGCGAAGCCCTAGAGCAAAAGGGTAATGTTGAAAAGGTACTTCGATGCCTCACTAATAAATTCTCTATGGTGGTTAGTTCCATAGAAGAATCTAAGGATCTGTCGAGGTTTACTCGAAAAGAGTTAACAGGGTCGCATTTGTCTCATGAAGCTAGACTCAATCAGGAAGACGAGTCTCTGTCTCATGCATTTAGCACTTAGACTTCTTTCAACAAAGGTAGAGGTCAAGGAGGCAAAGGACGAGGCAGGAGAGGAAGAAGTTCTAATTCCACAGAGGATAGAACTGCCCATGATCACCATGAACACATAGATCACTGTGAGCATAGTCATAACCCTCAGAACCAGAGAGGAAGAGGACGCAAGAGATAGACTAATAGGTCCAATGTCCAGTGTAACTACTGCAAGAAATATGGCCACTATGAACGTGACTGCAGAAAGAAGCAAGCAGATCAGAACAATGGTAGAGCAAATGTCTCAAATGTTGAAGAACATTCGTTAGAAGTTATGTTTTTGTCATACCAGGCGACCGAAGCAGAACATCAGTCAGATGTATAGTTGATAGATAGTGGATGCAACAATCATATGATAGGTAACAAATCATTGTTTTCTGACCTAGATGTATCTGTTGAATCAAAGATCAAACTGGGTGATCATCATCTCGTTCTAGCTCAAGGTAAAGGTATTGTTCCTATACTTACCAAACAAAATGAGAAGAAGTACATAAATGATGTATTCTACATTCCAAATCTTAAGATCAATCTAATCAGTGTGGGTCAACTGATTCAGAATAAGTATGATGTTAGGTTCATTGATTCCTACTGTGCTGTCTATGATAAAGCCCCTAGTAGAAGACTCCTAGCCAAAGTAGAAATGACCAAGAGTAGAATTTTCCCACTCAACCTAAGGAGTGTTATCCTGTCACAGGCATATGCTCATACTGTCTCTAGTCAAGACGAAACCTGGTTGTGGCATTGTAGGTATGGTCATCTACCCTTTCAGAGTCTCTCTCATATGCAAAAACAATCCATGGTCAAAGGATTACGAGTCATGAATGAATAGTCAAGTTCTTGTGAAGACTTTATTTTAGGGAAACACCAAAGGGACAGCTTTACCACTTCTACAAATAGAGCCAAAGAACACCTTAAACTTGTTCACACAGACCTCTGTGGACCCATGCAAGCCCAGTTTATAGGAGGTAGTCTACATTTCCTAACATTTATTGATGACTATAGCAGGAAAGTATGGATATACTTTCTCAGACATAAGTCAGAAGCCTTCTCCAGATTCAAAGATTTCAAAGCATTGACTGAAAAGTAGTCAGGTAAACCACTTAGAATACTGAGATCAGATGGTGGAGGTGAGTATGTCTCTCATGATTTTGCATATTTCTATAAGCAACATGGAATCCAGCATCAGTACACCACCAGATACAATCCATAGCACAATGGATTTACAGAATGAAAGAAATGGACCATCATGAACATGGCCCGATGTATGTTGTCATACAAGAAGTTATTCGATGATTATTGGGTAGAAGCAGTTGCATGTTTAGTGTCTCTACTGAACAAGTCTCCCACGGTAACTATCAAAGACAAGATACCTGAAGAAGCATGGAGTGGCACTCAGATCAGTGTCTCACATCTCAGGATATTTGGATGTGTTGCATTCGCACACATACCTGATGAGTTAAGAAAGAAGTTGGACAAGAAGAGTGAAAGATGTATTTTCATAGCCTATAGTGAATAGCAGAAAGTCTATAAGTTGTATAATTTTGTCACCAAGAAAGTAGTGGTGAGCAGAGATGTCAAATTTATGGAAGATAAATGTTGGACTAATACAACAAACATTCAACAACCAAACAGTCTAGAAGCACCAGAACCACTCAAAATGCCCAGACTTGAAGTATAGCAACAATAACAGCAAGAAGGGACACCAGCAGGTAGTCCACAATAGAACCAGAGAACCAGAAGCTTAAGGGAGTTATATGATCATACTTTTGTTATTGATGAGTAGCTACAGTATGCACTATTTTCATGTCAGCCAACATGTTTTGAAGAAGCAGCAAAAGATCCACAGTGGATCCAAGCAATGAATGAAGAGATTGATTCTATTGAGAAGAATTAGACTTGAGATCTATTTGATCTCCCATCAGATAAAAGTTTCATTGGTATGAAATGGGTCTATAAGACTGTTAAATTTTGAGCATTAATTCACAATACTCTAGTATCTTTGCTGAGAGAATAACATATACAGTATATCAATGCACGACAATCACAATATGACAAGCATCACAAGAATCAAAAGCATAAGAGACAAGAGACACAGAGTTTCCGTGGGGAAAACCCTAAGGTGAAAAACCCCACAACTTCCTCAAAGATAGAGAGAGCAATGGCTCAACCAAAGTACAACCAAAATACACTGAGATAGTCTCCTAGTAGCAGATGATCCTCCTCCTCACTAGTGCACCACTTTCTGAGTGAGAGTGAGTTACTTTTCTGAGTGAGTAAAATAGAGATCTCCGATCTCTATTTATACTAACATTTTTGCCCAGTGACCTTATGGGGCCGACTTGTCTAGCTAGGTACATCCACATTATAATATATATAATTCAGGGCCGACCCCACATGGTGGTCTAATAACCCATCGACAAGTACACACACTTGTGACACTTGTCAATCCACATGACGACACTTCCTTATAGAGGAATGACACATCTCTTATAAGGGTACAATAAATATATATAAAATATACAGATGAGATACATTCCGAAGTTACATATACATCAACACTCCCTCTTAACTAGGAAGGTATTTCTCGACACAGTTCTGCTAGACAAGTCTTTTTCTTGGGATCATCGTCATCGATGCATCGTCATCATCATTGTCACTGCTGCTGCTATCTCAACCAATCTCTGACTCTACTCATCATAGGAAGTTCTACAGAGCCAGTCCTTTTTCATACTGGATGTAGGCCCACCACTTGCAGGTCTTCATCATCACTGGCCATACTGTAGAATTCTCAAGACTTATTACGTGCATCACAAAACCTCGAAAGAGAATCCCAGGCTATTAAGAGCACACGACTCTACCTATAGGATCTCCCAGGGCACGAATTACATGTGACCTCACCACAAAACCTCGCAAGAGCATCCCAGGCTGTTACGAGCACACAGCTCTACCTATAGGATCTCCCAGGGCACGAATTACATGTGGTCACTACAAAACCTCGCAAGAGCATCCCAGGCTGTTACGAGCACACAAATCTACCTATAGGATCTCCCAGGGCACGAATTACATGTGGTCATGGAAAAACCTCGCAAGAGCATCCCAGGACTTATTACGAGCACACAACCCAACCTATCGAATCTCCCAAGGACATATTATATGCCATAGGACAAAACCTCGAAAGAGCATCTGCCAGATATCCCAGGGAAACAAATTACATGCCATAGGCAAAACCTCGTAAGACTATCTGCAGATCTCCCAGGGCAACGAATTATATGTCCTCCCAGAGCAAAACCTCGAAAGAGCATTTGCCAGATATCCCAGGGCACCGAATTACATGCCATAGGAAAAACCTCGAAAGACTATCTGCAAATCTCCTAGGGCAACGAATTATATGCTCATCTGCACAACCTGATCCACGACCATAGAGTATCAACCTGATACTCACCATACATCATCCTGATGTACACATGATCATCCTGATCATCATCACTGCAACATTCTGCTGCATGTCATCTGGAGAAACATCCTGAAGCTCGTCATCCATGATCATCCTGATCATACAATGCATCTACCTGATGCATACCAAGTACCTACCTGATACACGATCCACCTGATCATACAATGTATCCACCTGATACATATACAGATACATGGTCCAAGCATCCAACATGATGCATATACAAAAATACATACACATGATCCAACCGATCATATCCAGCATCCAACATGATGCGTACATACATATAAATGATCCAACTGATCATATCCAGCATCCAACATGATGCATACATACATACATAAAAATGATCCAACTGATCATATCCAGCAGAAACCAGAACATCATCCTGATGCTCATCATCTAGCGCTTACATCCACAGCCATGTGAAGGATCCTCCTTCCAACATGCTTGGAATGGCTTCAACAAATGTGTCCATCACTTCTTCCTCGAAGTGTCCTCGATCTGAAGAACGCCAAGCCTCTCTCTGAAGTACTCGAACTTCACTATGGTTAGTGGCTTCGTCAGCACATCTGCAATCTTCTCGTCTGTCGCAACATACAGGAGCTTCAAAACTCCTCTCTGCACCATATCCCTGATATAGTGATATTTGATCTCTATGTGTTTTGACCTGTCATGAAACACTAGATTCTCGGACAGCTTCACACAACTCTGGTTATCACAAAAGATACCAGTAGCATCCAATGGGAGATCAAATAACTCAGACAGTAGCTTCCGTAGCCATACTGCCTCACAACTAGCTGAATAGGCTACAACATACTCTGCCTCAGCTGTACTCAGTGCTACGTAGGACTGCTTCTTGCTAAACCAAGAGATCACACCTGATCCCATACTGAAGCAACACCCAGATGTGCTCTTCCTATCTGCAGCACTGCCAGCCCAATCTGAATCAACATAACCCTGCAGGTTAAACTTTTGATTCGCTTCATACTTGAGCCCAAAATCCACTGTACCCTTTAGGTACCTCAGAACATGCTTTACAGCAACTAGGTGAACACTCCTTGGATTCGTCAGGAACTAACTCAATGTGTTCACAGCAAAGCAAATGTCTGGTCTCATGTTCGTCAGGTACATCAAGGACCCAATCATCTGATGATACATAGAGACATCAACCAGCTCAGATGAAGCATCACATAGAAGCTTTAGATTCGATGCCATAGGTGTGGACATGGCCTTGCAATCCATCATCCCAAATCTCTTCAGGATATCTACTGTGTACTTCCCTTGACCAAGGAAGATCCCACCTGCACTCTGCCACACCTCCATACCTAGGAAATAGTGCATCATTCCCAAATATTTCATATCGAATTCAACAGCAAGCTTCCTCTTAGTATCTGCAATCAGTCTGTCATCTCCTGTTACAAATAAGTCATCCACATACAGGAGTAGAATCATAGGATTCCCTTCCTGAACCTTGTAGTAAAGGTTGGAATCCACTTTACTCTTGGTAAAGCCCAAACTAGATAGGAAACTGTCCATCCTACCATACCAGGTTCTGGGAGCTTGCTTCAAGCCATACAAGGCTTTCTTCAATCTGCACACATATGACTCCCTGTCATGTATTTCAAAACCGAGTGGTTGTTCCACATATACTTCCTCTTCAACTACACCATTCAAGAAAGCAATCTTGACATCCATTTGGTGTATTTTCCATCTCATTGCTGCAGCCAGGGCAAGTACTGTTCTGATGGAAGTATACCTGGCTACAAGTGCAAAAGTTTCTTCATAATCTATTCCCTCTTTCTGAGAGAAGCCAAGAGCTACGAATCTTGCCTTGTATTTCTGTACACTGCCATCTGCAGCATGCTTGATTTTGTAGATCCATTTGGAAGTCACAACAGACTTCTCTTTAGGTCTTGGGACAACATCCCAAAAATCATTCTTCATTATTGATTGGTATTCCTCAACCATGGCATCCTTCCATTCTTTCTTTTCCGCTGCTTCTTCATAACTGGAAGGCTCTTTGTTCATAATTTCACAGAGTAAAGTAACATAGCTGGTATGTGATCTGGTTCTCTTCTTTGCTCTGTGTTCTTCTTCTGGAATGCTAAATCTTTCTGCATCTTGAATGAGCTCTCTAGCCCATGCAGGTTTCCTCTTGTGAGAGTTATCCTCACGGGGTGGATCTACAGGTTCTTGTGGATCTTCAAACTCACGAAAAACTTCTGGAATTGCTTCAGTCATGGTAGTGTCTTGAAATCTGGTTTCCTTAGGTTCTTCATAAACTTTGATAGTTGCCTTCCTTGATTTGATGAATGTTGAGTTTTCATCGATTGTTACATCCCTGCTGACATCAATCTTCTTGAACCCTGGAAAGTATATTCTGTAAGCCTTCCAGCTTTCACTGTAACCCACAAAGATACCCTTCTTTCCTGAAGGATCTAGTTTAGTCCTCTTTTCCTTTGGGACATGAGTGTATACTGGACAACCAAATATTCTGAGGTGTCTGACTTCAGGTTTCTTACCAGAAAAGACCTCTTCTGGTGTCTTGTTGTCCAATATCTTGTGGGGTGTTATGTTATGCACATATACAACTGTTCTAGCTGCTTCTTCCCACAGATGCATAGGTAGATCTTGGTCATGCAGCATTGCCCTTGCTGCTTCCATGATAGTTCTGTTCTTCCTTCCTGCAACTCCATTATGTTGAGGATTATACGGAGCAGTCAACTCCCTCTTAATCCCTAAATTGCTACACAGCTTCTTGAAGTCACTTGAGGTGAATTCTCCACCATTGTCGGATCTGAATGTTTTGATCTTCTTGTTAGTTTGTTTCTCCATCAAGGTTTTGAATTCCTTGAATTTATCAAACACCTCATCTTTTCTCTTCAAGAACTGTACCCAATGTCCAATTTTGGATTGATGGGGGTTGTTAGGATAATTAGTACTCCATCCTTGTCCTACTTAGCATTATTTACCTTTTCCTAGTAGTTAACGATGTTATTTTCCCCATAGTTGTGTGAATATGTCATCTAGGACCCATTAGCCACCTAATTCACCCTACATGCATGATTTTAGGCTCACCAGAGTCAATTCTCTTACATTTTAGGAGCTAACTTTGTATTCTAGTTCAGTCCACCTGAGTCCTTGAACTCTAGTGGGGGTTTGAGCTCCAACCACCACTGATTGTGATCTAATGCACCCTTTTCTGATTGATTTCCATTTAGAACTCACTAATGTGATCTCCTTGGTCAGTTAACCAACAGTAGCTTCAATTAACTGATTTTTGGTTGAGTTTAGTTGAGTTTGGGACTTCTAGAGCACTCCAGTGGTGACAATTCCTATGCTAGAATGGCATGGATTCGAATTCTCCTAGGATAATATAATTCTCTCCATTGTAACATATATGTTGAATATACTGATTAATGGATCATAACACATATTTCTGTTTCTATCTGAGTTCCAGTGTATGATTAATTTAATTGCTCATTTCACTGCAATTTTCACTGTAATTCATCTTAATTCATCTTTTCTGCTCATTCTTTCACTGTGAGATATTCTCAGCTCTATGATCTGTTGTGTTCTATAATTTCACATTTGAGAAGTACCTCTACTAATGCATTATGTTTTGGAGGTTCAGACATGCTCTACAGGGTTATGTTGATATTTTGGTTGTACTTTAGTTGATTTATTGCTCTCTCTATCTCTGAGGAAGTTGTGGGGTTTTTCACCTTAGGGTTTTCCCCACGGAAACTCTGTGTCTCTTGTCTCTTATGCTTTTGATTATTGTGATGCTTGTCATATTGTGATTGTCATGCATTGATATACTGTATATGTTATTCTCTCAGCAAAGATCCTAGTGTATTGTGAATTAATGCTCAAAATTTAACATGGTTTCAGAGCTAACCTGAGAAGAAGACATTTTGCAGTGACGGAAGCTTGAGTTCCTTGTTTATTGGGTTTCTGTCCACAGATTTTTGAAAATCAGTATAGTAGATTGACTCTACTCATCAAGGCGCATCTATCTGTCCAATTAGAATTCAATTCTGAGCATTTTCAGATTTGGCCCTAAAAGTTAGGGTTTCCACAAAAATAGGAATTTCTAGAATCTGAAGGCACAGCTAGAAGTGCCTTGCAAAAATTGAAGTTTAGAGCTTTGGATTGAGAATTTTGGCTGGGTAGATCTCCGGGAAACTCAAACCCTAATTCAGGGCTCTCCCTAGTGCACCCGTGAGGACAAAAAGGCAATTTTGAAGGGCAAAACGTTGTTGATCTCAAATTCTGAATACACCAGGCTGATCAGCTCATCAAGGTGAATCTTTCTATCCTTTCAAAAATTTGAAATTCACATTTTGAATTTTTAGGGTTTTTCTGACAAACCCTAATCCGGGACTAGATCCAGTTTTCAGCATTTCAAGTGGTAAGACCTAAATCTTTTCTATTTCCATTTGAAGTACTCTTTAAGATGTCTCTCCACACCAAGCTTGAGGTAAGCTTGAAGGGGCTGATAACTTTCGATCCTGGAAGTATAAGATTGGGTTAATCCTGGAAGAAAATGAGTTGGACTCATATGTGAAAGAAGACATCCCTATCCCAGAGGATGAAGAGGCCAAGATATTGCATAAGAAGAACTTGGTCAAGGCAAAGAGAATCATTGCTGATTCTATCAAAGACCATCTCATACCCCATGTGTCTTCTCTTAAGACACCCAAGGAGATGTTTGAATAATCTTTGACCAAGCTATTTGAAGGAAAGAACATAAATCGGAAGATGACCCTGCAGAACCAATTGAAAGGAGTAAAGTTTCAGAATGGAGAAACCGTTCAATCTTATTTTTCAAGGGTCTCCCAGATCAAGTAACAACTAGAAGCAGTGGATGAAATGGTGGAGAATGGTGAAGAGGTGATGACCACTCTAAATGGCCTACCCAGGTCATGGGATTCCTTCATTCAAGGAATTTGTGCAAGAAAGAAGTTGATCTCCTTCAACAGATTACGGGAAGAATGCTCTCAAGAAGAAGCTAGACTTATAGCTCATGAGGAAAAGATGGGAGGTAAAGATCAAGCTCTTGCAGCTCACACCAAAAGAAGCAAAACCAAGAAGGAGCACTCTCGCCACAATAGATCCTATCAAAAGAGTAAGAAGGACCTAAGATGCTTCACATGCAATGAGAAGGGTCACTTTGCTTCATATTGTCCCAAGAACAAAAGGGATAATAATAACAACTCCAGTAAGAAGAAGAAGGGAAGCAAAAGAAGGTTTCATGCTCATGCTGCCGAAGATGATGAACCCCCAGAGAAGAAGGCTAGGGCAGAAAGTGATAGTGATGATGACTCATCAAGTGAAGAAGAGTATGTTCTGATCTCTGCTCTCACAGGGACTATCTCCCATGGTTGTAATGATTGGTTAATTGACAGTGGGGCTTCCAAACACATGACTGGGTTTAAGGAATCTTTTGTGAACCTATCTGAACATGAATCACCCCATAAGGTGAAACTTGGGGATGATTATCAATACCCAATCAAAGGAAGTGGTGAAGCCTCCTACAACCTAGATTCTGGAAAATATTTGAAGATAAAAGAAGTCCTTTATGTACCTGGGTTCAAGAAGAACTTACTCTCCATCTCTGCATTGGATGCAAAAGGTATGAGGGTTGCATTTGTTGATGGTCAAGTCCTAATGTGGCCAAAGGGAAAGAACATAGATGATGCAGTATGTAGATATGGCAAGTGATAAAGCTAGTAGGAGGAGCACCATAGGGTATTCCTTTACTGTAGGTGGAACAATAGTAAGTTGGATTTCGAAACTACAAAAGCTTTTTTCAGTTTAAACAATGGAATCCGAGTATGTTGCTGCTACAGAGGCTAGAAAACAGATGATTTGGCTACAAAGGTTCATGGAGGAGTTGGGTAAGAAGCATGAGAATAACAAGTTGTATAGTGATAGACATAGTTCCCTTCATCTTGCAAAGAAATCAACTTTCAATTATAACACTAAATATATATAAATCAAGTACCATTTCATACGATATGTTATGTAAGATGAACTATAGAAGTTGGAAAATATACATAATAGCCAAGTGGCCCTGGTTACTGATACCAAAGGTACCCATACAATCAAATAAATGATAAAAATAAATAATTGTTCATGAAAACTAATGAAATGGGGAAAAAACTCATGGGAAAAATAACCCCCCTCAAAAATGAACAACAAAGAACTCAAGTAAATTTCACACCAAGTAGAGATATGAGATAGGAAAATATCTTCTGAGTGAAAAAATTTGTGAAAATGTATGCAATCATCTCCTCTGTAGGACAATAATGCAGTGAGATGGTCGTGTTGTGGACTAGCTCCCTAATGTAGTGCATGTGAACCTCAATATGTTTGGTTCTTTGCTTCTGAACTGAATCACTAGAGATCTGTATGGAAATTTTATTATCACGGAAAAGGTCTACTGAAGGAGAAGTGTGAATGCCAAACTCTGTCAAGATCCCATGTAACCAAATTTCCTAAATAATTGCATTCATAGCCCCTCTGTACTCTACTTCTTCTAAATAAAGTGCGCGTGTTTCTTGCTTCTTGCTTGACCAGTAGATTGGTCCTGGTCCCAACATGAACACATATCTTGAAGTAGATTTCCTTCCAGTGTTGTCTCCAGCTCAGTCTAAGTCAGTAAAACGAACCAGATCTAACTGATCACTAGCAAAATAATGGATACCAAACTCTCTAGTACCCTGCACATAGTGCAAGATCCTCTTTGCGGGGCCTTCGAATGGAGCTCATGTGGCTCCTGCATGTACTTAGCCACAACACCAACAACATATGATAGATATGGTCTTAAATGTGTCAAGTACAACAAGATACCAATCAGTTTTATGTATAGAGTGATATAAACCAAAGGAGTAGAACCACCTTCTTCTAATCTGATGCCAGATAGGAAGGGAAAAGTTGCATCTTTGCAATCAGTCATGTGGAACTTTTTGAGCAAGTCAGATTCATACCTAGACTGTGAAATTGTGATCCCTAGAGAATTTTGAGTTACTTCAAGGCAAATAAATTGTTTCAATAGTCCTATATTTGTCATGGAGAAGGATTTACTCAAAGAAGACTTGATGTTCCTCAAGCCAGTAGATGAAACACATGTGATGAGGAATTCATCCACATACAAAAAAATCAATAGTAGGAAACCTCCCTTCTGTTGCATGTAGATATTGCAGTCAGATTTACATCTCTTGAACTTCTGTGATAGTAAGAAAGAATCCATCTTTGCATACCATGCCCTCGGGGATTGCTTGAGCTCATAAAATGATCTTCTTAGTTTGCATACCAAGGATGGATCATCAATGTACCCCTCGGGTTGTTTCATATAAATATCTTCTTCTAAGTCACCATGTAGTAAGGAACTCTTCACATCCATGTGATGTACCTCCCATAGTTTCGAAGATGGAATGGCCAAAAAAGGTCTCATTGAATCCCTTCTTGCTACAGGATTGAATGTCTCATTGTGTTCCAAACCCTGAACTTGTGAGTACCCATTTGCAACCAATCAATCCTTGTACTTGGTTGTATATCCATCAAATGCAATATTTGTTTTGTAGATCCATTTGCACTGGACTAGCTCTGTCCCTGGAGGAAGAGAAACAAGATCCCATGTCACCTTGTTCCGTAGTGACTCATATTCTTCATCCATGGATTCCTGCCATCTTGGATCATGGAAAGATTCTCTGAAATACTGCGGATCAAACCCTACCATCATGTAGCATCTCTTAGGGAGAAGTGGATTTGTATGACATAGCGCAAGGTTTTCATCTCGATGTTGAGATCTGGTTATTTTATGGTCAGATGGATCTCCAGCTACGCTCCCAACAACTTCAAGGAATGTTTGAGCCCATTTTGGCTTCAGAATGGGAGTAGTAGCTAGATATAGATATCGATTTGCTTGAACTTCATACTTAATATCAATATATGGTTCAACTTGGTCCTCATATTTGGAATATGAATCTGGATCATCAAGAGAGACATCATTCTGATATTTATCAGGTGTAAGTGGAGTAGGCAGAGAATATGAAAATAAATGTAAGAATTCATATGCCTTTGAGTCATGGTTTGCAACACCTTTCACTATTAGCTTCCAAGATGAGATCTATGCAATATCAACTGTGTCAAGACCAAAAACAACATTCTTCAGTGAACCTGTGTGTGTCATCCAATAAAAAGATAACAAATTTGTTGTTAACGAAGGCACACACATAACATTTTTGAACTTTACATGCTCCAGTTGTATTGTTCCCTTCCTTGCAGAAGATATTTGAGAATCATCTCCCATGTGAATACTAGGACCATCAGTAATATCTAGAGAAGAAAATGATTCTCTGGAGGAAACCATGTGGTTGGAGGCTCCATAATCAATGAGGAAGGATTGTGATTGTGAGAATATAGCCCTCAGTGCATGGCATCTCTAATGATCATCTGTCTCACTTCCAAAATTAGTCTTCCTTGCACCTTATGGGAGGGAAATGTTGTGTTGTTCAAGAAGTTTGGTCATTTGATCTATCTTCTTCTTCATGCAAGATCTCTCTGGATGGTTTCCTTTCTTGCAATAGGAACACTTGGTATTCTCAAACACATTTTTCTTCTCCTTCTTGTAGTTGGAGGATCCTTCCGATGGATTAGACTTCTCCTTCAGCTTGGATTTAAACTGCTTCTTTTCTTTCCCTTTTTGCTTCCCTTTAGCATTCTCACTTTTTGACGCTACAACCATAAGAGCTTGATTTTTGGAAGCCTTCAAGGAACCCATCTGAATCAATTTTTCTTGTTCTTGGATGAAAGATTCAGTGAATGCATCTAAGGAAGGAATTTTCCAATTGGGAATTGACAATATCCCTGAATGGAAGGTAGAAATATTAAAAAATCCAGACCAAGCTTGCTTAGGATGGAAAGCACCAGCTTCTCATCCTTCTTATCAATGCCACATTGTTTGCAATGCATAACCAAGGATTTGAATTTATAAAAGAAATTTTGTATGGTTTCGAAACTGTTGGGTTAAAGAGCAATTAATTAATTCTCTAGAATATGGCCTCTCAGCTCATCTTGCTTGTTGAAGAGGGACTCAAGCTTCAACCAAACCTCTCTTGGAGTCTTCAATCCATAAAGGTGGAAGAGAAAATCTCTGGAAATATGAATACACATGAAACCAAATGCTTCATCTAATATGTTCAGGTACTTGGATTTCTCAATAGATTCCTGAGGTTTGACATCCTTTCCCATTGTGACCTTGTACAGACTCTTGTTACACAACACCATCTTCATATCATCTTTCAAATCAAGATAATTGAAGGGTGTGAGGATCCTTGGAGACAAAGAAACATTCGAATTCTCCATCTGAAACTGCTAGAGACAATACAAACTGAAACGACTACTACTGAAGCACTAAAAACCCTTTAAAATCCTGCAAAAAAATTCACAATTTTGGAGATAAAATTCTACTAAGAACTGCTTTAGGACAATAGGAACTTTTATATAGATCCTTCACACCTTGCTAGATCTCAAAGGATTTCTCCAATGAATTTAATGCAATGGCACTAGGATTTGTTGTGGAAATCCAAAGGCTTCTGGTGCACTACTGAAAGTAGCTACTCATCCTACACTCTCTGAGGTCTGATACCATGTGAAATTATAGAATCGGAAAATCATAGAGATGAGAATACCTCACAGTGAAAGAATGAGTAGAAAAGATGAATTACAGTGAAAATTGCAGTAAAATTAATCATGCATTGGAACTCAGATAGAAACAACAATATATGTTATGATCCATTAATCAGTATAGTCAATAGATATGTTACAATGGAGATAATTCGATTATCCTAGGATAATTTTAATCCATGTCAGTCTAGCATAGGAATTGTCACCACCGGAATGCTCTAAAAGTCCCAAAATCAACTCAACTCAACCAAAAATCAGTTAATTGAAGCTATTGTTAGTTAACTAACCAAGGAGGGTGCATTAGTGAGTTCTGCATGCAAATCAATCAGAAAAGGGTGCATTATATCACAATCAGTGTCGATCGGAGCTCAAACCCCCACTAGATTTGAGGGACTCGGGTGGACTGAACTAGAGCACAGAGTTATCTCCTAAAATGTAGGGAACTGACTCTAGTGGATAATGGTTCCTAGTTGACATCTTCACACCACTAGGGGGGGAATAACATCATCAAATACTAGGAAAAGGTGAATAATGCTAAGTAGGACAAGGATGGAGTATTAATTATCCTAACATCAAATACCTAAGAATCCACTTTACTTCCTTGCAATGCTCTTTACCTGGATTGTTCATATAATTTCTCACAACTCCTAATGCATGTGGAATATCTAGCCTTGTACACACCATGGCATACATAAAGCTACCAACTGCTGGTGCACAGGGAACCTTGGACATGTATTCTATCTCCTCCTGTGTATTGGGACACATCTCCTTACTTAGTTTGAAATGGTTGGCCAAAGGTGTACTAATTGGTTTTTCACCCTGCATTCTAAACCTCTCCAACACCTTTTCTATGTACTCACCCTCAGACAATGTCAATTTGTGATTTTTCATATCTCTTATTATTCTCATACCAAGGATTTTCTTTGTAGCACCCAAATCTTTCGTCACAAATGAATTAGCTAATTTCCTTTTGAGCACATTTATATCCTACATGTTAGACCCTAAAACAAGAATTTCATCCACACACAATAAAAATATAATATATCTTCCATTATATGGCTTATTTAAATAAACACAGTGTCCAGAATGACATCTACTATAACCTTGTTCTATCATAAACCTTCCTTGGAGATTGCTTCAGTCCATACAAGCTCTTCTTCAACCCGCATACTAAATTCTCCTTCCCTTCGACCTCATACCCTTGTGGATGTTGCATGTAAATATCTTCCTCTAAATCACCATGGACAAATGTTGTTTTTACATCTAACTATTCAAGATGCAAATATTCTACTACCACTAGACTTAAAATAGTTCTAATTTAAGTCATTTTAACAATAGGAGAAAATATTTCATGAAAATCTATACCTTTCTTTTGTGAAAACCCCTTTACAACAAGTCCGGCCTTGTATTGTTTCTTTCCTCCATCTTCTTCCTTCAACCTATAAACCCACTTATTATGCAATGCTCCTTTACCTAAGGCAAACTGAACCAAATCCCAAGTATATTTTCTTACCAATAAGTCCATCTCATCATTCTTACCTCGCTCCCACTTCTTTCTAGTCTCCACCTGCATTGCTTCTTCATAACATGCTGGTTCACAAAAGTCAATCATCAATAAATAATACAGTGAAGGAGAGTATTGCTCAGGGGGTCTACTTGAACTAGTATATCTTCTAACACTTGTACGAGTTTGAGGTACTTGCTACTGTTGTTTATTTTTTTGTACCTTTAAAACATCATTTTCTTTGATTTCATCAAGCATTGTGTACTTTGTGTTTTCCTTTTCATGTTTCTTTTTTTGAAACTAATCTTTGTACATGAACATTTCATTGAATACCAAATCTATACTCCTAATGATTTTATTATTTTCATAATCCGATAAGCAATAACCAAAATCATGAACTCTGTATCCAATAAAGGTACATTTCTTGGATTTAGCCTCAAGCTTTGTACTATTTTCGCTATCAATATGGACAAATGCTTCACAACCTAAAGTTCTCATAAGTGAGTAGTTTACCTTTTTACATGTCCATTCCTCCTTTGGAATCCCACCATCTAAAGCACTTGAACTCCCTCTACTTATTAAGTAAACAACAATATCTATAACATCCTCCCAAAATTGTAAGGAAAATCCTGCATGCAATCTCATACACCTTGCATGCTCCATGATTGTTCTACTCATCCTTTATGACACACCATTTTCTTGTGTTGTTCCTAGAACAGTAATCTCTCTATGAATCCCATGGTATGAACAACAACTATCAAACTCATTGCCGCAGTATTCACCTCCATTATAAAATCTGAGATACTTTAACCATCTTCATATCTCATTCTCAACCAAATCTTTTCATTTCTTGAATGTAGAAAAAACATCAGATTTTTTTCGAATGAAATAAATCAAAGTTTTTCTAGTTCCATCATCCATAAAAGTAACATAATAATGAGATCCAGTAAGAGATTGTACATGAGCCAGTCCCCATACATCTGTATGCACAAGATCTAACTTTTCACTCTTCTTTGGCTTCACAACTCTAAGAAATATGACTCTCTTTTGTTTTACATAAACACAATTCTCACATAATTCCAAACTTACCTGATTCAGATCTGGTAGCAACTTCCTTGAGTGGATAATCTACATCCCCTTCTCACTCATGTGGCCAAGCCTATTATGCCACAATGTTGTATATTCTTATGTGGAAGCTACATATATAGAAGAATTAGTATTATTCAAACATAAATACAATGTACCTATCCTATCTCCATTTTCTATTACCAGTGATCCTTTAGTGATATTCCACCATGTTTCTTCAAATGTAGATAAACAACCACCATCTCCCAACTTCCCTATTGAGATCAGATTTACTTTCATAGCAGGAATATGCCTTACATATTTCAACATCCATTCACCTACATTATTTAACTTTATTCGTACCTTAACCATTCCAACAATTTTGCATGGTTCATCATCACCCAATAAAACATGCCCAAAATCACTTTGAACATAATCATAAAGAAATTTCTTATGGGGTGTGGCATGACATGAAACCCCTGAATCTACTACCCAGTAATCACTAGTATTATCTAATGCAATAAACAAATAATCTTGTTACAAATCACCTGCTACATTTTCTTCCTAAGTAGTCTCCTGTTGTCCATGTCCTTTCTTCTTTAGAGATTTGCAGTCTTTCTTCAGATCTCCTTTCTTTCCATAGTTCCAACACTCTATCTTTCCCAATCTAAACTTGGAACTTTCCTTTCTAGAATTACCACGATTACCTGGGCTCTTTCCTCTCTCCTTTTGTCTTCCCCTTCTCTCTATGGTCAATGCATTACATGACGTCTCACCTATGCTTTTCCTTCACATTTTCTCTCTAATAATAACACCAAAAACATAATCAAATTTCAAAGTTTTTGAACCAGAGACAAAGTTAGTTACAACCACGACCAATCCATTCAATCTTTTTGGAAATGAGCACAATATTAGAAGAGCCCTAACCTCATCTTCAAAGTTCACTTTTACAGAACTTAGCTGATAGGTAATCGCATTAAATTCATTTAAATGGTCAGCAACAGACCCACCTTCTGACATCTTCATATTAAATAAACACTTCATTAGAAATACATTATTGGAGGCCAAGTATTTTTCATATAGTTTATCTAATGTGCTCATCAAACCCATTGTTGTCCTTTCTTTCGAAATATTGAAAGACACCTATGAATCTAGGAAAATCTGTATTATTCCTAGTGCCTTTCTATCAAGAACCTCCCATTCTTCATCCTTCATAGCCATCAATTGTTTTGCTTTTTATCCGAACAATAGGAATAGATCCTTCTGATACAAATAGTCCTCCATTTGCATCTTTCGTAACTGGTAGTTTTGGGAATTAAATTTTTTGACCCTAAACCATCCTTCTTCTGACATTGCTCGCACTTGAACCAGTAACCCTTCTTTCCTGTGAGTTTATGCACTAAATAGGCCTTTGGATTTGATACCAATTGTTAGAAAACAATATTGCGGAACAATAACATAAAACAAGATGCATAAATAAAACACATAAACACAATACAATAGACACCAATATAACGTGGTTCACCCAATATGGGATACATCAACACAGAAATTGCGATTTGTTTTTATTAAACCATCCAACAAAATGAAGGTATATAATATGTGACACATCCGCTACAACTTCCTCTTCACTCTTAGACAATCATAGAGATCTGTAGAATACAAAACTACAACACACAACCATATTACAATGTCTTCCTTTGAAAAAGGGATTACCATGGGAAAATACCATAGGTTTCTACGAAAATACAACATTTTAGAAGGTATTTTTTTGGAAATTTTCACTACAGGGGCGGTACCCCCCAACCCCCACCAGGGGGGGGCTCCCAAAAATATTCACCCCCCCCCGACCACTTGGACCCCCCATGGTGACTATGGTGGGGGGGGAATCCCCCCAAACCCCCCCGCCATGGTATGGGATCCAAACACAACTAAAACACGACCACTAAATCTGGAAGATCAGGCTCCAGAAACAACAATTAACTCAATGCCTAACCAATTTCTACCAACAAGAAAATACATAGAGTTTAATAAAGATAAAAATAACCTACATTTGTCTCCATCTCATTTTGAATCAAAGTATTTATTAATTATTTTTCGATCCTGAAAAGAAATATTCCATTTAGATAATCCACCTTTAAGGGAACTAGGGAATGTTTCATCCACTTGGATACATCTTGGAATTCTTAGATACACTAGGTCAATTGGATTAAGGGAGTTACATTTATACCATGGAACAGATCACCAAGAGGTTGTGGAATTTCACTAGAATTTTCTAGACCTTCATTCCCTTGCTAGTATCTAAATGGTGGTGGTTGGACATCCTCATAGGTGATCTTGTAATATCCTATGGACTGTCTACCAAGAATATTAACTGGAGCCCAAGTTCCTTTTAACTCCACTAGTCAATTTTCTGCTTAATTCTTCAAATGGTGCATGATGTAAGTGAGGTTTACTAGCTAAGGACTAAAGATGGTGGGATGAAAGGTCAATTCTGGAATTTATATGGGCTTTGGTGCAGCACTAGGTCAAAGTGAAAATCTGAGGTGTCCTATGCACAATGTACCAGTACCTTTCACTTTTCAACTGAATCCTTTGCCTACTTCGAGGCTTCCTAGGTAGCTGGCATATGCATACTAGACAAGGTAGGGGTTCAGGGAGTTTGTAGCAGTTAAATATCAGTCAATTAATGGATGTATATGTTCAGGAGGATTCTGGAGCAGATTGGACAAGGTTTGGAAAGATTGGGGTGACAGATGCTTAACTGGGATTGTCGGGCTAAGAACTTTGTTGGCTTCCGAAACATAAGGCAGAAGGTTCTAGATTTTGATTTTAAAGGATTCTATGGATAATATATTAAGTTTTGAGCCTACTGCAACAAACGGGGAGAGAAATGGATTTGCAGATTGTATTTTATGAAGAAAACAGTAAAACTAGTCAAATAAAACCACCCAACGAGCTAGTCTCCGAATCTGACTTGACAACTGACTTCCATTAATTTATTTTTCTGTTATAAATGAGTATGCAGATATGATACAATAATAACAACAGAAATAACTTGCAATAGATATGATAGAACCCTTCTTTTCTTATTCAATAACTCCCTTCTCAAAATGGTGCCTCACAGGCTATGATTTTACATTACAATAGTGGAGAAATAGATAGGAGAAGAGAGAAGTTACTTCGGATCTGTAATGGATATTAATATCAGTCCATATAATGTCTAGATGGCTGAACTTACTGCATCCTGCTCATGCTGGTCTTCAATGGTTGCAATCTTCAACTGATTCTCCCCTATGGGGGAAATCACCTCCAAAACTGGCTGTGGGAGTAGTAGAAGTAGAGGAAGAGAGGAGAATGGTGATAATATTCAATCTATGGAATTTAGCAGCCTTAAATCTCTACATAATCAGCTTATAGAACTCCCTGGAGGTCCTGAGCACACCTCTCCATAATTATCTCCATCCTCTAGTGCTCCTTCTTCAATTTTGGCTGCAAATCTCCTTCAATGGTGGCCTCCTCTCCAGTCTGGCATTAGAATTTCATGGATGCACTATACTGGACATCAATGACCATAATATTACTTGTTGGACCTACACAACACTCCTGGATAACTCACACAGACTTGGGGCACATCACCCAAGTGAAATGGTTAAGGCACAACACTCAACTTGAGAAGCTCAGAGCTCTCAGACTAAAATTCCAAATGACAAAAGTTCTTCATTGGAGTTGGTTGGATTCCTTTATAAACTTTATGATGACCTGTTGAGTAAGTTACTTAGCTTTGGTGACCTGTGAGAGTAGGTTACCCACTTGCCCATTCTACTCCAAAGCCATGAGGGCACCTTTCTTGAGGAGAACATCAACTTCTGAGCTTTCAAAACTTTCTTTCCTTCACCTCCTTCACTGAATTTGGGCAAGTGCGCTTTAGGTATCTTTTCTGGTTGTTTCTATTTTATTTTAGAAAGATTTTATGGATCTTTCCACTTTCTTTACTTTCCTCTTTTCTGCTTTTGTTTGATTTTGCCAGCTTTTGTCAGTTTCCTTTCTGGGTTCATGTTGCCAACTTGTCTCTACTAGATTTCTTAGCTTTTCTGAGACTTTAACACTTAGGAAAGTTTGGCTCACTTACCAATTCGAATTTCCTAGCCATATTATCACCACTTGCCAATATTTATTAATAAAAATATTCCAATTCAGAATTAATTCGAAATTCAACATTTAAGCAATTAATTAATAATTAATTAATTCTTGTGGTATAATTGCCTCAAAATTAACCCCTACTCCATTTTGGAAAAATATTCCACGTGGGTGCCCTCTTGGCCCACTTGCTCATTATCCATTAATTTTATTTATCAAAATTACCTTTAATAAATAAATTTGCCAACTTGGGAGACTTAGGCCAAAATTAATTCTAAGCAAATAGAACTAATACCATTTAATTCCCTTAGGGGTTGATTGTGTCCCCTTTCACCCATGGTACTGGATGAACCAAAATTGGGGACATGGAAGTCCTCCCTTCCCAATATTGCTTGTCCTCAAGCAATGTTAGGATTCCACCAAGCTTCTGTTGCACCACTCTGATTTTATTTGTGCCCGTCCACTGAAAAATCTGGAAATTAAACTTGGGGCCTTCAAAAAATCTAAGTAAAAAGTAATATGACTAAACTGCACTATAAACTCTATTTGTACTAAATTATGAACATAAATCTTAACCCAGTTAATATAACTTAGTAGAATTCCCGGATCCCACTGCTTCCTCCGCAAGGACCCATAATTTTCTGCCACCTTTGGCAATCTGTCACTCCAATGAATGCCGGGATCCCAAAGCATCAACTCCAAGCATGTGGACTCCCTCCACATAGGCCAACCTCTGTCATTAAAATGTTCCATTAATGTATATTGACTACTTTCCTGCTTAGCTGTCTTCCCTTGCCCATAAGCAGAAACATTTTTGAATGATATTTCATGTCTGTTAGGTAATCTTTCACCCAATCCATATGTGGATGAGTGACGTCAGATGGCTGCAAATTATGCCTTTTCTGCTGCTTGCAAATCATATAAAAATTAGCAATGTTGAAAACAATTTTCTTGCAACAAAACATAATATTCTTACCTTCTAGGTTTTCCCTTCAGTGATGCCTCTATCCATCCAACCAATGGCTCGAAAAACACCTTTATTTTCTAAATCATATGGAATGTGATCAGCCATATGTCTGTCCTCTTTAGATAAAGAGAAATCATGATTTCTACGAAACTCCACAGGTGCTCCCCTCTTCATCTAATGGCTCAACTCTCTGCCATTGATCCAAGGGTGCCAAACTCCATCACATGACCCACATGTTGAAAGTAAGTGTGGATCTGATGCCTCCTTGTCAAAAGTGGTTGTACACACCTGTATGGGTTGCCTCCACTGCTATAGGTTAAGGAACATGTCATTTGCCTCAAGTTTAGGATCTTTCTGCTCATCATGTGACACAAAAAAATAGAATCCTTTTACCCAATTTTCATTCCCAAGGTTTGTGACTGAATGTGAAGTGGGGAATGAGGGGTGGTGAGCCATGCTTCTGATCATTCCATCTACTTTTTCTGCACCTTCTTCTAGCACATACTGAACAGATTGCTCCTCATGGTCCACCCACTCATGAGGTTCCTCCATAGATATTTTTAAGTCATTTACCCAAAAGGGATGACTCTTAGGAAAAATTGAGGATTTGGTCAATTCTTGCCACTCTTGTTGAAATTATTCTATCTTCCTTTGTGATTCTAAGAGGGCACTTTCAGTGTGTCTCAAAGAATCTTGGGTGGCCAACAACTCACCTTTGAGCTTGCAGTTCACTTTTTCATATATGCTAATACTCTCTTCATCACGTCGTGTTGCTTCCCGCAGTAACTCAATAAGCTCAAACATGTAATTTTTATCTGAAAGCAACTGTGAGAAATTACCTTTGATTGTGGACATTGCTTTCTGGATGTCCTCCATGGCTTCAAAGGAAGATTCGTCTTCCATTAATGCAGCTTCCCAACACAACTTTGATATTGAAGCATGAGTTTCAGGAGAAGCTTCAGGGCCTCTTGGATCTTCTATTCATCCTCTTTAAAGATGCTGCAAGAAGATGAGGTTCTTGCAGATGTTCCTCCTTTTCATTTTCCATCACTAGATCAATTTCATTCAGTGCACTTGAGGTTTTGAAATCTGATCTATAGGTTGTTGCTGCAATATATTCATCTTGTAGGTCCTCAGAAACATAATTTGGGCTGCAACATAAGTGCTCATTCATCCTTGGTGCAACAGAAAGATCTTCTCTCCAAGTTTTAGCCTTCACACTGCTCTCATTTTTAAAACCAAAATTCTGAACCTCATCACTATGGGGGTCAACCATTCTGAAATTTTCACTAGAAGTGGCTGCCATGTTAGATTGAAATAATGACACACAAAAATCAGAATTTAATAACTCACCAGGTGTCATGTTATCCTCCTTATGTGGTGGAGTGTTGGTGGTTTGGCCTTCCATTAATTTCTCATTTTCATTTTCTGTTGTTACCAGAACTTCTTCTTTCCCCATGGATGTTGCACTCACAACACCTTCATCAATGGGGATCTCCATGTCCCCCACGTATATGTGAGAGTACACATCTTTAGATGCTTTCTCACACTTAAAAGATTCCTCAATAGATTCTCTTCCGACCATGTAGGCATCCTGCAAACACCCTTCTAGTAATTCAACTTGGTCACTACACTCACCCTTATCACCAAGGATCTGAAACTCAACATCCAGGGAATCCCTTATGCAATAATTGTCTTATGATGTGGCTGCAACATCATCATGACACAAATTGGTACAAAAATATGAAAGTGGTCCATACCTTTGCATCATGCTTCTCTCTTCAATGAGTGGGGTTATGGTGCCTTGTTCTACTACTGATTCTACTAGTTCACATCTAACTGATGTGTGGTCAATTTCTACTTCCTTGTGAAGCTCATGTGGTGTCTTTGGATCTAATTTATGTCCTACTTTTAGATCTGATCTGAAATATGGTTCTACACCCCTAACAGTACCAATCTCATCCGAGATGATCTTGAGATCCTCATCATAGAATCTTGCAGCAAATTCTTCTTCCATTTTGTCAACAATCTCATGATTGGGTTTTGGGTCTTGTTTCTCCTTGGTTGTCTTAGGTTGAATATTCTTGGAGGATCTTCTTGAAGAGGATCCAAAAATTCTTGTGAAATCACATGCATCCAATAAAGTTTTCATATCTTTCATTAACTCTTCCATAGGAGGAGGTTGACCTTTGACTGTGGGACATGCAAATTTTTCCTGAATAGGGCTATCAAAATAATCATAGTCTCTTCTTCCAATCATGATCTCATAGGAGATGCTTGTGGATGGTACTTCTTGGGGATTCTCTTCCTCATACTGTCTGCTATATTCTTCATACTTCTCATCATAATTATCATACTCTTCATAAAAATAATCTTCCTCCTCACACAACTCAAATTCTAAATCTTCCATGACATGGAACTAATTTCACAACTACAATTTCAAAATAGTGTTGAGCTACTTTTCCATTGAGATTAAATTTCCACAGGCTGAGCCAAGGAAAGTGCTCTGATACCACTGTAATATCCTATGGACTATCTATGAAGAATATTAAATCAATCCCAAGTTCCTTTTAACTCCACTAGTCAATTTTCTGCTTAATTCTTCAAATGGTGCAGGATGTAAGTGAGGTTTACTGGTTAAGGACTGAAGATGGTGGGATGAAAGTTCAATTATGGAATTTATATGGGGTTTGGTACAATAGCAGGTCAAAGTGTAGATCTGAGGTGTCCTATGCACAATGTACCAGTACCTTTCACTTTTCAACAAAGGAATGAATCCTTTGCCTACTTTGAGGCTTCCTAGGTAGCTAGCATATGCATACTAGACAAGGTAGGGGTTCAGGGAGTTTGCAGCAGTGTAAATATCAGTCAATTAATGGCTAGATATGTTCAGGAGGATTCTGGGGCAGATTGGAAAAGGTTTGGAAAATTTGGGGTGACAGATGCTTAACTGGGATTGTCGGGCTAGGAACTTTGTTGGCTTCCCAAACACAAGGAAGAAGCTTCCAGATTTCGATTTTAAAGGCTGATATGGTTAATATATTAAGTTGTGAGCCTACTACAACAAACGGGGAGTGAAATGGAATTGCAGATTGTATTTTATGAAGAAAACAATAAAACTAGTCAAATAAAACCACCCAACGAGCTAGTCTCCGAATCTTGCTTGACAACTGACTTCCATTAATTTATTTTTATGTTATAAATGAGTATGTAGATCTGATAGAGTAATAAAACATAAATAACCTGCAATAGATATGACAGAACCCTTCTTTTCTTATTCAATAACTCCCTTCTCAAAATGGTGCCTCATAGGCTATGATTTTACGTTACAATAGTGGAGAAATAGATAGGAGAAGAGAGAAGTTACTTCGAATCTGTAATGGAGATTAATATCAGTCCATATAATGTCTATATGGCTGAACTTACTACATCCTACTCATGCTGGTCTTCAATGGTTGCAATCTTCAACTGATTCTCCCCTATGCGGGAAATCACCTCCAAAACTGGTTGTGGGAGTAGTAGAAGTAGAAGAAGAGAGGAGAATGGTTCTGATATTCGATCTCTGGAATTTATCATCCTTAAATATCTGCATCATCAACTTATAGAACTCCCTAGAGGTCCTGAGCACACCTCTCCATAATTATCTCCATCCTCTAGTGCTCTTTCTTCAATTCTGGCTACAAATCTCCTTCAATGGTGGCCTCCTCTCCAGTCTAGCATTAGAACTTCATGGATGCTCTATATTGGACATCAATGACTATAAGATAACTTGCTGGACCTGCACAACACTCTTGGATAACTCACACAGACTTGGGGCACATCACCCAAGTGAAATGGTTGAGGCACAACACTCAACTTGAGAAGCTCAGAGCTCTCAGACTAAAATTCCAAATGACAAAAGTTCTTCATTGGAGTTGGTTGGATTCTTTTATAAACTTTATGATGACCTGCTAAGTAAGTTACTTAGCTTTGGTGACCTGTGAGAGTAGGTTACCCACTTGCCCATTCTACTCCAAAGCCATGAGGGCGCCTTTCTTGAGGAGAACAACAACTTCTGATCTTTCAAAACTTTCTTTCCTTCACCTCCTTCCTTGAATTTGGGCAAGTGCACTTTAGGTAGCTTTTCTGGTTGTTGCTATTTTATTTTAGAAAGATTTTCTGAATCTTTCCACTTTCTTTACTTTCCTCTTTCCTGCTTTTGTCTGATTTTGCCAGCTTTTGTCAGTTTCCTTTTTGGGTTCATCTTGCCAACTTGTCTCCACTAGATTCCTTAGCTTTTCGGAGACTTTACCACTTAGGAAAGTTTGGCTCACTTACCAATTCGAATTTCCTAGCCATATTATCAACACTTGCCAATATTTATTAGCAATATTTAGTAATAAAAATATTCCAACTTAGAATTAATTCCAAATTCAACATTTAAGCAATTAATTAATTCCTATGGTATAATTGCCTCAAAATTAACCCCTACTCCATTTTGGCAAAATCTTCCACATGGGTGCTCTATTGGCCCACTTGCTCATTATCCATTAATTTTATTTATCAAAATTACCTTTAATAAATAAATTTCCAACTTGGGAGACTTAGGTCAAAATTAATTCTAAGCAAATAGAACTAATACCATTTAATTCCCTTACGGGTTGATTTTGTCCCCTTTCACCCATGGTATTGGATGAACCAAAATTGGGGACATGACAGATCTCAAGAACATTTACTTATTAAAACGTAGGTTGGACCCCGAGAACATATTTAGTAGAATGCTCTACATGCATTGAATCTCCAATCTCATGAATTGTATAACCACAATAGGCCAACATTTCCCATACTTCCTCATCCACTTAATTTTTAAATGGCGATATAATTGTTTGAGGATGACTTGAAGTCAGAATTGAAACAACACTTTATGAGCACTTATGCTTTACTTCTTTACTAGGTCCATGATGTACCTTTTAATCCATTGCTGTATACAAATAGGGATCTTTTGTTGAATGTGTATTCTTATCATGTTGTAAATTGGTAGAAAGACTCGTGACATGTATTGTGATTGGAATTAAAGCATTTATTTTTGGACGCATCTTACTCATTATGACTTCCCTTAATTTTACTCTAATTTCTTAGATGATTTCAACATGATTCCTTTTTCTGGTTTATCTTCTTATGCAATTATGTGTGTTTCCCATTCTTACAATAATCGATGTTGTTAACTTTTTTTGGTTCTCTTTCAATCATAAAATTAAGATAAAAATCCTTTTGATCATTGTTTGTCATGCACACAATTCATAATTCATTAATAATAAATCACATGTGCATTTTGTTTAGGACAATGATATAGCAAATATGTGTGTGATTTTTATGCTCATGATTAGGGAAAAATTTAGGGGTGAAATTTAGCCCATGGGATAATTTTGAGGTTTTTTTCTAGAAACATATTTGTTATTTTACATTTTTTTCCAATATAATTCACCAAAATTCTGTAGGATTAAAATTTTTTACCTTAAAAATCACCAAAATTGTCCAAAAACTATATAAAAAACCTTAGGAATTTGATTTTTTTTTAAATATCACCAAACATTTTATGGTGGGAAATTCTATAATTAGTAAGATTCGCCAAGGTTTCTATACTTTAAGAAAATTATTGATCCTTAAAGTTTTCCCTGCTCATGATTCATGAATGCATGCGTGTTTTTTTCGCTTGGCCTACATGCCAAGTAGGTTTTCAGGTTCAAGGATGCTTGGACCCAACTCTTATAAACCTGAGTAGGTTTTCTAGAAATATGATTACATCTAAGGGCCCACCAAATTATTGCACTTACCTAGAAGCTATGGTAATTCTGCTCAAAATGTGCAGCGTTATGAGGACAATATATTGTGCCTCTTCTTATGGTATATCTATGCCTATTACATTTAACCATATAAATTCTACAAAAGGTACTAAGCAATCAAATATATTTGCAAAGCATAATTTAAAACAAGATTAGGAATGAGAAAAATTGCTCACAGAATCATCTTGGGCATGCTTTGAGGGAAATGAATCTTGCTTATCTATATCCATCCCCTTATGAAGCTAATGAATAGTATCTTCTTCCTTGAATTGTAATGGATATGAACAAACTAAAGTTCTCTTGTTGGGTATTGTGAGGTGTAATATTTTCTTAGATAAACAATCATGGCTCACCTTAGCACATTCTTTTTTAAGTTCCTACAAGTGACTCTTTTGCTTGACTATTAGGTTTGTCATTATAGCATTATACGAAGTTTGTTGGTTTTCCCATTCATAAGTCCTAGCTATGATATAAAAGATTGTTGTATTGTTTCCCTTTATGAGATATTTTTTTCTACTAAGGAACCTCCTAATTTCTTGAATATCCCTTTGACAATTGGGAGAATGTTCAACCATGTTTCCCATTTATAAACATAGTTACGGTTTTAAATTGTCTAGACTTGAGATACAAATCTCTAATTTAAGTCTCTTTGAGATTTGAGGGTGGACACAAAAAAAGTCTAAGGTTCTTTGTTTAGTCTCATAACACAAATGACCCAGCAAAGATTGCCTCCCGCACTAAAATGACCATTCCTATTACCAAAAACATGACACCAATTTGAATTCAAATACCTAGAAATATAATTTCTATGAGATGGTTGGAACAAACTTACTAGAGGTTATGCTTATTGACCAAAAAGAGCTTCCCCTACCATGATTGCTTTGATTCCTAAATGCAAAAGTAATCTCACTAACTTATCCAAGCACATCAAGTTGATACCTTGGCACAATAGAACCCATAAATAAGAACTAGGAACGAAAGGAGGGGCCTAACTCGAGTAGGTCATCATCATCATGGTTCAGCTCTATGGGTAAATAATCCCATATGTGTAATACCAACAATTTCTCATGGCTTCATAACCTTGAAGAAAGAGATACAACAATCTGTGTGCGACTAGGGCTATGATTAATGTTATGTCCCTTTGTTGCATGTGGATTTTATGACCTACACTATGTGTCTTGGTCATTAGCTTCAAGATTTAGTGGGTGAATAACCCCCCATTTTTTGACACACACCCTTCATCGAGCATTGATGCGTATTCTACAAGGTGATTGGAATCCTAATTCAAAACTCTTAAAATGTGAAAGAAGTGAACATCTTTAAGGGATTGCATTCCTTTCTTAGTCTTGAAATGATGCTTGCATGACTACTATTTAAGGGTAAGGTGTTGAGTGATGATCATTGTTTATCACCATTTCTAATATATGCATGTAGATGATTAGTTGATTTCCTTTGAGATAAAAAATACCCCCTACTTTCCACCCCAACATCTATAAACATATGTTACAACTTTAATACATTAATAAATTAAATTGAAGTGACCTCATTAAAAATTAAAAATTAAAAACAAAAATATTAAAAAGATGATCACTATAATAAAACCATCATAAATCCATGTTAACTCTGATCTACCAAATGTAGAAAGGGATCACACCCATTGAGGTGCAAACCTTTCCTCAATTTTTGCATTTTACTATAGGTTTGCATCACAATAAATTTTATCCCTTTCTTGGTGCTTGGTAAATATTGAGCTAAAATGAATCTAGGCTAGTGTAGTTGCAAATTGTGGTTTCCAAATTGTATCTAGAACCACCAACTCCTTATTTAAGGTGACCAAGTTTTGTTTGCATAGATGATGTTGATGCACAATGAAGTCTTAATATTGTATTTAGAACCAACAATTGGTTATTTTAGATTGTATAATAAAGACAATATAAATAGTTTAGCTTTGGAGGCCAAACAAAAATATTATACTACATTAAAATTTATCATAATATTTCAAGTTTTATTTTGAACAATTTTTAAATTTGGTTTCATTTTATAAATCTCATTAATTTTTATTATTTTTAATATTGGTTTGTAAAATAAAATAATTAAAACATATTGTAATAGAATCTATAATATCTTTTTAGACTATAGATTATGAGTATGCATTTTAATTAAAATGATTAAGGTTAATCATCATGCAAATCAAGTACAAAATTTTTATGTACATATGATATTTTGGAAATTTTCATTTAAATAATAATAATAATAAAAAAATCAAAAATCAAAAATATTTTTAAATTCAATTAAAATTAAACCAAAACAGCTTAAAACATTTCATAAGAATACCAAACTGAAAAGGCAAATCAAGTTCAAAATCTTTATGTATATATGACATTTAGGAAATTTTCATTTAAATTTAAATAATAATAATAATAAAATAAAAAATAAAAGATATTTCTAAATTCAATTAAAATTAAACAAAACAGAACATTTCAGAAGAATGCCAAACTAAAAAGGTAGGTATATTTTTTTGAAAAATTAATTATTTCACCATCATTTTCTCCCCCAAATAAAAGTTCTAACAAATAAACCTATCCCTGACATGTTCCTGTTTCATTGGAAAAAGTCCGCAAAGCTCTTCGATTTAGTCGATCTGATTGATTCGAATAATATATAATATGATATTGATGGTTTTCATAATAGCTTGCTTAGCTGCACTTTTCGCAGCTGTTGTTGAAGTAGACGTATAACACGCAAAGATTCATAGTCCCAAAATCAATGTTTACTATCAACTGGTTGGAACGTAGGAAAGTTCTTCTTAATAATAATAACAACCCTAGATCAATGACGGTTGTCTCGGAATTTTTTTTAAAACACATCAAAATCGTACTGAAAAGTAGCCTCTATTCCAGGGACTCTAATGTCCACATTCTATAGAATTTTTTTTATTGAAAAACAAGTGATTAAGTTAATAGCTCTGTAATTATTAAAGATCATGATATTCTCACTGTTTTCATTATTAAACATCATGATATTCTCACTGAAAACAGTGGCATGTCTTAGTAGAATAAAATATAACTTTAAAAAAATAAAAATAAAGGATATTATTATTAAAAAATTAAAAATAAACTTCATACATTGTCATGGTTTAGGAGATGTACACTTTTGAACTTCCATCTATAAATATATTAAATCAAGTATATATATATATATATAATTGACATCTGTTATTAGATTATTACAGAGGCCACATATTTCACCAACTTGGGTTGTAAAAAGAGAGGGTGCAATAACTTGAGCAGGTTTTCTTGAAATCCGATTGTATCTAAAGAGTCCACCCATTTCATGCACTTAACCACAAGTTATGGTAATTCTTCTCTAAATTTGCAGCTTTATGAGATCAATATATTGTGCCTCTTATTATAGTATATGGTCTATTATATTTAACCATATAAATTCTAAAAAGTGTACTAAGCAATCAAAATAGATTTGCAAAACATTATTTAAAACAAGATTAGGAATGAGCACAATTGTTCATGGCATCATCCCATGCATAGTTTAAGGACAACTCATCTTGCTTATCTATATCCATGCCCTTCAAGTTGATGAATAGTATCTTCCTCCTTGAATCCTAATGGATATGAACCCACTAAAGTGCTCTTGTTGGTTATTGTCCAGGATTAATATTTTATTAGATAAATGATCATGGCTTAGCTTAGCATATTCTTCTTTAAGCTCCTGTAATTGACACTTTTGCACGACCATTATGTTTGTCACTATAGCGTTCTCTAAATTCTATTGGTGTTCCAATTCATAAGTCTCAGCATTGATAGAAAGATTCTTCTTATGTTTCCATTTATGAGATTTTCCGGTCTCCTAAGGAACTTCTTAACTTCTTGAATATCCCTTAGACAATTGGGAGGTTGCTCATCCATGTCTCCTATATATAAACACAATTATGAGTGTAATTTGTCTAGACTTAAGATACAAAGCTCTAATTTAAGTCTATTGGATATTTTAGGGTGGACACAAAACAAAGTCTAAGCTTTTGCGTTTAGTCTCGGAACATAAACTACCTAATAAAAGTATCTTGAAACCAATTTGAAATCAAATACCAAGAAATACAATTTCTATGAGATGGTTGGAACAAACTTATTAGAGAATGTGCTTGTTGATGAGAAACAACTTCCCTTACGATGCTTGCTATGGTTCTTAAATGCAAAAGGAATCTCATTGACCTATCCAAACACATCAAATTGCTCGACCTTCCCAATAAGAGTACCCATAAATAAGAACTAGACATGAAAGGAGGACCCAACCCATGTAAGTCACCGCATCGTGGTTCAACTCCATGAGGCGAAAATCCCATATGCATAATACCAACAATTCTTCATGGCTTCATAGCCTTGAAGCAAGCTATACAAGAATATGTGTGTGACTCTAGCTATGATTAATGTTATGTCTATCCATTGGATGTGGAGTTTATGACTTTCACTATGTATTATTTTAAACAATTTTTAAATTTGATTTATTTTTATGAATCTGATTATTATTTTTTAAATATGAGTGGATAAAATAAAATAATTTAAACATATTGTAATGATTATAATAAAGTATGTATTTTTATTAAAATGATTATGGTAATGAGAGTGCAAGTCAAGTTCAAAATGTTTATCTAAATATAACAAAATGTTTAATAACGAAATTCAAAAATATTTCTAAATTCAATTAACCAAAGCAGTTAGAGCATTTGACAGAATACCAAACTAAAAAGGTAGATATGTTTTTTGAAAAAGTACAGATATTTTAAGTTAATATCACCATCATGTTCTCCACCACATAAAAGATTTACCAAATAATCTTGCCCCATCATGTTTCTGTTTCATTGGAAAAAGTCCGCAAAGGTCTTCTATTTGTTCGATCTGATTGATTCGAATAATATATAATATAATATTGATGGCTTCGATTTAGCTGCACTTTTGGCAGCTGTCATTAAAGCACACGTATAACGGGCAAAGATTCTTAGTCCCAATATCAATGTTTACTAGCAACTGGTTGTAAGTTTGTAACGCAGGAAAGCTATTCTTCACAATCCTAAATCGATGACGGCTGCCACCGCACAAATACTTGAGTACCAGGAACTGGATGACTGTCAGAGGAAAAAATTGTGTGACAGAGCAGCCGGGCGCTCCGGATTGGCTGAATCAGAATTTTCTTTAAAACGAAATACAACCAAAACCATGGTAAAAGTCTTAAAAATAAAAATCCCCGTCATTATCAAACATTCTGTTACTCACAATTGAATTTGAACTTTGAATTTATTGGATTGGAATTTGAACTTTCATTCACAAAATCTTTTGGATTGGATACCAAACATAGTAGCTCCAATCAAACCGACCGGAGACACAACGGAATCAAGTTCCGTCTATGTCTACTCTCAGATTCCAGGCCCGACAGATTCACAGTCACTCTTTAAGAATAGTAGAGGATGGATACCCACGGAATACTAGCGCCGATCAATCTCACCATAGAGCTTAAATATTCTATCTATGAACAGAACTATATTAACCTTTTGTTTTAATCTTTTGAAGAGAGATAGGTGGCTTGCCGTTTAACTTTACTTTAAATATCACATCTTCATATTATTCTTACATTATCTTTAAGTTTAGTTCACAAACAAGATAAATGACAGAATCTGTACTGGTCATAGAAAACGGCCAAATTAAGGGGCCGGACTGATAATGAATCCTTGAAACAGATGTGTTTCAACAACTTATGTGATTTAACTCCATGAAAACCCTTGCACACCAGGCCGCGTTTCGTAATCCTGTAATGAATAACCAATTAGCTTTATGCTAAACTACTATGCAAAATTAATTTACACTAAACCCTGCTTCAATGGCGAAATTTATGACTGCCATGTGCTAGAGTGAAATGTATAGCTTCCGGTAAACTAGCATCAAGATTTGAGGTTAGTGAAAAAACAAATGGTTGTATGTAAAAGTGTAAAATAGGGTTAATAGTTATAATTATTGCACCAAGTGAAACTAGGTGCTTTACAGTTTAGTATGGGGAAGATGTGATGTGAGTAAAAAGTAATAAATTATAGTTTGTCGGCCATTAATAAATTCATGTCGCCTTATAAAACAAAAAATTATGAAAAGTATTTT
This sequence comes from Larix kaempferi, assembly GCA_027924585.1. Classification (NCBI taxonomy): domain Eukaryota; kingdom Viridiplantae; phylum Streptophyta; class Pinopsida; order Pinales; family Pinaceae; genus Larix; species Larix kaempferi. Next base: position 56,616,234 of record BSBM01000510.1, read on the forward strand.
AAGTTGTAAAAATAAGGAAATTCATTTGAGCAATTAGTTATATGAATAACTTTAATTTTAGTTTGAGATTAAATTTGGATAAATTTGTAGTTTCAATTTTAAAGATAGGTTTCAATTTGAATAAATCTGTGGTTTCATGATATATTTGTAATTTTAATTTGAGTAAATTTGCACTGTCATTGAGTAGTTAGTTATATATGGTTAAATCTTAATTGCAACCTTTTTTTTAATTTTTTAATTTCAATTTTACATATGTAAATATGTAGTTGTAATTTTTTAAAATTATATAGTTTTAATTTAAAAATTATTAATATATATGTTAATAGTTAAGTAATATGTATATAATTATTATTAAGTTAATGTTTATATATAATTATAATTAAGTTAATCATATTAAATACAAAGGTGATAAATTGTACAATTTAAATAATAATTTTTGTTTCATAATCTTTTTATAACAACTATATTCATTTATTATTATTTTATAAAAATTATGAAAAACTTTTCATAAAAATTATAAAAACTATATTCATATATTCACCTTTAACAATGTAAAAGTGATGAAGTTAATGTTTATGGATACTAATATTACAAGATTGCTGGTTGGGAAATGCCGATGATAATAAAAAAATGAATTGATCATTTAAACATTAAATGTTAACAGAGCAATGAGCATTCTATACTGTTTTAAGCAATTAATTGGTAATTCGTTTTCTTATAAGTTGGGAAATACATTAGAACTTTGATTTGAAAGAATTCACAAATATTATAGGGTGAAGAAAATTGTTTGCCTTTCAGTCAATTTTTATAATACTTTGTCAAGGGTCGTCATGTAATAAATAAGTGCCTCTCTAATCTATTATAGAGAAATAAGTCTTTTTTATTTATGCTTTATTTATATTATTATTAATATTAAATATTTATATTTATATTAATATTGATATTAATATTAATATTAATGTTAATATTAAATATTTGTATTAGTCTTAATAATAATACTTATTTTAATAATTTTTATATATTTATTTTGATATAATAATTTAATAATTTTTATATATTATATTTATTTGAATGGTTTAACCATACATTTAAGTTTAACTTTTTACATATTTTTGTATAATTTTAATGTTGAAATATGAACTTTGATATTTTTTATATACATTTATATTAAATTCCTTCAAACTAAAGTTTAGAAACTAAAAATTATAATTGAAAACTTATTATTAATATCAACATTAAAATATAAATTATTACTAATATTATTTACATGAATATTTTTTTTTACATTAATATTATTAAGTTTTAGCACTAATATTACTAACAAAAAAATTTAATATTTTATTAATATTATTAATATTAATGTATTATTATTAAGGTTAACATAGATGTTAATTTTATTGTTAAAGTGACATTAATATTACTAAGGAAAAATTATTATTGCGAATTGTTAATATGTATAACAAGGATCACTCATCAATTGATGAGCCTAAGGGTGCGTTGAGATTAAGCTCCTGCAGGACAAGGGTTTCTCTCTCACTATGCTCCTCTCCATCTCTGGCTCTGCAACACTACTAGCACGACCCACATCCTTTTCTCCATCAGCTCTAATATGCTCTAATGGACGCTGACCCGGGAGGGGCAAGTGACCCCTCCCACATGCCCTGTGATACATGGACCATGCAAAAATATGCCTGCCAAATACTCATGCTCATACCAAGATCCATATTGGCACTACGGAGATCCCTCTGTACTCTGCAGATGAAACGCCCCCTGGTCATTCTGGAAATGATGCAACCCCTCCTAACACTGGAAGTAGGCATACCCATATCTGTATAGCTCGTTCTACAGAACGAACCAACCTTACTCTATTGGCCGACCGAATCAATGCTAGAGCTTAGAAAATGAAAGACCATGCCCTCATTGGAAAACCACCCTTGCTACTAGTGGATTAGTGGACTTACAACCCTCCGCCGCGTTCTTCACCTGGAATAACAGGAGAGGTGGAGCTAATCAAATTGCTAAGCACCTTGACTATTTCATTGTTACAGACAATATTCTTATCTAAGGAGGGATACTCACTTCCTCTGTTCTACCAGCTACAGGCTCGGATCACTGGCCTGTCATGCTCTCTTGGCAAAGCCTAGGCGCTCAGATGCACAGACCCTTCCACTTCAAAAAATTCTAGCTCTCTCACCCCTCCTTTATGGAATCGGTGACCAACTGGTGGACTAACATGCAATTCGAATGGAGATCAAAAATAGCCATCATGCAGCAAAAGATGAAAGATCTGTGCTCCAATATTCATCAATGGAACCACACCACTTTTGGTAACATATTCAAGGAGAAATATGCTCTTGAGGAATATCTTAAGAATGTCCAACTATCCCTCATCGAGCAGGGGCACACTAAAGAAAGAAAGTGCAAGGAAAGGGACCTCTTAGCTCAACTGGACACTCATTGTGCGCAAGATGAGATCCTCTGGAGAAAGAAGTCAAGAATAACCTGGCTAAAAGAAGGGGAGTGCAACACAACCTTCTTCCACCGGTCTACAATTCAACACAAAATCCACAACAAAATTTCCAAGATCAATCTGGACAATGGGGACACCATGGAAGATCACTAAGAAATTGGTCGAGAACTCACTCAACATTTCTAGGATCTGTTAACAGAACCCACTCATCATCATTTTGTAGCCATTGATTACCTCACCCAGCACATTCCCACTATCCTTAATGATGATCACAATGCTACCCTGATGCAAACTATCACTATGCAAGAGGTTGAAAATGGCGGAAGTTAAAGCCCCAGGTCCAGATGGCTTCACCATCAAATTTTTTCATCATTGCTAGGACATGCTAAAAATGGAAGTGTTGGAGCTTGTGGAGGAGTCCAGACAAAAGCAGTGGGTACTTTCGGTCCTCAATGCCACCTTTCTCACACTGATCCCCAAGGAGACTAACGTTTCTCACCCTGGAAAGTTCAGACCCATCTCCCTCTATAACGTTATCTACAAAATCATTTCTAAAGTGATTGCTAACCGTCTCAAACCTCTTATGCCCCTTCTCATTTCCCCTTAACAATCTGGCAATGTTGAAGGGAGACAAATTCTTGATGGGTCATGGGATCATTCTAGCTCATGAAATCACCCATTCCTTGAAGGTCTCCAAGACCCATGGTATGCTTATAAAACTCGATCTCTCTAAAACCTTTGACAAGTTGAGTTGGAAATTCATTGTCAAAATTCTCCAAGCTGATGTTTAACCGTGTCTAGTCGATGGTTGTTGAAAATAGTGCAAAGTGAACCCTTGTCGACAGAACTATGTCAACAAATGGTTCTGTTTCCGGGACCCTAGTGTGAAAGAAGAGAGGACATTTTGTGGCATCTAACAAAGATGGATATCGATGAGTGGTTCCACAAGAAGATGCGAGAATTTTCCGAGGAAGAAAATTGGAACCCTAGATGGTCGACAAGTGACTAGTTACAAAAGTATATCTACTTTGGTATTCATGAAGTATTCTTCTACGAATTCCCTATACTGCTACACGATTGGTTGGCACAATTGACTTTTCAGAAGAAGAATTTCCAATGGGGTGAGCCTGAACAATGGATGTCAGAACTGATCTAGCAATAGAAATGGGTGAACAACAAAGCATCAAGAGTTTTCGAGGTTTGCGTAGACATTATTTGGAAGGATACATCACTGAATTCACTGTTGATATGATTAAGTCATATAGAGATGCATAAAGGAAATTTTTTAAGGGACCCAGAGGAAGGTTTCTATTGTTGTTGATACCATGGATTAATATGCTCATTTGTGAAAAAGCAATATTGAAGATGAATTCCGACGAGTAAAGATAGAGTGTGTGGGGGATGTGGGTACTGCGCGGATGCGGGTCTAATATAATGATGCGGGGTAGATGGATATGAGTTACGATGAAATCTTGAGGGAAGCTATGGAAGATTGTGGTACCCTGCGAAGTGGGGTGAGGTTCTATCCGGAGAAGAAGGGGAGGAATGAGATAGAGAGAGAGTCTCCTAGGGTGACCAGAACAGAGAACTACGAAATGGGACCACAAAGGACTAAGTGATCTTACTATGACGAAGAAAGTGACTAGCCCACCCTTGAACCCGAGGAAGGACAAACCCAAAGCTACAATGTACCCACAACCCCGCACACTAGTCAAAACTTCAGAGGAAGAAATATAAGCTCTTCGTAGGGTTGTCCTGCGTGTCTGAATAGTGGTAAGAGTAGCGGGTCTAAGAATACCAATAGGAAACCAAGGATGGCAGGAGCCGATGTAAATATGTCAATATTTCATGGTAATAGGACCGAGGATCCCGAACAATACGGTTTTTTATGCGAAGCAGTATGGACAGTGAAGCAAGTCTAAGATAATGATATCAAGAAGGGACAACTAGCGATGACCTTTAGGGGCCATGTGATGGATTGGTTTATGAAGGTTGTACAAGTACCCACAGGGAATCCTGAGAAAACCTTGGCACAAATAAGAACAAGAATGATTGAAGAATTTAGGAAACCAAAATCAGAGTCGCAATATATCACAAAATTGAAGGAATAAATCAATTTCCTAATGAATCAGTGTGGGAATTCGATTAGAGATACAAAAATATGATGGCCAAAGTTAGTTTTTTAATGAATGACATGCAACACAAATAATGGTTCTTTGCGAGATTGGTACCACACATTCGTATGCCACTAATGCAATAGAATATTGCATCCTAGGTGGAGGCACTGGAAATTGCGATGAAGCTCGAGGCTTCACCAGTTGGTGAAACAAGAATAGGTATGAACCAAATCTAGGCATAGCTAGCGAACTTGACGATCCAACTACAGTATATCAAGAAGGGGAAAGAATTTCGCGAAGAAATGTGGTGCAGCCGATGCAAATATGAGGAATACCATAAGGATCATTGCCCAGAATTCTGTGAATACTTACAGTCTAGCATACCAAACCCACTCAGTCAGGGAGGTATGCCCTGGTGTCGGATTTGTTAGACACGGGGATATCGATTAGAAGAATGTGTATACTTAAAGAAAATTTTGTTGAAGCCGGCTAAACTTTTTTGCAATTTTTGTCGATTAGTTGGTCGTGGGGAGAAGGATTGTAGACCATATGATTTACTCCAAGAGAGAAATGCAGATACATTTTTTATGAAGGGAGAGGAGCAACCCCATGTACAACAACAACAACAGTATAATCAACATTACAATCAATCGCCACCACAATATAACTAGATGCAGCTGCATTATAATTAACAACAACCTTAGTACAACCAACCACCACCGCAGTACAATCAACTGGAGTATTAGCTGCCGTAATATAATCAGCAGTTGTACAATTAGCAGCGAGGAGGATTCCTTGGAGGAGGCTTCGGTCATAGAGGAAATTTTGGACAAGGTGGAGGGCATGCTACATGCTATAATTGTTGCCAAATTGGAAATTATCAAAGGGATTGTCCGAATCTGACTCCATAGTGTACCTATTTTAGTGCAGCGGACCACAGTGTTGAGGATTGTCCTCAGTTGATTGTGAAGTGGAAAACTAAGAATACCCCAAAACCAAAACCGAATCCAAATGTAAATCAAAACCAAAGTCCAAATCCTAATGTACAGAATATCTCAGTGGAGATAAGAAATTGACCTGTGAATGTCACAGTAGTGACCAGGGGGGGAATGCAATAGGAGAAGATAGGCCACTTCCTAGTGTTTTTCCTACAATAAGGAAACAAGTTCAATTTGATGCGGAAGCAGAAAAGGAGACCTTTTTGGAAGAGCAAGATATGATGAGAAAGACTATGGTGCAACCTATAAGCCATAAATAATATGTTTATGAGATGCCACCAATATTTGATATGATGCTTCCGCATATATCATGATGCACTAGCAGATATAGCTAGTTTATTATATTGATAGGAGGACGGGAGACATGATCGGACAGTGAACCGATTGAACAAAAAAAAGACAGGGAGAGAAATGAGAATGACTGCATAGATTGGTGCATTTTACGTCGATTCTATCATTTTGTACCTAGGATCAGATGTAAACATCATGACTAAGAAAACATGGGAGACAATGGGGAAATGTAATGTCCCTTTTTATGAATTTATTAAAATGACATTTTTTCCACTTTTTTCCCGAGTTCAACATTTGACTAGTTTTGATGTCTAGGTCTCCAATTTGCTCCAAATGCTCCCAAATATTCTGAGAAGGTATATGAATGATATTAGGACTTGATTATTATGTTCAGGGATTATATAGGACCAACTAAATACTTCTGCAAACCCATTTAATATTCTGGCCAAAGTAGGGAGTTTGACTAGCAATTTCTCTTTGACTAGTATTGGTCCCTTGGTCTCCAAATGACTCCAAGTTCTCCAAAATTGCTACAGAAGGTACTTGGATGATATTAAGACATATTTATAATTTTTATGGATTCTCTGAAGTGTTCATGTGACTTCTGCAACTCCTCTTTGTAATCTGGTCAAGATAGGGATTTTACTAGTAAATTGTGGTTCAAATCCCCTAGGGGTAGATGATGAAAATGACTTTCCAAATGCACTCAATCCAACTAGAATTTATAAATGGAAGCAGGGGACATATAAAGGAGATCAACATGAACTCATCTGAATCACCATTCAACTTTTAATGTCTTCTATAACTCCCTTAAATCAGATGAAAAAAGACTAGTTTCAAACTTGGGGGAAATGATAGGCAATCTTCTCCAAATGCTATGAAACTCAACAAAATGACTCCAAATGCTTATGTACTGAACATTAAACTCATATAATACATCAATGAAATTCCATTCATCAATAAACCATCAGTATTTTACTTATCCATTCGAATCCATCAACATTACATTGGTTCACAACAAGGTAGTGGGGAAATGGCACTGTTTGTCCATTAATGAGCAATTTAACATAGTTTTTCTTGGAATATCGACTTGTGGATATTTTCATATGGTTATTACAGAGATATATAGTATCTTACATGTACATTAATTCGAAAGGGTATTCCTTCACTAACTATATGCAACCACAAGAGCGCTATGCAAGAGCTATGGGGAAAATGGCACCATTTCTTCATTAAAAAACAGATTTATACATTTCCACTTGGAATTTCAACCTGAAAATTTCTGTAGATGAAGAAAAGAGTATTTAATTCATGTTATAGAATAAATGGGGCAATAGAATCTCCCCCAAAGAGTACAATAGCTCACCAAAAATGCCCTCCCTCAAGGATCAAGAATATGAAATGAAAACTGGAAATGCTTGAAGGAATGAACTGCACTAGAAGAAACCATGAGCTTCCGTGTAGCTTACACCTGCAAATAAAGACTCCATTAAAGCTCCATGAAATACTTGAATGGCCTTTCCAAACACCAACTTGGATGGGAATCTTTCACCCTCAAAATTGGCTAAGGAAAGAAACTAGTCATCCACTAGCTCTTCTCTCACAAATGCAATTGCAAATTTTAAAAATGATCAAAAGCTCCCTTAATTCTTTGTTCTTTACAATTATAAAGTTTCCAAGATCTCTATGGGTCGAATTCCTTCCAAGAGATGCATTCCAACTCAAGTTCGGAAGAGATTCCAAAGGATGCCACTTGTACAACAATTCCTAGTCTCCCACTTCCACCAAATCACATGTGGAAGCATCTTAGCTACCCTAACTCCCTTGAGCACCCTCTTGGAGGCTATTTTTAGCCCTGACATATCATATATGTCAAATGTCAGCCTTTATGTCTGATTTTTGTCATAGGTGTCATAGCATCTTCACCATTGTTGTCATAGAGCTATGTAATCTAGTCCAAGTGTCTCAGTAGCTCCAAAATGCCTCTTCCTCTTCCATGGGAGTTACTCTTCCACTCCAATTAGACCTGAATTGATTCATGCCAAGTATATTGACCTTCCAACGCATCCCAAGACCCTTGAGCTTCTTATGGATTTGAAATGACAAGAGGAGGATACCATGTGGCATAGAAAATCTAGCTTGTGTGGGTCCCACTCCCTCCATGTGTCTTCATGGTCAAATGCCACTTTGATTTTCCATTGTATATATTTATTTAGCTCCTTTATTAAATATTTATGCTATTCTAATGTCCACACATCATTTATTATCCTTCTTATTTCAAATCCCAGTGCTTCCACCCACAACCTAGGAAACTAGTAATTTTCCTCCTTGGTAATTATTTGACCCTTAACATTAATTTGACAAGCTCTCATTAAAATGGCCAATGGGCTTAGGCCATTGTGACCCAATGAAAATTTTGGGACATGACAGGAAACCACAGTTGGCATGGTCCTCTGTACAACTTTGACTGGTGAATCATAGCAAGGTCACACCAATTGGTCGATTATGTCATCTTCCAGTCGAAATAGATGGATTAAAGAATTATGGAGACTTCAATGTTATAGAGATAGTTGACAACACAAGCCCCTATCTGGAGTTTCTAGGAATAGACTGGGAAATGGAGAATCAAGTTGTTATCAACTTTAAGAAGAGGACAATGTCTTTTGAAAATCGCAACATGAGGGTAGTCGCCCCACTTGATCCATCGGAATGGCAGAGGTATATCAAACCAATGAGGTACGAATTTACAAAAGGATGGGACAATGTCTACAACATCTCAGAGGATTACATAAATACAACCGCCGATGGGGAATTGGGATGGAGAAGTGTTAGTTTAGCATCGTCAGAATCCAATGAGGCACTTAAAAATTGGTAGAATCGATTACATGAAGTATCATTCAGGAGGTGCACGCGAATCACTCAGTCACTAAGGTGGGTAGCGACGGAAGTATGCGAGCTACCAATATATAAAGGATTTTCGAATATGACTATATTCGTCATCGAATTCGAAGAAAAAGTATCAGAACCACAATGACTGCTTGCATTAGAATAAGCACTGAATGCTACATCAGCACGGTGGTGGGTAGCACACAAGTCATCGATAACGAGCTCGCCACTATGTCAACAACTTATGGAAGTCAGATTTGAGGAGACTTACGGTTAATGTGGAAGAAAATACAATGGAAGGGGTCATCCAAGGGATCATCTGGAAGAGTGTCAAAGTGCATGGGAAATGAGACCGAAACAGGAATGGATCCATGCGTTCATCCATACAATCGATGAGGTACCGTGGATCTGGTACATCGCAGCAGAGTTGCGACGTAGAAAAACTACATGGGAAGAGTTAACCATTAGCTTCAGCTAGACCTTCAGCTTCTCGGATGAGAACCCCTTCATGCAAAGTGCACTACAAGAGATCCATGAGAAGGTACTCTGTTAGTCCCGGAGATGTTCTAAAGCTATTTTTTAGAACTGTGCTTGGGAAGAAATAATCACTTCTGAAAACTTTACTGAATCACAACATAAGTGACAGAAACAGTGTAGAATTCCGATATTAAAACGTTAATGGGAAGTATTTCAATGCGCAAAGAAATCATACTTTTGAATAGAAAATGGAAATGGAATGTGCAAGATAAACGTATTGTGAAAGTAAATCTTTATTTCACATTTACAGAATGGTGTGTTGATCCTGGGAGACAAATTCAACAACTTAACAAAATGAACAAAGAACACCATTTGAATAATACGAGTATATCACTTCAAGATAAATCAACATGAATACTTCAAGTACTAATCACCATTGAAGAAAAAAATTTAAGCACAAGCACTTATATAAATTCAAAATAGTTCTCCAAATCAGAGATAAATGAAGATATGAAAAACAACAGGAGATACTAACTGTGCACATCAAAACATTGAATCCATCAAGCTCCAAGATAGGGTAAAAATATGTCTCTCCTTGTATTGATCAACCATCCAACATAGAAGTAATACTTCTTACATAAGAGAGCCAACCCTTTGGCTACTTCCTACTTGCCTATATATAGCCTACCTACTCTCTAAAATAGAATTTGTTATAATCAGTTCCAGCTCAACAGCTTAAAATTTTTGTTTATACTCCTTAACAGAGTTTGTTATAAAATTACTGGTCATCTTGCTTGACGAAATTCGCATCACCTTAAAATATAAGGTATCAACGACATGACGTATTTCAGAACCTAACCAGAATCCCTTAAACACCTACTGGACCATCTACAACCTCATGAAGAGGTAGATGCGACTATACCTATGAAATATGTTGCTTTGCAGACCATTGCTGCCTGCTTCTTCCATCCTATCCAAGCCCTTTGCTCTCGGACCTTAATTTCGACGGGACAAAATTTTGACTCGGTTGTCGGGCTGTGGAACAATACCTGATACTAAATTTGCTTCATTAGAACTTCTCAGGTGATACTGCTTCACCATTTAATCATCCTTTGCTGGTGCCGGCACATGCCCTCCTTCCGTGCCACTTCATATGGAAAGCCTCTCTCCATTCAAACTGACGAAATAGCTGAACCTTCCTTAGACATCTCGGGTGAGACCTCGGGCTTCTTCCGTCCGTTTGTTCGCGAATGTGCATATGCGGGATGTTCATGGATTTTTGTCATACGAATTATCAATTCTCAAGATGAACGACCTCTAGAGATGAAATGTACCATTGCAAATTCCCTTCTTCAAATTTGAACCATTCGCCCTTTAACGATTCTGGAGTCTCAGGATCTGAGGCTCAAGACTAGCGATGCTCATAAAATGAAAAATGTAGAATAACTATGACAAGGGGTATTTAGAAACACGTTCATGCCCTCCTCGATGAGCACGTCTATACCTGCATAGTTATTACACGCACGTCCCTTTTGTTCTTTTCCTTTTGGGAGTGTACTTCAACTAGTACGACGGCGGCGGAGATGATAGGGGAGTATGACAAGACAGATACATTGATGGTTTGAGGGCCTCCCAAGAGTGGTTTTAGGAAATAGCTTTAAGTCCCCTGAACGGTCCTGGGGCTGCCACATGGAAAACACAGTTTTCACATCAGGGGAGGACTACTCCTGATATAGTTCGTGCCACATCCCTTCCCTGACACTCTTTCCAGCGTTGATCTCCTGCCCAGCTGCCTCAAGATGAGCCCCTAGAAACAAGCAAATTTGGGGAGTGGGTCCCACTCTGCTCATGGTCCACTTGTCTAGTGCTATACACTTCATAATACCACTAGGGTCCTTCGGATGGTTTCAGGATCCATGAAAAGTGGTCTGGGAAAACCACCCTAAGACCCTTGACTAGCCAAGAGAATGACACGTGTCTCTAGTGGTCTTTTCCTCAGGGGTGACTGAGGTCAAAGTGAATGCAACCTGCTCTCAAATCTTGACTGTGCCTCTGTGAAGAGGGTCCTGGTTGACCGATATGGTAGGTTCCTTTTCCGTAACTTGATATGCCCAAACGTTTCGTGTGTGTCGCTCTAATGCTTCTAATTTCTCCTAGGGCATTTGCTTTTACCCAACTGAAGACTTCCATTCGACTGAAAAGATTACTAACATTGGCTTCAGTGGGGACAACCTCTTCCTTCGGTGAGAGGATGAGAACAATAGACCAGTGCATTTTAACTCATTGGGTTATGGAGTCATTACTGCTAAAAAATAAACAACAAAAACATAGCTACAGAAATATAGTTAGAGAATAGGAAAACTTCTCCTGACAAATAACAAAAAAGAAACAAGGAATATATTACAATCATGATACAACAATCTCGCTTTTAGGGTAAGACATAGAGCTTAATAATGAAAGAACCGCTTCAGGAATATCCCATTTACGGGGTTCCCAAAACATTCACAATTAAGTTGAGCAAGTTCATATGTGTTCTTGTCCTGAACCGTGATGATTTTGAAAGGGCCCATCCACAGATTATCAAACTTTCTGTGCTTAGACTTTGGTTCCCTTCTGGCATCCCATTTCAGAACAAGATCCCCAGGTTGAAAAACTTGGGTAACCGCCCTTCTATCAAAAGTTTCCTTCAATGTGTCTTGGTATACTTTAGTAGTGTCCTTCAGATGTTCTATGACCTGCTGAATCTCTATCAGCTGTTGAATTCTTCTTTCCATATCATCAGGCTCCTCACTTTCTGGTTGTATCAACTTCATCATAGGAAGGACCAGCTGGATTGGAATAACAACCTCCTTTCCATAAACCAACTGAAATGGCGAAGTGCCTATAGCTCTCTTGACACTGAATCTGTCTGCCCATAATGCAAACTTCAGATGGGAGTCCAAGGCCTTTTTGTTTGCACCAAGCATTTTCTTGATAATAGTAACTACACTTTTATTGGAAGATTCAACCAAACAATTTTCCTGTGGGTAGTATGTAGTTGAATGGATTAATTCAATATTATACTTCTGGAAAAAGTCCATCATCTTATATGACTTGAAAGCTGGAGCATTATCGGTAAGTATTTTCCTTGGACGTCCAAATCTCGCCAATATGTTTTCTTCAAGGAAGTTTATGATAATTGAGTCAGTTGCATTTCTAGTGGGAATGGCTTCTACCCACATCGTGAAGTAATCAGTGGGCGTAAGAATCCATCGGTGCTGTCCACTAGAATGAGGATTTATCTCCCCAATAAAATCAAGGCCCCACTGCTGGAAAGGTGCTTCTACCTTAATGGGTCTTAGAGGCAATGGTTGTAATTTGAGCTTTCCAACAAACATTTGACACTCTTTGCACGCCCTAACGATCTTACTAGTATCAGAAAATAGAGCGGGCCAGAAGTAACCTGCTCGCAATATCTTATGAGCGGTCTCCCTCCATGCATGATGCCCCCCCCCACATACCTTTATGAAATTCATTAATTATGCCTTCGATCTCTTCTTCCACAATACAATTGAGTAGGATTCCCAGTGGATATTTCCAGAATAAGTAACCATCCAAAACACAATATTTGATAGCTTCGAGTTTCAGGGACCTTATCTTAGACTTCTCCATTTCAGGGGGATGAGTAAGATGCTGGAAATAGTAAACTATGTATTTGTACCATTCCAAGATGACAAACTTTTTTGCTATAAGATCGGGGAGGTTTTGTTGATCTTCCCCGATTACTTGTTTGGGGAGTTGATCAATCAAATTTATTTTTAATGCTTGGTAATTTGATGTTGCCAGCAATTTAGCTAACCCCTGTTCTTTTACCAACTTAGTGGGTTTGATCTCCATATCATATTCCTGGATCTTGGAAATCCATTTTTCCCTTCTCACTTCACTGTCGGGTTGACATCATATATCCTTGATGTTACTTCCCAGTACATGAGAGACGATCTTGGAGTGCAAGACATAGCTCCTGAAAGACTTGAGTGCTTTACCCAGTGCATAAGCATGCTTTTCCATCACACTATATTTCAATTCTACGTCTCTTAGAGCCCTGCTAAAGAAAGCAATGGGTTGTTCATGCCTCACCTGATTTTTTTGCAAAAGGACTGCAGCAATAGTAACCTCAAAAGCAAAAGAGAAAATTAAGAAATCTTTGGTGTAATTTGGGGTGGTCAGAACGGGTTCCTCTCCTAGGGAGTTTCTAATCTGATCAAAAGAATTTCTTGCAGTTGTGGTCCATTTTATCTCAGCATCTTTTCTTAACATGTCAGTAATCTCTTTCATTATTTCAGCAAAGTTAGGGATAAATCTTCATAAAAAAAATATTTTACCAATGAAATATTGTACCTCCTTTCTATTTCATGGGAGATCGATTAGCTTGATAGTAGCTACCCTCTCTGGATCTATCCTCATCCCATTTTTGGAAACAATATCACTAAGCAGCTTTCCTTCTGTCATGGCGAAGAAGGATTTCTTTGGATTGAGGGACAAGCCATATTTTCTGCACTTTTTGAAAGTTTGCTTCAGGTGTTGAAGATGCTCTTGATTCGATTTAGAAAAGACTATCATGTCATCAAGGTATATAATGATGAATTTGTCCTTCTTGCCTATAAACACTATATCCATGGCCCTCTGGAAAGTTGCCCCAGCGTTCATAAGGCCTAAAGGCATTTTTTCGTACATGAACATTCCCCATGGTGTGGTGAAGGCTATCTTTTCCCGTTCATCAAGGTGCATTGCTATATGGTTATAGCCTGAGAACCCATCCATCATAGACACTCGAGTAGATCCTACAACCTTTTGTGGAATATGGTCCATTTTGGGCAAGGGATAATTGTCCTTCAACAGACATTTATTTAGATTTATGAAATCGACGCATAGCCAGATCTCACCATTCTTTTTTCTGACTGGGACTAGGTTAGTCACTCACTCCGAATATATTAGAGGGATAATGATCTTCGCATCAAGAAAATTCCTTACTTCCATTTCAATCACTGGTAGCATGAGGGGGTTTACTTGCCTCAACTTTTGTTTTACAAGCTTAGCATCAGGATTTAAAGGGATCCTATGTTGTATTGTAGTAGTATCATAGGTTCTAAGGTCTTCATACTTCCATGCAAACACATCTGCATAATCTTTAAACAATTACTCATACCCTTGCCTCTACTCGCTCGTAAGGGACTCAGACAGTTTGATGAACTTGGGATATTCCACGGTGCCGATATTTACTTCCTGCATAGCTTCAGTGGTCGGCTATATCGTTGGTTTAACGGAGACATCATTTTTGTCGAACAACTGCTCTAATGGAACTAGGCCTTTCAGAATAAAATTGTTCTTTAACTTTAGGACCTTATGACTGGTGACCTACTGCATAAATTTGGAGCCTTCAGCATCTGCTTCCTGCGAATTACTTCCCTCTGCCTTCTTGGAGTCGCTATCTGCTTCTGTATTTGAGAATTCTCTGACCAGGTGCAAAAAGTGCTTAATTTGTTCGTCATCTTCAAAAACCTGGAAACTCTTAACATTGTCGGGAATGGAGGGACGGTATCTCATTTCAACTTCATAATTTAGCTTTGGCTTTTTGGGAGGGTGAAAAGGGATGGCCATCATGGCCAAAGAATCGGCCTATTGATTTTCTTCTCGAGGAACAATTGTAATGTTGAAGGCATCAAAGAAATTATTAATAAAGTCCCAAGCTAGATTGCGGTATGCCCTGAGTCTGGGGTTCTTAGTCTGGTAAACATTTCTAATCTATTTTACTACGAGCTCAGAGTCTTCAAAAATAGCCAACTTAGTAATTCTCAAGTCTTTTGCTGCTCGGAGACCAAGGATGAGTGCTTCATACTCGGCTACATTCTTGGTGGTGTCAAAATTTAGCTTGTAAGACAAGCTAATTTCATCCCCCAATGGTGATGTCAAAATTGCGCCTGCTCCAGATTCATATTTGGCAGAGGCTACATCGAAAAAGAGTTTCCAAACTTGGTCCTGGACCTGTTCAGTTGTTGGTTCTATCACTTGAGCATGCGTGATCCCTTCTTCGGATGGATCCCCTGCTGATAATCTGCAGCAACCCATGTTCTGATCATAAGCATATATAGGATAATTCATGGGACTGTCTTGGTCACTTATAAGATAGGAGAACATGGCTTCTCTATATAATCACCTGGTTTCTCTAGTAAAAACGGGTATCGTAGCATACTTCATGTCCATCTGCATTGTTCCTCCTAGCGTTTTAGCCCAACTCCTTGACAGGAGCATACCATATTTAGCTGGAACATATGCTACCACCACATCCATCATTACACTTTTGGCTAGTATCTGAGCGAGAGTGACCACCATGTCTTTTATCATCCCGATGCACTTTACCTTCCTAAATCAAAACTGTAAGGTCATGGTAAGGCCTGGTCATTTCCAATCCCAACTGTTCCATTATGACTTTGGGCATTAAATTGTGAGATGCCCCGGAGTCCAACATACAATTGTGGAGAAGATTTTCGTGGACGTTCAGGGTGACATAAAACGGGGCAGTTGGTTCTTCTTTACTGTCAATGCGTGCACTGCACTGGAAAGAGGGAGATTCATCATTAAGATTTATGGAATCTTGTTGATCGATGCTTTCGACTTGTTGTAGCATTTTGTCAATCTGGACATGGTACATAGGATTTCTTATCAACTCAGTCAAAGGAACAACTATCTTCAACTTGTTCAGCTCTTGTTCCAAACTGAAAGGTGTGTGTCCCTCTCTGGGGATTGGTTCTATTCTTTTATGGGGGCTTACACCTTGTTGGTTTTGGATGCTTGGGATCATGGTTTCAACTTCTTTCTCTTTAGGAAGGTCTTTTTATTTGGGAACAGAAGCGGCTTGAGGGGGTTTTGTTTAGGCTGACTTCTGTGGGGATTTTCTTGGAATGGGTCCACTCTGTTTGTGTGATGCTTCAAGCCTTGGTCTCAAGTTGTACTTCCTTCCATTATTCTCAGGTTGAGCACTGCTATATACCAGATGATCATTAATGAACTCGTCACTTTCTTGGGAATACAGAAGATCTGAGCCATTTTCCTCATACAATAATGAACTCTCATAGTCTTCCCTGGTGAGGTGCATGAGATGTGAATCTTCTTCCACCCAATTTAGTTGTTCTTCAAAATCTTCATAACCTTCATCTGCAGCGATTTCGACTAGATTATTTTCCTTTTCGCGAACAAGAGGCCTCAGTGGTTGTTCGTCTCCTCTTTTTTCCCTATATGCCATCTATGGATTGAAAGGTCTTCTGAACTGATTAGGAGGACGAGGAGGAGACTTTCGATTAGGACTACTACCCTCTAATTCCATTCTAGTGACCTTATTTGACAATTTCTTGATGATACAGGTCATCTCATCAATCTTTGCATCTTGAGAGTCTCCGATCTCTGAGGATATTCCTTCCTCCTTGGCCTTCCCCTTGTCTCTGGGTTTAGCAGCACTGGTAATTTTAATTTTCCCTCCAGCTCTCAGATTTCCTTCAACGTCAATGGCATCATCCTCCATATCGCTAAGCAAGACTCGCCTTCTTTCCCTCAAAGTTATGGTGAAATCTGAAGGGAAGGAGGCTGCATAAGTGGCCCGAACTGTGGCTTCCATAGGAAGAATGTCCTCGAGGATTCTAAAATACTATTTGTTAAATCTTGCTGTGAAATTAACCACGTTTTCAAAGCCACTTTTCCTCGGGGAAGAGAACTCTGTCAGATAATATAAACTATCCCATTTAACTCCACACCTTTTTACAAAGGAAGATTCCAATATTTCCATAGTGCTAATGGAGGAATTAGGTAAAGATCTGAACCATTTTATGGCCTCCCCTTCCAGTGACTGAGCAAAAATTGTCATGAATACATCATCATGCTCAATCAGGATGTTTTTTGTGAAATCTTGAAACCTATCCACATGGTCTTCAGTGGATGTCCCTCTGCTACCATCATATTTCAGTAGCAGCTTCAGGTAATGAGTAGGCATGTCGTTTAAGGGTGTGGGTAACTACATGGGTCCATGACATCTTGCCACCCATCTTGGTGTTCTTGGGGGTGGTGGAGGTGGTCCTCCACTTCCTCCTCCTGACACGAGCTGGCAGTGTCTAGGACTACTGCTTGTGGGGAAATGAGGGGATTGGCTAGAGTAGTATGAGCTACAAGGTCCTCGTTTACAACAGGAATATTTCAGAAACTCGGAAAATCAAGAGGAGTATAAGGATCTTGATGAGAAGGCTCATTATCAGGGGCTTGGACAATAAACTCAGACTGGGGAAACTGAGTGCCGAACAAAGGGGAGGATAAATTGCGTTGATAACTTGGTGAAGTAGATTGGTATATTCCACGTCTCTGTCTCCAAGAGACTGAATCTTCAAGGGCCACAAATTCTTCATGGCTAGGGTTCTGGCAAGTGTGTCTACATCCAGATGCCAGGTTTTCTATTGTGGAGTTGCTAGGTGGATAACAGCCTGCAACTCAATTTCATCCACCATGAAACTAAGAGCGTATGATGCTGTTGTTATAACCAGGGAAGATATATCTTCTTGATTGTGTCCCCGGCAACGACACCAAAAAAGATGTTAGTCCTAGAGATTTTCTAAAGCTTTTTTTTAGAACTGTGCCTGGGCATCAATAATCACTTCTGAAAAATTTACTGAATCACAACATAAATGACAGAAACAGTGTAGAATTCCAATCTTAAAACGTTAATGGGCAGTATTTCAATCTGCAAAGAAATCAGACTTTTGAATAGAAAATGGAAATGAAATGTTGCAAGATAAAGGTACTGTGAAAGTAAATATTTATTTCAAGTTTACAGAATGGCGTGTTGAGCCTGGGAGAGGAATTCAACAACGTTAACCAAATGAACGCAGAACACCATTTGAATAGTACAAGGATATCACTTCAAGATAAATCAACACAAATACTTCAAGTACTAATCAACATTGAAGAAATAAATTTAAGCACAAGCACTCATATAAATTCAGAATAGTTCTGCAAATCATAGATAAATGAAGATATGAAAAACAACAGGAGATGCTAACTGTGCACATCAAGACTTTGAATCCATCAAGCTCCCAGATAGGGTAAAAGTATGTCTCTTCTTGTATTGATCAACCATCAAACATAGAAGTAATAATTCTTACATAATAAAGCCGACCCTTTGGCTACTGCCTACTTGGCTATATATAGCTTACCAAGGATAATTTTAGGGGTGAAATTTAGCCCATGGGCTATTTTTCCATGTTTTTTTCCAAAACAATATTCGCCAATTTGTATTTTTTGAAGCCCCATTTCGCCCAATTTGGATAGGGTAAACTTTTTTCACTCTAAAAATCGCCAAAATATTATATAAACTATATAAAATCCTTATAAATTGAAATTATTTTAGAAAAATATCGCCAAATATTTTATAGTTGACATTTTGAGAATTTGTAAGATTTGCCAAGGTTTATATACTTTTAAATAAGTATGGGTCCTTAAAATTATCCCTGTAGCTTACCTACTATCTAAAACATAATTTGTTATAATCAGTTCCAGCTCAACAGCTTAAAATTTCTGTTTATACTCCTTAACAGAGTTTGTTACAAAATTACTGGTCATCCTATGACTGTGGCCCAAGACCACTCCGTTAGCAGAGTAGTTCATCCATCTTGACGAAATTCACATCACCTTAAAATATAAGGTATCAACGATGTTACTTCTTTCAGAACCTAACTAGAATCCCTTAAAAACCTATTGGACCATCTAAGACCTCATGAAGACGTACCTACGACCACACTACTTAAAGATGTTGTTTTGCAGACCATTTTTACCTGTTTCTTCCATCCCATCCAAGCCCTTTTCTCTCGGACCTTAATTTCGATGGGACAAAATTTTGACTTAGACGTCAGGCTGTGGAACAGGACCTGATGCTGAATTTGTTTCTTTAGAACTGCTTAGGTGCTACTGCTTCACCATTTGATCATCCTTTGCTAGTGTCGACACATCCCCTTCTTCCATGCCGCTGCATATGGAAAGCCTCTCTCCATTCGAACTAACGAAATAACTGAACCTTCCTTAGACATCTCGAGTGATACCTCGGGCTTCTCCCGTCCGACTATTCACGAATGTGCATAAAAAGGATGTTCATGGTCCCTCGTAGTCCGAATTCTCAATGATTTGGATGAACTACCTCTAGAGATGAACTGTGCCATTGCGAATTCCCTTCTTCAAATATGAACCATTCACCCCTGAATGATTCTGGAGTCTCAGGCTCTGAGGCTTAGGACTAGCGACGCTTAGAAAATGAAAAATGAAGAATAGCTAAGATGAGGGGTATTTATAGACACGTTCATGCCCTCCTCGATGAGCGTATCAGTACCTGCATAATGATTACACATGTGCACCTTTTGTCCTTTTCCTTTCGAGAGTGTACTTCATCCAGTATGACGACAGCGGAGATGACAGGGGAGAATGAAAAGACAGATACATTGATGGTTTCAGGGCCTACCAAGAGCGATTTTAGGAAACAACTTTAAGTCCCCTAAACGGTCCTGGGGCCTCCATGTGGGAAACGCAGTTTTTGCATCAGGGGAGTACTGCTCCTGATATAGTTTGTGCCACTTCCCTGCCCTGACGCTCTTTGCATCATTGATCTTCTTCCCAGTTCCCTCGAGATGAGTTCCTAGAAACGTGCAACTTTGGGGAGTGGGTCCCACTCTGCTCATGGTCCACTTGTCTGGCGCTACATACTTCATAATAGCACTGGGGTCCTTCAGATGGTTTCACGATCCTTGAAAAAGTGGTCTGTGAAAACTTCCCTGAGACCCCTGACTAGTTGAGAGAGAGACACGCGTCTCTAGTGGCTTTTTCCTCAGGGGTGACTTAGGTCAAAGCAAGCGCAACCTGCTCTCGAATCCTGATTGTGCCGCTGTGACGCTGGTCCTGGTTGACCGATATAGCAGGTTCCTTCTACGTAACTTGATCTTCCCAAATGTTTCACCTACGTCGCTTGGATGCTTCTAATTCCTCCTCGGGCATTTGCTTTTATCCAGTTGACGGCTTCCCTTCAGCTAAAAAATATCACTAACATACTCAAAGCAGTTTCGATGGAAAATCCAATCGGATTATAGTGGACCACGACACCAGAAATGATGATGGAATGTTGCAATGTGATGGGAGGACCTGACGAAGAAGATTATCCGTGATCCATTTATGTCCCATATTCAAAGGGAAGTCGAGACATCGAAGCACCAGAGATTCCATCCGACAAATTCCAACCGTCGCTGAAAATTGAGAAGGTTAATATTGGGTCGGAGGAAAATCCCAAGTTCGCAAGTATTGGAGAATACTGGAATGATTCGACAATTGGAAAAGTTATTGATCTAATACATGAGTTCCAAGACTTATTTCCAATAGAATTTTTAGAAATGAAGGGAATTTATGGGGACCTGGGTTAAATGAAGATTCTGCTAAAACCTGATGCAAAGCCATTAAAGAAACGACCATATAGACTAAATCCCAGGTATAAGGAGCGAGTGAAAGCTGAGATAGAATGAATGTTGGATGTAGGAATCATAGAACATGTCGAATAATTAGAATGGATCACCCCTATGGTTGTCCAGGATAAGAATACTAACGAAATTAGGATTTGTGTTGATCTGAGAAAACTGAACGATGCATGTCTTCACGATCCATTCTCTACGCCATTCACTGATGAAGTACTGGAAGGTGTTGGATGTCAGGAGATATATTCATTTACAGACGGATTTTCAGGATACCAACAAATAAAGATCACAAAGGAGGATCACTATAAAACAAATTTCATGACAGAATGGGATTTCTTTCAATACACAATGATGTCGTTTGGTCTTAAAAATGCCCCAGGAATGTTTTCAAGGATAGTTGTCGCTGCATTTAAAGAATTCATTCATAATTTCCTCGCAGTTATATGGACGACTGGACTATATATGGGCTAGTTAAGGACCACGTTGCGAATCTAAGGCTGATGCTGGAAAGGTGTCGACAACATCAGATTTCGTTGATCTTGAAGAAGTACATATTATGCGCTCCATTCAGAATCCTGCTAGGACACATTGTATGTAAGGAGGGGATGTTGGTCGATCCAGCGAAGATTGAAATCATCGTCGACTTACCACCACCAACGATAGTGAAGAAAGTAAGGGTGACATTGGGACATACTCGGTATTACAAGAAGTTCATTAGGGGATATGCAGCAATCACAACACCAATGGAAAAGTTGTTAAAGAAGGATGCAAAATTCGAGTGGAACAACGAGTGCTAGAAGAGCCTCGACATACTAAAATCGAATATGGTTGTAATGCAGATATTAGTATTCCCGATTGGACAAAATAATTCCACACCCAAATGGATGCATCATCAATAGCACTGGGAGTGATATTGGCCCAGCTAGGATAAGGATCAATTAATCATTCGATCACATTTGCGAGCAGTAAGTTGTCCACTGCGGAGAAGAATTATACAATGATGGAAAGAGAAGGCCTAGAAATGGTCTGTGTGCTGCAAACATTCTAACACTACCTTCTTGGAAAGCATTTCAAAATTTTTACTGATCACTCCACATTAAAATACTTAGTTAATGAGCCTATTTTGGGGGGGAATGTAACATCCCAAAAATTCACAAAAATTTAAAATTTTTCAACATAGCATTTAATGCCTAAACTAACTGTGCGAAATTATATTTAAATGCTTTTATGCCGTCATACTAAAATGAACGTTTATAAAAATCATATATTGTATTGTTTTGAATGTTGATATAAAATGAAATTATTGTTTACATTAAGATGCTATTGGATGTTTCAGCCATATTTTATATTTCCTATGTCAATGATCTGGTAAATATTAATGTTTATAAGTTCTAACTGTTTTTCTTCTTTTGATGATGAAAGGGGTCCTAAGGGTACCCCGGGGCTTACTTAGAATTCATGCTAAAGCATCTGAACCTTCCTTTTCACAGATTGAAGGTAAGGGTGACACATCAGATCTAGTAGTACATATATAATTTAAAATGCACTTTCAATTAGCCTTCAAAAGTTCTGTGTCAAGTTTCTAAGGTACTTATAAAGTGACTCGTCTAAAGTTTACAATTGTAAGCTATACATCTCATGCATTTCCTTATTTAATATCCAAATGATGAAATAGAGTATCATAGCGTGGGTTTAGGATTATATGCACTGCAATTATTTGTCACAAGGATAATGTGCCTGTATGTAACATAGGCTAAATGCATGATCCTTTATATGCCTATAACTTGTACGCTATGTGCACATTGCTATGAAATTTCCTACCCTAGATGGTCTATCCACTATTTCCATGCTTTTCCTATAGCATATAAACTATATACAAATTCTATGAAATTCCTATAGCATATAACTATATGCAAGTTCTATTTAATTTCTATAGCATATAACTATATGCAAATTCTATTTAATTACTATACCATATAAACTATATGCAAATTTTATGTAATTCCTATAGCATATAAACTATATGCAAGGCTTAATGCATTGGTCCTATATACAAAATAGTATAACAAGCATGGGCATCATCGTGACCCTTTTTAAATTATGTGATCGATGTCTAGTGAATTGATACCATGATACAAACTATGACTTACCATAAGATCTATGTTATGACAGGTTTGCAATATATAAACAATGTAACAATGTGATAAGGACAGGGTACTTAATGGGGTAGTGGGCATGTGCTGGCAGACATTCACATCCAACCTTGGCATTTAACACTCCTATCTACCAGCTTGGTGGAAAAAATTGATGGATTCCATCATGGTACTTAAAACGTGAAGGCTTAATGAGCATGCAGTCGACTGGGTTGAGATGTACATGGTTTTGTTGGAGGTTATCTTAGCTGGTCTCCACGATGGCAATGTTTATTAAATATGGTTTTTAATGGAGCTGGTGCTTCGAATTACGATGTGTTTTGAAGTATGATCCCCACCGTTGATATTATGGCACTCTCGGGATTTGGGACTTAACCCTAATCCTCCACTAAGTCTCGAAGTTTTTGTTTCCTGGGAATTCGTTGTGAGTTGCTGCTGGCTCGGTGGAGAGGCCAACAGGCCTGAGAAATTTCAGGGTTTCATTAGCAGGTATGGAGAGCTTCCTCCATGAGTCGAACCCGTGACATGTGCATGATCTTTGATACTTGTAGATAGCTTAAGAGTCGAGCCCTAATGTGCAAGTTTACAACAATAGTTTGAAGTTGGGAAGACTCTAGGGTTGATGAAAGTCCTGCATGTAGGTTGATCCAGTATTAGGTTTTCCTTGAATGTCAAGTGATGATTCTCAGAATTGTCTCCAACATTTGCTACATTCGTTGGTGAGGTGATGGCTACGATTTAACAGTGGTTATGGTGTCGATGCTCCATAAGTAGCTTTTTAAAGGTAATGTGCATGTTATCGAAACATGTTTCCTTCTATTTGTTTATGATATTTGTAGTTGTTGTCTTAATGAAACTTCTTTGATGATACTCGTTTGACTAGTCTCTTGTTTGTGTGGCAGGTTCCTTCGGCTTTGGTTCCCAAGCTTGAGATGTGAACAATGGCATCTGCAAAGGAAATGGTAAGCTTCGATGGTTTCCCTTGTTGACTTCGGCTTGGTGATTGTTGGTCCTTCTTTGGTTTTCGCAAAAACTTCAATGTTGATGTCTGGTTCTGGATGGTGGCCGTTGTTATGAAGTTTTATGTTCCAAGTGACGGTGTAGGGAGGATGGGTTCCTCAACCTTCCTTGATATTTAGCTACGACATTTCTATGTGTTTTTATTTGCTACAAATGTAACAAGGGTATTATCCATCTATCGTTTTAATGGGAATAAAAGAAACCCTAATGATACTACCTTCCTTCTCAGTTCTTGTTAAAAATATTACTGTTGGGTTTTGACCTTGCGTCGATACTATAATTTATATGTTATTGTGCTCAAAGTGAAGGTTGTTATGTTGTAGTTTTGTGGTGTGGAAAAGAATGATAACTATTCGAAATAAAACTCGACCTTCGTGAGTTGTGCTTTATAAAACCTGTACTAAATTAATATTTATGTTTATGAAATGTTTTGGATAAGAGATAACCTCGAAAGTTTTGAGAAATCGATCCTGCAAACTTAGAGTTATTCTTGTTTTCTTAAATGGTTTCGATGCAGGCTATGGTTGTACTAGGATTGTAAAATCTATAGTTGATTAATGATGCTAGATACGTTTTCTTTGTTTTGGTTGTTGTTGGAGGGGCCTAGGTTTCCCTATTGGCTAGGCCCTCCACGCGACCATTATGCAGCATATGTCGACTAGTATAAGTCGGCTTGGTTGGATAAACTAACAGACGGTTATGTAACTGTATCTGCACATATATATATCTAGGCTGGTGAGCCAATACACTAGTAGAGATTGATTCTATCATTGTGTTATGCTCTTGCTGGTTAATAGAAAGTCTATTCTCTCTATCTGTCTCGTCTCTTGTATCTGTATCATTGTGTATGCTTTCTTATATTATGTAATGTATCTGTGATAACTATGTGAACCCTGGGATTACAACATCTGACTCCGTTGCCGGTTGATACATGAAAAATTACTAGCAGCAAGACCCATGATTTCAGAACAGGAGATTAGAGACTCGTGGGAGAAGAAAATCGCCAATTACCTACAGAACTATGCGCGACGTAACAAGCTAATGATTAACCAAGCAAGAGATCGATTCTTCTCCGAGACCCATGAGCGATTTGTAGAATCCGTGCCGACTGCCTTGAAGAAAATTCTGGATGAACAGACCAGTCGATGACATAGAGCGGAAATTAGTATCGAAGCTAATCAATGGAGGTCATACAAATCTATCAGAATGGTGCGAAAAGATTGTAGAAGATTTCTGTGAAGAAAAGGCGATCAAAAATCGAGTATCAGTAGATGAAATAAGAAGAAAGTTCTTCACCAAATTAGCCGATCAATTTTTGTGTTCTCTGCCGACATTATTGTTTAAATTTTTTATTGACAAAGGTGTTGCACATATTGTCGAAACAAGGCCGTTGCTGACCCCACCCCTTCCAAACTCTAACTGGGAGGAGAAAGAACATAAGTGGGAAAATATGTAAAGGAGCGCGAATGGGAATTTTTCTTGAACAAGTGATGGCCTACACTTCCCCAATACTCTAGAAACCGTCGGGCTGGCATTGGGGGGGTGATGAAACATGCTCTGATGTACCTAGTTTGATGAAACTCGACATATGTCAAACGACATGACCAACAGTGGAAAAAATCCAACAAAGATAGACTTTTAATTCACAAAAGCACCCCAGACATTCAGAAAATCGAAAGAGAAAAAAGGAGGCAGCGACATGAAGAGCTGCGGGAGCAGGCAATTGCGCTCCGGAGGACGCAAGGATCAAATGTTGCGACAGATGCAGAAGGGAAATTTCCAAAATCAAGTCAAACCCGCAATTATCGGGATGTCGAAAAAGAACTGTCGCTGATGGATGAAGACTTGTGGATAGAGCGTGGTAGAGCTCTCCAAGTTCAAATACCAGAAACAGTAGCACCTCCGTCTCCATTCCGTTTAATAGAAAGCATTCAGGTGGAAGAAATTGTCGAAAAAAATATTGGTCTCCATGCTGGTCAATCAGGAGTTTGGAGTCGTCGAAGCATAGAAGGCGATGATATCAATAGACTATTGATTCATCGACCAGAAGAAGGGAATTGGATATTGTTTCAACCCGAATTTTCAAATAGAAGTTTTCATCTAGTGTAGATAGAGCATGAGGAAGCGCCCCCCCTGCCAATACAAAATTTGAGCGACTCGACAAGCACGTCCGAAAGCCCAAGATTTAGCAAAATCCCGTTTGAGCAAAACTTTAACTAGATTTCGACAGAAGTAATTGAAGAAGGCAGATCTAGTGACATCGAAGAAGATACAGTCATTGATTCTGGAGACATAGAACCAAGTCCAGAAAGACAACTAATTCATACTAACGAAGCACCAAGCATTGATAGTGGAAATAATCCACCCACACCTCCATCAAATTCTTAGAATAATACAATAGCAGACATGGTGCAAACTACAGCACACCTTCCATTTTACGAAGGAGATGAAGACCCAAGAAGACATTGGTTTGTGTGTGAAGCAATCTAGATAGCTAATCAAATTACCAATGAAGACAGACAAATTGCTCAATTTGTTGGTTCATTAAGAACGAGAGCACTGACTTGGTACATGGGGTACATAGGAAAAACACCAAATGCAACAAAAGAACAAATCAAACAAAGCTTTTTGGCCTCCTTTATGATTGGATGCGAAATACCTGGCGGCATAACGACTGAAGACAACAGTCCAAAAGCCGACAGAAAGTATCAAGGAGTACAACAAGAGGTTTAAAGACCTCATGACCAAATTAGACTATGAAATTGAAGAAAATCTATTAATCAAATGGTTTATTGCTGGTCTAATCAATAAAATCAGAATACATGTCCGTCGACAAAATGTTAATACATATGTAGATGCACTAAGAGTAGCACTCTAAATTGAAATGGATGATGAATACCCTCTAATATCCATGGATAGACATGTCGACGAACGACTTGAAAGTATGGAGCAAGCTATCAAAAATATAACATTAAAAGGACCAGAGCTATGGTGTACAACTTGTCGAACCTCAGGACATACCAAAGATTCTTGTCGAAATGATGATAGGTGACAAGATGTAAAACTCATCCAATCCAGATGTTTCTGCGATTTATGCAAAGAATATGATTTACATACCACAAATGATTGTCCATACAATCTGAAAAATAAGAAGGCAAGATGGTGTAAAATTTGTGAAGTAAACACACATTCAATTGAAGAATGTCATATGAACCTAAAAAATCGGCAAAATTACCATGGAGTGTACCAAGCAAATTCTGTCGAGCAGAACCAAGACAAAATTCCAGCAAATGACAGATTCGGGAGAAATGATGGAAGAAATAACCAGTACAATCAAAACAGGAATGACAGATACCCAAGGTATAATGATCGACTTAAAGATTGGTGATATAATGGCTACAATAGACATGGTGGATATCAGAGTCGCGGTCGTGGAAGTGGAGGTCGAGGCTTTCGATATGGTCGACCTGGTGCATGCTTTACATGTTTCAATGAGAATCATTGACACGCAAAATTCCCTTTTAAGGAAAGAACTGATCTCAAATTTTGTACAAAGTGTGGGGTAGGTGATCACTATTTAGAGGATTGCCCTACCATGATTGAGAAAATAAATAATAATAAAAAATGTTCATGTTTTATCTTGTGTTAAAAAAAAATGAAGTGCTTCAAACAAAAAACTTGCAAATTGTAACAAGGCAAGGCACTCATATTAGTCAAGATAAACCTCAGATAACTAGAATTGTCGATAAGGAGGATTATCCAAATCCTATAAAACAAAAATCTGTGTACAAATATGCGTCTGACATAATTCATGATTTAGCAACACATGAAGATGATCTTAATGAATTGCTCAAATTAATTTCAAATGAAGAAGCTATAAGAAAAATGATTGATTTGTTGCATAAATTAAAACACGTCGAGCAAAGACAAACTAAAAACATTTGTCGACTAAGAAAAAAGAGAAAAATGATGCCGACCCATTAGTCGACCTCGACATAAATGGATACCATGTACGACAGGTTGTACTTGATTTTGGATCCCAAGTGAATATCATGAATCGTGATACTTGGGACCAACTCGGTCGACCTCAACTATAGGAATCAGGCATCTGCTTAAAGCTCACAGATCAAGGATTAATTGAGCTGATTGGAGTATGGAAAGGATTTGAAACTTCTATTAAAGGTATCACGGCATCAGTAGATTTTGAAATCATCATACCGAAAGATGATGCAAGTTCCTTCCCTGCTTTGGTCGGTCGACCATGGGGACGGAAGATGAAGGCTTCAATTTCTTTGGACAAAATCCGCATCAAGTTGAAAGGTAATGGCCAGAAGGTTATCATGCTAATCTTTCTATGACAAGGAGAACCTTGGTCAGCACCTACATAAGTCAATAATGATATCGGACAGCTTTATCGAATAGACAATAATGAATATCACATTGAGCCAAACAACCAAGGAGAACTTCATCTCGGAGATCCTATCTCGCTCGGATACAATTCTGATGCAGAACTCTATGACTAGCAAATAGAGAACTATGATTTGCATGCAAAAGAATGCTGGACTGTGGAAGCCATTTCGAAGAAACAAATAAAGAAGTGTCTCTCTATATCTTACACACCGAATATTTTTGAATGAAAAATGCAAGCATATCCAACACTTGTTCTAGTTAAAAGTGTACAATATGGTAGCTTGACATTAAGATATAAAGAACATGATTTACCTGACATACATATCGAATAGGTATCAAAACATGTCGGAGAGCAAGGCCGTCTACAAAGTTTGGTAGAGAAATTTACTGGTCAAGCTGTGAGATGGTGGGACACTCATCAGTCAAAACTTCAAAATTGGAATACTGCATAAACATCTTTCATAGAGAGGTTTGGAGGAAGAAACTTGACAAATCAGGCTGACATTCCCTTGTTTACACAAGGACAAAACCCTGAAGCTCACATGGACTGTTGCGAAAAATAATGGAGAAAATTAGGCTATAAAGATGAAAGAAAATGGCCTCACCTCTTTCCCAGAACACTCGACGATCTACCTAACAAGTGGTACAAGATGGAAGAAGCAAGAGGAGAAACTTTCCTTTGGAAAGATCTAAAAGAAAATTTTATTAAGGATTTCCAGTTTTCTTCGCAGGATGAGAGATTGGTTGAAGCAAGCAAAAGCATAAAAGAATTTTTGCAGCCAACATAAACTCTAAGACTTGGAAACAAACAAGAGAATGCGAACCCACCTAACAATTTCTACAATATAAAGACGACAGAAAAACAACACTCGACAAGACTGAGCCTAGAAACAGAGATGTCGGTAGGGAAAAGTTTTCAATGGAGAAAGGATCATCCCAGTGTGTCGAAGCCCGTAAGAACAATCTTAAGTACAGAGATTGTAGAAAAAGATGAACCTGAACGATTATCAAAAAAAGACTTCCCACCAACTTTCACACAAATCAAAGAAGGTGAAAGATAGATAAGTAACAGCCGTGCACCAGAATGGATGGATGCAAAGATTAAAATAAAGGAAGTAGATATTTCAAAAGACGATCGACCAAAAATGGCAAAAATTGGCAATTGCTGGAATGAGGAACAAACAGTAGAAATCTCCAGTATTCTCAAAGAATTCCAAGACGTATTTGCTCGAGAGTATAAATATTTGAAAGGGATTGTAAAGGAAATGGGTGAGATGAAAATGGATATTAAACCTGAGGCGAGACCCGTGAAGAAAAGACCCTACAAACTTGCCCACAAATATAAGGATATTGTCAAAAAGGAGATCGATAACATGCTTGCTGCAGGAATCATATATCCTATTGACCAGTCAGAATGGGAAATTCCAATGGTCATTCAGCCAAAGAAACAAGATCCGACTCGACTGAGAATCTGTGTCGACTTTCGAGAGCTGAACAAGGTAACTCTAACAGATCCTTTCCCTACACCCTTTGCAGATGAAATCATCAATGAAGTTGCAGGGCACGAGTGCTATTCTTTCACGGATGGATTCTCGGGGTACAACCAAGTACCTATAGCAAAAGAATATCATAAAAAGACAACATTCGTGTGCGAATTTGGGTCATTCGCATATAAAGTTATGCCTTTGGGTTGAAGAACGCACCTGCGGTCTTCTCAAGAATTGTCGTCAAAGCATTCCAAGAATATATTTACAAAACCATGGCTGTATACTTTGATGATTGGACAATTTATACAAGGATGAAAGATCACTGCAAATGGCTCAGTTTAATGCTGGAAAGATGTCGACAGATACAACTATCCACGAACATTAAAAAGTGCATCTTCACGACACCTATCGGCATATTACATGGCCATGTTGTGTGCAAAGAAGGTATTAAGGTTGATTACATGAAGATCAAAATTATTCTCGACCTAAAACCTCCTGTAAATCCGAAACAAGTATGAATCCTGTTAGGTCATACCGGATATTACAGGAAATTTATCAAACACTATTCTGATATGACTTATCCTCTGGAAGAATTGCTAAAAGAAGATCGAGATTATAAATGGACGGAGGAATGCAACATTTCATTCAACACATCAAAAAGAAAAATGGTCAAAGCACCGATTCTTCGATTTCCAGATTGGTCAAAGAAATTTCATGTACATATTGATGCATCCGGAATAGCAGTAGGAGCCATCCTAACACAACCCAGAGATGATAACATGGATTATCCTAATGCATTCAGCAGTCAGAAATTGAATAAATTTGAAAGAAATTATTCTACGACCGAAAGAGAAGCATTAGGTATGGTATTTTCCCTTCAGCAATACCGCCATTATTTATTAGCTAATCCCTTTGTATATTATACAGATCACCAAGCTTTAAAATACTTAGTCAATAAGCCATTACATCACGGGAGATTATGTCGCTAGTTATTACTATTTCAAGAATTTGAATTTGAAGTCATCATCCGTCCTGGAAAAGTTAATGTCGGACCAGACCACCTATCGAGAATCGACATAGGAGAAGAACAAACAGGAATTGAAGATGACTTACCGGATGCACACTTGTTTCGCATTGAAGCAGTACCTTCAAAACTTATGGAAATTGCACAATTTCTGGAAAATGGGCAATCTCCTGAGGGAATGAATGAGAAAAAGAGGAAGATATTCGCAATGAAAGCAGCCACCTACACTTTGATCAGTGGTTTCCTCTATAAACTTGGCCTGGACGATATATTACGCCGATGTGCACTTGAGCATGAATGACAGGATATAATTAGAGAAGCCCATGCTGGACCAGCGGGAGGACATTATCATGCAGATATATTACCCAGACAAATCCTGGAGGTAGGACTCTGGTGGACAACAGTTCATAAAGACTGTCGAGAGTTTGTATCTAATTGTGATAAATGCCAGCGCATGGGCCGACCACTACCAAGAACAGAAATTCCATTGTTCCCAATTAACCCTAGCTGAACATTTGAAATATGGGCTATTGGTTTTATTGGACCATTTCCAGTAGTGAGAAGATGAACAGGTGCTCGGTATGTTATTACTGTTTTCGAATACATTACCAAGTGGGTAGAAGCAAAACCAGACGAAACATGTTCAAGTGAAGTTGCTGCTAAATTCATTTATGAAAACATAATAACACGCTTTGGATGCCCCATAACATTGATAAGTGACCAAGGTACACACTTTGTATGTAAAACCATTAAAGCATTGACTAAGGAATTTGTAGTAGATCATAGAATAAGCACAACGTATCACCCTCAGTCGAATGGTGCAGTAGAATCATTCAATAAAACACTTACAAAAGGACTGACGAAGATCTGCAACATAGAAAAAGATAACTGGGATGATAAAATACCTGTTGTCCTTTGGGCATATAGAACAACATATAAGAAAACGACAGGACAGACACCATTCTCACTTCTGTATGGGTAAGAGGCTGTCATTCCGTTACATTTTCGATGACAAGCACCGACCATTGCAACAGCTCTACATATCAACGTCGAAGATACTCGACACGAATGGCTATTACAGCTGTCGAAGCTAGATGAAAGTCGACAATTAGCATTAGAACATCAGAGAGTCCAAAAATAGCAACAGAAAGCATGGCATGATAGAAATGTCAAACAAAAGAATCTGTCAGTTGGAGATTTATCACTCCTATATAATAGCAGAGTAAAAGGGAAAACAAAAAAGTTGTGTACAGAATGGATGGGACCCTACATCATCGAAAATTTAAATCCTAATGGATCAGTCCAACTAAAAACATTACAAGGAAATATGTTCAAGAAAGTCGTAAACAGCGCCTAACTTAAAAGGTATAAATCATGAACATGAATTTGAAAAAAAAGAAAAACACGATTAAAAATAACCGAACAAGAGTACTATAAAGCAATCAACCAAATATATCAAATCGTGGCAAAAAGCAGAAATGATGAGAGAATGGTAGAGGAAGGAAGGAAACAGCAGAGAAAGAAGTCCGATGCACAACCGTCAATATTACAGACACCGACAAGAACATCGATGGTTTTCAAAAGAAAATACGACATGGCAGAAGTATTGGAGCTCCGACCATCCAAACATAAATAGAGAAGCTTGTCGACCTAACACAATGAACAAGATGTCGCAGCACCATGATGACAAAGCAATAAAGGATAAATATAATCGCACCGCCAAAAGTAATGCACCTGATGAAGCGCCGATATCCGACCAACCTAATTTAATAGCCCCATCACATCAGCAATTAATACAGGCCTCTACGTCTCGTTCGCTCGTGTCGAGTAATTCCACCATAAATACGGAGCTTGAGGATTCTTGGTTACTCTTCTGCCAAGAACTTGAACTCCAAGAAACAAAATTTCCTGACTCCGCTGAAACCATTCTCACAACCTCGCACCCTGAATCCGCCATGGATCCCTGAAAAAATTTAACGACTAGCAGAGCCACCGCAACATCAGTTGGAGAATTGGAGAAAGAACAGACACCACTGGAAACTAGACTCCAATTGATTCGGAATGCAAAGGAATTGGAACCCACCTGGAAGAAAGCATGGAGAAGTGTTGAATATTGGGGAAAGGATTCAAATGGTCACTAGAGAGAGGAAGTAAAACAGTTACAGACAGCTACAATCCTGCACTACTTGAAGGCACCTTTACTCGATAATTTTGGAGGATTGAAGGAAGTCATTGCACAGTTCATCATTAGCAGATACCACAACGACAAGCTCTACCTTGATATTCCAGTCGAAATCAATGGTGAAATTATCCATAACATTAATGGCCTTTCACATAAAGGAGATGTTGTACCAACAAGTTCAGGTGCCGACTTGGTTGATGAGTTTGTTGATTCTCCTGCTGGAAAGAATTCATGGGGTATAGTCATGAGTTAGAGTGTTTTTGGCAATTACAAAACTGCCGCCAAGATTGTATCACATGCACTTTCAAGGACAAGTAGATGTTTAGACCTGAAGCCCGAAATGCTAGAAGCTGTTAAAAATATAGCTATGAACGGCAAGGTATACAACTGGGCAGCTTATCTGGCCGACATTCTCAAATATACATGCCAGAAGTGCCAGGACGAGGTATCTAGCATCCGCTACGCATCTATACTCATTTCGATTGCCATGACCCATTTTCGACCAAAAGGAAACAAAGATTTTGCTGAAGTTCGACTCGTCCTTATGGAAAATTTTCATTGCTTTTCACCTAGAGCAAGCCAATATGGACCTACAACAGTCAAGCTCTGGCTTGAAGCATGGTTTACTAACCTTAAATAAATAACAACAAGATGGAGGGTACCACAGAACATCCGTCGAAGCCTGCCTCTGACAGCGCACATGCAACTATCTTTGGACAACACAGTAGTATGGTACATGGAAGGAGCAGCGGGTCCAACAAAACGGCTTGACTATTATCCCTCAGTAAGTGAAATCTTTTCAGAACTAAGCCGTCAATCTAATCAAGTACTACATATCCTGGCACAAGCCATGAAAACAAACTTCAAACATGTTGAACCTCTATCAGACATGGAACAAGAAGAAGCACATGAAAGTTGGTTGTACATGAACACTTTCAGCTATCAGCCCACGCTGACACCTAGCACCAAGATGTTAGCACTCACCCAGACTCCGAACATAGAGGCCAGAGAGCAGTTGAACAGTGATACAGAATCCGACAATCCAGAACATCTTCTGAGAGACGATAATATCCAAAAGGTAGTAGCCGAAATCGTCTCAGCCTGACATAACCGATTAATATCGACAAAACGGAAAGGGAAAAGACAAGTAACAATTCAAGAACCGTCGATGACAAATGAGATAGAGATATACGACAGCGCTACCCAAATCCTTGAAGATGCAACCAAGAATAAACTGCCAGTCAAAGAGAAATTCAGAAAGTTCTTAGAAAAAAATAAGTATCCATCTTCCCAAGTCATTGTTAAGAAACCCAAAATTTAAGTCATACCTGATGTTGATCTAACCATCCAGCCCCCCCCATTCCCCAACTACAGTAGAAGAAGAACACAGTCTTTTAGCATTACCTGCTCCTCATGTCACAGAAGACACCGCTTTGAATACATTCATTGCAAACATTCCGATATTCTGTCCTAATTGGCACAAGATGGTCATCCAACAACCCATTTTTTCCTCTCCGTCTACTGTCCCAGTTAACTTAGCTCCTCTCGACAACATTCAAACAGGAAGTTCACCTTTGCCATTACCCAGCCCAGAAATTGTCAGTCACATGACAACCCACCATATCAGAAATCCTGATCCATCAGATGCAATATATGCACAACAAACAGGTGTCTTCACTACTCTTCCAGTCAAATCACTACCACAACAAACGAGTCCAATTCAAGCAAAAACCATTAGCAAGGAAAAATACTAAGTTGTCGGATCCCAGGTCGAGTCTAGTCTAGTTAGTTCAGATCCATTCGAAAGTACAAATTCACCAAGTCCAATTCCAACATACGCCGACCTACCATCATTCCCAGTGAACCTATCGAGTTCCCCTGTCGAAGGATCCAAGTCTAGTCCAATTTCACTGCAGGTCAACAAAGAAGCAAACACGACAGAAGCAGAAAGAGTCACAGAACTAGTCAAGACTCGAGAAGCTGCAGCCGACATGAAACGACCATTATAACATACAAATACTCCAGTTACTAATATAAGCAATATGGAAGCCTCTAGCACATCATCAACAAATCCATTAAGGGCCAAAGAAACAGAACATGACAATCTAGTCATTACAACAGCAGTACCTAGTACACACAGTCAGGCAGAACAGGCTGCTATCAGTACACAAGTAGTCATCAACAATCATCCATCAACGGCCGAAAAAGATAAGGGGCCACAACAACAAACCATAAACAAAGAAAAAGAAAAAAGTAGCTGAAAGAAACACAAAGAGAAGAAACGTAAAGAAAGAGAACTACAGCAGCAACTGCAAATGCGGCAAACATAGCATGGACAATCAGAAAGTATTCCTTTTGTATACTTAGATCAATTTGGAGCTGCTACAAGCTAGCAGCCATAGTTGGCCTCCCAAGCAGAACTTGATTTACTTGAAGATGCAGTTTTCAGAGCGCAATGTTGTCGCCGACAGGAATCAGAAGATCAGTTAATGCAGCTACAGAATGAATGGATTACATTTCTTGCTAAGTGTGAAAAATTAGCTCAGCATGTTATCCCGGTTCTAGCTAGTTCCTACACGACACCACCTCTAGACAAAGCATACCAGTTATTGGAATCTATTGTGTCGATGCTACAATCTGAGTTTCTCAAGAAACAACAAGATTAGGCTATTGAGGTAGCTTCCCTCATGACAAATCAGTTTACAGCCTTTTCAGAAGGCTCCAAAGCACTCAAGCAGTATGCTATTCAAGCAGAAAAACTTGCCACAGCTCTCAATAATTGGTATGTCTATTATGGTGATGTCTAAAAAAATCTTCAGAAAACAAGAGCATTGCTAAGCAAGGTTCAGCACCAATGCTTGAATGCAAATGAAGCACTTATCAAAAAACTTAATAACCAGATCATCATGGAGAACAAGCAATTGGATAAGTTAGAAAAACAAGAAGTTCAGTGGATGTCATAGGCCCGAAGAGGTCTCAACAAACTTGAAGAAATTCAACCTCGAATCAATCAGTTACTTGCTGCTGCCAACAACACAATTAACACATTTGGTCCCGACATGATCCATTTGCAGGTTACATCCACTCACGACAAGATGGAAAATCTTTCCAAACTTGTCACGTCCCCATTTTGACCCCCTTTTGTAAACGATGTAAATACTGATATTTAATCATGGTGAGGAGCTCAAGGCTAAGGCCCCACTATTGATTTAGCGTTTATGTATCGGCAATTAAAATAGATTCCTATGGTTCTTGTGCGAGATAGGCACGATGTAAATAAAACATCATGTAATTATGAATTTCAATGAAAAAAACTCACAACCGGCTATGCAATGCAACAAAAGAGATGGGGCATGATTCTACAAGGAAAAGGGAGGGAAACTATTCAAACCCTTGAGCCAATGGTATTAATCCATGTGTCAATGGGGAAACCCATAAACCACCAACTACCCATTTTGTCTCATGTACCCAATCATTTAATTTTTTTCCAAGAAATTGATTAAGGCAGTTAATGCCTTGGGAATGAAAGAGTATGGGCCAGCCATTTTCGTGCATGGGCAAGCCATCAACTTGGAAAATCGTGTTTTTGCTTGTGGGGCAAGAAACCACCCACGAAATGGTTCCCAAAGCCATGGGGAATGGGCAGTCTTCATTCATTCACGCAGTGGGAGCTATCTGGGTCTTTCCCTTCACGTTTTTCAGCAAAATCCTGCATTTTTCCATGCCTGGAAGTTCGTTTTTGTATATATAGCAGCCTGGGAGAGAAGGGCCACGTTTTTGGGGACTATATGGAGGTCGTTTTTGCCCCGAATTGCCCAAGGACGTTTTTCTAAAAAAGGATTGACTCCACAGGGTTGTTTCCCAACTTCCCATTTCGTTTTTGTGGGTTCCCACGTTTTCTGAGTTAGCTGAAAAACCCCATCTCATGCATTCCACTGGGGAAAACGTTTTTCTCATGCCCAGCAAGTGGGGTTCTGCTGTTATGTGCATCCTCGTTTTGGTTTGAACCTGCGAATTGAAGTTTGGAGTGGTAGTGGATAGAAGTGGCTTGATAAACCTAGTGGGGAGGCAACCTCTCAAGAAGATCAAGAGGGCTTTGGTTACTCTTCTATGCATACCCTGAGAGCACTAGATAGGGAAGGTATGGCTTGAGGGACTGTACAGCAGTGAAAAGAATACTTCCTTGTGCTGGGTGTGTAGGTATTGTGGGTGCCAAGCTAGATAGATCTTGCAAGGTTATCCCTAGCTCTGTGCTGGAGCTCACTAGCTTAGCAACTCTTCCCTTCCATCTCCTAGCAGCCTGATAAACCCAATTGCAGATTGGCTTGGCTCAACTTGGTGTATGCTTGGCTATGTGTGAGTCTGTTGTTCCCTGGTTCCTTGTAGAGATCATGCCCAGCTCGGGGGTGGCAGTGGTGCTGAGAGATTGAGGAGCACACTGGCCTACTGTTGGGTGGAACGTTGCAGTTGCATAGCCAGTTGCGTGGGACTACTTTTGTATAAGATAAGTATTCTCTTGTGTTAAATTGCAATTACTTATTTGATGAATACCTTAAATGTATGATGGATGTGAAATTCTTAATATTCCGCTGTGATTTTCTTAAAACCATACAGTCCCATCTATCTCTGTTATATTATGTTCATGCGTATGATTAAATGTTTCATAGGGCTAGACGCCCAGTTTAATATCACATCTGTTATGCATTTGTGTATGTATATATTCTTATTCATTTGAATTTGAATGCTTGCTTAATGAATGTATATGGGGGCTAGATGCCCGGTTTAACCGTCACGATCCTCTCCATCTAGCTGGTTGGATGGGAGGGGACGTGACAAAACTCACAACTCTGACTATCAACATCCAGAATCTACTGCGCACTTGGGAAGAGTTCCAACACCATCTCTCTGTCTCTGCTAAAGTTATCATTGAAGCGTGTCTCCAGATTCCTGATGTTATTGACTCTAGCATTTCTTTGACATAACTGTTTCTATAATTCATTTTTTTCTAATTTTGATCTCTCCATTTCTTCGGGACAAATAAATATTTTGAGGCGGGGGAGATGTTGGAGGGGCCTAGGTCGCCCTGTCGACTAGGCCTTCCGCCCAACCATTCTGCAGCATATGTCGACAAGTCGTGTTGACTAGTATGGGTTGGGTCAGTTGGATAAACTGATAGACGGTTATGTAACTGTATCTGCACATATATATATATATAGGCTGGTGAGCCGATAGACTAGTACAGATTGATTCTATCATTGTGTTCTGCTCTTGCTGGTTAATACAAAGTGTATTCTCTCTATCTGTCTCATCTCTTGTATCTGTATCATTGTGTATGATTTCGTATATTATGTAATGTATATGTGATAACTATGTGAACCCTGGGATTACAACAGTTGTATACTATGAGTTGGAATCGTGACTAAATATTTACTACTGTTTGAATGAGGGTATTGTATCTTGCTTGTGTTACCAACATGAAAAGTAGATGGTTAAGCTGCTAAAGGTTTTACTATCGAAATAGTTATAAACCTATCCTGATGATTAAGGTTATTTAATTTTTTGTTTAGGGTTTCGAACCCGTATCTGTTATGTATACAGAAGTCTAATGTTAACTTTGTCTTGGATAATTTATTTACTTGGATAATTTATTTACTTTGATAAATAAATTAAAATCAAAGATGTAAATACTGAGGATGAGATAGTGCTATGCAGTAATGCTGTTGTATGCAATTGATAAAAATTATGTTTTAAAGATAAAGTACTTGGTAGGAGTTATGTGTAATCTGTAATGTTTATTTTGTAGCTGTTATATTTCCTAAATGCTGATGAAAGAAATAATTTGAAATTATAACACTAAACTATTTGAAAAGAATGATAAGAGAATACTTGGCCTATATCTTTTGTAAGGAAATAAATGACCTAAAATGGAAACCCTAGGTTTCGTACAGAAATGAAATGATTTCTTCTATTTCTATGTAAATGAAATATTACCATGCCTGCAATATGAAATGTTGTTGCTTTTCCTAAGATTAGATTAGAAGAATATAACAAATAGGAGAAAGGTTTCAAAGAACAAAATAACAGAAAGGAAATATTTAAGGGAAGTGAATAGAGTTAGTTCTTTCATCCATCATACTCATTCATATAATTCATTCTATATTCTGTCTATAATTTATCTATCTTGATTCTCCCTCTCTGTACTAGAGTACTATACAGAAAACAGTATGGGAAAAATACAGTAGAGGTATTTTATCAATTCATCTATTTATTCAACAGTACACAATTCCTAAATAGCTCAGAAAATCACATTTTACTTCTGCATAATGTAAACTAACAGTTTTAAACTAATGAGATACTAAATTAGTGATTACAACAATAATTTAACTACTTAGGATTGAAATAACAAGTAGAACCTCTAACTGTAGATAGGGGGACAAACTCCCAAGGAGGCTTGTTCCTCCCAACCTTCCCCAGAAGAAGCAGCCAATCTACTTGCCTCCTTTGGACCCCCGAGCCTGTTCACTGAACCACTAGGTAAAATACTCTGTGTAGAAGCAAGGCACTCATAAATTGTACAGGGAGCAAACTATTAAGACTTGCTCCTTAGCTTTTAGGACACTGCACTCAGCAATAAAAATAGGCCGACTTACACCATGATAAAAAGCTAGCATATCTCCTCATTGAATCTCTTGGGTGCATGTAGTAGAACCCCAAGGTAAATTTCCTCATCAAGAAAAGTGATAAACCTCAGTCCAAAATTCGATGTCTCTTAAAAAGATTGCCTAGGTATTTAGTGGTCAGTTTTCAATAAATGAGCCTCAAGCTCCAGTCCCATCTTTTAGGGCACTATGACCACAATTCAAGGGAGTTGTCCCATACCAACTGCTAGTTACTTGCCTCATGAAGCTACCATTTGTCCATTGCCTTCTACCCCATATTACATTCCACCTAGTGGGTCAGTAACACTCTTTCAACAGTCTCCTTAGGTGTTTATCTTGTATTTAATTTATTTAATAATAAAATATTGTGCAAATTACAATCATTCTTGGACACTTGTCCAATATAAAACTTTACAATATAAGATAAGATAATGTTTCCAACACAAAATGTTTTTTAGCAAAAATGGGTATGTTACAAGGAATATCTCTCGATGGTTGTTGCAATTCCAAGATTTCGATTTTGAAATCATTGTGAAACTAGGGAGATTGAATGTAGGACCTGATCACCTATCCCAGATCGAATCAAGTGAAGAACCAAGAAGAATTGATGAAGGCTTTCCTGATGCACAACTATTCAGGATTGGAATGGTCAATGACCATTATGATAAAATCATTCAGTTCTTGGCTACAGGAAGCGCACTAGAAGAGTTCACTACCAGTCAGAAGAAGCAACTAGTTTTTAGGGATGCTGATTTTCAACTAATCGCAAGTTAGCTCTACAAAATGGGACCTGATGAAGTCCTTCATCGATGCATCCTTCCACATGAACAAGAAATAGTATTGGTGTAAGCTCACGATGGGATTGCAGGAGGTCATTATGGAGGGCATGTGATTGATAGGAAAATACTTCGGGATGGACTATGGTGGCCAACAATGCATAGTGATGCCGTAGATTATGCAAAGAGCTGCGATGTATGTCAAAGAATAGGGAAACCATCGTGGAGGGATGAAATGCCAGTAGTACCTCAAATAATGTTACAATACTTCAAAAAATGGGTAGTTAACTTCATGGGACCCATCAAATCACTAGGGAGAAGAACAGGGTCACGATACATAATTACCATGAATGATTGCTTGACGAGATGGTATGGAGAAGCACCAGTAAAGGATTGCATATATGAGATAGAAGCAAGGTTTCTCTTTGATAACGTGGTCACTAGGTTCGGGTGCCTAAACATAATGATGAGCGATCAAGGTACTCGCTTCATCAATCAAACCATCAAGGACATGACGAAAGAATTTCAAATTCAACATCGAAGGAGTACCCCATATCATCCACTGGCGAATGGTGCACTAGAGGCAGTAAATAAGGTATTGAAGCATGCACTCACCAAGGTGTGTAACACAAAACGTGATGACTGGGACTTGAATATTCCAATGGTACTATGGGCTTACAGAACGACATGTAAAATGTTGATAGGCCAGACTTCGTTCAAGTTAGTATATGGACAAGAAGCAGTGATATTGATAGACTATATTGTCTTGAGTTTGCGCATCGCAGCAGTGACATGAATGAGTGATGACGAATCCATCAAAGAACAGTTGGCGCATCTGTTACAGCTTGATGAGGATCGCTTAATCGTAGGATTTCATCAATAGGTAGAAAAGGATTGATAAAATTCTTGGCATGATCGCCACGTTAAGTTGAAGCACTTCTGGCACAGAAACATGGTCCTGTTATATGACAACAAGTTTGCGAAGCACCCAAGTAAGCTATAGATGCATTGGTTGGGTCCATACATTATCAATTTCATTACTAACGAAGGTGCAGTCTAGCTACAAAAGTTAGACAGGACACTGTTGACAAATTAATTGAATCGGAGCTGACTGAAGCCTTATCGGGATAGCTAGGCATGTAGCAACTGAAAAGGAAATTAAGTCAACATGAAGAAAAACCATCAGCACATTGAGAAGGTTGGGAAGCTATCGACAACACTGGGTCTGTCGACGAGGCAACTACAAAGTAAGGAATAGTGCAAAGGTTTGGATCTTGTCGACGTTCAACATGAGCGAGTCAAATCAGGTAATAAATGTAGCAGTTAAGAAGTGGCAGATGACGACGCAAGTGGATGATGACACAATTGATGAAAGGATTTGGTAAATCAAGGATGGATTCGACGGACGATTTGGAAATCATTGTCCAAGAGAAAAAATATGGATGGGAAGCCGAAAAGTGAAGTTATAAATACATGTTCAGAAAAATTGTTAGACTCAATGAGCCTTATGTGTGTTACTAGTTAGACTCATTGAGCCTTATGCGCGTTACTGGTTAGACTCATTGAGCCTTATGCACGTTAATAGTTAGACTCACTGAGCCTTATGCGCATTACTGAAGAAGTTGCAGAATAAGAGTTAGAGCGAAGAGTGAGCTTAAAGGGTTGGAATGACGCATTTAATTTCTAGCATGAGCACACAAGGTGTGCTAAGGGAGAGGACAAAAAGTGTTCATGAACAACCAACGGTTGCATCAGTGAGGACAATGAGGAACAAGAGAAGTACCAGCCGATAGATGGATACCGACTGAAGGGCAAAGTGGGGTGCTCGTAGCTCAACACAAGCTGTAGTTGATTGAGAACCAACAGGTTTTTCGACCACCAGAGAACTAATGCAAGGGACACTCTGTCTCTAGTGAAGGATGATCAAATTTGTGAAAATGATGTGCCAGAACTGGAGTAGTTGGATTTCGCATGCCTCATCCACCATGGGTGCTAGAAATATCTTTTGTCAGAACTGGAGCATGTTGATTTCGCATGTCTCGTCCACCATGGGTGCTAGAAATATTGCTTCCTGGGATGAGGAGGATTATGAAGCAATCACAACGATTAAAGCTACAACCAAGGAAGTGGTCGACCGAATCAAGAAAGCATATGACAAGTTCAAGCAGCAGGGGAATGAACTAGCAATTTCCAGCTGAAGTGGCTTGAGGGAGAGGCACAATTTTTTCTTGGGGGCCTATTGGCACAGGTTTAGAGTGCACAAGTGTAGAACCCCCAAGCAACAAAAGGGTCAAACACGAGAACAAAGGATCGGTCGCAAAACCGATATATGCAAAAGTGTTTGGTTAAGTTAGTTAGGAATGGGTCATTCAGACCATTTTGTAAATACCAAGTGAGCCTATAAATAGAAGTACAATTGTAATCCTAAGGGAATATTTTTTGCATTAAATTTCATATTATGATAGGATATGATCATCTTCACATCTATCTGTGTTTTTATCTTTTGGATCGATCCATGGAAGCATTTATTGGGTTTCGATATGTTTGATCGCAACAATTGCTTTGAGTTTGTAATGGTTCTACAATGCATGATAAATATTGGGAATGATTGATATAGATCTCTGTCTCTTTTTCTATCGCAATGTTGGATGTTTATTTAAGATCACAGTAGATGTTTTTGCAGTTATGTTATGTACCACAGATTCATCGAACATGATTTGATAATTTTTGTAGTTCGTTAATTATCAGATGGCAATGCGAATAAGGATAATGTTCAATAGGGTGATAGTATGAAATCTTGATGAAAATGAAAATATATGGCTTATATTGCGAATGACAATGAGGTATTGCATGTCTTATCACAACTACGGAAACTTGGTTCCTATAGCCCCCCTTAGGCATCTCGGGTTAGAATTCACTCGCTTTGCGGGTGTGGCTAGGAAGGGTAAAACCTTTTTGGACCGATGTTTAAGGGTGAGTGGTCGATGGTTGTTGACAACATTGCGAAGTGAACCCATGTCGACAAAACTGTGTCAACATCCCTATTTGAATGTATGCTAGAGATGTATGATGAAAACTTAATCAATGAGGAATGAAAGAATGATCCAACTATTGTTTTAGCTCTTTGTGTTTAATGGAATATTATGCATGAATCTGTACATATATTTGAATATGTATTGTTGAATGTCGAATAGTTATATGGAATCTATGCAATTTCATTTCATAAGTTCCATATTTTCAATCCTTGTGAACATCTCGAGTGAGACTGTGTCCTTTTAGGATGTTGAAAATGTCGATGCTCATACAATTATTATTGGTAATATAGTATAAAACCATAGATTTGAATCTAAACCAACATTAATACTACTTTATCTAACTAAATATGACATGACTTCAATATTAAAGTGACATAATTTATTCCATTGATTATTGACTATTTCATGTTTTTTTAAACTTGTTTATGCTTCAATATTTAACATTATCTACCTAAAATATGGCATGACTTCAATATTAAAGTGATATAATTTCTTCCATTGATTATTGAGTATTTTATTTTTTTAACTTGTTTGTACTTCAATATGTAACATTACTCTTATCAATTTATTTATTATATATAGTATAAATTGTTTAACCCATTTAGTTTTATGTTGAAAAATATAGGTTCACATTAACTTTAACCATGTCACTATATTTCTCATACATAGTTACAAATTCCCTTCATTATACTTTTTTTTTAATATTCATTTTTCAAATCCAAATAATTTTTTATGTTTCCAAATTTAGAGTTATAAATATGATTATACACTTTTATTATTTTAACCAACCTTACTAGTGGGATGTGTTACATTAAGCTAAAACAATTTAATATAAACAAATATATATTATAGATTCATATTAAATTAAAAAAATTTAATATAAACAAATATATATTATAGATTCATATTAAATTGGACAAATATAAATAGAATTATCAAATAAATTTACATTAAATTTTACAAACCAAAGTCAATATTAAAGAGATTATAACATCTATTCCATACTTACTTCTAGTATAATATTTTACAAAACTAAGAATAAAGTAATATTAAAAATAATAATCCAAAATAATAATACTTGAATATAATTGATACTTTTCTTTGTTGTATGTAGTTAATGAATTTATGTATTTAGAATCATGTCAACAAAGTGATTAACATGAATTAAAAGAATAATTAGTTGCATATATGTTTTTTTTAACAAGAATATGAATTAAAAGAATAATTAGGTGTATCTATAAAAAAAATTAACAAGAATACAGATTAAATTTTTATAACTAAATTTGAGTACAATAAAAACATTGAAACTACATGGGAAA
Organism: Larix kaempferi; assembly: GCA_027924585.1. Taxonomy (NCBI): domain Eukaryota; kingdom Viridiplantae; phylum Streptophyta; class Pinopsida; order Pinales; family Pinaceae; genus Larix; species Larix kaempferi. Next base: position 56,661,060 of record BSBM01000510.1, read on the forward strand.
TTTTGCTTAGGCCTATTACTTTTACTGGTATAAATTGTACAAAATAAACTAATAAATATAATTTACAAAATATAATTTAAAACAAGATTAAAAATGAACACACTTGCTCATGGCATCATCTCGAGGCTCGATAAGGCAATGAATATTTCTTATTTATTTCCATTTCCTCCTAAAGATAATGAATAGTTTCTTCCTCATTGAATTCTAATGAATATGAACCCACTAAAGTACTCTTCGTGGTTATTATTGAAGCTAAATATTTGCTTAGAGAAATTAGTATGGCTCTTAGCTTAACACATTCTTCTTCAAGGTTTTTTAATTAACTCTTTCATTTGATCATGAGGTCTGTCGTTATAACAATCTATGAAGCTAGTTGATGTTCCAATTCATAAGTCATGGGAGTGTTAAAAAAGGTTGAGGGCTTATTCCCATTTATGAGATCTTTTGATCTTCTCAAGAACCTTTTAATTTATTGAATATCCCTTTGATCATTGGGAGTTTGTTCATCCACATTTCCTATATATAAACACACATTGGATTGTAATTTGTTTAGACCCGAGAAAAAAAGTTCTAACTGAAATCTATTTTAGATTTTAGGGTGGACACAAAACAAAGTCTAGGATTTTGTGTTCAGTCTCAATACACAAATGAAAACCAAACAAAGTTTTCTTCCAACACCAAAACGACCATTCCCATTGCCACAAACATGACACCAATCTGAATTCAAGTTGTCAGCAATACAATTTCTATGAGATAGTTTGAATAAACGTACTGGAGATTGTGTTTGTTGACTAAAAAGACCTTCCCTTACTATGACTATTCTAGTTTATAAACTCAAAAGGAATCTAACTAGCTTATCCAAAGACGTCGACCTAAGACCTTTGGCACTAGAGAACCCATAAACAAGAACTAGGAATGAAAGAGGGACCCAACCCCTGTACTTCACCATCATCTTGGTTCAACTTTGTGGGATGAAATTACCATGTGTAAAATACCAACAATTATTCATGGCTTGATAAAATTTGAGTAGGAGATACAACAGTATGTGTGCATCAAGGGCTATGTTTAATGTAATGTCCCTTTGTTGTATGTGGACCTTATGACCTGCACTATGTGTCTTGCTCATTAATTTCAATATTTAGTGGGTGAATAACTTTAGGGGATTGGATTGAAGGCTAACCCCCCCGTTTATGACATACATCCTTCATCGAGCCTTGTTGCGTAGTTTGCAAGGTGATCAACATCTTGATTCAAAGATCTGAAAAAGGTGAAAGAAGTGAACATCTTTAAGGGCTTGCATTTCCATTTTCATTCTTGTAATGATGCTTACAAGGGCAGTGTCGAAGGACAAGGTGTTTTTTTCTAGGTGTTGAGTGATGATCATAGAGTCTTTGAAAATTAGAATGGTTTCTACATTTGACATTAATGCCATCTTCATTCATTGTGGTAGAGCATAAGCTTCTACTTGATTGTTTATCACCATTTCTAATCCGCATGTGTAGCTGATTACTTGGTTTCCTCTGGGATAAAAAAATGACCCCCACACACTTGGCGCCCCTACTTCTATAGACATATGTTACAATTGTAATATTAATAAATTAAATTGAAAATAAAACATCCTCATTAAAATTGAAAAATTAAAAGGTTTAAAAAATAGATCACTATACTAAAACCAACATAGATCCATCTTAACTCTAGAACTACCAAGCACTACCAAGCACTACCAAGGGTTGAACGGGATCAAATCCATTGAGCTGCAAACTTTCCTCAAATTTTACATTTTAAATAGGTTTTCACCCCAAGGGATCTTATCCCTTTCATGGTGAAAATGTAGGACCACCAACTCGTTATTTAAAATGACCATAAAAAATGTTTTTATCGTGAACTACCAATGAATTATTTTAGGTTATCAAACCACTAATTGATTATTTTAAATTACCAAATTTTATTTACACAAATAATATATAATATATTATATTTAATTAAAAAGTATATCAATTTACTCAAATTATATTTTAAACCACTTTTAAATTTGGTTTCATTTTTAGTATTCTCACTAATTTTTTAACATTTTGTGAATACTCATAAAATTGATAATAGTGAACGAGTACAAATCAAGTCCAAATGTTTATATACATTTTGACACTCACTTGAAAAGTCCGAATAGCCTAGAGAATTCAAATGGCCTTACATAAAGAGATTAGAGATACCAAAGAAACTAAACCAAAGAAGATTGATTATTTCAAAAAGAATACCAAACTAAAATTGCATCATCCCAACGACGTAGTATTTTTCCTTTCGATGTTTAAGCAATGCAAAAAGGTGTCAAACTAGCATGGAATTTGGGCTATAATGTAGTAGTGTGCATGACAAAGTTAATATGTATTCAAGAAAACCTATTTCATTCTCTTTTTTATTTTTTAAGTTTGCACATAACACATGAAAAAGAGCATATATAGACTAGAAAGTAACAAACTAGGAATACAATATAAAATCAAGATAAAATATGAAATAATATGAGAAAGATTTAAAAAATAAATAAATGTATTAATGTAAATGGTATACTTCTAAATATGATAAAATGGTCATATCTTGGGAAACATAAACCTTTTTGAGTGAAACAAAAAGTGTTTTCAAATGAAAGAAGCACTCCAAATGTAATGGAACACCTCTCTTAGCCTATAAATGTAGAGAATAATAGAGTCAATAAATATTTTGATGCACATACCTATATAGGTCAAGATCTCGATCAATAATGGTAGTGAGTCTTCATAACCGCTTTGATGCCATGTTTACCTAAAACATGATGTTTTCACATAGGTCAAACACCTTAATAAACCACTCACACAAACATATCATCAATTGACACACCGAGGTTCATACCTGAAGCCCGAAATGCTAGAAGCTGTTAAAAATATGGCTATGAACGGTAAGGTATACAACTGGGCAACTTATCTGGCCGACATTTTCAAATATACATGCCAGAAGTGCCAGGACGAGGGACCTAGCATCCGCTACCCATATGTACTCATTTGGATTGCCATGACACATTTTCGACCAAAAGGAAACAAAGATTTTGCTGAAGTTCGACTCATCCTTATGGAAAATTTCTGCTGCTTTGCACCTGGAGCAAGCCAATATGGACCTACAATAGTCAAGCTATGGCTTGAAGCATGGTTTACTGACCTTAAATAAATAACAACAAGATGGAGGGTACCACAGAACATCCCTCGAAGCCTGCCTCCGACAGCGCACATCCAACTATCTTTCGGGGACACAACAGTATGGTACATGGAAGGAGCAGCGGGTCCAGCAAAACGGGTCAACTATTATCCCTCAGTAAGTGAAATATTTTCATAATTAATCCGTCAATCTAATAAAGTACTACCTATCCCGGAAAAAGCCATGAAAACCAACTTCAAACATGTTGAACCTCTATCCGACATGGAACAAGAAGAAGCATATGAAAGTTGGTTGTACATGAAAATTTTCAGCTATCAGCCCGAGCCGACACCTAGCACCAAGATGTTAGCACTCACCCAGACTCCGAACATAGAAGCCGAAGAGCAGTCGAACAACGATACATAATTCGACAATCCAGAACATCTTCTGACAGACGATAATATCCAGAAGGTAGCAGTCGAAATCATCACAACCCGACAGAACCGAGTAATATCGACAAAAGGGAAAGGGAAAAGACAAGTAACAATTCAAGAACCATTGATGATAGATGAGATAACGCTATACGACAACGCTACCCAAATCCTTGAAGATGCAGCCAAGAATAAACCGCCAGTTGAAGAGCAATTCAAAAAGTTCTTAGAAAAAGATAAGTATCCATCTTCCCAAGTCATTCTTAAGAAACCCAAAATTTCAGTCGTACCTGATATTGATCTAACCATCCATCCCCCCCCCCCCATTCCCCAACTACAGTATAATAAGAAAACAGTCTTTTAGCATTACCTGCTCCTCATGTCACAGAAGACACCGCTTTGAATACATTCATTGTAAACATTCTAATATTTTGTCCTAACTGGTGCGAGATGGTCATCCAACAACCCATTTTTTCCTTTCCGTCTACTGTCCCAGTTAACTTAGATCCTCCTAACAACATTCAAACAGGAACTTCACCTTTGTCATTACCCAGCCCAGAAATTGTCGGTCACATGACAACCCACCATATCAGAAATCCTGATCCATTAGATGCAATATATGCACAACAAATAAGTGTCTTCACTCCTCTTCCAGTCGAATCACTACCACAACAAACGAGTCCAATTCAAGCAAAAACCATTAGCAAGGAAAAATCCCAAGTTGTCAATTCCTAGGTCGAGTCTAGTCTAGTTAGTTTGGATCCATTCGACAATACCATTTCACCAAGTCCAATTCCGACATCCGCCGACCTACCATCATTCCTAGTGAACCAGTCGAGTTCCCCTGTCGAACGATCCAAGTCTAGTCCAATTTCATAACAGTTCAACAAAGAAGCAAACACGACAGAAGCAGAAAGAGTCACGGAACTAGTCAAGACTCGAGAAGCTGTATCCGACATGACACGACCATCAGAACATACAAATACTCCAGTTACTAATATAAGCAATATGGAAGTCTCTAGAACATCATCAGCAAATTCATTAAGGCCCGAAGCAACAGAACATGACAATCCAGCCATTACAATAGTAGTACCCAGTACACACAGTCAGGCAAAACAGGCTACTATCAGTACACAAGTAGTCATCGACAATCATCCATCAATAGCCGAAAAAGATAATGGGCCAGAACAACAAACCATAAACAAAGAAAAAGAGAAAAGTAGCCGAAAGAAACACAAAGAGAAGAAACGTAAAGAAAGAGAATTGCAATAGCAACTGCAAATGTGGCAAACAAAACATGGACAATCAGAAAATATTCCTTCTATATACTTAGATCAATTTGGAGCTGCTATAAGCTAGCAGCCATAGTTGGCCTCCCAAGAAGAACTCGATTTACTTGAAGATGCAGTTTTCAGAGTGCAAAGATGTCACCGACAGGAATCAAAAGATCAGCTACTGCAACTGCAGAACGAATGGATTACATTTCTTGCTAAGTGTGAAAAATTAGCTCGGCAAGTTATCCCGATTACAGCTAGTTCCGACACGACACCACCTCTAGACAAAGCATACCAATTACTGGAATATGTCGTGTCGATGCTACAATTTGAGCTTCTCAAGAAACAACAAGATCAGGCTATTGAGGTAGCTTCCCTCATGACAAATCAGTTTACAACCTTTTCAGAAGCCTCCAAAGCACTCAAGCAGTATGCTATTCAAGTAGAAAAACTTGCCACAGTTCTCAATATTTGGTATGTCTACTATGGTGATGTCTACAAAAATCTTCAGAAAACAAGAGCATTGCTAAGCAAGCTTCAACACCAACGCTTGACTACAAATGAAGCCCTAATAAAAAAACATGATAACCAGATCATCATGGAGAACAAGCAATTGGATAAGTTAGAAAAACAAGAAGTTCAATGGATGTCATAGGCCCGAGGAGGTCTCAACAAACTTGAAGAAATTCAGCCTCGAATCAATCAATTACTTGCTATTGCCAACAACACAATTAACACATTTGGTCTCGACATGATCCATTTGTAGGTTACATCCACTCACGACAAGATGGAAAATCTGTCGAAACTCACAACTCTGACTGTCGACATCTAGAATCTGCTGCGCACTTGGGAAGAGTTCCAGCACTATCTCTCTGTCTCTGCTGAAGTTATCCTTGAAGCCTGTCTCCAGATGGTTGATGTTATTGACTCTAGCATTTCTTTGACATAACTATTTCTGTAATTCATTTTTTTTTAATTTTGATCTCTCCATATCTTCGGGATGAAGAAATATTTTGAGGTGGGGGAGATGTTGGAGGGGCCTAGGTCGCCCTGTCGACTAGGCCCTCTACCCGACCATTCTATAGCATATGTCGACAAGTCGCGTCGACTAGTATGGGTCGGGTCGGTTGGATAAACCGACAGACGGCTATGTAACTGTATCTGCACATATATATATCTAGGCTGGTGAGTTGATAGACTAGTAGAGATTGATTCTATCATTGTGTTCTGCTCTTGCTGGTTAATACAAAGACTATTCTCTCTATCTGTCTCGTCTCTTGTATCTGTATCATTGTGTATGATTTCGTACATTATGTAATGTATATGTGATAACTATGTGAACCCTGGGATTACAACAGTTGTATACTATGTGTTGGAATCGTGACTAAATATTTACTACTGTTTGAAGGAGGGTATTGTATCTTGCTTGTGTTATAAACATGAAAAGTAGATGGTTAAGCTACTAAAGGTTTGACTATCAAAATAGTTATAAACCTATCCTGATTATTAAGGTTATTTAATTTTTTGTTTAGGGTTTCGAACCCGTATTTGTTATGTATACAGAAGTCATATGTTAACTCTGTCTTGGATAATTTATTTACTTTGATAAATAAATTAAAATCAGAGATGTAAATACTGAGGATGAGATAGTGCTATGCAGTAATGTTGTTGTATGCAATTGATAAAAATTATGTTTTAAAGATCAAGTACTTGGTAGCAGTTATGTGTAATTTGTAATGTTTATTTTGTAGCTATTATATTTCCTAAATGCTGATGAAAGAAATAATTTGAAATTATAACACTAAACTATTTGAAAAGAATGATAAGAGAATACTTGGCCTATATCTTTTGTAAGGAAATAAATGACCTAAAATGGAAACCCTAGGTTTCGTACAGAAATGAAATGATTTCTTCTATTTCTATGTAAATGAAATATTACCATGCTTGCAATATGAAATGTTGTTGCTTTTTCTAAGATTAGATTAGTAGAATATAACAAATAGGAGAAAGGTTTAAAAGAACAAAATAACAGAAAGGAAATATTTAAGGGAAGTGAATAGAGTTAGTTCTTTCATCCATCATACTCATTCATATAATTCATTCTATATTCTGTCTATCATTTATCTATCTTGATTCTCCCTCTCTATACTAGAGTACTATACAGAAAACAGTATGGGAAAAATACAGTAGAGGTATTTTATCAATTCATCTATTTATTCAGTAGTACACAATTCCTAAACAGCTCAGAAAATCACATTTTACTTCTGCATAATGTAAACTAACAGTTTTAAACTAATGAGATACTAAATCAATGATTACATAAATAATTTAACTACTTAGGATTGAAATAACAAGTAGAACCTCTAACTATAGATAGGGGGGAAAATGCCCAAGGAGGCTTGTTCCTCCCAACCTATCCCAGAAGAAGCAGCCAATCTACTTGCCTCCTTTGGACCCCCGAGCCTGTTCACTGAACGACTAGGTAGAAGACTCTGTGTAGAAGCAAGGCACTCAGAAATTGTTCAGGTAGCAAACTATTAAGCCTTGCTCCTTAGCTTTTAGGACTCTGCACTCAATAGTAAAATAGGCAGACTTACACCATGATAAAAAACTAGCATATCTCCTCATCGAATCTCTTGGGTGCAAGTAGCAGAACCCCAAGGTAAATTCCCTCATCAGGAAAAGTGATAAACCTCAGTACAAAATTCGATGGCTCTTAAAAGGATTGCCTAGGTCTTTAGTGGTCAGTTTTCAATAAATGAGCCTCAATCTCTAGTCCCATCTTTCAGGGCACTATGACCACAATTCAATGGATTTGTCCCATACTAACAACTAGTTGCTTTCCTCATGAAGCTACCATTTGTCCATTTCCTTCTACCCCATATTACATTCCACCTAGTGGGTCAGTAAACACTCTTTCAACAGTCTCCTTAGGTGTTTGTCTCGTATTTAATTTATTTAATAATAAAATATTAGGCAAATTACAGTCATACTTGGATACTTGTCCAATATAAAAATTTACAATAAAAGATAAGATAATGTTTCCAACATAAAATTTTTTTAGCAAAAATGGGTATGTTACAGGGAATATCTCTCGATGGTTGCTGCAATTCCATGATTTCGATTTTGAAATCATTGTGAAACCAGGGAGATTCAAAGTAGGACTTGATCACCTATCCCAGATCGAATCAAGTGAAGAACCAAGAAGCATTGATGAAGGCTTTCCTGATGCACAACTATTCAGGATTGGAATGGTCGATGACCATTATGATAAAATCATTCAGTTCTTGGCTGCAGGAAGCGCACTAGAAGAGTTCACTACCATTCAGAAGAAGCAACTAGTTTTTAGGGATGCTGATTTTCAACTAATTGCAAGTTAGATCTACAAAATGGGACCTGATGAAGTCCTTCATCGATGCATCCTTCCACATGAACAAGAAATAGTATTGGTGTAAGCTCACGATGGGATTGAAGGAGGTCATTATGGAGGGCATGTGACTGATAGGAAAATACTTCGGGTTGGACTATGGTGGCCAACAGTGCATAGTGATGCCGTAGATTATGCAAAGAGCTGCGATGTATGTCAAAGAATAGGGAAACCATCGTGGAGGGATGAAATGCCACTAATACCTCAAATAACGTTACAATCCTTCAAAAAATTGGTAGTTAACTTCATGGGACCCATCAACTCACCAAGGAGAAGAACAGGGTCACGATACATAATTACCACGAATGATTGCTTGACGAGATGGGATGGAGAAGCACCAGTAAAGGATTGCATAGATGAGATAGAAGCAAGGTTTCTCTTTAATAACGTGGTCACCAGGTTCAGGTGCCCAAACATACTGATGAGTGATCAGGGTACTCACTTCTTCAATCAAACCATCAAGGCCATGATGGAAGAATTTCAAATTCAACATTGAAGGAGTACCCCATATCATCCACTGGCGAATGGTGCACTGGAGGCAATGAATAAGGTATTGAAGCATGCGCTCACCAAGGTGTGTAACACAAACCATGATGACTGGGACTTGAATATTCCAACAGTACTATGGGCTTACAGAATGACATGTAAAATGTTGATAGGACAGACTTCATTCAAGTTAGTATATGGACAAGAAGCAGTGATCTTGATAGAGTATATTGTCATGAGTCTTTGCATCGTAGCAGCGACATGAATGAGTGATGACGAATCCATCGAAGAACAGTTGGCGCATCTGTTACAGCTTGATGAGGATCGCTTCATCGTAGGATTTCATCAATAGGTAGAAAAGGATTGACAGAATTCTTGGCATGATCGCCACGTTAAGTCGAAGCACTTCCGACACAGAGACATGGTCCTGTTATATGACAACAAGTTTGTGAATCACCTAGGTAAGCTACAGATGCATTGGTTGGGTCCATACATTATCAATTTCATTACTGACGAAGGTGCAGTCCAGCTACAAAGGCTAGACATGACACTGTTGACAAATTAATTAAATCGGAGCCGACTTAAGCCTTATTGGGATAGCTAGGTGTGTAGCGACTGAAAAGGAAATTAAGTCGACATGAAAAAAAAAACCATAAGCACATTGAGAAGGTTGGGAAGCTGTAGACAGCACTGGGTCTGTCGACGAGGCAACTATGGAGTAAGGAATAGTGCAAAGGCTTGGATCTTGTCGACGTTCAACATGAGCGAGTCAAATCAGGTAATAAATGTAGCATTTAAGTCATGGTAGACAATGACGAAAGTGGATGATGACACAATTGATGAAAGGATTTGTTAAATCAACGACGGATTTGACGGACGATTTGGAAATCATTGTCCAAGAGAAAAAAGATGGATGGGAAGCCGAAAAGTGAAGTTATAAATACATGTTCAGAAGGATAGTTAGACTCATTGAGCCTTATGTGTGTTACTAGTTAGACTCATTGAGCCTTATGCGCATTACTGGTTAGACTCATTGAGCCTTATGGGCGTTAATAGTTAGACTCACTGAGCCTTATGCACGTTAATAGTTAGACTCACTGAGCCTTATGCACGTTACTGAAGAAGTTGCAGAATAAGAATCAGAGCGAAGAGTGAGCTTAAAGGGTTGGAATGACGCATTTAATTTCTAGCATGAGCACATAAGGTGCGTTAAGGGAGAGGATGAAAAGTGTTCATGAGCAACCAACGGTTGCATCAGTGAGGACGATGAGGAACAAGAGAAGTACCAGCCGATAGATGGATACCGACTGAAGGACGAAGTGGGGTGCTCGTAGCTCGACACGGGCTGTAGTTGATGGAGAACTAGTGGGTTTTTCGACCACTGAAGAACCAATGCAAGGGACACTCCGTCTCTAGTGAAGGATGATCAAATTCGTGAAACCGATGTGCAAGAACTGGAGCAGTTGGATTTCGCATGCCTCGTCCACTATGGGTGCTAGAAATATATTTTGTCAGAACTGGAGAAGGTTGATTTCGCATGTATCATCCACCATGGGTGCTATAAATATTGTTTCCCAGGACGAGGAGGATTATGAAGCAGTCACAACGATTAAAGATACAACCAAGGAAGCGGTCAACAAAATCAAGAAAGCATATGACGAGTTCAAGCAGCAGGTGAACGAACTAGCATTTTCCAGCTGAAGTGGCTTGAGAGAGAGGCACAATTTTTTCTTGGGGGCCTGTTGGCACGAGTTTAGAGTGCACAAGTGCAGAACCCCCAAGCAACAAAAGGGTCAAAGACGAGAACAGAGGACCGGTTGCAAAGCCGATATATGCAAAAGTGTTTGGTTAAGTTAGTTAGGAATGGGTCATTCAGACCATTTTGTAAAGAGCAAGTGAGCCTATAAATAGAAGTACAATTGTAATCCTAAGGGAATATTTTTGGCATTAAATTGCATATTATGATAGGATATTGTTAAATTTTCAGAATTTACTTCAATCTGATCTAGGATCTTAACTGAGAGAACAACATGTACAGCATATCAATCATGGACACAATGATGCAAGCACACAAGAGACACAGAGTTTACTTGGGGAAAACCATAAAGGTTAAAAACCCCAATAACTTCCTCAGAGATAGATAGAGCAATGATACAACCAAAATACAAGAGATAGTCTTCGCCTAGCAGCAGAGCCTCCTCCTCCACAAGTGCGCCACTCTCCCAAGTGTGAGTGAGAGAATAGAATGTGTAAAATGAGAGAGACACACTCTCTATTTATACACTAAGTTGACTTGACCTTTACTCAACTAGGTCGGCCTCAACTTAACCACTTAACATAATGCCGAGTGGGCCGACCCCCACTAGGGTGGTCTAATAACCCTTTGACCCACATGACTTATAAAAGGCCAACCCCAACAAGGTGGTCTAATAACCCATCATGTATAAGTTAGGACACTTACAATATACATGACGACACTTCCGTATAAAGGAATAATAACATCTCTATAGGAATACAACCACTTCCGTATAGAGGAATAATAACATCTCTATAGGAATACAATATACATATATGTGAAATACATTTCGAAGTTACATATACATCAACAGATATGATCATCTTCACATCTATCTGTGTTTTTATCTTTTGGATCGATCCATGGAAGCATTTATCCGGTTTCGATATGTTTGATCACAACAATTGCTCTGAGTTTGTAATGGTTCTACAATGCATGATAAATATTGGGAACGATTGATATAGATCTCTGTCTCTTTTTCTATCGCAATGTTTGATGTTTCTTTAAGATCGCAGTAGATTTTTTCGCAGTTATGTTATGTACCGTAGATTCCTTGAACATGATTTGATAATTTGTGTAATTCGTTAATTATCAGATGGTAATGTGAATAAGGATAATGTTCAATAGGGTTATAGTATGACGTCTTGATGAAAATGAAAATATCTGGCTTATGTTGTGAATGACAGTGAGGTATTGCATGTCTTATCACAACTGCGGAAACTTGGTTCCTACAGCCCCCCTTAGGCATCTCGTGTTAGACTTCACTCGCTTTGCAGGTGTGGCTAGGAAGGGTAAAACCTTTTTGGGCTGATATTTAAGGGTGAGTAGTCGATGGTTGTTGATAGCAGTGCGAAGTGAACCCTTGTCGACAAAACTGTGTCAACATCCCTATTTTGAATGTATGCTAGAGATGTATGATGAAAACTTTAATCAATGAGGAATGAAAGAATGATCCAACTATTTTTTTAGCTCTTTGTGTTAAATGGAATATTATGCATGAATCTGTAGATATATTTGAATATGTATTGTTGAATGTCGAATAGTTATATGGAATCTATGCAATTTCATTTCATAAGTTCCATATTTTCAATCCCTGTGAACATCTCGAGTAAGACTGTGTCCTTTTAGGATGTTGAAAATGTCAATGCTCATACAATTATTATTGGTAGTATAATATAAAACCATAAATTTGAATCTAAACCAACATTAATACTACTTTATCTAACTAAAATATGGCATGACTTTAATATTAAAGTGACATAATTTATTCCATTGATTATTGACTATTTCATGTTTTTTTAAACTTGTTTATGCTTCAATATTTAACATTATCTACCTAAAATAGGGCATGACTTCAATATTAAAGTGATATAATTTCTTCCATTGATTATTGAGTATTTTATTTTTTAAACTTGTTTGTACTTAAATATGTAACATTACTCTTGTCAAATTATTTATTATATATAGTATAAATTGTTTAACCCATTTAATTTTATGTTGAAAAATATAGGTTCACATTAAATTTAACCATGTCACTATATTTCTCATACATAGTTACAAATTCCCTTCATTATATTTGTTTTTCTTAATATTCATTTTTCAAATCCAAATAATTTTTTATGTTTCCAAATTTAGAGTTATAAATATGATTGCACATTTTTATTATTTTAACCAACCTTACTATATAAATTAGTAGGTGGGATGTGTTACATTAAGTTAAAACAATTTAATATAAACAAATATATAATATAGATTCATATTAAATTGGACAAATATAAATAGAATTATCAAATAAATTTACATTAAATTTTACAAACGAGAGTTAATATTAAAGAGATTATAACATCTATTCTATACTTACTCCAAGTATAATATTTTACAAAACTAAGAATAAAGTAATATTAATAATAATCCTCCAAAATAATAATACTTGAATCTAATTGATACTTTTCTTTGTTGTGTGTAGTTAATGAATTTGTGTATTTAGAACCATGTCAACGAAGTGATTAACATGAATTGAAAGAATAATTAGTTGCATATATGTTTTTTTAACAAAAATACGAATTAAAAGAATAATTAGGTATATCTATAAAAAAAAATTAACAAAAACAGAGATTAAATTTTTGTAACTAAATTTGATTACAATAAAAACATTGAAGCTACAAATTTTGCCTAAGCCTATTACTTTTACTGGTATAAATTATACAAAATGTACTCATAAATAAAATTTACAAAATATAATTTAAAACAAGATTAGAAATGAGCACACTTGCTCATGGCATCATCTCGAGCCTCAATCAAGGCAATGAATCTTTCTTATCTATTTCCATTTGCTCTTGAAGATAATGAATAGTTTCTTCCTCATTGAATTCTAATGAATATGAACCCACTAAAGTGCTCTTCGTGGTTATTATTGAAGCTAAATATTTGCTTAGAGAAATTAGTATGGCTCTTAGCTTAACACATTCTTCTTCAAGGTCTTTTAATTAACTCTTTCATTTCATCATGAGGTCTGTCATTATAACATTTTATGAAGCTTGCTGATGTTCCAATTCATAAGTCATGGCAGTGTTAAATAAGGTTGAGGGCTTATTCCCATTTATGAGATCTTTTGGTCTCCTCAAGAACCTCTTAATTTATTGAATATCCCTTTGATCATTGGGAGTTTGTTCATCCACATTTCCTATATATAAACACAAATTGGATTGTAATTTGTTTAGACCCAAGATAAAAAGCTCTAATTGAAGTCTATTTTAGATTTTAGGGTGGACACAAAACAAAGTCTAGGATTTTGTGTTCAGTCTCAATACAAAAACGACGACCAAACAAAGTTTTCTTCCAACACCGAAACAACCATTCCCATTGCCACAAACATGACACCAATCTGAATTCATGTAGTCGGAAATACAATTTCTATGAGATGGTTTGAATAAACTTACTCGAGATTGTGTTTGTTGACTAAAAAGACCTTCCCTTACTATGACTATTCTAGTTTATAAACTCAAAAGGAATCTAACTAACTTATCCAAACATGTTGACCTAAGACCTTTGTCACTAGAGAACCCATAAATAAGAACTAGGAATGAAAGAGGGACCCAACCCCTGTAGCTCACCATCATCTTTGTTCAACTTTGTGGGATGAAATTACCATGTGTAAAATACCAACAATTATTCATGGCTTAATAAAATTTGAGTAGGAGATACAACAGTATGTGTGCATCAAGGGCTATGTTTAATTTAATGTCCCTTCGTTGTATGTGGAGCTTATGACCTGCACTATGTGTCTTGCTCATTAATTTCAATATTTAGTGGGCGAATAACCTTAGGGGATTGGATTGAAGACTAACCCCCCAGTTTATGACATACATCCTTCATCAAGCCTTGTTGCGTAGTTTGCAAGGTGATCAACATCTTGATTCAAAGATCTGAAAAAGGTGAAAGAAGTGAACATCTTTAAGGGCTTGCATTTCCGTTTTCATTCTTGTAATGATGCTTGCAAGGGCAGTGCCGAAGGACAAGGTGCTTTTTTCTAGGTGTTGAATGATGATCATAGAGTCTTTGAAAATTAGAATGGTTTCTACATTTGACATTAATGCCATCTTCATTCATTGTGGTAGAGCATAAGCTTCTACTTGATGGTTTATCACCATTTCTAATCCGCATGTGTAGTTGATTACTTGGTTTCCTCCGGGATTAAAAAAAAAATGACCCCCACACACTTGGCACCCCTACTTCTATAGACATATGTTACAATTGTAATATTAATAAATTAAATTGAAAATAAAACATCCTCATTAAAATTGAAAAATTAAAAGGTTTAAAAAATAGATCACTATACTAAAACCAACATAGATCCATCTTAACTCTAGAACTACCAAACACTACCAAGGGTTGAACAGATCAAATCCATTGAGCTACAAATATTTCCTCAAATTTTACACTTTAAATAGGTTTTCACCCCAAGGGATCTTATCCCTTTCATGGTGAAAATGTAGGACCACCAACTCGTTATTTAAAATGACCATAAAAATGTTTTTATCATAAACTACCAATGAATTATTTTAGGTTATCAAACCACTAATTGATTATTTTAAATAACCAAATTTTATTTACACAAATAATATATTAAATATTATATTGAATTAAAAAGTATATCAATTTACTCAAATTATATTTTGAACCACTTTTAAATTTAGTTTCATTTTTAATATTCTCACTAATTTTTTAACATTTTGTGAATGCTCATAAAATTGATAATAGTGAATGAGTACAAATCAAGTCCAAATGTTTATATACATTTTGACACTCACTTGACAAATCCCAATAGCCTAGAGAATTCAAATGACCTTACCTAGAGAGATTAAAGATACCAAAAAACTAAACCAAAGAAGATTGATTATTTCAAAAAGAATACCAAACTGAAAGGGCACAAATAGTTTTGAAAAAATACAAATATTTCAATCTAATATCCCCATCATCTTCTCCACCACATAAAAGTTTTACCAAATAATCCCACCCAACATGTTCCTGTTTGATTGGGAAAAAAATCCTAAAACCTGTCCTATTTGGTCGATCTGATTGATTAAAATAATATATAATATGATATTGATAGGTTTGTAATCGCAGCTGTTATTGAAGTAGACGTATAGCAGGGAGAGATTTGCTATGAAGTGGTTGGAATGCAGGAAAGCTATTCTTAAAAACCCTAAATCAAGGACTGCTGCCGCCAAATAAATACTTGGAATTCCAGGAAAGCTAATCTTAAACCTAACTTGTAGACTGTCGCCGCCAGAGTCATGTGAGAGGACAAAATTGTGTGTGACAGAGCAGCTGGGCTCTCCGGATTGGCTGGCAGAGAATTTTCATTAAAACCATATACAACAAACTCGTACTGAAAAGTAGCCGCTATTCTATTTCAGAATCTAATGTTCACATACTATAAAATTTTCTTTAAAAAAAGTGTTAGATGAAGTTAAACACTTTATCACCACTATAAAACCATATACAACAAACTCCTACTGAAAAGTAGCCGCTATTCTATTTCAGAATCTAATGTTGACATACTATATAATTTTCTCTAAAAAAAGTGTTAGATGAAGTTAAACACTTTATCACTATTATAGTTATCTAATTGTTACTTATGTATGACCTACTTGGTATTTAAGCATGAGCTATAATTTATCTATGCATCAATTACAAGTTAATTTTTTATTTTTTTTATAATTGTTTATTTTGAATTTTGAATGATAATCATAAAATCAATCTCCATAGTACATTTGTTTCATCCTCCTTCAATCTAGAAAAAACATAAATAATAATCCAATTAAATTATCTTTAAATTTCACATTTGCAAAATATCATACTACTCTTACAAATCTCTTAACTTAAGTATTATCCACTTACAGTCTTTTCAAAGATCAAACTCACACGCCAAAGTCCAGAGTTTTGAAAAGTTTATCTTGTGGAGAGGAGGATTCAGTGGGATTTTATGGAGCCTGCGAAAAGGAACCAAGAACCTGTGGTCTAGGTGGAATGTTGCCCATATCAAAGAATGTCTTTATAACTTTCAAAGCCAACCGGGTACTGGTAGAAACAACCTAGCTGAAGGGCTAGGTGTGAGGGTGTTACTACAACTTGGGAGAGAGGAACATATGACCACACAAGATATATGGAGATTCTAAACAGAATTCTTATTTTTTGTGCTTTTTGGGAGAATGTTATTCTTATTTTTTATGCTTTTTATTGCTTTTTGGGAGAATGTTATTCTTATTTTTTGTGCTTTTTATTGCTTTTTGGGAGAATGTAAGTCTAGGTGAATGAAGAATACAGTTTGAAAGTTAAAGTTTGAATGATGACAATAACTAGAAAGCTGAAAAAATTTGTAAAAATTTAAAATTTTGCAGAAGTACCTGTGAAATGTATTCTCCCTTTTAACTATGGATAAAAAAAGTATGATTTTTTTTTTTCTCTACAAAAAATATTTAAGTAAATTTATTTTAATTTTAGATTTAGCCAAGAAAAAATGGAAACTCAATAAAGTGTTTTTAATTAAATAAAATAAATACATAACATTAAATTTATATTTTTATTATCATTACTTTTTAAATTTTCATCTTTAAAAATTTTAATTTATTAATTATATATTCTTAAATATTTTTAAATAGAAAATAGAAAATATTTTAATTTTCTAAAATTCAAGTGTTTAAATTTTTTTAATAACAAATGTTTTAAAATTTATAAACAATGCAATATCCTGTTTCCACACAGAATCTAGTCCTTGTACCTCAAAAGCAATCTCGTTAAATATTCAAAATCCTTTCCATCCTTTTCACTAAATAAAGTCAATCAATACTGCCAAATCTCACACAACACCCTCCTCCAATTTAACCTAATTCTAAAATGATTAAAAAATACAATATATTCTTTTATTATTATGATAATGCAATTTTATTTTCTGAAAGTTTTCATCATTTATAAGTAAGTTCACAAGCAAACAGATATTATTTTCTTAAACTTTTCATATTATTAAAATAAGTTCACAAACAAGCCGATATGCTTTGACATGATGGCGACTGCAAGTGTTTTATTTGTTTATCTCTTTCTGTATTTTGAAGTGTCGTTAATTTGTGCAGCTGGAAATCCTGTTGGTGGATTATATTCAGTACACAGTCGGATCCTTTTGATTGGATTCAGAATCCACTGTGTGGTTTGTATATCTTTAGAGTTCTCTGTCAGAGATTCGACAACTGGCTCAGAACCCGAGCTCCTTCTATTTATTCGGACACACCAGGTCATCGAGTACAACGCAAACTTCTTCCGGCAGTTCTTGCTTGGAACGTGAATTGCAGAGACCACTTCTCTCAGTTTTGTTTTGGCTTAATTTGCTCTGATTTTAATGCCTGCGTTCAATTTGGAGGAAGTGGGTACAACGCTTTAGTATTCATTTCTTTATCCATTGATTTTAGTTCTTTAGATTGTCTTTTATTATAAATTTGATGTATTATGTCTTTCTTTTAAATCGCATTTTTGTATCGGATCTGCTCATTGGGTTCCTTCTCATATCCTCCTGTAGATTTCTAATAATTATGTCTTTGCATCGTCTCTGGAATTGTATCTAGTCTTCAGGATAATTTCTCACTGGGATTTATCTAGGATCACATTGAGCTCAACCTATTCTAACTTTGGTTTTAGATCGTTTGACTTTGATCATCACTTAGGTATTTGTTGTTTTCACACAGAATCTAAGTTGGCTCTTCTGTTTGTTACATGTTTTCACACAGAATCTAAGTTGGCTCTTCTGTTTGTTACATGTTTTCACACAGAATCTAAGTTGGCTCTTCCATCGTTGTTGAAAGGTTGGTAGAACATACCGGCCACGTGAAGGATTCTTGTGCCTGTGGAAACTTTCCCTTTGAACTTATTTTGCCTGAAGGTGTCGGTACTAAACATAAGAGTTATATGGCTTCTTCCAGTAATAATGGAACAAACTGGACTTCTGAGCAAAACAAACAGTTTGAGAATGCTTTAGCTATCTATGACAAGGACACACCTGACCGTTGGCATAATGTGGCTTCCATGGTTACTGGGAAATCCCCTGAGGAAGTCAAAAGACATTATGAAATTCTCTTAGAAGACTTGAATGGCATTGCAACAGGCAAGGTTCCTATTCCCAAATACAAATCTTCGCGTTCTTAACAACTGGGGAGTTGTGACAAATGGACAGAAGAGAAAGACAAGCATGTGAAATGAATCTCACTTATTTGCAAGTATGTTGTAATCTTTTCATTATTGAACGTCACCAACCTATATAGTTGGCGATCTAAAGTTGTCCAAAAATCCATTCAAATAGCTGCCTAAGGATGTCTCAAAGCTTATTTCTGTTTTGGTTTTGAAGAGATAGGTATATCTTTGACTGTGACTTATAACAATTTTACAAGTTTAGTTTTATATATTGCATCACTTTGGGTTAATGATAGAGTGTAATTTAAAACTTATTGTCGGTCCTGAAACAGATTTATCATTTTGAAGAACTCAGACGTATGACTAATCAACCCTTCAATTAAAAATATCAGGTTTTTGGAATATATTGCTAATTAAGATCTCCCTCGGCATGGAAGTATGGGTGCGTTATTGTGTTTTGAATATGGCACATATTATACATTGTATACTGAGCGTCAACTCTCTCACTTCATATTATTCACATTTCAAATGTGAATTAAAAAATCTGCAGGTGCTAGATACAAATACCATTGGTTACCCATGTAAAGTGATTCTCCACAGAACTCCAGCATATAACCTTTTGACGAGTATTTGGTTTAAAAAATGTACATTTTCCATGGACAACTCATAGGATTCTATTCCATCCAAATCATACAATAACTATTACACGGTTCATATCTAATATCTACTTTAGTAATAGCTTACAGGTCGGAATCAATATAATGGCCACTTTCAAGGAGGTCACTAATTCTCCATTAGTCAGGTGAAGGTGGTCACGAATCCAATTACTACTTAATTTGCGAGTGGATTGGGAGTTTCATATGGGAGTACCTTTAGGCAACACCCCATAATTCCTATAAATAATGCATTTGAAAAATACAAACAATTACGTAGTTGTGGGCTCATCATAGGCTCTATTATGTCTACCCGTTTCCACATAAAATAGTTTGAGAAAAAAAGAACATTATGAATTAGTTATTGGTTAGTATGGGCACACATGGATTTTGTTGTGGCTTGATACATACCTTGTGTTAATGTGGCAGAAATCTTCAAGCTACTAAATCTTCAAGCTACTCAGTGTATCCTTAGGGGCAAGTCACTAGTTGAGATATTGTGACTCAGCACTCAACTTCTTCGTCTAGACCAAATCCAAGCAAGGTCAAGGGGGGTGATACCTAATAAAATGACTAAGGCTAATTATGCTAAGTTACAAGAAGAAAATATAGAAGTTTGAATAAAATACTGAAACAAGAGAGAGAGAGAGAGAGAGAGAGAGAGAGAGAGAGAGAACCATACATTTAAAGTACCAGTAGATAATATGATTAACCATGACACATAGTTGATTTAAGCAAAATATTGTGAAGGACCTCTGCCAAAATAATTAAGTGATTGTTGTTGAAAGGAAATGTTGTGCAATGCTTCTTGGTTAGTTTTAGATTTATTATGATGAGTGCATTAAAGTGGGTTAATTCTTGTTTTCCCACTCAAGAAGTTATCATCTATAATGAGTGCACTACAACAATACCAATTGCCCAACAAGGGGAGACATAGAGTATCCCCCTAACTCCGTAGTATGTTCAGTACAACTACTCGATGTTTGAGGATAGATTTCTAATGAATTTTTGTATTATTACTAGTTACTTGAATCCCCTTTATGATTGTTCTAGATGATCAAGCAAAGTTTGTAGTGGAAAAGAGCATACAAGGGATCTAAGTCAAAGTCGTTACTCTTATTGCGACAGAAAATGAAAACTAAAAGGAAACAAAAGTAAACTATCTATGAAAATAAGACTAAGCTAACGATTAGTAATCCAAACATAAATAAATCGAAGGAGTAAAAAATGTCACGCCATAAAAATTGCGCATCTTGGATCCCTTGGGGGATGAGGTGTGGGCACTGGGTATCCCACTTGCTTTTATTATTAAATTTACAATTTTAAAGGTAGATGCCTTTTGTCCTGATAGATTCAGATCCAAAGGCTTACAAAGTTTTCAAGATCAAGGTATATTGCTCCGGGAGGTCTTGGATGGCTTCGATCTTCGATTTTTTGGCAACACTTCCTCTCAGACATGTTTGTTAAAAGTGAAAAAACAGTCACCTTAAAGCACTCAAATTGCTAGATAAGACGCTTAAAAGCATAAAGAATTTTACTAGTTTAAGTACTTCAAGAGATAGAAAACTTAATAAGCTCAAGCACACCTAAATCTACTTGCAACAAGAGCTTCAAATTCAGTGCTTCTCATGCGAGAGATCATAATAGTATGCATACCAACAAGTAAAACATACAAATCCTATATTGCGGTGCATAAGAAAGAAAGAAATGAAATCAAACTAGAATAATTTATCCTATTGAATCGTAGCAATATTTCAAATTCCAAATAAACGTCAAATGCAACAAGTAAAGAAGTTACACTACATTTACCTCATAAATCATTGACATTACATCCACACACATAGAGCTATACACAAAATATTTTCCAATTAGAGAAAATTTGGGGTCGAAAATTGGCCTTATAAGAATGCAATCCACCTCATAAGAAAATGAGCCACCTCATAAGAAAAAGAGCCATTGAATTCAGGAGACAATAGAATTTCAACACAAGAGTCAACCATAATGGTTGACATAGCATATTTGACATTTAAAAACTACTTTTTTAAGTCACATTTTCAACATATCTCTGTGTCATTTTACCCAAATTTTGAAGGCAGAACGCGTTGGATGCGGAATTTAATTCCACATCCAATGAGTGCTCCATCTCGAAATTTGAGCAAAACGACATGGAGATATGTTGAAAATACAAACAGAAAAGGGTAATTTTTCCCCTTTTCCTCCAAAATTCCAAGAGATAAAATGAAGTGCAACAGAACTCTAACAACATTTCAGTCCTCTCATCATTGGAAAATAATGAGAGAATTCCTGCTTAAATATCCAAATTGAGCCATGAGGGGCGCATTTCTCAAGAAGAAGTTAACTCGGGAGAATTATAGTTTGAGAGGGAGTGAAGTGCAGTAGGCTGAGTGATTAAAGGAAGCTTGGTGTTGATTTTCACCACCTAACACCCAAGAGGTGTTCCCTCCTTCCAAATTATGACACTTCAACTCACAAAGTGCGTCCCTCTCTCATGGATGTGGCCCTCTTCATTGGAGTCAACTCGCCCATCTTAGATATGATGCCAATCACCAAGATTCATCCTCAAACCAACTAAGATTTGATTTCCAATCTAAATTGACACCACTCCGGATAAATGAAACATGTCTACGACAAGTTTCTATATATCACGGGTGTTGATTTTTGCCCAATTATTATGTTTTTTTTTGTTGTTTCAAGATAAAAAACAATTTAAGTGATAAATAATCACTAATTTTCTCTCAAAAGTGGGTTTAGGGGTTAAGTGGGTGCGATGGGTTAGAAACAAGCACCCCCATGGCCAATTCCACCTCCTAACACCACTTTTATAACTTTTTTTATTTTTACATTAAAGATATTAAAACAATTATTTACAGAAAACTAAAAAACCTAGGGGGTACCTAGTACATGTTCATATGACTCAAAATGGATGACTAGCATGATAATATACATTGACACTTAGACTTTAATAACCTCATAAGGCCTAACCACCAAGACGAATACCCCAACTTTGGAGGATTGAGTGAAAGACTTGGAAATTATAAGTCATTGAAAAACAACAAATAATTACCAAGGAAAAAATACTGTGGAGTAACCCATTGATGACTAAGTCCTAATAAATCCAAGTCTTTTGCAAAGGCCGTCATGCTACATCACTTATTACAATTTCCCCGAGGGGTGTGAAAATGCAAAAATTTAAAAAAGGGTCAAAATTGGTGTGCATGGACTTCCGAATACTGATTATGAACAAGAGGCTTATTCACACTTTGGAAGCTTGGTAAGAAAATCCTACTAAGTACAACTTAGGTGGTAACATCTGGATCCAACTATGGGACGTGTGCTCGATATGGTATTTAGGAAAGGAGAGGATGCGAGAATTCGAGAATATTTGGTTTCCTGAAAAAACATCTCAACTTGACAAGCCAACTCTTCAGTAACACATACTCTTATAAAAATCCAATGAACCATAATTTGCATTATTCGAAAAATGAAACTAACTAACGAAAAATTACTATTATTCGTAAGTACATAAAAGGAAAACACTGAAAAAGAAATACGTAAAGCAAATGCTCACTTTGAGGAGCTTATTTTCCTACTTTAAGCATGATATAAAGCAAAATGTCAAGTGAATGATAAATCCAATGTACCCACCTTAATATTTTATCAATATAAAAAAATTTCTCTCAATGTGTTTGGTTACCATCCAAAACAAGATAACTTATCTTATACGAAATTAAAACTTGCATGAATATTCAAGATGGGAGGGTTGGATGGGAGATCCTAATCATGCACAATATCGTCAAACTGCTTCCGAAACTGCTAAATCCTCCCACAGGCTTCTTCTATCCAATATTGGATAGGAATGATGTACAAATCAACTCTCTGTGTAAGCCTGAGGCTTCTTCAAATCATAAGAAAGCTCTACATGTGAAGATGAAGGCTAAGACTGATATTCCACTGACTTCATCATCTCTGAATATTCATTGCGCAGCTTCTCCAAGTCTTCATTACTAGTACTTATATATGGATCCAACTGATCATATGAAATACGTGCATGCTCCTCTTCCATATCAATATTTCCCACTGTCTCAATATCCACACTCCCTTCTCTAGATATATCAAATATGGACTTTTCTAAATCCATCCAATAGTCATCATTCCCATCCATGTAAATGAAAGGGGAGTATTCATCTGTTGCATCACATCCTTGACTATACCTATCCTCATGTTCACAATAATCATCCTCAGAAGGTTTTGTTTCAAAGGTATTACAAGGAGTAAAACTTTCCAAAAATTCATCAATAAATGGAGAACATGGAGGAGTGTATTCATACATCATATAGACTCATAAGTTTCATTATAGGCTTCTGTAATGGTTTCTTCTTGAGGAAAATCTGGAATACACATGTGATCATCTTTACTGAAATAATCTTGAGATATCTTTGTATGTTTAATATTTTTTGTTATGGTGACATGAGGAGGGTATTCAACAATACCTTCAATGAATGGCCCTTCATGAACTTTTTCCATGGAAAGCATGGCCATAATATTTTTAATATCACCATCATCGACATGCCACTACTTAAGAAAAATCTCAAAGAATTTTAAAAGGGAAGTAATGCATTTACTAGGAAGCTCCTCAAAGAACCAATCATAAGCATCTCCATCCAAAGTGCAAGAAAATATTTCCATCATATGATGAACATGATAAATGTTGGATTTAACCAGAAATTTGGTGACAGATGTGATGTGTAAGATGGCTGAATCACCATTTCCATGAAATTCTTGGGTATATTCATATAC
Source organism: Larix kaempferi (assembly GCA_027924585.1). Classification (NCBI taxonomy): domain Eukaryota; kingdom Viridiplantae; phylum Streptophyta; class Pinopsida; order Pinales; family Pinaceae; genus Larix; species Larix kaempferi. Next base: position 56,685,287 of record BSBM01000510.1, read on the forward strand.
ATCACTCAGGTCAAAATCATCGTTAGGAAAACCCAAAATGCCTGAAAAATCAAAAGGATGAAATCTATTGGCGATCTTGGCACCATGCTCTTTCCTTTCATCGTCCATATTAGGAATCAATAACATCATTCATGAAGTAATTATGGAAAAAATATGGTATTGACTTGGTGGAGCTGTCAAACAATAAGCCTTAAATTTTTTTACTATGTTGCATGGGCTCATCTACACACAACCAGTCTCAACAATTTTATGAGAAAATGGGTTTTTATCCCTTCAATGGAGTCTCCATGTGAGAAGAAAAATATGCATTTTAAAACTCTCGCAAAGATTTCTATTTTTTGTTTTCCTTTGTAAATTTATAAAATGAAAAAGGTTAGTGGAGTCGCTAGATAAAAAATTAAAACTTAAATATATTCTAATGATTCATCAAAAAAAGAAAAAGAAAAAGGGGAAATCAAAAGTCGTATTTCGGGAATAAAAATATTTATCCTTAGCAATGGCGTCAAAAATGTTTCCTCCTAATACACACCTTAGGGTTAACATGGCAGAAATATTCAAGCCAGAGGGTTGAAAATATAGTGAAAATTTTGGGAAAAATTTATAAAAATAAACAATTCTTAGTTTCAAATGATAAACTAATGTATTGTTTAACTCTCTTGATAATGGTGAAATACTCAATTTTTCAACTTATCATTTTCATAACTTCAACATTATTTTGCTTCCTAAGTACATATATAAAAACATGCAAATTCATAACTTGGATACATAAAAATGTGTGTATTTTTATCATGAGTCGTATACTTCATAAATTGGGATCATGATATACATGTAATATACTAAACATGGATAGAACATATGAAATAATCATAATTTATACTTATGTTTTAACCTTAACTTCTATATATATGCATATATAACCCATACACATGTTTCAATTATTGCCTTACCCAATCTTTGAAATACAACCTTGCTTTAGAACAATACATACTCATATAATGTAAAGCTAATATACATCATCACAACATTTTAAAATCTAAATTAAACCATACTTATGTAGGTTACGAGAATCTCTACTTAACCCAACCTTTAATCTTTTTGGTATATGCTTAAGGCTATTCATAACCCTCGTGGTCGGGTAAGATATACATTTAACCACTTATATTAAGACCTTTATAGAAATTTTGTGAAATCTAAGTCACAGTAGGACCTAGCTACAATATATTACCTGACAATTGAAATAATTAGCATACTATGCAAGATACAAGTGCAAGAAGATTTTTGGAAAACAAATGATAAAAAACCAGGAATATAAATGATCAAATATCATATTCTATTAACGCTATCATATTAAAATGAGATTTAAAATTTGTTATATATCATTTGGAAGAAATAGATTTCACTTGGAGTTTCCACACTATGCTAGCTTAGATTAGATCAAAATCCCCTAGGTTGACCAAATAGCTCCCAAAATAACCCAAACAGGTATGAATTGACCATGTGAATGTTGGGTGAGCATGGGAAGTCATAATGATTTTAACACAGGTAGAGGAGGTGGTTGAGTGGAAGTTAGGTAGGCTAGGGTAGGCCAAAATAGCCAAAACAGGGGCAAAAGACTAGGTTCAATGCATGTGTGCCCTTGGTCAAACCCAGATCCACAAAATAGGGAAAGGAGGGTGCCTTAATGGAGGTGTTAATAATTTCATGTGGTGGTCATAATGAGAGCGTCCAACATCTAGGTTGACCACCCTTTGGCCCATACAATGTGAGAACTTATTCACACTTGCCCCAACAACTTCTAACCAACTTATAACAACTTCCTAGCAACCTAGGGATGTAATTATTAACCATTTTAGCACCTAATAACCATTAATTAATTAATTATTAAGGTACTAAGGTATAATATTGTTGTAACAACCCCCCTTAGCTAGACTTGGTGGAATATAAAAAATAAGGCCTTGGCAACTAAGGCTCAAGTCACCTTTTACAACATAAATTTTATTTGTCCATGTAACCAAGGTAAGGAGGAAAACCACATGGGAAATAAAACCTCCCCTATAAAATTGACATGAAGCACACCAAAAATAAATTTCTCCAAAACTCAAGTAGGTGTGAACTTAATTATATTTCTGGAGGAACCTTCTTCTTTGGAAGAAGAGATTGTTGCTCAACTAGATTAGAAACATGAACAGTTGTGTAATGGAGAATGTATCCATGTAGAACAACTTCAATAAAATGATGTGAGAGAAGAAGTGGATGCTCATTAGACTTGAACTTTAGACTGGAATCAGATCCAAAAGAGTCTTGAGATGCTTGTGCCAAAAACTTTGAACCAAAAGTGGAGAAACCAGCATCATGCAAAACTGAAATTTCTTGAAACTTTGAACCCAAAACTATTATGCAAGCTCCAAGAATGATGAAAAATAGTTCCAAATGATATTTGGACTTAAAATATGAACTAAAATCAGATCCAAAATGGGTATGATCAGGTCCAAGTGAGAGGAACAAAGGTTCAATGCATGCCAAGACAATGGCAAAGTCTCCTTCTTCAATAAAATTGTGAGAAAATGTGCTAGTCACCATAGAGGAATAGGTAGAAGGCTTTAGATCAGAATTGGTGAGTGAATTCGCAGACATATCACACTTTGATGAAACCTTCAAATAATTCAAAATATCAGAAAATTTTGCACCATCATCTAGTGGAGTATGCAAAGGATCTTCAACAACTAGCTTATCATCCTCAAAATCAGCATTTGAAGAATTATTGGAGAACAATGATGAAAGATGGATGGAGTGTTATTCTTCAACAAAGGCATCTTGAATGGCTTATCTTGGATTAGATACATGTGAAGATGATAAATTAGAGTTCTCGTGAAATTCTACAACAATAAGAGAAGGAGGCACTTCACGGAGACTTTCACCATTTTTACCTTGAGTTGAAATTTCTGCCATATCTTCAACAATAGCTTGAGGAAGTGTGCATGTGACCATGTAGGAAGTTAGAGGAGGCATGGGACCAAGGAGAGTGAATCCATGAACTCCATAATATGATGTAGAGTCCAAAATATCCAAATAACCATAACTTTGCACATCAGCAAACTCAAATGAAGAATGCTTATCTTCTAGAGCAATAACTGATAGAGAATCCTCAGTAGAAGAAGTATGATGGGAGAACAATGATTATAGAGATATTTATTCTTCAACAATGGCTGCTCCATTTTCTGTATCTTCATCATTTGCAGAAACATCTTGTGCAATAGATGATGTCTCTTCACATTCTACTTCATAGCATGTAGAGGAAGCATTCGAATCAAAGAGATCTATAACAATAGGAACTTGTGTTGAATATTTTTCCATTTGATCTTCTTGAAAAACTTCATCAAAGAGAGTAGAGGCCAAACCATAAGGAGGGATATAACATTATGAGGTGTCCATAGTCTCACTCAATGCACCATTCCTCTTCTTATCAAGAGCCTTGTCCAAGTTGGACCATAGCTCAAATGGATAGTCTGCAGAATCAATCAAGTAGTGCATGTATGGAGACATGGCTAGACACATAGATTTGAATGCTCTGTCAAAATCATTTAGCCAATGATTTTTCTCTTAATAAGACTATGGTTCATTCTCAGCACCAATCGACACATCATATAGACCTTGTCTCTTGAGATATGCACACATTCTAGGCTTCCATTCAGCATAACTGGATGGAGTAAGAAGAGGAACTTTCGAATCCATGTAGAAGTTGTTGTACCTACAATAAAACTCCTAATGAGTGTGGAGGAGATCTACACTAACATATTCGAACCCTGATTGATAGTAGGTGCATTCGAGAGAGCATCACACCTTGGATAGAATCCAATGTATTTCTCCAATGGCTTCAATGTAATCGTTCCAGGGACTTCTGTGGTTTCTCCACAACTTTTGGCACACCACTAAAACAATCTATTGGTTCGAATAGCAGCTCCAAGAGCTCGGATACCATGTGAAATATAAGTTACAATAGGACCTATCTACCATAGATTACCTCACAATTGAAATAATTAGCTTACTATGCAAGATACAAGTGCAAGAAGAGTTCTAGAAAACAAATGATAAAAAAAGTCACAAATAATCAATAACCAGGACTATAAATGATCAAATATCAGATTCTATTAACTCTGTCATATTACAATGAGATGTGATCTTCCTTATATAGAATTTGGAAGAAATATATTGCACTTGGAGTGTCCACACTAGGCTAGCTTAGATTAGATCAAAATCCCCCCTAGGTTGACCAAATAGCTCCTAAAATAACCCAAACAAGTATGAATTGACCATGTGAATAGGGGAAAAAGACTAGGTTCAATAGCCAAAATAGCCAAAAGAGGGGCAAAACACTAGGTTCAATGCATGTGCGCCCTTGTTCAAACCCATATCCACAAAATAGGGAAAGGAGGGTGCCTTAGGAATGGAGGTGGTAATAATTTCATGTGGTGGTCATAATGAGAGAACCCAACAGTTAGGTTGAACGCTATTTGGCCCATACAATGTGAGAACTTGTTCACACTTGCCCCAACAACTTCTAACCAACTTCTAACAACTTCCTAATAACATAGGGATGTAATTATTAACCAGTTTAGCACTTAATAACCATTAATTAATTAAGGATTAAGGTACTAAGGTATAATATTGTTATAACACATTTATTTAATTCAGTGGATAATTTAATTTACTATACCCAGTGATGTGCTATGAACTAATAATCACACATAGCAGAGGCATATGTATTTTTGCCAAAGTGGATTTAGATATCTACAAGATAATCCTTGGAATTTATGACATGGAGAGATAGAAATGCATCGCTTAACCCTAGGATCTAAAATCGGTGTACAAAGACAAACTGCTAGGTATGAACATACACCTAAACCGAAGCTGTGTTTTATCGCAAACTCATACTAACAAAAATTGACAATTGAAAGTTTGGTGATAAATCGCAGTCAACTGACAGGAAACGAATCCTTTGCACACTCTGATCAGGTGATACATAAGACATATCATCGATTTTTTCATTATTTTAACATGCAACCATAAAAAAAGGGATTTCATGATTTCGCACAATACTATAGATCGGAAAAAAGAATTAATACACATTCTAAAAAAAATCAGACTTGTAATATCCTAAGACTTGATTTCAAGGTTATTAAGTTTATTACAAAATTTAAAACAGAAAATTGCAAAGGCTGAAACTAGTTATTAAAACTATTATGGAAGAAAGCTAGTCTTAGACACTGGTATATCCCCCCAGGGTTTAGGATTTGAAGTATTTAGTTTATGAAAAATATGAAAGGGTGTGTGCAGCAGCAATGATATTAGATTCAAGGCAAGCTACATAGTCCTATGCACAATGTACTGTGGTCATTTATGCTTCGACTACAACTACAGCTGCAGTCTCCACAAGATTGCCTGGGAACACAACATATGCATACTAGACTAATTCACTCACACTTTAAATTAAAAATAGAGTGTATACCATACATTAACCCCCACATTTTATGATGGACAAGAGTTTCTAAGAATTAGGGAATATTTGGTAGAGTTTGGAGGAAAAACATGCAAAATTAGTAATTGGGACTGCTCAACTAGCTTGAGTTATGGGTGTTCCAAACACTATGAGAGGGGTGTGAATATGAAAAATTATGCTTGTAATTTTTTAATTAGTTTCTTAAAAATATCTAGGGATTGATAGAATAGAATTTTATTTAATGGAAGTGGATTCTTTAATGAATTACTAAAACTAGTTAGAGCAGGTACAAAAACCTTGAAGTAATTTCAGACTTCTGCAATTTTTAATCTCAGTATTGATAAAAAATGTTTACATCATTACATAAACCTCAAATTGGATCCAAGAGTATTCTCCAAAACATCAAATTCTGATCATTTTCATAGGATAGAAGGGGGTAGAAGAGAAGGGGAATACTAGAGAATTCGAATTGGATGCTTGATGTTTCTTCTTTTGGATCTCGAATCAGCTTGAATGGAATTCAAGACCTACACATAAGACTTCCATGGCTGCAATAGAACATGATACTAGATCAATGTTAACCTTGGGGCACATCACCCAAGATTGGCTGAGGCATAACGCTCAACCTAAGAAGCAAATCTCTCCAGACAAAATACAAACTAGAAAAATATGTGAATGTGGTGCGCCCTCTTTCTTTATAATCTTGTTATATTCTTGGAAAAGCTACATTATCCCATGCGCCCTCCTTGGCCAAATTTGGAGTTTCTTCTTTGAAGTGTTTTCTTGCTTTGTTATCTTTCCTTGCTTTAGTGTGCTTTTCCATGACTTATGTTTCCTTTGCTTTATGAATTTTCCTTGCTTTAGGAAACTACGCCCTCTCTTTATTTCCTGATGTTTCCTACTTTTCATAACTTCCTTCTTTTATGCACTTGACTACTTTATGCACTTTCCTGTTTTTTCCAGTTTCTTTCTTTTCTGGCTTACACCTTGCTTTTGGTATGCTTTCTTCCAGTTTCTATTCTTTTAAAAGGAAAGTGAGTGTGTTCCACCTTCCTAATGTGCCACCTTGGACCATTTAGCCAAATTCTGACTCATTGAAAATATTAGAAGTATTAAATAACTCAAAATTATGGTCCTTCATAATTTAATCCCAACTAAATATTATTCGCATATATAAGGCCCATGTTAATAATATTAACTTATGCAAAAATGTTATTGTCCCATTTTTCCCAAATTATTAATAATTCTCCCAAGAAACTCAAATTGAGAATTTAATATCTTCAGGTGGCCCACCTTAGTCCAATTAATCTTCAATTACACCCTTGGACATCTTAGTAAAATGTCCACCCTTTGTCACCAACTTAATAATGTTAATCGTGGGTGAATTAGGAAAAAATGATGTCTTGGACCATAGAAAAAATTGGGAACATGACAAGACTCCTTGAGTCGTAGCTTGATTGAATCTTCAGGAGATCTACAGCTTGTGAGATAATCAGTGATTGAAATTAATGCCCTCTTATTTGATTTCCACCTACATTACTACACGATTTTTTATTTAAACTCGGTTGACTTCCTACGTTATTTTTTTATATATATACAACAACCAATCATTCTAATTATGATTTAGGAACAATTGGAGTTAATGCATCTCAGTGGAAATGATTTGTAGCTGGAAAAATGGCATACGAAAGGAGAGGAAAAAAAAATTATACCAATTTTAAAAATCAGAACACAAACTCCTGGACATGCAAAGCATTACTAAGGTTTAAATGACTGCATAATATCCAACAGAGGTTACTCTCTACCATCAAACAATAGATGGTTTGAGTTGCAGTATGAAACTATATACTACAGTGAAATAGAGACCAAAACTCCCTACCTGGGATTAAATCGAGAAAGATGGGATAAGAAACAAGAAGAAATGGCAAACTGATATATTTACCCTGTCTCCTGTGATTCTGGTTTACAAAGGATTACATACCAACGATATCACATACCTCTGGATTCTACATACTTATATTACAGAGATCTATTTATTAACCCTCTTTTTTCTACAAAAAGAAATAATCATTATGATGTTATGTCAACAAGCGTCGATTTCCATTATGCAAAAAAATTGAATCATTGTAATGTTCTTACTACTGACTTTGTTCATTAATAACGTATTTCATTATTTTTAAGAATAAATTCCTCAGCGTACTGGAATAAAGTCATTTTTTATACCAAGTTCGTAAATATATCACAAATAAAAAGAAATGTTACATTCTCCATAGGTCTAAAATAATACCTAGAGATCGAAGTATTAATCATTACAGATAGACTGAAATATTATTAGATCTACAGAGATCGAATAACATTCATTTTGCAGGATTCGACTTAACATTTATTACCCATGGATCGGATAGTTTCATTCCACAGAATCAAAGTAATATTTATTATTTAGAGATCGAAGTAGAAATCATTACACAAAGAACGAAATACTATTAGATCTATAGAGATTGAATAACATTCTTTTTGCAGGATTCAACTTAACATTTATTACCCATAGTTCGGATAGTTTCATTCCACAGAAATCAAAGTAATATTTGATATTCAGAGGTCGAAGTAGAAATCATTACACAAAGACTAAAATACTATTAGATCTACAGAGATCAAATAACATTCATTTTTCAGGGTTCAACTTAATATTTAGTACACATAGATCGGATAGTTTCATTCCACAGAAATCAAAGTAATATTTATTATTCAGAGGTCGAAGTAGAAAAAAAATCATTACATGGAGGATAATTTGAAGGGATGTGATCTATATTTTATACATACATTATCTTCCTACATGCAATACATAGATTTTATAACCATTATAAATATGTAGATGTTTTTTTTGTGATAGGATATTTAAACAATAAGAAAACCCTAAATAGAGAACATAGATTAGAATTCATACTTTTTACATGTGCACCTCAGATTCTATTGCATACAATTTAACAATCTATTCACATAAGTAGAAAGAGAACAACTATATATATATATGTGTGTGTGTGTGTGTGTGATTTAGATAAGAAACAATTTTCACATATAAATAACATATAGCATACTGCACCTTACGAATTTAGGGAAAAACACGACAATATCTTACCCCATTACAAATTTATAATACCCATACTACAATAGTGAACTTACTTGGAAAATATGGGAATGCCTTCTTAAATAATCAACTCCTCCCAACCATAGGAGAGAGCAACTCGGATGTTTTCTCCGCTCCACCCCCGAGTTGGATCACCACCATGCACTAGAACACCAAGCAACACTTCCACGCAGCACTCTCTCGCTCAAAGTCCATAACAAGTAATGATGGACTTATGAAAAGAGATAAAACACTCAACACAGTTTCTCTATGCACAACAAGGTGTCTCATGATATCTCAGTGCATTAATATATATAGTTTTTCCTAGGTCTTTTGCCATCCCAATCAAATCTTCAATCAATCCTTAAATCCCTATGATTTAGGATTTTGTCAGGTAGTTGACATTTTAGATTGGATTTGATTGGTAAGAATATCCATTTCTTTCTTTACACATGTTCTATGTGCCATGGTCGTGTCCCCTCATTTAGTTGATTTCTCCAAGTGCCGTTTTTTATTAAAATAATAAAATTAATAGTTTTTTGTGCAAAGTTTCATTCAGTGTTTTTTGAGTTTTTTTAAATAACTCTTACAAAAGTAATTGTCACAAATAATAAATCAAAATAAAATAAAAATGTCTTGGGGGTATTACATTTACCCCCCCCCCCTTATTCTTAACATTTTCCTTAGTATTATTTATTCTGAGCTCTCTTCTCATTTCGGAACATGGAGGGATATGCCTCTTACATTTTATCCTTCATTTCCCATGTTGCCTCTTCAGGGATGAAGTGTTTCAATTGCACTTTTATCTGAATGATGGCTTGATTCCATAGCATACTTTCCTTCCTATCTAGGATGTCGAAAGGTTTGTTATGGAACTCGCCCTTGGGTTCTACCTGAATCATATTCCAATCAATTACATGAGTAACATCATGCACATATTTCTTTAACAAGGAAACATGAAATACATTGTGTACTTTTATAGTATGGGGAAGTGCGAGCTGGTAGGCCCTAGCCCTATCTTAGCTAACACATCGAAAGGCTACAATACCTGAGCTCCATCTTGGAACAACTTCCCAAGCTCAAGTTATTCTTGTTTGGTTTTACCTTTAGATATACATGATCACAAACATTAAACTCTCTTGGAGTTCTTTTTAAATCCGCATAACTCTTATGCTTATCTGAGGAAACTTTTATGTTTTGTTGCACTTCATTGACCATCGATTCCATATCCTTTAACATGTTGGGCCCTAGAACAATGCTATCAACAGGGTTATCCCAAGACACATGAGTGTCGCATTTTTTACCATACAATTCTTCAAATGGACTCATTTTTAATGAATTGTTATATCCATTATTATAAGCAAATTCTACTAAATGCAAATAGTCTTCCCATTTACCTGGTTTATCCACTACATACATTTGCAACGTATCTTCTAACACTTGGTTAGTTATTTCATTTTTTCCATTCTTCTGAGGATGGTAGGAAGTATTGAAATTCAACTGAGTATCTATACCTTTAAACAAAGACTTCCAAAAATTACTTGTGAAATTTTCACCTCTATGAGAAATCACAACTTTCGGACTATCATGTAAACGGAAAATTTCTTTCATAAGAATATCAACTATGTTAATTGCTTTAAAGGTGGATTTCATAGATATGAAGTGTGTATTTTTTCTTAACTTTTCAACAACTACCATTATTGAGTCATGTTGCTTATTTTTTTTAGGAAATCTTGTTATAAAGTCCATACTTATTATCTCCCATTTCCATTCTGGAATAGGCAAGGGTTGACGTAACCCAACATGATGTTGATGTTCTTTTTTACTTATTGACATTCCATGCATCTAGCTAGGTAATTTGAAGCATCATTCTTCATGTTAGGCCAATAATATATTTTTCTTAACTTCAATGTTATCATCTTTTGTTATCCCAGATGTCCGGAATACAGTTTCTTATGTAACTCATTCAAGATTAATTGCTTCACTTCCTCACGATTAGGTATATATAATCGATTTTTATAGACTAACAAGTCTTCTAAGATTATAGAGTAGATTGAGAATTCAATTCCGTTAACATATTTTTCCAATTTTTCTTTAATTTTTAAGTATTCTTCATCGTTTTTAGCTACATATTTTATTAAATATTCAAGATTTGTCTTATAACTACTAAAAGCATCCAAACAATGTGGAATGGCATTCATACTCAAGGAATCCACCACCTTTTTCTCATTTCCTTTAATGTGTTTAATTTCAATATCATACTCGCTCAAGAAGGCTAGCCACATTTCTTGGAGAGCATTTAAACTTTGTTGATCAAATAAGTATTTTAAGCTTATGTTATTAGACATTAAAGGGAATTTTCTTCCTATTAAGTAATGTCTCCACATTCTTAAAGCATGTATTATAGCAGGTAGTTCTAAGTCATGTGTTTCATAGTTACATTCATGTTCTTTGAGTTTTCTTGACTCATAGCTTATTACATAATCCTCTTGCAGCAACACGCCACCTAATACCTCTAAGCAGGCATCTGTACATACAATAAATTCCTTGTATGGATTTGTTATTCTTAGAATAGGTGCGGTGGTCAGCAAGTGTTTAAGATTTTCAAATATTTCTTGACATTTTTTAGACCATATGAATTTAGTTCCTTTATTTTGAAGTGAAGTGATTTCATGACCATTTTGGGTGTGCATAAGGTTTCATCCTCTATATTACTAGGTGTATGAACTTGCCTATGTGAATGACCTATTACATTGTTGCACATTTTCATATTCATTCATGAATGTTCTTAGATTGTTCATTGATGAATTAGGGCTAAGTCCAGTAAATGTGCAGGTCACTCCAACCAGGACTTCGAAAGAAAGGGCACTCCGAGGATTAGACAAAGAAGAGAAGACATAGAATAATTGGAGTAGAGCTTATTGCAGAAGAGAAAAGGAACTTAGGTGAAGTCATAGACCATAGTTTTTGTTGGAAAAGGGACTAGGTTAGAGTGCTCATATTGGGTGGAGGATCATGCCAATGGATATAGATCTCCAATATATTTCCAACGGTACCGACCCTGTTCAATTTGGCCCAAAAATGAGGGAGTTATGACCCTTGGAAGTTTTCCCTAGAAGCTTGTTGAAGTAGGGGTTTGTGGTCCTGGACCTTCTGCACCCGCAAGGGATTTTCCACATCCTCAATGCAGATTGTGGATGTCAGAAGGCCAACTTCCATAAGACTGGTGTATTGGATTTCCGCATCCACAATGCGGAACGTGGAATGCGGATAGCGGGATGTAACTTTTTCTGGAATGGAAATTTGGACTTCCGCAATGCGGAATGCGGATTGTGGATTGCAAGAGGGGGATAATTTTGGAGCTATGAATTTGACTATCGCCTTTCAGAATTCTGAAATACAGATTGCGGAATTGCGAAAGTCGTTAAAATTTATTTCAATGGAAGGATAATTGGGCAATCCGACTTCCGAATCCAACTGTGGATTGCAGATTAGATGGCAATGCGTAATGCGATTGTGGATTTCAGAATACAGAAGCACAATTTCATTGAAGAGCCATATTTGGCAATTTGACTTATGAGTCCCACATGTGTACTGTGGAACGCAAAATGCGGATTGCGGATGGCAATGGTGGATTGCGTATCCAATCCCATTGCGGTTGTGTATGAAAACGAATGAATTTGCATAAAACAAAATGTACCAGAGGGTCTCCCATGGCCTCTGAAGACCATCATGGAGGTTGGGGAATGTGACAACATGACTTTGTAACGTCCCCTAACCTCTCCCCGATAGCACTCAAAGAAACCTGTGCAATTGAACAGATTTAAGTACAATTGAGGAAGTTTGTAATGTCCCCCATTTTGACCCTTGTAATATTTTGGGCTATAATGTAAATAATGTATGCATATTATGTATGATTCCTAGCGTGGAGCTCAAGGCCAAGGCCCCGCTAGTAAACGCTTGATCTAGAAGAGGCAAGTATTTGATATTATGCTACCCATGTGCTAGTGAACCATGGGAATTGTAAATATGCATTTTAATATAAAAGCCCACAACTAGCTATGCAATGCAACAAGAGATGGGGGCATGATGTTACAAGGAAATTTGGAGGGAAATATTCAAACCCTTGAGCCAATCAAGTCAAGCCAAGTGTCAATGAGAGAACCCATGAACCCTCAACTACCCATGCTGACTTTTGTACCCAATCATTTACTCTCCCAAGAGTTGGTTGAGGTAGTTAATGTCTTGGGGAATGGAGAGGTATGGATGTCCAAATTCAAGTATGGGAAAGCCACCCATCCTAGAGATTCGCATTTGGCTTCTTGGGGAAGTAAAGGGCAATGAAATTGCTCCCCAAGCCATTATTCACCTATCAGGTTTCTCTCTCATGAGTGGGGACCTTCCTGAGCAGTTCCCTCCATGGTTTTGTTGTGTTTACCTTCATTTTCCTAGCTAGGAAGGGCGTTTTTGTTGTGGCTAACAGTGAGGAAGAAGGGGGAAAACGATTTGGGGTTTTATTGAGGCCGTTTGGCCCACTCTATGCTCATACATCTATGGGAGAAATCGGTTTTCTTCCTTGGGGTTGGATTCCTCTTCCCACAATCCGTTTTTGGTGTGCCTACGTTTTGGGAAAACCCCTGTCCATCTAGTTGCTAAGTCCCACTACTGAAAGTATGTTCCAGAGCCCATATTTGAGTTTGGTGTGCAAGACAATGCTGGGGTTGAGATGGGTATCCATTGCTTTGGGTTGTGATGTGCTTGAGGGCCCCCTTTTCCTTGTAGATATCATGCCCAGCTCGGGGGTGGTCTTTGAGTGCTGAAAGAATATAGGCTAGGCAGAGACCTATGGTTGGGAGGAACGTTGCAGTGACATAGCTAGTTGTTTGGGACAATTGCACAACAAAGATAAGTGTTTTCTATCTATGTGTTTTTCCCTCTGCAAATGAATAATTTCATGACTGTTACCGATGTGATTGAATGCATATGAAAAATGTGTGTGGATGAGTTTATTTCCGCTGTGCATGTTTGCTTGTTTTCCATCTGCACACATCAATTTTATTGCTAAGATTCTAATGAATATGGCTGAGTTTATGAAAAGCCCCATAGAATGGCATCAGGTTCCCTTCCTTGCATTGGGTCAAAGGGTGGGGACGTTACAAAGTTTGAATACTCTATGTTCATAATTACACATGTTCACAATCAGCAAGCTTGAAGAGGATTCTATAGTTAGCATTGAGAATTAAGGATTCTACATTCACAATTAGCAAGCTTGAAGAGGATTCTATATTCACAATCAAACAAACTTGAGTAATCTATGTTCATAATTGCAGAGGAACCTGCATTGAGAATTCACCAAGCTTGAAGAATCTAAATTCAGTTTTGAGGAAGAATCTATATCCACAATCAAAAGCAAGGTTGAAGAATTTCCATTCACAATTGATTAAGTATCTATAAATCCACAGATTCAAGCAAGCTTGAGGAATCTATATGAACACAATTGATCAAGAATAATATACATTCATTATTGAGCAAGCTTGGAGAACCTATATTCACAAATGAAGAATTTTATATATTCACAAGTGAGGTAGAAGTTACTTTCACAATTGAGCAAGCTTGAGGAATCTATATTCACAATTGAGGAAGTATCTATATTCACAATTGAGCAAGCTTGAAGAACCTATATTCACAATTGAGAAAGAATCTAGATATTCATAGTTGAGCACACATCTAGAATCTATTTTCTTAGTATCACTCATTGTGGTCATGGAGAATTCACGCAATCGAACTAGGAAATCGGCAAGGAAAGAGAAGCCGCAAGAAACCATCGAAGAAGTTAGAGAAAAGAAAAGATTGGACATGTGGAATCGAAGGCATTCCATGGAAACTCATCCAATTCCAACTATAGATCAAATTAGCATGCATATACTGAGTTCATTGAATTGTTGAAAGATATTATTAGTTTGTTCCATTAAGATAATGTTTTCATAACACAATGGTGAGATGTTACTTGATCAATGCAATAAATGTAAGAGAATAAATATCGCTTAAAATGTAATTATATAAATTTCAATAACATCATTTATCAATTTGTGGAAGAGATAAATCATCACAAGAACAAGTGGAAACTTAAGAGAAAATATGCAATATATTGTATCATGCATTAATAGCCAAATGTTTGTGTTGGCTGCTTTTTGGACAGACCCGGGTTTTAATGAAGCGCAGCAACAAAACCCCTTGGCGCACTGGCCCTCTCGGCAACGAGCTGCGCAGCAGCTCGAGGTCTCACCCGAAGTGGCTATGGGGGGCTAAGGAATCAGGCTTCCTTAACCTAGGCGACGCGGAGACTGCGATCTTCTCCCTCTCTTTCTCCTTAAGAGGATTCCTCAAAGCAGAACGTCTTACCCTTCCGCAGACTTCTCAGCGCAACAGCGTTGAAGCTCACACTTACCAGCCTAGCTGCGCGGCATCTCTGCTTTTGCGCACGAGGTAAGTACCCTCTGCATCGGCATTCACTGCTCCTTGTCCTTTGCCTTCAATGCTTTGGTCTGTTGCTCTTCCTTGATCAGAGCAACCATAACTTTTGTACTTAGCCTTAATGAGGGTAGCTGAGCCCTCTCTTCCGTCGCTTCATTTATTGTGGTAGCTGAGCTCTCTACTCGGTCACATTCATTCTCCTTTGACGTGTGCGCGCGAGCTCCGCGAATTCCGGTCCATAATCTACGCTGAGCTCATCCATCTGGCACCGTACTGCGCACCGTTTACTTCTGCCCCAAAAATTGGTGCTTATTCAAAATTAGCACTTTCCCTTCAACACTTGTGCTTTTTTCCTCAAAATTCGCAGCTTTACCATAGCTGCGGCCTAGGCTCCAACAATTTGTAATACAAAATATGGCAAAGTAGTCGGCCCTTAAATGGAATGTCAATGTACATGTATCCCTAAGTACAACAATGTACATGTATGTCAAAATACATATATCCAAGACTATGAGACATCAAAAATCAATCTTTCGCTTGTTTTTCCCTGACTTTGCTGTATCAACCATCTCCCTAAGATCGCTCTACATCTTGGGACTCTGCAAATAAAATATAATTTTTTTATCAAATAATTGCACTAATACCCTACCATTTGTTGACACCAATTTTGTCTTGAAGGGATGGAGAAGGTTAGACCCGTGAAAAAATGAGCAAGACCTCGGTTTTAAAGACATATGACCCATAAGGGTGCAAATCGGGCCTCTAAAGGATTTATGCCTAAAATCAAAGTGAAATAATCAAGAAATCCTAAGTTTTAACCTAGTAGAGGAGGGTGAAGGAAAAAATCTACCCATAATTAAATGGTGGCAGCGATGAAGAGCGCAGATCTATGGCGATAGTGATCAACGACGGAGAAGCAGCTTCGTGAAAGACGTTGGGTGTGTTTTAAAGTGGAGGTAGAGTGTTTATCCCACGAGCAAATTGGAAAGTTGATCGACGGACAGAAGGACAGATCTACGGGCGGTAATTACTTCGGTGATTTAACATGCATGGGGAATCAACATTTTCAGATCTATGAAATTTTGGTAGACCCTGCATAATGCAACGGTGTAGATCTGGCAGAGTTTAGATCTACGGTTGGAGATTTGTTTGCAGGTTTAACATGCATGGAGCATCAGCGTTGTCCAAAGCTACGAACATGGTAGGCGTTGCACCTTCTGACGGTTAAGATCTGGGAGGAGTCTAGATCGACAGTTGACAGCATTTTCATGGATCTAAGGTGCAAGATAGGTGACATAAGGAAGCATCGAAATCCATGAAGGATTGTGGAGTTAAAGAAGTGAACGAGATCTACGACTCAGGTTCAATCACGTAGATGGAGCGCTCACAGAACTTCTTCACTATGATAAGTGCAAGGATGGTAAGCGAAAGGAAACAATATAAAATACAGTTGCACGGGGACTTGAGTATCACTTGACATGTGCATCGAAAAATGACAGACGATTGTGCAGAAGCCGACAACTCAGCCAAATTCTCAGCCCAGCTGTCGATAACAAGGTAGGCCTTCTGTTCCATACTAAACTATTTAAATGGATGAACTAATAGAACCCCCAGGTTTCAAACACCAGAGGATAAACAACTTGTTTGAGGATAAGGATGCTGAGATTTATGATATAGTACTGATAAACAGCTCCATTGAGACAACTGAGGACAGGTTGAAGCTGATTAGGGAGGGGAATGTTGATGTACATAATATTTACCAGACATTTTTCAATTTGTTTACAATTGACCAAAACCCAAACTGCCCTGATTTTTTCGACTGGTGCACCACCCATTACTCCTCCTCTGAGAGGGTGATTATGGACGCAGCCAACTCTAAGATCTTATGCCAAATCAATCCCCTCACTGTCAGAAAATCCCTATCAATCCCAAATGAGTTGTGTCAAAAGGGGAAAGAATACAAAGAATAATCCCTAATCCAACATTTTAGACAAGCCCCAACCGACCTTAAGCAAAGTTTCTTCCATTGTATCCTGCAGCCAAATGCCTCCTTCCAGAACCAACTTTTCCCTGATGAAGTCAGTCTGTTCACAGAAGAGTCCAAATGTGCCATGACCATGTTATCCCAGTTCTTAGGATTAGATAATGACATGTATATCACTGAGCCCTTGACAAACCTACTTTTTTTTCATGAGCACATGTCCTCTTGAGCCTGAGGAGCCCAGTCAGTCCACCCAGTATGCCTATATTAGGTTTGATGAAGCCCTAGCTGAGAATATCCATTCTTAGCTAGTGGAGTTCCCCAAAACTAGAAGTTTTAGATTCCAATCTTACCTGTTGAGGACGTTCATGTCCTTCAATGAAGATAATTTGCAGACGCATGGGGGGATACTCACACAGGAAATGTACACAAGCTGCACCCAATTCATGAACAACCTCATGTCAGAGGTTTACCATCTTTTCTTTCAGAAGAAGTTTCCCAGGGTATTAGCAGAAATGAAAGAGTTGTTGTAGCCTTCTCCAGAGAAGTGTTAAATTTTCAGAATTTACTTCAATCTAATCTAGGATATTAACTGAGAGAACAACATGTACAACAAATCTACAGCATATCATTCATGGACACAATAATGCAAGCACAGAAGAGACACCAAGTTTACTTGGGGAAAACCATAAAGGTGAAAAACCCCAATAACTTCCTCAAAGATAGATAGAGCAATGATACAACCAGAATACAAGAGATAGTCTTCTCCTAGCAGCAGAGCCTCCTCCTCCACAAGTGCACCACTCTCCATAGTGTGAGTGAGAGAATAGAATGTGTAAAATGAGAGAGACACACTCTCTATTTATACACTAACTTGACTTGACCTTTACTCAACTAGGTCGGCCTCAACTTAACCACTTAACATAATGCTGACTGGGCCGAGCCCCACTAGGGTGGTCTAATAACCCTTTGACCCACATGGCCGACCACCAATAGGGTGGTATAATAAACCTTTGACCCACATGACTTATACAGGGCCGACCCCAACAAGGTGGTCTAATAACCCATCAAGTATAAGTTACTACACTTACAATATAAATGATGACACTTCCGTATAGAGGAATAATAACATCTCTATAGGAATACAACCACTTCCGTATAGAGGAATAATAACATCTCTATAGGAATACAATATACATATATGTGAAATACATTCCGAAGTTACATATACATCAACACTCTCTCTTAACTAGGAAGGTATTTCTCAACACAGGTCTTCTAACACAAGTCATCTTCTCTAGATCATCGTCACTCGATAATCGTCATCGAGTGATCATCATCGTCACTGCTACTTCTATCTCAATCAATCTCTAAATCTACTCATCATAAGAAGTTTTACAGAGCCAGTCCTTTTTCACACTGGATGTAGGCCCACCACCTGCAGGTCTTCGTCATCACTGGCCATACTGTGGAATTCTCAGTACTTATTACGTGCATCACAAAACCTGGCTGCAGCATCCCAGGCTATTACGAGCACATAGCTTTACCTGTAGGATCTCCCAGGAGCACATTACATGTGACCCATCACAAAACCTAGATGAAGCATCCCAGGCTGTTACGAGCACACAACTCTACCTGTCGGATCTCCCAGGAGCACATTACATGTGATCTCACCACAAAACCTGGCTGAAGCATCCCAGGCTGTTATGAGCACACGGATCTACCTGTCAGATATCCCAGGAGCACATTACATGTGGTTCACCACAAAACCTGGCTGAAGCATCTGAGGCCTTTTTCATCCTGTCCAGATCTCCCAAAAGCAAATTACATGTGGTCATGGCAAAACCTAGCCGAAGCATCTGAGGCCTTTTTCATCCTGTCCAGATCTCCCAGGAGAAAATTACATGCCATAGGACAAAACATCGCAAGAGCATCTCAGGATGTTATGGGTAAACAAATCCGACCTGAAGATCTCCTAGGGCACAAATTACATGTCCTCCCAGAGCAATGTCTCGAAAGAGCATCCCAGGATGTTATGGATATGCAACTCCGACCTATAGGATCTCCCAGACATGCTCATCTGCACAACCTGATCCACGGCCACAAAGTATCATCTGATATTCATCATACATCATCCTAATGTACACATGATCATCCTGATCATCATCACTGCAACATCCTGCTGCATGTCATCTGGAGAAGCTCGTCATCCACGATCACCTTAATCATGCAATGCATCCATCTAATGCACACCAAGTATCTACCTGATACATATCATCATACATAATGTATCCACCTGATACATAGATACATGATCGACACAATGTATCCATCAACATATATGATCTACCTGATCATTCCTGATACATATCAATATACATGATCTACCTGATCATACAATGTATCCACCTGATACATATACAGATACAGGGTCCAAGCATCCAACATGATGTGTACATACATATACATGATCTAACTGATCATATCCAGCATCCAACATGATGCACACATACATATACATATAAATGATCCAATTGATCATATCCATCATCCAACATGATGCACACATACATATAAATGATCCAACTGATCATACAAAGCATAAACTAGAACATCATCCTAATGCTCATCATCCAGCGCTTACATCCACAACCATGTGAAGAATTCTCCTTCCAACATGCTTGGAATGGCTTCAGCAAATGTGTCCATCACTTCTTCCTCAAAGTGTCATCAATCTTAAGAACACCAAGCCTCTCCTTGAAGTACTCGAACTTCACCCTGGCTAGTGGCTTCCTCAGCACATCTGCAATCTGCTCGTCCGTCGCAATGTACAGGAGCTTCACAGCTCCTCTCTACACCATATCCATGATATAGTGATATTTGATCTCTATGTGTTTCGACCTGTCATGAAACACTGGGTTCTCGGACAGCTTCACACAACTCTGGTTATCACAGAAGATACCAGTAGCATCCAACGGGAGATCAAATAACTCAGATAGTAGCTTTCGTAGCCATACTTCCTCACAACTAGCTGAACAGGCTGCAACATACTCTGCCTCAACTGTACTCAGTGCTACGCAGGACTGCTTCCTGCTAAAACAAGAGATCACACCTGATCCCATACTGAAGCAGCACCCAGATGTGCTCTTCCTATCTGTAGCACTGCTAGCCCAATCTGAATCAACATAACCCTGCAGGTTAAACTTTTGATTCACTTCATACTTGAGCCCATAATCCACTGTACCCTTTAGGTACCTCAGAACATGCTTTACAGCAACCAGGTGAACACTCCTCGGATCCATCAGGAACTAGCTCAATGTGTTCACTGCAAAGCAAATATCTGGTCTCGTGTTCATCAGGTACATCAAGGACCCAATCATCTGACGATACATAGTGATATCAACCGGCTCAGATGAAGCATCACATAGACGCTTTAGGTTCGATGCCATAGGTGTGGCCATAGCCTTGCAGTCCATCATCTCGAACCTCCTCAGGATCTCTACTGCATACTTCCCTTGTCCAAGGAAGATTCCATCACTCTACCACACCTCCATGCCAAAAACAAATAGTGCATCATCCCCAAGTTCCTCAACTCGAACTCGGCAGCAAGCTTCTGCTGTGTGTCGGCAATCAATCTATCCTCACCGGATACAAACAAGTCATCCACATAGTAGTATCACTGGATTGCCTTCCTCAACCTTGTAGTAAAGATTGGAACCCGCTTTACTCTTGGTAAAGACCAAAATGGATAGAAAGCTGCCTATCCTACCATACCAAGTTCTGCACATATATGATTTCCTGTCATGTGTCTCAGAACCAAGTGGCTGCTCCACATACACTTCTTCTTCAACTACGCCATTCAAGAAAGCTGTCTTGAAATCCATCTGGTGTATCTTCTATTTCATCACTTTTATATTTCTCTATATTGCCATCTGCAGCATGCTTGATATTGATAGATCCATATGGAAGTCATAACAAACTTCCCTTCAAGTCTTGGGACTACATCCCAAGCATCATTCTTCATGATCGACGGATCATGGCATTCTTCCCATATCCTGGGAACTTCAAAATATTCAATAGATAATTTTGTTGTTGAACAAATGTTGTAGTTCTTCTTTTGTAGGTGATGGCATATGATCTTTCCTACGCAACAAGTTAAATTGCATGATTAGAAAACATCTCATAGTTTTCAGAACAAATTCTTACACATAAAGAAATATGTCATACAGTCATGCAATTATCTTAGCCAATGCTTCAATACAACATTTATCCATATCCCGTAACTTTCTAGATGCCTTCCAATCTCTACCAGAACATTGTTAAGAGTGTGCACAACTCCCAACATATCAACAAAGAGGTTTCATTCTAGATAAGTAGCAATGGAATGTTGTACAGTGCCATAGGCTACTTACCCATGCATATTAGTAGTATACTGTTCATCAATGCAACTATTCTAATATGCATAATACACAACCTAATTCTAGGAACATCAATATATACATTATTGAACAGTATTATTTAAACAATAAAATATGCAAGTAATGACAATTCAAATACTTATCTTTGTTTGTTTGTTGGGTTGACTCCCTCTCAGTCTTTGATTCTTTTCTGCAACTCCATTCTCATGTGGATTGTGAGAAGTGGTCAACTCCCTCTGAATATCTGCACCCTTGCAGAAACTACTGAAGTGTGCTCCTTTGCTTTCTTGCAGGAACAACTGGAGTTTGATCCCTCTTGATCTTTGTTTCCTGGATTACCTGTCCTTGAACTTACATCCATCCTTAATCACTATTCATGCTTATTAGTATCATCATTGTGTTATCCTTGAGGTCTCATACATAATCACAGATGTATTAGTATAATCTTAATACTATCAAAACACAATAATCTTAAACATGTATATTCATGATCATTCACAGATAATAAACATTAGTATTCAAGGTTTCAGGGAAGTCTTCTTTTACTCATAAATTTTCTTATTTGATCATAGGACTCTTCTGGTTAGTTGAATCATCAATCAATATGAGAGATATAATATGGATAAAACCTGTGATTATTCAAACCTATACCTTCATGATTCATCTGGTTAGTCATATCATCAATTATGGTAAGAAACATAATATGCATACAACCATGATTATTCAAACCGATGACTTCATGAATAATCATTATCAACAACACAATAATATAAGATCCTAACACAAGGTAGGATTCTTGCTTGATATAGGTAAAACATACATGGATTAGCATGCTAGCTAGTTATGTCTAACATACCCACATAATGTCTTATGGTTCTCTTCAGTGACATGTGCTAGTAACTTGCATGTCTCATAAGTTAACCATTGTAGAACCAAGTTATACATACCTCGAAAGTAGATCTTCTATGTGATCCATGACAATGGATGAATCCTTGTCTTCATGTCACCATGATCATATGTTCTTGAAGTAGAACATGATTTGTCTTTCTTGGTGTACCTTTTATGTTAGCAGACAACATAAACCTCATACAACACCATAATGCATTAGTACAATCATAAGTGTCAACACCCTAACCAATGAATATCTTCTATCATGCATTCATAATTTTGTTAAGGTGATACGACAAATCTAAAATCAAGATTGTACTAACTGTAATAACATGAAGACAAACATACCATAAACTTAATCATGAACAAATATCGAAACATACCTCGATGAGTCATACCTGTCGAGATCGCTTGTAATATTCTTATGTAAGGCCTTAGCCTCATCTCCCTCTGAAACAGGAACTTCTTCACTTATGCAGGTGACCAATCCATCTTCTTCTAGGATTAACCCAATCTACTTGATTTGCAAGAACTAGACCTGGAGATGGATATGGGTTTGTCAGAGAAACCCCAAAAGTTCAAACTTTGAATTTCAAACTTCCGAAAGGATAGAAATATGTGCCTTGATGAGCTGATCAAGATGGTATATTCAGAATTTGAAAACTGCAAAGTTTCACTCCTCAATTTTTCCTTTGAAACTTCCAGATTCACTAGACGTGACCCTGAACTGGGGTTTGATGAAGCCCACTCTTCTTCCCAATCAAAAGGTTTGATACAAAGCTCTAAGCTTCTTTTTTTCTGAGGAGCTTCCAGCCGTGGTCACAGATTTCAAAAATTCCCATTTTTACAGAAGCCCTAATTTTCCACTTTTCTGATCAAAGTCCCGAACTAGGGTCTGATCAAGCCTGTCCTTCTGCCCAACCAAAAATTCTGATCTTGGTCTCTAAATTTTTATTTTGATGAGTAGCATTCAGTCATGGTCTTAGATTACAAAAATTCCAACTTTCTCTGAATCCCTAAATTCCGGAAGCCATGAATGAAGGTACTAAAAAATAATTCTGTTTTGACAGAAATATGTAACTGATTGTTTCTGGTGTAACTCCTAACGTTTCAATCCACAGGGTCTGAAAACGTTTTCTGAGATAGCCCGAACTGTTGTCTTTCCATCCCGATAGGTCTTACCTCAATTGGATTCTCTGAGACAGCGTTATACCAAGTGTCGCAACGTGACCTGTTTATGGGATAATACAAGACATCGAACTTGTACGGCGTGCCACGTGTCACTGGTTCAACTTCGGCCTCTAAATTTTTTTCCTGAGATAGTACAGTATGTGTACTACCTGTCACTTGTTACTAAATTTCATTTGGATCTTCCTAGCCTAAGTTATGACCTTTTTCCCAAGGTCATCGGATTTTGACTTAGATCTGGAAGAGGAAGAAACCCTATATTGTACAGATCATAAATCACAAAGTACAACGAATTAGAGGTTGTCCTTTGGACACAACGTACATGGGGATTTAATATTCGACCTGTAAAGGTTTCCAATCTGAAAAATTTTCCAAAATGGATTTATAGCGAAAGTGCTACGATGACTAGTTTTTGCTATATCAAGCCCTAACATCGTAAGTGCAACAACTGTCATACATGCCATATCATGCCTTCTTTGAGGCTAGCTTTGATACCATGTTAAATTCTTAGAATTTACTTCAATCTGATCTAGGATATTAACTGAGAGAACAACATGTACAACAAATCTACAGCATATCATTCATGGACACAATAATGCAAGCACAGAAGAGACACCGAGTTTACTTGGGGAAAACCATAAAGGTGAAAAACCCCAATAACTTCCTCAGAGATAGATAGAGCAATGATACAACCAGAATACAAGAGATAGTCTTCTACTAGCAGCAGAGCCTCCTCCTCCACAAGTGCGCCACTCTCCATAGTGTGAGTGAGAGAATATAATGTGTAAAATGAGAGAAACACACTCTCTATTTATACACTAACTTGAGTTGACCTTTACTCAACTAGGTCGGCCTGAACTTAACCACTTAACATAATGCTGACTAGGCCGACCCCCACTAGGGTAGTCTAATAACCCTTTGAACCACATGGCCGACCCCCAATAGGGTGGTCTAATAACCCTTTGACCCACATGACTTATACAGGGCCGACCCCAACAAGGTGGTCTAATAACCCATCAAGTATAAGTTACGACACTTACAATATAAATGACGACACTTCCATATAGAAGAATAATAACATCTCTATAGGAATAATAACATCTCTATAAGAATACAATATACATATATGTGAAATACATTCCGAAGTTACATATACATCAACAAGAAGAGGATTGGGCACTGGTTCCTATCAGAGCACAACACTGCAATTAGAGTTTATGGGTTTTCCCATGCACCTTATGTGCTTCCAACTTTTCTAACCCCCATACTATTTACATTGGAGTTCATCAGACAGAAGCTGAAGGTGGAGATTGAGCATTTCTTGGATGACAAGAAGGCTTCAAATATCACTTTTCCATGGGCAGTAGGCCCTTTCATTGTTAAAAACAAGGCTTCCCTCCCAACCATTGAGAATATGATGAGAGATATGGGATTTAGAGCAAAAGCAGCCATCAATTATGACCCTCACCACATTATCTCAGATAGGATAAAAGAAACTAACAGAAAGGATTTTGTACATTTTGAAATCACAGGGTTGGATGAGACTACTAATATGTTAGAATATCCTGGAAAAGTCAGATGGAGGTAGAGTCACCTGACGACTCCACCTATCTGGTATCAAAAGTCACTTCCCCACTACCCAGCTCCTCCATCCTGGTCCCAACAGTTGAAAAATATATACCCTCTGCCAGTGGCTCTGGGGAATCCAGCAAGCTGGAAGGAACTGAACCCATGTACATAGATAAAGACACAGAGAGAGCCTCCAAAAGGAAGAAAATAGAAGAGCCCGAGTAGCAGTTGGTGACAGTGACAATGGGTCAAGCCAAAAATAAGCAGGTGCAGATCCAGATACCTGCCTTTGAGGTCAAGGAGTATGTGTTCAAACAAGGATCCACTGAACCTATTGCAAGAAGAAAGAGTAGAGATGAGATACTAGAGGATTATAAAGAGAGAACAAAAGCAACCTCAGAAGAGTCTAAACTGTATGCAGAAGTGAGGAAAATCTCCAGTAAAGAGGTGTCTTTGATGGCTAGCAGAAGCCATGCCCAGAACACCTTGAACTTGGCCTTGGAAACCAAAAACAAAGCAACTGAACTAAGGGTGAACTTGGAAGACATCCCTGTGCCCGACATGATAAATTTGCACAAGGAAACTGGGGAGGTTATATATGCAAAGTTGCTAAAAGCTTCACCGGAGTTGTCCAACGTGCAAGCCAGCAAGAACAAGGTTCACCATTTCCCTCCCTAATGAATCCATTTCCCAATGAATGTTCACCATGTTTCAACCAACCAACAAATCTGATTTTAATTCTACTTCATGTATCTGGCCTTGATAAACAATTGGTGAGAGACCCCTCTCTGGAAAAGGAGAAGCCATCTTCCTTTCCTAAAGTGGTTATGTAGTTACCTCAAAGTGTCCTTTCTGCAACCTTAAGGCACATTTTAAGTGATAACATATTGGCACCGTTGCCGGGGAATAAAAGTCATATTGTCTCTGGGAGAAACGACAAAGGGTTTCAAGTTTTCATGGAAAGAAGGGATTTCTGTGGGCAAACAGAGATTTCCGCAGTTGAAGAAGGTTGTATATTTTCCCTGGCGACTCCACTCATCAGAATTTTTCAGTTCAAGGTAACTCCACTGGGAAATTGGCGACTCCATATTGATCCAAAGAAGGTTGCAGAAGAGATCCTGGCTCCCAGAAAGATCCATACAAGAGGTAATCCCATCTCTGAAATTTTACTAAGTGTGGAAAACCTAGAAATTCGGCTTAGGCATAGAAGTGGAAAAGAGAAAGCTAGCACTTCTAATATTGAAAGATCTGTGTCTAAAAAGGAGTTGTATGGTTTTCATGAATTGGATTTAGAGGTAGACATTGGGAGGTCTTTGTTAAGGTCAAAATCAGAATTAGACCTAGGGCAAACATAAGTAAATCCAAATAACTTTGAGTCATACTTGCTAGATCGTGTGTGGTATAATTTGAAAAACCTTGTTAAAGTTGAAGAAAGTAGCTCCCATTTTCAAACCTACCAGCCTCCTAGTACCAGCCTTGTTAATAATCCTCCTCTAAACCCTACTGCACCACAGAATTTACCTGTTGTACCACCAACTCCACCCAGACCAATGGAAGCTAGGTTTGCACCCTTGGATCTACCACCTATTTTGCATGATCTCCCTCAAAATTACTCACAGCGAATTTCCTTATATGATGGACATGGAAACTTTTAAGAAAGACAACATATGGATAGGTTTGAGGATTTTATTGACTTAGAAGAAGTAGACTATGATGATGCAAAGATGAGGTTGTTTCCATAGAGTTTATCTGGATAAGCTAAGAGATGGTTTAAAGATCTACAAGCAGGGTCTATCCCTACCTTTGAAGACTTTCAAACACTATTTTTAGATATGTGGGAAGTAAAGAAGATCCCTCTGCAAATACTATCTCAGTATGACCATTTGAAGAAGGGAAACTTTGAGTCTGTCCATTAGTTTTCTAGCAGATTTATGAGGGTATACAACTCAATCCCAGCTGATATTAAACCCTTAGTAGGTGCTGCTAAACTTCATTATGCTAATTCCTTTGAAGGATATTTTTCATGTATGTTGAGGGAGAGGAAGTCACCTACCTTGTCAGCTATGTTAAAAAATTCCCTAGAGGTGGAAGAAAATATGATGGCTTCAGGGAAGTTGAAAGGTAAAACAGAAGTAGATAAGAAGAGACAAGAAACCCAACCCTCTGCTTCCACGTCCTCATTTTCCAGTGATGTAAAGTTTGATATGATGATGAAGACAATGGAGAAATTGATGGACAAGTTGGCATTAGATAATAGACCCCCTAATAGAGAGCATCCTGAAAATAAAATAAGAAATCCAAATTTCAGAAGGCCCTTTCCTCAAAGGAACCAAAGAAACCTTAAAGAGCAGCAAAGAAGACCACCATTCCCTAAAAATATGGTTGATGAGGAAGCACAAGAGGATCCAATGGATGATCAGATACATCACTTTGATGACAGTAATTCTGAAATACATTTAACTAAAAAAGAACATAATTTTTTTCACTCAAGAAGATAACAATCATATTTCAGAGCTAGATTCAGAGCAATATCAAAGAGGATATCAGAATGCCATTGAAGATTTTCAGAGAAAACTAAAACTGAGAAATCGCGAGCTAATAACAAATAGAGGAAAGTCCAGCCAAAATCAACCTTCCAACACCCAACAAAGTTTAGAAAAACAAAAAGAAAAGCAGCAAGATACTATTGTACAGGATAACCCAGAAAATAAGGAACAATAGCCAAAGGAAACTAAACAGTCATGGCCAATTGATGTGGATAAGTCAATTTCATCCTTCAGTCTAAAAACAGAGTTGTAAAAGGTTAAAATTTCTATCCCCTTTAATCAGTTGTTGAAGAATAATGAATATAGGGAAGAAATCACAAAAATGGTCAAGAACCAAGGTGAGTGCCAGCCAGATATTTTAGAGGTGACAGATGATGCTCCCACTATTGTTTTTGGGCCCAAAATTGAAGACACAAATGATGAAGAAGTCCCTCCTTTTTATCTAAGTTTGAACATCCATGATATGATTTTACACAATGCAATGCTAGACTCTGGGGCATCACATAATCTAATGCCAAAAACAGTAGTGGAAAGTCTAGGACTGGAGGTTACTAGGCCTTATAAATACTTGTTTTATTTTGATTCTAGCAAGGTCAAGTGTATGGGATTAATAAAGGATATGGTGGTATCTCTTGCACAGCTCTCAACCAAAAGCATTGTGATGGATGTTGTAGTAGTTGATGTTCCTACAAAGTTTGGTATGTTGTTATCAAGATCTTGACAATAAAAATTAAGAGGAACTATGCAAATGGACTTTTCATATGCCACTATACCCCTGTTTGGAAGCAATAGAAGGTTATACAGAGAAAAGAGACTTGCCTATGTGGTTAGCAGTAAAAAAAAATATGAAAATCACCCTATTTATGTTGTTGACACTGATTTGGGATCCTCTATATTTTTCAATGAGGGGCCATGTACTAATCCTGAGGTTCCTATACAGATTGAATTTGAGGAGGATGAAGAGTTTGCAAGATGACAAGAGGCCTTGGAGAAGAAACAGAATGAGGAGGGGTCATGGACTATGTATTTTGATGGGTCTTTCAGTAAGAGTGGGGCTGGGGCAGGTGTTTAGATCATATCCCCGGGAAGAGAATTTAAATCTTTGTCTTACAAACTAACTTTTGAATGTACAAACAATGTAGCTGAGTATGAAGATTTGTTGCTAGGTTTGCAGGCCTTGAAATATACGGGAGAAAAGAGAATAGAAGTGTTTGGGGACTCAGAGCTCGTAATAAACCAAGTGAATGACAGTTACCAGACAAAACATCCCAGAATGAGGGCCTACACAAATGAAGTTTGGGACATGTTTGTTAGGATATTCCTATACTCCATCCTAGTCCCACCAGTATTTTGATCATTTACATTTTCAGTCATGCATGCACCTTTTAGGGTTTGCATGCATTCTAGGGTTTGCATGCATCCCAGTCATCAGTCCAGCACCTAGCCCTCAGTTAGCCAGCCCCCAGGAGCTTCTCACTATTCAGTTTTAGCCCTCCAGTTGCTTAATGCGCCCTTCTTCCTTGATTTTAGGGAGCAACTCGCCCTCCTTCACCTACCAGTCTAGTTGTCACTCAGTTACACTCAGTTACATTCAGTTACATTCAGTTACACTCAGTTACACTCAGTTACATTGAGTTACACTCAGTTACACCTACCAGAGTTAGTTTGACTGATGGTTGACAGTTACTTGAGCATTGATGACTCCACTGATGATGATGAAGACTTCCAGCTGTGCTCCGATGATCATGAGGACACCTAGTTGTGCTCCGATGACACTCCAGTGATCCTTTGATCACTCCATGAAGGCTAATTCGAATTGCCACCTTAGGCATTCGAATTCCTCATGCATTGTATTATTTATATGTCCATTTGTGATTAATAATTTAGTATGTCCGAAGTATTATTGCTTCTATCCGAGTTCTACTGTACCATATTATTTTGTTGCTCATTATACTGCATGTATCACTCTTCTTCTATTTTCTTGCTTAATCCATTATTCTCTTGTGAGGTATACATCATCTCTTAGATCTGCTGTGAGGATTTTCACAATGTTTGGTAATTATTTTACTGAGCATAAAATAAAGGTAGTTCCCAGAATAGAAAATCAAGTAGTTGATTCTTTTGCTATGACTGTTGGGGGTTTCAAGACTCCCATTTACTCTCAGAAGAAATATTAAGTTGAAGTTGTGACCATACCCTCTATACTAGACAACTCCAAGTAATAACAGGTTTTTGATGATGATATGCAAATAAAGAGATTCTTAGAGCTATCTAATGAATTTGTGAACACTCAGATTGACTCAGAAAATGAAAATTTAGAGTGTTTTCAAGATGATGGGTCGACTGAAGGAAAAGACGTTGGAAGTAAAGGTTGGCAAAATATGTTGGGAGGAAAGGATATAATTCAATTGAAGAGTAATTTTATCCCTAGAGGTATGATTCCCTCAAAGATGTTGTTTGATCAGAACGATGTGGCCAAAGACCCTAAATTGAAGCCTGCTGATGGTGTCGTTGAAGAACAGATCCTAAGGACTGAAGAAGAACCGCGAATTATAAGACTGTCCAAGAAGTTTCCTGCAAAAGAGAAAGAAGAATACATTAATTTGCTGAAGAAATATACAGATGTTTTTTCCTGGACCTATGAATACTTTGAAGAATATGACACCTCCATCACCCAACACACCATTCCAATTAAGTCTAGGGAGAAACCTTTCAGACAGAAGTTAAGAAGAGTAAACCCCAACCTATTGCCTGCAATAGAAAAGGAGATCAAGAAGTTTTTCAATGCTAAGATCATTGTGACTCTAAGGTTTTCAAAGTGGGTAGCTGACCTGGTTCCTGTCAGAAAGAAGAATGGTGAAATTAGGCTCTACATTGATTTCAGAAACCTCAACAGGGTTTCATTGAAGGACAATTCCCCGCTGCCTAAGATGGAGCACATTCTGCAAAGAGTGGTAGGGTATGAAAGAATTTATACTATGGATGGTTTCTCAGGTTATAACCATATCAAGGTGCTCCCAGAGAATCAAGAAAAGACGGTTTTTACTACACCCTGGGGAACATTCTTGAATGTTAAAATCCCCTTTGGGATGATGAATGCAGGAGCCACATTTCAGCGTGCTATGGACATTGATTTTGCAAAGGAGAAGGAAACATTTGTGGTTGTTTACATGGATGATATCACTGTGTATTCCAGGTCTGAAAGGGAACATATCAGGCACCTGGAAAAGGTCTTTTTGAAGTGCAGGAAGTATGGTATTTCACTGAACCCCAAAAATTCTAATTTTGCACTAGAAGAAGCTAAACTGTTGGGACAAATTATTTCTAGGGATGGTATTAACATTGATCCAAAAAGGGTCAAGCAAATTTTGAAGGTGGAAGAGCCTAGAAGCAAGGACGAGGTGCAGTACTTTATTGGACAGGTAGGTTTCCTAAGAATATTCATTCCCAGCTTTGCAGAGATAATGAGAAATATTACTAACATGTTGAGGAAGGAAAATCAGATAAAATGGACAGAAAATGCTAGAGAATCATTCAGGGGTATAAAAAAGGCCAGCACTGAAGCCCCAGTCCTAGCAAGCCTAGATTTTACCAAAGATTTCCTAGTTTTTTCTTATGAATTTGAACATACTGTGTCTGGAGTCCTATTGCAGAAGAATAACCAAAATGCTAAGCAGCCTATTGCATTCTTCAGCAGGGTGTTGAGAGAAGGGGAGTTGAAGTATGATATCATGGAAAAGCAGGCATATGCTTTGGTAAAATCATTGAAATATTTCAGGATATACATCCTCCAATCACACGTTGTTTCCCATGTTCCCAATAATGCAGTGAAGCGCATTCTTACCCAACCAGACCCAGAAGGTAAGAAACAAAAATGGATTGTTGTCCTAATGGAATATGATATTGAGATCAAGCCTCCTAAGCTGATTAAGGGACAAGGGCTGGCCAAAATGATGACAAAGGATAATTGTGAATCATTGCATCTTAACTTATTGACCATCCATTCAACTCAGTTAGACACATAAATGCAGGTGATGCCAAATTTTTCTATGTCTCCATGGTACACTGACATTGTGTATGTATTGCAGAATCTACAAGCTCCTACGGGACTGAGTAAAACAAGAGCTAGATCTGTAAAGCTAAAGGCTGCAAAGTTATGCATCATGAACCAATACTTGTATTGGAAATACCCTAGTGGTGTATTATTGAATTGTTTATCGGATAATGAATCCCAATAGACAATGAAGGATTTTCATAAAGGAGATTGTGGAGGACATCATTCATGGAAAGTAACAGCAAACAAAATTATGAGGGCTGGTTTTTATTGGCCCACTATGTTTTCTAATGTATACAAATAAACTAACGCATGTCATCAATGTCAGATCTTTGATGGTAAGAGGAAATTGGTTTCACTTCCTCTTAACCCAACTTCAATAGAGGCACCGTTCCAGCAGTGGGGATTAGATTTCATTGGGGAGATCAACCCGAATTCTTCAGGGATGGACAGATGGATCCTAACAGCAATAGATTATTTCTCAAAATGGATTGAAGCCATATCCACTAGGAGAGAAACTGATGTTGTGATCATGGACTTTCTAGAGAATAAAATTTTGGCTAGCTTTGGATGCCCTAGAAGAATTGTGACCGATAATGCAGCTTCTTTCAAATCCAAAAAGATGATAATTTTATGCCACAAGTACCACATAAAATTGAACCATTCTACTTCCCATTGTCCAAAAGGGAATGGATTGGCTGAATATTCTAACAAGAGCCTGGTAAGGATAATTAAGAAGTTGTTGGAGGAGAACAAAAGAGCTTGGCATACAAAGCTAAAATAAGATTTATGGGCTGACAAGATTAGCACAAAGAGGGCAATTGGGATGTCACCATTCCATCTAGTATATGGAGCTAAAGTTGTCTTTCCAACATCTTTAGGATTGCTAGTCATGAAGCTATTGCAGGGGCATGAAGATGAGCCAAATCATATGCAAAGGAGAATAAATCAGATAATATAATTGAATGAGTGTAGATACAAGGCCTATGACAGAGTGCAGGTGCACAAAGAGAAAATGAAGAATACTTTTGATAGGAAGGTGAAAGAAGAACAATTCCAGGTGGATGATCTGGTATTAAAATGGGATGCTCCCACGGAGGATAAGCATGGAAAGTTTGACCATATGTGGGTAGGTCCATACATCATTGCAGCTAATAGAGGTGTCAATTCTTTCATTCTAGAGCATTAAGATGGATCTCCACTGATAAGAGGTCCAGTGAATGGCAGATTTCTGAAGCATTACTTGTCCTAAGGGTTGCAGGTAACCTTTGTATCATATTTTGTATATATAGATTTACATTTGCATTAGTACATGTGGTGAACCAAAGGATTTGAAGCCCGAGGTGAAGGCCCTGAAATATGGAGGGACAACCATTTCTTTTGTTTTGATTTTTGCATGAGGAAATCCGGAACAATGTTTTGAATTTTTGAAGGACAACCCAATGGATTAGGCACTGGGTCTGTGAGGTTCTTTGCTACCTCACTGAGAGGATAGCATCCCCAATTGAAACCAGTTGTTGACATCAGTTTTGTCTTGAATGGCTAGAGAAGGTTAGACCCATGAAAGAATGAGCAAGACCTCGGTTTTAAAGCCATATGACCCATAAGGGTGCAAATTGGGCCTCTAAAGGGTTTATTCCTAAAATCAGAGAGAAATAATCAAGAAATCCTAAGTTTTAACCTAGTAGAGGAGGGTGAAGGAAAAAATCCGCTCGCAATTAAATGGTGGCACCGATGAAGAGCACAGATCTATGGCGATAGTGATCAACGATAGAGAAGCAACTTCGCGAAAGACGTTGGTTGTGTTTTAAAGCGGGGTAGATTGTTTAGCACGTGAGCAAATTGGAAAGTTGATCGATGAACAGAAGGACAGATCTACAGGCAGCAATTACTTTGGTAATTTGACATGCGCATGGAATCAACATTTTTAGATTTGCGAAATTTTAGTAGACCCCGCGTAATGCAACGATGCAGATCTGGAGGAGTTTAGATCTACGGTTGGAGATTCGCTCAGAGATTGAACATGTACGGAGCATCGGCATTGTCCAAATATGCGAACATGGTAGGTGTTGCACCTTTTGATGGTCAGGATCTGGGAGGTGTCTAGATCGATGGTTGACAGCATTTTCATGGATGTAAGGTGCAAGATAGGAGGCATAAGGAAGGATCAAAAGCCATAAAGGATTGTGGAGTTAAAGGGGTGAAGGAGATCTATGGCTCGCGTTCAATCATGCAAATGGAGGGCTTAGAGAACTTATTCGCTGCGATAAGTGAAAGGATGATAAGGGAAAGGAAATAATATAAAATATAGCTGCACGAGGACCTGAGTATCATTTGACATGTGCATCGAAAAACAACATATGACTATGCAGAAGCCAACAACTCAACCAGATTCTGAGCCCAGCTGTCGATAACCTGGCAGGCCTTTTGTTCCATACTAAAATATTTAAATGGTTGAACTAATAGAAGCCCTAGGTTTCGAACACCATAGGATAAACCACTTGTTTAAGGATAAGGATGTCGAGATTTATGATATAGTGCTGATAAACAACTCCATTGAGACAACTAAGGACAGGTTGAAGCTGATTGGGGATGGGAATGTTGATGTACATAAGGTTTACCAGACATTTTTCAATTTGTTTGCAATTGACGAAACCTCAAACTGCCTTGAGTTTTTCCACTGGTGCGCCACCCATTACTCCTCCTCTGAGTGAGTGATTATGGACGTAGCCAACTCTAAGATCTTGTGCCAAATAAATCCCCTCACTGTCAGAAAAGCCCCGTCAATCTTGGACGAGTTCTGTCAAAATGAAAAATAATACATACAAGAATCCCTAATCCAGCATTTCAAACAAGCCCCAGCCAACCTTAAGCAAAATGTCTTCCATTGTAGACTGCAGCCAAATGCCTATTTCAAGAACCAGCTTTTCCCTGATGAAGTCAGTCTTTTCACAGAAGAGTCCAAATGTGTCATTACCATGTTAGCCCAGTTCTTAGGATTAGATAATGACATGTATATCATTGATCCCTTGATAACCCTACTTTTTGTCATGAGCACATGTCCTCTTGATCCTAAGGATCCCAGTCAGTCAACCCAGTATGCTTGTCGTAGGTTTGATGGAGCCCTAGCTGAGAATATCCATTCTCAGCTAGTGGAGTTCCCCAAAACTAGAAGTTTTAGATTCCAGTCTTACCTACTGAGGATGTTCCTATCCTTCAATGAAGAGAATTTGCAGATGCATGGGGGGCTACTCACACAGGAAATGAACACAAGCTGCACCCAATTCATGAACAACCTCATGTCAGAGGTTTACCATGTTTTCTTTCAGAAGAAGCTGCCAAGGGTATTAGCATAAATGAAAGAGTTGTTGCATACTTCTCCAGAGAAGAGGATTGGGGACTGGTTCCTATCAGAGAACATCACTGCAATTAGAGTTCATGGGTTTTCCCATGCACCTTATGTGCTGCCATCTTTTCTAGCCCCCATACTATTTACATTGGAGTTCATCAGACAGAAGCTAAAGGTGGAGATTGAGCATTTCTTGGATGACACGAAGGATTCAAATATCACTTTTCCATGGACAGTAGGCCATTTCATTGTTAAAAACAAGGCTTCCCTCCCAACCATTGAGCATATGATGAGAGATATGGGATTTAGAGCAAAAGCAACCATCAATTATGACCCTCACCACATTATCTCAGATAGGAGAGAAGAAACTAACATAAAGGATTTTGTACATTTTGAAATCATAGAGTTGGATGAGACTGCTAATCTGTTAGAATATCCTGGAAAAATTCAGATGGAGGTAGATTCACTTGATGACTCCACCTCTCTGGTATCAAAAGTCACTTCCCCAATACCCATATCCTCCATCCTGGTCCCAACAGTTGAAAAAGCTATACCCTCTGCCAGTGGCTCTGGGGAATCCAGCAAGTTGGAAGGAGTTTACCCAATGGACATAGATAAAGACACAGAGAGAGCCTCCAAAAGGAAGAAAATAGAAGAGCCCAAGCAGTAGTTGGTGATAGTGACAATGGGTCAAGCCAAAAACAAGCGAGTGAAGATCCAGATACCTTCCTTTGAGGTCAGGGAGTATGTGCTCAACCAAGGATCCACTGAACCTGTTGCAACAAGAAAGAGTAGAGCTGAGATACTGGAGGAGTATAAAGAGAGCACAGAAGCATCCTCGGAAGAGTCCAATCTGTATGCATAAGTGAGGAAAATATCCAATAAAGAGTTATCTTTGATGGCTAGCAGAAGCCATGCCCAGAACACCCTGAACTTGGCATTGGCCACCAAAAACAAAGTAACTGAACTAAGGGTGAACTTGGAAGACATCCTTGTGCCCAACATGATAAATTTGCACAAAGAAGCCTGGGAGGTTATATATGCAAAGTTGCTAAAAGCTGCACTGGAGCTGTCCAACGTGCAAGCTAGCAAGAACAAGGTTCAAAACCAGCTGCGACTGGAAAAAGAGGAAAATAAGTCCCTCAAGGAACAAACCAAATGTTGGAATATTCACACCATCATTTTTGTATTTTTCATGCTCCATGCATTTGCATGCAACTGCATGCATTCAGTCATCATCATGGTGGTCTCCCCAGCACCTAGAGCTTGCTTCTAGTTCTTCTTTTCCTGCATGCAAAACTGCATGTTGCATGCATTTGCATGCCACTGCATGCATCCAATCATCATCATGGTTGTCTCCCCAACACCTAGAGATTGCTTCTAGCTCTCCAGAGCCTGTCTTTAGCCCTCATTTGGCCTCCTACCTACCTAATGCTCCCTCTTTTCCTTAGCTGCTTAGCTAGTGTGCCTTTCTCACCTACCAATGTCAGAGAGAGTGCACTTACTCACCTACCACCAGCTATCACTCAGTTGGGGCGCCTTATCTCACCTACCGGGAGTTATCATTCAGTTAGTGCATTGATTCAGTAGTTCTTCCACTGATTGCTCATGCTGACTACTTATAGCTTCTAGTTAGCTAGTTCTGGATTTCCACTTGACTATTTGACAGCCTCATGCACCCTCATTGGAGTCTCCATTCCTTGATTTATGCCTAGATGGTTCTGTTAGACTTAGTTAGACACACTTGACTGACTATTACCATTTATTACTAATACTATTGACTGGATGATGTCTTCATTGTTATCCAAGCTAGACTTTGAGTTAGACAGCCTCATGCACTCCACTTGGAGTCTCCATTCCTTGATTTATGGATAGTTAGTTATGTTAGACTCAGTTAGACACACTTGACTGACTCTTACCACTCATGACTGATACTGCTGACTAGTTGATGTCTCCATAGTTATTCATGCTAGACTTTGAGATCAGAGATTCGAATGCCCTACTTGTCTAATTTGAATCCTATATCATGATGCTTTGCAGTCCATTGTAATACATTCAC
This sequence comes from Larix kaempferi, assembly GCA_027924585.1. Taxonomy (NCBI): domain Eukaryota; kingdom Viridiplantae; phylum Streptophyta; class Pinopsida; order Pinales; family Pinaceae; genus Larix; species Larix kaempferi. Next base: position 56,722,434 of record BSBM01000510.1, read on the forward strand.
TAAATTCTTATTCATTGTATGATACTGATATCTTGTCTATTATTCTGTGTTTATGAGTGATTATTGAGTGTCTCCTTCTCTTCTTCTTTGCAAATAATCTTGAGAGTTTGATTGTGAGTTGCTACAGTTGCTAGATCTCTTGTACATTATCACATGGTATCAGAGCAGGAAGCAGCTATTTGAATTGCAGCCATTGCATCAGTTGCAACATTTCTTTGAGAAGCTATCTTTTCACTTGTGCACCAAAAACCTCAGTGTTTCCACAACAAATCTTGGTTCTATTACTTGAATTCATTCGAGAAATCTAGTGAGGTATAGTCAGGTGTGAAGGACTTATTCTATGTTCCAAGTGTCCTTAAGGTAGTGTTTAGTCGAAGTGTAGCATTCTCCATCAGCATAACTCTTCTTGTTTTGCAGGTTTATTCACTCGTTTGGAATCTTCTTCAACATTCGACTTTCTCTGTTTAGATGGATCTAAAGCTTACATCTTCCAACTATGTTGAGTAGAAATCCCAAATGGCTCTCAATATGAGATCCAAGAGATTCACCCGAATACTCAACAGAATGATGGTAGAACCTCTCAGTGCAGTTTAAAATTCCAAGTACTTGGATAGGCTTGACAAAGCTATTGGCCTCCTCCTTCTCTCAATTTCTGAAGATCTACACTTCCATGTCATTGATCTTACATCTCCTAAAGAGGTTTTGGGACAAGCTCGAATCTCTTTTTGGACTGAAAGATGATATGAAAGGTCACAAATTGGAGACAGTGAGTTCAGACAGCTTCGAGACTATCAAAGCCTTCCCCAAGTTCTAAAGCTTGATATCACCATTGAAAATATATGAGATAGTGAAAGAAGACGAAGTACAAGATATGGTTTCAGTTTTTCCATCTTCCTATCTAATTTCTGAGCAAAAGATATCGGCTACTACTTTAGAAGTTGAAGAGATATTTGAAATATCTACTTCCCGTGAGCTTGTTGATGTGTGAAATAATGACCTATTGAGCATCTTGGAAGATTTGGGAGGCAATTCAGTCGCCCTCCTTGATCAAAATCTTTCTATGGACTCCTACTTGGTCATTGGCACATGCCTTCAGAACTTCACCGAAGATAGAAGACTCTACCATTCGCTTGGATTCAAGTCTCATACATATCCTTGTGATTTTGGTTTTGATCTCACCACTATTGGTTCAAAGAACATCATAAAAAACCATCCCCAAAATCTTGGATCTGATTTGAAGTTCAAGCCATCACCATTATATGGTTCATTTGGTTATTATCTCACCCCTGTTGGTTCAAAGGAGATATCAAAGAACTACATACACCTTCATGGACTTGATGCACCTGTTGATGTGCAAGATGATGACCTACTGAGTAATTTGAAGGTAAAATCAGATTTGGAAGGTAATGCATTCGCTCTCCCTCATCATATATGCTTTCCTTGGATTCCTATTTGGTCATTGACACATGTTTTCAGAGTTTCACTGACGATGGAAGACTCTATCCTTCGCTTGGGTTCATGACTCATGCACCTTTCTATGATTTTGGTTTTTATTTCACCCCTGTTGGTTCAAAGGAGATCATGAGAAACCATCTTCCAAGTCTTGGATCTAATTTGCTTGCATCCATTGTTGGAGAACTCAAGCACATGTTTTTGGAGCATGATTCATTTCTTCCCAAGAGGAAGATAACTCTTTTTGAGAGAATGCTAGATCCAGATCCACAAGAACCTAAAGATCTAGCACCTATTGGTTCATGGGCCACCACAACTGTTGCATTCACTAGTGATCTTGTTGAAGATATACTATAATCATCTCATAGTTTCTTTGGTTATGATCTCACCTATGTTGATTCGAAGGAGATATCAAGGAACTATCTACACATTCATGGTTTTGATTCTACGTCAGTTGGTTCGAATCACATGCTTCATGATGATTTTCATATTATGTTTTTGTAGCATGATCCACTTCTTCCCAAAATGAAGATAGCTCCTCCTTTGATTGATGATCAAGAGAGTGAAGCATCATCACATGAGTTTTCAGATTCAGAGTTTGGATATGATGATGAGCCAGCTATAGATGCATCTTCACATGATATTTCCGATTCAAAATTTTAAGATGAAGATGGAAGAATGCTAGACCCAGATCCATAAGAACATGAAGGTCTAGCAACTGATGATAAAGATGAGTGAATGGGAGATCCAGATCCACAAGAACCTGAAGATCTCTCACCTGATATTCCTCCTCTTCCTCAATGGGAAGCCACTACAGTCCGATCTACCAGTGATTTGGTTGGTGATTCACATGATCATAGAAGAGCCAGATCAGATTTTTAGAATGGAAGGCTTCATTCTTCTCACATTGTCGATCCATTTCAGATCGATCGATCCTTCTTCGGAAAAGAAGGACACTTACCTCCTTCAGGGGTGAGAGATGATATGTTACTTTAGCATCCTTCAGTCTATTTTGAGGGAGGGATTTCTTCCCACTGGGTTTTCCCTCTTTCCTCACTTAGTTTATTTAAATTGATTGTACGGGGTGACCTTTAGTCTTAGTCACCAAGGCCCTATTTTTCAGATTTCAGTTATTACCTCATAATATAGCCTGCGGGGGGTGTTGGAATATTCACACCATCATTTTGTATTTTGCATGCAACTGCATGCATCCAATCATCATCATGGTGGTCTCTCCAGCACCTAGAGCTTGCTTCTAGCTCTTATTTTCCTGCGTGAAAAAATACATGTTGCATTCCACTGCATGCATCCAGTCATCATAATGGTTGTCTCCCCGGCACCTAGAGCTTGCTTCTAGCTCTCCAGAGCCTATCTTTAGCCCTCATTTGGCCTCCTACCTACCTAATGCACCCTCCTTGCCTTATCTTCTTAGCTAGTGCACCTTTCTCACCTACTATAGCTAGGGTTTTCACCCTAGCTTGTGCAAATGAGCACCTACTAAGGAGAATGGACTCCTTAGTAGCAGTTCAATAAACAGTAAATTAAAAATGCTAAAACAATATAAATTCTAAACTAGCATGGGCATTAAGAAGCATAAAAAAACATGGAATATAAATGGTTTTTTTTTTGTATTAAAATTTTACCTCAAGTGTAGAGGTTGGTGAAGTCCTTGCAATGATCCAAGAGGGTTGCTCCAAACTCCAACTTTGCTCCTTCTCTTTCTCCAATGGTGGAAATGGGCCAAAAGGGGCGCTCAATGGTGAAAGTAGCTCAAGGGTGCGCTAGGGTTTCAAGAGGGATTTTGGTAGAGTAAGGGTGTATTTGATTGTGGATATGAAATGAGGGGTCTCCATCACCTATTTATAGGTTTTTAGTGGTGGAGTGCTGGCCCATGGTTTTGGGAACCATATGGTTTAGGTCAGTTGTATAGGGTTTTTTCCTCCTTTTTTTATATTTTTTATTCCCTTTTTAGAGGGTTTTTGCTATTTTGGAGGAATTTTGGATAATTTTTTGGGGGGGAAAGGGGTTTTTTAGCCTTTTTGAGGCTTCTTTGATGGTTTTGTGGCCCTTTGGAGGCTTTTTAGGCCTTTTGGAGGCTTTTTAATGGGATTTTAGGGTTCTGAAGGTAACTATGGTAGGAAATATGGACAAATGAGTCATGTAATGGGTAGATGAGGTAGTGAGCACTTTTTGGGTGTTAACAGATTGCCCCCTGATGTGTGAGGGCAGGAGCTCATCGTATGGCTGATAGACATCATAAGTCCTGTATGGTTTTCCTGGGGTGTGGAGAAGAGAAGAAACAAACTGGAGCCCGGAACAATGGTCCCGAACAAACTGCAAAAACTAAAAGTACATAACCTCAATAATGGATGAGGAATAATCTGATCATATGGACGAGGCGGGCATTCCCATGCTCGTATCAAGATATAGAACAATAATAACAATGGGGTCCAAAATATGGGGACCTAAAATATACATGGCCTCAAATAAGGAAGGAGGAAGAATCTCAATATATGGACGAGGAGGGCATACCCATGCTCGTATCGAGATACATAAAAAATAACTGGGAGGCCTGATAATGGGGACCTGTAAGATACATAGAGAACCACTGTGTACATCATAAGGGTCCAGAGGGGACACAAAACTGGGACATACTGCTGGGCTGACCATTTATGAGCTAAAGAAATGATACACTGGAATGACAATAGTGCTACTGAGTGTGGTACCAGAGGAACTGATGAGCTGTTGGATCATAGTGACACGGGATCATACTCTCAATGGTACACTGAGCTAGAACTGAACTGGGTACTCAAGGAAGCATATAGTTGGATGGCTTCTGAATACAATCGCCAATGCAACCCAGACATCCACGGGAACATTTAACTGGGCGTTCCGAAGTGACTCACCAATGTGCTAGAGTCGGGGGAGATCCGGGGTCTTCGACCAATAATGGAAGGGATATAAACCCTGTGCGATTCGCAACGATGCGATCAAGGTGTTGAAGTCGAGCATGTGAGAAACAACCACTTGGAGAGGCAATGATGACTCCTCTCAAAATCGTCCGTAGGCACTCACCATAGATGGTGATGGGTCCAAGGCATAGGGACCTCTGGGTCTATCCTCTAGAATAGAGGGGTTGTCGTCGATAGAGGGAGACCTGCAACTATCAAGGCAATGATGTTTCCTTGACAGGAGCGCGAGTTGGAGAACCGAAGTGTGAGAGTACTGATGGTAGGACTGACAGACTGTGGGGGATAACTGAGCAAGTAGAGTGGGTGGACTCAAACTTCCTTTGTTCATAGTATGATGGCGGGGATGATCGGGCAGCATATGAAACTGACTGAGGGGAAAAGAGATCATAGCTGTAATGGATCAAGGATAGTGACTGGGATGAGGGATACTCAAGCTGGTGCACAAATGGTAGGAGACTGCAGAATACTCTGAATAAAGGCGACTTGATTGGGGGTGCTACCGAGATGATCGATCATAGTGCCAAGAGGCACAGGGGGACTTCTTCATGGGTTAAGGAACTAGAAGAAGTGTAAGTAAAATGACACTGTTGTGTGGATTTATACGAGCCCAGGACAGTTCATTCTCATGATTGCTTTCAATTTTAAGGAGTCTGAAAGCGATAAGAAGACTCTAGAATAATGGAATGGTACTGTCGTGTGGATATGTACGAGCCCAGGACAGTTCATGCTCATGATTGCTTTCAATTTTAAGTAGTCTGAAAGCGATAAGAAGACTCTGGAATAATGGAATGGTACTGTCGTGTGGATTTGTATGAGCCCAGGACAGTTCATGCTCGTGGTTGCTTTCAATTTTAGAGAGTCTGAAAGCGATAAGAAGACTCCAGGGGGTTGATTTTTCGTGTGTTAGTCTCCAAGGCCCAAAGAAGCATAAAATGATGCAATGAAGAACTCTTCTAGCCGGGGTGACTAGAGTATTCCTTTTTCGTAATTAGTCTACCAGGTCCGGAAAAGGGTTAAAATTATACCAGATAGACGCCCTTTCAGGTACTTTAACGAGCATGAAAGGAAGCAAGATTGCTCGGTGATCTTTTCATTGTTTTAGGAGTCAGAAAAGAGCTTAACAGAAACTCCCTAAGTGCCTTTTTCGTAAAAGGACTTGTCCGGCCCGAAAAAGGGATAAAATTATACCGAACAAAAGGAAAGGTCAGGCAAGGAGGAAGTGCTCAATCAAGGAACATTAATGATGACCAAGAACGAGGGTAGGGGGGAACACTGGTGCTCCTCCTTGCGGGATAATGAATGGTGGAAAAATAATGGAATAATTGCAGTATGACAGGTGGTGTCTAGAAAACGTTTTTGGTGAGAGCGAGAAATGATCTCAAGCCTCATCACGGGCACGGAAATATGAATCCGGCGGTGCAAATGGTGCGAAAAACGGAGGTCATAAGGACTCCGGAATGGTTAAGGGAAATAACTAGGTTAAAAAATGGTTGCAAATAAAGGTGAGCCCACCAAGCCAAGGATGCAGTGGTGGGGAGAAATGATGACCCGTGGGGGAAGAGTACTAGGTGTATCAAATCAAATCAAATCTACAAGGGATATGTGACCTCAAAAATGGTTGAGATCACGCATGTGAAAACGTGAGCAGGGTTAATGACCTGCCCCCATGCTATGTGCATGGGGTTTGTGATTATGGATCACATTGGTGTTGGTTTGAACAAGGGGGTCGACAACAATTCCTTTCTGGGAAACAATGAAACCCAACAACCGGCCTGTCGGAACGCAAAAGACACACTTGTGTGGGTTCAAGCGGATTTTATACTTGCAACAATGTAGGAAAACTTGCCGGAGGTCGTTAAGGTGGTCTGATCGTTTCCGGGAACGAGCTGTAAGGTCGTCAAGATAGACTAGCAGGATATGGACCAAATCGTGAAAATAATAGGTCATGGCCCACTAGAAGGTGGTACCAGCATTTTTTAGGCCGAAAGGCATGACGCAATAGGAAAAAGTGCCCCATGGGGTGGTAAAGGCAGTCTTGTACTGGTCTTCCTTACAGATCTGAATCTGGTTGTATCCGAAAAAACCATCCATGAAAGAGAGGACTTCATGCCCCGCACACGCGTTGATGAGTTGGTCAATAAAGGGCGTGGGGAAGTTGTCCTTGGGACAAGCTCGGTTTAAATCACGGAAGTCAGTACATACTCTAATGGTGCCTTGTTTTTTGTTAACTGGAATGGGGTTTGAAACCCAGGTGGTATATGCAATAGGATAAATGAATCCTGCCTTGCAAAGTTTCTCAACTTCTGCCTTAACAGCGGGGAGCTTGGAAGGGTGAATGGGACGTTGTTTCTGACGAACGGGGGGTACATCAGGCCATGTGTCAATGTGGTGCTCTATAATGGCGGGGTCAAGACCAGGCATTTCGATATAGGACCAGGCAAAGACATCACGGAACTCTTGGAATTTTTTTTTGTACTCCTCAATCTCAGACTCACTACAGGAGGCTCCTAAAGTGATCAGTTCAGGGGCACCTCCTGGGGCCGAGATATCGATGTGGATAACGGGAGAGATGTTGGCCATGTTTCCTTCCTCAAAGGCCTCCGGAGCAGGAATAGAAACCTTAAACCAGTCGACACTGGTGGGAAGGAAATCTTTGGACTCAACCGCAAATTGGGTAGCTGTGGTGGAGGAGGAATCTTCTGGGAGGAAATACGAATGATGGTGCATGTCATCCCAGGGATAATCCGGGGTAGTAAGAGCCTCAAGAATCTCCTCATCATTGCGGAAAGTTTTAGTTGTCAAATCGGTTGACGAGGGAGTCGTATTCGAAGAGATCATATAAATGGTATTAATCTCTCCGGATGGGGATGATACCGGGGGGTGGATCTCCTCAATTGTGGGGGGTGTCGTCTCAAGGTCCAAATTATTCATCTCATAGAGAGCTGCTCTATAATCTGGGAGATCAGGACAGTGATGTGAGTAGTGGCCGCAAATACCACATATGGCACAAGGGTGGTTGGTACGCAGTGATTTATCATGAGGCTTAGGGGTTGGGTCGAGTTCGACAACCGGGATGTTGGGGTCATCGTCAAGCATTTGCATGTGTTCCTGTAATGTGGGTAATTGTGGACATTGATGAGTCGGGTGGCCTAACTCATCACAGAACGAGCATTTGGCGGGAGCACGAAACATGGGAGGTGGTTTAACTGTTTTGGGAGGAGGTACAGTCATATATGGTTGTGGGCCTCTGCCCCCAGTGTGCTTGATAAGAGGGGGGGGATTCGTAGATGACAAAGGGGTAGTGACACCGGGAGGTGGTTGACTAGTAGTAGCCATGGGTTGCACCGGTTGTAGGATGACGTTTGGTATCGGCGGGGGAACGGGAGGTGAAAGATACCACACGGGTAATCCCAAGGTTAACCCAGGGAGGCTAAGGGTAGCCATAACGGGGGCACTTACTACTCCCGAGGGAGGGACTAGGAAGGGGATTGTGTGGATGGGTGTAACACCAATGTGACTAGGTGCTAATGGTGGTTTAGGAAACAAGGGCAGTTGATTGTTAGGTGTTTGTGTATTGTGGGAAAGGGTACATAGGTCAGATACTTCGGGTGCCGATGACGGGGGAGGAATGGATTGGAATGTTGATGTCATCGGTGGATCTGAGTAAACTCCAGATCCCACGGAGGAAACAAATGAGGTAGCGACACCACTAATAGCTTGTTCGACCACGGAAAGAACATTTTCGGGTGCAGCGGGGGCATTTGGATCGTAGTAGGTGATTTGGTTGACCTTGACCATGTGTCTGTCATGGGGGAACATCATGGTCCGAAAAATGGATGAGGCAACCACCCGCATGGCATACATGTAGCTGCGTCCAAGTAAGAGGTTATAATCAAGTTGGGCATTGATGACCTCTATGTCAATGAGAACGGTTTTACCAGCCAGTTGGACGAGGACGTTAGCTAATAGGCCTTGGGGTTGAGCCGAATGACCGTCGTAGGCTCGCAATGCAGTGGTGGACTGCTGGAGAGTAGGGAATTCCAACTTCTTCCAAACGAATGTAGACATAACGCATGTAGAGGCACCTTCATCGATAATGCACCGATGGATGACAAGATTCCGAACGGAAACAGAAACTTGGAATGCTAAAGTGGAAGGAAGGCGTGGTTCGGACTGGTCCAAATCGAATGCCATCAGTTGTGAATCATTTGGGTCAATAGCACCAATGGCGGAAAGTAAAGTCTTACGCTGTGAAGGACAGTTTTTTAAGACTTCCAATGCAGACATGGCGGCGGGAGATTGGGCTAAGTCATCTACAATGTTGTAATTTGACGCAGCGCGAGAATTGGGGTTATTGTTAAGGAAACGAAGTGGAAAGCGAGGTGCTTTGGAGGCGCCATCGAGGGGAGCCAGAGGTATATGTAACGTCTGATCGGTGGGATGAGCGTTAGTGTTTTTGTCGGTGGGAGGGGTTTCAGGGGTGGAGCCATATTGGTTCCGGCGGGTTTGGAGGTTGACATCAGCGGATGACATCATCAATAAGTGGTGGGTACCTGAATCAAACATGGGTTGGTCAGGAGCGGCATAAGTGATCTATTGTTGTGGTGGCGCGTTGCCTTCAGGGGGAGCCAATGGCTGAGTGTTCACTACGCCTTGGGTTGGTAAGGGGTTTTGCAGTACCAAAGGTGGTTGCTGAGGGGGTGGGGGGTTGGGCGGTGCTTAAGGAGCTGCATGCCCTTGGCGATGGGCATCATCAACCCAGAGTTGCTGAGCTCACTCCAAATGTGGGAAAGCATGTGTGTAGTGGCCATAGACCCCGCAAATAGAACAAAGATGGTTAGTTCGCAAGTTAGGGTTTTTGGCCTGCTTGGGTGGCCGATCAGGGTTTTGGTTGGCAGGTGCCACATTATTGTTGTCTGGGGGATTGGGAGGTTGACCACCTTGGTCTGGAGGAGGGTTGTTCCCACGGTTACGGCCTTTGCCACGGTTTTGTTGGCCCTGTTGGCGCTGGTTGTTTTGGTTTTGCTGCTGATTTTGTTGGGCGTATACTTGCCCTTGGGCAGCAGGTCGGTTCTGGGGTTGCGCAGGTGCTGGAGCAGGCTGCGGAGGATAATATGTAGGTGGAGGCTGCGTAGGTGCTAAACCTTATGGGGGTTGCGGATACGTCTGCAGAGCGGGCTATGGGTTTGCCGCAGGGTTGCCTGTGGCGGGTAATAAACAGGTTGGGCTTGCGAGGACACAAGAGCTGAGGCAGCCTGTGGATGGTAATACGGCTGAGGTGCGACCAGGGGAGCATAAGCGTGTGACGCATGTCCAAAGCACTGAGGTGGACATGAGGGTCCGTGAGAATGGTGGTGATGTGTCATAGGAGCATACGAATTGGTTGCTCCATATTGAGATGTAGCTCGTGAAAGGTCAGGGCCAGGGCTAGGACGTGCTATGGAAAAGGGTTGGGGATGCGAGGTAACACGGCCAATGATGCCGTCTGCGGCATGTGATGCCCCCGGCGCATCGTGTTGGGAGGAATCGCCACGAGGGGCATCAGGTATGATGGTATAGAGATAACCCGACTGGGCGTAAATGAGGTCAAATTGCTAGGCTTTGAGAATGGCCTCTTCTTCAGACTGGGATCGTTCGGATGCCACATCCCTGGCAATGACAGGAAGGAGGTATTTTAGAAACCAATCTAAGAAGATACGGTCATCTAACTTGATTTTGCAGAGGCTGCGGCGTCGACGCCACTCATGAATGTGGTCTGTGATGTGGGTAGCCATGTTCTGTCTTCAAGACAATAGGATCTCAACTCCCGCGTCATAGCAGATAGGTAACTGAAAGAACTGCAGGAAGGTCGAGGCAAGGGAAGTAAAGGTGGCATGGGTCCCATGGGGTTGCTCAATGTACCACTTAGCTGCAGAGCCAGTGAAGGTGCGCTGTAACAGACGGAGGCGGACTGAGTCGTCCACTATGGAGTTGGAGGAACACCATAGATGGAAGGACATAATATGGTTCTAGGGGTCCTCACCTGCCTTTCCCTCAAACTTAGGGATGTCAGAGGGGAGCTTGGTGGGCATGTGAGGCCACGCAGGGTCGTGTCTGATAGGATCGTTAGTCAATCTAGCTAGGTCAGGAAGGTTGAGGCTAGCGATGAATGGAAAACTAGTAGAAGGATGTGACGTACTAGTGGGTGTGACCAAATTGGGGCCAATGCCCCCAAGTGTAGGGGTAGGGTTTGGGAGGTTTCCCCCAAGTGTAGGAACAAATGTGGTATGGGAGGATCCTGCACCGCCAAGAGTAGTGTGAGTCACTGATGGAGTGGGAATAGGTATTCCAATTACTGGAATGGGTGCAGTGATCGACATGGTAGAGGTGGGCCCCATCGAGGGCATACCCAATGCAGGTGTGGTAGTTGGTGTGGTGGTGGATGCTCCACCAATTGTCCCTACAAAGAAAGGGGTGGATGTCACGCCAGACATGGGGCTGGTTGGTGCAGTGTAAATGGGGTTCTCGGACTCTGCCTCAGAATCAGAGGTAAAATAGGGGGCATCTAGCTCGGGCGATGGAGATCTATGCCGTTGACGAGTGGAGTCAAGGGACAAGGCTCGAGATCTATGATAAGTGGTATCAAGTGATGAAGATCTATGTCTATGGCGGGTGGTGTCAAGTGAACCATGTTGCGGGGGCTCGCCCTGGAGGCACCGAGAATGTCTCGGGGACTCAATGGTGACACATGGTGTCAAATATCTGGGGGTTATGTTGACTGAAAAACAACTCAGAAATCCTAATGCAACCGAGTGTGCAGAAGGAGAGGTCAAAAAAATATGGCACTCAGGACAACAACCAACTCAAAACACCTACTGTAACAACTGTGCTACAATAAGCGGAGTATCAACAGAAATGGTCAGAATACCAACAAGCAGCAGGTTTCCTACAAAATGAAAATAGTGGACTCACTAGACCAAAAGGGGGTAAGGGAGCATGCAAACATCTAACTAAATAGTATTCTGACTCAACTAGACATATCCTCTGCAAGGTGATGAAATCCAAGTCAGACAATATGGATAGGAGAGCCAAGTGGCTAAAGATATCCCCCTATCGGGAGGGACACCGGGTAGTCAATCCTAGAAGAAAGGCAACTAAGATACCCCGTTCATGACACGTCCAGAAAAGGTGAATCTGTCGTTTGGTCCTTGTACCGCAGTACCCCCATACAGGGATACCCCAAGAATTGCGAAAGGTAGCCTTCAGTTACTGAATGGATTGCGGTATTCCACTCAGGCCTCCGGAACCAGTCTGGCGACTTCAACCCTCCTAGGGGAGAGGCCCTTTGATAAACAGGTTGTGACCGTGCCAAAAAATACTAGGGGATTTTGGTTCCCTAACGGACAACAACTATGCCTCAAGTGTAAGCAACCGAGGGGTGTTATTTGGATGCCTATCCCCTCGATCCTACCTAACTACAAAAATTCTTATGTGTTCCCCAAGTGGGGTTAGAGTGTTGGTTGTGTTAAGTAGTTTTTTAAGGCTCACTTGAATTAGGTGACGGAGTGTGTGCGTGTGAGGTGATGAACCCAAATAAAAGTGCCACAAGGGGGGCAACTTTCTAACTAACAATAACAAGACAGAATGTAAACTTTGAAATGCAAAATTTTCTCTTTTTTCAAATGTTTAAAAAATGATTCTATAAATGGAACAGAAATAAAACTGCAGAAAAGGTTGTAGGGAAGTATGGCTGCAGGTAGGACAGATGGATGTGCAGGTGCAGAAAATAGTGCAGCAAAGTGCTCGGTTCAAAACAGGGAAAAAAGTGCAGAAAGCAGACCGCGGGTCTATGGAAAATAGCGGCGGTCGGACCGCGGGAAACAAAGCAACAGTCGCGGACAGGTTGCGGGTTTTTGGCCGAAATATGCAGTCGGACCGCAGGAAACAGGTAAAAAGCCGCAAGCGGGTTGCAGAAAAATGGCTGAAAGCCGCAGGCGGGACGCAGAAAAAAGGCCGACAGACGCAGTCGGGTTGCAGCAAGAGGGCTGAAAGCCGCGGTCGAGACACAGGAAAAACGCCGAAAGTCGTCAGCAAGTTGCGGGAAAATGGCCAAAAGTTGCAGGAGGGACGTAGGAAAGATGCCTAAAGGCGCCGACGGGTTGCGGGAAAATGGCCGAAAGACGCAGGCGGGACGCAGGGTAAATGCTGAAAGGTGCCAGCGGTTTGCAGGAAAATGGCCAAAAGCCGTAGGTAGGACGCCGAAAAGGATTAATAGCCGCAGTCGAACCGTCTCAAACAGGTTAATAGCCGTGGTCGGATCACAGGTAACAAACTGAAAACGATCGGCAGGTCGCCATAAACAGTCTGAGAGCCGCGGTCGAATCGCAGGTAAACGCCTGAAAGACGCGGTCAGAACGCAACTGCAGGAGGTAAAAGATGCGGTTTACAGCGGCCGAAAGGGACAGCCGAACAGAAAAATATTGCAGAAAATTAAAACGTCTAAAACTTAAAAAATTATAACTAGAAATTCGTAAAAACAAAAGCGGAGTCGCCAAAACTGTAGCTAGGGTTTTCACCCTAGCTTGTGCAAATGAGCACCTACTAAGGAAAAGGGACTCCTTAGTAGCAGTTCAATAAACAGTAAATGAAAAGACAATACATTGAAATTGAAATTATTCTAAACATGTGCATGAAACATAAGAGACAAGAAATAATAAATGCTTTTTTTTTGTATTAAAATTTTACCTCAAGTGTAGAGGTTGGTGAAGTCCTTGCAATGATCCAAGAGGGTTGCTCCAAGCTCCAACTTTGCTCCTTCTCTTTCTCCAATGGTGGAAATGGGCCAAAAGGGGCACTCAATGGTGAAAGTAGCTCAAGGGTGAGCTAGGGTTTCAAGAGTGATTTTGGCAGAGTAAGGGTGTATTTGATTGTGGATATGAAATGAGGGCTCTCCATCACCTATTTATAGGTTTTTAGTGGTGGAGTGCTGGCCCATGGTTTTGGGAACCATATGGTTTAGGTCAGCTGTATAAATTTTTTTCCTCCTTTTTCCTCTTTTTCCTCCTTTTTTTATATTTTTTATTCCCTTTTTAGAGGGTTTTTGCTATTTTGGAGGAATTTTGGATAATTTTGGGGGAAAAAAGGAGTTTTTTAGCCTTTTTGAGGCTTCTTTGATGGTTTTGTGTCCTTTTGGAGGCTTTTTAGGCCTTTTGGAGGCTTTTTAGGCCTTTTGGAGGCTTTTTAATGGGATTTTAGGGTTCTGAAGGTAAATATGGTAGGAAATATGGACAAATGAGTCATGTAATGGGTAGATGAGGTAGTGAGCACTTTTTGGGTGTTAACACCTACCACTGTCAGTTAGAGTGCACTTACTCACCTAAGACTAGTTATCACTCAGTTGGGGTGCCTTATCTCACCTACCGAGAGTTATCATTTAGCTAGTGCATTGATTGAGTAGTTCTTCCACTGATTGCTCATGCTGACTGCTTGTAGCTTCTAGTTAGCTAGTTCTGGAGTTCCACTTGACTATTTGATAGCCTCACGCGCCCTCCTTGGAGTCTCCATTCCTTGATTTATGCCTAGATGGTTCTGTTAGACTCAGTTAGACACACTTGCCTGACTATTACCATTTATGACTGATAGTATTGACTGGATGATGTCTTCATTGTTATCCAAGCTAGACTTTGAGTTAGATAACCTCATGCACTCCACTTAGGGTCTCCATTCCTTGATTTATGGATAGTTAGTTCTGTTAGACTCAGTTAGACACACTTAACTAACTCTTACCACTCATGATTGATATTGCTAACTAGTTTATGTCTCCGTAGTTATTCATGCTAGACTCTGAGACATAGATTCGAATGCCCTACTTGACTAATTCGAATCCTATATCATGCTGCTTTGCAGTCCATTGTAATACATTCACTACATTCTTATTCATTGTATGATACTAATATCTTGTCTATTATTCTATGTTTATGAGTGATTATTGAGTGTCTCCTTCTCTTCTTCTTTGCAAATAATCTTGAGAGTTTGATTGTGAGTTGCTACAGTTGCTATATCTCTTGCAAATTATCACACCAAAAAGCTTCAAAATGCATTATTGGCTACTGAGAGCTAAGAAGACAATAGAGCTAGTGTGAAAAGGTTGTTGGATGAGAAATACCATGACATTCAGACCTTAAAGAAGAAGTTAAAATTCCCTCCACCCAGTTGGTGGAAGCGTCTAAGCTAGCAGAGCTGGAAGAGAAGAGAGAAAAACTGCAAAATGAACTAACAGACTGCAAGGCCAGACTGCTAAAATTTGAAGAGAAAGAGAAGCAATGGTAGGTAGATATAGCTCTTGTGGTAGAAAGTGAGAAGGCTTTAAAGTCCAAGTATGAGGACCTTGAAAGGAAGTTGCAGGAGAAGAGTCAGGAATTGGAAAACATGGCCACACCCTCCTCCAAAGAAGCTAGTGACTTCTCCCTTGTAGGGGCTATGGCTTAAGCAAGTCTGAGGGACATGCAAGTGTAAAGGTTAAAGAAACAAAACATAAATTTGAAAACCATGATGACAAAGGAAGAGCAGGAAAAGGAGGCTTGGGAAACCAAGTACCAGGAGTTGCAGGTCGAAAATGAGGAATTGGTGAAGCAAGCCATGGGTCAGACCTCCCTCCAGGAAAAAAAGCAAGTCATTTGGGATGACATTATTGCAGAAGAAGAAAAGCTGAGGACATATCTTGATTTCATTATGGATAAAGAGGTTGTAATTAAGTTAGCCAAGCAAAGTATAGTAGCGGCAAATGAGAAATTGAATAAAAATCCTATGGAACATTCTAAGAATTCGATAGAATTCTCACGGGGGCTTCACTAGAATGCAATATAATACCACGTTCATTCATATTGCGGTATTAAATATTCATGAAAACCTAAGAATTATATTGCATATATATTAAGGGGCAAAGTGTTTTTTATTTATTTAATGTAACAATACAAAAATACTTTGGGGTCTTTTTTATATGGGCGGGCTAACAAATATCCGCCAAATGGAGATGGCAGGATCACGTTCGGATGATAAATCGGGTTGAGGCAAGGCTCGGGTTTACCAGTATGCAGGGAAATCACGTCTTGAGGCATGCTTGAGGCCAGGGGGTTTCGTGGTGAAGTGGGTTTCCAGTCGATCATAGTCAACAGACAGTGGTCATTGACAGCCAATTGTTACCAATAGCACTCAGCCAGTTGTTACCAATAGCCTTGGTAGGCTCTAAGCCTCCAGGGCCTGTTATAGGCCCTCGATAGGCCTTGGGGGCTTGAATGCTCAACCACTCGTGCCTATTACAGGCCTTGGGAGGTTTATTCAGCCTCTTAGATCTTGTTACAGGCCCTGGGGGCTTGGATACCTATCCCACAACAGGATTAGTCAGCGATTGGGGAACTGTAACATGCAATCTAAATGTT
Source organism: Larix kaempferi (assembly GCA_027924585.1). Classification (NCBI taxonomy): domain Eukaryota; kingdom Viridiplantae; phylum Streptophyta; class Pinopsida; order Pinales; family Pinaceae; genus Larix; species Larix kaempferi. The sequence goes on from BSBM01000510.1 coordinate 56,738,275, forward strand.
GTACTATGTGCATTGGCTCTAGAGACATACAAGAAGTGATCTCCTGTCTCTTCATTAGACCATTAGATATTGCAAATCATAATGATATGTGGTTGAGTAATTGCAATGTGGGTGAAGTAATGTGCATCCACAATATACATCGAAAGAAGCAAGCTGCATTGTAGAATGCATGTAGGGTTATAAGAGGGGTATCATATCAATATACTAGGTAGAAATATAAAGGGGTATAAAAAATGTTAATGAAAAAGTTGATACATACAATATCTAGTAAAAAGAAGGGTTTTTTAAAATTGGGAAGGCATATTGGGAGGGGGTTAAAAAAAATGATTTTGTAAGGTATTTTCCAATATTTAGTGAAATTAGGGGTATTGTTTCATATGCCACGAACGAACGTGCTATGATAGCGGTTTATTGAGTGAAGCCCCCGTGAGAATTCTTGAATGGATTGACTGAAGATGAGGTAAAGACAGCAGGCATAAAAGATGGGTTGTCCACCATCATTTGGGCCAAGAAAGTGATGAATAAAAATCAGCAAGTGAATACCATCCAGGCAGGGATATACATCTTAGCACATCAGGTAAAAATTTTCAGAGAGATGTTTGATCCATTATTCAAGAAGAGACTTCCCATCTTTTGGGAGGAAGATGGCACCATGAACACACAATAAGAGTATCAGGGAAATCTATGGGAATGCAGATTGGATCATGAAGGCTTTGCTGACATGAACCAACCACTGTTAGGAAAAAACAGTGGTAGATAAATTGGTAAATGAATTTGAACTGATTTTAGCCTTCAAGGAAGTATGTACACACCTTAAGAACTACTTATACAAGGAGAATACAGAGACGTGAGTATGGTTGAAAGAGGTGGCCACGTCAGAGCTTCCAATTGATGATCAATGGAAGCTCGTGGAGAAGTATGGGAAAGCTAAGCTGACACTGCGTCCATGAAGATTCTGAAGGGCGTGGAGGTTACAGCATGAGGAATTAGTTACCAAGGGTTTTGTTTATTTACCATGGCTTGTTACTAGCAGGTAAATGCTCGAGGGAAATTGTAAAGGCTGCTAAGTCCACCGGTCAACATTTATTGTTTATATTGTAACTAATTCTCATAGAGGGCGAACCTGTTGTATAGGTGTCACAAATTTGTAACAGTTTTTTTTCAGGGTGACTCAAGCCTAAGGGATGAAAGATATCTATATATTCAGATGTAATAGATAGGAAAAAGGGTTGAAACCTGTTGGAACCCGTGAGGATTTTTGTGTATGTATTTTGAGATTCTATTTTAATAAAATTGGAAAATCGAGCAAGTGTTTTGAGCAAATATTCTTGTACTTTTCTTTTTCTATATGTGAATGTTTCCTTGTTATCTACTTCAAATTGTTTTCTTTCATGTTTGGATAAGTGTATATCGAGGCAGAATTCATATGATTATGCTCTGTTTCTTTGATTCCAAGCATCCAAAAACCAGTTTCTACTCAAGTTAATGCATAATTCATTTAATAATGCTCTGTGTTGATGGATTGTTCTTATTTTCTTCCTTATCACGAGACAAACAGCTCTTTGACTGTGAATGAGTAGCTACCCTGCCTCTGTTATGAATTATTTGCAAAGCATTGCCACTTTATTAGCAAAGTGTTTTTGACTCCATTGCCGAATGTATGTTCACCCTGTTTCAACTAACCAACAAATCTGATTTTAATTCTAGTTCATGTATCTGGCCTTGATAAACAAATGGTGAGAGATCCCTCTCTACAAAAGGAGAAGCCAACTCCCTTTCCTAAATTATTTATGTAGTTACCTCAAAGCGTCCTTTTCTGCAACCTTAAGGCACATTTTGAGTGATAACACCATTAAAAAACTTAAAAAATTAACTTATGGCCAAATTATTTATGACAAACACTCACAAAATCCATTCGAGGTATAGATTCCTGCGGTGTGCTCATGGAAGTCCTCTCTATAATTGTGTTATGCAAATAAAATATCATATCTCAATTAATTCAACAATTCAGCATTGATCAACATGTCTATGTAAATTGAATAAAAAATACTTGGTCATTAATGAACATCTCACCACAACAGGAGACTCGGTCACAACTGTGGATTGAGCGGAGCGGTCGGGCACTGCTGCTAATGGCTACAATCACTAAATGGGGAAATAGTTAGACATGCATGAATAAAAAATATAGTAATATGGTTAAATACTATGCATTGTAATTGTTGAAATAGTTACCTCTGTATGACTTGTTTCTATCATAGATGCGACACTAAATATAGCATCAATTACTCTTGTTAGGTGAGGTGTAGATGGATCTCTCATGTGTCTACTATAGACGACATCCACACCCTTTCTAGGAGTGGAGCCTCTCTTATACACTTTTCCCTTCTGTACATTTGGACTACGAGGAGAGGGAACTGCTAATTGTTTCCTAAATATAGTAAGTGATGGCTACAATCACCAATTACTGACATAGTTAGAAATGAATTGATCAATGAAATAGCATGTATTAACAAACTGGCAATATTGAAATATATACCGATGTACGGTATGCTTCAATCAATTCTAAGAAATGTTCTGCCACATGTTTATCCCCTATGGGTCGTGTATCGCTTGTCTCCCCACCCTGGGGGGATCACTAGCTGAAATCATCTCCCTCTGTTGGGGATCTACAACCTACAATTTAGAAAATTGTAAATATTAGACCTTGTATCATTAATTAAGTAACATGTGATAACAAACTAACTTGTATTAAAATAATGATATGTTGAAATAGTTACCTCAGTGTGAGTTGTTGTGTCCGAAGGTATGACAACATCTTGTACATCAAAGGGTTCTGGTTCATGAGCCTCTGGACTATCCTGGGCATCGTCGGTGGAAAATTCTTGCCCCTCATCCCCTTCTTGTAGCAACTACAAGTTTTAAAATAATTAAAAATATTAGCAATCTATATATGTGTATAGTAAGGAAAAATAATTTACAAACAACACTAAATTGTTAACCATTTACTTACCTGAGTAAAATATCCAGTAAAGCTATCATCTGTCTGGATAGGACCAAAGCAAGGATGGCCGCATGTTGTGCATGGGTGGGGCTCTCAGATGTGCTCATGATGTGCAAGTCTAGTGCCACTACTAGATGCTCCTCGACCACTGGAAGGTGGTGTCTCTACCCCACCGAGGGGTGGTGTCTCTACTCCACCCATATATGGTGGCTCTGATGGACCTTCCTGGTACGTACCTTGAAGATACGTGATATGGCGAACAACCTCTTGTGCCAACAGTAGGAATGAATCCTGCATCTGTGGGACCAACTGATGTGCAAGCAGCACATTTGGCCTGGGTAGTTTCCTGCGAGGTGGAGCTATTGGGCATTGGGATCTATGTGCCTCACATTGGGTCGTTGTTGAGGCATCCCCATCCCAACGCCCTGGTACTCCAATATATCAAAATAATTAACATTCTTCCCCCCAAAAAAATTTGCATACATCTTTCTAAGAAAATATAATGGAATTTCCATGTTGTTATGTGGTGGTACATCAAATACCATGTACCATCGATCAATCCAATTATCTATGAATGGTTGATATGTACACCACTTAATAGAAATATTCATTTTTTTTACATGCAGGATTTCACCATTCGTGGATCTCTAAAGAGGGAAAAGATATGTTGCTTTGTTATCTTCAACTTCTTAACTTCCTTGTAACTAAGTCCATCAACATATTCTTGCATCTTTCTCTCTCTGTATGTGGCAATATCTTGGAGTGCACCATTTGACCTACTAAAGGTCTCTATCATTGCATCCAAATTGGATGCAAGCATATGATTCCTATCATCAACAATAACAATTGAGGCTTGAATGTCTTTGAGCCTTTGAATTTCTCTTTGAATGTATGTGTGTTCATCCATGGTTGTCACTGCAATCAAAAAATAAAAATAAAAAAATCATTAGAAACATATACATGTGTTATAATGTCATCTCTCAAAAATTAAAAATGTAAAAACTTTGTGCAAGAACGAATACATTACAAACATAAATATCATCTCAATATACTATAATAACAACTACATGTAAACCAAAGTGGAAGGTGAGGATCAACTACATGTAAATCAATTAATGATCGATGGAAGAGAGCTCCTAATTCAATTAATACTGAAGGATCGAGACAATGGGGGCTTTAAAAGCACTTTATGTACACCTTTCTAGAGCCGAGGTATTGGAGAAGATGTTATTCTTCATCCTCTACCTTCATAAATTTCTCCTTTGTATCTAATTCATATCATAATCGTGGCCCTTTCCTTGCTCAGAATCTAGTGTATGATGAGGAAGATTTGGTGGTGAAGTCCTCTACGTCATTAAGAAGGGGCGAGATTTTGAATGTGAGGGTTGATCTATGCTTATTCAATGAAATAAAGCTCTTCTCATTTGATAGGGATGAAGACCTAAATCCATCGATTGAGTGTCTTGGTGGTGAAGGAGGTCAAAAAAGATGTGGTAGTTCATCTTTGCAACAAAGTAAGTGGTGTGTTTGCAAGGAGGGGAACCTAGTCCCTTGGGTTTTGGGGGAAGATGTAAAATCCATCATTCCATTGGGTTGGATTCACAAGCACTGGTTGGACATTTTTAGGTTAAAATAATGTGTGGTAAAAAACCATAGGGTTTGGTTGAGTCAAGTCTAGAAAGAAAGCCTAGGTTATATTCCATAGTTCATCCTCTTAGCCAAAGGGTGGATGGATTTTATTTTCCAATTTGCAATAGATGTGGACAAAATATTGTGGAAAATTTGGTGTTGGGATTCAAATCCCTTATTGATTAGGTGGATGCAAAATTCATTAAGGGGACTGATAGTATGGAGGAATTGCCATATGTTAAATAACAATTTTGAAAAATTTTAGTTTTGGATTTTTCATTTACTTTGATTTTTAATTTAGGGAAATATAAAAATTTATATTTTTACTAAGGGAATGAGGCAACAATGAATATTTGGATGCACACCTTTCCAATCCCGCTTGCTCTTCAAATTCACCCTCCACAATCCCCCTTGCTCTTTGAATTCACCCTACACAATCCCCTTTTCTCTTCGAATTCACCCTCGAATTCCACGTTAGCATCCCTGGATGCTCGAGTGTTTTGGTTGACCTCGGCTAGTGAACAGTGGATGCAAAGTGTGGGATGCGTGTTGCGGCCTGTTTTGGGATTTTTAATATATTAACAGGAACGCTCGAGCGTGATGTATTCCAATAACGCTCGCGCATTATAGAATTCATAATGCTCGAGCGTTATGTATTTCTATAACGCTCGAGCGTTATCAAATTCTATAACGCGTGAGCATTATTGGAATACATAACGCTCGATCATTCCTGTTAATATATTAAAAATCCCAAAAGAGGCAGCAACAAGCATCTCACACTTTGCATCCACGGTTCACTGGCCGAGGTCAACCAAAATGCTCGAGCGTTCAGGGATGCTAACGTGGAATTCTATAACGATCGAGCGTTATGTATTTCTATAACGTTCGAGCATTATAGAATTCATAATGCTAGAGCATTTTTATTTCCTATCCTTCGTGTTAAGTGACATGGCGGGCCCACTCATGCCTAGTTCAAAGAAACACTTGCGCATTTTCCTTTTACTAAACTATCGCGCGTTTTGTGAAAGCACGATTGCATCTAAAAGGTCCCTCAACTTCATGCAAGGGCCCACCACCAAGAATGAATATTAATAGGAAATAATGCTTAAAAGTGATTACAATGTGGATTGAAGTATTCCTTTGAACCAACTCTTTCAAATACAAATTATGTTCTTACAAAGATCATCTCACCCTAGTATAATAATATCAAGAGTCATAGCTTTCAAGAGTACAAAACTAAAAATAAGAATTTGAGGGAGCCCCCTAAGCTTCACATGCCAATGTTATCTAAGAAATTTGGCATACCTTGTTCTACTAACAAATCTAGATCCACATTCGCATAGCCTCCAGAATCATTGTCTTATGATTGTGAATAGTTATAGAATAAACAACAACATTAACAATATGAATAATTAGATATACCCACTATCCCTATCCCTATTCCCACATAGCACACCCCTAAGAACCTAAGAAACCTCATATAACTCATGTCCTTGTATTCCTTGCATATTACCAATGTACATTCTTCAGATGCACATCTTCATTCTTGCCACTAGTTGATGATGAAAAACTTCCTACCCTAACCCTAGTTATTGAGGAACAATTTCAATGTACCTATCTTCTAATGACTATTATAGAAGTGACTGCACACCACTAGAGTATGCACTCAAAAACTACATAATTGCATGCACCAAAGCAAGACACCCTAACACATCTACCATATAACTCTATCATACCTATATCCTTCAGACTCCTTATTCACACTAACCTATTGGTATATTTGAGACCTTTGTTATAGACCTACCCCTCTTCAACAATACTATCTCTTCTCATCCACAATTGAAATTGGAGACTTGCTCACTCCTCCACTCACTTCTCAATAGTTCTTGATAGCACCAACAACTCTTAATGTTTTTGAATAATATATACTAGTTATTATTAGTCCAAAGCACCACTGAAACAAACTTAGTTGATGACAACTAGAATTAGACATATAAGTTCCTCCTTTGTGTACCATGTACCTTACATAATTGAATCATTAAAAGGGGACATAAGGGCGGGCGCACGAAGATGGTCCCCATTTTCGTTGCAATGGGGGCGTGCTAGGGGCAAATGAAAATGGCACGTATGCACCTAAGGGAGCACGCATGCGACGCTAGGTTTGGTACCGAACTGAGGTGCGTGCGCGCAATGGTGGTGCATACGCACCTCTGTTAAAAAAAAAAAAGAAAAAAAAAGAGCACAATTTCCACATTTCTCCATTTGGCCGAGCGTGTCCTCCTCCTCCGCATGCACATCGATTCAACCACCAAAGGAGGCCAAATCAACTCCAAAACCACCCAACAACACCCACAAACTCATTAACACTTCGATTAATAGGTAAATATCACGTTTTTTTTTCATTTTATTCATTATTTGTGTCAATTTTTTTATTTTTTCTATTTATTTAATTGTAAATAATTCCCAAATTTTGAAAACAATGAACCAATTTTCTATTGCAGATTGTAAATTGAGACAATCAGTGAACAAGATGTTAACCCCAAGTCTGGTGGAACACAAGAAAACCCAAACCTTGGACCCAATGCCGAAGAAAACCGTGAACCCAATCCAAATGCCGAACAAAACCAAAACCCCCAACCCAATTTTGAACAAGATGACCTTAACCATTATGTAAATGAAATGCGAGTGCACACTCACGAACTTAGAAACTTGGGGGAACCATCTCGATTGTCTCTTTCCACGTCAATTGAGAACTCAATTGACTCCCTCATCCATGCACACCAGCAATTGACTGACATGACTCAATTTAGAGCTAGGATGCAGGAGTACTACTCCATGGGCATCTCCAAGAAAGCAATAAAAAATTTAAACATTACAAAAGCCCAATTATATAGTATGTTCACCGATCCAATAACAAACCAACCACCAAACATTACAAAGACACGTGTCTGCATGGATTGGTGTCATTACCAACCGTGGAGAGACAATTGGATGTAGAGGTGGTTCATGGTGTACGATAAACCTCCCTGCAATAATAGGGAGGTTCCACAGTACTTCCTTCGCCAACTATGGGCTGAGTTTTTCCTCGATTTACATGTCAACTATTTTGACATAACCAAGTTCTAGGGTGTTGGGCGTGGCTCTACCCAAGATCGTCTTGTTTCTAGGAGGAACCCACTAAGAGGGCCACCAGCACTGAGGCGCAACCCAAACCCCTCTACCCAGCCACCTCAGTTGCCCCACAAGCTTGAACAGATTGAGGTGGCAATGAGGAATGTTGCTCGTGGACTCCTCAGACACACCTCCTTTGTAGTAGCGACTACAGTGGAGAGGTCGGGTGACCTTGATAGAGATCCAGGTGCAGGGCCTTGACGACAGGGCCAGGATAGACTCATGATCGACGGTAGCCATGCTAGGAATTCTAGTTCGACGGGAACAATGCCACATCTTTGTCCCCATTTCGGGCACACTTGCCCTGGCCCGATCAAGGGTTGTTATATGGATCAGGTCAACAATTTTTTTAATGTGTTTTCAATCATCACTTTATAACTTGTAAAGTATTTTTAAAGTATTTTTGTTTGACTTAAACTATTATTTCAATGTACAGTTATTCAGAGCTGATACACCAAGATGGGAGAACGTAAGATCTCGTAACCTGGATGCAGCAATGGCAGCTGCAACTGAAATTGCGGCACCCCACACAGAGGTATTTTCAGTACTTGACACAATATTGTTATTACTTATGTCATTTATATTACTCAAGTATGTATAGTTATGGCATACATGTTGATAGTTCGTACAATGTTTTTGAATATCTTGATTTCCTAGATAATGACTTGTTTAACATGTCCATAACATGCATTTTTTTTTTCCACAGGTGTTCTGTGACTATGGTGATCAACCACCCCTTCCAGGGATTGGCACATCACCATATACACAGGTACAATGTGTAGTTATAAGCATGCTTTTAATTTGATTTGTTACGACTTACTATGGCTTAATTTATTGTTTGTTTACTAAATTGTGATATTACAGATGTATATGTAAGTGCCACCAATAGCTGCATCTCCCCATTTTAGTCCTATGTATCCACCCTCTCCCATGATTCCCCTCCCTTGCTTCCATCTAGACCCCTCCCTACGTCCACCCCCTACCTTCCATCCAGCCCCCCCTCTCTGGCCATACTTCCCCCTCCATCCATCCTCCCCCACTCGCCCCCCCCCCCCACGTCCATACATCCTCCTGAATTTATCCACGCCCCCATGTCTATCCATCCTCCCACATTCATCCACGCCCCCCCTTCCTTCCATCTTCCCCTCTTCATCCACAACCTCCCATTTGTCCATGCTGCTCCCTCCATGCAGGACTTCCCTCCCATGGACCATCCCTCAACATCCCCCGTAGCCCTTTTCGTTTGATACCCTCTATCCTACAACCAAAAAGGGTTCATCATCCACATGGTCCTCCTCCACTCTATATCACCGTGTCTTCTCCCACCATATCATCCCCACTTCCCACCACTATTATGGCATCTACTCTTCCAACATCCTCATCAGTATCTCTAGTGGTTGCACCTGTAGTGGCTAGCACTACATCTGCACCCCCCCCATCACTGCATCGGAGCTGGTTGTCTGGCCCTCTGCTCCACCTGCTATCCCATAAGCCCAGCCATGTCCATCATCGGAGGTGTTCACAGTGAGAATCAAGCTAATTTATGAAAATATTTTGATGCATTAACAAAAATTAATCTAAGCAATTATGACTTTTCAATGAAATGATTGTTGTAAATGTTGTAGGCTGGAATCGCTGAGAGGCTCCGCAGATCCAGGACACCTGTCCAACATTTCCCACTCATGTCAGAGGTGATTTATTTAAGATTCGAATTCTACATTTGTTTTATAAATGTGGTAAATGTTTTAAATGCTTGAAAATGACGATATCTTATATCATTTGTTCCAGAGCTTGGAGAGACGGTCTAGTCCCAGATGGAGCAAGACCTGAGGCACCGGTAGCTCGAAGAGTAGGAAGATCGACTTTGGATCTGCGCTTGGGATTGACGGCGGTGGTCACAATGCTTGACACACCACGTGTTATGTACATTAGCCACGATGTGGCACTTTTGTGCACCAGTTTTGATGTACTTTGTATCTACGGCACGAGTTGCCATGTATTTTGTACCTACGGCATGAGTTGTCGCATTTTGTGTAGGGCATGAGTTGCCATTGCACGTACATTGGGAACCATGTTCCACTATTCGCCAGAAATTGTATATGTTTGGATGAGTTTTGTAGCCTCGATGTACATGGATTTTCAGTTATGTGATTTATATATCTCGTTGTCTAATGTGGTTGTCTCATGTTGTGTGTATCATGATGTGATGTTGTGTAAATTTGGGTTTTACCTAGATCTTAGAAGAGAAGTTGGATATCATAGTTCATCTTGGTTTAGCTTTCCACATGTAAAATATTCTAATGGTATCTATGTTAAGAAAAAATTGTAAACATAGGCTAACTCAAACAAAATCATGTGTGAGAATTAATCTAAAAACAAACGAAATAAATGGATGGACAAATCACACCTCATGGCACATAAGATATATATTGGGAACTTGAGTACTAGGAAAAGAATACTTAAAAATAGAAAATGTCCATTTTCGTCAAAAGGTTAAAATGAGATCCAACATCATTTTTAATAGCTCTACATAATGAGATCCAAAATGTCCATACTCTACATAATGAAATGTCATCACTAGTATTTATTTTGACCATTTTGTCCACTTAAGATCATGCAACAAATTAATAACCAAGTTATGGAAGCATTTCTTAATCAATTGTCACCATATAAATAGGACAACCTTGAGCACGATGTATAGCTAGCTCATTAATTCTCACTCATGGATATAGCCTCCTTTGATTGGATGACCATCACATCCACTACCATTTACAATTAGGACTTCCTTAATTTATCATTATGTGATAGCGATCTAATTTTATGTAGACACGTTTACTTAAACACATGTATACTACTATGAGGTGTATTTTTGAAGCTATATCCACCTCAACACACCAACTTGTTACCCCAATACCCCAAATGTTGTCGAATTTTGTCTGGAAGGGATAGAGGGGTATTAGGACATCATAATCCATCTATTGGACACTCATACACTTGTTAAATACATTTAGGACAAGTGCATTACATCAATGGAGTCACAAATACACCCTTATCAAGTTGCATGCATCCATTAGTGCGTCGTCAACACTAGAACATGTAAGCATTACTACATGTTGGAGTAAGCTTTACTAATGTTATGATAATATTAGGTTTTCCATCCATTAAGAAGGTTTCCATAGGTGTCCATATCCACCATATAAAATCTTCATGGTACAACCAATTTCAAACCATTATGTTTCTAAATTAGGTATCTGGTGCTAGGTACAACGATTTTCTAGTTGTATGCACCCTTGCTATATAGATGAGAAACTATGCATATATGTGTATAGTGATTTGGATTCAAATGTATGCACATGAATATATATGTACAATGAAAATGATTTAATCTTTACATGTATTATAATTTAGGGCTAGATCTTAGGCTACATAATAGGGTTTCATTGTGATAAGAATACAAACTAGGGTTTGCGCTACCAACTAGGGTTTTTAGGCTAGGCTCTCGTGTTTCTAGGATAGGATCCAAGATCTAGGGTCACCATCATAATGTTTAATTCCACTATCATGACATCATTCTCACCAATATCATGGCCACTACTACAATCACAATCAAGCCTCTCAATCCCACTTTGAACATTTCCCATACTTCCAAGTTAAAATTGATAGGTCTTGTTGCTAAAAGATTTTCACTTATCTATTCACATAGACAAATCCACTCCTATGAAAGATTTGTTGTAGCATGGTACGTGCAAGTTCACATGCAATAATACTTGAGATATCATTTTACCCCATGATTCATGGAAGATTCATTGGAGTCATATGAACCTCATTGTCATCACCCCAACCATGGTCAAGACACCAAGATCCATCCTGAGTAGACAAAACCTCATGTTGGCACCCATACCACACTCAAAGATAAAAAATTCTTTGAAAGGGCATGTTTGGGGGTTGAGGGAATCTTGATTTTTTTATAATCACACATGAGAGGTTCTTAGAGTCAAATACATTGGATATAAATAAATTCCCCAATGCCTTCATCATCTTCAACATCATCTTCATCACCATCGCCATCATCATCAACCCCCTCATCATCATCATCATCTTCATCATCATCACCATCACCATGACCACCAACTTCACCACCATCACCATCATCATCAACGTCACCATCTTCATCATCATCACCATCTTCATCATCATCACCATATCCATCTTTTGGATGCAAGACGGAACCATCACCATCTTCATCATCACCATCACCATCACCATCAACCTCACCACCATCACCATCATCATCACCATCACCATATTCATCATCATCACCATCTTCATCATCATCGCCATCTCCATCTTTTGGATGCGAGACAAAACCATCACCATCTCCATCATCACCATAACCATGACCATCAACCTCACCACCATCACCATCATCATCAACGTCACCATCTTCATCATCATCACCATCTTCATCATCATCATCATCACCATCTTCATCATCATTACCATATTCATCATCATCAGCATCTCCATATTTTGGATGCGAGACATAACCATCACCATCTTCATCATCACCATCACCATCTTCATCATCATCACCATCTCCATCTTTTGGATGCGAGACAAAACCATCATCATCTCCATCATCACCATCACCATCACCATAAACCTCACCACCATCACCTTCATCATCACCATCTTCATCATCATGGTCATCTGTAGGTCCCTCATCATCGTGTCCATCATCATCACCATCTTCATCATCATTGTCATCATCTTCATCACCATCGCCATCATCATCAATGCCTTCATCATCATCACCATCTTCATCATCATCACCATCACCATCACCATCAACTTCACCACCATCACCATCATTATCAGCGTCACCATCTTCATCATCATCACCATCTCCATCTTTTGGATGCGAGACAGAACCATCACCATCTTGATCATCACCATGACCATCAACTTCACCACCACCATCATCATCATCATCATCAATGTCACCATCTTCATCATCATCACCATCTTCATCACCATCACCATCTCCATCTTTTGGATGTGATACGGAACCATCACCATCTTCATCATCACCATCACCATCTCCATCATCATCATCACCATCTTCGTCATCGTCATCACCATCTTCATCATCACTGTCATCTGTAGGTCCCTCATTACCGTGTCCATCATCATCACCATCTTCATCATCACCATGATATTCATCACCATCACCATCACCATCATCATCAATGTCTTCATCATCATCGCCATCATCATCATCATCACCACAAGTGCCCGGTGGATCATTTTCCAAAGTTGACCCTCGTGTGCAAAAATTGCACACTCCCTCACTGAGAAAAAACCTAGTTTCCAAGATGGACGTACAAGATGACACCGGGGCCACGAGACCAGAGGGGAGGGGCACCCCTAGCACAATCCCAACGTCTTGAATCCAACGGATCCGACGGTTCGTCGATCCGAGCCACGGTCTTCATTCTATGCCTTGTTCCATCTCGCATCCAAAAGGCCTTTAGGGACACCTGTTGGATACCTGCCGGGGGGCATAGAACTCCAATCGTGCAACAAAACTAGGTTCCAGGGAGTCATGCAAGTGTGTCTAGGTGGGTTTCGGCTAGGAATGCTAGCCACAAGTGCCCGGTGGATGATTTTCCAAAGTTGACCCCCGTGTGCAAAAAATGCACACTCCCTCACTAAGAAAAACCCTAGTTTCCAAGATGGACGTACAAGATGACACCAGGGCCACCAGACTAAAGGGGAGAGGCACCCCTAGCACAATCCCGACATCCTGAATCCAACGGAGTTGACAGTTTGTCGATCCAAGCCATGGTCTTCATTCTATGCCTCGTTCTGTCTCGCATCCAAAAGGCCTTTAGGGACACCTGCTGGATACCTTCCAGGGGCATAGAACTCCAATCGTGCAACAAAAATGGGTTCTGGGGAGTCATGCAAGTGTGTCTAGGTGGGTTTTGACCGGGAACACTATCCATAAGTGCCTGGTGGATGATTTTCCAAAGTTGACCCCCGTGTGCAAAAATTGCACACTCCCTCACTGAGCAAAACCCTTGTTTCCAAGGTGCACGTACAAGATGACATCGGGGCCACCAGACCAGAGGGGAGGGGCACCCCTAGCACAATCCCGGTGTCCTGAATCCAACGAAGTCAACGGTTCATCAATCCGAGCCACAGTCTTCATTTTATGCCTCATTTCGTCTTGCATCCAAAAGGCCTTCAGGGACACCTGCTAGATACCTGTCGGGGCCATAGAACTCAAACCATGCAACAAAACTGGGTTCCGGCGAGTCATGCAAGTGTGTCTAGGTGGGTTCTGGCGGAGAACGCTAGCCACAAGTTCCTGGTGGATGATTTTCCAAAGTTGAACGCCGTGTGCAAAAATTGCACACTCCCTCACTGAGAAAAACCCTAGTTTCCAAGATTGATGTACAATATGACATCGGGGCCACCGGACCAGAGGGTAGGGGCACCCCTAGCACAATCCCGGCGTCCTGAATCTAACGGAGTTGAAGGTTCGTCAATCCTAGCCACAGTCTTCATTCTATGGCTCGTTCTGTCTCGCATCCAAAAGGCCTTCACGGACAACTATTAGATACCTGCCGGGGGCATAGAATTCCAACCGTGCAACAAAACCGGGTTCCGGGGATTCATGCAAGTGTGTCTAGGTGGGTTCCAGCCGGAAATGCTAGCCACAAGTTCCCGGTGGATGATTTTCCAAATTTGACCCCCATGTGCAAATATTCCACACTCCCTCACTGAACAAAACCCTAGTTTCCAAGATGGACGTACAAGATGACACCGGGGCCATCATACTGGAGGGGAGGGGCACCCCTAGAACTATCCCGACGTCCTGAATCCAATGGAGTCAATGGTTCATCGATCTGATCCACGGTCTTCATTCTATGCCTCATTCTGTCTCGCATCCAAAAGGCCTTCAGGGACACCTGCTAGATACCCGCCGGGGGCATAGAACTCCAATCGTGCAACAAAACCAGGTTCCGGGGAGTCATGCAAATGTCTCTAGGTGGGTTCCGATCGGAAATGCTTGCCACAAGTTCCCGGTGTATGATTTTCCAAAGTTGACCCCCGTGTGCAAAAAGTGCACACTCCCTCAGTGAGCAAAACCCTAGTTTCCAAGATGGATGTACAAGATGACACCGGGGCCACTAGACTGGTGGGGAGGGCCACTCCTTGCACTATCCTGGCATCTTGAATCCAATTGAGTTGAAGGTTCATCAATCCGAGCCACAGTCTTCATTCTATGCCTCATTCTGTCTCACATCCAAAAGTCCTTCAAGGACACCTGCTGGATACCTACCGGGGGCATAGAACTCCAATCGTGCAACAAAAATGGCTTCCAGGGAGTCATGCAAGTGTGTCTAAATGGGTTCCAGTAGGGAACGCTAGCCACAAGTGCTCGGTGGATGATTTTCCAAAGTTGACCCCTGTGTGCAAAAATTGCACACTCCCTCACTGAGCAAAACCCTAGTTTCCAAGATGGACGTACAAGATGACACCGGGGCCACCATACCTGAGGGGAGGGACACCCCTAGAACTATCACAGCGTCTGGAATCCAACAAAGTCAACGGTTCGTCGATCCAAGCCACAGTCTTCATTCTATGCCTTGTTCCGTCTCGCATCCAAAAGGCCTTCAGGGACACCTACTGGATACCTACCGGGGGCATAGAACTCCAACCGTGCAACAAAACCGGGTTCCACGGAGTCATGCAAGTGTGTCTAGATGGGTTCCGGTTGGGAACACTATCCACAAGTGCCCGGTGGATGATTTTCCAAAGTTGACCCTCGTGTGCAAAAATTCCACACTCCCTTAGTGAGCAAAACCCTAGTTTCCAAGATGGACGTACAAGATGACACTGAGGCCATCGGACCAGATGGGAGGGGCACCCCTAGCACTATCTCAGCATCCTGAATCCAATGGAGCCGATGGTTTGTTGATCCAAGCCACGGTCTTCATTCTATGCCTCGTTTCTTCATGCATCCAAAAGGCCTTCAGGGACACCTGCTGGATACCTGCCGGGGGCATAGAACTCCAGTCGTGCAACAAATATGGGTTCCGGGGAGTCATGCAAGTGTGTAATATTCAAAATTACAATTTTTCGGAGAAGGAACGTGTATAGATCTAATGCAAATAACCACTCAAGATGCCACCGTAGTTGAAGAAAAGCTTACTCTAAAATTAAATGAAGAAGAGACCACAAGCATGATAAGGGGAAATTCTATTACGAGAATTCCCTATTGACATCCAAATCATAAAATTCGATGTCCTAAAAGTCATCAACAACCAATGGTAGTTACGAACATCAATGCACTAAAATTCCAATATGTCATTTCACTATGTAAGAACAAGGTTCATTAATGAATCAATTTGGGATGAATCAACCCATCTACTTTTCGAAAGATGTGTTCATCACTCATAAATTTGAATCGACACATATAAAAAACTATGACACAACAAGAAAATATGCGACAACATTACAAACACGTGGCGTAAATATTCTTCATCAATATGCTTTGAGGACAAATAATTTATGAAGAGGAAGGAAATGTAGCAAATAAAATATTAAAATAATGAATAATAATAATATAATAAAATAACATAACATTAATTATATTTAATTAAGGGACACACCCCTTTGGTGAATAGTCACCAAGTAATCCTATTTATACAGGCTACACCCTCATTGTAAACATCATTTTTTATATATTCATCAATTACATTTTGTATGGAGTTATCTTCAATTGGATGACTTATCCATTTGGATAGTCTTGAGTACAACCAGCTTGGTGGTAACAAAACTAATTTTTGGAATCTATTTAATAGTGAGAGGGGTGTGAATCAGTATTAGCATAGTTATGAACATTTTTTACTTATTTAACATATTAATCTGAAATTAATATTGATCTTCAATGATGCGTCCACCATAAATAAAACATTCATCCACATATGCAGCAAAACACAAAACACATAGAATTTTTACGTGGAAACCCAAACATGAGAAAATCAGGGAATGCTCTTTTATAATGAAAATATTACATTCGAGGAAGCACCAAATTCCTGTGTTTATCGAGACCAATTGGAAGGTGGAAACGACCCCCTAGTTTTACATGCATCCACCTGAAGGAAGAACCAACTCCCTGAGTTCTCTAGCTGCAACTGGAAGGATAATACAACCACATGTTCCTTTCCTTGTCCTACTACCAAGATATACAAAAATAATATATTGCATTGTTTCACTTCTGAGACATGCACACTTCATCTATTCTAATGTTCGTTCTACTATGTGCACCTTATGTATGTTGTAGTACTACTGTCACCTTTCTACATACATCACTTGACTTCACATTTGAATTAACACTTCACTTTAACTAATGTTGAACTTATGATGCACACACACTTCAGATCTTCTAATGTTCATTTTGTTGTGCGCACTGTCTGTATACTCTAGTATTGTTGTCACTTTGCTGCATACACAATTTGAATTCTCATTAAACTCAACACTTTACTGATGTCGCAATTCGTGTGTTGTGTGCTACTTCATCTGATTCTATAGTTTGCACCAAGGTTCAATATTTCATACTAGTACTGCGCTACTATACTCTTCAACTGATACTACGCATCAATTGATAAGTTGTTGTTCTGATATTGCACACGAGTATCAGATGGAACTGCACACCTTCTAATATGTGTCCATTTGGTTTAGGTGCAACAATATTCAAACGATTTGCGATCTTCCATGCATCATATGATTCATCGTTTTGGTTTAACACACTTGTCTCAGATCATCCTTATCATGATGTGCACCCTTGATTCTGGTGCAAATCTGTCTTTGTTCATCTAATGAACTTCCTTAATTCGCACACATCACTTCAATATCCATGCATCATTTACATTTATTCACTTTGTGCATCTTCTGATATACCTCAAATCTGTCTATGTGCTTTCTATCTCATAACATCTGTGACTGTCTGCGTGTTGTCTGCAATACTATCATTCGGTCCTCACGTACTTGTGCATATTCTATAATTTTGCATATTTGTCTTCGAAAAACTGCCACAAATTCAATGCGTCATTTTGTGCACTGTCAGTTTCTCCATTTCTCTAATTGTGTGCACTTCAACTCTTCGCTGGATCATCCTGTTATGGTCCCATAAGCACTTGATGCCCTGAAAACTATAAATCTATATCTTCCATATTTCTAATTACAATATCTCCATCCTTACCATCAAGATTACTTCAAATCTCCAAATTGCTTCTTATTTATACATGTCCTACATGGATTGTGTGTCCATAAGTTGGTTGTGGCTTTCGTTCTTCTTTTTCTTCACAGTCTGTGCTTATGCCACTTGTAATTTTCTATGCCACTAATTTGTCATCTCTTGTGGGTCTTGCGCATACATGGTCCTCTAGATAATGGGACTTGAACCCATGTAGTTTGGTTTTTTTCCCTTTATGTACCATCACTTGTGGGTCTTGCACACTTAATGTATCCATGTCTTTGGAATTTGTGCATATGATATCTTCAACCACTACACCCTTTTTAGTACTTATGTGCGCTTCAACAACCAAAAGATCAGGTTCAATCAACTCTTTGACTTTCTTTGCACACTCGAACCTTTTTCCAACCAAATATTTGGCTTTTACCTTTAAGGAGTATGACTTGGTCATCTTGATGTCTACATGCTATAGGATGCATTCCTTGCGTACTTCCTCAAACTGGATATGCATGATGTACCTATGAACATACTAGTTTCATTTATGGATATACTTCTTCATACTAGAATTCATACCCTTGTCCATCTTGCATGTGCATATTCCTCTTCAAAGTGGTTTCCATATACTTCTTCAAGCTACCACATGAGTACTGAATATTCTTTGACATCAGTTACATCCTCTTTGAAATTACTTGACATCAATGACCTTTGAAACCATTAACATCATCTTTGAAATTAGTTGACATCAATGAAAACCAAAGTTCAACGATACCATCCTCCATTTATCACATATCCCTTAAAAGGAAAATCTAAAGTTCAAGTCATGGAAGATCACATGGAGCACCGACAAGAAGTTTTCCAGATACTTAAGGACAACCTAGCTATGTCAAAAAATAGGATGAAACAACAATCTAATCAACATCATAGTTAAAGGACTTTAGAAAAAGGGGATTGGGTATTTCTAAGGCTACAACCTTACAAGTAGATGTCCCTCAAGAATCTAAATAAGGATAATACATTAGCACACAAGTATTATGGTCCTTATAAAGGGTTGTAGAAGATTGGTAGTATGACATACAAATTGGAGCACCCTTCATCTTCGAGAGTACATCAAATTTTCCACGTTTCTTGCTTAAGGAAGGTAATAGGAGACAATATCCCAATTCAAACAATCTTGTCGAATCTTGATGAAAAAGGAAAAGTCATATTGGAACCTGAACAAATCCCTGAAACAAGGACCAAACAACTACGAAATTAGGCTATTACTGAGTACCTCATCTAGTGGAAGAACTTACCAGTTGGATATTCAACATGGGAAGATGATTCCTTCATATGGAGGCATCTGCAACTAATCAAGTGTTGAGGACAACAATTTTCTAAAGGGGAGGGGCATGTTAATCCCTAAATGTGGGAACATTTCCTCCTATATTGTGGTACATTACATTAGTTTTGATGTTGGCTTTGGTCCATTAGTTGTAATTGTCATTAGTATGGTTATATTGGTTACGTCGGCTTGGGTAAGTTAGTTGGAATTAAACCTCTTAGTTTCCTATATATAGGAATGATACCTTTTTATTTGTAGTATCTTTTATTTCCTTGTCTTGTTTACTTAGTACATTGTATAAGGAGATTTCCCCTTCGAAGAGCCTTGCTATTCATCTATTTTTTTCATTAAAGTTGTGGAGTAGTCTCTCTGATCTATTTCTATCTTTTTGGGAATTTGTTGCATAACATGTATGTGGTGGTAAATTTACTATTATAGCTATCTTTGCAGGCTCTACCAATAGTCCTTGCTTACATACTACATGTTCCAGTAAGATTCCAAATGGCGCAAAGAAGATACACTTCTTCAAATTTAGAGAAATTTGATACTATCGACACTTATCTAAAATCAGGCGCATAATTTTAATGTGATCCCTTAGCAAGATAAAGACTAGCCAATCATCCAAGTATATCTCTAAAAACTTATGTATAAACTCCTTGAAAGCTGCAACAACAATTCTTGAAAAGATAGTCAGTGCATTCCTTAAACAAAATGGCATCACGGTTTATTGAAAGCAACCCCATTATGTCATAAATGTAGTCTTGTGTCTATATTATTTGGCTATCTTAATATAGTGATACCGAGAAAATCCATCTATGAACAAATATGCTTCTTGTCCTCCAACATTCTCTAGTACTTCGTTTGTAAAAGGGGTCGGAAAAGGATCATCTAGACAAGCATCATTTAGTTCGCACAAATAAAAACAAATTCTTATTCATCTAGTCTCCCTATCATGTACAACCATAGGGTTGATCCATTTAGATTCTTTGATAGGTTCTATAATTTCATCTTCCAACATTCGAAAATGTTCTTCTTTCACCTTTTCCTTTTATTTTGGATTCATTCTATAAGGTATCTGCTTAACTAGATTTGCATCTGGTTTCAATGGAATCTTCATTTCTCCTAAATCTATAGCAATTCCCTTCATCTTAGAAGTCTCATAGAAGTCTCACCCTCCTCCAATTTTCATAGTTTATCTCACACATAAACATAAGTTTCCTTTTCCCTCCTAGGATCAAAATTTGATTGAGATGTTGTTTCCTTTCTAAATAGGGGTATTTTCTAATTCTCCACACGTGTCGCATCTACTCATGTTTTGACTCCTCCGTGCGTAATGATATCTACCTTCTTTTTCTCCTCCCGAGGTTTGCAACTATCATCTGTACATTTTTGTGCTAGTTTTGATTCTGATTTGGGTTCATATTTTGATTATGATTCTCGTTCCTCCTTTCCGGGCATCTAGCTATTAATTGTGCAAAATCCCCTAACATATAATCTAGTGCACGACAACATGAACAGGTAGAACAGGGGTTCATACATTCTAGCACAAAATGACCTTCCTAGACACAATTATAACATATGTGATAGGACCCCTTCCTCGGTCATAGCCCCCAAATCCTCCCCTTCTGCATCCTCGGAATCTTCCTCTTCCATCTAGAATATAACCTTCTCTTATGCCTAGTGCACTATACCGAAATTATCCTTCTACTATTCCAGGGTCCTCTTGGACTCTATATAAGTCTAAATTTCTTTCGCTCATCAGGTCTAGCATGCGGTGATACTCTTCATCATGCCCTACCAATTTACAAAAGTTGGAGAATAAATTTTGAGGTGTAGTATGATACATCTGCATCTTTAGACAATTATTTATTGAATGACCCCAAACCTTATAGATATCACACTAGGGTCCCCCTCGTGGTCTTGGAATCAATAGATTTAGGTGTCCTACTACCAAATAGTATGCGACCATGGGTAATTCTCTCCTATGATGACCTTTTGTATGAAAAGTAGTAGTACACCATGCTCCTTTGCGCTTCTCCTCCCCTTTCATATTCTCTTGTATATGTAATGTCAACTCCTGTAATTGTGATTGAACTTGATCCAAACTGATTAGTGTCTACTACAAGACAAGGTTCCAATTTCATCTCTAGTTCCTGTACATCCCTACATGTCGCAAGTGCTTGTTATGCAAATGGTTGACGAATGTGTGGTAATAATGCAGCAATACACAATTCTTTCTATTACTTTGGATGGACTTCAAAAGGCATATGATCTAACAATATCTTGAATATTTTATCAAAGCTCCATACAATTTCATTTTTCATTAGTTTAATTTCCTTCAGCTCCATAATACACTGCGGCTTGGACATAGGCTTTCGGAACTTTGTTTTGAATGCATCACATATCTGCGCGAGGGTTCTAACTTGTCCATGTTGTATAGAATTTTGATACTTCATATACCAAATTTGTAATGCCCACTCTTGGAATGTAGTGCCCAACTGTGCAATCTTTTTAGCTTCATCTTGGACCTGCTTTACTTCCCAGATATTATTACATAGAAACAAATGTTTCTCTAGATATTTGTTTCCATTCCCATTAAATATAAGCATCTTAATTGTTTGATCTAAAATATTTCTTGATGTTGTTTTCATCTGCGTAGGATTTGTATGACCACTTCTACTACCTTGTCCCTTTTGACTGCTACTACCACTACTATTGGCACTAACTAACACTAATTTATCTAGTGAACTAGGTCTTACCTCTAATGATGGAGACACACCCAGGGTCATATGTTCCACACATTTCCATCTTGTATTAGGGATCTCTTCCTCTTTTTTATTATGCTAATAATCCCTTCCTTCCACGTACCATTTCCCTTCATTCAGGTGTTATGCATAGTAATCACTTTATTAGAACTCACTATATTGCTCCTCTCTCTCAGTCGTAGTCCTCTTCCGATCTCTCCTAAATATATTTCCACTACACAGAAATCCCACTTTTATGTATGTCATACTTTCCCCTTTCGAAATGCCTAGCTCATTCATTACATCACAATCTTTCCTCCCATACTCTCAAACCATGTTTGGTCATCCCTCAATTCCCCAGTGTGTGCAAAACAATTAGTGTCGAGATTCCATCGTCATGCAACCCTTGTCACACAGTAACATCTTAATCCAAGTAGTTATTCGACCAATATATTGTCCACATGGTCCCTTTAGGAAATTTCTCTTCGCATCACAATAGGATCTTGTCCTACTTATGGAAAACTCAACAATGTACCCTTCCAATACACTATCTATCCAGAAATCAACTACGCATGAGATAGGGTTACTCATAGTTTTCAATCACTAGATCTCTTCAGGGGTCCAATTTCTTGTAATCACGGGATGATATATTGTATTCGTATCCACCAAACTAAGCAACCAATCCACTAGTATTGTAGGGAAATCACATAAAAATATTTCATGGAACTATAAAAATGCATACCTTACAAACCAATCCTCTTCACTTAATCCTAGATTAGGGTTATGTTTTCTCGCAAACTCATGTTGTTTCTCATCTAGCCACTGATCTATATAGATTTTTCTAGTTGGCCTCCACATCCCATTCAATATTTGATTCGAGTCCCAAAAACAGAACCATTTGTTGGCGTGCACGAGGCATACCCGAGTTATATCATGAAAACACCAATAAAGCCCTTAGATACTATCCCATATAGCATCACTTATTAAATAGACGAAGTCTCACTCGAGACATCATAGGGGGGGATGTAGGAACCATGTTTCTATAGACATGAAGGGTCAGGAGGAAATTGAATCATTTATGTACACAAACATCATATCTATAATAGCATAATAAACATATTCATGTCTATCATTCATAAACTCCATCCATAATTAGAAATAACATTCATATTCAGAATCATTCAAAAGAATTCAATAGTGCACAAATAAGGTATCCAAAATAGCTTCATTAGATTATCAGTTATCCATAACCGTACATCTCTTACCCATTGCACAAAGAAACCCTAGACAAAAGTAATATCATATTAGTTCTCCTCTCCCTCCCTAATATTCCCTCTCTTCCACCTATCTCTCTCTATCTATATTTGTATCTATATATCTAATACCTATTTATAGTATTTCTAGTGGGGGGGAAATCCCACAAATGGACCAAATATATGCCTAACGCACCAAAACCCTAACTATTTTTCCTCTTTTGTGCTCTTCCACCCATTTTATTCATGTGCTCGATCCACATCTTTGTACACATTCTCCAAAAATGGTTCCTTATTGATCCCGCTCCAACATTTTCTCTACCCACAATCCCTCCACTTCTCATCTACTCATGCATTAACCAACCCACTCTCTCTATGTCCCTAACCCAAACTCCCCACTCGTCGTCACTCCCCTACCCATATCCACAACCCCCCACGCTCCCCCCCCCACCTCTCTCTCTCTCTCTCTCTCTCTCTCTCTCTCTCTCTCTCTCGATCCCCCTTCCCCTAACCCCCCCTCTCTCTCTCCTAGTCCCCCTACTCTTAAACCCCCCTCTATCTCTACCACTCCTAATCCTCCTCCTCCTTCCACTAACCACACTCCTCCCCCCTAACCACTAATCAACCCCCAACTCTCTCTCTCTCTATCACTCTCTCTCACCCTCTTACTCCTTCCTCTACCATTAAACCCCCCCCCTCTCTCTCTTGCCTCCCTACTCCTCCACCTACCCTAATCCCCACCAATATCTCTATGTCTTACTCCCCCAACCCATAAATCCTCTCTATCTCCATATCTCTTAATCCACCTCAATTAATAACCTCTCTCTCTCTCTCTCTCTCAAAGCAACCCCCCTACTCCTCACCTATACACCCCCTTCTCTCTAACCGCCTTCCTATTCCCCAAACCCATAACCCTCGTTCTCTCTCTACACGCACTTACCTTCCCAACTCTTGCTTACTCTCTCTCTGATCCGGATCTTGGGAGCTGAGAACCAGAAGGCTTGAATGCCGAGAGAGGAGGAGATTAAGCATGCAAATCTGTCATAAAATTCACATGAAAACCCTAATATTGCATAAGAATAAGCATGAACAAAAAAATATGAAGTGAATGGGAGGTGAGGCTCAAAGAGGAGCCCCACCTCTTAAACTAATTACCAATAAGTCACTTAGATCTAATTAATCTCACAATGAACAATAGAAAATATGAGAGAAACCAAATGAGTAACTTGTTATTATGAGAAGGCTTGCTAGGCCTTTATATAGCATTATTACAATGTGTCTTGAGACCATACCATGGGCCAAAACTATGTGCTATCAAATATCATGGATGAGAGAGGGTGGCCTCTCAATTTAATACTTTTATGGCTTATACATCCGAATTTAGACCATATGCCCCCTAAAATTCGGATCATTCCTCCCCCCTTATAAAATGATGGTCCCCATCATTTCATGCTAAAAAGAGACCCATGATTACAATGTGCTAGTTACCAATGAAGAGAAGGGTTTTATGTGGTTGACCCATAACTGTGGGTTTTGCGAGGTTGATCCATAACTGTGGGTTTTTCAAGGGTGACCCATAACCATGATGGCAATGACAAGCTTGATTCCAATGAAGAGAAGAGTTTTGTGTGGTTGACTCAAAACCATGGGTTTTGTGTGGTTGACCCATAACCGTGGGTTTTATGTGGTTGACCCATAACCATGGTGGCAGAGACAAGCTTGTTTCCACTGAAGAGAAGGGTTTTGTGTGGTTAACCTATAACCGTGGGTTTTGTGTGGTTGACCCACAACCATGATTACAATACATAACTATGGGTTTTGTGTGGTTAACCCATAACCATGGGTTTTGTGTGGTTGACCCATAACCGTGATTACATTAATATTTTTAAAAAATCGAAAATTCATGATATTTGGTGCAGTTGATGTCTTGCTGCAAATCCATTCATAGCTTCTGATGCATATACTGAAATTGAATTCTATTGAAGACCCATTTGAGATCTCGAAGAGACCTTTCCATCCATATAACATACTTGCTCTAGGGTTTCCCAGAGATTGAGAAAATGTTTGTTGAAGTTTAAGAGATGCGCGCACACTATTTTGCATACATATGTTGCTTCAGTCAATGATATCTCTCAAACCAGAAAGTCAAATGGAAAACCATGAAATACCCATTTTAGCTGACGGAAAGAGCTTTCCAATGAGCTATGGTAGAGCCTCAAAGACATTTTGGGGAGTCTGTAGCACTTGTTTAAAGTTGTTGTACGTCCGGCCGCATTCTGTACAAATATGTACTACTTCAAACAAACATATCTCACAAACCGGAAAATGAAATGAAATTCCGTGAAATACCCATTTTAGATGACGGAAAGAGATTTTCAATGAGCTATGGAAGAGCCTTTGAGACATTCTGTGGAGTCTGTAGCACTTGTTTAAAGTTTTTGTATGTCCGACCGCATTATGCACAAACACGTGCTACTTCAAAAAAATATATTTCACAAACCGGGAGACGAAAGGAAATTCCGTGAAATACCCATTTGAGCTGACAGAAAATGATCCAAATTTTAGGGGGCATATGGTCTAAATTCGGATGTATAAGCCATAAAAGTATTAAATTGAGAGGCCACCCTCTCTCATCCATGGTATTTGGTGGCACATAGTTTTGGCCCATGGTATGGTCTCAAGACACATTGTAATAATGCTATATAAAGGCCTAGCAAGCCTTCTCATAATAACAAGTTACTCATTTGGTTTCTCTCATATTTTCTATTGTTCATTGTGAGATTAATTAGATCTGAGTGACTTATTGGTAATTAGTTTAAGAGGAGAGGCTCCTCTTTGAGCCTCACCTCCCATTCACTTCATATGTTTTTGTTCATGCTTTTTCTTATGCAATATTAGGGTTTTCATGTGAATTTTATGACATATTTGCATGCTTAATCTCCTCCTCTCTCGGCATTCAAGCCTTCCGGTTCTCAGCTCCCAAGATCCGGATCACTCTCCCCCTACACTCCCCCCTTCTCTCTAACCTCCCTCCTCCTACCTAAAGCCATAATCCCCCCCCCCCTCTCTCTCTCTTCCCCCCTATACCACCCTTCTCTATAATTATCCTATTCTTCCCCAAACCCTAACCCTATCTATATCTTTCTCTCCCCTAAAGTCCTTGATCCCCACTACCCCTAATAACCCACTTGGATCTCTCTCTCTCCCTCTAACCCTTACTAACTCCCTCTCTCACTTTCTCTCTCTCCCCTACTCCACCTACCCCTAACCCCCACCCCTCTCTCTCTCCCAACCACCTAACACCCTTCTCTCTCTCTATATATATATATATGTGTGTGTGTGTGTGTGTGTGTGTATCTCCAAAGCTCTTCTCTCTCTCCCTAACTTCCTACCCCTACCACTCCCCCATTGTCTCATACTCCTACTCCTACCACTAACCTCCCCCCACTCTCTCTCTCTCCCCTTGCCCCTAAATGCCCCTCTCTCTATTTATCTCTCATAATTCCCTTCGCCTACCACTAACCACCCCCCACCTCTCTCTCTCTCTGCCACTAATCCCCTCTCCCTCGGAGACAATGTCTGATTGTGATGGGGAGGTTGTGGTTGTTACCAAGAAGCACTCGTATTTCCATAATGGATGAAGATGATAGCCAATAAAGAATGGGGAAAATGAGGCCTGCAAACATTGAGTCTATATTATTTTGAAAATAAGAAATCATATATGTAGAAACATAAAATTAACATAGCATAACGATGTAGATATCTTCAATACCTTTCGAATGAGGTAAAGAACTCCAAAAACCTATGCTTGGATAAAACATTATGGCCAATATAGTAGAGCATTTTTTTATATTCAAAATAATGTGCATGTGTTATAGAAACGCATGTGTGTCTCTATAACACATGCATGTTTCTATAACACACACACACATTCGTGTCTACGTTATACATCCTCCATGGAGGTTTGGAAGTTTCCCAACATCTACAAAAAGGAATGCACATAGGTGTTTTTACAATTTTAGCACTCGCGCATTGGTATTCAAATGGAATTGGGTACCAACTTCGTGTAGGAACCTAGATATAAATGGAGTAATAACATGATTGAATAGTTGGGGAGTGATGTCCTTTATTAGTTGGGGAGTGATGTCCTTTATAATAAAAAAATTGTCTTTCAAAAATTTGGTGGAGAGGCATCCTTCGATCCACAGTGAGATTACTTAAACGCTACTTCACATTAAAATTCATGTTTTGTGGCACACACTATAAAACTTCATATTGTACATCATTTCTATTCCATAATCCTTTAGGAACGTTTCTAGATAGAATGAAGTGGTCACCTCTTCTAGATGTAAGAGTGTGGCACCTTGTATTAATGTAAGTTAATGTGTGATTTCAATATGCACAACAAACATTGCAAGATACTTCCTTAACTTCATTTAGCCTTAGATGTTGTAAGATACATTTATTATTATTATATTAATATTGTCTTTTTTGGTAAGCTAGCACCTAAATTGCAATTATACCCTTTTCCTTCTATATATACCATGGAAGGCTAGTTTTGGAGATCATCTCATCTTGTGTATTTGATATATTGTAAAAAGAGGTTGTCCTCTGAAATATCCTTCTTATTCATCCTCCTTATTTCATTCTCAAGCCTTGGAGTTACTCTTTCCTTCTATTTTTATGCTATTCTGAGAATTTGGTCCATAACATTTGGTATTAGAGTCATTTTTTCTATAACTTCCATTGATGTATCTGATGTAGTTTCCAACTTTGAAAATCGTTAAGAGGTGGATCTTTCATGTATTATATGTAGTCGCCAACCCTTGTAGATGTTACCTTGTATCTAGGCATGAAGGTAGGTTTAGCCAAGTATCATCTAGCTTTGATTGACAATTATGCACTAGAATGAAGGGTAACTCTAGTTGCTTCTTTACCAACATAGTTGACATTGTTGGCATCTGCTTTGGAAGGATCTAGACTAACTTTGTCTTAGAATGCAATAAACATGTGACATGCAATGAGACCTTTCCATGCACCCCCCTTCACCATTGAATGACCTATCACCCCTGACACTGCATTCTTGAAGGATATGTGGAAAGAACTATTGGCCTTTGTGCGTGTGACTACATCTCAAGACTTTGTGCACATTAGGGTAGAGCCCATACCATTTTGAATCACTACAACCTCAAAACCCTAAGAACCTTAAACATCTCTCATTACTATATGATATATAATTCATATAATGCCCTTGAGTAGTAATAGTTTATTCAACATGTAGAATTAAAAGGTTGTTATAATCCACCAATAATTTCAAATAATTTTAAAATTTATTATCTCACTTAATTATGCTTATATTAAAATATATATTTACAAAAATTAAATACATTGAGTAACCTAATGTTCCTCCTATTATATTGTTGATGTATATATAACTTCGGAATGTATTTCATCTATGTATTTCATATATATTTATTGTACCCTTATAAGAGATGTGTTTTAACTCTATAAGGAAGTGTCTTCATGTGGATTGACAAGTGTAGCAAGTGTGTGTACTTGCCGATGGGTTGTTATACCACCATGTGTGGTGTCGGCCTTGAAATATATATTACATTGTGGATGTATCTAGATAGACAAGTCGGCCCCATAGTGTAACTGGGAAAACAGGTTAGTATAAATAGAGATCGGGAGATCTCTATTTTGATCATTCGAAAAGTCACACTTCTCTCACTCATAAAGTGGTGCACTAGTGAGGAGGAGGATCATCTGCTACTAGGAGACTATCTCAAGTGTATTTTGGTTGTACTTTGGTTGAGCCATTGCTCTCTCTATCTCTGAGGAAGTTGTGGGGTTTTTCACCTTAGGGTTTTCCCCATGGAAACTCTGTGTCTCTTGTCTCTCATGCTTTTGATTCTTGTGATGCTTGTGATGCTTATTGTGCTTGTTATGCATTGATATACTGTATATGTTATTCTCTCAGTAAAGATCCGAGAGTATTGTGAATTAATGCTCAAAATTTAACATGGTATCAGAGCTAACCTGAGAAGAAGACATTTTGCAGTGACAGAAACTTGAGTTTCTTGTTTATTGGGTTTCTCTCCACAAATTTTGGAAAAGCAGTATAGTAGATAAGCTTGAAGGGGCTGATAACTTCCGAGCTTGGAAGTATAGGATTGGGTTAATCCTGGAAGAGAATGGGTTGGACTCATATATAAAAGAAGACATCCCTATCCCAGAGGCTGAAGAGGCTAAAGTATTGCATAAGAAGAACTTGGTCAAGGCAAAGAGAATTATTGCTGCTTCTATCAAAGACCATATCATACCCCATGTGTCTTCTCTAAAGACACCCAAAGAGATGTTTGACTCTTTGACCAAGCTATTTGAAGGGAAGAACATAAATCGGAAGATGACCCTATGGAACCAATTGAAAGGAGTAAAGTTTCAGAATGGAGAAACCATTCAATCTTATTTTTCAAGGGTCTCCCAGATCAAGGAACAAGTAGAAGTAGTGGATGAAATGGTGGAGAATGGTGAAGTTGTCATGACCACTCTGAATGGCTTACCTAGGTCATGGGACTCCTTCATTCAAGGAATCTGTGCAAGAAAGAAGGTGATTTCCTTCAGTAGACTACGGGAAGAATGCTCGCAAGAAGAAGCAAGGCTTGTGGCACGAGAAGAAAAGATGGGGAATGAAGATCAAGCTCTCACAACTCACACCAAGAAAGGGAAGGTCAAGAGAGAACCATATCACTCCAAGAAATATTCACATCACTTCAAAGAAACAAGAATATGCTTCACCTGTAATGAGAAAAGACATATTGCCATAAATTGTCCCAAGAACAAGAAGGACAACAACAACTTCAACAAGAAGAAGAAGGGCAGCAAAAGAAAGTTTCATGCTCATGCTGCCGAGGATGATGAACCACCCATGAAGAAGGCTAGGGAAGAAAGTGATGATAGTAATGATGACTCATCAAGTGAAGAAGAGTATGTTCTAATCTCTGCTCTCACAGGTACTATCTCCCATGGTTGTAATGATTGGTTAATTGACAGTGGGGCTTCCAAACACATGACTGGGTTTAAGGAATCTTTTGTGAACCTATCTGAACATGAATCACCCCATAAGGTGAAACTTGGGGATGATTATCAATACCTAATCAAAGGAAGTGGTGAAGCCTCCTACAACCTAGATTCTGAAAAATCTTTGAAGATGAAAGAAGTCCTTTATGTACCTGGGCTCAAGAAGAACTTACTCTCCATCTCTGCATTGGATGCAAAAGGTATGAGGGTTGCATTTGTGGATGGCCAAGTCCTAATGTGGCCAAAGGGAAAGACCATAGATGATGCAGTAGTGAATGGAGAGCAAGAGGGAGGTTTGTATAAATTGAAGGGACAACCTGAACATGCCATGGTGCATGAATCTATGGAGCCAAGTGAAATTTGTCACAGAAGACTTGCTCATATGCACTATAGGGAACTTCCAATTGCAAGCAAGGCTGTAGAGGGTCTTCTCGAAATCAAGACCAAACATGAAGGTGTTTGCAAAGGATGTGCAAAAGGTAAGAACATTAAGAAGGCTTTCCCAAGCAGTGAAAGCAAGGAAAAGGATATCCTGGAAATCATCCACTCAGATGTATATGGTCCTATGTCATCCAGTTCTCTAAGTGGGTATGTTTAATATGTCTCATTTATTGATGACTTCTCCAGGAAGACTTGGTTATACTTCTTGACGAACAAAGATGAGGTGTTTGATAAGTTTAAGGAATTCAAAACCTTGATGGAGAATCAAACTAACAAGAAGATCAAAACATTTAGATCCGACAATGGTGGAGAATTCACCTCAGGTGACTTCAAGAAGCTTTGCAGTGATTCAGGGATTAAGAGGGAGTTGAATGCTCCTTACAATCCACAATAGAATGGAGTTGCAAAAAGGAAGAACAGAACAATAATGGAAACAACAAGAGCAATGCTACATGACCAGGATCTACCTATGCATCTATGGGCAGAAGCAGCGAGAACAACTATATATGTGCAGAACAGAACACCCCACAAGATATTGGACAACAAGACACCAGAAGAGGTCTTTTCTGGTAAGAAACCTGAAGTCAGCCATCTCGGAATATTTGGTTGTCCAGTATTCACTCATGTCCCAAAGGAAAAGAGGACCAAACTAGATCCTTCAAGAAAGAAGGGTATCTTTGTGGGTTACAGTGAAAGCTCGAAGGCTTACAAAATATAATTTCTAGCGTTCGAGAAGATTGATGTCAGCAGGGATGTGACATTTGATGAAAACTCAGCATTCATCAAATCAAGGAAGGAACCTATCGAAGTTTATGAAGAACCTAAGGAAATTAGATTTCAAGACACTACCATGACTGAAGCAATTCCAGAAGTTGTTCATGAGTTTGAAGATCCGTAAGAACCTGTAGATCCACCCCGTGAGGATAACTCTCATAAGAGGAAACCTACATGGGATAGAGAGCTCATTCAAGATGGAGAAAGATTTGGCATTCTAGAAGAAGAACACAGAGCAAAGAAGAGAACCAGATCACATACAAGCTATGTTGCTTTGCTCCATGATATTATGAACAAAGAACCTTCCAGTTATGAAGAAGCAGCGGAAAAGAAAGAATGGAAGGACGCCATGGTTGAGGAATACCAATCAATAATGAAGAATGATGTTTGGGATGTTGTCCCAAGACCTAAAGAGAAGTCTGTTGTGACTTCCAAATGGATCTACAAAACCAAGCATGCTACAGATAACAGTGTAGAGAAATACAAAGCAAGATTCGTAGCTCGTGGCTTCTCTCAGAAAGAGGGAATAGATTATGAAGAAAATTTTGCACCTATATCTAGGTATACTTCCATCAGAACAGTACTTGCCCTGGCTACAACAATGAAATGGAAAATACACCAGATGGATGTCAATACTGCTTTCTTGAATGGTGTAGTTGAAGAAGAAGTATATGTGGAGCAGCCACTCGGTTTCAAAATACATGACAGAGAGTCATATGTGTGCAGATTGAAGAAATTTTTGTATGGCTTAAAGCAAGCTCCCAATACTTGGTATGGTAGGATGGACAATTTCCTATCTAGTTTGGGATTTACCAGGAGTAAAGCAGATTCCAACCTTTACTACAAGGTTAAGGAAGGAAATTGTGTGATTCTACTCCTGTATGTGGATGACTTATTTGTAACAGGAGATGACAGATTGATTGAAGATACTAAGAGGAAGCTTGCTGCTGAGTTCGATATGAAAGATTTGGGAATGATGCATTATTTCCTAGGTATGGAGGTGTGGCAGAGTGCAGGTGGGATCTTCCTTGGTCAAGGGAAGTACACAGTAGATATCCTGAAAAGATTTGGGATGATGGATTGCAAGGCCATGGCCACACCTATGGCATCGAATCTGAAGATTCTATGTGATGCTTCATCTGAGCCGGTTGATGTCTCTATGTGTCGTCAGATGATTGGGTCCTTGATATACCTGATGAACATGAGACCAGATATTTTCTTTGCTGTGAACACATTGAGCCAGTTCCTGACGGATCCGAGGAGTGTTCACTGGTTCCAGTAAAGCATGTTCTGAGGTACCTGAAGGGTACTTTGGATTATGGGCTCAAGTATGAAGTGAATCAAAAGTTTAACCTGCAGGGTTATGTTGATTCAGATTGGGCTGGCAGTGCTGCAGATAGGAAGAGAACATCTGGATGCTACTTCAGTATGGGATCAGGTGTGATCTCTTGGTTTAGCAGGAAGTAGTCCAGTGTAGCACTGAGTATAGCAGAGGCAGAGTATGTTGCATCCTGTTAGCTAGTTGTGAGGCAGTATGGCTACGGAAGCTACTGTCTGAGTTATTTGATCTCCCATTGGATGCTACTGTATCTTCTGCGATAACCAGAGTTGTGTGAAGCTGTCTGAGAACCCAGTGTTTCATGACAATTCAAACCACATAGAGATCAAATATCACTATATCAGGGATATGGTGCAGAGAGGAGCTGTGAAGTTCCTGTATGTTGCGACAGACGAGCAGATTGCAGATGTGCTGACGAAGCCACTAGCCAGGGTGAAGTTTGAGTACTTCAGGGAGAAGCTTGGTGTTCTTCAGATCGAGGACACTTCGAGGAAGAAGTGATGGACACATTTTCTGAAGCCATTCCAAGCATGTTGGAAGGAGGATCCTTCACATGGCTGTGGATGTAAGAGCTGGATGATGAGCATCAGGATGATGTTCTACTTTCTGCTTTGTATGATCAGTTGGATCATTTATATGTATATGTATGTATGCATCATGTTGGATGCTGGATATGATTAGTTGGATCATTTATATGTATGTACGCATCATGTTGGATGCTAGATATGATTAGTTGGATCATTTATATGTATGTACGCATCATGTTGGATGCTGGATATGATCAGTTGGATCATTTATATGTATGTACGCATCATGTTGGATGCTAGATATGATCAGTTGGATCATTTATATGTATGTACGCATCATGTTGGATGCTGGATATGATCAGTTGGATCATTTATATGTATGTACACATCATGTTGGATGTTGGATATGATCGGTTGGATCATTTGTATGTATTTTGTATATGCATCATGTTGGATGCTTGGACCATGTATTTGTATATGTATCAGGTGGATACGTTGTATGATCAGGTAGATCATGTATATTGATATGTATTAGGTATGATCAGGTAGATCATGTATGTTGATGGATATATTGTGTGGATCATGTATCTATGTATCAGGTGGATACACTGTGTATGATGATATGTATCAGCTAGATACTTAGTATGCATCAGGTAGATGCATTGTATGATCAGGATGATCGTGGATGATGAGCTTCTCCAGATGACATGCAGCAGGATGTTGCAGTGATGATGATCAGGATGATCATGTGTACATCAGGATGATGTATGGTGAGTAGCCGTGGATCAGGTTGTGCAGATGAGCATGTCTGGGAGATCCTATAGGTCGGAGTTGTGTACCCATAATAGCCTGGGATGCTCTTTCGAGACATTCCTCTGGGAGGACATGTAATTTGTGCCCTGGGAGATTTCAGGTCGGAGTTGTGTACCCGTAACATCCTGAGATGCTCTTGCGAGGTTTTGTCCTATGGCATGTAATTTGCTCCTGGGAGATCTGGACAAGATGAAAAAGGCCTCAGATGCTTCAGCCAGGTTTTGCCATGAACACATGTAATTTGCTCCTGGGAGATCTGGATAGGATGAAAAAGGCCTCAGATGCTTTAGCTAGGTTTTGTGGTGGACCACATGTAATTTGCTTCTGGGAGATCTGGACAGGATGAAAAAGGCCTCGGATGCTTCAGCCAGGTTTTGTGGTGAGATGACATGTAATGTGCTCCTCAGAGATCCAACAGGTAGAGTTGTGTGCTCGTAATAGCCTGGGATGCTTCAGCCAGGTTTTGTGATGGGTCACATGTAATGTGCTCCTGGGAGATCCGAAAAGTAGAGCTGTGTGCTCGTAATATCATGGGATGTTGTAGACAGGTTTTGTGACGCACGTAATAAGTCCTGAGGATTCCACAGTATGGTCAGTGATGATGAAGACCTGCAGGCGGTGGGCCTACATCCAGTATGAAAAAGGACTGGCTCTGTAGAACTTCCTATGAGGAGTAGAGTCAGATATTGGTTGAGATAGCAGCAGCAGTGACGATGATCCCGAGAAGAAGACTTGTCTAGCAGAACTGTGTCGAGAAAAACCTTCCTACTTAAGAGGGGGTGTTGATGTATATGTAACTTCGGAATGTATTTCATCTATGTATTTCATATATATTTATTGTACCCTTATAAGAGATGTGTTATTCCTCTATAAGGAAGTGTCGTCATGTGGATTGATAAGTGTCGCAAGTGTGTGTACTTTCCGATGGGTTATTAGACCACCATGTGTGGGGTTGGCCCTGAAATATATATTATATTGTGGATGTATCTAGATAGACAAGTCGACCCCATAGTGTAACTGGGAAAACAGGTTAGTATAAATAGAGATCGAGAGATCTCTATTTTGATCATTCGAAAAGTCACACTTCTCTTACTCAGAAAGTGGCGCACTAGTGAGGAGGAGGATCATCTACTACTAGGAGACTATCTCAAGTGTATTTTGGTTGTACTTTGGTTGAGCCATTGCTCTCTCTATCTCTGAGGATGTTGTGTGGTTTTTCACCTTAGGGTTTTCCCCACGAAAACTCTGTGTCTCTTGTCTCTCATGCTTTTGATTCTTGTGATGCTTGTCATGCTTATTGTGATTTTTATGCATTGATATACTGTATATGTTATTCTCTCAGTAAAGATCCAAGAGTATTGTGAATTAATGCTCAAAATTTAACATATATTATATCTTCTACATTGTAAATAATTTTATGTAAATATAAAGATATTTTTACAATTAAAAATAAAATATTTAAAAAATAATAATAATTTAAAACTTTTACTCTAACATGATTTTAAACCCTCGGTAGAAAATTAATTAATCCTCTTATACACCTAAAATGATCACGCAACGTGGAACAACATATGAAGTAGAACGAAGAAACCCTAAATACCATGGGTGTCATTTCGAAAAACACGATGGGACATCCGAGCAAGAAGATCATCAACTAGCATCTAAAGTTAATATGAGGGCATCCTGGGCACTACAGAATTGAACATCACAGTAAAAATTACTTTTGATTTCAGCATATGCAATAGCAGGTGTATCTTTATAGTTGGCAATAATTTACAGATCAGGACATAGGGACAAGTTAAAGCATTACAAGCAATTAGAGTTGAATAGAAATATGAAATACTTTTGATTTTAGAAATAAGGTCAAAGTCGGAAACCCTTTTGATTTCATGGAACATAATTGTTATAATGAGTAAAAGCTAAAAGCTGCACATATGCAATACTTGGTCTACCTTTATAGTTGGCAATAGTGTGTGCCGAGGAAGAAAAACTGCAAATGCTTATGGAGTTGGAAATAGTGGTTTTTTAAAGTTTTAACATAGTCCAGTATGCAGGTATATATGTGCCTACGTATATTGCTGCTAGATTTGGAAATAAGTAAGTAAGAGTACGATGAATACTGATGAATGCATCACTCAGAAACTTCATTGTAGCTTCATGCACATCAAATACCTCCACAAAATTGTTCCATACAAAGAAACAGAATTAGTTCAGCAAGGAACCATGAAACATAATGAAAGTGTAATAAGACATTAAGAGAGTTATTTTTCGTGAGTGTATAGAGAGAGAACAGGCTTTTTAAGAGTATTACTGGTTACACGACAGAGACTAGCCGTTTTTACCAATCTATTTCTAACAAATTACTAATTCATATTTCTTTTTCACATACTATTTTATCTCTGAAAAGGGGTAGACATAAAAGAGCCTCCGATGAGATTCATTACACATGCCTGAGTGTGTTTCTCTGCTTCTCATACCGTTGCTCGCTCCCCAGTTGTTAAGAACCCAAATATTTGTATTTAGGAAGAGGCACCTTTCCTACTACAATGCCATTCAAGTCTTCTAACAGAATCTCATAATGCTTTTTCACTTCCTCAACGGATTTCCCAGTAACCATAGAAGCCACATTATGCCAACGGTCAGGCATGTCCTTGTCATAGATGGCTAAAGCCTTCTCAAACTGTTTATTTTGCTCAGAAGTCCAGTTTGTTCCATTATTACTGGAAGAAGTCCTTCCTGATGAAGAAGCCATATTACTCTTAGGTTTAGTACTGGTCCACCTTGTTGGAAATATCTAATTAAATGAGATGATTGCATATTTACTGTGCTGGCTCTATTAGTCACTCTGTCAGACTGTTTGTGTCAGTGCGATGTATGCAGCATCAGTCTGTCAGCAAGTTTGTAAACAATCCGGCGCACGTCTTGTTTGCAGTTATGTAACCGCGTTAATAGTTCACAAGTGAAGAAAACCTCAGGATATAATTTATTACAGTGTTTAATGCAATCCTATAGCTTCCATGTGAAGCAATCCTAAGTCAGTTGATAGGAAACTCTATAAATATAAGCTCATAGTTAAAACTCAAAGAGAGGAGTGTATGAGAGAAATTACACAGAGTAGAAGTGAAGATCTATGAAGTTTGTATCAAGAGCCCAAGCTCTTGAATGTAAAAGATTGCAGTGAAACTCATTTCCATGTATTGAGGAGCTGCACAGTTTACTATGGTAAATATATAAGTCTGTTTTATGTTTCATTCTCAAGAATGGTGTATATTGCAAGTCACACATCATCTCCAATTTTACTCGCGTGAATAGTGTTGACATTTACCCATAGTAAAAGAAATCAAGATTCACCAATAGTTCACCACAGTGAAAGTTCTAAATTAACATGGAGTAACTTCGCGTTAAGATGTTTTAGTTGTTATGTCTTAAAGAAATATTTTACATGATAAAGTTTGGTTAAGTGAACCGCAAAGTATTAGAGAATACCGCAAAGTAAAGTATTGCGGCGAAGTTAACTTCGCATCACTCTGAAGTTCACCGTGCAGTGAAAAGTCGAAATCACGTAGTTACTTGCCGCGAAGTAAAAGTTAATTGCCGCGCATTTAAAACTGTGAAGTTAATTCTTAGTGAGGAAAGTGTTCCGCGAAGATAAAATTGAAGTTCTCTATTGTATGGTCCACGAATTCCAAAGAAAAGAAAAAGAAGGTATCCATATACTGCGCAGTTAAATCTTCTTTACTGTGCGGTGTGCCTTTTTCCCTTGATCTAGTATCAGAGTCCGGTTTACAGAAAGAAGGATTTCAATTCATAAGGGGAAAGCAGTTAAGGATGGCTTCCACTTCAGGTAATTTGCAAACCCCAATATTTACTAGTAAAAATTATGAATATTGGTCTCTAACTATGAAGTCTTTGTTTAGAGGTCAAGATGTATGGGACATACTCCAGACTAGTTATGCAGAACCAACAGATACAGTAGCATACAACAATCTCACACAAGCTGAGAAGGATGTTCTGAGGGAACAAAGGAAGAAAGATGGAAAGGTGTTGTTCCACATACATCAAGCGACACATGAATCAATACTTCCAAGAGTAGCAGTAGCGCAGTCAACAAATGAAGCATGGGACATGCTTAAAAAAACATATCAAGGTTTCAACAAGGTAAAGACTGCGAAACTTCAAATTTTGAGAAGAGATTTTGAATCTCTGTCTATGAAAAATACAGAGTCAGTAGAATCATTCTATACTCATGTAATTGGTCTAGTTAATCAAATAAAGTCTCATGGAGAAACTCTAACTGACCAAAGAGTTGTTGAAAAAGTTCTTAGAGTTCTGCCAAATAAATTTGAATCTTTGGTTGTGACCCTAGAGGAAAAAAAAGATCTATCCATATTTACTATTCATGAGTTGCAAGCCTCATTACTCAATCATGAACATAGAATCAATGGTTCAGACACATCGTTGGAAGGTGCATTTGCAGAAAAGTCATCCATAAGTCACAGTAGAGGCAGAGGAAGATCAAACTCTAGAGGCAGAGGATGAAGTTCATTCAGAGGAGGTCGCAGCAGCAGTCCTGCACATGTCACGGGAAGAGGCCAGAATCAGACCCCCAATCAGCCAAGTGGACAAAGGTATGATAAATCAAAGATTCAATGTCATTACTGTAAGAGGTATGGACACTTTGCATATGAATGCAAGAAGAAGAAGTATGACCAAGGAAAGCAAGGTGAAACTCAGTCAAGTAGCAACAACACTGTGAATAGTTCACTCTTCTTGGCATGTGCATCATCGCTGAAATGAAATGTCGTCCAAGAAAGTCCAAATGACATATGGTATTTAGACTCAGGCTGTAGCAATCATATGACTGGTAATTTAAGTTTATTTTCTAGCTTAGATAAAACAGTTCAAACTGATGTCACACTTGGAAACAATATCCAAGTCACTGTCTTGGGTAAGGGTACTGTTGATATTCTAACAAAACAGGGGGAGCATAAATTTATGCCTGATGTGTATTATGTTCAAGGTTTGAAGCATAATATGATGAGCATTGGATAGTTGATGGAAAAAGGTTACAGAGTTCATATGATAGGGAAGTGCTGTGTAATCAAAGATGTATGCCCAAGCAATCAGTTAATGGCCGAAGTGCAGATGACAAGCAATCACTTGTTTCCTTTGAGGATAACACCAATCATCAAAGGTAAAAATACTCATGTTGTTCATGAAAATCAAAAAGAAAATTCCAAAGCTGCGTTCAAGACAGAAAGAAAAGGAGCAGAAGTTCGCATCGACAAGGAAGAAAAAGGCAATGCAATGCAAGCTGCATTTCAAACAGAAATGAAGGATGAATCCTGATTATGGAATTTCAGATTTGGACATCTGAACTTTGGTGGTTTGAAGCTACTGCACATGAAGGATATGGTGAAAGGATTGCCATTGATTGAAAAGCCAGAGATAATTTGTGAAGGTTGTATCTTTGGAAAGCAACATAGAGAGACCTTTCCAGTCGGAAAATCATACAGAGCTCGCACACCACTTGAAATTGTGCACTCCAATATTTGTGGACCGATGCAAACACCATCCATGGGATGGTGCACTTATCTTCTCACATTTATTGACGATTTCACAAGAAAAACATGGTTTTATTTTCTAAAGCATAAATCTGATGCATTTGATTTTTTCAGCAATTCAAGGCACTCGTGGAAAAGCAGAGTGGTTACAACATCAAGATATTGAAAACAGACAGAGTTGGTGAGTATGTCTCAAATGATTTCTTAAATTTTTGCAAAAATCAAGGCATACAGAAACAATTCACTGCGCGGTATACACCGCATCAAAATGGTATCACAGAGAGAAAAAAAAGAACCATCATGGAGATGGTGCGTAGTATGTTGGCAGCGATGCATCTGTCAAATGAATACTGGGCTGAAGCAGTGCAACTACTGTCTACATCATGAATCGATGTCTGACGAAGAGTGTGAAGAAAAAATTTCCATAGGAAGCATGGATAGGTATGAAACATAGTGTTTCGCATTTAAATTTTTTTGGTTGTGTAGCATATGCACATGTTCCAGATGAGCTAAGAAGAAAATTAGACAACAAAGGATAGAAATGCATCTTTATTGGATATTCTGAAGACACAAAAGCATACAAGTTGTATGATTGTGTCGCAAGAAAAGTTATTATCAGCTGCGATGTTCAGTTTGTGGAAAATGAAGCATGGAATGGAATTGTTGAGAAGAATGTGAAAATCGTGTCACATGATGAACATGATGACATCACAAAAGACATGGTTGATACTTCGCATGTGAATCAGAACTTCGCAGTACCGCCTACTCCAAGGACCGCGCAGCATGGTTCAGCACAAGCAAATCCGACACAAGTCACAGCAACTCCGACAAGCACTCTAAGTGCGCAGCGAACTCCATCAAGCAGTCCACGCAGTTCAATACCAGCAACTCCACCAAGGACAAGAAGCCTACATGAGATATATGAGGCTGATACACCTAATTCATTCTCTTGTTTTGCATTATTTTCTCAAATTAATGATCCGCTAACATATGAAGAAGTTGTTGAAGATAAAGTTTGGGCACAAGCCATGGATGAAGAAATAGAATGCATTGAAAAGAATCAGACATGGGAACTAGTTGATGTTCCTGAAGACAAGGATGTGATAAGTGTGAAATGGATTTATAAGACCAAGCAAGATGTTGAAGGAAATGTGCAGAAACACAAGGAAATATTGGTAGCGAGAGGGTTCACGCAGCAGCCTGGCATAGATTCAATGAAACTTTTGCACCTGTAGCTCGCATGGACACTATCAAAACAGTTTTGGCCATCGCAGCACAAAAGAAATGGCTTGTTTATCAAATGGATGTCAAGTCCGCATTCCTGAATGGTTATTTGGAGGAAGAAGTATACGTGGAGCAACCACAAGGCTATGAAGTTCCAGAACAGGGACACATAGTATATAGACTGAAGAAGGCGCTCTATGGTTTGAAGCAATCTCCTAGACCTTGGTATAGCTGCATTGACTCATACCTCATTCAAAATGGATTTCATAGAAGTGAATGTGAGCCAACGCTGTACACAAAAATCAACCAGCAAGGTAATAAGCTAGTTGTCTGCCTGTATGTAGATGATTTAATATTTATTGGTGATTTTGGCATAGAAGAATTTAGAATAGTCATGGAAAGTGAATTTGAAATGACAAATTTGGGCCTTATGAAATATTTTCTGGGTATTGAAGTTCAACAGTCTGAAAATGGGTTATTTATATCTTAGTCAAAGTATGCTAGTGATGTCTTAAACAGATTTAAGATGTTAAACTGTAAAACAACGCCAACACCAGTAATAACAAGCTCAAAATTGAGCAAGGATGATGATGGATCCAATGTAGATCCTACACTATTTAAAAGGCTTGTTGGCAGCCTTATGTATCTTACAACGATAAGACCGGATATCATGTATGGAGTGAGCTTAATCTCAAGATTCATGGAGTCACCAAAAGAATCGCATTGGCAAGCAAGTAAAAGAATTCTGAGGTATGTAAGTGGAACAAGAGACTGTGGTATTCTATATTCCACCTCAGAAAATTTGAAACTCATTGGATACACTAACAGTGACAATGGAGGCAACATAGATGACAGAAAAAGCACATCTCGGAATACATTTCATGTAGGAACAAGTGTTGTATGATGGGCATCAAAGAAACAACTCATAGTAACTCTTTCTTCAGCAGAAGCAGAGTATGTTATAGCTACAAGCGCTGCATGTCAAGCCGTTTGGATGTGCACGATGTTAAGTGATTTGTCGTAGCATCAACAAGAACCTACAATCATTTATTGCGACAACAATTCGGTTATCGCACTGTCAAAGAATCATGTGTTTCACAAGAGAACCAAGCACATCGATACAAGGTATCACTTCATTAGAGAATTGATAAACAACAAGGAAATCTCTTTAGAATTTTGCAGGTCTGAAGATCAAGTTGCAGACATATTTACAAAACCAAAGGCAAAAGACCCATTCCAATTTTTGCGAAGTTGTTTGGGAGTGACAAGTTCTGTACAGTGAACTCCGTCATGAACAGAGCATTTTTTAGCTATGAAATATTTTGTAATATTTTAATTTTGTTTGATGATCCCCATCTACTCATAATTAAGGGGGAGTGTTGGAATTATCTAATTAAATGAGCTGATCGCATATTTACTGCGTTGGCTTTGTCAGTCACTCTGTGAGACTGTTAGTGTTTAATGCAATCCTATAGCTTCCATGTGAAGCAATCCTAAGTTCGTTGATAGGAAACTCTATAAATAGAAGCTCATAGTTAAAACTCAAAGAGAGGAGTGTATAAGAGAAATTACGCAGAGTAGAAGTGAAGATATGTGAAGTTTGTATCAAGAGCCCAAGCTCTTGAATGTAAAAGATTGCAGTGAAACTCATTTCCATGTATTGAGGAGCTGCACAGTTTACTATGGTAAATATATAAGTCTATTTTATGTTTCATTCTCAAGAATGGTGTATATTGCAAGTCGCACATGTTCTCCAATTTTACTCGCGTGAATAGTGTTTACATTTACCCGCAGTAAAAGAAATCAAGATTCACAAATAGTTCCCCACGGTGAAAGTTCTAAATTAACATGGAGTAACTTCGCGTTAAGATGTTTTAGTTGTTATATCTTAAAAAAATATTTTACACTATAAAGTTTGGTTAAGTGAACCGGGAAGTATTAGAGAATAAAATTGAAGTTCTCTATTGTATAGTCAGCGAAATCCGAAGAAAAGAAAAAGAAGGTATCCATCTACTGCGCAGTTAAATCTTCTTTACTGGGTAGTGTGCCTTTTTCCCTTGATCCTTAAACCACAATATGTTCAAAGGAAAATTTTACAGAGGGACAAGAATCCTTCACTTGGGTATGTTCTACCAACCCTTCAACACAATAACAAGTAACAAACAGAAGAGCCAACTTAGATTTCTGTGTGAAAACAACAAACACCCAACTTATCAAACGATATAGAATCAAAGATAGAATGGGCTGAACTCAATATGATCCTAGATAAACCCCAGTGACAAACTATCCTTCAAGACTAGAGACAATTCAGAGACCCATTTATTAGATATTCTACAGGAGCATATACAGAGGTTGTGAATTCAATAGAATTCGATTACACATTGAGAAGGAATGTAATGAGCAGATCCAATACAAAAATGCAATTTAAAAGAAAATATTGTATATTAAGTTTATAGTAAAAGAAATGTTAAAGAACTAAAATCGATAAAAGATCAATAAATGACGATTAAAACGTAGTACCGACTTCCTCCAAAGTCGAGGAAAGACATTTAAATCAATGCAATTCAAGCAAAAAAAACTGACAGAAATGGACATAGGAGGGGCTCCGAGAGGCATTGCAATTCACGTTCCAAACAAGAGCTGCCGGAAGAAGTTTGCGTTGTATTCCATAACTTGCTGTGTCTCTAAAAATATAAGGAACTAGGGTTGAGCCAGTTGTCCAATTTATGATAGAGTACTTTCAACCTATTATGGTGGAGTCAAACAAAAGGATTGGATTCCCAGCTGTATAGTTTTAGTATACTTAATGGTTAAGAATATGTGTTTTTTCCAAAAAGGTTAAACATTACATATTCAAATACCAAAAAGATAAAGTATGTACACCTAAATAGTTAAATCCTTAATTTATATAAATAACTTAACCAACACACAAATTTTTTTGTGTAGAAAATATTTATTTTAAATAAAAAATTTATGGAAAATTACATCAGTTAAAAGATTTGTAAGAATAACATGATATTTTGCAGATGTGACAATTAAAGTAAACTTAAACAGCAAGCCACCTATCTCTCTTGAAGATTAAAACAAAAGGTTAACATGGTTCTGTTCATAAATAGAATCTTTAAGCTCTATAGTCAGATTGATCGGGGCTAGTATTCTTAAAGCGTGACTGTGAATCAGTCGGGCCTGGAATCTGACAGTAGACATAGACATAGACATAGAAGTACTAGTTTCCAGAGAATTCTCATTAATAAGAATTTGATGGTTCTGTTGGTTAACTTGATTCCTTTCGGTGTCTGGTAGGTTGAGCTACTATTTTTGGTTGCCAATCCAAAAGATTTTGAAAGTTCAAATTCCATTCCAATAAATAAGGGAATCAAAGTTCAAATTCAACAGTGAGTGTGAATACAAGAATGTTTGATAATGACCGGGATTTTTATTTTTAAGACTTTTACCATGGTTGGTTGTAAAGAGATTTTGATCGATATAATTTAAAATTAATATAATAAATCAAGCAAGTGTGTCCATGTCTATTTTCAAAGGATTTGATCAAAATGAAAAATAGTTAATAACAATAAATC
This sequence comes from Larix kaempferi, assembly GCA_027924585.1. NCBI lineage: Eukaryota > Viridiplantae > Streptophyta > Pinopsida > Pinales > Pinaceae > Larix > Larix kaempferi. The sequence goes on from BSBM01000510.1 coordinate 56,783,007, forward strand.
ATATTATAGCTAATTGTGTACATGTCAACAACATTAATACATGTCAATAACAACAATTTAATTGTTATTTATTTAGACTCATTTACATACATTTAACAAGTGCTAGGTCTTAGTTTAAGGATAGCTAAATTACATTTCAAAAAAATAAAAACAATATAATATGGATAACCTAATTACATAATCTTTGTCTAGTTTAAGAAATTTCACAAAAATAAAAACAAACTAATATAAATAGTCACTTTGCATTTCAAAATATTAAACACAATGTAATGTATAGATTATTAAAATAAATGTATTATTTTAGCAATAGTCAAATTGTATTTCACTATAAATAATTAAGAACATTGTAAAAAAGTCATAAATAACTTTGTTGCTTATAATATAGATGTCAATAAAATTAAAATTAATTAATGGATTAAATATTAAGAACTAGTAGAAAAGTAATAAATAACTTTGTTTCTTATAATAGGGATGTCAATAAAATTAGAAGTAACAATTTAAATGTTAGAACTTTAATACAACTTAAAAGCGTCTTTATTTTTAAGACTTTTACCATGGTTGGTTGCAAAGAGATTTTGATTATAATTAATAAAATAAATCAAGCAAGTTGGTCCATGTCCATTTTCAAAGGATTTGATTAAAATGAAAAATATTTAATAACAATAAATCATATATCTAATTTTTCACATATCAATAAGTGGTTGGTGCAAGATAATGATATCCACTTATGATGCTTTAGTTGTAATGGACTTCCTGAAAAATAGAAATCCGATCATTAAAATGAATTTTTAGTGGTACCTACTCAACTTTTTAGAGTGTGGTGTAGAAAGATAAAATGTAGACAATTGAATCACCTTTCAGAATATATAACTTTTATTTATGGAAAATAAGTATAACTCCCCTAAAATGGAGTTCTTCTAAGATGGGTATGTTATTTTTTCTCTAAAACATAATGCATATGTTTGGGTTTGGCCTTGGGTTTGGTATGTAAATAGTCCAAATTTGTGAAAAAAATTATGTAGAATTGTAGAAAATGAGACAGTTCTTCAAGGCTATTTTTCCAAAAATTTTAGAGTTAATTTTATATATACTTTAAATTAAGGAAGTCAACGAAGGCCTAAAATGACAAGGTCAAGTGTTGGGCCCCGCTATGAGGGTCTTAATTTAAGTGCTTAAGTTTTTGCCTATAGTGGTGGAGGTTCTTTCTTGTCTTCAAAATAGTTAAGTCAATCAAAAGTTATACTAGAAATAAAATACATGTGTATTTTAAAATTTTGACATATGTGCAAATAAAAATAAATAAAAAATAGAAAAAATATTTAATTTATCAAATATATATAGAGAGAGAATCTACACACGGAGCTCTATAATTATGTGCAGTTTCATTCGAAATGAACACCTGGATCATATGTAGAATCGTTGTTGAAAAACAGGGAGATGAACAAATGGATGTGTTTTTGTTTATGGTGTACGAACCAAGAGGTTTGTCAATCCGAACCTAAAACCAAAGCGACCAACTCATCCACCACATAGATGAAAAGAGGTTATCTCGCCTTTCTTTTTTTTTTTCTAGGAACGCACATGCGTTGATAGTGTACACACGCTATCAAAATGCGCACTCATTAATAATGGACATGCGCTATCAAAACACGAACGTGTTATCAAAACATTCACGCGCTTTTATTACATGTAAATATACATTTAGTATTTTTACCATAACTTTTGATCCATAACTCAGATGTTGATTCTCCCTATATCGTTGGAAAGGTATTTTTGAGCTCTATAAATTTTACGTTTTATCTTTTCTATGACTCATCACTATTTTTATGTTATTTTTAAAATAATATTATGAATATTTTGACCAATAGAATAAAATGAGTAGATGTTTTTCTTACATAAGAACATGCCTTCATTGTTTTTCCATAAAATTTTATTGGGAACTCATATTTTGATTCTCCTTATACATGTGGAAAGGTCTCTCTCTCTCTCTCTCTCTCTCTCTCTCTCTCTACATTAATCTCTCTCTTTCCCTACCTCAATCCTTCACTCCATCCATCTCTCTATATTTACCTCTCTATCTCCCTCCTTCTCCCCCTCTATTTCTCTCCCCATAATTCTATCTCTCTCTCTCTCTCTCTCTCTCTCTCTCTCTCTCTATTTACACCCCTAACTCCCTATCTCTCTCTCTAAACTCCTAACAACCAATATCTCTCTCACTCTCGCAAACCCTAACTACCAATATCACTCCCTCCCTCCCCAATCTCTCTCTCTCTCTCTCTCTAAACCCCTAACTCCCAATCTCTCTCTTGCTCTAAACCCCTGACCTCTAATCTCTCTGTCTCTTTATCTCTCTAAATCCCTAACCCCCAATTGATCTATCTCTCTCCCTAAACGCCTAACACCCTTCTCTTTCTCTCTCTCTCTCTTTATATATATATATATATAAACCCTTAACCCATAACCCTCAATCGCTCTCCCTATCTCTCTAAATCCTTAACCCCCAATCTCTCTCTCTCTAAACCCCTAACCCCCAATCTCTCTATCTCTAAACCCCTAACCCCCAATCTCTCTCTTTCTTTAAACCCCTAAACCACAATATCTCTCTTTCTCTCTCTCTCTCTCTGAACCCCTATCCTCCAATATCTCTCTCTCTCTCTCTCTCTCTCTCTCTCTCTCTCTCCATATTTATCCCACATAATCTCACATGCCCTCTCTATTCCTCCATTTGTTTCTCTCGAACTCACCCACCTTTCATACTCCCCCCCTCACACATACACACACCCTTCCTCCTCCTACTCTCTCTCTATTCTCTCTCTCTCTCTCTCTCTCTCTCTGTGACACACACAGACGCACACACACCCTTCCTCCTCTTGCTCTCTCTCTCTCTCTCTCTCACACACACACATATATTCTTGTGCTACCTCCCTTCCTCAACTCTCTCCCTCCCTCAATTTTACCCTTGCCTCCCTCCAACCTCCCTAATCTCTATTTATCTCTCTCCCCATCCCTTCCTCAACTCTCTCCCTCCCTCAATTTTACCCTTGCCTCCCTCCAACCTCCCTAATCTCTATTTATCTACCTCCCTCAATGTCTATTCCACCCTCCCTCCCTCCCTCCATGTCTATTCCACCCTCCCTCCCCCTTCTCTCTCTCTCTTTCATTACATTGATATCTCTCTTAACCCCACTTTATTCCCTACCATTCTCTCTCTCTCTCTCTCTTCATCCCTCTAACTCCCTCTCTAACTCACTATGTCTCCTACACTCCCTTCCTCTTTCCCTCCCGCACTCTTCTCACCCCCTATCCCTCTTGCTTATTCTCTCCTTCATCCTCCCTTTATCCCTACCTCCCTTCTTGCATCAAATGCTTCCTAAACCCCACCTCTCTCTCTCTCTCTCTCTAAGCCTCAGCGCCTCCCTCTCATTCCTTCCCTTGCTCTGTTTTTCACCCTCCCTTCTTCACTACCTTACTCCTCCCCTCCCTTTATATATGTTTCTCTCTCCATCTCGCTATATTCCACCCTCCTCCACTCTCTCTCGTTGTCCCTCCATTCACTTCTCTCCCTCTTTCTCTCTTCCTCTCTATTCCTCCCTCTCCCATGTACCATCAATAACTCTCTCTCTCTCTCTCTCTCTCCCCCCCTTGACTATGCCTTAGAGAGGAAAATGAAAAATGAGTTATAGATTTAGTTTTTTTTAAATAAGAAACAAACGATGATGAATCATGAAAACAATATAAAAACAAAGTTGTAGCCATCAAAAATACATTTCCAATGGTATAAGGAGCATCAAAATACGAGTTCAGGATCAACAATTATAGTCAAATTACTCTTTTTTTTCATTTATGTAATAAAAGCTCACGCGCATTTTAAAAGCGCGCTCACATTATTAGAAGCACAGACATTCTTAGAAGTGAGCGCATTTTTTTAACGTGTACACATTTTTAATAATGCATGCGTTTTAATAACATGTGTGCGTTATTAGCGCGTGGGCATTCTTTTGCCAACATGGATGCGCTAGTGGAGGTTCAACAATTGTTGGACCAAAAGTGCATGCACAGTGTTGGGAGCACATGTGCGCTTTTGATTTTTAGCACTCATGCGCTGCCATTGCAAATATTTTGGGTATCATCTTCATGCGAGCGGCCTAACATCAATTTTAATTGCCATTTACTCAAATGTCTTTACACGCATTTAACAAGTGTTACCTAGTAGTTATTCCACGTGGGTTACTTTAGAGATAGCTAAACTACATTTCAAGAGGATGAAAACAATGTAATATGGATAGCCTAATTAGATAATCATTACTTAGTTTAAGAATAATATTCAATACATTTCAAAAGAGTAAAAGCAAACTAATATAAATAGTCACATTACATTTACACATATTAAACAGAATGTAATGCATGGAATATTAAAATAAATGTATTAATTTAGGATTAGTCAAATTATTGCATTTCACTAATAATTAAGAACATTGTAGAAAAGTCATAAATAAGTTTGTTGTTTATAAAAATTAAAATTAAATGATGGATTAAGGACCATGTCTTTAGATAATGTTTAAACTTATTAAGTGGAAAATTTGTTCATTTTTTACAAAAATAAATAAAAGATAAAAATAAATAGGTTTTTGTTTATGTAAAAGTAGCCATTTAAATAGTTAATTAATTTTTTTTTATAGATTTTTGTTTAGGTCAATATACATTGTTAAAAATAATAAATGGATTTTTGTTGGTGTGAATAGTGAATGTTTGAAGTGCTAATTCAAAAATAAATAAAACATAATAATAAATGGATTTTTGTTTATGTAAACTTAGCAATTTAAATAGTTGATTAAAAAAAATTAATAGATTTTTGTTCATGTCATTACACATTGTTAAAATTAATACATGGTTTTTTTTGTTTATGTCAATAGAAAATGTTTGAAGTACTAATTCAAGTAGTTGATTAAAATGTAATTAATAGATTTTTTTCATGTCAATAAACCATGTTTGATTAAATAATAATAATGTTATTATAAATTCTTGTTTTATGTTAGTATTTTTATTATTATTTTTTTATATGGAAAACTATGGTATTGGATGATATTAATTTTATTTATTTTACAACTCTTTTAATTCAGATGAGTCCAATTATGAGATGCATAATCAAAATTATTTAATTTGTTATTTAATTATTTACAAAAGAGAGCTTTAAATTATTATTTTTTATATGTTTGAAAAGAAAATTTGGTAAAAAAAAGAAACATTTTTGTTATTTAAAAAGTGCGTTGTCTAATCAGTTCATTACTGTGCTAAATGAACCTATTTTCATCGAAAAACATAAACAACCACAAAACATCTAGTAACCCGACATTCTTCATAGGAAACCATCATATGAGTATCAAAGAAAACATAACAGATGAAAACATTAGTCCTCATAAAATACTGCCACATATGAAAAAGCAATAAACTACATCAAAAATATGTTAAAGGATCCATGGTTTGTCACTGAAGAGTCTTCTAATTCTTCTCGCCATAATATGCCTTCTACCTCTATAAGAGCCTCTTTTGAAATATGGCTAGATTCCATATCCATTTCCCTGTAAATATGTGAAATATCCACAGATGCAAACGGTGATAAAAGTTCTTTTGTACGAATGCCCCATTTGTACAGTGCCATCACTTGAATATTATATTTATCCAAAGGCCATTGAACAACAACGTGTGAATCCCCCAAGATTTTTAGGGAATCAATCCCAAAAATTTATGCCACCTTGCATAAGCACCACAATACCAACATTTCTGCCTTTGTATTAGTGTTAGCCCACAATTCAATTTGAGCTTAAAAAAGTGTTTAGAGTTCAATTTGAGAATAACACCAACTGCACACATACCATCCTAGGCAACTCCATAAAAAAAAACTGTAGTAGCATATTCCGAAGAAATATCAACCAATTGATGTTCTTTTATACGGTTGATCTTGTTAACATAATATTTATTATAAAGACAAATAATCCTCCTACTAATATCATTCAGGTTTAGTTTTTGGTCTTCAAAGATAAGTTCATTCCTAGGCTTCCAGATACCCCAAGACATGAAAGCAAGTAAGGTCTGATGTTCCAAGACACCTTTATACCAATGATAAAAATTATGTTCGAAGAAATTAGAACCCTAGTTTTGTGTACTATTCAGAGAAGAGAAGACTAAAAATCATAACTTCTTAGTAAATTGACAATAGACAAATATATGTTCAATAGAATCCTCATTTTTCATACAGAGAGCACACCAATGAGGAACAATCAGACCTCTATGTATAAGATTATCCCATTTTTTCAAGTAGTTTTCAAAAGAAAACCAAACCAAACATTTAATTTTTAATGGCATATGTCACTGCCATAATTTATAGAACCACCATCTAGGAACAATAACAATATGTTCTTGAGCAATCACACTATATGCATCCCTTTCTAAAATGTGGACCAATAGTAGCATTTAGATACTATATAAGAGAATCTTCATCTAATATAAGTCTGAGTCCTATAGAATTTAAGAGAGATATATAATTGTTCCACTCACCCGCCCAACTACTACCCATCCCAAGACCTGAAGCAGTCAACCAATAAGAATTCATGGAAGGGTACCAATTTGTTTTTTTTATATGGGCTAATGTGATGAATCCCAGTTCTTCCAAATACTCTGAAATATAGGATGATAATTGAATATTATCCTTCATACCAATGATAGGATCAATTCTCACCAAGACATTGGTACCTATACCAACTTTCTAGGATAGTCCTCTGCCAAGCAATGAATAAGAGTTGATAAAACCATCCCAAGAATTCGAAGAATTCATGTAAGTCTTATTAGGATTCCTCATCCAAACCAAAATGTTCCTTTTAATATATTTGGCACGTGGAAATTCAGTCCACAACCCGTTACCAAAGAGTCCATGCCAGAAGCTCTTCAAACTTAAAGTAATGTTGAACCAAAATATATTTTTGATATCCCATCCACCACAATTTTTTTTTTATCATCTTTCACAATTGGCCATCTATAATTTCTAATTATCAACATTCCCACACCACAAAAATATAAACATTAACCTTCTAATCCAATTCAAAATAGTCTTAGGAACATGTGCAAGAGACAACCAATAAACATGTAATCCATTCAAGAGAGCTTTATGTAGGGTCAATATGCCACCAATAGAAATTAATCTAAAGGACCAATGATTCATCCTTCCTTTAAAATTTTCCACTAACCAAAGCCAATCTTTTATTCTATAACCAACAAGCTTTAGAAAATAACCGAGACATTTTAGACTATCATGTAACTCATAAACTTTGAAGGCAATGAAAGATGAAATCCCCTGCAAGATGTTGTTATCCATATTTTGTTTATAAAAACTGGATTGTTTTAAGCTCACTTCCATCCCCGTAGTTGAACATAATATTTTGATAATTTCATCAAAAAATTTCCGTTCATCCATTGATCCATTACCAAATAACATTATGTCATCAACAAATAGTAAGTGTCTTATGTATACAGATGCAAAGATTTTGATACATTTAAGCTTCCATTCAGATTTAGCCTTGCTAATCATATAGCTTAAACCTTCAATAACAAGTAAAAAAAGAAGTGGGGACAATGGGAAACCTTGTCTAATACCTTTGGAGCTTTTAAAGAAGGTTGTAGGAGATCCATTTATAAGAATGTAGAATTGAGATAAAGTAATACATGAAATAATCTAATTGGTGATAGCTAAGGGAAGACCGATTTGTAGGAGAATAAGTCTAAGGTACCCCCAGTCGACCCAATCATAAGCTTTCACTAAACCCATCTTCTACATTAGAGCATCAATATTCTTCAGATTGATAGAGTGTATAACTTCTTGGATAATGCCAATGGAATCCAATATTGATCTATTAGATAAGAAACCAAATTGTTCTCTAGACATCCGTCTAGATAGGAAAGGATTGATTATGCTGGAGATGATTTTAGTAATGAGCTTATACGCCAAGTTGCACAAATCAATCTTTCTAAAGTCACTAAATGAACCAGGTTTGTTGCATTTAGGAATACGAGTGAGGAAACTAGAATTTAAGGCTCGAGAAGCAAAACCTTCCTTCCTAGAGTGCTCTACCATGGAAAGAAGATCCTCACCTATCACATCCAAGAAGGAAAGAAAGAGTTCCAAAATATATCCATCTGGACTTACACTCTTATATTTGAAAAATTGTTTCAAATACGCTTCAACTTCATAAATAGTGACAGGTATACCAATGTCATCACCCTCCTCTGGATCAATGAATGTAGGAATATGATTGATCACTTTTAATTGGGCATCAATATGACAAGTACTGGGATATTTAAAGGATTCAAAGAACAAGGATTTAGCCATGTCTTTTAGATCATTTTGATTACTAACCATAGGAACTATTTCATAAGGTATCTCCCATTTGGAATTAGTATTTCTTCTATAAGAGCCATAATTGTGAAAAAATCTTGTATTACCGTCACCTAGTGCTACCCAAAGAGCACTAATTTTCAGACGACGTTCCATTTCCTCATGTTTAAGCAGCTAGGATTTGTTATTCTCTAATTCCATTATAAATGTTGTCCTCTTCGTTCAAAATAAATTACTCAATCTTTGTAAGAATGGTCCTCATTTGATGTTCAATCTTTAAAAATTCTTCATTATATTTCTTTATTTGATCTTTTTCCCACACTGTAACTTCCTTTTTTAGACATTTTAACTTCCAAAACATACTCTAATTTGGGATACAACCTTCAGGTGGATTATATGACCTCCATTTATCTCTAACCAAACAGCAAAAATCTTCTTTTAAGAACCAAGAACTATTGAATTTGAAAGGGTAGTTCTTACAAAGATTTATCCCATCCAATTACAACATAATAGGGAAGTGATCAGAAATTATGGACCAAGTTTATATTCATAGGAAAGAGATATATATTTTTATTGATCCTAGCACTACCACAACACCCATTTGTCTGTGTTGGCTCCAACTGGAAAGGAGCAATATCAATAAGATTGTTCCTCGAAAGTTAATTGGAAAAAAAAAAAGCTTGAGTATCATTATGAGAAGAATAACCCCATAATTTTGTAGAATACAAAGTGAAGTTAAGGTCCCATGGTACAATTAATTTAGGAGTCCCGAATAAACCAATAGACTCCAAAGAGTTCCAAAAAACATCTCGATCCTTATATGGACCATAGCAGTTTAAAACAACGATCTGCATATCAATATGATTACATCAACCTTCCATCAAAATCTCTCCTTGAGTTCTATAAGTTTTAAAATTTGTTAACAAAGGATTCCAATAGGAAAGTAAACCCCCAGATACGCCACAATAGTCAACTACACATACTTCCCACATAGATAGCATGCTAGAAACAACTTTAATAGCATGATGCTTAGAGAACATGGTCTCTTGAATTAATATGATAGCAGGGTTAGTAGATTTAATAAGATTTGATAGGGCCCTAAACTTGTTATCCCTACCCAACACATGAATATTAAGTGAAAGAACAGACATTAAGAACCCTTATTCATGGGCATCTCTGCTCTAAGGCTCAGTTTTGGGAAGGATCATTCATTAAACAAGGAGATTCAATTGCTTTTGAAATCCTAACAGAAAGGGGTATATACTAAGGATATGTGGTGGGTTTTGTCTCACACTTGTTCTTCTTCTTTTTGTTACGGATTGTAACATTTTGAAACTGAATAGATTGTGTCGGGGAAACCCTTAAAGTAGTAGTAGGGTTTTTTTTAGTAGACCGAAAATGGGGCCTTTTTGTAATGTACACGTTATCCACTTTTTAAAATTTGTAAGGATTGGGTTGTAATTTTTTTTTTTCCTCACATCAACAATCAAGGTATTAGCCATTTTATATACAAGGTCATATGTGTGCTCCCATCGCAATTAGTATTGCATATAATACTTGTTCAATCATTACCTTTAACTCATTCCATAACCCTTACACATTAAACATTATTAGTCATCTTCGCATAAACATCACTATTAATTCAGTCTTACAAATTAGTACATAATAAACACAAATGAGAATACCCCGAACATTCCTCATGATCATTAAACCATCAAAACCTCCACAAGTAAGCCATCATTTTACATGTAAACTTAAGTAATGGATAATTAACATTCTGCTTTGAATCTCACTTACCATTTTAAACCAAAATTCTCATGTAAATTAAAACACATCAAGTTCATAGAGAAAGGAGACCTGTATATGTGGTTCACCCAATTCTTTGGGCTACGTCCACCAAGGAAATGTCGCATCTTTATTCATAAAAAATAAACGAGTACAATCTGTGACACTGTGTGTGCAATATTTCTACTTTCTCAAGCCTCTCACCGAGAGTACTTTTACAATCATTCAATCCTCTACCTCGGAGGAATTACACGGATTTTCTCCGAGACTGTTCACAACTAGATCATGATAATTTATACACACTAAGACAATGTCCCTATTACCATGATATAACATAGTACAGGATATATGCAAAGGGTCTGCCCTACCTGTTCTAGCATACACTTATGCCAATGATACGTTCTAAGTACAAAGGGTTACCATGGCCCAACCAGCTTATCTATACAATAGATGGATCATACAATGGAAGTATACATACAAATAATGCATATGAAACAAATAGGATAGAGCTGGAATCCAATTGATGTAACGCCCATATTTTGATTAGGCATATTTATCACTTAGACACGCCATACTTTATTTTCTTATATATTCTATTGAACTCAGCTCGACTCAGTAAACTAAATTACGATATGATGGACCTCATTATATGATGTTACTTTGTTTTATGATTTCACTATGATTATGACGTTACTATGTTATGCGGTTACGATGTCATGATTATCATATGATTTCTTTATTTTACGATTACAGTATGTGTTTATATGTTTTCATTAATAAGATGTGAAATATATGATTCGGTACGCGGATACCATATTCTTATATAAATTATTGAAGTGTTATATGTCATACGCATCTATGATGAACTAAAAAGGCTACATGAAATAAAATGATTTTTGATAACATGGATCAATTGGCGATCAATGGGAAATGCTTTCTATAAATTGTATTTTGCAAAATACTAACCTACAGGACACAAGGGCTATGGGATAGCCAGTTACTTGATCTGATATATATTGGAAAAAAAACATGTTCGTACAGTAAACCTTAGCATCCAAAAATGATGTTACGATAACACAAACTGATAATCCCGATAGCAGCAAAGTATGAGTCGATAAGGGCGTAGGCCCAGTATGTTGAGAGGGATGGATGTGTTTCCCACCCTATGTTTCCATGAGACTCGAGGTCGTGGGAGGGCCGTGCTGAGACACGCTCCCCATGTTGTTGTGATGACGATGGTCGGATGCCTGCTAGGGGAGGATAGGTCCGCTGTTCAGCCGACGCTATCGCTCTCAAGTTCTATGTGGTCAGATCGGTGAGTCCGACATCCACTTTTGTACTAGCACAGGAAGGATAGGGAGGATGCTTGACGTAGGTTATGATGGGAGGATGTGTTAGTTAGTACTGTTGAGGGTTTAGTATTCCATTATTCCGATTTAGTGGTAGTAGGTACCCTTCCTTGTACATGATTGATTAAACTAATGTAAAGATAAAGATAATGATGTGAAATCGTAAAGAATTAACTGTTAAATAACTGAGAATGTTGAAGTAATTGTACTATATATATTATGTTTGTTCTTCTACATGGGGGTTAGTACTACTATTAGTTAGCAGGTATGCATAGGCGGGATGGGGTTTGTCTATAGTACATTTATGATCTATGCATACGCTGGCCATGCATGCACACCTTGCACATGTACACTAGTATCGATATACAAACACTTAACATATTGAATAAATGTATAAGTTGTCATAAGTAATTAGGTTAATCATGCATTGACCAAATTCAGATAATGAATATAAAGTTATTTAAGATGTGTAAAACAAGTCAATTAAGCTATGTATTACTCATTGGTAAACATCATGATATACAATTGAGACAAGTGTCATCAGTTAACATTGTCGTCTAAGAATTGTTGTAAATAAGGTAATGGTACTGTCTAATTAATTAGTAAGATTGTTTAAGCCCTCAAGGGTGCTTTGTTTAGAAGAACAATGATACTATGTAGATGTTAGGGTACTCATGTGATAAACAAATGATTTAAAAGACATCTTTATTAGATTCACCATTTATTATTACCTTGTGGTGATTTAATTAATATTATTACTTAAAATTTATTTTAATAATATTACTACCCATGTCATAACAATTGCAAAATAGGTAAAATTTAAATATTGACTAATGAATGATTAGAGTGTGATTATTTTACATTTCTAAGTTAGACATAATAGGATAACAATTTAGGAATGAATGTTATGTGATGGAAAATGGTTTATTTAATTATTCAATACGAATCTTGGAATTTAAATCTCAAGATAAGTGATCTCGACGGATGAGGTAGACCATTAAGACACACCATGTCCAAGTTGAAAAGGGGTCAACCATTTATATAATATTTTATTAATTACATTAATAACATTAAATACAAAGTTGGTGAATAGACTTGTAATTAATAAACCTTGTCCCGAATGGATAACCTTTGGGTAATGATTCCCATCGTAATAAATACTTACAACCGTCAATCAAAGTCAAATAAATTTACCATGAGTGTAAATAATTATTCGGTACATTGAGTGTGAAAAATACATTTTTATAATGAAACGTGTATGAATGAACCTTTGGGTAATGATTCCCATCGTAATAAATACTTACAACCATCAATCAAAGTCAAATAAATTTACCATGAGCGTAAATAATTATTCGGTACATTGAGTGTGAAAAATAATTTTTTATAATGAAACGTGTATGAACGAACTAAGGAAAGGAGTAAATGTTTGAGGGGCTCGAGAGGGGGAGTTTGGGGCGGTGGAGTAAGCCCAAGGTCTTCTCGAGGAAGGAAGTGTATATATAGGGGGAGAAAGTTGAAGGTAAGGGGATAGTTGAAGTGAGGAGAAAAGTTTGAGAACAGAAAGGTTTGGGAATAAAAAGAAGGTTTGAAAACAGAAAAAGGTTTGGAGAACCGAAGTAAAGATTGCTCTCGGGATTATCAGTTTGTGAGCTCGGGGGCTTGGAAATCCTTTGATTTCCAAGGGCCAGGAAGATAATAGCTGGTCGGTAGGGTGGACACTTCATCTTGGCTGACTAAGAGAATCTAAAACCTGCTACAACCTACGGTCTACTAGCATCAGCATCACGTAATTTCCTTGTTATTTACGTTATTTGATTATTATGCTAAAAAATACTCTAAACATGCATATAAATTTCTATTTACTGATTTACTACTGTGAAACATATTCTTATGCTGGAACAAATTGTTGAAAAGAAAATATTGATATGTTAGTTTGTTTTAAAATACGAATGTATGGTTGATAAAGACAAGACAGTACACTAAATATCATTTAGAAGCATAGTAATTTTTAGAAACTTACTCCCAAACACCTGATTAAAGTTTAATACATAGAAAATTAACTGAGAAATTTTACTTAGTGCTCTGCTGTAAAAAACCAGAGCACTACAGATGGTATTAGAGCTTAAGGCTCGGACACTTTAGACCTTTCGGACAAACCACCATGAAGATTCAAGATGTTAAATCCTACAAGAACTTAGAACTTAGGACATAAACCTGGATAGAATTGAGGTATGAACAACACCAAACTTCAGCCTCTTTTACCTGCACGAACACAAATTGGAACACCATTAGAAAATCTGGATATGTTAGAAAACTGCATATTTATACATATGTGTTTGTATTTCAAAATAGATACATATTTGAAATATATTTAGAAATAAAAATAAATAGAGCAAATATAGTTAGAAATAAAAATAACATGAGCTGGCAGTATTTTTTCTTTTAGTACAGCTTGGGTTAAAATTAATAACTAACCGAGCAAATTAGAAGTGATAAATTTGGGTAAAATTTGTGCAAACGAAAATCAAGGAGCCTAAATATTTAGGTAGCAAGAAATTTAAGACAGAAAATCTATAGTTTAAAAAAAAAAATATAGGGTTTTACGCTGATATTTTAAACTAGCCTAAATAAGCTTAAGAGCTATCCAAATATATATATACTACATAGTTGAAAGAATATATATATATACATATAATTATATTTTCATTCTGCACACGCAAAAGACTAGTATGATTTGGCCAAAATAAATAAATAAATAAAAAGATATATATATATATATATATATATATATATATATATATATATATATATTATGAAAACGAAAAAAAAAAACCAGTTGGAAATAGTAAGCCAATACAGTAAATAAGTACTGTAAATAAATCTCTTACTCGCATCAAGAAATATATAACTACTTGAGATAGGAATAAAGAAATTATTGAGTTTTCACCCAACTTTTGTCACCATGGACATTACGAACCGACCACAGTCAAACTACACAAAAATATTGGTTGAAACAGAAAGTTGGCTGCATGATTGAATTTGAAGTCTCTTTTTGAGAATTTATTTTTCTCCGTTAAATAGAGATTTAAAGACTGTATCCGAAGATTGATTTACTTACCAAAGTGCAGTAGACGCTAACCTTGGAGGTGGCTGCCACGATTTTCTTTTTTCACCCCCTGCTAGCCATATGCGCCGCGCTTGCTTGGCCTTCGACTTCAAAATTTAGGGTTGGTAATGAAACCACAGGAAAAAGAAATGATAACATTAGAAAACTTACATAAATCCTAAGAAGAAGAATTCGGTCTCGTAAGGGAGAAACCCTGCAGCTGTAATGAATGAAATAGTAATAAATTTTTTTTTTTTTTTTTTTGTTGATAAAAATAGAAAAAGGTGAAACCCTAGCGCAACTTCAGAAAAGATATATCGGGCCTAGCCCAGATGCTCAGCAATGACAGCCTTCAAAGCAACCATCGGCCAAGCCCGAAGGGAAACACGCATCATCCAAGCGCCAAGATCACCAGCACACATAATTTTGCTACCTTAATTAAAGAGTAATGCATGCCCAGCACCAAGGGCCTCATCATGGAATCGATTTCCAAGCCAACGAATCCCATATCCTCCATAATCCACGAACTCCTCTTTCGTTCATCGCTTATAAAGCATATGGGCACAGCCAGAGCTCAAAATCGAGAGCCTTCACACGACCACCTGCCCAATCAAGGAGGGGCCCAAGCACGCCATCCAACACCCAAGCATCAAGCTCACATAGCCTTCATTATTCCTTAATTAAAGAAATATTGGGCCTAACCCATGCGCTCAACACCGAGACAACCAACTGCCAAGTCCAAGCGAACCCACACACTTTACTGTAGTTCAAACGCCCAGCCCAAGAGCGCAGCTTTTTTTTAATTAAAGTTATGCATGGGCTCAGCAGCAACCATCTTAGCGTCAATATCAAACCGAAGTGCGGAGGGAAAATTGAACCTCCTTTTGTGCTAAATCTCTTCACCGCCCAAGCGCCCTAGGCCAAAGCTTTTCTCATTTGTTAACATAGCGTTACCAGCAGCGTTACCAACAGCCAGCCAAGTCAAAGAGAGCCCGCACGAACCACCAATACAGCCAAGCGCCTAGTTCGCCCAAGAGCATATCTTCTTTTTCTCACTTACGAACCTGAACCTCCTCCTGTTGATCAAACGCAGGAAAATCAGAATCAGAATTCAAATAGGAATAAAGTTGAACCAAAAAAAAATCAACGGCCACTTGAATGAATGAGAATGTGAATACCAATTCAGATGCAAAACCAGACCATTCATGGGTGCATTCGATTATCAATGCTCGACCGTCTTTTTGGTACTGAACTAAACGATAAATAGATATATTGTACATGACTAATTTTCAGCGAAGAAACAATGTTGTTAAAAATAAAGATTGTTAGCAACTATGAATGCAATATCCGCATAAAAGGGAGCCACACCCCTGACCTTATACCTTGTTATCTACAAACGTTCTTAAGGAACCCATAGCTCCACCACGCCTAGCAGCCGAGTTCGGCAAGAGTTGCAGAGCGGAACAACTCTGGAAAAAGAGGGGAGGAAATGGTCGCGTCTTGGGGATTTACCCTATTTAGGGTTTCCCCCACTTTCCCAGTGCGGTGGGTTGCTTGGAGAGACCACGTGCCCCCCATGCTTACTCGCTCTTTGCACGGTAGTGATCTAAGTGGAGAGGCCTCCCTCTTTGCATGGCGGTGAGAGGCTGCGTGGCGTTCAAGCCTTCATACATAGGAAGGTGTAGGGCTAGGGTTAAACCGAAGCATTAAAGGGGTTCTATTTGTATATGGTTTGTAAATCTACGTTCTATTTGTATATGGTTTGTAAATCTACGTTCTATTTGTATATGGATTGTAAATCTACGTTCTATTTGTATATGGTTTGTAAATCTACGTTCTATTTGTATATAGTTTGTAAATCTACGTTATATTTGGATATAGTTTGTAAAAGTATATATATATGTTTGTAAAATATATATATAGGAGGTTATAATATATGTTGTATTAAAGTTTAAATTTATTTTTATATATTCTGATAGAATATATGTTTTATAAAATTTAAATTTATTCATATTTTGTTAGAGTATATGTATTATAAAAATTAATTTTATTTTTTGTTATAACATATGTTGTTAAAATATATGTTTTATAGAAATTTTAATTTTTAGTAGTAAACTTAACTATGATTGATTAAGGGTTAACAATTAATGTTAATAAGGTTAATGTAAATTAGGTTATTTAGATTAAGGGGTAACATTTAAAGTTAACTAAAATATAGATATTAATGATAACCATAACTCTAAATGGTAAGACAAAATAAAAAAATAATAAAAAATAATAAAAAATAATAAAAAAAATAAAAATAAAAATTCCTTCTACCGAGATTTCAAATCCCAGTCGAAGGGATGAGAGAGACCCGAAATCTCAAAAACAAGACACCATTAAGATCAGCATGACGAGCTGAACACCATGACAAAAATTGTTTAGTAAAAACGAATGTAGATTTTACTGCGCTAATCCTGACAATTTGTTATCCCATGATGCAAGTTATTCCTTACGCATAAGTATAAAGTATGAATACCTACATTTTAGTTCCGCGTGTATTTGATTGAACAACTAAGGATATGATTTTATTTCAATAACACAGGAACTATCATGGTAACAACAGGCAGAGGTCGAGGTCGGGGTCAAGGTCGACCACCGTCACCGCCACCTCCGCCACCGTCATCACTGCCAACACCGCCACGACCAACCTCAACACCAGAAATGCAGATCATAATGAGGTCTTTGGAGGCTATTATGACCATGATGAACAGACAGTCGGAAAGGGACGTCGAGGTGGAAACCACTCAAGTGAGTCGAGAGAAATCTGAAAGAGCACATGGCCCAAGACAGGAACCGCTTCAAGACATATCGAGGGAGTTGCAAAAGATAAAGGTTTCAGAGTTTTCAGGAGGACGACCCGGTAAGCATGTCGAATCATGGCTGGAAGGCATGAAGAGATGCTTCGCATTGAATGAGTACACATCTAGTTCCAAGGCTAGGATGGCTGTCTTTCAGCTTAAAGGTGATGCTTTGAATTGGTGGTCATATCTCGAGAAGCAGTTGCACCTTACTCCTCTTACACCTTCTTGGGAACTATTCGAGGAGAGGTTCCACAAGAAGTATTTGCCAAATTATTACAAGGAAGAACAGGCAGGTGCACTCCATGCCTTAGTATAGGGAGACAAGACGGCGGAGGAGTATGAATCTCGGTTTATGGAACTGGTAAAATATGTTCCTTACCTAGATGCAGATGATTGTCAGGTAGAGCGTTTTGTGTATGGACTTAACTACAAGATTAGGGATGCTGTGCGGATGTGGAAGCCAACTTCAGTTACCATGGCAGTTGAGTATGCTCGTTATGCAGCTGATATGTCAGATGGAAAAGGGGGAAGTAAGTTGATAGGAACCAATCAGTATGTTTCAGGGAAGGCGTCACGTCCTTACTTCAGGGGAGGACAATCCAGACCTCCTCCTTACGGTAACAGGTTCGCACCGAGTGGTAATACTTCAGTTAACTCAATCTCGCAGGCGTCGTCCGCAACCCACCAAAGCCAGGGACGTACACAAGGAAGTTCCTATAGAGGATCAAGGGGTTTTAGAGGACCCAGGGGAAGGAACTCATCTCAGAGGATTCCTCCGAGCAACATGCAAGCCCCTCCCAATCTCTCTTGTTGGGGATGCGGAGGTCCTCATTTCCAGTGAGACTGTCCCAAGGGTCAATCAAGCAGCAGGCACAAGGAAGGAAAAGCACCCATGGGTAGTTCGGGTAACAGTCATCGGATTCATGCAGCGGTTCATAACCACCAAGCAAAACATCAATCTACCGTAGTAGAATCCACTGGTAAAGTAAACAATGTCAAACTTAAAATTTTGTTTGATCCGGGAGCAACTGATAGTTTTATTTCACCATTTGCATTAGATAAATGTGGGTTGGCAGCCTACGAGCACGATGATTTCAAATTGGTTGAAATGGCTTCAGGAGCTAAGCAAACAGTAGGTCTTAAAGTGAGGAGTTGTGAGGTTGACTTAGGAGTGTGCACCACTAAGTTGGATGCTTATGTCACCAATTTGGGGACTTATGACCTCATTATTGGCATGGATTGGTTAGAAGACCATAGAGATTTCATAGACTGCTATGCGAAGAAGGTTTTGTGCCTCGATGACAAGGGAAGGACAATTCAAATCCAAGGCTTGAAGAGGAAGGTATCCCTCTGTTTCATCTCTATGGTGAAAGCTAAGCGTTTCCTAAGACAAGGATGCCAGTTGTTCGTAGAGGAGGCCGTGAGCGATAGTAAAGGACCTTCCTTGAATTCTTACCCAGTACTTTCCGAGTTCAAGGATGTCTTTCCGAAGGAATTGCCAGGACTACCTCTAGAAAGAGAGCTCGATTTCACAATCGAACTAAAACCTGGTGCATAAATTATCTCAAAAACTCCTTATAGAATGACAACTCCAGAGCTCTGTGAGTTACAGATCCAGTTAAAAGAGTTGCTAGATTTGGGACTGATTAGACCTAGTATCTCGCCGTGGGGAGCACTAGTGATCTTTGTTAAGAAGAAGGATGGATCTCTGCGACTGTGCATAGATTACAGAGATTTGAACAAAGCCACAGTGAAGAACATGTATCCCATACCAAGAATTGATGACCTCTTTGATCAAATGAAAGGTGCGTCAGTCTTCTCAAAGATTGATTTACGATCAGGGTATCACCAGTTGAGGATCAAGGAAGGCGACATTCCTAAGACTTCCTTTCGAACTCGATTTGGGCATTACGAGTTTTTAGTGGTACCATTTGGTTTGACCAATGCTCCAGCTGTATTCATGAGCCTCATGAATGGTGTCTTCCGAAAATACTTGGACCGCTTTGTTCAAGTCTTCTCAGATGATATTCTTATCTATTCTAAGAATGAGAAGGAGCATGAGGAACACTTGCGGTTAGTCTTGACATGATTAAGGGAACATAAACTTTATGGTAAATTATCAAAGTGTTCCTTCTTCCAAAAAGAGATTCACTACTTGGGGCACATCATCTCAGGTGAAGGGATCTCTGTAGACCCGGAAAAGGTAAAGGCCATTGAAGATTGGCCAATTCCAAGGAATGCTCATGAGGTGCGCAGCTTCATGGGGCTAGCAAGCTATTACCGGAGGTTTGTGGAAGGATTTTCTAAAATTGCAAAACCTATTACCACCTTGCAACGCAAGGGAATCCGGTATGAATGGACCGATGAATGCGATGCCGCTTTTACAGAGTTAAAGAGATTTTTGACAAGTGCACCGATCTTGAGAGTACCAGACATGGATAAAGATTTCATGGTATGCACCAACGCCTCGAAGCAAGGACTAGGAGCGGTGTTGATGCAGGAAGGTGGGGTAATAGCATATGCATCTCGAAAGTTGAAACCTCATGAGGAGCAGTATGCCACGCATGATCTGGAATTGGAAACAGTAATGTTGGCACTAAAATTATGGAGGCACTACCTAGTTGGTAGAAGCTTCACCCTTAAAACAGACCATCAGAGCTTGCAATACATCTTTACCCAAAGGGATTTGAATGCTAGGCAAAGGCGATGGAGTGAGTTCATGAGTGAGTATGACTTTGGTATCGCTTACATCAAAGGAAAGGCGAATGTGGTGGCAAACGCTCTAAGACGAAGGACGAGACTTTTCTCCTTAATTCCCTTGAAGGTGGACTTGAGGGAAAGAGTACTAGGACAACTATTGGGCGATAGTTGGTACCTAAAAGTAACCTCAGCTATTCAGAATGGAAAGGAACAGGAATTGAAGTATGATGGGTACCATCTTGAGGAAGATGGATTGTTGCGGTATTAGGGAAGGATGTATGTTCCTAAGGAAGGTGATATCAGGGAAATAATCCTTAGAGAGGCCCATAGATCGCATTACTGTGCGCACCCAGGGGTGAAGAAGATGTATACTGACATGAAGAAACTCTTCTTCTGGCCAGGTATGAATATGGATGTAGTGGATTTTGTTTCGAAGTGCCTTGAGTGTCAACAAGTTAAGGTAGATCATCATCACCCGGCCGGTCTCCTACAACTGCATGATATTCCTATGACTAAATGGGAAGTCATTTCCATGGACTTCGTTGTAGGATTACCACTCACATCTATGAGACATAATGCTATTTTGGTGGTAGTTGACAAACTGACCAAAAGCGCCCACTTCATTCCAGTCAGAGACACCTATGATGTGACAGATATGGCAAGGGTATTCATAAATGAGATTGTACGTCTTCATGGAGTTCCTAAAAAGATAATCTCTAACAGAGACCCTAAGTTCACCTCCATATTTTGGACAAGGATGCAGTCAGCATTAGGGACACAGTTGAACTTAAGCTCAGCTTATCAACCCGAGACAGATGGACAGACAGAGAGGGTGAATCAAGTGATGGAGGACATGGTTAGGATGTATGTTATGGATCAACAGACACAGTGGGAGAAATATCTTCCTTTAGTGGAGTTTGCATACAACAATAGTCATCACAGCTCCATTGGTATGCCGCCATATCAGGCATTGTATGGGAGGCCGTGCAGGACACCACTCAGTTGGGACAGGTTAGAGGATCGAGTTTTAATTGGGCCTGAATTGATTCATGAAATGGAGGAGCAAGTGTTACATATTAGGCAGCGGTTGAAGGAAGCACAGGATAGGAAAAAGAGTTACGCTGATGCACACAGATTAGATAGAACTTATGGAGTAGGGGATCGTGTATTTATTCGCATCAGACCAAATAAAAGTACCATTCGGTTTGGGAAGGGTACCAAGTTGTCACCTCACTTTATAGGTCCATTTGAGATTCTTGAGAAAATCGGACCAGTTGCTTATCGTCTTGCGCTGCCACCCCCACTTGCATAAAACTCATAATGTATTTCATGTTTCTGTATTTACGACATTACATAGCTGATGAGACTCACAAAATTCATTGGAAGGAATTGCAGGTCTCGGACGAGGGAACCTTCAGGGTCGAACCATTACGTATACTTGATCGTAGGGTTCGACAGCTCCGTAGTCGCCATGTGGACCAAGTTAACATCCAATGGGACAAGTATATCCCAGGGTCTGCTACCTGGGAGGATGCAGAGGCCATGCATCGAGATTTTCCCTCACTATTTTGACCATAACTTCGGGAGGAAGTTTCCCAAAGGGTGGGTGTATGTAACGCCCATATTTTGACTAGGCATATTTATCAGTTAGACACACCATACTTTATTGTCTTATATATTCTGTTGAACTCAGCTCGACTGAGTAAACTATATTACAATATGATGGACCTCATTATATGATGTTACTTTGTTTTATGATTTCACTATGATTATGACGTTACTATGTTATGCGGTTACGATGTCATGATTATCATATGATTTCTTTATTTTACGATTACAATATGTGTTTATATGTTTTCATTAATAAGATGTGAAATATATGATTCGGTACGTGGATACCATCTTCTTATATAAATTATTGAAGTGTTATATGTCATACGCATATATGATGAACTAAAAAGGTTACATGAAATAAAATGATTTTTGATAACATGGATCAATTGGCGATCAATGGGAAATGCTTTCTATAAATTGTATTTTGCAAAATACTAACCTACAGGACACAAGGGCTATGGGATAGCCAGTTACTTGATCTGATATATATTGGAAAAAAAACATGTTCGTATAGTAAACCTTAGCAGCCAAAAATGATGTTACGATAACACAAACTGATAATCCCGATAGCAGCAAAGTATGAGTCGATAAGGGCGTAGGCCCAGTATGTTGAGAGGGATGGATGTGTTTCCCACCCTATGTTTCCATGAGACCCGAGGTCGTGGGAGGGCCGTGCTGAGACACGCTCCCCATGTTGTTGTGATGACGATGGCCGGATTCCTGCTAGGGGAGGATAGGTCCGCTGTTCAGCCGACACTATCGCTCTCAAGTTCTATGTGGTTAGATCGGTGAGTCCGACATCCACTTTTGTACTAGCAGAGGAAGGATACGGAGGATGCTGGACGTAGGTTATGATGGGAGGATGTGTTAGTTAGTACTGTTGAGGGTTTAGTATTCCTTGATTCTGAGTTAGTGGTAGTAGGTACCCTTCCTTGTACATGATTGATTAAACTAATGTAAAGATAAAGATAATGATGTGAAATCGTAAAGAATTAACTATTAAATAACTGAGAATGTTGAAGTAATTGTACTATATATATTATGTTTGTTCTTCTACATGGGGGTTAATACCACTATTAGTTATCAGGTATGCATAGGCGGGATGGGGTTTGTCTATAGTACATTTATGATCTATGCATACGCTGGCCACACATGCACACCTTGCACATGTACACTAGTATCGATATACAAACACTTAACATATTGAATAAATGTATAAGTTGTCATAAGTAATTAGGTTAATCATGCATTGACCAAATTCAAATAATGAATATAAAGTTATTTAAGATGTGTAAAACAAGTCAATTAAGCTATGTATTACTCATTGGTAAACATCGTGATATACAATTGAGACAAGTGTCATCAGTTAACATTGTTGTCTGAGAATTGTTGTAAATAAGGTAATGGTACTGTCTAATTAATTAGTAAGATTGTTTAAGCCCTTAAGGGTGCTTTGTTTAGAAGAACAACAATATTATGTAGATGTTAGGGTACTCATGTGATAAACAAATGATTTAAAAGACATCTTTATTAGATTCACCATTTATTATTACCTTGTGGTGATTTAATTAATATTATTACTTAAAATTTATTTTAATAATATTACTACCCATGTCATAACAATTGCAAAATAGGTAAAATTTAAATATTGACTAATGAATGATTAGAGTGTGATTATTTTACATTTGTAAGTTAGACATAATAGGATAACAATTTTGCAATGAATGTGATGTGATGGAAAATGGTTTATTTAATTATTCAATACGAATCTTGGAATTTAAATCTCAAGATAAGTGATCTCAACGGATGAGGTAGACCATTAAGACACACCATGTCCAAGTTGAAAAGGGGTCAACCATTTATATAATATTTTATTAATTACATTAATAACATTAAATACAAAGTTGGTGAATAGACTTGTAATTAATAAACCTTGTCCCGAATGGATAACCTTTGGGTAATGATTCCCATCGTAATAAATACTTACAACCGTCAATCAAAGTCAAATAAATTTACCATGAGTGTAAATAATTATTCGGTACATTGAGTGTGAAAAATACATTTTTATAATGAAATGTGTATGAACGAACTAAGGAAAGGAGTAAATGTTTGAGGGGCTCGAGAGGGGGAGTTTGGGGCGGTGGAGTAAGCCCAAGGTCTTCTCGAGGAAGGAAGTGTATATATAGGGGGAGAAAGTTGAAGGTAAGGGGATAGTTGAAGTGAGGAGAAAAGTTTGAGAACAGAAAGGTTTGGGAATAAAAAGAAGGTTTGAAAACAGAAAAAGGTTTGGAGAACCCAAGTAAAGATTGCTCTCGGGATTATCAGTTTGTGAGCTCGGGGGCTTGGAAATCCTTTGATTTCCAAGGGCCAGGAAGATAATAGCTGGTCGGTAGGGTGGACACTTCATCTTGGCTGACTAAGAGAATCTAAAACCTGCTACAACCTACGGTCTACTAGCATCAGCATCAGGTAATTTCCTTGTTATTTACGTTATTTGATTATTATGCTAAAACATACTCTAAACATGCATATAACTTTCTATTTACTGATTTACTACTGTGAAACATATTCTTATGCTGGAACAAATTGTTGAAAAGAAAATATTGATATGTTAGTTTGTTTTAAAATACGAATGTATGGTTGATAAAGACAAGACAATACACTAAATATCATTTAGAAGCATAGTAATTTTTAGAAACTTACTCCCAAACACCTGATTAAAGTTTAATACATAGAAAATTAACTGAGAAATTTTACTTAGTGCTCTGCTGTAAAAAACCAGAGCACTACAATTGATGCATACAAAAATAAAGAACATATATACCCACTGTATGCATAGCAAGAAGTAGCCACCCCCAAAAGCAACATGAAACAATAACGCGGCATGCAACTACTTTACCACCCAACCTATAATATATTGTGAATATAAATAATAACAATAGGAATCTCTATGATACCTCAAGCAAATACCTTACAAACCATCATATAATACATTGTAAATATAAGCAATACAAAAGGCATCTCCATGATACCTATGCACATTCAAGAAAATGCCCTACCTCTCTGTTTTCATTCCCCAACACCCAACATATAAAAATACATACCAGAGGTTAAACTCAGCATGCATACACAACTTATCATATCAAGGAAATTTATACAGGGATAGGCTTCCATTATTCCATCCCTTCCTTTTTACATGTGCGCAGTGAACAAGACCCAGTGCAATAAAATATGTTCATCATATATATGTAATACATCAAGTTACAGGTGGATAGGGATTGTCCCTTCCCCAACTTCTTATGCGCAACAATAAACTGAAACATAAGAAGGCATACATCCTATAGATATATAAGGATATTTCTCCAACACGACACATCTTCCCATCAGCAATAAGTATATATATAAATATATGTAGGACATCATAAGCTACAGGGGTGAATCTCCCTAGGCATCCACACAGGCTTCAATAATAAAAATCAACATTAATTTAATCAAGCTATCAATGAATGGGTATGTGGGGTTCCATCTTGTTGGAGATAATTCCTCCCGCCAACCGTTTGAATTCACCTACCTCCGTATGTGGAGTTAATGCATTAGGTGTAGAAGTTATTTTGCCTTGTATGAAGAGGCATAAATATGTAAAAACGTTTTTGGTGTTCATTTTGAGGTTTAATGAGATAGACCAGAGCCATAGAGCTCCATTGAAAATTACTCTCCTGTTCTGTTTTGTTTCTGCCTCCCATACTCTGTCCCAATACTCTGTTTCTGTTCTCGCATAGACTTTGTCATGGTATTAGAGCTTAGAGTGACAAATCCTCCTTCACCAACCATGTGAAGGATCCGAGTGGTATCAGAGTTACAACCAGAGTTGGTCATCCAACCCAACTTGGTGCAAAGGAAGAAGTAGGAGCAACCGTCTCCATTCATTTTAGAGATACCCCAGCCACAATCGCTGGAAGAGTTTTTTCAGAAAGTTAGCCTCAACCGAAGGCAGAGCCGAGAGGATATCATGAAGGTGTTAATGGATTTTGTGTAGTCTTTATAGACTATGGTAGTTGAGGAGCTGGCTGTGCGTTTAAAGAAGTTGCTTGGTGTGAGAGCCGCTCATCTTGGTGAAAGAAAGTGCAGATAGAGCACCCATTAGAGAAAGGGTTTTTTCGCCAAAGAGTTTAAAGAGGGGCCGTCTGCTACCTAAGAGAAGAACCTGCGCTTGAACATCCATCCGCTGAAGAAGGCGTTATGGCCGAATTGGCAGCCACCGTGTGAGAGGGAACCCAAACTGGAAAGTTTCCATCCTGTGTAAGTTTTCTTTAGTCATAGCTCTCTCACATTCATACAATGTAAAAGGATTTTCTACCTGATTGTCACACGCTGTAGTGAAATTCCCCTCCCTTTGAGTGGGAATGGGAGTATTTCTGGGAACGACTACACACATAATGCCATTGTCAATTTTGATTCCAAGACTCAAAGGCGTAACGTCCATAAGGACTAAGTGGACACCTGCATTGTTCAAGTTTGCTGCCTAAAGTGCAGCACTGTATGCAACAGCTTCATTGGGGTTTGTAAATTTGCAGAGTTTCTTTCCCAGGAAGAATTGTTCCAGTAATTCAAGTGCATGTTGGGAGAATCGGAGACCACCAGTTGGGAGAATCAGAGCTACTATAAGTGTGTTCTTGGCCAGGCGCTCAGAAGTATAAAACATAGAGGGGTCCACACAGGCTTCCCCAATGAAGCCCTGGCTCTGTAAGTAAAGGCCACATTGTAAAACACAGAGCTTTGGATAACATTTGTTTTATTCGTTAAAGTTGTGGCGTGTGGTCATTGAAGTGATCTAGTTGTGATCTAGGATCTGTTGTGTGCCCATAACTATGTAAAGCAGCCAAGCTTGACATAAGGGGGAGAAGACCCCATTGGAAACAAACACAGAGGGGAAGACCACATCTATTACAACACACAACAACTCCTCTTTATTTCTCTCTAAGCAAGTACGCCGCTCCTTCTAGCAGATTTACAAGCAGCTAAATCTGGCTACGGCGTTTCAAATACATTCTATGGCCAGTGGCTACTCCTTCACGCATGCCCTCATAACCTCCAGTCCTACTCTAAATGAAACTTGCAAATGAACTGATGGTGATTTAGTTACATAATCGAGCAGCTGCCAGTATTTTCGTCACTAAACATGGTGGCATACTCTGTTTGATTTGTAGGGTTATCATACATAGTGGGAGCATACATAGGGGGAGGATAGTGATGTTTGTACTGCAACATCTGTCGGTTGTGTACTACACCCATTCTCTGCCTGTCATAGAACCATAAAATGAGATGAAAATGCCCCGGGCATAAAAAGCCAAGAAAATAAAAAAACAGAGTGTTTTGCATTAAGAGGGCGTTATTGATAGTGTCTTGCAGTCAACAAGCAAACTTATTTTTTACAGGGGGCGATAGGGAAGAAGAAGCAAGTAGGAGACTTGCGTGAAGAAGACAAGCACTAAAGCACAAAATTTTCCAGCAAAGAAGAAACGGGAAAGAAGAGACGATTAGCAGAGGCCAATAAGACTAAAATCACCAAGCACATGGAAATTTTACACAGATCAGAAATTATAGATTTGTTTGCATGTATGGAGAACTTTGTTGTAGCAGAGCTACAGTCTGAAGAGGTAAATCAAGATATTGAAGATGAACTTATGAGCATAAATTTTCTGCCACCACCTCCCATGTTTTATGGCACCAATTATGTATTTTGGGCAAGTGAAATGAAAACATATTTTTTCAAAGACAATCTATGGGAACTAGTTGAGAAAGGGTATGAAGAACCCCCCAATGAAGAAGCCTATGAGGCCTTATCATTAGCTCAGAAGGAAGGGTTGAGAATTCTTAGGAAAAGTGATGTAGGAGCATTATATCGTATCCAAAAAGATTTGGATGACATCATTCTAATGATGATTGCTGATATAGAAAAGTCCAAGGAAGCATGGGACTTTTTACAAAGAGAATTCAGTGAAAGGGGGAGCTGCCACAATGAAGCATCCATAGCTGCAGATGAAGAAGCAATTGAATGGTCACATGAAATAGTCAAGGACTCTGTCAACCAAGCAAAGCCTGATAAGTTTGAGAACAGTGAAGCCCACTGTGCAAATCGACAAGTGGATGAAGATAACAAAGAGGATGCTGAAGATGAATAAGATACCAACCCAGCAATTCTTGAAGATGAAGCTGCCATAGCAGCAACAGAAAATGATGAATTAGCAACTCAAGCAGTTGCAGGACAACCAGTAAAGGATGAATGTGAAGAAGAATAAGAGCTCATGAAGAGCATGCCCATGAGGGCAGAATTTTTTCCTAACAGTTTAGATGTTTGTGCATGTGCAGGTGCATATAGAAATCAGCCTGCAATTGAGGAAAATATAAATGAATATGATGATGATGAAATTATTGAAGAATTTTTGGACAATGTGATGTCCCTATTTGAAGTAGAGAATGGTGAAGATTGCACAGAAGGCACAGAGATTGAAAAAGAAAAAGAAGGAATCCTTGAGTATGCCAAGAATGGAAAAGAAGGCAGCATTGAAGCTGCAAAGATGAATGAAGAAGAAGGCAGCCATGTAGCTGCAAAAGATGAAGAAAATTTGTTTGATGGAAGGCTTGAAGAGCCAATGTGTTATGATGAAGATGACATTCCCATAGTGCTTAGCGGCACCATCGATGAAGAAATATGCATTGAAGATGCAAAGGATGAAGATGAACCAGTTGAAGGAATTCTTATGAAATGGAGTCCTGAAGAGATCAAGCACTATTATCAGCTGATGTCATGGCAGCATGCCAATGAAGAGGATGAAAATAGAATGAAGGATGTGAACAGCATGTGGGATCTTGAAATTCCCACAACATATGAACTAAGCATGCTAAAATCAGAATTTGTGGATGAAGATACATGGCAGTAGTCCAATGAAGAATTTGTAGATTTTGATGGAAGAATCAAGCCTAAAGAGATTGAAGAAAAGTTCAAGAAGAAGGTGAGAATGAAGAAGAATGTGAAGAAGAATGCAGAGTTCAAAGTGTGAAGAAGAAAGAAGAAAAGGTAAACATGCTCCATATCCCGCAGCGAAGTAAATCAATTTTTGGATCTATGAATAAGCCTAGCTGAGACTTAGACCAGAAGGCATTAATGTTTTTTGTTGAAATCCCATGAAGGCATTGCATGTATGCTTTAGATGTTAGTAATTGGTTTATGGTCAGAATTATGGCGGAGTGTTGGAGATAATTCCTCCCGCCAACCGTTTGAATTCACCTACCTCCGTATGTGGAGTTAATGCATTAGGTGTAGAAGTTATTTCGCCTCTTATGAAGAGGCATCAATATGTAAAAACGTTTTTGGTGTTCATTTTGAGGTTTAAAGAGATAGACTAGAGCCGTAGAGCTCCATTGCAAATTCCTCTCCTGTTCTGTTTTGTTTCTGCCTCCCATAATCTGTCCCAATACTCTGTTTTTGCTCCCGCTCAGAATTTGTCACATCTTAAGCATCTGAGCGGAATGCAGATAATACATTCAGCGTATATAATATGATTAACATAAATGCAAAGTAAACCAACATAAATATTTATGTGTAATGAAATGAAGAGCATTCAGGGATCAGGCAGTTGGCAAGAGGAAAAGGGCTCAGTTTGCAAATGCACATACATCAGGCTTGGATTATGTATGATATGTATCTTAGGAAGAATACATACAGAGATCGGCTACAACATCTGCGCATTCATACACACAATAGCCCAAGTAAAATAAAAGAAACCAACCTGCAATAGCGAAAAAAGAAACTAGAGTTCACTCCCCCACAAAGTATACAATGCATCCGCTAACAGGGATAAGGAAAACAAATATATATAACACAAAATGGGGAACCCTTCCCCCAAAACTCAGGCCGCGACCATCCTCCATATATTCAACCTGCAAAAATGTATAAAATATATGAAAATTAAAAGGGATCTTTTATTTGGAGCAGCATCCACTTCATTTTGATGGAAGTTCCCCCAAACCTATGCGCATTACCACAATCATCAGCATTTAATATATATATAATGTATGCAAAGGAGCATACATGCAACAAAGAAAAGAATAAACCTGTGTGCATTGCCACAATACACAACATATAGTGTATAATGTATGCAAAGGAGCACACATGCAATAGAGAAATGAATAAACCCTTCTCCAAACCTCCGTAGCAATAAGAAGAAATATAAAATTAATAAATATAACCTAGGGGAATTGACTTCCATCTCCTCTGCGCATGAGATATCCAGCCTATTTATACAAGATTTGCAAATAACTATATATTAAATATAAATAATACGGATCAATCCCCATGCACAAGCGTAGCCCTTTCCCCAAGTAGCAATCGTTCATATAAAAAATATAATAAAGATGAAGGGAGTAATTCCACATCCTACCATCGAAGAAGTAATCAAATGCAGCAGTAAAAGAAACATGCAAACAAATAAATCAGCATGCAATCCTTCCTCCTTATAAAATAAGTAGTACCCTCTTAAATAATAAGCTCCAGGAAGCCATAAAGAGGAAATAATTACCAGTCTTTAAATAGTATTCTCCAGGCGGCCATAAAGAAGAAATAATTACCAGTTTGTAAATAGTATTCTCCAGGAAGCCCTAAAGAAGAAATAATTACCAGTCTTTAAATAGTATTCTCCAGGAAGCCATAAAGAAGAAATAATTGCGAGTATGTAAATATAATAAATAGTTTCGTTAAAACTTTCCATTAAGAAGTGGAATTGCATACCCAATAATAAAAATATATATAAATAATAAAAGAGCTATGCTTTCAAAATGTATTTCTGTATATTAAATAATATTACATAATACTTCATAAATATAATTACAAAACTTTTTTATAAATAATATTTCATATATATATAATATATATATATATATAAATTATAAGTGAATCAACACTATTTATGTTTTACCAAAGTAGCCTTTTTAGTCATTATAATGAATTATAACCACACACACACATATATATATATATATATATATATATATATATATATCGTTTACATAAAGCACCTAAAGATGAAGCAATGAGTATCTGACTATATAGGTACTACTATATAGTGACATCGCATTATTAATTTAATACATTGTAAATGTATTTTTTTTAGAATTACTAATAATATTTTATAAACATATTCAATCTACATAATCGTCTCGATAAGCATATGTTGTTTCTTTTACAAAATATTATTACAACTAATAATATTTATTCAAGTCACAATACTCAAATGCAAGCTTTCCTCTTTCCATTTCAATGTATTAGGGTATATAATTACCAATTATTATTATAACTAATAATAATTATCAAAATAACTAAGCTTGTGTTAAATAATTAGGTAGTGGGTTCTAAGAAGAAAACCCTTGATGTCCTCTGTTGGGACTAGGATGTCAAGGATATCCATAGGATTTTCTTAGTTTTACTTAACACTTTTAAACAAGGGTTAACTTAGTGTTAAGTTTTAGGTCTTAGGAGAATTTTACTGCCTCTCGGCGGTGAAGGGTAACTTTGGCGTTTCCCTTTAGGACTAACCGAAAACCAATCAACTCAAGTAACCTTCGGTGAACTTAAATGATCACTAAAGTGTTTGTGGCACCAAGACAACATCTGTCATCAAACTGTAACATCCCCTCCTATCATACTAGCATGATAGAGAGGACGTGACACTAAATCCGGGCATCTAGCCCCATGAACTTTTAAGTAAGCATTCACATAATATAAAAGACATATAAAATGTATAATTATAAGAAAAACAAAGCGGAATAATATCAACAGCACATCTATCATACATTCAAGATATTCATAAGATAATTATTGCAAAGTTGACACGAGAGAATACTTATCTCAATAAAGTAGTCCTAAGCAACTGGCTATGAAACTGCAACGTTCCACCCAACCATAGGATAGTTGTGCTTATCAACCTCTTGATGCAACTGCCACCCCCGAGTTGGGCATGATCTCTACAAGGAATCAGGGAATAGCAGGCTCATACATAGCCAAGCATACACCAAGATGAGCCAAGCCAATCTACAATTGGGTTTATCAGGCTGCTAGGAAATGGAAAGGAAGAATTGCTAAGCTAGTGAGCTCAAGCACAGAGCCAGGGATAACCTTACAAGATCTATCTAGCTTGGAACCCACAATACCTACACACCCAGCACAAGGAAGTATTCTTTTCACTGCTGTACAGTCCCTCAAGCCATACCTTCCCCATCTAGTGCTCTCAGGGTGTGCATAGAAGAGTAGCCAAAGCCCTCTTGATCTTCTTGAGAGGCTGTCTCCCCCACTAGGTTTATCAAGACAATTCTGTCCACTACCACTCCAAATCTCTTGCTCACGGATTCAAACCAAAACAAGGATGCACATAACAATGGAACCACAATTATTGGGCATGATAAAAACGTTTTTACAGTGGGATGTCCAAAGAGGGGGTCTCTACCAATTCAGAAAAACGTGGGAAAGCCCAAAAATGAACCGGCAATTGGGGAACTACCCTGGAGAGCAGAAATCGTTTTCAGAAAAACGCCCAGGGGTATTTTGGGGCAAAAACGACCTCCATCACAGTCCCAAATCGTGGCCCTTCTCTCCCAGCTATTGTATAATGCAAAACGAACTCCCAGGCATGGAAAATGCAGTAAAAATGGTGAAAAACATGATGGGGAAAGGCCCAGTGGTTCAGACTGCGTGAGAGAGGAAAGACTGTGGGTTCAGAATGGCTTTAGGCACCATTTCGTGGGTGTTTTCTTTCCCAAGGAGACAAAATACGATTTTCCAGGTTAATGGCTTGCCCCTACACGAAATTGGCTGCCATACCTCTTCATTCCCAAGGCATTAACTGCCTCAACCAACTCTTGGAATAATTAAATGATTGGGTGCATAACCCAAAATGGGTAGTTGGTGGTTTATTGGTTTTATCATTGACACATGGATTAACACCATTGGCTCAAGGGTTTGAATAATTTCTCTCCCTATTCCTTGTAGAATCGTGCCCCATCTCTTTGTTGCATTGCATAGCTAGTTGTGGGTATTTTTATTAAAATTCGTATTTACATGATGTCTTAATTACATTGTGCCTATCTAGCACAAGAACCATAGGCATCTATTTTTAATTGTCGATACATGAAACTCTAAATCAATGGTGGGGCCTTGGCCTTGAGCTCCTCACCATGATTAAATTACAATATTTACATCATTTACGATTTAATACAAAGGAGGTCGAAATGTGGAGATTACATTCCCCTCCCCTTACATTAGCATTGTCCTCAGTGCTCATCAAAATTGAACAAAAATGGATATGCCACCCTCATGGCATCCTCCAGCTCCCATGTAGCCTCACCGGGACTGTAGTGCTTCCATTGCACCTTTACTTGTCCGATGGCTCGGTTCCGGAGCAATGTTACCTTCTTGTCGAGGATGCGCAATGGGTCAGTTTGTAATTCTCCCTCGGGTTCCACCTGGATCACATCCCAATTAATCACATGGTTAGGATCATGTACATATTTCATAAGCAAAGAGACATGAAAAATATTATGAGCTCTAGTGCTAGCAGGCAATGCAAGTCTATATGCAACTGGTCCTATTATTTCAAGCACTTCAAATGGCCCACAATATCTAGGTGATAGCTTGGCACAACTCCCAAGCTTCAAGGAACTCTTCCTTGATTTCACTCTAAGATACACATGATCCCCAACATTGAATTCCCTATGCACTCTATGTTTATCTACATAGATTTTCTGTCTATCCTGGGCTGTTTTTAAATTCTATCTGATCTTGGCAATTATTGCTCCATTTCCTTAAGCAATTATGTTCACTGGATTGTCCCAAGTCACTAGTTTCCTACACCTTCTGCCATACAAAGCCTCATAAGGACTCATTCCCAACGATTCTTGTTTCCCATTGTTATATGCAAATTCTACCAAGTGTAGATAATCCTCCCACTTGGATGGTTTGTCCATTACGTACATGCGGAGCATGTCTTCAAGCACCTGATTTACTCTTTCTGTTTGCCCATCTGTTTGATGATGGTATGCGGTACTGAAGCTCAGCTGTGTACCCAAATCTGCAAAGAGACCTTTCCAAAAATTGGAAGTGAACTTGGTATCCCTGTAGGAAATTATTGCCTTAGGAAACCCATGTAATCTGAAAATTTCCTTCATGAAAATATTTGCAATGGCATCAGCTTTATGTGTGGACTTAACCGGTATAAAATGTGTTGCCTTTGTTAACTTGTCCACCACAACCATGATGGAATCATGTTGTCTCACAGTCATTGGCAATCCTGTAATAAAGTCCATAGATATTACTTCCCATTTCCATTCTGGAATTGGCACTGGGAGCAATAAACCTACTGGATGTTGGTGTTCAACCTTCACCTGCTGACATTTCATACATTTAGAAATGTATTCAACGACATCCTTCTTCATGCCTGGCCAAAAATAATATTTTCTTGCTGTAGCAATTCTTTTCTGATATCTTGGGTGACCAGAGTATGGAGCTTTATGGATTTCATCCATAACAATCCTCCTCAAATCTGCCGCATTTGGAATATAGACTCTATTCTTATAAGTAAGAAGTCTGCCTTCTTCCAAATGATAGCCTTCACACTTCTTGCCAAGGTCTTGCTGCTGCAATTTGTCCTTTATCTGTACGTACACTTCATCCTCAACAATATGGTTAACAATTTGTTGCCTCAAATCTGGTTGGCAAGTACTAAGCGCTGCCACATGCATTTCATGTACCTTCCTGCTGAGTGCATCAGCCACTTTGTTTTCTTTCCCTTTTATGTGTTTGATTTCAAAATCAAATTCACACAAAAATTCCAACCATCTAGCTTGCCTAGCATTTAAAGTTGGCTGATCAACAAGTATTTCAGACCACAATGGTCTGTCCTTAACTCAAATTTTATTCCCATTAAGTAATGCCTCCACATCTTTAAAGCATGTACTATGGCTGCAAGTTCTATATCATGAGTAGCATAGTTCTTCTCATGCTCCTTCAACTTTATTGACTCATAGCATATCACGTGGTTATCTTGCATAAGAACTCCTCCAAGTCCTTGATTGCATGCATCGGTACACACCACAAAGTCTTTTTCTGGATCTGCAATTTTCAAAATTGGTGCACTTGTAAGAAGATTCTTCAACCGTTGAAAACTTTCCTCACATCTTGGTGACCATTCAAACTTTATCCCCTTCTTTTGCAAAGAAGTGATCGGGTGTGCAACCTTGGAGAATCCTTCGATAAACCTCCTGTAGTAACCAGCAAAGTCCATAAAAGATCTCACATCAGTCACATTCCTTGGAGTTGGCCAATTCATAATGGTTTCAATCTTCTCAGGGTCTACTAATATTCCTTCATCGGAGATGATGTGACCCAAATAATGAATTATATCTTTATAAAAGTCACATTTGCTCAAATTTGCATACAACTTATGCTCCCTTAGTAATTGCATTGTCATTCTCAAATGTTCGTGTTCTTCTTCATTCTTAGAATAGATGAGAATGTCGTCTAGGAATACAAGAACAAACTTGTCCAAATACTTGCTAAAAAAATTATTCATGAGACACATGAATGTAGCTGGTGCATTTGTGAGACCGAATGGTAGCACTACAAACTCATAGTGTACATACCTTGTTCTAAAGGTTGTCTTATGAATATCTTCTTCTTTGATTCTTACCTGATGGTAACTAGACCTCAAGTCAATCTTTGAGAATGCCTTTGCTCCTCTCATTTGGTCAAAAGGTCATCAATTCGGGGCAATGGGTATTTGTTCTTCACAGTGACTTTGTTAAACTACCTGTAGTCAACACATAACCTGAGTGTTCCATCTTTCTTCTTCACAAATAGAACAGGTGCTCCCCACGGGGACACACTTGGCCTAATATATTTCTTTTCCAGCAACTCTTGTAATTGCATTTTTAATTCTAGCAATTCCAGTGTACTCATCCTGTAGGGTGTCTTAGACACTGGTGTCGCTCCTGGCACAAATTCAATTGTAAAGTCAATGTCTCTCTTTGGAGGGAGTCCTGGAATCTCATCAGGAAAAACATCCCTGAATTCTTGCAATACCTGATAGTCCTCCAATTTAAGAATTTCATTCTCTGCTGCCTCTAAAATGTCGGCTGCATACAGTTGACACCCCTTCCTACAGAACTTCTTCAGCTGCATGGCTGAAACCTGTCTTACAGAAGTCACCTTTGGAATGCCTTTTACAAGCCTCGGGTTTTCTTCTTCGTCCATGCATTCAAATGTCTTATTGTAGCAGTCAAGTTTAACCATGTGTGCTTCTAACCAATCCATTTCAATGGGAATATCATAGGAACCCAGTGGCAAAATATTCAGATCTGCATAAGTGAATAGCCCATCCATCTCTAATGGACATTTCTCTACTATTTCACTAACTTTTCTCTTAGTTCCAGTGGCTAGTTGAACTAACCATGATTTACTATGCTTTAATTTCTTGAAAGCACAAATCTCAACAATTCTAGGAGTGACATAACTGTGAGTAGATCTAGGATCAATCAAAATAGAAACATATTGCTTACAAATCTTACCTTCAACTTCAACCACAGTTGACTGATGATCTTCCTGGCATTCGTTTAGAGCTGCATAGATTCTAGGGATTGTCCTCGCCACTTGACCCACAATTCCAGCTCCTTGGATGTTGTGAACTTGATTTGCATTCCCATTCCTATGTGGGAAGTTCCTAAGCATGTGGTCTCCTCCACAACCCCAACATTGAAGTGGTTCTCTTGATTCCTTTGGATCTCTTGGCTTGTCTCCCATCATCCTAGTCGGCTTAGTCACAATCTGTGATGGTTGCCTTTGCTGATTCCGGAATTGAGGAGGCTTGAACCCCTTCTTCCTTTGATCAAACTTTTCGTTTTTCCTATCCTTCCATGTCTTATGGAATTCTGGTTTGCTTCTATTTTTATCAAAGCAATACTTGGCCTTTCTTATGGCCTCCTCTAGAGTTCAAGGTTCATCGAACACAATTCTGTCTTTATATGACTGGGGCAGTCCACTTAGGAAACGCCGAATCTTCACCTTATCATCTCGAATATACTTGACATACCTCAGCAGTTCCATGAACTTGTTTGCATATTCTTCCATGGTCAATTGTCCCAATCTCAGCTCATGGAACTCTTTGATCTTATCATCATAGTACCTATCAGAGAGGTATTTCTGCTTGAAGTATTTCTTGAACTGCTTCCACACAATCTTCCTTTCGTTGATCTTCTTCACTTTCCTGATGTGTTCCCACCATATAGATGTTGTTCCATTCAAGTTGAAGATGGCTACCCTTGCCTTCATATTTCCCGAGTAGTCTTGGACTTGGAAATATTTTCTCATCCCAAGAAGCCAAGCTTCAACTTCTTGACCAGACTTTACCTCTCCATCAAATGTAGGAGGTTTCTCCTTCTTAAATTCCCCATGTGAATTTTTCTTGTAGTGCTTCTTCCTCTTACTTCTGCAGGATGAAGAGCTTGAACCCTCAATGGATCCTTCAGAGTCAGATGATTAATTAGAAGAGATTTCTGGACTATATGTTGTGTCTATAGAAACTGTTCTTGGGCTACTGGCCCTCTTGTGGGAATTCCTCCTAGAACTACTTCCACCCCTTTCTAGATTTGATGTCTGATGCCTAGAGTTTATTTGCCTTTGGATGTCTGTCAAACTCTGTAGCATAGCTGCATTCAACTGATTTTGTTCTTCCTGAGCTTTAATCATCCTTTCATTATCTTCCCTACAGCTTTGCAACTCCACCCTTAGGCTTCTCATAGTGGATGCAATACCTGGAGGGGTCTCTTGATTTCTTCTCCCATTAGATTCTGTTTCAGTATTTTAAACATGTATGTTCTCCCCCATGGCATCTGTCTTAGGCTCATAGGGATCCTGTGCATCATCCATGATGTTGATTTTCTTGGCCCAACCAAGATCCAAAACTTTCCAACTGTACTATCTAGAGTGCTACCCTGATGTAACTATGATTCTGCAAAATGTGTTTATCCACACAATTGTTAGCTGCATTATATTACCAGAATTCATAACTTACTTTCATGCACGTGGGAAAAGGTTATATTGACAATTTGTCAAATCATAGGATTTTCTCACAATCAACGACATATGAGGGGGGGGGGGAACAAAAGGGGGTCAAGGGGGATTTCCCCCTTGTGGATTCCCTGTGCCACTACAGGGCGGATCGAGGGCAGTGCCCTCATTTTTTTTTTGTTTTTTTGTTTTTGTTTTTTACAAATCATGCCGCAATTGCAGGGCGGTTTGCCGAATGCTTCTGCAATTGCGGAGCGATTTTCCGAATGCTTCCGCAGTTGCGGAGCGATTCGGTGAATGCTTCCGCAGTTGCGGAGCGATTCGACGAATGCTTCGGCAGTTGCGGAGCGATTTTGCGAATGCTTCCGCAGTTGTGGAGCGATTCGTCGAATGCTTCCGCAGTTGCGGAGCCATTCGCTGAATGCTTCCACAGTTATGGAGCCATTCACCGAATGCTTCTGCAGTTGCAGAGCCATTTGCGGAATGCTTCCGCAGTTTCGGAAGACACTCGAAAATTCTTTCCGCAGTTTCGGGGCAGTTCGCGGAAGCCTTCCGCAATTGTGGGGCATTTTGCAGAATGCTTCCGCAATTGCGGAACGACTTGCAGAATGCTTCTGCAATTGCGGAACGACTTGCAAAATTCTTCCGCAATTGCGGAACGATTCGCTGAAGCCTTTCGCAATTGCGGAACGATTCACCAAAGTCTTCCGCAGTTGCGGAATGATTCGCCGAAGTCTTCCGCAATTGCGGAACGATTCGCCAAAGTCTTCCGTAGTTGCAGAACGATTCGCCGAAGTCTTCCATAATTGCGGAACAATTCGCCGAAGTCTTTTGCAGTTGCGGAACGATTCGTCGAAGTCTTCCGCAGTTTCGGAAGAGAATTCCTTCCACAATTCGGAAGAGAATTCCTTCCGCAATTTCGGAAGAGAATTCCTTCCGAAAATTTCCTTTCGACGCCAAACACTTAGAAAAATTTTCCGCAATTTCGGAAGAGAATTCCTTCCGCAATTTTGGAAGGGAATTCCTTCCGTAGTTTTGGGGCGGTTCGCGGAACTCTTCCGCAAATTTCGGAACAATTTCCCGAACTCTTCCCGAAACAGACTTAAACAAAAATTTCCAAAAACTCTTAAGAAATTTTTTGAAATCTTCCCTTCTTTCAGTGATGACTGTTGCTCAGCAGGAGGTGATATTACATCTGTAATCTATCCAACTTATCCTGTTTAGGCCTAACGCTGAGACCTGTGGTGATCAGGAAGGGACCTTCCCAAGTGGTTGTGATTGGATTTGGCCCATAGAGGTCCAATGCTGCAACCAGCAGCTCTGATACCAAAAATGTAACATCCCCTCCTATCATACCAGCATGATAGAGAGGACGTGACACTAAATCTGGGCATCTAGCCCCATGAACTTTTAAGTAAGCATTCACATAATATACAAGACATATAAAATGTATAATTATAAGAAAAACATAGCAGAATAATATCAACAACACATCTATCACACATTCAAGATATTCATAATATATTTATTGCAAAGTTGACACAAGAGAATACTTATCTCAATAAAGTAGTCCCAAGCAACTTGCTATGCAACTGCAATGTTCCACCCAACCATAGGCCAGTTGTGCTTATCAACATCTTGATGCAACAGCCACCCCCGAGATAGGCATGATCTCTACAAGGAATCAGGGAATAGCAGACTCATACATATCCAAGCATACACCAAGATGAGCCAAGGCAATCTACAATTGGGTTTATCAGGCTGCTAGGAAATGGAAAGGAAGAATTGCTAAGCTAGTGAGCTCAAGCACAGAGCCAGGGATAACCTTACAAGATCTATCTAGCTTGGCACCCACAATACCTACACACCGAGCAAAAGGAAGTATTCTTTTCACTGTTGTACAGTCCCTCAAGCCATAGCTTCCCCATCTAGTGCTCTCAGGGTGTGCATAGAAGAGTAGCCAAATCCCTCTTGATCTTCTTGAGAGGCTGTCTCCCCCACTAGGTTTATCAAGCCAATTCTGTCCACTACCACTCCAAATCTCTTGCTCACAGATTCAAACCAAAACAAGGATGCACATAACAGCGGAACCACAATTATTGGGAATGATAAAAACGTTTTTACAGTGGGATGTCCAAAGAGGGGGTCTCTACCAATTTAGAAAAACGTGGGAAAGCCCAAAAACGAACCGACAATTGGGGAACTACCCTGGAGAGCAGAAATCATTTTCAGAAAACCGCCCATGGGTATTTTGGGGAAAAAATGACCTCCATCACAGTCCCAAATCGTGGCCCTTCTCTCCCAGCTACTGTATAATGTAAAACGAGCTCCCAGGCATGGAAAATGCAGGAAAAATGGTGAAAAACGTGATGGGGAAAGGCCCAGTGGTTCAGACTGCATGACAGAGGAAAGACTGTGGGTTCAAAATGGCTTTGGGCACCATTTCGTGGGTGTTTTCTTGCCCAAGGAGACAAAATACGATTTTCCAGGTTGATGGCTTGCCCCTACACGAAATTGGCTGCCATACCTCTTCATTCCCAAGGCATTAACTGCCTCAACCAACTCTTGGAATAATTAAATGATTGGCTGCATAACCCAAAATGGGTAGTTGGTGGTTTATGGGTTTTCTCATTGACAC
Organism: Larix kaempferi; assembly: GCA_027924585.1. Taxonomy (NCBI): domain Eukaryota; kingdom Viridiplantae; phylum Streptophyta; class Pinopsida; order Pinales; family Pinaceae; genus Larix; species Larix kaempferi. Next base: position 56,823,542 of record BSBM01000510.1, read on the forward strand.
ATGGATTAACACCATTGGCTCAAGGGTTTGAATAATTTCCCTCCCTATTCCTTGTAGAATCGTGCCCCATCTCTTTGTTGCATTGCATAGCTAGTTGTGGGTATTTTTATTAAAATTCGTATTTACATGATGTCTTAATTGCATTGTGCCTATCTAGCACAAGAACCATAGGCATCTATTTTTAATTGCCGATACATGAAACTCTAAATCAATGGTGGGGCCTTGGCCTTGAGCTCCTCACCATGATTAAATTACAATATTTACATCATTTACGATTTAATACAAAGGGGGTCAAAATGGGGACATTACACAAACCATGGATTCTAAGCAATTTCACCTCCTCCCACCCTAGTGAATCATCTCTTTATCGTCATATTGCTAGCACTATTAATTACAAATTTTAGGAAATGACCCACATAACTTACAAGGTTTACTTGGTGGGGCCTTGGCCTTGAGCTCCTCACTAGAAAACCAGTACAATTTACAATTGCATTTATAAAACAACAAGGGTGTCAAAGAGGGATATTACATCCTCCTCTGTTTTAGAATAACACCATCCTTGGTGTTCATGCTTTTCAACCGCTTAACTTCCACTCGTGGGCTCCTTTGTGCATAATTTCTTTGAAATCTTTTGCTTGCTTTGTTACAAACTTTGGACTTTCATGATTTCCGCAAGTTGCTCTTGCTTATAACCTGTACTTTCCACAAACAACACAAGTTGTTTTATCATAAATTCATGCATAAAAATTATTTTTCCAATTTCAATTTAAACATAAGGAATCATTTTTCCTTGCAACATCACATTGAGGCCTTTCCACGGCAACCCCTTTTTAGAGTTCGACCTTCTTACTAAGATCTTCTTTGTAATTTCTTGCCCCTGCACATATGTTCGTCATACATTGTATACATATAAATCATGATCTAAGATAATAACTTCCAAAATCTTGTTATGACACTTATTTCTATGTACTTTCAGTCTTTCTCTACTTGCTTTTCCTTGAAAACAATATTGTTAATGCTCATAACATAACATTAGACATCCATACTTCAACATAAATATGCAAAATTTAAGTATACAAGTTCATAACATAAGTATATGCGCATACCTCATGCACATCATATGCATAGTAGCATACACTTCCTCGTGCAGCATGTCACATTGAATAAGACTTTTTATTCTTCTCTAGAGCCTCCTCTTAATGTCAGCAATAAAGTAGTCCATGTTCTCCAACCACTATATACAAGTATTCCATGTGCGTTCGTTTTCCGCTCAAGCCTTCTCGCTTGAGTCTCGGAATTTTTTTTATTTATTTTTCCCCCTCAAGCCCTCTCGCTTGAGTCCAAGAAACAGTTTTCCCCTCAAGCCTTCTCGCTTGAGTCCAGGACAACTTATGATTACAGCAGACAACCCCAACACTCCCTCAGCGTCCGCGTGAGTTTCCTGGAGTGGCAAGGGGACTTTTAAGTCTCTGAATCCTGGAATCAACCTTTACACACCCGCATAGGGTATTGCAGTGCTCCTGCAATTAATTGGTAGTACTCCTACCTAAACACATCTCGTGTTTCACTACCTCACAGGGCATTGCATGCAAATGGTAGTACTCCTACCCGAACACTTCTCGTGTCCAATTCCTCCTTCAATAAATTGGTAGTACTCCTACCAGAACACTTCTCGTGTTTAATTCCTCCTTCAATAAATTGGTAGTACTCCTACTAGAACACTTCTCGTGTTCAATCCATATCTCGCTGTTGTTGTTCTGATTCAAGTCTGTGCTCCAAACTTAACCTTCTCTTCTTCATTCCTTTTCTTTGTTTAGATTTAAGTTAGCTTTATTTTAATTTGCAGGGCGCCTCTGCTTATCTTATCAGGGTGAGGGTTTTTTTTATTATGTGTATATTTATCTTTTAATTTCTCTTGATGCTCTCAAGATTTTCACTTCTCTAGTTACACTGTCTCATGTGCCCGCAGCAATGTGTCATAATATCGCATTAGTGAACTATTGGTTCACACTATGGCTCTAATGCCATAATCATGGCCAACCTGCTTTACTAACACAAGCTTTTACTTCTGCACATGACAAATTATTAAGTTTGACAACCATATAGAGGTATTTCTTACAGTGGTTTTTGCGAAATCATTTTGGTTTTAGCGATCCTCTCGCCATTGATTAGCTTGGTTCTGGAACTCCAAGCCCTTACTACGTGCGATCAATTCCTCGCACACATAACCAAATAGGTACATTAGCTAAATCCTCATGGAGTTCAAGTGTCAATCACAAAAACACAATCATAATATTTCATAACACTTTACATAATCATGGTTTTTTTTTATCGCATATTTAAATATCTTTCTTATTTCAAAAGGCTGCAATAATCTCAAAGCTTTATGAGTCACCACAACATGCGACAAAATTTGATAAACAAAAGATTCACATCTTGATTTGACTCATGCTTTGATTCTATCTCTTCATGAGTCCCTGATTTTTATTCAGACTCTTACAGTATGCTCACCATACTTTATGCATAATATGCATCATGCCCTTGGCTTCCAGCAAGTCTCGCCGATATTTACAATCTTACGGCCATGAGCTGCAATGTTAGCACATTGATTGCTTTCTTTCCATAAATTTTTGTTTGTTATGAGGTGATAAGCTTACAACCTCTTCAATAATTCAAATGGTTATTCTACCATTCAACTATTTTCAACTTGAGTCTTTATACATTTACAAGACTATTGCAACACAATTTCTATACATATACATATCTCTCTATATATCAAGAAGTTTCTAGAGAACATTTACATTCCTTCCTGAGTGTATCAAGGGTGAATTCATAATCCAACTTCCATTTATGTACATCCACATAGTACATAATACCAAAAGAAAACGAAAGTATTACCCTATGCTTACAGTTTTAATCTACAATAACGTACCTCACCATTCAATTCCACATCTTCATTTATACGAGGAAGATGGATTGGAACATTATTCCTTGATCTTGACATAAACAACCAATGCATTAGTCATCATATATAAGCATACTCTTGACAAATTTTCCCTATATATGATAAATATGCAAAAGGGAATCATAGTCTACTTATCTTGTCTAACTAACTCATATCCAAACAATTTATTACTATAGGATGGCACCACTTTAACATGCATCCCATAAATTGTTTTCAATAACTATGCGATTGTATCTCTATCCTTTAACCAAGAGATCATACAAGCTTATTAGGAGAATGCTACTCTTGGAGTACTATATCAAAGTACAGAATACTAGTATGATACAGACTGGAACATGGTAGTGTTACTTCACTTTATATCTTCATACCTCATGCTGAGCCCAATCAGTCCCGAGTGTTGAAACTTTGGCTCTGATACCACTTTGTAATGTACCCATTATCCACTTTTTAAAATTTGTAAGGATTGGGTTATAAATTTTTTTTTCCTCACATCAACAATCAAGGTATTAGCCATTTTATATTCAAGGTCATATGTGTGCTCCCGTCGCAATTAGTATTGCATATAATACTTGTTCAATCATTACCTTTACCTCATTTCATAACCCTTACACATTAAACATTATTAGTCATCTTCGCATAAACATCACTATTAATTTAGTCTTACAAATTAGTACATAATAAACACAAATGGGAATACCCCGAACATTCCTCATGATCATTAAACCCTCAAAACCTCCACAAGTAAGCCATCATTTTACATGTAAACTTAAGTAATGGATAATTAACATTCTGCTTTGAATCTCACTTACCATTTTAAACCAAGATTCTCATGTAAATTAAAACACATTGAGTACACAAAGAAAGGAGACCTGTATAAGTGGTTCACCCAACTCTTTGGGCTACACCCACCAAGGAAATGTCGCATCTTTATTGATAAAAAATAGAAGAGTACAATTTGCGACACTGTGTGTGCAATATTTCTACTTTCTCAAGCCTCTCACCGAGAGCACTTTTACAATCATTCAATCCTCTACCTCGAAGGCATTACACCGATTTTCTCTGAGATTGTTCACAACTAGATCATAATAATTTATACACACTAAGACTATGACCATGATATAACATAGTATAGGATATATGCAAAGGGTCTACCCTACCTTGTCTAGCATACACTTAAATACGCCACTGATACATTCTAAGTACAAAGGGTTACCATACCCTAACCAGCTTATGTATACAATAGATGGATCATACAATGGAAGTATACATACAAATAATGCATATGAAACCAATAGCATAGAGCTGGAATCCAATTGATGCATACAAAAATAAAGAATATATATACCCACTCTATGCTTAGCAAGAAGTAGCCCCCCCCAAAAGCAACACGAAACAATAATGCGGCATGCAACTACTTTACAACCCAGCTTATAATATATTGTGAATATAAACAATAACAATAGGCATCTCTGTGATACCTCAAGCAAATACCTTACAACCCATCATATAATACATTGTAAATATAAGCAATACAAAAGGCATATCCATGATACCTCTGCACATTCAAGAAAACGCCCTACCTCTGCGTTTTCATTCCCCAACACCCAACATATAAAAATACATACCAGAGGTTAAACTCAGCATGCATTCACAACTTATCCTATCAAGGAAATTTATACAGGGATAGGCTTCCATTAAGCTGTCCCTTCCTTTTTACATGTGCGCAGTGAACAAGACCCAATGCAATACAAGATGTTCATCATATATATGTAATAGATCAAGCTACAGGTGGATAGGGATTGTCCCCTCCCCAACTTCTTATGCGCAGCAACAAACTGAAACATAAGAAGGCATACATCATATAGATATATGAGGATATTTCCCCAACACGACACATCTGCCCATCAAAAATAAGTATATATATAAATATATGTAGGATATCATAAGCTACAGGGGTGAATCTCCCTAAGCATCCATTCAGGCTTCAGTAATAAAAATCCACATTAATTTAATCAAGCTATCAATGAATGGGTATACGGGATTCCATCTTAAACATCTGAGCGGAATGCAGATAATACATTCAGAGTTTATAATATGATTAACATAAATGCACAGTAAACCAACATAAATATTTATGCGTAATGAAATGAAGAGCATTCAGGGATTAGGCAGCTAGCAAGAGGAAAAGGGCTCACTGCGCAAATGCACATACATCAGGCTTGGATTATGTATGATATGTATCTTAAGAAGAATACATACAGAGATCAGCTACAACATGTGCACATTCATACAAACAATAGCCCAAGTAAAATAAAAGAAACCAACCTGCAATAGCCAAAAACGCAACTGAAGTTCACTCCCCCACGAAGTATACAACGCATCCACCAACAGGGATAGGGAAAACAAATATATATAACACAAAATGGGGAACCCTTTCCCCAAAACTCACGACGTGACCATCCTCCATATATTCAACTTGCAAATATGTATAAAATATATGAAAATTAAAAGGGATCTTTTATTTGGACCAGCATCCACTTCATTTGGATGGAAGTTCCCCCAAACCCATGCACATTTCCACAATCATTAGCATTTAATATATATATATATATATATATATATATATATATATATATATAATGTATGCAAAGGAGCATACATGCAACAAAGAAAAGAAGAAACCTCTACAAATGGCCACAATACACAACATATAGTGTATAATGTATGCAAAGGAGCACACATGCAATAAAGAAATGAATAAACCCTTCTCCAAACCTCCGTAGCAATAAGAAGAAATATGCAATTAATAAATATAACCTACAGGAATTCACTTCCCTCTCCTCTGCGCATGAGATATCAAACCTATTTATACAAGATTTTCAAATAACTATATATTAAATGAAAATAATAGGGATCAATCCCCATGCACAAGCGTAGCCCTTTCCCCAAGTAGCAATCGGTCATATAAAAAATATAATAAAGATGAAGGGAGTAATTCGCCATCCTACCATCGAAGAAGTAATCAAACGAAACACTAAAAGAAACATGAAAACAAATAAATCAGCATGCAACCCTTCCTCATAAAAGAAGTAGTACCCTCTTAAATAATAAGCTCCAGGCAACCATAAAGAGGAAATAATTACTAGTCTGTAAATAGTATTCTCGAGGCGGCCATAAAGAAGAAATAATTACCAGTCTCTAAATAGTATTCTCCAGGCTGCCATAAAGAAGAAATAATTACCATTCTATAAATAGTATTCTCCAGGCAGCCATAAAGAATAAATAATTACCAGTCTGTAAATAGTATTCTCCGGGCAACCATAAAGAAGAAATAATTACGAATTTGTAAATAATAATAAAAAGATATCTATAATTATCATAATAAAGGGTTTATTAAAACGCACACCCAATAATAAAAATATATATAAATAATAAAAGAACTATGCTTTCAAAATGTATATCTGTATATTAAATAATATTACATAATACTTCATAAATATAATTACAAAACCTCTTTATAAATAATATTTCATATTTCATATATATATATAAATTATAACTGAATCAACACTATTTATGTTTTACCAAAGTAGCCTTTTTAGTCATTATAATTCATTATAATGTATTATAACCACACCAATCTCTCTCTCTCTCTCTCTCTATATATATATATTCATCTCTTTTACATAAAGCATCTTTAAGCAATGAGTATTCCACTATATGGGTACTACTATATAGTGATATGGCATTATTATTTTAATAGATTGTAAATGTATTGTTTTTAGAATTACTAATAATATTTTATAAACATATTCAATCTATAAAATTGTCTCCATAAGGATATGTTGTTTCTTTTACAAAACATTATTACAACTAATAATATTTATTCAAGTCATAATACTCAAATGCAAGCTTTCCTCTTTCCATTTCAACGTATTAGGGTATATAATTACCAATTATTATTATAACTAATAATAATTATCAAAATAGCTTAGCTTATGTTAAATAATTAGGTAGTGGGTTCTATGAAGAAAACCCTTGATGTCCTCTGTCGAGACTAGGATGTCAAGGACATCCGTAGGATTTTCTTAATTTTGCTTAACAACTTTAAGCAAGGGTTAACTTAGTGTTAAGTTTTAGGTCTTAGGAGACTTTTATTGCCTCTTGGCGGTGAAAGGTAACTTCGACGTTTCCCTCTAGGACTAACCGAAAACCAATCATTTCAAGTAACCTTTGGTGAACTTAAATGCTCACTAAAGTGTTTGTGGCACCAAGACAACATCTGTCATCAAACCATGGCTTCCAAGCAATTTCACCTCCTCCCACCCTAGTGGAATCATCTCTTTATCGTCACGTTGCTAGCACTATTAATTACAAATTTTAGGAAAAGACCCACATAACTTACAAGGTTTACTTGGTGGGGCCTTGGCCTTGAGCTCCTCACCAGAAAACCTGTACAATTTACAATTGCATTTACAAAACAACAAGGGTGTCAAAGAGGGATATTACACTTTTGATAAGGGGATAAAATGCCATTGATATACTGAAGGGGTAATGAACCTAACTGATAAGAGGGAACCAAAGAAAAATCAAATGAATTCAAAGAATGAGATAGATTGTTATCCCCCAGAACCCTAGAATCCCTACCAGATGGTAAAGAAGGGTTTTAGTCTTCGACATTTTGTAGATTCTAGAGGAATCAAGGGATATATCTCCATTTCAAATCAGTTTTTAAGACATTCTATAATCTTAATTTGAAGTAAAGACACACATATCCCCAAATATAGACAATCGTTTATTCAAATTCGCTTCCACCGAAAGGTAGAAATTCAATTCCTCTTTAGTTAGACCATCATAATGGGTTGGAGAATCAAGCAAGAGCATACGTGATTTGTTAGCAGAGGAATTGATTAGAGTTGTAGGGTAATTAGTGTAGTAGCATGCAGATTTGATGAGTCATCCCTTGATTCCTTGATTCCTCCAGTTGTAGACTTGATAATAAATAGGGGAATTTAGCTTTGACATACCCATTTTTACGACAATAAAAAAATTTGAATGGAATATGTAAATAGTCCAATTTCTGGCAGAAAACCCTAGCACCCCATTGAATATCCAGTTTTGCTGGAAGCCCTAGCGAAATATCTATTTCCACCATACCCTGGGAAAAAAAATTTCTATGCCAAAACTATTATGTTTTTCCAGTTTGATAAATTTTCCTATAGAATTTGCTAATCCCTCAAGAACATTATGATTCCATAATTCAGATGGAAATCCAAGTATCATAAGCCATAGGTGACGGATAGTCGACCTTTCTTTCTCTGGATTTAAATTCTTATGCCATCATTTTAATACCAAGGAACCACCCTTAATTAGCCAAATGGAGTCCAAAATATGTTGAATATGATCCTCACGAGGAAATATAAATGAAATCCACCCATTTATGAGCTTGTTGATGCAAGGAGCATATCCATATAATGGGAACCAAGTTTGGTTTAAGCACGCAACCATATCCACATTGGAAACCTTAGTAGATTCTAATCGACCAATAAGAGCATGTTTTGATAAGACCCCTACTCTATCCAAATTCACATCATCCTGATGGCAAGCCAGTGCTAGAGCTGCTCAAAACCGAGGACTTAGAAACTTACTAGTGTGCTCTATGTTTTGAGAACCACGCTTCCAGGTTACACAACCCTACTTAATACATAGAGTTTTCCCTAAAGCCTTCTTCAACTCTATTTTTGACTCTTGTCCAACTATTTGTAGAACTAACATCAAATTTAGATCCAATCCAATTTAATCTCACTTGAGCTTCCTTCATATGCTTGGCACACAATCTACTCCCTTCACATAACAACTTTGACTGTAGGTTTCACATTCGGTGCTGTGGGGATTCCAATCTCAGCACATAGGAGCTCTCCATTCAAAAGGATTAAAAGCCTACCATGAACATGAATTTTCATGTGCTTTGAACGCCCATACTTACCCACATGACTAATGCATGTGCTCCAAGTCTTATCGCAATACCAAAACACGAGTTAGGCATACGATCACCTTCCAATGTGAAGTCGACTCTGCGCAATTGATCCAACAAGGAGTAACCAGTCCATTTCAATTGGTCAATTTATTAACAAGTCATCCTTCCTCAACATTCGACCTTTCACATCAACCTTTGACTATTCCCCGTCATTAGATTGAACTGGAAACGCACAGGTATTGTTCATTTCCTATCCACAACCTATTCAATATATTCCCTCTGCGTAGGAACCTCAACATATCTCTGTAATTCTACCTCAATCGACCTCCAAGGTCACTAATACAAGCATGTCAACCCTTCATGAATTTCAAAACTCTCCTATGCCATGGATTTGCACTGATACCATCGATTCAAGGTGTCAGTTGCTTTCTCTGTGCAGAAATCATTAAGTCGATGGAATTCATCTACGTAGGAATCATCATATACAAACCCTTGTTCGTATTTCTTCTCTGCGTAGGAGCTCCATCCCGTCTCTGCAATTTCACCATGCACATGTCCTCATACACGGACTGCAACTTCAACTTGCTAGTATTGGAGCTTAAGCTCTATGCTTACTTCATCACAACCTCACACAAGGACGTATTCCAGGTCACAGAGCAATAATCCAAAATCAATTTACACATGCAGTCAGGAGCAGACTTACCATAGCCACACAACGTAACTCCTATACATACTACAACTTTCATGCATTAACAAAAATGAACATACATAGATACTCTGTTTCTCAGAGTCTCCTCAAGCCGTTAGCAGGTTTCTTCAAAGGCTGGAACTACACAAGGTTTACCGAGTCTCAGAGTAACTGGAACCCCAAAAAGGATTCTTCCCAGTAATAGTTATCAGGTTTTGCAAGCACAAAATTAGTCAACCATATTCCTAACTAATATTCATCGAGTTGCTTAATTGCTTCACACAAACTATAAAAGAAAAACAACACCATAGCATAATGAATCTGCTTTTTCATTCAAAGAATAAAAACTATACTTACAATTACAGAAACCCTCAATTCCTCTGTATGTCTGCCTATTTCCTAACCATTTTCTTTCACTCAGAGAACTTGACCTACTCTCCTATGACCTGAGTTCTCTTTGTCCTCGTAGGCTTACAATACTCTCTATTTTAAAACCCTAAAGAAACTCTCTACCTCCCTTTCGAGAGTTACTAATTTTATTCCCTTCCTAGAAAGTGTTTCTCCCACTCTTCAACTCCTACAAACTTGTAACTCCTTCCTAGAATAAAGAAACAACTCCTATTTTGAGAAAGCTACACTTATGAGTCACTCATTAGCTTCTTGAGTCATCCCTACATTCCAAGGATCTGTTTACACGACTCATCCTATACTAACAACTAAAACACATTCGTATGAAAGTTTATAATGTCTTTTACAATAAACCCTCCTTAGGCTGAGGTCGAGATCTAGAAATCTGTCTAAACATTCATGGTTTTGTTTGGAGACTAATGCTCCTGCATCAAACTCCCAAGGTAGGAAGAAGAACATGATCTCCTGATCATGAGCCTTCAATCTTCGTCTTTCCTCCAGCTGCAATATTCTAGGCTTCCACACTTTGTGTTGTAATACTCCACTGTCCTTACCTTCACTATTTTTCACTTTCCCATCATCTTCACAGCATACTGCTTCCTTCATTTTGTTGTATCTCTTCTTAGGTATTTACATTTTCTCCCATAGTTCACCTATGGTCTTTTCTAATTCAGTTTACTGCTGCAGACAACTCTAGTCTCCTTCACCCTGCCACTGCATTATGCTGCACTTCATCCATTCATTTCGAAATTGTTGATTTTCCTCTGCAGCTTTCCTTGCTTCAACTATAGCTTTTGCTCTTGAAATTGTTGTAGATGTTGCTCTAGACATTGATGCAAACACTGCTGTAACATACTTACTTACTCTTCCACATATACTAGGAACCATATCATGAATATGTGTACTAGCACCTATTCTGGTCTCACACAAAACTTCAGACATTTCCTTTTCATTGATTACAATCCTTTTCAGAAAAAATTTCAGCCATTCACCTTCTTCTTGACTCATTTCAAACACATCATCAGTAGGATGATCATTAACTTTAGCATAACTCTCTTCCTCTTCTTTCTTGACAACATTCCATAGCTGCTTTTCCTCTCCTTGACTGATTTTAGTAACCAGTTCAGCTTCCTTCAGTTCTAATACTGATTTCCTTTTATCATGAGGCATACCTACCTCACCTTCATCTTCATTTATTTCTTCGTCTTTGTCACCAAACCAATATGCCTGTGATACGACTTTTTCTTTCTTTATCATAATAAAATCCCGATTTCTCATCTCTGTGACAGCTCTAAGTTTTTGTCCCAAAGTCTTCTTTTGGCCACTTAGATAAGCCATTTTCTCTCTGTATTCTTCTATAATAGGTCCCTTCATATGAGACATAACTGTCTCACCTCCAGTAGAGATGCTTCCTTCATTATTTAAGGAATTTATAAATTCCTTCTGCTGCAATAGTTCAATCTTGTCTTCTTCAGAAAGAAATTCTTCATCATACCTTGCCAGACCACTTTCATCCTCATACAAAACACTTCCAAAAGATGGTGTGTCTCTTGCAATACCTGCAATCACACAGAACTTGTCAGCTTCAAAACCATAAGACCGGATGGTCCCATTTGATGATTCAGTCATCAAATCTTCCTGTTGTTCCCAGTCTTTTATAGGGCTCAGAAATCCTTCGATGCTCTTCTTCTCAGTCTCCTCGAGTATGACATTTGAATGCTTACTATCTTCCTCTACTTATTTCTGTTCTTGGCCATCATCATAAGCCAAGTTCTCTTTTCTTTCATCTCTTGCTACATGCTGGAAAGAACCACTTTCTCTTAACGATGTATGAGCACTTACATGAGGCCCAGCTATCCCATTTTCTTTCAAAACGGATTTAAGTTTCTATCTATCTTCTTCCTCCTTCATCTTCTTTTGTAATTTATGCCATCTCAACTGTCTCTTCATAAGGAAACCATATATCTGGTCTTCCTTATACTTTTGTAACAACTCCATCAGTACTCCTAGATGGACTTCTATCTCAGCCTTCTCCCTCTCATATTCTTCATCACTCATCTGCCTCCATATGCCATTGACTGTGGCATCTTCTTCCTTCACTTTGTGGATGTCTCCTGAACCTCTGCTATGACTCTTGATAGTCATCTTCTTGAGTTATTTTCTCTCCATGAGTTGCACTCACAACTCATCTACTCTTGGGAACACGAATGTCCTCTTGTATTTCAACCTCTGTTGAAGTACTAGGTTATGTCCACACCTCTTCTTCCTCTCAGAAACGCTCACTGGCTTCCTTCACCACTGCCCCTAAGGTTGTTATCCTCTTGTTGAGATATTTCTATACTACTGTTACCTCTTACATGTAAAGCATCCGCTTCTTTATAGACTGCGAGTCTGTCTTCTTTCCTTCACCAAAGGAACTTTCTTGTTCCTGCTCTGATACCAATTGATGGCAGGCCAACGCTAGACCTGCTCAAACCCGAGGACTTAGCAACTTACCAGTGTGCTCTATGTTTTGAGACCCATGCTTCCAGGTTACACAACCCTACTTAATGCATAGAGTTTTCCCTAAAGCCTTCTTCAACTCTATTTTTTACTCTTGTCCAACTATCTGTAGAACTAACATCAAATTTAGCTCCAATCCAATTTCAGATCACTTGAGCTTCCTTCATATGCTTAGCACAAAATCTACTCCCTTCACATAACACCTTTGACTGTAGGTTTCACATTCGGTCCTGTGGGGATTCCAATATCAACACATAGGAGCTCTCCATTCAAAAGGCTTAAAAGCCTACCATGCACATGACTATTCATGTGCTTTGAGTGCCCATACTTACCCGCATGACCAATGCATGTGCTCCAAGTCTTATCGTACTACCAAAACACGAGTTAGGCATACGGTCACCTTCCAATGTGAAGTCGACTCTGCACAATTGATCCCACAAGGAGTAATCCAATCTGTTTCAACTCATCAATTTATTAACAAGTCATCCTTCGTCAACATTCAACCTTTCACATCGACCTTTGACTATTCCCCATCATGAATCTCAAAACTCTCCTACGCCATGGATTTGCACCGATACCATCGATTCAAGGTTTCAGTTGCTTTCTCTATGCATAAATCATTAAGTCGATGGAATTCATCTACGTAGGAATCATCATATCCAAACCCTTGTTCGTATTTCTTCTTTGCATAGGAGCTCCATCCTGTCTCTGCAATTTCACCATGCATAAGTCCTCATACACGGACTGCGACTTCAACTTGCTAGTATTGGATATTAAGCTCTATGCTTACTTCATCACAACCTCACACAAGGACGTATTCCAGGTCACAGAGCAATAATCCAAAATCAATTTACACATGCAGTCAGGCGCAAACTTACCATAGCCACACAATGTAACTCCTGTACATACTACCACTTTCATGCATTAACAAAAATGAACATACACGGATACTCTGTTTCTCAGAGTCTCCTCAAGCCCTTAGCAGGTTTCTACAAAGGCTAGAACTACACAAGGTTTACCCAGTCTCAAAGTAACTGGAACCCCCAAAAAGATTATGCCCAGTAATAGTGATCAGGTTTTGCAAGCACAAAATTAGTCAACCATATTCCTAACTAATATTCATCGAGTTGCTCAATTGCTTCACATATAATGTAAAAGAACAACAACACCGTAGCATGATGAATATGCTTTTTCATTCAAAGAATAAAAATTGTACTTACAATTACAAAAACCCTCAATTCCGAGCTGTCTATGGCTTGATCTGCCTATTTCCTGACCATTTTCTTTCACTCAGAGAACCTGACCTACTCTCCTATGACCTGAGTTATCTTCCCCCTCGTAGGATTACAATACTCTCTATTTTAAAACCCTAAAAAAACTTTCTACCTCCCTTTTGAGAGTTACTAATTTTATTCCCTTCTTAGAAAGCGTTTCTCCCACTCTTTGAGTCCTACAAACTTGTAACTCCTTCCTAGAATTAAGCAACAACTCCTATTTTGAGAAAGCTACACTTATGAGTCACTCATTACCTTCCTGAGTCATCCCTGCATTCCAGGGATTTGTTTACATGACTCTTCCTATACTAACAACTAAAACACATTCGTATGAATGTTTACAATGTCTTTTACAATAAACCCTCCTTGGGCCGAGGTCGAGATCTAGAAATCTGTCTAAACATTCATGGTTTTGTTTGGAGACTAATTCTCCTGCATCAATCCCCAATAATGTACCTTTGCAAACCCTCTCGTGCTTTATATTTCTTCAGTCTTATGCATGCACAGTCCCTCTCACTAGTAAGGTGTTGAATCACCTTCCCCCCTGAATGATCGATCTAGACAGGAAATGTTTATGAAATCCACTGCCTAGGAAGCCCAATATCCATCTTATTCTTGTCACCATTATCTTGCACTGACCTCCTCCCACCCAAGTAAGGTACCTCTCATCGAATGTTTGAAGGAAAGGTAGGCTTTGGTGGGTTTGGAGTGATAATTCCAACTAGAACCATCATGGGTAATCGAAAGGAAGGATATGTGACAGCTGTCACCACCACAGCACAAGGAAGGTGACAGTCATCACATCCACAACAAAGGGCCCGTGAAATGTAGTGAGAACCCACTCAAGTATTATTTTAGAAAAATCTGCTAGAGATCTTCTAAAATTGGATCCCTCCACCAAAATAGTAGGCAAGTTAGGGTATGAGGAAACACATCTTAGATGGAAAAAAGAGATAACAACTAGTAAAGAAAATGGTGAAAAACAAGGATATGAGTTCTGACAACCCTAGAATAGAAAGATTAATGAAAAAACTACACTAAGATAGAAAAAACCTAAACTTCCCCCTTTTTTCTCTTGGTTGGTACTAGGCCAATCATTTAGGCTAGCTTGCTCCATGTTCACTATAGTATTTTCAGTATTTTATATCTAGTTTTGTTAAACAAAACCCCTATTACCAAATCTCCAACTAGGGTTTCACAAAGCTCCATCCTCCTCTTCACTCTCGTCATTAAAATGTCCAACAAAAAACTTGTAGAACAATGTAGTAGATTGATTATCATGATTACAGTTGTCATTATATAAATGATAGATTCTCTACTTGGAACTTTTCCATCCTCGATGAAAATACTGCAACTTTCAAGATCCATCGTATTATCATAATAATAAATAACTCATTTATCAATTTTAAATATACAAAAAGTTTGAAATATATGTCGTATGATAGATATGTCATCTGATCACAGTGATACAACTTGAATGCTTTTCAATAAATTTCAACTACACTATTTAATACCATTGCATGATGCACAATCCAAAACTTGGTTATAGAGATTTACATGGTAGATCTGAAATTTAGATGAATCTAGGATGATAAATATTTAAAATTTCATTTATAAATATAAAGTTAAAACATAATACATATTATATAATACATTTTTTTTATGTGAATATGTAAGTTAAATTATAATATATATGATATGATAAAGAATTTAAAAAATTAATGTAAGCAAAATACAAATTTTCTAATTATTTAATTAATTAAAAATAACTATATATAAAAAATAGAAGGTGATAAATCTTTCGTTCCCGAGGAATGATCGGAGAAAGTAATAACTAAATTTTATATACTAGCATGCCACAAATAAACGGGTTGTATGCAACTAATTGTCAGATATCCATGGATCAACTACCACTTATCCATGCATCAACTAGTGGTTATTGTTGATATTCTTTTTTCATTTAAAATTGTTTAGTTGTATGCCACTAATTGCCGATTATACATGGATCAACTACGAGTTATTATCGATATTCTTTTTTTCTTTTATAATTTTTTATTTTGAATTTGTAACAACTGCCATAAAATCAATCTGGACAGTACACTTGTCTCATCCTCATGCCATCTATGAAAAACATAAATGTTAGTCCACCCCAAATTCTAAGATATAAACACCTAACTCATGGGAGACACACCATAATGATTCATTGTAGACATTTACTAAGCATTTTATTAAAAAATAAAAATCAAGAACATATACACTAGTAAGCCTAATGTGTTATCCGTGTAAAGAATTAACATGGAAAATGATGAGTAAACAAATGAGTGAGTAACATAATGCATGCCGGTTAATGAACTATTATGGTTTAAAATAAATGTTTCATTAGCAATATTTAATACAAAACTATGTATTTAAATTTATATAGCACTTATAGAACTTAAATTTAACTAGCACAACAACTTAATTTGTGGCTGGTGATCACCGATAGGCCACAATTTAAGTGCCATGAATAAGTTATATGTTATTTTTTCTAGTTAAACTCTGCCACGTACGTCAGCTATGAGCTATTTTTTATATTCTTTTTTTAATATTCTTTATTTTGAATTTGGGACAACTGCCATAAAATCAATCTCTTGTCTCATCCTCGTATAATCTAGAAAAAGCATAGGTGTTAATCCACCCCAAATTCTAAAATATAAACACCTATCGGTGTAATAAATATGGCAAATACATGTACCCATTGCCAAAGCAATGTAATCAACTTAGTCCATGCCTTCAAATTTAGAAAGAAAAAAAAATATTTAAATAAACATATATTATATATAATGTTTTATATTTCTATCCATATATATTACATGTTAATATTTAATATTAATGATTTAAGAACAATGGAGTTTGGCTATTTTAATAATGAAGTATGTTTTGAAAACGTTTGAGTTTGGTTCTTTTAATAATGTTATGTTTTGAAAAAGTTTTGGTTTTTTAATGTTTTATTATAATGTTTATATGCAATGTTTTAATTTACACTAAATTATTCATTATAAATGTATTTATTAATCAAAAAATAAATATTTATATTTTAAAAATTTCCAAAATATTTTTCATTTTTTAAAATATTAAATTTATTATTTAAATTTTATAGAACTTTATCAAATTTTATCAGAAATTTATAATGATTTAGAAATTAATGAAAATCAAATAAAATTTAACCCTGCTAGATTACAATATATCTTATAAATGCAAATGTAATTTAATTAAATGAACATAAATGCATTGCAATCTTCGCATGCTACCCTTCATGTGATGATGTCTTCATATATGCATCTCCTATATGCTTGATGAATTTTCTTCCATGCAAACAAAAAAATTAATGAATTTGATTCCAACCAAACAAACAAATTAATGAGGAAGTTTCATATAAAGCAAGCTTAGGTAGAAGTCACATAGTGTAATGTCCCCAAAATAGCGAAAATTTAAAACTTTTGCTATCTGCAATAATCATTAATTTACAGTAGACAGCTTCATACATTAATTCTATTATCATCAAAAACATACTTTGTACAAAACAATGTAAGTCTAAAACTTTTACTTAGCATGGTCTCTTTCATGTGTGAGTTTTAGAACTGCGGAAGTGATGTGGGAAATATATGATGGCATGTTTTTGTTATGATCGTAAATACTAATATAAAGATAGAAATAACACTCTTTATTGTTTTAAGAAAATCCTGTAATTGAATCGTGAATGTCTAAATGCACCTTCAGGTAGTGAGCTCCTTTGATGATGGTATGTTGTTCACATGGTGATTATGATAATACCCCACGGAAGGTAATTACATACCTCTGCAGGGTCATTGGGAGGTAGGGGTGAAATAAAGTGGTTGCCGGACTTACTTAGCATAAAGCTAATGCCATTCTATTTCTATGGTTGCAGGTGTATTCACTCCGAGTATGCTATTCCTAAAGGGTTGGCCCATACTTACTACTGGCCATATTCTTACTAGGGTGAATGCTAAATTATTAAAGAGTTGGGTGTCCCATTACATGGGATTTCATAACATGAACGTTTTCCAAAGTGAAGTCCACGACTATTGATTCCTTGTAATTTGACCAAATGGGGTTTGGGACACGATTTCACTATTGATTTTTGCATAAGAACGAACCTCTTGTATTTTAAGCAAATAGTGGTGTGAGTCCACGACCTCACTATAGATCTTGTACAAAGAATTAATCCTCCACTAGGGTGGGATTGGTGTACCTTTTAATGCGCTTTAAATGATTAAGTGGGACAACCTGTCAATGAGGGTTTTGGGAAATGACTTGAGGTTTTCTTCCAGTTACTCCTATAGTCGACTTGTGCTTCATTTCTGGCTCTGCACTTGGGTTGTATGGCGACTGTGATGGTGTACTGAAACGAGCTCTGCTCATGGTCAATATACTTGGTAATTGTTGAGCTCGTCCATGGTGTAGGGAGGTCACGTTTCTCAGAGGTAAGAAAAAGATCCCTACTTGTAATTGATGTTTTCTCCTTCTTCGTTGATTTGATAAAATGCAGGGTTAAACTAACTGGTGATACATGTCAAAAATTTCAAGTGATATATGCTTTGGTATGGAAGCTGCAAGATTCATGGTGCTGTAGGCATGGCTGGGGAAAATGGTAAGTCTGGCTTACCCACCCATGCCCTTACCTCTCGCGCCTCTGGTGTTGTATGTATGCGTTTTGGCCTGATTTAGAAATGGAGGCTCCCGTAAGTCCTTGGCTTACTGTTTGACCCTGGGGAGTCCATTCGTTACCTATTGGTTGGACCAGAGAAGAGAAGGGTGTTTTAAATCAAAATGTGAGAATGGAATACATAGCTGGAACTATGGCTGTAAACCATCGTTTAAGAAGTTGAATCTATTTTGTTGTCCGACATTTTGTTTTCCTTGTACTCTGTCACCTATGTATTAAGTAAAATGGAAATTCTATATGGTTGTAGAGGTCTTTAAAATGTCTGTTGGATACCCTGCATAATTAAAATCTGATGTATATTTGACAATGGGGTTTTTACTCATGTGTTGTGGCTATAACGATGTATGGAAGTACGGTGGTCTACGCCCATCCTGGGATTTCTTTTGGCTTCTGAGTGATGTGTAATCTATTTTCTTTTCAAAGAATATGGGACTCTTATTTGATATGTATGGTTTCGTTTCGGATTGTCCTCTGAGTATCACGTTGATAATGAACCTAGGGTTTGAGTAATATGATCCTGGTTATTTGTCTTCTGCATTGCTGGATGTATTACTTTGTATGGTGAAAGTCTCAGGGTTGTACCCATAATTTTACGTGTTTGTAGGCATGACTCCTGTAGAGTAACATTCACCGGTTGTTGGCTTGAGGATCCATGGGATTCGACCCTTGACTTAAGCTTCGATAGGTGCCTGCGTATAAATATCTCACATTTGTAATCATTGTTGCAATTACTTGTATGGTTGTTGGTATAAGTTCTTGATTTGACAGAGTACTAAGTCTATGTGGTTTGGAAAATCCCGATGTCCTCTTGATGTACTAGGGTGATAAATAGTAGCGACAACTATGTAAGATTTTTGTTTTTCTATGAGAAGATAAGTGTATGAGCATGTAAATATTTATGTCATATCTATTGACTGTGTTTTAAATATGGTAAAAGAAATAGGGAACGACTCAATTCGATGAAGAAAATATCCATCTCTCTTTTTGTAATAGAATATAAATATATGACTATAGGGGATGTTGACTGTAATTTAATATAAATTTGAATAGCTGGGTTTGTAACAGTTTAGTCTAGCCATCAACGAATTCTACTAAAAAACGATCGCAGTGGTTATATAATTATGTTTCCATTTAAACAAGAATTTATGGGCAGATAAGAGAAGGACAAAATATTAAAGTTCGATAGAGTAAAACCACAATATGATTGACTAGCAAAGGCTAGCTAGCTAGTCCTGCTAGGCAATGCCATTGGATTTTGGGCAACCCTCGAATTTAAGCTAGTATAGAGAACAATACTATTTTAACATTCCATTTGTAAAGGAAAATAAATACATGGTAAGGTCTTATAGAAATTGTGTACCTACTGATTCCTGTAGCTTGCTCCTGTCGATAATGACCTGCACACTCAGCCAACTAGTTAGTGGAAACTATTGGACTCTTAGCTAACCTGTTAACTGATCTTGGATGGATGACTTTGGGACTACCACGTTCCTCCCAACCATGATTCTACAACCGTTCCTGGTTCAGTAAGAATCCCCTCGAGCTGGTTCTGATATGCAAACTGAGAAGTAGAGGCCCTAGAGGTGTAGCTGGTTCAGATCTGTAAAATTTATGAGCAGAGTTCACTTCTGGAATAGAGAGTTCTTCTTGGCATAATAATACCAAAAGAAAAAAGATCCCCCAAAATTTGGGGTCTGTCCTCCTTAAGTAGGAAAATATTGAATTAGGACTGTTGGAATTTACTGGTTTCTTTAAAATAATTTAAATTATAAAAGAGTATTTGTTTACTTAACTACTAGTTATTTTTGGAACTAGGACTTCTCAACTTTGTTAGATTAAAGTGTTTTTAATCTTTTAATCTTTTCATAAGAAATATAAGAATTACAATACCATCTAAATATTCATAAATAATATTTAGTAAGTGGCAGCCCACTTATGCATAAATATATATATATCTATAAAAGTGTAAACATTTATAAAAGAATATATATATATAATTAATAACAATATTATTATTGAAAGCTCCTAATAATAATATCTAGCTTGGTGGTCTTTTAAACATTTGTTCACATGATGCTTCTGTTAATTCTTTCTAAGGAAAGGGTCCATTTCTTTGGACGGTTTTGGCAAGCTCGTAAAGGCACCTCTAGTCTCTTTCTTTGCATGTCAGATTCCCTCATTTTAACATGGTAGTTCTCGCAGTAGATGATGATAATAAGATTTATTTAATCAAATCGAAATAGTTGTGATAAGACCCGTAAGTGCTATTCAGAGTCCTCTTGACTCAACACTTGAGATTTTGTAACCCTAAGTGCTCTTCAGATCCTTTTAACTCAACACTCTCACATGGGCGTTACGCCAGTGCAATTCCATAGCCTCTGCTCAACACTAGAGCTAGAATGTGGTTGTGAGGCACATCTAGGATATTTAAGTGGCCTCGGATCTGGTAATCATTTCTTTCAAGCTTGGAGTGCTCCAGGGCTCCTTCCCAACACTCAACGTACATCGGGGCTTAGGCCCAGTGTTGGAGCCTAGGCCGCAGCTATGGTAAAGCTGCGAATTTTGAGGAAAAAACACAAGTGTTGAAGGGAAAGTGCTAATTTTGAATAAACACCAATTTTTGGGCAGAAGTAAACGGTGCACAGTACGGTTCCAGATGGATGAGCTTAGTGCAGATTATGGACCGGAAATCACGGAGCTCGCGCGCACACGTCATAGGAGAATGAATGTGGCCGAGTAGAAAGCTCAGCTACCACAATAAATGAAGCGACGGAGTAGAGGGCTCAGCTACCCTCATTAAGGCTAAGTACAGAAGTTATGGTTGTTCTGATAAAGGAAGAGAAACGGACCAAAAGCATTGAAGACGAAGGACAAGGAGTAGTGAACGATGAAGCGGCGCCCATACCCGCAATCTGCGTCGAAAGTCACGGAACCTGCAGGAAGCGGCGACGTGACTGCAAGCGGCGCCTACAGTACACCTAGCCATGTTCGTGGTTAGGGTTTCTGGGGATTACTGCTGGGAAAGGCCCACAGTTTTGTAAAGGTGCGACTGTCATGGCCACCTAGATATATGTGTAATTGTAAGGGAGAAAGGTTGGGTTGTTGATTGTTTTCTATTGTGTGTTAGAAGACAAGAGTTAGACGTAAGCTAGCTGTTTGAGATAGGTTAGCAAGTCATTGAGTTGCAGACAGTCTGAGTCGACGTCTGAACTATTGTAATCTCTGTAGAGGAAGAGACTAGATAGAGAGAAGGGCTCCCAGCTGTGTGCGTGGAGTTTCCTGGAAAGATCTAAGGCTGCAGCTGTGTGCGCAGCATATTGTGTAATTCTATCTTTGGGATTAATATAAGACACTCCCGTGGACGTGGTTTCCCCGTGGAGGTGAACTTCATATTCTCGTTGTTATGATGATGTGTTGTGTGATTGTGCGTTTTAGTTCACTATCTGTGTATACATGAACATTGCGTTATCTTTATGAATATGTTAAGTAAGTTCTCAAATCTTCCTTGGTAGTTATATTCGTCAAGTGTCGAAGGAATCTGTAGAACGTTGTCGCTGCGGTGATAGGGGAATGCGTTACGGCGCTGGGCGCGCAGGCAGAAACGATACATAGAGTATCGACGCAGAGGATAATCGCCTTGTGCGTCGGAGTGGAGATACCGTGCAGCTAGGATGGAAGTGAGAGCTTCAGCGCAGTTGCGCTGAGAGGTCTGCGGAAGAGTAAGACATTCCGCTCCGAGGAATCATCAAGGAAGAAAGGGAGAAGATCGCAGTCTCCGCGCCGCCTAGGTTAAGGAAACCTGATTCCTTAGCCCCCCCATAGCCACTTCGGGTGAGACCTCGAGCTGCTGCGCAGCTCGTTGCCGAGAGGGCCAGTGCGCCAAGGGGTTTTGTTGCTGCGCTTCATTAAAACCCGGGTCTGTCCAAAAAGCAGCCAACAAATGGTTCCGTTGCCTCGTGACTTGTTACTGTGAGACTTGTTATTTCGGTGACGCGCGAGATTGATGCGAAACCCAGAGAAAGAAGGAGCCAACAAATGGTTCCGTTGACTTGAGACTTGTTATTTTCGCGACGTGTGAGATTGTTGTTGGAGCCAACAAATGGTTCTGTTGACTTAAGACTTGCTCAGGTAACAAATGTGTTACTGGAATCCTACAGCTAAAGAAATTCAAGACTGGTTTGATTTAAAGGCTAGAGAGTTCGCTGAACAAGAAAATAAAAGCTCTAGGCTTCAGACAGAAGACTGGTTGCAGAAGTATATCTATACTGACCTTCACGAGATTTTCTTTGTCACATTTTCACTTGAGTTGCATGCTTGGATAGCCAAGTTAGCAGATACTAGACCCACTGGGCATGTTGATCGACCCGTCGCTTGGACGCCTGAGCTAGTCAGTATTTTGAAGCGGGTAGATAATTCTGTGTCCCGCGCAGTAGACTTTTGGTTGAACAGTCTGCTGGAAGGTTTCATCACTGAGTTTGCAGTAGATGCGAGAAAGAGTTTCAGCGAAGCTGAGAGGAGTTTCTTCCAAGCACACAGAGGTAAGTTCTTAAATTCTCTGAACTTATGGATTAAAATGCTTCTGTATGAAAAAGAAAAACTATGGATAGCTTCCGATGAATAGCATAGACAAGTAATGTCCGCAGATTCTGATAGTGATCCTGAACTTATTGGTTGCACTCGTAGTGGAAAACGGTATAAAGTAGGCATTGACCAGCATTCTTTTGAGTCTAGCCCAGAAGATAGTCAAGTTCCTAGAGCAAGCCATATAGAGAGACAAGGGAGTGTTCATATCCCTTATCACCCCTTTACACCGCAAAAGCCAGACGGAGCTCGGTATAACCCCGCAGTAACACCTTCTAGTAGCCTGCACGGTACTTCTAGTACCTCTGTACCACCTTTGTTTAACCATCCCGGAGGCACTGCTACAGCACCTCCACCTCAACCTAGCGCAAGAAGGATGGGCGATGACATGAAGCCACCAACTTTTAGAGGAACAGGGATAGAAGACCCTGAGCAGCACTGGTTCCTATGTGAAGCCATTTGGACAATTAAGCAAATTAATGATGATGCTGTTAAGCTGGTTCAGTTAGCAACCACACTAAGAGAAAGAGCCTTAACTTGGTTCATGAAATACTCAGTAGCACAGAATAGGACGCTTGCTGATGTAAGAAATGCTATGATTAGAGAATTCAAGAAACCTAAATCAGAATCACAGTGTATAACAGAGCTCAAAGACATCAAACAGTTACCTACAGAGTCAGTATGGGACTTTGACCAGAACTTCAAAGCCTTGATAGATCAAGTAAGCTTTGAGTTTGCACCGCAGCAGCATAAGGAATGGTTCATTGCTGCGCTACTCCAACACATTAGACTTCCTCTTATGCAACAAAATCTCACTACTCAGGAACAAGCTCTAGAGATGGCTATGAAACTAGAAGCCTCACCAATTGCTGGAACAAGCAACGATGTTGTGCAGTTGCAGAACCAATTAGCAAACTTAACCTTGCAAGTGCATGATATTAAGAAAGGCAAGGAAGTTAAAGAAGAAATTTGGTGTACAAAATGTAAAGCGCAAGGTCATTCAAAGGACCATTGTCCCGTTTTGATAGAGTATATTGCAACTGGAGCACCTAACCCTTTACCACAGGCACAGGGGCCTTGGTGTGAAATCTGTAGAACTAGAGGTCACAGACCACAAGAATGTCACTTACTTCAGAAATATGTACAAACTCCAAAGAATCTATATTGCAATTTCTGCAAATCAGTAGGCCATGATGAGAACAATTGCAGAGCATATGACCTTATGATGGAAAGAAAGCATGATGTTTTTAGAGTACAGTCAGAGACACAAGCACCCACAGCAGGTCCACAGTATGACCAAACTCGCGAAGGCCGAGCAGGAAATTATAGGGGTCGCGGACGCGCAGTAAATTTTGGTCGAGGAAGAGGACAGATCACTTGTTATAATTACGGAGCGCAAGGTCATTTTGCAAGGGATTGCCAAAATCCAACAACCATTTGCAGATATTGTAAATCTTATGATCATATCATTGAAGAATGCCCTCAGTTGATGGCTAAGATGCAAGCAAAGACGCCACAGGTCAATCAGAATATTCAGCTGATTGGAGCAAAAAAAAGAGAATCAGATCCTACAGTTAATATAGTGACGCGCAGTGGAGCAATCACTGGTGCGCCAGAGATGGGAACTGGAAAGCAAGCGACGCAATGGGTGCGCCGTGCTAATATTAAACCAGCCCCACTTGACCTGCAAGAGCAGAAAGAAGCATTCAAGCAAGCTCAAGAGTATTTCTCAGATCCGAGAGCTTCAAGTTCTGTCGCAATTCCGCATAATGATATCAGATCGCAAGTGCTAAGATAAGACAACCTGGTACAAGAACAGGCCACTACATCTGGAAGGCCTGATGAAGAGGATGCACTAGGCAGTGTTCATACTTTTCTGAGGAACTGCTTAAAGTTGTTGCGCAATGAAAAATCAACTATGGAACTTCAACACCTATTGGATAAGTGTCAACAATCTGTTTCGATGAACACACCGCAGCGTGCTGTTCACCAGATTGGGAGTCATACTAGAACTGGAAAAGAGATGAGGCTCACAGCACAGATTGGCGCATTTGAAATGGACGAAGTCATTTTAGACTTGGGCTCAGAAGTTAATGTTCTCACCATGCAGACATGGGAACAGATGGGTAGCCCTCAGCTTACAAGATCTCCTATCCAGCTAAGACTTGCGAATCAGCAACGAGTCTCTCCATTGGGCAGATTACCCAATGTACCTATTGATATCGAGAGAGTAAGAAGTTCTGCAGACTTTGAAATAATCAAAATTCTGGATGATAGTAGACCTTACCCAGCACTTTTAGGCATAGACTGGGCATTCGATAATTTGGTTGTCATTAATTTGAAGAAAAGATAGATGACCTTTGAGGATGACAAGATTAGGGTCATTGCACCGCTTGATCCTATTCAAGGACCAAGATATATTGAACCCATTCGGGCAGAAGAAGAAGTGCGCCACATGGAAAGTTTGTATCAGATGACTGCTAGTCATAGTGACTATGTCAATCCCACAGCAGACGACCATATCAGCTGGCGATGTGATAGCTCATGCACATCAGATTCGGAAGCAGGATTGGAAAACTGGTAGAATCGTTTACATGAGGTTTCTGCGAGGCATTGCACCATGATGACTAAATCCATTCGATGGATTGGCACAGAATTGACTGACACTCCAATTTTTGATGGTTTAACTGAAGTAAGTAAATTCATACATACATATGAACAGCAAATTCCATATGAGCAGCGAATACAAGCTTTGGATGTCGCACTGCGCGCTACACCCGCAAGATGGTGGGGTGCGCATAAAGAGAATATTCACACATGGCAAGACTGTCGCAGATTGATACTGCGCAGATTTCAGGACACTACAACAGAAGTGTTGCGCAAATATGATGGACAGAGTGACCCCAGGTCACACGTTGAAGCATGTATTCAGCAATGGTCAGATATTCCGGAAGATGAATGGGTTCACCTATTCATCCACACGTTGGATACAATTCCAAGGAACTGGTACACTGAAACAGAATTGCGCAGAGGCACTATCACTTGGCCTCTTATGATAGAAAGTTTTCAACTTACCTTCAGCTTTGAGTCAGAACATCCGAGCATCGACCACACTTTAAAGTGTATTAAAAAGAAGGTATTTGAACAATGTCCATTACCAGAATATTCCCAACCAGATTGGGCTGTCCAGATAGAACATGCCCTGGAATGCTATAATTTCACCGCTGGAGAAGAGGAGGATGATCCTCGCAACGTCAATATTCCAGAAATAGAAGGGACGCGCAATGTTGAAGGTCCTCATCTTGATATCCCTGCCATTACAGAACACATCAAGATCAAAAAGATTAACATTGGTACAGAATCCGAACCCAAGTTTGCTTCTATCGGAGATTATTGGGATGGTGAAACTGTCGGGCATATTTCAGATTTATTACGTGACTACGAGGATATCTTTCCTACTAAGTTCACAGAAATGAAAGGCATCCTAGGAGACTTAGGAGTGATGCGCATACCTCTGAAAGCAGACGCCAAGCCAGTAAAACAGCGCCCATACAGATTGAATCCGCGATATAAAGAAAAGGTTAAAGAAGAAATTGATAAGATGCTCGCAGCAGGTATCATTGAACCAGTAGAGGAAAGTGATTGGATTAGTCCTATGGTCGTACAAGAGAAGAAGACAAAAGGTGAAATAAGAATCTGTGTGGATTTGCGCAAGCTGAATGACGCATCAGCGCATGATCCATTTCCTACTCCCTTTACAGACGAAGTGCTTGATAATGTTGGAGGACAAGAGGCTTACTCCTTCACTGATGGATTTTCGGGATACCATCAGATAAGAATCCATCTAGACGACTGCCATAAGACGACTTTTGCGACTGAATGGGGCTCATTCCAGTATATGGTAATGCCCTTTGGTCTTAAAAACGCTCCTGCTATATTCTCTCGAGTCGTTGTTGCTGTATTTAAAGAATTCATTCATAAGTTTCTCGAAGTCTACTTTGATGACTGAACTGTGTTTGGTTTACTAAAAAACCATATAGGGAACCTGCGCATGATGTTAGAAAAATGTAGACAGTATCAGATTTCCCTTAACTTTAAAAAATGTATCTTCTGTGCTCCTTTTGGTATTTTGTTGGGTCATATTGTATGCAGACAAGGACTCCTAATGGATCCTGCGAAGGTTGCCATCATTGCTAATTTACCTGCGCCCAACTCAATCAAACAATTGCGCACTACATTGGGACATACAGGGTACTACAGAAAATTTATCAAAGGATATGCAAAGATCACTGCACCTATGGAAAGATTGCTGAAAAAGGATTCGAAATTCCAATGGACAGAAGAATGCCAACAGAGCTTGGATACACTTAAAGAAAAGATGATCACTGCGCCTATTCTAGTTTTCCCAGACTGGAGAAAGCCCTTTCATGTTCATGTAGATGCTTCTTCCATAGCATTGGGGGTTGTGCTTACACAACCAGGAGAAGGAGGTATTGATCACCCGATTGCTTACTCCAGCAGAAAGCTGTCCACAGTCGAGAAGAACTACACCACTACAGAAAGAGAAGGACTAGCTATGGTGTATGCCCTACAGAAGTTCAGACACTACCTATTGGGTGCACATTTTAAAATGTATACTGACCATTATGCTTTGAAATACTTGGTCAATAAGCCAGTGTTAGGGGGAAGAATTTGCAGATGGCTACTGCTCTTCCAGGAGTATGACTTTGAGGTTATTTTCAAGCCAGGTAGATTGAATGTAGGACCTGACCACTCATCTAGGCTAGAGTCAGGGGAGGAACCTACAAATCTGGAGGACAATCTGCCTGATGCGCAGCTGTTTTCTGTTCAAGCAGCAGATGAATACTATTCCGATATTCTTGAGTTTCTCACTACTGGGCAAGCGCCAGTTGAGTTTACAATCCAACAAAAGAAGCAACTTGTTGTCAAAGCCGCAGACTTCACTTTGATAGCAGGCCAGCTCTATAAGTTGGGCCCCGACGAAGTCTTGCGCAGATGTATCCTACCGCATGAGAAGAACTCCATCATCGCAGAAGCGCACTCAGGAACCGCAGGAGGCCATTTCGTAGGAAATCCGACTGCGCATAAGATCTTAGCCGCAGGTCTTTGGTGGTCGACATTGCACAAGGATACTAAGGAATTCTGCAAATGTTGCGATGTGTGCCAACGAACAGGAAAACCTTCCAGAAGAGATGAAATGCGCTAAGACCCCAGATAACACTGCGTGCTTTTGATAAATGGGCCATTGATTTTGTAGGACCTATCAACCCACCAGGAAAGAGAACCGGCGCAAGATACATCATTACAGCTACTGAATACCTCACCAGATGGGCTGAGGCTAAGCCAGTTAAGAACTGCGACCCTGCCACTGCCGCACAGTTCATTTTTGAGAACATTATCACTAGATTTGGATGTCCACTAATTCTAATGAGTGATCAGGGTACACATTTCCTGAATGAAACTATAGAGGCCCTTACTGAAGAATTCCACATTAGTCACCATAAGAGTACACCCTACCACCCTCAAGCTAATGGTACGGTGGAGGCATTCAATAAGATTCTCAAGAATGCCCTGACAAAGATCTGTAATCAACAAAGAGATGATTGGGACCTTAGAGTCACAGTTGTACTATGGGCTTACAGAACCACATGCAAGAAACTAACGGGTCACACACCTTTCAGTTTGGTGTATGGATAAGAAGCAGTTATGCCCATGGAATACATTGTTCCCAGTCTCAGAATTGCGCAAATTACAGAAATGGCAGATACTGATACTATGAGTGAAAGACTCTGACAATTGCTTGCCTTAGAAGAAGACAGACTTTTAGCCAGATTCCATCAACAAGTACAGAAGGCAAGACAGAAAGCTTGGCATGACAGGCATATTAAGAATAAACACTTTGAAAAAGGAGACTTGGTACTCCTTTATGATAGTAAATTCATCAAGTTTCCAGGCAAGTTTCGTGTACATTGGTTAGGACCTTTTCGGGTCATAAAGATAACAGAAGGAGGAGCAGTTCAGCTTGCGAAGCTTAATGGAGAATTGCTACCTACAATGATCAACGGGAGTCGGCTCAAGCTTTATCGCGACGGCCACTCCGCCCTGTTGACTTAATACAGTGCTAAAAGAGGTGCAGATGTCCAGTGTTGTTGAAAGAGACATCGCATTATCACAGTCTACACGGAAGTCGCGAGACACTTTCAGTCTCTGGCTTCTCGCGCAGTTCCTTGAAGCATCCGCGCATGTCAGTAAAGTTTGTTTTGAACGAGCCTATTTGTGCTCTTGTGAAGTTCTTCCGGATTGTCGAACCATCGCTCTTGCGGCGTTCTCTATGTCAATTTTCCGCTTGAGGAGTTCTCGTTGTGGACCCCTCTATATGCACAGTTACCTATGCTGAAATGACCCGCCAAAAAATTTGAATTACAGTAGTCCTATAGCCGCTTTGAATATTAATGAAGGATAAGTTCGCCATTTAATTGTATCCGCTCTGACAGAGTCGGCTTGATCTCCCGAAGATTCGCATTTATGTCATGCGCCGAAAGCTTTAGCTTCTCCCGGAAGGCTGTCAGAGCCCGTCCATCACAATTAATGCACCGCAAAGGCGCGGGGGTAGGAGTCTTGTCAACTCATGCAGAGTCTCCTACAGCTAGTAAC
Source organism: Larix kaempferi (assembly GCA_027924585.1). Classification (NCBI taxonomy): domain Eukaryota; kingdom Viridiplantae; phylum Streptophyta; class Pinopsida; order Pinales; family Pinaceae; genus Larix; species Larix kaempferi. Next base: position 56,853,338 of record BSBM01000510.1, read on the forward strand.
CCCACTTGCCCGCATTTACTCTCGCCTTTACCTATAAATACCCCGCACTTGTATATTTTTGGGTTACTTTTTCTCGAGTTGCATAGTCTTGTTTGAGAATCTAAGTTATTGTTTTCAGAGCCGAGTTGTGCAGAGTGCTTCCTTTGTTTTCAGCGTTCATATCCTACGTTGTTCCGCCATTCGACTGTTCAAAGTTCTTGTTGTCTATATCGGTTCACGACGGAGAACCTGTCCAATGAAGAAATTATTCATCGATTTAAGCTTAGAGGCTTAGATTTCGGCATGACTACCCCGGTGACGACCTCGGCTTACAGGCACCCTGGTTGGACTGATCCCAGACAATCTCATGGAACGAGGGCATATCAGCAGTAGTAGCCGGACGAGCCCGTTCCAGAGCCCTTGGCCACTATGGTGAATTACATTCTGCCACGTCTAGATGATGCACCAGAGGTGCATATTCTGAAGAATGCAAAGTATCTGATTCCGTTGCCTCCATTGCCAGAAGGCGTGCGAAAAGAAGGGTCCCTGCTTGGACACCTTCCCCTGGTCAAGTTTTCTAATTTTAACTTGGGCGACTATAGAACATATCCTCAGTTTGCGCCAGATCGCTATCTGACGGTAGTTCACAATACCACCAGAAAGGTTAATGAATTCGTCCCAAAGGAATTCACAACAAATTTAGAGAAGTCTGGACTATTGAACTTGTTGAATCTACCGCACTTCGGGCGTAGCAACGAAGTCAATGCAGTTGTTAAGGCACTGCTATCCTGCATTCACGGTGGTTACCTTTGGCTGGGGAGGCCAATTGATTTAAATGTCGACTTAATCCATCGTATTACCGGCCTATCTAAGGTTGGTAAGGACCCAAATATTCATCTTGTTGGAAAGGACAAAGACAGAAAGTTAGCTGCACAGTTGGTGCAGAAGTACAAATTGACAAGAGGAGGTCGGGCTTATGACCTCACGATCGTGGAGGATGAGGCACTTAGATTTACAGGCAGTCTGCTTGCAGGCAGACTTCTCACAAAGTGCAGACCGAAGGAAGTTACTGGAGTTGTCGTGGAGCTCGCTATCGTAGCTGCGGAGGGAGAACAGTACAATTGGTCTCTCTTCCTCCTCAATTCTTTCTTGGAAGACTGCCGGAACGTCCAAGACACCCCCGGTTAGTTGTTCCATTTTTTTTGGCTTTTAATTTTATGCTCCTTGGTCGGGTGGAAGGAGCCCCCGAACACTCAGTTCCTTCCGCGCCACGCAGGAGAAGTCGCAGGAATGCGATATGTCAACCTCTGGGATTCTAGCAATCCCGCGAAGCGCAAGATGAACCGCGCTGTATTTTGTGAATACTACCATCTCCTCAAAGATACCATTCAGGAAATGCCGAGGCTGAGTGAGGAGACAACGAAAATATATGAAGGAAAGTTGGTCTTTTCTGCCAACTTGCATGAAATTTACCTCCGCCCCTGCGGCATTCAAGAAGGATGGGCCGTAGGCCTTTACAGGATTACCACTGAAGATGTTGAAGAAACTATCAAGTCTTGGTCGGATGAATGGAGGGAGGCCGCTGAAATCGCACCCGCGATGCGACCTCTTGTTGCGCAAGAGAAGGATAAGGGAAAGGAAGCCCCTGAGCAAAGAAGTGATGAAGGTTCGACAGAAACAACGACCAAGAAGCAAAAGGTGTCGCATCCCCTTGAGACCATTCCCTCGGGGATCGACCAGTATTTACAGGAGCAATTTCGCGAGCTGCGGACCGCGCATGCTCACATCAGAAGTGCTCTGGAGCTGCAGTTCGTAGAGTTAAAAGGTCTCGTAGGAAGAGTTGCACAGACCCATGCGCCAGCATCTACTTCGCAAGCGCCACAAGTAACCACAAGTACCGAGCGAGTTGAAGTACTTGCAGAAAGGCATACTGTCGTGCACATCCCGACTACAAGCATGACACTTCTGGATCCTCTGGGTGCACTGCAGGTAAGCGTAGTTGGGCCCGTTGAAATAAATTTGTCTTTGATTCCGATAGAAACTCTGCAGCTAGTGCACGAGAAAGTTTCTGTTGAGTTGAGAGCTAGAGATCTCTCTACCTTCCATGCAAACCAAAGACTGCAATCGCAGGAGATAGAGCTGAAGTCAGGCTACAAGAATATCTCCGAGAAGCTCGCACTTTATGAGGCACAGGACACTGGGATAAGAAATGTAATTGATGAAATTGCCCAGGAGTTGTCGGCCTGCGAGATTCAACCAGACCTTCCTCTGATTGAGAAAGTTCAAATTATTGGTGGAAGGGTGAAAACCCTGGAGCACGAAATAGTTGCTATGGCTGAAGACCATAGAATGCAGATCACCGAATTAGAAGCTCGTGTTGCAGCGCATTCTATAGATGATAGGCAGGAACAATTTGAAGCACTGCGCAGAACTTCCGCGCAAATGAAGAGCAGAGCAGAAGAAGCCGAGAACCTGATGACCCAAGCTATGGACGCTTGGACGGAGCTTGAGAAGCTCCCTTTCAAAGTTGGTCTTTTGGAACAGGTACAAGCCGCAGAATAGTCCCTAACTGTTCGGACTGAAGAAGCTAAGGCCTTAGAAGGCTTAGCAAAAATGAGGAAAATGAGTGAAGTGCGCAGAATCCAACAGCAACTGCACAAGCTCAGAAATGAAGATGCTAAACTCACCAACAGCATTCAGCCATTTATGGATGAGTATGCTGACCTCGCTGCGCAAGTCGAGGAAAAGATCAAAGAAATTGCAGAATCTCAACAGGTAGTTGATGGCATAACTGAAGAAGAAACCACTGCAGAAATGGTGCAGACAGCTGTGGAGTGCGTCGATGAAATGGACTCCGCTATTGCGCAGTGGAAGAAAACATTTTCGAAGACCCAAGCAAAAGCAAATGCGCAAGTAAAGCGACCACACACTACTGCGAGTGGCTCGAGGGCGAGCCACAAGTAAGTGTTAGGGGCCTGTTGGAGCCTAGGCCGCAGCTATGGTAAAGCTGTGAATTTTGAGGAAAAAGCACAAGTGTTGAAGGGAAAGTGCTAATTTTGAATAAACACCAATTTTTGGGCAGAAGTAAACGGTGCACAGTACGGTGCCAGATGGATGAGCTTAGTGCAGATTATGGACCGGAAATCGTGGAGCTCACGCGCACATGTCATAGGATAATGAATGTGGCCGAGTAGAAAGCTCAGCTACCACAATAAATGAAGCGACGGAGTAGAGGGCTCAGCTACCCTCATTAAGGCTAAGTACAGAAGTTATGGTTGTTCTGATCAAGGAAGAGAAACGGACCAAAAGCATTGAAGACGAAGGACAAGGAGCAGTGAACGATGAAGCGGCGCCCATACCCGCAATCTGCGCCGAAAGTCACGAAACCTGCAGGAAGCGGCGACGTGACTGCAAGCGGTGCCTACAGTACACCTAGCCATGTCCGTGGTTAGGGTTTCTGGGGATTACTGCTGGGAAAGGCCCACAGTTTTGTAAAGGTGCGACCGTCATGGCCACCTATATATATGTGTAATTGTAAGGGAGAAATGTTGGGTTGTTGATTGTTTTCTATTTTGTGTTAGAAGACAAGAGTTAGACGTAAGCTAGCTGTTTGAGATAGGTTAGCAAGTCATTGAGTTGCAGACAGTCTGAGTCGACGTCTGAACTATTGTAATCTCTGTAGAGGAAGAGACTAGATCGAGAGAAGGGCTCCCAGCTGTGTGCGTGGAGTTTCCTGGAAAGATCTAAGGCTGCAGCTGTGTGCGCAGCATATTGTGTAATTCTATCTTTGGGATTAATATAAGACACTCCCGTGGACGTGGTTTCCCCGTCGAGGTGAACTTCATATTCTCGTTGTTATGATGCTGTGTTGTGTGATTGCGCGTTTTAGGTCACTATCTGTGTATACATGAACATTGCGTTATCTTTATGAATATGTTAAGTAAGTTCTCAAAGCTTCCTTGGTAGTTATATTCGTCAAGTGTCGAAGGAATCTGTAGAACGCTGTCGCTGCGGCAATAGGGGAATGCGTTACGGCGCTGGGCGCGCAGGCAGAAACGATACATAGAGTATCGATGCAGAGGATAATCGCCTCATGCACCGGAGTGGAGATACCGCGCAGCTAGGCTGGAAGTGAGAGCTTCAGCGCAGTTGCGCTGAGAGGTCTGCGGAAGAGTAAGACATTACGCTCCGAGGAATCATCAAGGAAGAAAGGGAGAAGATCTTAGTCTCCGCGCCGCCTAGGTTAAGGAAACCTGATTCCTTAGCCCCCCCATAGCCACTTCGGGTGAGACCTCGAGCTGCTGTGCAGCTCGTTTCCGAGAGGGCCAGTGCACCAAGGGGTTTTGTTGTTGCGCTTCATTAAAACCCGGGTCTGTCCAAAAAGCAGCCAACACCCAGTATATAGGTCATTCGTGTGTTTCTGATTCCACACTCAACACACTACATAATCATCCATCTAAATCATGCTCTGCACAGTATAATGTAACAAAAGAGAAAATATCAGTATTTTATAATTTGTAACCAATTCTCATAATACAACATAGTTTATTCATCCGGGATTTCCTGCCTAGTATATATATTCAACAACGAAACAATCAGGGTCCATGCCCAATACATCAAATCATGAAGGAGTAAATCAAAACATACTAATGCTATGTCAAACATAATAAATCACATATACTGGGGCCGTGACCTGATACAACATCATAATATAGTTAGTCAAAAAGTTGGAATATTACATCCCTCCCCGCTTAGAACAACACCGTCCCGGTGTTTCTAGGGACTAGGAATGAGATCATGAAACAAGGAGGGGTATGCCTCTCTCATGGTAGCCTCATTCTCCCAAGTGGCCTCATCTGGTCCAAAGTGCCTCCATTGCACTTTTAGCTGAGTAATGGTTCTCCTCCTAAGTTGGACCTCCCTTTTGTCTAGAATGTGGAGTGGTTCTGGCGTGAACTCCCCTTCGGACTCCACCTATAGTAAGGACAAATCAATAACATGTTTAGTATCGTATACATATTTCTTTAATAAAGAAGCATGAAAAAAATTATCAACTTTTATATGTGCTGGTAGGGCTAACTCATATGCTACTGGACCCTTCTTTCCCAGTATTTCAAAAGGTCCACAAAACCTTGGGGCTAGTTTACTGCAATGCCCCAAGCTCAACGAGCTTCGTTTCACTTTTATTCTTAGGAAAACATGTTCACTGATTTGGTAGTCTTTGTCCTTTATTTTCTTGTCTGCGTAACACTTTTGGTGGTCTTGTGCTTCTTTTAAATTCAGTTGCACCTTGGAGACTAGTTGTTCCAAGTCTTTTAGTAAGTCTGGCCCTAGCATAAGCCTATCCACCGGGCTATCCCATGTGACGGGGGTCTGACACTTTCGACCATAGAGTACTTCGAAAGGACTCATTTTGGCCGAGGTTTGATAACTGTTGTTGTATGCAAACTCTGCAAGGTTTAAGTAGTCTTCCCACTTAGTGGGATTGTTCATGACATACATTCTCAGCATATCCTCCATAATTTGGTTTACTCGTTCCGTCTGTCCATCGGTTTGGGCGTGATATTCGGTACTAAACTGTAGTTGTGTTTCTAACCCGGAGAACAGTGCTCTCCAAAAGTTACTAGTGAACTTTGTGTCTCAATCCGAGATAATTGCTTTGGGTATCCTGTGTAACCGAAAAATCTTTTTTAGGAAGATTTCCGAAATGTGAACTGCCTTGTAGGTAGATTTTACTGGTATAAAATGTGCAGCTTTCGACAGCTTGTCTACTACTACGAAGATGGAGTCGCTTTGTTTCTTACTCTTGGGTAGGCCTGTAATGAAATCCATACTTATTACCTCCCACTTCCATTCTGGAATGGGTAATGGTTGAAGTAGACCGAAGGGACGTTGGTGTTCTGCTTTGACCAACTGACATTCTTGACACTTCGCGATGAACAATGCGATGTCGGCTTTCAGTTTAGGCCAAAATTAGTGTTTCTTTACTATTGAAATCATCTTTTTATATCTGGGGTGTCTTGAATAGGGACTCCAGTGGAATTCGGTGAGTATGTTAGGTCTAATGTCTCCTCCCCCGGGAACGTAAAGTCTCTCCTTCGACCACAACAATCCTGATTCGTCTATCTTGTATTCTTTTTGTTGTTGAAAAATCCTATCTTGCTGGATCTTTTTAAGGATCTTGACATAGAACCTGTCATTTTGGCATGCCGTTCTAATTCTGTCGTGTAAGTCGGAGTTAGTTTGACTTTCAGTTACCTCATATAACATATGAGCTCTTCAACTTAAGGCGTCGACGATCTTGTTTTCTTTCTCCTTGATATGTTTTAGTTGAAAGTGATACTAACTAAGGAAGGCTAACCACCTAGCCTATCTAGCGTTTAGGTTTGGTTGATCGAACAGATATTTTAGACTCATGTTGTCCATTTTTAGTAGAAATTTCTTACCCATGAGGTAATGCCTACACATCTTTAGACCGTGGATAATGGCAACCAATTCGAGGTCATGAGTAGGGTAGTTTTTCTCATGTTCTTTTAACTTCTGTGACTCGTAGCAGATGGAAAAGTCATCTTACATAAGGACTCCACCGAGTCCTTCCTTTATTGCATCAGTGCAAACTACGAAGTCCCCATTGGGGTTGGCAATTTGTAGTATTGGTGCGCTAATCAGAAGTTGTTTTAACTTCTGGAAACTTTCCTCGCACTTGTCTATCCAGATGAACTTACTGGTTTTCTTCTGTAAGGCGGTCATGGCGCAAGCGATTTGAGAGAAGTTCTCAATGAACTTTCGATAATACCCGGCTAAACCTAGGAATGATCGTATGTCAAAAACACACATAGGTGTGGGCCATTCCTCGATATCTTTGATCTTTTTGGGATCAACCGCTATTCCCTTCTCAGAAATGATGTGCCCTAAGTACTATATCTGAGGTCTATAGAAATCACACTTGCTAAATTTTGCGTACACCTGATGTTCTCGTAATATATGTAGGACTATTCGGAGGTGTTCCTCATGTTCTTCTTCATTCTTGGAATAGATCAGGATATCGTCTATGAAGACAAGGACGAACTTATCGAGGTACTTACTGAATACATTGTTCATCATGCACATGAAGTTGGCGGGTGCATTCATCAGGCCGAAAGGAATTACTACAAACTCGCAGTGGCCATATCGAGTGCGAAACGCAGTCTTGCTGATGTCCTCGTCACGGATCCTCACCTGGTGGTATCCGGATTGCAGATCGATCTTTGCTCCTCCGACTTGGTTAAACAAGTCATCGATCTTAGGGAGTGGGTAACCGTTCTTGAGGGTTAACTTGTTGAGTTGACGGTAATCGATGCACATACGCATCGTGCCATCCTTCTTTTTAACAAAGAGGATTGGTGCTCCCCAGGGAGACACACTCGGTCGAATGTACCCCTTGTCTATTAGTTCTTGTAACTGAATATTGAGCTCTACCAGCTCTGGTGTACTCATACAGTATGGGGTCCTAGAGACAGGTACAGATCCGGGGGTTAGTTCTATGGAAAAGTCTAAGTCCCGTTTGGGTGGTAACCCTGGTATTTCCTTGGGAAATATGTCTTTGAATTCTACCAGTATTGGAAAATCCTCGATCTTTTGTGCTCTATCGGCTTCTACGGTTTGGAGGCGAATTGCAAATAGTTTACAACCCTTTTGTAAACATTTCTTTGCTTGTAATGCAAATATCTGTCGTACTGATACTTCCATAGGTATACCTTGGATGGTTCTTTGGTTCCCTTGACCGTCTGTGCATAGGATTGACTTATTCAAGCAATCCAACAAGGCATGATGTCCTTCGAACCAATCCATGCCTATTATTACGTCATAAGATCGTAGCGGTAAGATGTTCAAATCTACCCTAGTTGTAAAGCCGTTCAAATCTATCTCACAACTCTTAACTAGTTCGGAAACCTTCCGTTTGGTACCAGTGGTTAGTTGTACCAGCCATGTTGCTTTGTGACTCTCTCGGTTTAATTTGCAAGATTCTACTATCCTAGGAGAGATGTAGCTTCGGCAAGCACCAGGGTCTATTAGAATTGAAATAACATTGTTAGATATCTTACCTTCAATTTCTACCATGGTGGCTTGATGATCTGCCTGCTAACCGTCAAGGGCGGCATAAATCCTAGGTGTCTTTGCCATGTCTCCTACGGTTGGCTCCATTTGGATATTGTGTAAAGTTCCATCTGTTTTGCTGGGACAGTCTCTGTAGTAATGTGGTTGTTGGCATTTCCAACAAGAAACAGTTGGTGGGACCATCTTTGCCTCTTTGTTGAAGGCTGGCATGTTGGATGGTGGTGGGGGTGCACTTGGTCGAGCTTGGGGTCGGCTAAAACCTCCGTTGCGTGGGAAACTGTTGTTATGTTTCCGAAAAGGTGGGGGTCTAAAACCTGGTCCTTGGTTGTCTGAGAAGATCCTGAATCTGTCTCTATTTCAGTTAATGTTGTCGTTCCTTGGCTTCCCGTGCTCATAGCATATCCTGGATTTATGTAGGGTTATATCAAGATTTTTGGGCATGTCAAATTCTATCTTCTCTCTGAAATTTGGTCGCAGCCCACCCAAAAACTGCTTAATTTTAACCTTCTCGTGTAATGTCCCCAAAATAGCAAAAATTTAAAAACTTTTCCTGCCTGCAATATTTGTTAATTTACAGTAAAATACTCGTACATTAAGTCTAGAATTGTTAAAACCTTCATTCTAGCATGAAACAAATGAAATATTAATACTTCTGTTTTACATGATCAAATTTGTGTGTAAGTTTAGTATTTGAGGAAGCGATGTGGAAAATAAATGAGATCATGTTTTTATTGCGGTCATAAATGTTGGTTCAAAAGGTAGAATATAACACTATTTACTATTTGAGAAAACATGTGATTTTAATTATAAATGTCTAACAACGTCTTCAGGTGATGATCTCTATTGATGACGGTGTGTTTTTCACATGGGGATTTTATAATACTCCTGGACAGGTAATTACATACCTCGGCAGGGTTGTCGGGAGGTATAGGCATTTGTAGGGGTTACCGGACTTACTTAGCATGATGCTAATGCCATGATGTACTCTTGTATTTGCAGGTGTCTTGACTCTATGAGTAAGATCTCTAAATGGGTGGTTCTTATTCCACTATCGGTCCTATCCCACTGGTTGTATGATAAGTCCTTACTTCTCCATTGTAATCGGAGTTCTTAATTCGAAGGTTTCCAAAGTGGGTTTACAACTATTAGTTCTTGGGTAATGCAATCAATTGTGAAGTGGTCATACGTTACAAATTTTATATGTATAAATTGAGCCCTTTGTAATTTAAGTCAGGGTGGTGGAAAACTACGACTGCACTATAGGGAGTGCGAATTATTTGACCTCGACTCGGTGAGAAGTTGGTAAGAACTTTAATGCAATTAATAGCTCATGGAGAACAACCTGGCATAAGGGTTTGGCTATTGATTTGGGGTTTTGATCTGTAGTCTCTGTATTCGACTTGTTGTTTGTTTATGGCTCTGCGCTTTCGTTGCTGGAAGGTAATGGGGTGTACTGACCTCAGCTCTGCTCGTGGTCAACATGCTTAGTGGCTGTGGCTATTGATCATGGCGCAGGGAGGCCATACTTCTTACAGGTAAGAAACTATAAACCCTATCGATTTTTGACAATTTCTAAATTCTTAGAACTAGGAATGCATATTTGAACTGAGAAATACTATGTGGTGTTCATGGCAGGCGATACACGCTTGGGTGTGGGAGCTGCGAAGGTTTATGATGTCGTGGCGTGACTAGGGTATTGGTAAGTCTGGCTTCCCATGCATACCCTACCTCCTGCAACTCTGGTGTTGTTTGTATGCATTTGGCGTAGTGGCTTACTGTGAGACCCCCATAAACCATTGGCTTACTGATTCACTTTGGGGAGGCCGAAAGTAATCGTCTACTTGGATAGACTTGACAGAATGGGGTCTTGATGTAATTTTAACTAGTTGGGTGAATATGAGGACTATAATATGTATCAGCTAGGTTTCATCGGTTATTCGGTTCTACAAAATCTTGTAATTTCAATAAATACTCTTCCATGAGATATAACTCATGTATAGTTATAACGAGTTTAAATGCTACATTTCTCTATTCCCTGTGTGTATTTAAACATTTGAGCTGAAACTCTAAGAGTTCTAAGGTTACGGTTCTTCTGAGTATTTTGTAACCACTGTTCAGTCCATGCAGACATTTAGAAAGGGGCGTTGATGCCCTCTTGATGGAAATTAAGGCTGTGGTTCGTATGTTGTTTTCAATGGCAATTGTTCTTCGTTTTGAATATTGCTACAGGGTTTATGTGTGAGCAATGTATTTCCTGTGTTACAAATATAAGACATCAACGAATTTTTCCACGCCCCTGTCACTGTAATGTGGGTAGAATGATTGCTTTCCTGGCAAGGGTTTTAAGACCATACTCAATCATTTTGTTTTTTTTAATGTAGACTTGTTTCCTATATGCAATACTTATACGATTTGGCTTCTGGTGAAGGCCACGGGAATTGACCCTGGCCTTATCTTTCCATAGGCACTTTTGTAGTAGTCATACAAATTGCGTTTGGGCCTTAATTCTATTTATGATTGGTCTCTGCGTTGATGTTTTATGGAAGTCTAACCCTAGAAATAAATGACTTAAATCTTACGTCTTCTTGTGGATTCGAGATGAAACTTAGGGTTTCCTGTAGATGGCTATCGTAGTTTAACTGGTCCAAAGAAATGAAACGATCTCAGGTCTGTCGAAATGATTATCGTAGGATTGATGATGAAGTGGATATAAAGAAACAAAATGTAAATGAGTAACATTCTAAATGCGATCTCTATCATACTTGATATGTTTGGTTTAGTTTCTGGTTTAAGAAGAAAACAACGCTGGGTCGAGCAGAGTAATGAAATCTAAAAATATATAAATTGATTTAACAAAGATGTCTACGTTTTCTCTTACTATGGTTTGTATTGTTGTGATTTCAAAGGGTTGACATGCTATGCAGCGAATTCTGTTATGGTTCGATTTATGTAGCTAGGCGATTTCGTTGAGGAATTAAAACAATGTTTTAGATAAGTGAAATAGAATGCTAACATAGGTGAAATAAAATGTTACGAACATTCTTCTGAATTCAAACCATGATTTTCCTATTCTAGCCATCTAAGCAATATAAATGACTAGCAAAGACTAGCTGGCTAGTCCTGCTGAGAATGCCATTCGATACTGAAATACTTGATTTAAAACTGATAATAAGGACTTTTCTATTTTAACATTGCATTCATAACATAAATATAAAACATAGGAGGGTTTGATAACTAATCATACCTGTTGATTCTCTGTAGTTTGTCCTTCTCGTGATAACCTGTTGATCCTGGTAACTTGTTCTTGCTGATACTGACCTACACACTCAGCCAACTGGTTAGGGAAACTACTGACTTTTAGCTGACCTGAATTTATGGATTCGATGACTTTGGGACTACCAAGTTCCTCCCAACCATGATTCTACAACCGTTCCTATTTCAGTATGAATCCCCCCGAGCTGGTTCTGACATGCAAACCGAGAAATAGAGGCCTTAGATGATAACTAGTTCAGATCGGGAAAGAAATTATGAACAACGTTCACTTTTGGAGTAGGGAGTTCTACTTGGCACAAATAATACCAAAAGAAAAAGACCCCCCCAATCTTTGGGGTCTGTCCTCCTTAAGTAGGACTAATCTTGAATTATGACTGTTGGAATTTTACTGGTTTCTTTAAAACAATTAATTTATAAAATAATATTTGTTTACTTTAACTACTAGTTTATTAGGAATTAGGACTTCTCAACCTGTTTGATTAAAGTGTTTATTTAATCTTTTAGATATTTTCATAATCATAATAGTATACAATTTATAATCCATCTAAATATTAATAATTAATATTTAGTAAGTGGCAGCCCACTTATGCATAACTATATATATCTATAAAGTGTAAACATTTATAAAAGGATATATATATATATAATATTTAACCAATAAATATTTGAAGCTCCTAAATAATACTACTACTGGTGGTCTTAAGCATTTGTTTCACAAGATGCTTCTTTTAGTTCTTTTTAAGGAAAGGGTCCACTTCTTTGGACGGTTTCAATAAGCTGGTAAAGACACCTCTAGTCTCTCCCTTTGCATGTCAGATTCCCTCGTTTTAACATGGTAGTTCCTACAGTAGATGATTATAATAAGATTTATTTAATCAAGTCAAAATAGTTGTGATAAGACACGCAAGTGCTATTCAGAGTCCTCTTTGACTCAACACTTGAGAAGTAGTAACCCCGAGTGCTCTTCAGAGCCTTTCAACTCAACACTCTCACATGGGCGTTATGCTAGTGCAAATCCAGAGCCTCTGCTCAACACTAGAGCTAGAATGTGGTTGTGAGGCACATCTAGGATAATTACATGTCCTCCGATCTGGTAATCATTTCTTTCAAGCTTGGAGTGCTCCAAGGATCATGCCCAACACTCAACGTCTATCGGGGCTTAGGCCCAATACAAAATAGAATTCTCTAAATACATCGGGGCTCAGGCCCAGTATATAGGTCTTTTGTGTTTTCCTGAGTCCATGCTCAACACACTAACTAATCAACCATGTAAATCATGCTTTGCACAGTATAATGTAACAAAAGAGAAAATCTCAGTATATCATAATTTTGTAATCACTTCTCGAAATACAACATAGTTTATTCATTCGGCTTTCCTGCGCCGCATATATTCAATAATGAAACACATCAGGGTCCATGCCCAATACATCACTCATAAGGAAATAAATCAAAACATATAAATGCTATTTCAAACATAATAAATCACACATACTGGGGTCGTGACCCGACATGACATCATAATCATAGTTAGTCAAAAAGTTGGGATATTACATCCTTCTCCGATTAGAACAACACCATCCCGGTGTTTCCTAGGGACTAGAAATGAGATCATGAAACAAGGCGGGGTATGTCTCTCTCATGGTAGCTTCATTCTCCCAAGTGGCCTCATCTGGTCCAAAGTGCCTCCATTGCACTTTCAACTGAGTAATGGTCCTCCTCCTAAGTTGGACCTCTCTCTTGTCCAAAATGTGGAATGGTTCTGGCGTGAACTCCCCTTCGGGCTCCACCTGTAATAAGGACCAATCAATGACATGTTTAGTATCGTATACATATTTCTTTACTAAAGAAGCATGAAAAACATTATGAACTTTTATATGTGCTGGTAGGGCTAACTCATATGCTACTGGACCCTTCTTTCCCAGTATTTCAAAAGGTCCACAAAACCTTGAGGCTAGTTTACCGCAACGTCCCAAACTTAACGAGCTTCGTTTCACTTTTATTCTTAGGAAGACATGTTCACCGATTTCGTAGTCCTTGTCCTTTCTTTTCTTGTCTGTGTAACGCTTTTGGCGGTCTTGTGCGTCTTTTAAATTCAGTTGCACTTTGGAGACTAGTTGTTCCAAGTCTTTTAGTAAGTCTGTCCCTAGCATAAGCCTATCCACTAGGCTATCCTAGGTGACGGGGGTGATGAGTAAAGTTTTTAGGTATTTGATAACCTTTTTTCCAGCAACCAAACTCAAGCAATGGTGATGAAACATACTCATTTGTGGGGGAAAATGTTTTACTTTAATTATTTAATGGAATTGTTTTATGATTATTCTTGGATGTTAGAATGCGTATCAAATAAACTAATTATATGGAAACCGAGCGTGATTGAGAAGGTTCAAGGTCATTCAAGGATGGACGTGTAGAATACTAAAGGATCACCAATCTCAGCACCATGTTTCTTGATTTATAGAGGACACACTCCCACTTTCAAGAAGAATCGACATTTTGACAATCAGTTAGGATCATCATTAAATCGTATAAATATGGACCTCTCAGGTAGCGAGGGGCCCCTGCTGTTATTTTTGAGAAAAACATTGTTTTAACGTTTTCTGCCCTATCAATACTGCGAAGTACAGGCCTTTGTTTTGACATGGATTCTATATTTTAATTAAGAGATTGATGATTAATTCCATCCAGCATTTCTAAGTTTTTATTCTCTCCTGAGTACGGGTTGGGGAGGGCCCCTCCAACATGTAGGTGAGGAGATTCCTATTTGTAAGTATTTTTCCAATCATGCATTTTACATTGATGAACAATTATATTGCATGTGGAAGCGCTTGAATGATTCATTATTTCTGTAGTAGTTTATAATACATTCTTTAGTACAGCAGAACAGTTTCAGTAGTCCTGTAGGTTCTTTCTTTCAATGCATATTTGAATCAACGATTGCATGTGTATCAACTTTGCTTTCAATACCATGGTTTATATCTTAGGTCTTTGACTGTTTCTCATCGTGATCAATTTCTTTAGTAGTAGATGAATAGCTTGAAATGACTGCACTTCAATTTGAGTCTTGGGATTTAAAATGGTTTAGATCAGAATTCTAGTTTTAGGCATAAAATAACTACAGACCTTGCTTTCCCCAATCTTAGAATAGATCTGTTATGGCATGTTCATTTTTAGATTTATTATTCTACATTAAGTAATTTTATAAGATCGTTCCCTTTACTCTCAGCATTTTAATTATTTAAGATAGATTTATTGCTTTATTTCTTAGAATAGATTTACTGTTTTTTGTATCTTTATTTCTTAGAACAGGTTTACTGCTTTCAGCACTTTAAATCTTTTAATTAGATTTATTGCTTTCCCGTATTTCATTCCATAGCATAACCAATTTTCATATTTAGTAGACAACCTTTAGAACATCGATACCGACATACAATTGTGACAAAGATTATCCTATAAGAGCACAGATAGTGCATGCATCTCTAAAGTTTGTACGTTCCTCAGGTTGAAAATTAAAGTAGGCTCTTGGTATAGTTGCCCTCATTAGGCATCCATATTGGGAGCTCACCACTTTTTGGCGCCGTTGCCGGGGAGGTGCTAAATATTTTAGGAGACATCACCTTAAAAAAAACCACAAAAAGAAAACAAAAATTACATAAAACAAAAACATAAATACTTTTTTACCAATGAATGCCTCGTCGGCAAAGGGATAGGATTGGCCGCTTTCTGCCCAAGCATTCCATGAGTAACAATGGTAGTAACAGTTCTAACCATTCTCAGTTTGAATTTCTACACTCTGAAAACGAAACTGACTCCACATACGATCCAAACAGAAGCAACTTCACTACCAGTTCCAGCTCAAACACCTCAATGGCAAATGAAGAGGAAGAACCTAGGGATCTTTTCACTTTTTCCATTAGCATACCTCTCGGAGATGCCAGAATGAAGAACATCAATCCTAATGATCTGCCAAACTTTCATGGGTTGACTTCAAAAGATCCTGACACATTCCTGTTTGAATTTGAGGTAGTTTGCAGATCATTTGATTACACTACTAATTCACAAAAGCTTAGGCTTTTTCCTTCCCCACTGAAAGACCTATCACTTCGGTGGTTCATGACCCTTGAAGGAAATAGTATCTTTAGCTAGGATCAAATGAAACAGTCATTCTTAGAAAATTATAGGGACTACTGCAAGGCCAAAGATACTACGGATGAAATCTTTAGGATGCAACAAGGAGATAGAGAGTCATTAGAAGATTATGCCCAAAGATTTCAACTCAGCTACAAACGAGCCAGCCATTGCACATTGGATCTTGAATCACTAAAGCTTGTGCTTCTCAGAGGTGTAAAAGAGGAGAATTTTGAAGTCTTAAATATCCTTGGAGATGGAGATATATTCCGAAAATATTTTGACCAGGTCCTTCAAATATTCAAAAACTACTCAAGATCTAGGAAAACTAAGAATGGGACGACGGATACACATACAACCACTAGTGGATCATCATCCTCAACACCAACACTTACAAAATATGATTTAGGAAACCTGTTGGATGACATGAAAACTGACATACTGCAATCCCTAGCCATGCAACTTGATGCTCTTGAAATACAAAAGAAACAAGATGAAATTAACCAAGCCTTGGCAATATTTTGTCCGCGTTGTAGAAAGAAGCATGAGAAGGGGCAGTGCACCTTGAACACAATAGAAGTATGTGGTCTATGCACCGATGACCATTCCACTGATAAATGTCCCCTCTTACCCTCATGTAAGGCAGCTATTCAAGACCCAACAACTGAAGGAACTGTAGAATAGCTCTGTTTTATAAATTAGAGGAGGAATAATTTTGTTAGGCCATATAAGCAGAGCAATCAAACTTACTATAATCAAGGGCAGCCAAATTGGAACTCTGCACCGACTCCATGGCAAGCACAGCCAAATCAAAACCAATGGAAACAAAACCAACAAGCATATCAACCATCCTATCAACAACCATATTATCCACTGTCTTATCCTCAATACTCCCCACCTTTTCCATCCACCACAAATTATGCAAACCAGTACCCCCATCCATCAAATTGGAGGGCGCCATTACAATAGCCACTCATTATGCCACCCCCACAACCTCAACCACCCCCCAGACCTCTACCTATTCCATCCCAACCAATTCCAAATCCTAATAATAACAGAACCCCACAACAACAACAAACTTATAACACTGATATCACACAATTCCCAACATATGTTGTAGACACCATAGAAATAAATGAAATAAACCTACAATCTGCAAAAACGTTGCAGAATACATCCCCACACAACATCCAATGAACTGTACCTGAATCTCAAGACCACACATCAGAACCCTATGCTCAGCATCCTGATGAACCAGAACCTCCCGAGGACGAAACCCAACCACTTCCACGCAACAGAAATCCCCCATTTCCAGAAAAACTTGTCCAGAATACAAAAGAAGACGAAGAGAATACAATCTTAAATGAATTCAAACACCTAAACATCTAAATCCCAATTTTACAAGCCATAAGGGATGTGCCCATCTGCAACAAATTCATTAGAGAAAATTTCCTAAAGATGTTAAGTTTTCAGAATTTACTTCAATCTGATCTAGGATCTTAACTGAGAGAACAACATGTACAGCAAATCTACAGCATATCAATCATGGACACAATAATGCAAGCACACAAGAGACATAGAGTTTACTTGGGGAAAACCATAAAGGTGAAAAACCCCAACAACTTCCTCAGAGATAGATAGAGCAATGATACAACCAGAATACAAGAGATAGTCTTCTCCTAGCAGCAGAGCCTCCTCCTCCACAAGTGCACCACTCTCCCAAGTGTGTGTGAGTGAATAGAATGTGTAAAATGAGAGAGACACACTCTCTATTTATATACTAACTTGACTTGACCTTTACTCAACTAGGTGGGCCTCAACTTAACCACTTAACATAATGCTGACTGGGTCGACCCCCACTAGGGTTGTCTAATAACCCTTTGACCCACATGGCCTACCCCCAATAGGGTGGTCTAATAACCCTTTGACCCACATGACTTATACAGGGCCGACCCCAACAAGGTGGTCTAATAACCCATCAAGTATAAGTTACGACACTTACAATATAAATGATGACACTTCCGTATAGAGGAATAATAACATCTCTATAGGAATACAATATACATATATGTGAAATACATTCCGAAGTTACATATACATCAACAAAAGAAGCCAGGAAGGAGGAAGCATGACCCACCAACTATTAATGTAGTAGGACAATTGGCCGATTTGATGCTAGGTGTCATAATAAATCCTAAATATCTTGATTTTGGTAGTCCTGTAGTAAACGTCACCATAAATAACAAGCAAATAAATAAAAGCTTAATCGATTTAGGAGCTACGATCAATGTCATGACTAAAGAAACCATGTTATATCTGGGACTCCAATCAATTGTAAGACCAACCACAAAAATACTCCAACTAGCAGACACGTCCACTGTGAAGCCCGAAGGAATGCTAGAAGACATTATGATCAATATCGAGTCCTGGGAATACCCGGCTGATTTTATAATAATCGAAATCAAAAGAAAACTTAGTGGCTATCCGATTATCCTGGGTAGACCTTGGTTAGAAATTGCGGATGCTTACATAGGTTGTCGATCAGGAGACATGACAATCACCAGTGGACATACCAGGAAGAAAATCACAATCTACCCACCAGCAATGAAATCTTTAGAGTTAGAATATCAAAATTGGACTGATGATTACCAGAACACACCAAATCAAAACCTCCAACCTATCCTAACAATTGATGCTACAATATCTTTAAATGCAGTAGATGAAGATGGCCATATAGATAGATTTATACAAAATATATCTCCTAACAATCATGTTATTCAAGAATTTTTTTCTACAGAAACAGGTGAAAGTTCAAAACAGAACATAGATGACTTATAGACAGAAGTACTGCTAGAACAGATTGAGAAAGTAAAAGTCATGGAAATTCACATTGGCAAAACAGTCAACATAAATTCCAATTTAGAACTGGAGCAAGAAGAGAAATTGATGAATATACTAACACAACAAAGTAAAGCATTTGCATGTACATATGCAGATATGAAAGGAATACATCCTGATATCTGCAAACACTACATTTACATCAAAGAAGGTTCTACTCCCATCAGGAAACCACAAAGAAGGCTGAAACCTGCACTAAAAGACATAGTCAAAATGGAATTACAAAATTTATTAAACGCAGGTTTCATCTATCCAATATCCAATAGTGAATGGGTCTCACCACTAGTCATAGTGCCCAAAAAAGGAGGCAAATGGAGAATTTGTGTGGACTACAGAGAGTTGAATAAAGCAACAAAGAAAGATCATTTCCCACTTCCATTTATAGACCAAGTGCTGGATACATTATCTGGAAACAAGTACTTTTCATTCTTAGACGGTTTTAGTGGGTACAAATTTTTTTTAATACACCAAGTTGATCAAGATAAGACGACCTTCACATGCCCATGGGGAACTTACGCCTATAGGTTCCTACCCTTTGGTCTATGTAACGCACCAGCAACATTTCAAAGAGCCATACTGAGTATTTTCTCCGATTTTCTGAATAACAAAATGGAAGTATTCATGGATGATTTCACACCTTATGGACAGAGCTTTGAGCAGGCGTTGAAAAATATTGAATTAGTATTAAAAAAATGTATTGAAATGAGCTTGTGCCTAAGCAATGACAAATGCAGGATGTTAATGAAAGAAGGAATTGTTCGAGGACATCATATATCACAGAGAGGTATAGAGGTGGATCAAGCCAAAGTCTCAGTAATAAAAACACTGCCCCCTCCTGTCAAACAAAGATATGTGAGAAGCTTCCTTGGACAGACAGGGTACTACAGAAGGTTTATTGAGAATTATAGCAGAATTGTTGCCCCCATGTTTGCACTTCTCACAAAAGACAATGAGTTCATATGGACAAGTAGCTACATGTCAGCCTTTGAAAGTCTTAAACAGAAAACCATCATAGCACCAATACTTCAAGGACCAAACTGGGAAATTCCATTTCACATTTACACCGATGCATCAGATAAAGCAATCGGATCTGTGCTTGGGAAAGAACAAGACAAGAAACCCTATGCCATATACTATATAAGAAAAAATTTGGCTGGGGAAGAACTCAACTACACAGTCATAGAGAAAGAATTTCTGGCAGTCATACATGCAATCAACAAATTCAGGCATTACATTACAGGATACCAAAGTTTTATCCATATTGACCACTTAGCGATCAGATATCTTATCAACAAGCCTAATACCAGTGCAAGAATTATTTGATGGATGCTACTTCTACAGGAATTCGACATCAGTATAATAGACAAACCAGGCAAGCATAATGTCGTAGCAGACTTTTTGTCAAGAGTAACACATGGGAAAGATAATGAATTGGTCCAAGACAACTTCCCTGATGAGCACCTTTTTGCCATATCAATAAAAATCCCATGGTTTGCTGACATAGAAAACTATTTGGTATCCGGGAAGTTTCCAGAACATTACAGTTATAAAGAAAGGGCAAAAGTAATAAGACAAAGTGCCACATATACATGGATAGAGGGCATGCTTTTTAAACAAGGACCAGATCAAGTACTTAGAAGGTGCATTAGGGAAGATGAGGTACATGACATAATGCATGCCACCCACAATGAACCCTGTGGAGGACAGTACGCTGCAAAAATGATAGCCTACAAGATCTTGCAAACACGGTATTATTGGCCAACACTCCACAGAGATGCTTATGAGTATGTGTCCCATTGTGATGATTGCCAGAGAATGGGAAAACCGACGCAAAAACAAGAAATGCCACTACATCCACAAATCTCTTTAGAGGTATTCGATAAGTGGGGATTCGATTTTGTTGGCCCATTCAACCCACAGTCCAATCAGAAGAGCTACATCCTTGTATGCATTGATTACCTTACAAAATGGACAGAGGTAGCAGCACTGGCTACTGTAAATGAAACCAGTGTGGCCAAATTCTTTACTGAGCAGATATTTTACAGATTTGGGGTGCCAAGAGAAGTAGTTTATGATCAAGGACCACAATTCACATCATATTTAATTGAATACTTGATGAAAAGAAACAATGTAAAGCACAGACAGTCATCCTCCTACCACCCTCAAGGAAATGGTCAAGCTGAGGTAACCAACAGGGAATTAGAGAGAATCTTGACAAACACTGTCCAACTTCACAAAAGGGATTGGGCTGACAGACTTAGTGAAGCAGTCTGGGCTTACAATAATACATGGAAAACAACAACAGGATTCACACCTTACGAACTGGTCTATGGGAAAAAGGTAATGCTACCAATCGAATTTGAAGTAAAAACATTAAGAATTGTAGCCGATCTAAATATGAACCTATCAGACATTAAAAAAGAACGCATGCTACAGCTAAATCAACTAGATGAACACCGCAAACAAGCACTTACACATACTGAAATCATCCAACAACAAAGAAATAAATGGCATGACCAACATTTGAAGGATAAGAAATTCAAAGAAGGTGATTGGGAACTACTCTATGACTCTAGATTTCACACCTTCAAAGGAAAGCTAAACACTAGATGGCTTGGACCTTACATTATACAGAAAATTTATGACAATGGTGCTGTGAGAATTATTATAATTGATGATGATGAGTTCCCCATGATAGTGAATGGGCATCGCCTAAAAATATACAAAAAACCATAGTTCAAAGAGGAATTTACACAAGTACTCTACCAGCAACAATTGATGCTGATAGAACATGATACAAATCAATGAAGTTCAACGCATATCATGAAGAAAAAGAAATGAAAAAAACAGAGAAAAAAAAAAGGATAAAAAAAAAGAAGAGAAAATAGAAAAAAAATAAAATAAAAAAACAACACACAAAAGGTAACAAAAAATTTACAGGGCATCGACCACAATTCAAGCAAGCCTGCCATCAATTCAAGCGAGCCAAAAAAATAATTCAAGTGCGGGTGCCACCTATTCAAGAGAGCTAGCAAAAATCTCTACAACTACGGACACTCTACAGTATCACCACAAAAAGCTGCCAACTATTCAAGCGAGCCTGCAAAATAATTCAAGCGAGGGTGCCAACTATTCAAGCAAGCCTGCAAAATGATTCGAGCAATGCTGCCATGTATTCAAGACAGCCAGTCACATACAGCCATTAAACCATCCAATAAGAAAAAACATCGCATGACTCGTATCCTCAACAGGCACAACTTTCAAAAGAAGGTAATGCAGCAAATTCAAAATGAAAAGAAATGGAAAAAGAAGCTCACACGAGCAACTACTGACATGCACAAATCTACTACAGAATCCACCATCCATCAAAATCGTACCAGAGCATCAAAGAAGGTACGCATAAATACCAAGGTAATCTCTAACACGATTTTATTTTATGATTAAAGTAAAACATTATCTCATGCTACATGAGATTTTCATCAGCTGAGGACAGCTTCTACTCTAAATTGGCGGCATGGTGGAATGACCCTAAAAAGTCATGATCGCTACTTAAAATTCAGTCACCTCATCAAATCATGATCGCAACCTTCAATATAGAGGTCGATCATGAGAAGACATAGATCAATCATGGAAAATAGGGGATTAAAAGGGGCAGGTACAGGCATGATGGAAAGAACAGGTGTAGAAAGACAGCGAATTAGGGTGCATAATATTTCATGACTGCACATATAAGTAACCACCCGGACTTCACGAGAAGTAGCCACCATTTGTATTCCTCGAACTCGTAGGCAGAGCCCAACCAAGTTGAAGGTATAAAAACTACATTCCAAAAGCCCTGGTTCTGTCTATTATAAGAGAGGTTCTCGAAATGACAAAGGGTTTTAAAAAGAGTGAACCAGAGGATCACAACATCATATACCAGAACATGACAGTCCTGCAGATCGTTCGTAGCACAGGCTGGATGCCCTTCATCCTGGGTCTGAAAGGACATGATGCAGGGATAGCTCAAGAATTCGCAAGAAATTTAAAGCATATTAAAGATTAACAGTACGTCACCCGGGTGAAGGGGTTACATATCAAGTTGGACGAGGAGACAATTGCCAAATTCACTAGCCTACAGAGGGGTTTGTATTGGAGTAGGGATAACAGGGAGGCAAACCAAGAAGCAAAAGCAACATTCTTTGAGCGAGGAGAGGTCTATGACGAGGACAAAAACGGAGTCAAAAGACTCTCCATGCCAGCGCCATGGGAGGACATAGCTGAAATCGTTCTAAGGTACATCACATGCTCTGGTAGGTTAAGCTATGTTCCCATCTTTCATTTTCGGATCCTAGAACTGATAAGACACAGGACCCAGCATCCCTCAAGTAACAACATTAGTATCCCATTCTACTTGCTCCAATCCCTATCGGAAATGAGCAAGAAGGCAACGAAGGGTAAAGATGATGCCTTGGCCCATCATGGGCTAATCAAGATAATTGTTTGCGAGGAATTGAAGGCGCAGATACCAGAACTTTCATGGGAGGAATTCATGCTGGTATCCGCAGAAGATGTTCAAAGGATGAGAAGTACACCCACAACTAGCATACCACCTAGAGGAAGGAATGGAGCTGCCTCTGTATCAGGGGAGAAAAGGAAGATTGACCTGGACCATGTAGCAGAGACCCTGGTGGAAATCAAAAATTCAAAAGAGCACTCCCTTAGGGAAAAATCAGTAATTCCTGCCAAAAGTCAAGAACCCAAGAGGAGGAGTACGAGATTCAACCAAACATCCCGAATCCGAACAGACAAGGAAAAGAGCAGAGAAGCCAGTCCCATTGTTCAATATGTGTCGAATGGGGACGATGATCAGTGGGTAGATCAGGAAGACCCCACTACAGAAGAAGAATAGGATGAAGAAATGCAGGACGGAGGGGAAGAAATGAATAAAGAAGCAGAAGAAATGGATAAGGGAGAAGAGTAGAAATTTTGGAGAGCAAGGCAACTTCCAGGGAAATCCTCCAGCACAAGATAACCTCGAGGTCGTCACCCAACTCGCCGAGGCACGAGCAGAATTGGAGAAGCTCAAAAACGAGCTGGCAGCATTAAGGATTGGGCCAGGAAGCCAGCCCACACCTCCCCCGTTCTCAGCTGAGAAAACTCAAATACTGAAGATGCACCATGCAGAGGAGCTACGGCTGGCCAAGCATAAGCATTTAGCGCTTCAAGAAAAGTTGGCAGAGGCACAAGCCGAATTGGCCAAAAAGGACCACGAGGTCACCAAATTAAAATACGTTTTGGCCACTACTGTCAGCATATATGAAAAATTGAGAGACCTCAGACCCCCATCGGTAATCTATGCAGTCTATATGTAGGAGAAATGGGGCAAATTCCAGCTCGAGAGGTTAAAGAAAGGACTCCCTATAGAGGTAAGCACGCCCAAAAAGTTTATGGATGCATGTTTGAACTCCACAGAGCTGGAGAAAGACAAATTAAGTAAGTTCTTTTTGCATAACTTCGTGGTTTCTGGCTCGCCCAACTGGTCGCCAAACCCATATGTGGGCGATTTCCAGTTGAGGGCATTATGTTCGTGGATGAACCAATAAATTGAGCGAACACAGGACTACCATCTCTATGTCACATCCGAATGGGAAACCCCATTGATGATCAGACCCGAGCGAACTCACCCCGAGGGAATAATCTATAACCACAGGATCCTCACTTAGGACAAGGAACTGATACCCATTCTCCTCACAAAACAACAGGAGGCCGTGACTCATTTCGACATTACACTCCGCAGCACGCAGAAGGAAGTAAGTGAGTCCATTAAGGAAAGATGGAGCAGAGTGGCAAACAATCTGAAGAGGAGAGAACTCCACTCTCACCTCAGGCTTGATGATGCCATTTTAAAATCCACATTCTACAAAGAATCCCTGGCAAGGAACCAACTTAGATGGATCGGGATGAGACTGAATCCCCCATTCTTTCTTTCCCCAGTCATCAAGGAACACATAAATGAAGAGGAAGAAAGGAGGACATGGACCAGGGAGGATCAGAACTTTGGGTATCACAGGCAGGCAGGGATCCCTAGGGTGGTCTCATGGGACATCAGGGAGGTCATCGATGAATCGAATAAGTCACCCAAGGATGGGTGAATCCTTCAAGTATGGGAGAGAATGATGAGTCAATTTTTCAGGTATTTGATAACCTTTTTTCCAGCAACCAAATTCAAGCAATGGTGATGAAACATACTCATTTGTGGGGGAAAATGTTTTACTTTAATTATTCAATGGAATTGTTTTATGATTATTCTTGGATGTTAGAATGTGTATCAAATAACTAATTATATGGAAACCAAGCGTGATTGAGTAGGTTCAGGGTCATTCAAGGATGGACGTGTAGAATAATAAAGGATCACCAAGCTCTACGCCCTGTTTCTTGATTTATAGAGGACGCACTCCCACTTTGAAGAAAAATTGGCATTTTGACAATCAGTTAGGATCAACATTAAATCGTATAAATATGGACCTCTTGGGTAGAGAGAGGCCCCTGCTGTTATTTTTGAGAAAAACATTGTTTTAATGCTTTCTGCCCTATCGATACTACGAAGTACAAACCTTTGTTTTGATATGGATTCTATATTTTAATTAAGAGATTGATGATTAATTCCAGCCAGTTTTTCTAAGTTTTTATTCTCTCCTGAGTACGGGTTGGGGAGGGCCCCTCCAGCCCCTCCAACACGTAGGTCAGGAGATTCCTATTTGCAAGTATTTTTCCAATCATGCATTTTACATTTATGAACAGTTATATTGCATGTGGAAGCACTTGAATGATTCATTATTTCTGTAGTAGTTTATAATACATTCTGTAGTACAGCAGAACAGTTTCAGTAGTCTTGTAGGTTCTTTCTTTCAACGCATATTTGAATCAACAATTGCATGTGTATCAGCTTTGCTTTCAATACCATGCTTAATATCTGAGGTCTTTGACTATTTCTCATTGTGATCAATTTCTTTAGTAGTAGATGAATAGCTTGAAACAACTGCACTTCAATTTTAGTCTTGGGATTTAAAATGGTTTAGATCAGAATTCTAGTTTTAGGCATAAAATAACTACAGGCCTTGTTTTCCCCAATCTTAGAATAGATCTGTTATGGCATGTTCAAGTTTAGATTTATTATTCTGCATTAAGTAATTTTATAAGATCGTTCCCTTTACTCTCAGCATTTTAATTATTTAAGATAGATTTATTGCTTTATTTCTTAGAACAGATTTACTGTTTTTGGTATCTTTATTTCTTAGAACAGGTTTACTGCTTTCAACACTTTAATTCTTTTAATTAGATTTATTGCTTTCCCATATTTCATTCCATAGCATAACCAGTTTTCATATTTAGTAGACAACCTTTAGAACATCGATACCGACATCCAATTGTGACAGAGATTATCCTATAAGAGCACAGATAGTGCATGTATCTCTAAAGTTTGTACGTTCCCCAGGTTGACAATTAAAGTAGGCTCTTGGTATAGTTGCCCTCGTTAGGCATCCATATTGGGAGCTCACCAAGGGGTTCGACACTTTCGACCGTAGAGTACCTCGAAGGGACTCATTTTGGCCGAGGTTTGATACCCATTGTTGTATGCAAACTCTGCGAGGTGTAAGCAGTCTTCCCACTTAGTGGGATTGTTCATGACATACATTCTCAGCATGTCTTCCCAGATTTGGTTTACTCGTTCCATCTGTCCGTTGGTTTGGGGGTGGTATGTGGTACTAAACTGTAGTTGTGTTTCTAATCCGGAGAACAATGCTCTCCAAAAGTTACTAGTGAACTTTGTGTCTCGATCCGAGTTGATTGCTTTGGGTATCCCGTGTAACCGAAAAATATCTTTTAGGAATATTTCCGCAATGTGAACTGCCTTGTAGGTATATTTTACTGGTATAAAATGTGCGGCTTTAGATAGCATGTCTACTACTACGAAGATGGAGTCATTTTGTTTTTTTCTCTTGGGTAGGCCTGTAATGAAATCCATACTTATTACCTCCCACTTCCATTCTGGAATGGGTAATGGTTGAAGTAGTCCGGAGGGGTGTTGGTGTTCTGCTTTGACCAACTGACATTCCTGACACTTCGCGATGAACAATGCGATGTCAGCTTTCAGTTTAGGCCAAAAGTAGTGTTTCTTTACAGCTGAAATCATCTTTTGATATCCAGGGTGTCTTGAATAGGGGCTCTGATGGAATTCGGTGAGTATGTTAGGTCTAATGTTCCCCCCCTCGGGAATGTAAAGTCTCTCCTTTGACCATAACAATACTGATTCATCTATCTTGTATTCTGTTGTTAAAAAAGCCTATTTTCCTGGATCTTTTAAGGATCTCGACATAGAACCTATCACTTTGGCATGCCATTCTAATTCTTTCATGTAAGTCGGAGTCCGTCCGACTTTCGGTTACCTCATATAACATATGAGCTCATCGGCTTAAGGCGTCGGCGATCTTGTTTTCTTTCCCCTTGATGTGTTTTAGTTCAAAGTGATACTCACTAAGAAAGGCTAACCACCTAGCCTATCTAGCGTTTAGGTCTGGTTGGTCGAATAGACACTTTAGACTCATGTTGTCCGTCTTTAGTAGGAATTTCTTACCCATGAGGTAATGTCTCCACATCTTTAGGGAGTGGATTGTGAAATTTCCCACATAAGATCCAAAGAGATGATGTAAACCTCACAATGAAAGAATTTAGGAATAATAGAAGAAGAGACAAGCAATAGAACTTAGATCCAAAGAAACTCCGATTGAGGCAGAATAATTACACATATATTACTATTAACATAATAATGAACTGGTAAATATACAATGTTGATTATGAGGATTCGAATTCACTAGGAGGAATTTGAATTGGCCTTCATGCACAGATCCATAATCAGTGGAGAGTCATCAATGCCTAACTAGGAGTCCACCTTCTCATCAATGAAGTCATCAATGCACAAGTAATGATTAACCGAGAGTCAAACTGAGTCTAACTGAATGTGGTTGGTGTAACTGGCACATGGAAGCACTAATATAGTGAAGGAGGCTCAGTGGAGGGCGCCATAGGATTTAACTGGAGTCAGAATGGTCAATCTAGTCTCACTGGAGGTCCAACAGAGTGATAAACTCAGTAAAGAGTCAGTTAAGCCTTAAATCAAGCGAATAACTAAAGATAACTCAATATAACTGAATATAACTGGACTGGTAGGTGAAGAAGGTGCCCTTGTCATGTAGTGAAGCAAAGGAGGGCGCATTAGTCAATGGGAGGCCTAGAAATGATCTGAAAGAAGCTCTGGGGGCTAGTTTGCTAAGGACTAGGTGTTGGGACTGATGACCTAGAATGCATGCAAACCCTAATTTTGTATGTATGACTGAAAATGAAAATGACTGGAAAGCTAGTAGGACTAGGATGGAGTATAGGAATATCCTAACACCCCCCCTTAATCCATCCTGGGGCCAGGTAACTAGGACCAAAGGTCACCCATACAATAAATGAAATGATAATAAAATACATAACTGTCCATAAACTGAGGAAATGGGGAAAACCTCATGGGAAAAATACCCCCCCTCAAAAGAACAGTAAATAACTCAAGGAACCATCATGCAGAAAAGAAAGAAGCTTTCATCAGTGAAAACTTTTGCAAAAGACTTGTCAAGCTGATCCCATGTAGGAAGGTCTCCCACTGTGTGGAGGATGAAGCAAGTCTTTCAGGAACTTTTTCTGTATCTGGAGCGAATGGAACATGAGTATTCTTCCCAAAAGATGGAAGAGAGAATCCCATCATCATACTGCATCTCTTATGGAGAGATGGATGGCATAATGCAAGGTTAGCATGCTGCTGAAGTCTAGTAGTTTTGTAAGCAAATAAATCATCAACTGTGTTCTTGGTAGTAGCAAGGACTGTGTGACAACATATTTCTCTTGAATCTGGACTAAGAATAGGTGTTGGTTCTTAATCTTCTTGAACCATGATCTCAACATCAAAATCTTGATCTTCTTCTTCACTAGAATAGGAGTCACTGGAAGAGAAGTCACTGTGATCTTCATCATAATCTGAAGGAACAGTTGGAGAGAAGGGCATGAAGTGTGAGAACTCATATGCCTTTGAGGCATGATTAGCAATCCCATTCACTATAACCTTTCCAGTGGAGATTTCTGTAATCTCTACTATGTCTGGACCAAAAATTACTTGTTTTGGAGATTCTGTATGAGTCATTTGATATACTGACAACAAATTAGCTGTAAGAGAAGGAACAAATAAGACATTTTTGAACTTACCATGCTCCATATGAACTGTACCCAAACCTTTGGCAGAAATCTGAGAGTTGTCTCCCATGTGAATGGTAGGCCCATCTTGGAGATCCAAAGAGGAGAAGGATTCTTCTTGTGCCGTCATGTGGTTGGAAGCTCCAGAATCTATGAGGAGAGCTTTTGTCTTTGAAAAACCAGCCATCAATGCATGACAATCATCAGATCCACTTCCAGAATCAGAAATCTTTGCTTCTTTTGGAACAACAATTTGGTTTTGTTCAAGAAGCTTGGTTAGAAGATCAATCTTCTTATGCATGCAGGCATGCTCAGGATGGTTTCCTCTCTTACAGTAGGTACAATTTGGTCTCTTTTGTTTGTCATTCTTGGATCTTGAAGGTTTCTTGCCTTTGCCTTTTTGTCCCCCTTTTGCATTCACTCCACTTGATTCACCGGCTAAAAGAGATAGATCTCTGGAGGTTTTGATGTCACCCATTTGAAACAGTTTGTTCTCTTCTTGAGTAAGAGCTTCAATGAAGTCACTTAAGGTGGGAAACTTCCATCCAGGGATGGACATTCGAACAGAATGAAAGGTAGATACAAAGACAGAAAATTGAGATCCAAGTTTGCTCAATATAGAGAGTATCAATTGCTCATCACTTTTAGTGATGCCACATTGCTTGCAATGCAAAACCAAATTCTAAAATTTGGAGAATAAATCTTGGATGCTCTCGAAATTGCTAGGTTAAAGGGAAACCAATTCATTCTCAAGAATGTAGCCTCTCAGTTTGTCTTGTTTGCCAAAGAGACTCCTCAATTTTATCCATAAATCATATGGAGACTTCAATCCATCAGCATGAAATAATAGATCATCAGATATATGAAGGCATATGAATCCAAAGGCTTCATCCATTTTGTTTAGGTGCTTGATTCTCTTTTCAGCTTGATGTGGTATGGCATCTTTTTCCTCAACTACTCTAGTAAACCCTCTTGATAGCAAGAGTATTATCATCTTCCTCTTCCATTCGAAATAATTTAAAGGAGTGAGAAGTATAGAAGAAGGAGCATTCGAATTGCTCATCTTGATTGCTTGAACAAGTGCAAATAGAAAGCTACTGAATCTGCTGCTGCAACTGCTGAAACTTCAAAATACCTGCAAAAAACTCTCAAGAATGGAGGTGGAATATACTCTCAAGGCTATAATACCATGTGAAATTGCCCACATAAGATCCAAAGAGATGATGTAAACCTCACAATGAAATAATTTAGGAATAATAGAAGAAGAGACAAGCAATAGAACTTAGATCCAAAGAAACTCTGATTGAGGCAGAATAATTACACATATATTACTATTAACAGAATAATGAACTGGTAAATATACAATGTTGAGTATGAGGATTCGAATTCACTAGGAGGAATTCAAATTGGCCTTCATGCACAGATCCATAATCAGTGGAGAGTCATCAATGCCTAACTAGGAGTCCACCTTCTCATCAATGCACAAGTAATGATCAACCGGGAGTCAAACTGAGTCTAACTGAATGGGGTTGGTGTAACTGGCACATGGAAGCACTAATATAGTGAAGGAGGCTCATTGGAGGGTTCCATAGGAGTTAACTGGAGTCAGAATGGTCAATCTAATCTCACTGGAGGTCCAACAGAGTGATAAACTCAGTAAAGAGTCAGTTAAGCCTTAAATCAAGGGAATAACTGAAGATAACTCAATAGAACTGAATATAATTGGACTGGTAGGTGAAGAAGGCGCCCTTGTCATGTAGTGAAGCAAAGGAGGGCGCATTAGTCACTGGGAGGCCTAGAAATGATCTGAAAGAAGCTCCAGGGGCTAGTTTGCTGAGGACTAGGTGCTGGGACTGATGACCTAGAATGCATGCAAAATGCATGCAAACCCTAATTGCATGCAAACCCTAATTTTGCATGCATGACTGAAAATGAAAATGACTGGAAAGCTAGTAGGACTAGGATGGAGTATAGGAATATCCTAACATGGATAATGGTTGCCAATTCGAGGTCATGAGTAGGATAGTTTTTCTCATGTTCCTTTAGCTTTCTTGACTCGTAGTAGATGGCAAAGTCATCTTGCATAAGAACTCCACCGAGTCCTTCCTTGCTTGCATCAGTACAAACTACGAAGTCCCCATTGGGGTCGGCAATTTGTAGTATTGGTGCACTAATCAGAAGTTGTTTTAACTTCTAAAGACTTTCTTCGCACTTGTCTGTCTAGATGAACTTACTGGTTTTCTTCTGTAATGCGGTCATGGGGTAAGCGATCCGAGAGAAGTTCTCAATGAACTTTCAATAATAACCAGCTAAACCTAGGAATGATCGTATGTTGAAGACACATGTGGGTGTGGGCCATTCTTCGATAGCTTTGATCTTTACGGGATCAACTACTATTCCCTTCTCGGAGATGATGTGCCCTAAGTACTATATCTGAGGTCTATAGAAATCACACTTGCTAAATTTTGCGTACAGCTGATGTTCTCGTAATATCCGTAGGACTATTTGGAGGTGTTCCTCATGTTCTTCTTCATTCTTGGAATAGATCAGGATATCGTCTATGAATACCAAAACAAACTTGTCGAGGTACTTGCTGAAAACATTGTTCATCATGCACATGAAGTTTGCGGGTGCATTGGTCAGATCGAAAGGCATTACTACAAATTTGTAGTGGCCGTATTGAGTGCAAAACGTTGTCTTACTGATGTCCTCGTCACAAATCCTCACCTGGTGATATCCGGATCGCAGGTCGATCTTCGAGAAGATCTTTGCTCCTCGGACTTGGTCAAACAAGTCATCGATCCTAGGGAGTGGATAACGGTTCTTGATGGTTAACTTGTTGAGTTGGAGGTAATTGATGCACATACGCATCGTGTCATCCTTCTTTTTAACAAAGAGGATTGGTGCTCCCCAGGGAGACACACTCGGTCGAATGTAACCCTTGTCTATTAGTTCTTGTAAATTTATTTTGAGCTCTACCAGTTCGGGTGTACTCATACAATACGGAGTCTTAGAGATGGGTACGGATCCGGGGGTTAGCTCTATGGAAAAGTCTAAGTCCCGCTTGGGTGGTAACCTTGGTATCTCTTCGGGAATTACGTCTCTGAATTCTACTAGTATCGGGAAATCCTTGATCTTTTGATCTCTATCGGCTTCTACCGATTGAAGGTGGATTGCAAACAGTTTACAACCCTTTCTTAAGCATTTATTTGCTTGTAATGCGGATATCTGTCGGACTAATACTTCCTTAGGTATACCCTGGATGGTTCTTTGGTTTCCTTGACTATCTATGCATAGGATCGACTTATTTAACCAATCCAACAAGGCATGATGTCCTTCCAACCAATCCATGCCTATTATTACGTCATAAGATCCTAGCGGTAAGATGTTCAAATATATCTTAGTTAAAAAGCCGTTCAAATCTATCTCACAACTCTTAACTAGTTCGGAGACCTTCCATTTGGTACCTGTGGCTAATTGTACCAACCATGGCGCTTTGTGACTCTCTCGGATTAATTTGCAAGACTCTACTATTCTAGGAGAGATGTAGCTCTGGAAAGCATCGAGGTCTATTAAAACTGAAATGATATTGTTAGATATCTTACCCTCAATTTCTACCATGGTGGCTTGATGATCTACCTACCGGCCATCAAGGGTGGCATAAATCCTAGGTGTCTTTGCCATGTCTCCCACTGTAGGTTCTACTTGGATGTTGTGTAAAGTCCCATCTGTTTTGTTAGGGCAGTCTCTGTAGTAATGTGGTCCCTGGCATTTCCAACAAGAAATAGTTGGTGGGGTTGTCTTTGCCCCTTTGTTGAAGGCTATCCTGTTGGATGGTGGTGGGGGTGCATTACGTCGAGCTTGAGGTCGGTTGAAACCTCTGTTGGCTGGGAAACTATTGTTATGTTTCCGAAAAGGTGGGGGTTTAAAACCCGGTCTGCGATTGTCTTAGAAGGTCTTGAATCTATCCCTATTTCTGTTGATGTTGTCGTTTCTTGGCTGTCTGTGCTCATAGCACAGCCTGGCTTTATGTAGGGTTATGTCAAGAGTTTTGGGCATGTTGAATTTTATTTTCTCTCTAAAGTTTGGTGGCAGCCCACCCAAGAACTGCTGGATTTTCACCTTCTCATCCTTAATATAAGGCACATAGTGCAGCGAGTCTAAGAACTGATTTATGAAAGCTTCCATAGTCAGGGAACCCATTTTCAGCTCATGAAATTCTTTTATCTTCTTGTCGAAGAATCTTTTAGACATGTATTTGTCCTGAAAGATTCTACTGAAAGTGTCCCATCTTATGTCTCGCAGCTCTTGTCCCTTAATGTGTTTTAGGTCCCACCACCATCTGGCAGCCTTTCCAATTAGGTTGTATATGGCTAGTCAGGCTTGCATCTCACTGGAGTAATTATGAACCTTAAAGTATTTGTTCATTCCTAACAACCACTCTTCAGGCTTTTCTCTTGAGTTAACTTCCTTGTCATAAGTTGGGTCCCTTATCTTTTTGAACTCCCCTTGTAAGCTGTCATCATTCTTCCTCCTTTTCTTGCAAAGAGGTGGAGAACCATTGTCATTGGAAGAGCTCTTACAGTCCCCTTCCAATGGTTTTGATTTATGTTCTGCTTGATCTCCCATTTTGTAACTGGCTGCTTTCTTTGTGTTAAGGGAATTGACAGAGAAAGTAGGATGTTCAGGGGGTTTTTCCCTTGTTAGGCTTTGGAGTAAGGCTTCATTTATAGCCCGCTGTTCTCTTCTTTCTTGCATATTTTCATCCCTGAAACTCTGGAATTCTGCCTGTAGCTGCTGCATGGATTTCTCCAAATTTGAGTTGAGATCCACCACGATTT
Source organism: Larix kaempferi (assembly GCA_027924585.1). Taxonomy (NCBI): domain Eukaryota; kingdom Viridiplantae; phylum Streptophyta; class Pinopsida; order Pinales; family Pinaceae; genus Larix; species Larix kaempferi. The sequence goes on from BSBM01000510.1 coordinate 56,886,820, forward strand.
CTTGCTCTCGTGGTGGGGAAATTAGGTTTCCTTGTATACTGCTGCCTTGTTCTGCACTCATTTTTCTGCTACTGGTTGTACCTGAAATTGATATAAGTATCTATCATTGGAAAACAATATGTTAGTTAATTCTCTTCGTAAAAACATAATATAATAATTTAAACACTTTCCTGTTTCTGCAGCTGTGTTTGGTAGTGAGCCCAATAGGTCACTTAGTGTTTGTAACTCGCTCTGATACCACTTGTAATGTCCCAAAAATAGCAAAAATTTAAAAACTTTTCCTTCCTGCAATATTTGTTAATTTACAGTAAAAGACTCGTATATTAAGTCTAGAATTGTTAAAACCTTCATTCTAGCATGAAACAAATGAAATCTTAATACTTATGTTTTACATGATCAAATCTGTGTGTAAGTTTAGTATTTGCGGAAGCGATGTTGAAAATAAATGAGATCATGTTTTTATTGCGGTGGTAAAAGTTGGTTCAAAAGGTAGAATATAACACTATTTACTATTTGAGAAAACATGTGATTTTAATTATAAATGTCTAACGACATCTTCAGGTGATGAGCTCTGTTGATGATGGTGTGTTTTTCACATGGGGATTTTATAATACTCGCGGACAGGTAATTACATACCTCGGCAGGGTTGCCGGGAGGTATGGGCATTTGTAGGGGTTACCAAACTTACTTAGCATGATGCTAATGCCATGATGTACTCTTGTATTTGCAGGTGTCTCGACTCTATGAGTAAGATCTCTAAATGGGTGGTTCTTATTCCACTATTGGTCCTATCCCACTGGTTGTATGATAAGTCCTTACTTCTCCATTGTAATGGGAGTTCTTAATTTGAAGGTTTCCAAAGTGGGTTTACAACTATTAGTTCTTGGGTATGCAATCAATTGTGAAGTGGTCATACGTTACAAATTTTATGTGTATAAATCGAGCCCTTTGTAATTTAAGTTATGGTGGTGGAAAACTATGACTACACTATAGGGAGTGCGAATTATTTGACCTCCACTCAGTGAGAAGTTGGTAAGAACTTTAATGCAATTAATAGCTTGTGGAGAAAAACCTAGCATAAGGGTTTGGCTATCGATTTGGGGTTTTGATCTGTAGTCTCTGTATTCGACTTAATGTTTGTTTATGGCTCTGCGCTTTCGTTGCTAGAAGGTAATGAGGTGTACTGACCCGAGCTCTGCTCGTGGTCAGCACGCTTAGTGGCTATGGCTATTGATCATGGCGTAGGGAGGCCATACTTCTTACAGGTAAGAAACTTTAAACCCTAACGATTTTTGACAATTTCTAAATTCTTAGAACTGGGAATGCATATTTGAACTGAGAAATACTATGTGGCGTTCATGGTAGGCGATACATGCTTTGGTTTGGGAGCTGCAAAGGTTTATGATGCCGTGCTGTGACTAGGGTACTGGTAAGTCTGGCTTCCCATGAGTACCCTACCTCCTGCAACTCCGGTGTTGTTTGTATGCGTTTGGCCTGGTGGCTTACTGTGAGACCCCCATCAGCCATTGGCTTACTGATTCGCTTTGGGGAGGCCTAAAGTAATTGTTTACTTGGATAGACTTGACAGAATGGGGTCTTGATGTAATTTTAACTAGCTGGGTGAATCTGAGGACTGTAATATGTATAAGCTAGGTTTCATCGGTTATTCGATTCTACAAAATCTTGTAATTTCAATAAATACTCTTCCATGAGATATTACTCCTATATAGTTATAACGAGTTTAAATGCTACATTTCTCTATTCCTTGTGTGTATTTAAAAATTTGAGCTGAAACTCTAAGAGTTCTAAGGTTACGGTTGTCCTGGGTATTTTGTAACCACTGTTCCGTCCATGCAGACATTTAGAAAGGGTCGTTGACGCCCTCTTGATTGAAATTAAGGTTGTGGTTCGTATGTTGTTTTCAATGGAAATCGTTCTTCGTTTTCAATATTGCTACAGGGTTTATGTGTGAGCAATGTATTTCCTGTGTTACAAATATAAGACATCAAAGAATTTTTCCACGCCCTTGTCGCTGTAATGTGGGTAGAATGTTTGCTTGCCTAGCAAGGGTTTTAAGACCATACTCAATCGTTTTGTTTGTTTTTAATGTAGACTTGTTTCCTATATGCAATACTTATACGATTTGGCTTCTGGTGAAGGCTATGGGAATTTACCCTGGTCTTATCTTTCCATAGGTATTTTTGTAGTAGTCATACAAATTGCGTTTGGGCCTTAATTCTTTTTATGATTGGTCTCTACATTGATGTTTTATGGAACTCTGACCCTAGAAATAAATGACTTAAATCCTGCGTCTTCTTGTGGATTCGAGATGAAACTTAGGGTTTCCTGTAGATGGATATCGTAGTTTAACTGGTCCAAAGAAATGAAACGATCTCAGGTCTGTCGAAATGATTATCGTAGGATTGATGATGAAGTGGATATAAAGAAACAAAATGTAAATGAGTAACATTCTAAATGCGATCTCTGTCATACTTGATATGTTTGGTTTAGTTTATGGGTTAAGAAGAAAACAAAGCTGGGTCGGGCAGAGTAATGAAATCTAAAAATATATAAATTGATTTAACAAAGATGTCTGCGTTTTCTCTTACTGTGGTTTGTATTGTTGTGATTTCAAAGGGTTGACATGCTATGCAGTGAATTCTGTTATGGTTCAATTTTTGTAGCTAGGCGATTTCGTTGAGGAATTAAAACAATGTTTTAGATAAGTGAAATAGAATGCTAACATAGGTGAAATAAAATATTACGAACATTCTTCTGAATTCAAACCACGATTTGCCTATTCTAGCCATCTAAGCAATATAAATGACTAGCAAAGACTAGCTGGCTAGTCCTGCTTGGAATGCCATTTGATACTGAAATACTTGATTTAAAACTAATAATAAGAACTTTGCTATTTTAACATTGCATTCATAACAGAAATATAAAACATAGGAGGGTTTGATAACTAATCATACCTGTCGATTCTCTGTAGTTTTTCCTGCTGGTGATAACCTGTTGATCCCGATAACTTGTTCTTGCTGATACTGACCTGCACACTCAGCCAACTGGTTAGGGAAACTACTGACTTTTATTTGACCTAAATTTATGGATTGGATGACTTTGGGACTACCATGTTCCTCCCAACCATGATTCTACAACCGGTCCTGGTTCAGTATGAATCCCCCAGAGCTGGTTCTGACATGCAAACCGAGAAATAGAGGCCTTAGATGATAATTGGTTCAGATCTGGAAACAAATTATGAACAACATTCACTTCTGGAGTAGGGAGTTCTACTTGGCACAAATAATACCAAAAGAAAAATATCCCCCTAATCTTTGGGGTCTGTCCTCCTTAAGTAGGACTAATCTTGAATTATGACTGTTGGAATTTTACTGGTTTCTTTAAAACAATTAATTTATAAAATAATATTTGTTTACTTTAACTGCTAGTTTATTAGGAATTAGGACTTCTCAACCTGTTTGATTAAAGTGTTTATTTAATCTTTTAGATAATTTCATAATAATAATAGTATACAATTTAAAATCCATCTAAATATTAATAATTAATATTTAGTAAGTGGCAACCCACTTATGCATAACTATATATATCTATAAAGTGTAAACATTTATAAAAGGATATATATATATAATATTTAACCAATAAATATTTGAAGCTCCTAAATAATACTACTACTGGTGGTCTTAAGCATTTGTTTCACAAGATGCTTCTTTTAATTCTTTTTAAGGAAAGGGTCCACTTCTTTTGACGGTTTCGGTAAGCTGGTAAAGGCACCTCTAGTCTTTCCCTTTGCATGTCAGATTCCCTCGTTTTAACATGGTAGTTCCCGCAGTAGATGATGATAATACGATTTATTTAATCAAGTCAAAATAGATGTGATAAGACACTCAAGTGCTATTCAGAGTCCTCTTTGAATCAACGCTTGAGAAGTAGTAACTCCAAGTGCTCTTCAGATCCTTTCAACTCAACACTCTCACATGGGTGTTACTCTAGTGCAAATCCAAAGCCTCTACTCAACACTAGAGCTAGAATGTGGTTGTGAGGCACATCTAGGATAATTACATGTCCTCGGATCCGGTAATCATTTCTTTCAAGCTTGGAGTGCTCCAGGTCTCATGCCCAACACTCAACGTACATCGAGGCTTAGGCCCAGTACGGAATAGAATTCTCTAAATACATCGGGGCTCAAGCCCAATATATAGGTCTTTTGTGTGTTCCTAAGTCCATGCTCAACACACTAACTAATCAACCATGTAAATCATGCTCTGCATAGTATAATGTAACAAAATAGAAAATCTTAGTATATCATATTTTTGTAATCACTTCTCGAAATACAACATATTTTATTCATTCGGCTTTCCTGCCCCACATATATTCAATAATGAAACACATCAGGGTCCATGCCCAATACATCACTCATAAGGAAGTAAATCAAAACATATAAATGCTATGTCAAACATAATAAATCACATATACTAGGGCCGTGACCCAACATGACATCATAATCATAGTTAGTCAAAAAGTTGGGATATTACATCTCATCCTTAATATAAGGCACACAGTGCAACAAGTCTATGAATCGGTTTATGAAAGCTTCCATAGTCAGGGAGCCCATTTTCAACTCATCGAATTCTTTTATTTTCTTGTCGAAAAATCTTTCAGACATGTACTTGTCCTGGAATATTCTGCTGAAAGTATCCCATCTTATGTCTCATAGTTCTTGTCCCTTGGTGTGTTTCAAGTCCCACCACCATCTGGCAGCTTTACCATTTAAGTTGTATATCGCTAGTCGGGCTTGCATCTCACTGGAGTAATTATGAACCTTAAAGTATTTGTTCATTCCTAACAACCATTCTTCAGCCTTTTCTCCTGAGTTAAACTCCCCGTCATAAGTTGGGGCTCTTATCTTTCTGAACTCCCCTTGTAAGCTATCATCACTCTTCCTCCTTTTCTTGCAAGGAGGTGGAGAACCATTGTCATTGGAAGAGCTCTTACAGTCCTCTTCCAAAGGTTCTGATTTATGTTCTGCTTGATCTCCTATCCTGTAACTGGTTGCTTTCCTTGTTTTAAGAGAGTTGACAGAGAGAGTAGGCTATTCATGGGGTTTTGCCCCTGTTAGGCTTTGGAGTAAGGCTTCATTTATAGCCTGTTGTTCTATTCTTTCTTGCATATTCTCATCCCTGAAACTTTGGAATTCTTCCTATAGTTGTTGCATGGATTTCTCTAAATTTGAGTTGAGCTCCACCACAATTTCTTGCTCTCGTGGTGGGGAATTTAGATTGCCTTGTATACTGCTACCTTGTTCTGCATTCATTTTTTTTTGCTACTGCTTGTACCTGAAATTTTTATAAGTATCTGCTGACAGAAAGCAATGTGTTAGTTAATTCTTTTTTTGTAAAAACATAATACAATATTTTAAGCACTTTCCTGTATCTGCAACTATGTTTGGTAGTGAGCCCAATAGGTCACTTAGTGTTTGTAGCTTGCTCTGATACCACTTGTAATATCCCAAAAATAGCGAAAATTTAAAATTTTTTCTATCTGCAATAATCATTAATTTGCAATAGACAGCTTCATACATTAATTCTATTATCATCAAAAACATACTTTGTACAAAACAATGTAAGTCTAAAAATTTTACTTAACATGTTCTCTTTCATGTGTGAGTTTTAGAATTGTGGAAGCGATGTGGAAAATATATGATGGCATGTTTTTGTTATGATCGTAAATACTAATATAAAGATAGAAATAACACTCTTTACTGTTTTAAGAAAATCCTGTAATTGAATCGTGAATGTCTAAATGCACCTTCAGGTAGTGAGCTCCTTTGATGATGGTATGTTGTTCACATGGTGATTACGATAATACCCTAGGAAAGGTAATTACATACCTCGGCAGGGTCGTCGGGAGGTAGGGGTGAAATAAAGTGGTTGTCGGACTTACTTAGCATAAAGCTAATGCCATTCCGTTTCTATGGTTGCAGGTGTATTCACTCCGAGTATGCGATTCCTAAAGGGTTGGCCCATACTTACTACTGGCCATATTCTTCCTAGGGTGAATGATAAATTATTAAAGAGTTGGGTGTCCCATTACATGGGAGTTCATAACATGAACGTTTTCCAAAGTGAAGTCCACAACTATTGATTCCTTGTAATTTGACCAAATGGGGTTTGGGACACGATTTCACTATTGATTTTTGCATAAGAACGAACCTCTTGTATTTTAAACAAATAGTGGTGTGAGTCCACGACCTCACTATAGATCTTGTACAAAGAATTAATCCTCCGCTAGGGTGGGATTGGTGTACCTTTTAATGCGCTTTAAATGATTAAGTGGGACAACCTGTCAATGAGGGTTTTGGGAAATGACTTGGGGTTTTCTTCCAGTTACTCCTGTAGTCGACTTGTGCTTCATTTCTGGCTTTGCACTTGGGTTGTATGGCGACTATGTTGGTGTACTGCATTTAATTTGAAAGAGTAGTTATAGTTTGAAAGAACTCTCTTCTTACCCTAGCTAGCATTCATTGAAAGGAAAGGCTTATTTTATTCATATGCATTTGCATGGTTTGAGTCAGTCATCACACCACGAGTTTCAATTCCATCACCCGATTGAGTAATACAACCACTAAAATTTACACCCCCTAACTAAACACACCATAACCTCACTTGAGGAAATCAAAAGAATTTGGTAGTTAGGTAGGACACCAGGGATAGGCATCCAAATAATTCCCCCTTGTCATTATCATTTGAGACATAGTTGTTGTCCTCTAGGGAACCAAAATCCTCTAGTATTTGTTGACACGGTCATACACTAGTTTGTGGAGGGGCCTCCTATTGTTTCAGGGGTTAAACCGCCACGAGATCGAGAACCGGACGGACTATGTGGAATGCTGCACTCCACTTAGCCCTACGGCAACATCGATCATTGTATTCCTTGTATTCTCTGGCCACCATACTGGTGATACAAGGGTGATAAGGTAGAAGTGTCGAAAACCTTTTCCGACGTGTCATGAATGAGGTAGCTTAGTGATTTTTCTACTAGGGCTCTTTTACCTAGGATCCCTTTTGGTAGAGGGATATCCTTCAAATTCAGTCTCTCACTTCGTATTGTTCGACTTGGATTTCATCACCTTGCGAAGGATACGATTTGTCGAGGTCTCCAACTCCTAGTTAGGAAGTTTGCTTGCATTTTCACCTTTTTAGAGGGTATTTTTCTTTTTAGTGCTACTTGTTGGCATTCTGGCCACTTTTGTTTCAGCTTGCTTACTGTGACATCGGTCCCAGTATAGTTTTTTGAGCTTGTTTTTTTGTCCTGCGAGCCTTGTCTTTTCATAGGTCCCCTTCTGCATGCTTGGTTGCTTTAGGGTTTTTGAGTTCATACACGGTAGTTACCAATACTTATTTGATGATGTGTGATGTCCTCTTCTCCTAGGTCTTCGAGATGGTTGAGTTAGATGGTCTTCTGAACGGACTGAACACCCCTTCATGGAGCCACTAACACTTGACCGTAGGAGTAGTCTATAGGACCACGTGATCACATCACCCGTGTGGACTTTTCCATTTACTGTGATGATGGTATTTCAAGTTATATGTAACAATGGTACATTTGAGAGAGAGATGAATGGTTGTACCCCACCTTGGTTGATTGTCTTATGGTCCTTTCATTTTGTCGATAATATTTTTGTGGTACCTTGCCTTTTACCTTTTGGGTGTTTTACTGATATTGGTATATCATTTGATTTGTACCACCTTTTATGTTTTAGGTCTTGTGGGTACTATGGTAGTTTGTCCACATTTGAGGTACACCCACTTTCTCCAAATTGTTATGTGTCTTTATACCCACTTCATACCACCGTCCTGACATTAGTTTGGAAGATTGCATGCTATCATACCTTTTGGTGGTACTATTTGAGTTTCAAGAGGTAGTTACAAGGAGCTATTGCATATATGAGGTAGTTACAAGGAGATATTGCATATATGAGGTAGTTACAAGCAGATATTGCATATATTGATTTGGACTGCCTTTTATGTTTTTGGTCTTGTGGTTATAACTATGGTAGTTTGTCCATGTTTGAGGTAGTGTACACCCCCTTAGTCCCAAGGGTTGTGAGTCTTTATATCCATTCTTTTTTTTTTTACTTGTAACTTACTAGATACCACCCTCCTGACCTTAGTTTGGAAGATTGCATGCTATCATACCTTTTGGTGGTACTATTTGAGTTTCAAGAGGTAGTTACAAGGACCTATTGCATATATGAGGTAGTTACAAGGAGATATTGCATATATTGATTTGGACCGCCTTTTATGTTTTTGGTCTTGTGGTTATAACTATGGTAGTGTTTCCACGTTTGAGGTAGTGTACACCCCCTTAGTCCCAAGGGTTGTGAGTCTTTATACCCATTCTTTTTTTTTTACTTGTACCTTATTGGTTGGTCTTTGTACTGAGCCTTTTTACTGTCACTGAATTTCTTTGATTGACTGTACCATAGCCCAATCATCTCTCTCTCTCTGGTTTGTACTAGCCCTATCATAGGGTCACTTGGTTCCTAGCATTGACTGGCTTCTAAGAGGCACAGTCATTTCTGAAAGTAACTCTTCTGAGTATATTACAGGAAACGTCTACACTAAGGTAATCAAATATGTGGTAAATAGTTTTCGTTAAGTAGCCAGGACTTGTAGCATTAGAGGAGATCTTGTAACGTGTATGTGTAGTGTTTCATGTGTGCTACATGTGTGTTACGTGTGTGATGTAGCGTTAAATCAAATAGTAAAAAACAACTCATAAATATTGCATGACTTTCTACTCTTAAGAAAGATAAATAGGTCGTCTTCCGATCATCACTTGAATGCCTACATGTTGACAAAGGGAATGAGGATCAAGTAAAATTATAAAAGGCAATACACGTCAACTTTTAAGAGGCGCTGTGCCTTGCAGTCAAATCTAAATTTTTTTCCAATGGTGCAGGTAGAACCAAACAGGTATTTTTCTGATCTGTCTTCCTCGAGCGAGGGGAGTTTAGGAAGGCTAGAGGAAAGTGAGACATCCAGTAGGTCTAGAAGAATTGTATCAACTAGATGTCAAAAAACCAAAAGAAGATTCCATAGACGCAGTGAATTTTTTCACGATCAAGGGGGGGCATGTTCCTATGGTGATGAGACAAAAGACGATGAAGAGGTTCCCTTGAGGTACATACATTTAGTGAAACAATGGGTACCGAAGGATCTTCCTCCACCGAACACTGATTTTTGTGTGAACGAGAGGAGATATCGAATTGCACCGTCGTCGATACATGGTTTCGGGTTGTTTTCCATGGATTGCATCTTGGTCGGTTATGGGACATGTACAGAATTGATGGAGTATGTTGGACCCATATACAACTACAACGATTGGATGCGCCTTGTCCGATATACAAAAAGTATGCGTAGCTATGGATTGTCAACAAACTATTTACAATTGAAAGACAAAAATCAAAATAAAGGAGGAACGTTGTACATGGACGGAAGGCCAAAGGCCATAGGGAATATTGCGGGGTTTATAAACAGTACACAACCAGGGTCTACAATTAAGCAACCAAACTACGAATTTGAGGGGCGTGAAGGAAACCGTGTTTTTTGTAGTTTCTATTAAAACAATATCTGCAGGGGACGAGTTGCTTATTAATTACCCTGTCAACCGAGTAGATACAAACAAGGTTAATATATAACATTTTACCCAACCTTTTAGTAATAAATTAAACATAATAAGGATTTTTTGTTAGTTTATTTCGTTTAAATTTCCCATATTTACTTCGCAGGCCAATGATCGGGATAAATCCCTGCCAACAAATGGTCGGAGGATAACTTCTTCCTCGATGGAGCAGGTATACATCTTTCTAATAGTACAAATATAATAAGAGAAAAGAGTTTTTATTTGCTTTGTTTTTCCATTATTAATAACTTGGTTTGTTTTATAGAAATTTATATTTGATGTAGAACGTTGATCGGGAAATACACCCGTCGAATGTTGATAAGATGACAACACCCTCAGGGCAACAGGTAGACCTGATTTGAATTGTACAATTAAAATATGTCAAAATGTTTTAGCATTATATTAATGTTTCAATGAATATTTTGGTTTCGTTTACGTAATTTTTTAGTCTATGTTTTTGATGCAGGCTGGTTCCGTAAGGTCGGCCACACCAGGATCTGCGCAACCGGTATACATCTTTGTAATATTAAAAATATAATATGAATAATAATTTTTTTGATGTGTTTTCTCATGAATAGTTTTGGAATCATTTAGGTGACTTTCACTATGTTTTTTATTAGGGTGTTGTTAGGGGCAGATCCCAGATATTAGCAGATCGGGGCAAGTCTCCTATGACCATTGATCCAATGAGTGGATCGCGATCCTCAAGGCCGCAGGTATAATTCATTTCAATTGTACCAATATAATACGTAGCATAATGTTAATTTTGTTATGTATTTTTCGTGTGATATACTGGTTTCATTGTGATAATGTAAACCATGTTGTAATTTTACGAAACTATCATGATAGATGTGTTATATACGTTAATATAAAATTTGGAATCTATCAGTTAGAACTCAGTAATGCTTTATATATGTTTGTTGCAGCCCACTAGTGAATAGAAGTATGAATCAGCATTGCAAGATTTTCCGTTAGACCCTGAAGTGGTAGAGGTGCTTCACGATTGCGAAAAAATTGGTGAAGCTGCAAACCCGCTAAAGATGGCAGAGAAATTGTTTAATAGATATACTGTGGAAATCCTTTCTCTAGTAATCCAAGTTCCATAGACAAGCGCAATTAAAGAAAGGATTGCATTGTTGGAACATAGATCTAATAACTTGCGAGTAAGTTGAGGAATCTTGAATCATAGAATAATTCATTTAAATCTTTATAATGTTCTCTTTTATATGATAGTATTGAACGTATAAGACGTGGTGTGTATTTACAGAATTATAAGGGACCACACAATATTGGTGAAGGTGGTGTTGGCCCCAGCAAGGCTCATGGAGAGACTTCGCATCACGACCAAACAACTCCACGTAGTTCGAATCCTTCGCCATTGTTGTCAACCGAACAGTCGGCAACACATTCCGAAACACCACGGACCCCCACTGTGAGCGCAACAGCCGCTACTGACCAACACACAATGGATCCTCCACAAGAAGGGGTCAACACCGAGTCCCCTATCAATTTTGATGTCGAACAAGCTACATTTCCAGGATCTTCCCATGTCAAAAGCACGAGAACACTGGAGACAACATTTTTGGTGGACGAAGATCTCGTCCCAATAAAGATACCGACGATCCTAGGTAATTAATCATAGTTTATCAGGTTAATTAGTGTTTATAATTTCATTGTAATATACCGATAAAACGTTTTTTATCAACTATTTATGATCATGGCATGATCGTTGTGCAGGAAAAAATGTTTTCTATAAACATATGAATGACTTTTGCTTGGAGATCTTCGGGCCCACCATCCGATCAAGGTGGGATAGACAACCAAAACATTTAAAAGATGAACTCACTAATCGGTTGGTTGGCCTGTTCGGGGAGAAAACCTTCAGTCATTCCAATGTCTTGAAAAAGGCTTGTCAACATGTGAAGGTTGTCCGAGACCAATATAGGACACACCTCGAAAGAAACCATAGGTATGAGCACCCACCAATGATTCCAGCAATGGAGTGGAGAGCTCTAGTGGAAGATGGAAAGGAGAAGGCTCTGAGAAGACAAAGAAAGCTAACACCAGGCATAGGAAGGTATGCAATACTTTCCGCAATGTAATTCTAAACCTTATTATCCTTGATTTCTATATCGAACTTGGAACATCTAACATATTTCAACACTTGCATAGGCTACCAGACACATCAAAGGCCACAAAGGAAAGACTAGAAAAAGTAGGTCAGCACAAGCTTGGCCCTGGTGGTTATTCGAATTTGATGGAACAGTTTGTAAGTTTCGAGAAACCAACAATGAATACAAATAATAAATTGAAAATTATTTTTCTTTTTATTGCACCGTAAAATGTTAATTAACGACGATAAGCAAATATGCAGGCCGATCGATTCAATGAAGTACCCACAGAGGAAGACATGAAGCTTGGCTTCCAGGAAGGCTTTGGAGCTGTTGTTGAATGTAGAAGAAGCTTATATGGGCAGACACAGTCTTGTGGTACCAATACATCCGGTGCATAGGTAAATAGAATCTATATAGTTTAATGAAGATTTGTCGCTTGTGGAATTTTTTCGTTCCAAATACTTGATGTAAAATATTGACTCTGTTTTTAACAGGAAAGTAATGATCCCATTAGTGTCGAGGAGGGACAATAACAAATCGATGATCAAGCTTCAAATCCCGGTAATGAATTTATTCATATGCTACAATTTTATGTATAGTATTGCAAATGGTGACCATTAATTGTAGTTCACCGTATTTTAACTGCAGAGCATGTAGAGGGTGAAATTGTACAGGTTGAAATTGGACAAGAACATCAACAACATGATTTGGTCACACCTGGTAAAAAAACACCTTCGTAATGAATTGTTTTAAATGAAAAACTTGTCATTACAATAGCAAAATATAACGATGTAACCTTTTCACATCATTGCAGCAAATCTGAACCCCTTGCCGCAAAATCTAGGTCTAGAACAACAATCAGCTAGGATATTGCAAACCTCACCAAAAGCGCCTGCTAAAGAACCAAGAACTGGAAGAAAAATTCCAGATGATGTAGATGGTCCTCTCATAGATTATATACCACTGAAGAGAAGAAAAAATTATAAAAAGAAGGACGGGAAAAGCAACGTCTAAATATTTTCGATAACAATATACCGTCCACTATTTTTGGTCTAATGAATGAATGAATGGTTTAATGAATGTTCTAATGTTTTAATGATTCAGTGTAGTAAACTGTTACCTTCATTGAATTTCAACTTTTATTGAATGAATGTGTTGATTGAATGATTAATGAACGGTGTATTGAATGTTATCTTTGATTGTGAATGTGTTGATCGACTAAAACGGTGATTTACTGAATGTTAGCATTTATTGAATGAATAATGGATGAAAGTTCATGATGAAATATGGATGAATTTGCACATATTTGTTTTTTTCAAGTACATACATTGGGTATGGGGAATTGAGAGTGATGCGAGGGGGGGGGGGCATAAGAGCTTCCACCTTCACGTGGTTGGCCCTGTTCAGTAGAGAATATGAAATTATTCTCGAAAGAGAGAGGAGCTCAATGAATATTCTGACAACAATGACGATTCATTCTATATTTACGTTTCCCTTAAGCTGCAATATGGCAAACTCAAGTTCACTATCAAGATTTATTTGACCGTCAGCTTTGTCAGACAAGCCTTAATAATGAACTATGAGTTTGTCATTTGCAGTCAAAGGGAAACGTAATACCATGAATCGTCAACCGTTTCCAGGCTGAAGCTAAAGACCATGGAAACTCATTGGATGGCGGAAATTCATTGAATGGTTTAATGAATTTTCTAATGTTTTAATGATTCAGTGTAGTAAATTGTTACCTTTATTGAATTTCATCTTTTATTGAATGAATGTGTTTACTGAATGATTAATGAATGGTTTATTGAATGTTATCTTTTATTGAATGAATGTGTGTATCGACAGAAACAATGGTTTAGTGAATGTTAGCATTTATTGAATGAATAATGGATGAAAGTTCATGATAAAATATGGATGAATTTGCACATATTTGTTTTTTTCGAGTGCATGCATTGGGTATGGAGAATTGAGAGTGATGTGAGGGGGGGGAGGGGCTATAAGATCTTCCACCTTCACGTGGTTGGCCCTGTTTAGTAGAGAATATGAAATTATTCTCGAAACAGAGAGGAGCTCAATGAATGGCTACGATGTTGGCTTTCTACAACCCAAAACCCTAACTACATGCAATCTCAAAATTAATGACTACCAACCACCTACTGGTTCTTATTTAATAAAAATGAGTCTTTTGTAAGTTTTAAACCTTAACAGTGAAGTACAAACATATATCGATTCTTAAGCATTTACAGAAAATACACAATGGCACACACATTACACAGAGATTTTCACCTGGAAACCCTTAACCGGGAAAAAACCAGCAAAACTTAGAGCCGCATAGCTCCTTTCTCATTATATGTTTATTTTACATGTACAATACAATAAATGGTATTCTGCAGCATCTAAAACCCTAATTCGTTTACCCGAATTAGGTTACAACCCTAATTTCTTTTACCGGAATTAGATAGAGTACAATGGGTCGAAAATCGCGAAAAAGCAAAAAGCAACCCAAAAAATTTTTTGCGCTCCGCGCGGACTCCGGGGGCCTAACGGCCCCCTCCGTGTCGTTTCGGAACCTAACGGTCCGAAACGAAGGGCTACCCCCCCCTCTAAACCCCCCCCTCCAGACACGCCCGGCGCAGGCGAATCGAAGGTGCCGTAGGGATCGTGTTGTACACGCAACGACCATGTGAAGAGATATAACATACCCAACATCTTTTACATTAAGTAACTACCAATTAACTATCTAATGAGCCTTATTCAAAGAATATGATCTCATACATGAATATGCAAACTCCTCAGTATACCAAATTAGAGAAGTTAGGTAAGAGTCCTTGACACAATGGAAGCACACTACCATATCTTTGTGACGAATATGCCACAATGTTACATAACTTCCCAATCCTGTTATTCTGCTACGTGGAAATCCTGTAGTCCATAAAGTAAGTTCCATAGACACTAGCACTTGAGACTTAGAGTACAGTCTTTTGTGCCACCTTAATAGGAACCCACTAGCCTGTAGGTCCACTTGAATAATGATTGACTCCGCCACTTAATACAATGACTATAATACAATGGCTTTATTACAACGGCTCTATTCCCTTAGGCTACTCCGTTGCTAATACAATGGGAAGAGCATAATGGGGTTATTAGTTATATATATATGTAATTATTCTACATATTTTCACAATAGAGATAGAATATATTGATTTCCTGCAGTATGAAAAATTTTATTTGAAAAATGCTATTTCTTTTTTTTAAATGTAATAGGTAGTCGCTTAACCGATGCTCTAATCCGACGAAAGTATGGTAATATCCGACGGTTTTGAAATACTACCGATGGCTTGGAACGTTGATTTCCTTTTTTTTGTATGGCATACACGTCGCTTAACCGATGACCCAATCTGACGACCGTATGGTAATATCCGACGGTTTTGCAATACAACCATTGGCTCAGAACGTCGGATTCCATTTTTTTTGTATGGCATACATGTCGCTTAACCGACGACATACTCCGACATTTTTGTGGCAAATACGTCGCTTAACCGACGACTAAACCGACGCATAATCGATGGAGAAATATGATAATCCAACTACCTGTGAAGTTGGAGGAAGTCAGTTAACCGATGTATTTTCTAGTCGAATATCCGACGTCTTGAACTACGTCGGATTTTAGCCGATATCCCACCGACGATAAAAAAAAGACTAGAATTGTTGGATAGTCGACCATAGGTTGTAGCAAATTCGACTTTTTAGCCGTCGTATTTTGGGTCAAAAAACTTAGTTCCTCTCTGCAAGGTTGGTATCCTTAGTATCTAGAATCTTGGATTCATACACAAGTGATGGTGAAAGACTGTTTCCACTGTACCTGGGAAAAACGTGGGAGGAAACCTCGTGAAGCTCTTTGGGAAGGAGGCTGGTGATTCAAACGCTTGGCCCTAAGGTGGTTGTATTGTGGACCCCAGGTAACTGACCTTCATTTTTTCATTGGTTTGTTCTGGGCCCTTATCATCTCAAACTTTCCTTTGGAAGGGACCTATTTCTTTGTTTGACATCTTTCAACAAATTTTTATTGCGTGTTGTTTGATTTTTATTTTTGTATATTTTCTTCTTAGTGTCTTCTGCGAGCCATCGTAGTCGATCAACCACCGCGTAGATCTAGAAGGATTCAAGCACGATCTCCTAAAAAGAGAGAAGTCCCTGCACCGAGGAAAATAATGGATTATCCTTATCCACTCCCTCAAGTGGCAGAAGAGGAAAACCAGGAACATCAAACAGAACAACTAGTAAAAGAAAACAGTTCTAGGTTAGGTGAGTCTGAGAGACCTTCCAACGAAGGACACTTTAGAGATACTGAGGAGCAGTTTCATAAATTCCATAGAGTCCATTCTCCTCAGCTTGAAGAGAATCTATAAAGTCACGTTGAAATTGAGGACCTCTCAGATCCATCTGGACTTCTGAACCTGCCACAAAGTCCTCGTTTTGTTGATTTAGCTGGTATCATCATTCCTAATCCTTTGTCTAGGAAGTTAAATATGGAAAATTGTTGAAATATTGTAACTTCTAAGAATATTATCTTTGTATTTTATTATTCCAGAGATGTTTCATTCCTCCAATGGGACTTTGTCATGTATCTAGAGATTTTTATTCCTCCGTGGAGAATGTGGTAACTTGGGTTATTAGACTTCCCTAGTGGGGTCGGCCCAGATTTAGTTGTAATGGGGTGTTTAACCCAGTGGTTAAAGTCGGGGCAGACTTGGCTTGTGTAAAAGACAAGTCGGAGTTGTGTATAAATAGAGGAGGTGTGTTCCTCATGTAACACACACTACACTCACTTGTGATTGGCGCATAGGTGAGGGAGAGATCTTCTATGGAGGAGAAGGAGCTCATGTCTAGGGTTTACATCTTTGTATTTTTTGGTCATCTATATTGAGGAAGCTTTGCTAGGTTTTCTACCCCATGAGGGTTTCCTAGGATAAATCTGCGTCTCTTGTGTTTATGTTGTGCTTGTTGTTCTTTCAGTGATCTTGTATATGCTATTGTTGTGAAATGGAATGTAATGCTGATATTTTATGTCTTAGCATATTAAATCTTAACATGGTATCAGAGATAACTTGAAGGAAGGCAAGGTATGACACTTACGACACTTGCTTCACTTGTGACAATTTGAAGGTTAGAGTTTTATATAGCAAAAAATAGTCATCGTGGAACTTTTGCTATAAATCCATTTTGGAAAAGGTTCAGGATCTGAAAACTTTGCAGGTCATAGATAACATCCCCCTATACCCTGTGTCCAAATTACAGCCTCTAATTCGTTGTACTTTGCGATTTATGATCAGTACAAGTTAGGGTTTCTGCCTCTTCCAGATCTCAGTCATAAACAGGTGACCTGGGAAAAAAGGTCACAACTTGGGCTAGGAAGCTCCAAATGAAATTTCATAAAATGTGAAAGGTAGAGAACGAACTGTAGTTTCTCAGGTAATATTTTTTAGAGGCCGAAGGTCAACCAGTTACACGTGGAATGACGTACAAGTTCGCTCTCCTTTTTTATCCCATAAACAGGTCACGTTGCGACACTTGTCATAACTCTCTCTCAGAGAATCCAATTGAGGTCAAACCTATGGGGTTGGAAAGCTGAGAGGTCAGGATACCATAGGAAGAATGTTCAGACCTTGTGGATTCACAATTTCATAGATGCACCAGAAAAAATTAAGTGCATATTTCTATCAAAACAGAATTGTTTTCTGAGCACCTTCATTCTTGGCTTATCACTGCTGCGAGAATTTAGGGTTTCGGAGAAAGTTGGAATTTTTGGAATCGGAGTCCACGGATGAATGCTACTCAGAAAAATCGAAATTTAGAGACCAAGATCGAAATTTTTGGTTGGTCAGAAGGGTGGGCTTGATCAAACCCTAGTTAAGGAATTTGATCGGAAAGGTGGAAAATTAGGGCTTCTACAAAAGTTGGAATTTTTGAAATCTGTGACCACGGCTGGAAGATCCTTAGAAAAATCAAATTTTAGAGCTTTGGATCGAACCTTTTGATTGGGCAGAAGGGTGTGATTCATCAAACCCTAGTTTGGGATCCTGTCTAGAAGATCCAGAACTTTCAAAGGAAATTTTGAGGAGTCAAATTTTGGACATTTCAAAATTGAAGTATGCTAGCTTGATCAGCTTAGCAAGGCGCATCTTTCCATCCATTCAGAAGTTTGAAATTCAAAGTTTGAATTTTTAGGGATTCTCTGAAAAACCCTAATCTAGCTCTAGATCCAGTTTCAGCAAATCAAAGTGGATTGGATTAAAAGCAATCCTGATAGGTATGACTTGAAGAGATACAGGTATGTGTTGAAATCTGTTCATGGTTAAGTTTATAATATGCTTGTCTTCATATTATTGAGGTTAGTACAATCTTGATTAATCTTAGAATTGTCTTATCACCCTAGTAAAAGTATGAATGCATGTGAATGATAGAAGACATTCTTTGATCAAAGTTATATGATTGTACTAATGCACCTGTGGTGTTGTATGAGGATGATGTTGTCTGCTAACAAAAGATAGGTACATCAAGAAAGACAAATCAAGTTCTATGACCATGCCGATATAAAGACAAAGAGAATAAAGATATTGTTTGGGTATGTTAGACATAACTAAGCATGTATACTAATCCAGGTATGTTTTCCTATGTCAAGTTAGAATCCTACTTTGTGCTAGGATATTAGTATACCCATGTATTGAATGATCATGACCATACATATTCAAGATTACATAGAATCATAATGCTGTGATAATATTGAGTTTATACTAATGAATGTATGATTATGTATGAGATCATGATGATGACACTAGTGCACACTTAAGCATGCATAGTGATCAAGGATGGATAGAAGCTCATGACATGGAAGGGAAGTAGAGACCAAGAAGGAAGCAACCTCACAAGACATAAAAAGATAAGTATTTGAATTGTTATTTGAATTACTGAATAGTCTATGATATTGCTTGTAATAGTTGTATGCATATTTGTATTCCTAGAATATATCATGCATAGTGTGAGCATTCATATAACATTGAATAGTATACTACTAATATGCATATGATTGGTAAGTTGGAAAAACATTCCATTGTTGCTTGTCTAGAATGAAACCTCTTTGCTGACATGCTGAGAGCTATGCACGCTCTCGATAGTATGTTCTGGTAGAGATGGAAGGCATCTAGATAACCACTGTATGCATACAGGATATGGAAAAGTGTTGTGCCAAAGTATTGGTCAAAATAGGTTCATAACCATGTGAATCATATTTGTATGCATAAAAGGTTATCATGTCAACATGATTTGATGATTATGAAGTATTACTAATCATGTAGTTAACTTTGATTTGTAGGAAATATCATGAACACCGAACAAGTGATGGATGTTCAACAAGAAGACTTACAAATCAAACATGCTATAGAAGGCTCGTCGCTAGAAGATTCTCTTAAAAAGAGGAAGAGGATCATGATGAGTTGTTTGCTCCAAGTGGCTAGATAAGACCATTCTCTTAATGGTGTCAATTGAAGAAGAAATGCAAATCGAGAAAACTCCAAAGATTCAAGAAAGCTCTGTACGGGTACCCAGGATTGATAGTCTTAATGATCACCATGCGTGATGCGGATTTCAACCTTTGCTACAAGGTTGAAGATGGTTTCTATATATATATGACATTCTTCTCTTAGATGGATGCAAGAAGGAACTCACCACAAGATTTCAAATGATATTGAGGCCCATATCAGTAGACCCATCTGACGGGAGATGGCATAGATAGATATACAGAAGATCACTCAATGCAGTGTGTGAATGATGTCCAGTCATAGAGAGAGAATTGATAGCTTCTTGAAAAGCTTGGGATTTACTAGAATTAAAGCTGATCCTAACCTTTACCTTAAGGTTATGGATGATACTATTATTGTATGTGGATGATCTCTTTATGACAAGGAATGAGAAACAGATCATGGAAAGCAAGAAGAAGCTAGCTACAGAGTTCGAGATGAAATATCTTGGATTTATGAATTACTTCCTAGGGCTGGCAGTATGGAAAGGCTCAGAAGGAATCTTTCTCAACCAGGGAAAGCATGCTAAGAAATCTTGAAAAGATTTGCTATGTTGGAATGGCCACTCTCATGAATTCAAACTTGAAGTTGTTAGCATATGACTCATCAGAGTTAGTGGATGTAACTCTGTACAGACAAATTATTGGGTCATTGATGTATCTGACGAATACTAGGTCAGATATATGATTTGCTGTGAACACCTTGAGGCAGTATCCAGTGGAACCTAGATGCATTCACTTAATAGCTGCAAAGCATGTGGTGAGGTACCTGAAGGGTACGATAGAATTTGGTCTATATTATATTGGAGATCATGAGTTCAGATTGTATGGATACACAGATGCTAATTGGGAAAGAAGTGTATCAGATGGGAAGAGCACATCAGAGCGGATGTTATTGTCTGGGATCTGCCATGATCTCGTCGTTTAGTAGGAAGCAGTATAGTGTGGTTCTCAGCATAGCTGAAGTGGAATAAATAGCTGCTTGTTCTGCTAGTTGTGAAGCGTATGGCTTCGGAAGTTGTTATCAGATTTGTTTGACTTAGAGATGGAACCCACTGTGATCCTGTGTGACAACCAGAGTTGTATCAATATGACAGAGAATCTAGTGTTCCATTATAAGTCAAAGCACATAGAGATCTGATACTTTTATATACGGGATATGGTACAGAAAGGAGCTATCAAGCTTGAGTATGCTAGCACTAACGAACAAGTTGCGAATGTATTGACCAAACCTCTGTCTCGAGTAAAGTTTGAACATTTCCTAGACAAGCTTGGTGTAGTTCAGAAGGACCCTCCTCGAAAGGGGCAGTGATATGGTCGATAATGATACTTGGATACTAGTATCAGTGTGGATACCTGTATCGATGATGAGATTGCCTATATTGATGGTAAGGTCAATGATGAGGATACCTGTGTTGATATGGATATGTATATCGATGATGAGGATACTTGTGTCAATGATGTGGATACTATATTGATGAGGATACTATATCGTTGATGTGGATACTGTATTGATGAGGATACTGTATCGTTGATGTGGATATTGTATTGATGACGATACTATATCGTTAATGTGGATACTGTATTGATGAGGATACTGTATTGTTGATGTGGATACTGTATTGATGTGGATACTTGTATCGATAATGAGGTTACATGTTTCGACGACAAGGTCGATGGTGAGGCTACCTGTTCTGATGATGAGGTCGATGAATGGTCCCTAGTGGATGAGAGAGGATTGTATCATCCTTGAACTTCAATCCTAAAATGATCCACAGACAGAAGTCTCTGAGAGTGAGAGGATTGTATCATCCCTGGACTTCAGTCCTAAACTGATCCACAGACAAATGTCTCTGAGAGTGAGAGGATTGTATCATCCCTAGATTTCAGTCCTAAGTTGATCCGCAGACAGATGTCTCTGAGAGTGAGAGGATTGTATCATCCCTGGACTTCAGTCCTAAACTGATCCGCAGACAGATGTCTCTGAGCATGAGAGGATTGTATCATCCCTGGACTTCATTCCTAAACTAATCCACAGAAAGATGTATCCGAGAGTGAGAAGATTGTATCATCTCTTGACTTCAGTCCTAAACTGATCCACAGACAGATGTCTCTGAGAGTGAGAGGATTGTATCATCCTTGGACTTCAGTCCTAAAACAGATCCGTAGATAGATGTCTCTGAGAGTGGTCCTTAGACTTTGTCTAAGTTGACGAGTGGAGTGCATTGTCCCTAGACATGATATGGTGTCTTAAAAGGATCATGTGTATTGCAGGGTATGATACTATTGTGATGTTGATCTAGAGGATCCAGTTGATGCTATTGTGCTATTGATTGAGAGGATCTAGTTGATGCTATTGGGATGATGATGATGCTGATCGTGAGATGATGATGTTGTTGATCATGAGATGACGATGATTTTGATCATGAGATGACGATGATGTTAATCGTGAGATGATGATGCTGCTAATCAAGAGATGACGATGATGATGATCGTGAGATGACGATGCTGATGATCGTGAGATGACAATGCTGATGATCGTGAGATGACGATGCTGATGATCGTGAGATGACGATGCTGATGATTGTGAGATGATGATGCTGATGATCATGAGATGACGATGTTGTGTATCTAGATGATGATGTTGATTGATCGTGATGATCTAGATGATGATGCGTTTGATCGTGATGATCTAGATGACGATGTTGTTGATTGTGATGATCTAGATGACGATGTTGTTGATCGTGATGATCTAGATGACAATGTTTTTATCTTGAGGATCCAGATGTTGATGTTCCAGTATTGAATATGTTCCAGTAACTGCTTGAGTTACTGATGATGTATAAAGAAATCTTCCAATGATTTATAGATGTATCATGTATGATGTTGATGACTCCTTGCTCCTGTAGATGTTGTTATAATATCACTCTCGTTAAGGGGGAGTGTTGAAATATTGTAACTTCTAAGAATATTATATTTGTATTTTATTATTTTGGAGATGTTTCATTCCTCCGATGGGACTTTGTCATGTATCCGAAGATGTTTATTCCTCCGTGGAGAATGTGGTAACTTGGGTTATTAGACTTCCCTAGTGGGGTCGGCCCAGAGTTAGTTGTAATGGGGTGTTTAACCCAGTGGTTAAGTTGGGGCCGAACTAGCTTGTGTAAAAGACAAGTCGGAGTTGTGTATAAATAGAGGAGGTGTGTTCCTCATTTAACACACAGTTACTCACTTGTGATTGGCGCATAAGTGAGGGAGAGATCTGCTATGTAGGAGAAGGAGCTCATGTCTAAGGTTTACATCTTTGTATTTGTTGGTCATTTATATTGAGGAATCTTTGTGGGTTTTCTACCCCATGAGGGTTTCCCAAGATAAATCTGTGTCTCTTGTGTTTATGCTGTGCTTGTTGTTCTTTCAGTGATCCTGTATATGCTATTGTTGTGAAATGGAATGTAATGCTGATATTTTCTATCTTAGCATATTAAATCTTAACAAAAATAGAGAATAAGTATTTACTTTAAGGAACATGTCTACTCTAGTTATCACTTTTATTGTAAGAGGATTCACTTTTAATAAGGGATCTACAATAGGTTCAGGTTGGTTTCCCTCAACCTTGATGGTACTTACTGGTACTAGTTCATCAACTCAACTGGTTTTGAACCCTTTCTATTCTGGATTCCCTTTGTCAGGTTCCCAACCTATGACTACCACTATCCCTCCTAGTTCAAATTTTACCATTGCTTCAAGTAGTGGCCCATTTATCTCTCCATAATATCTCGCCCTTCAATGGAAAAATGTTTATTTCTAAATCACCCTTCACTAGAATTGTTTCTAATTCCATTCCACCGTAGTCAAGCTTACATTTGCAATTTGTTGGACGTATGAGTTTTGGTCACCCCTTTGGATTCAATGTGTCGCAAATTAATCCTATTGTACTAGGGGGCACCGACACTGGATGTTCATGGGGGCATCCTACTACCTAAGGAATTATCCCTTTGTATAGGGTGGGAGGTTCTAATATGAGTAACCCTGTTGTGACAAATATATCACAAGGTAGTCAACCTTTTGGAGGTATGCCAGAGGGACTTTTGGAACACCTAATACTTCATTTCAACACCACTTTGGTCAGAACTTTGGACAACCCACTACATCTTTCACTAATCCTGTAAATCCACACATTCTAGGACAACCACATGCCAAAACCAACCAATGGGAAGCTAATGTTCTTGGAACTTGGAACCCAATGGCTCGCCCTCGTTTACCCTTTATGGCAACTTTGAATTTTCCAGACCTATCAAAATTGATGAATGATCTATTCCGTCACAACCCGTCTTAGACTCCCGTTCCAACCAAACTACCTTCACACATCCCAAAGTTTGAAGGAAAGACTGGAGAATATCTAGGGGACGACGTTACAACAATTCACTTATGGTGTTCTTCCTATTCGCTAAATGATGATTCGATATGGTTGAGACTTTTCCAAATAACTTTAACCAATGTCACAGCTAAATGGTACATCAAACTACCATCCGCTACTTTTCATAACTTCTGCGATCTGGAGACTATATTTTTGAATCACTTCCAACTTCCCATGTAGTATGATGCCGACAAAGATATTCTATCTACATTTAGAAAGAACAAATTCACTCATATATCTGACCATATTTAGGAGTGGAGAAAAAGGAATAGGCTCATTAAAGCTGAGATTCCCCAGAATTCCTATTAGAGTGGTTTTTGAAATCACTTTTACCTTACATATCCAAGGATGTTTCAACTTCTCGGGTTACCCCAGAGGAGGAAGCCATCTTAAGGACCCATCAATTAGATATGATTTATGCTTAGTCTGGGATTCTTTATGAAATCATTCCTCATGCACCGAGATCAAACTTTGATCCAACGAAACCTATCCCGACACCTCATGTTGATGGAGTGATTGGTGCAGTTGAGAACAATCCAGTTAGACCGGGTACCAACTTTGCAAGTCAAAATTCACCGACAACTTGTCAGAGTAACACATAAAACCTTAAACCAAACCCTCATTCAGATTTTTGTCAATACAAAACTCTCAAGGAAACCATCATCCAAGAGGGAAGAAAACTAAGAAAAAGAAAAATGGGAATAAGGAGACAAACAATGTAAACAATAATAACCATAATTCTAGTGGGGCTAATGAGAAAGCTGAGACGTAATTCCATTGCTTGTTATGTGGGTAGGATCATCTAACTTACAAATTCCCTAAGATGGAAATGACATAAAAGCTCTTGGCTGGTGCTTATCAAAACCCTACAACCTCCCAAGGGGGAAACCAAGGAGGCTCCTCTCAATGGGGCAATTTAGGCTCCAAAGAAGTTTTCATGTGTGAACGAGATGTGTATTTCCAGAATAGGAACAAAGGTAAGGAACCTATGAATGTTGACAGTGATAATTATTTGCATATAGAGAATCCTCCCAACGATACTATGCCTCGAATACCAAAAGGTGTTCTTAATAAAGTAGCATTCAATCCTAATGCGAGTGCTGCACAAAATTATAGCATAGATGAAGATTTGGATCAGGCTCCTTGTGGTCTACACTTCAGGTCCTCCAAACTTGTCCAAATCAAAGGAAGATCTTACTTTTAGTTTTAGAGGCTTTCGATCCTGTAGATAGTCAAGTGGTCACTTTCGATTTTGATAATTGGAATCCTCGTTTACCCTACCATGTGGCTTTTTAGATTCAAGCTAGATATGGAAACACTAAAATTCATCGGACAGTTGTAGACGAGGGTGCCTCCACATGTGTCATCTCATTATCATGCTGGAAGGATTTAGGATCACTTAGTGTAGTTCCTCCGGTCACCATGTTAAAAGCTTTCGATGGCCATATTTTTAAACCTCAAGGAATTATCCCATCTTTTCCTATAAAGCTAGGGGGAAAAGTAGTTAAAGTAGATGTGGAAGTGATTGATTCTCCACTTGATTACAATTTATTACTAGGGATAAATTGGACTTAATCTATGATGGCTTTAGTCTCTTCGATATTTCGTGTCATCAAGTTTCTGCATGAAGGAAAGATTGTAACAATTGACCAATTACCCTTAAACAATAATGAGTCCGATCAGCATTATGGATCCAATATTCTTTAGTTTCCCATTCCGCGAGGAGTTGTGAAAATATTTGTGTGGGGATGTATCATTTGTTAATGGGAACTTTTAATCTTCCCCCACCTGATTTGCACACTAATCCATCACTTGTGCATACAATTTCCATTGTTTCCACACTTTCCACAAATAAGGAATTTTAATCTAAGTCTTCGAACTTTAAGAACCCTTGGAAGTGTTTAACCTATAAGGTTGAGTGTACTCAGTTCAAGCAACCTTTATATCCCTTGGATACAATTTCTATTGAAAATAAGCCTCTGAATTAATGCTTACCTTCTCGGGACTTGGTCTCGGCAGTTGAACAAGTGATACCTCCATCTGATGAAGTTTTCCTGGAGTCTATAATGCAGTATGCAATTCATTTTGATTTTGATCCAGTTGTAGTTATGTCCAACCCCTATTTACCTTGGATTCTGATCTTCCCATTGATGATTCTTTGGAATCTCGCATAGACTCGTAAATTTGTGTTCCTGCTGAGTTTGATTCTGCTTCAAGAATTTTCAACTCCCATGATTACGAATTTGTTCATGCATATTCCATCATGTTCTTCAACTTCGATCTTCATCCTGAGTTGATCTTGTTTATTGTAAGTCCTCAGGATTTGGTACTATAGAGTCTTCATTGGTTAACTCTACCTACAATATGACTGTTGTTGATGATAGTGAAGTTGAAAGTATTTCTACCACAATGAATTGTATTGGATTTTTCTTTACATATGTTTTAGATATGATCTTGATACTAATGTTTCTTGGAGATAGGATTCTTATCTAGACTTATACTTGCGTACTAGTCCCTTTTGACACTATGTTCAATCATGTTAGGTATATTAAGAACTTTGCATATAGGTTTAGGCTTCCCTGCTGTTATGATGCATTTGAAGCTTTTTCCATCTGAATTCACCACAGGGTCAAACCTATTGGATATTGGTGTGTTAGCCATCTCTATATGCATTGTGAACCAGTCCGACATTAGAGCCTACCTAACATGGGTCACCCTAGTCACCACCCTTGTGCTATTTTGGTGCCCATGTTGAGTTTTTATCATAGGCTCGAGAGCCTTCTTATTTACCATAATTTTGAAAAGAAGCCCCATGCCTTTCTTATTCATATATTTCTGGTCATCCCTTAAAAGTCTCCCATTTTTTTGTTTAAGTCGCATACGCATTCACTTTGATCTTGCTTGCATCTATGAGTCTGATGCTGGTTTCCACTCTTTAATCTCGTTATATAAGCTCCACCTTGGATCTCATTTCCGTTAATCCATGTATCATTTTTCCTTCGCGATTTGACACCCCATACCTGTAGGAGACATACCTTGAGTGTCCCTATCTTGCTTATGTTCCTTGCATTATGCATAGCTTTGTTCCATGCACTTGGAACTAGTCTCACATGTCCCTGACACTCATCTCATCCAATTACGAGCATTCTTTCATCTTTCCTTCGAGCTCGTTAAAAAGAGTAAGGAGGTCACAATTTTACTTTTTTGGCCTCATTAGACCTTTACGGAAAATATTTTTATGGAGTTTTCTCTTATATTTTATGAGACTCCTTAAAATTGGAAATATCGCCGAGTATACTTGTTCACTTCAGAATCGCTAAAGGAATTGAAGGGACATCCACCTAGGTATAATTTTACCCCTTTTCGGACCTTTGTGGATTATTTACAAAAACGGAAAACCCTAGTCATACCTGGCTAGAAGATTTCTCTCTCGCATTGTTTTACCCTTTTTTGGGCGAGGAGACTAAATTTACAAAAAAGGACCCTTGGGAGTCTTCTTTAGGATTTTTAGACTCTTGAAATATGAAAACACTAGTGAGCATCTACCAACTTGTTCTCGATGTAAAATCCATGAGAGGGTATATATATTTCTTGTTTAATTTTTTTAGACTCTTTAAATGTGAAAACACCAGCGAGCATGAATAGGTCTGAGCTCGATATTAAAATCCACGGATCAGTATGTTATCGAGTATCAGTCTATATTTTCTTCAAACTCATAAAACTAATAAGAATTTCTTGAGTTTCCCTTCCATGGACTCATAAAATTGCACATGGTTGGATCCTTATCGAGCATGCTTTAGTTCTTTGTCAAGCTCGTTAAAAAATGAAAAAGTACCTAAAAAGAGAAAAGGGAAGGGAACTAGAGTGTTAAATATATTTCAATATAATGGCAACAAGTCAATTATGTCCTTGAACAAAGCACATTTTTTAGTCTATCAAACAAGTTGGGTTCTAGTTTTTTCCTTAGGATAAACCTGATCTCTGAGTTTTTACTCCTTCGGTTGGTTACTCTTCCAATCATATGGAGAATTTGTTAATGTATCCTACATTGCATATTTATATCATGGTCCCTTTCTGTTCAAAGCTTTCTAAGTCACTCTTGTTTCATGCTCATTGTTCAAGGATACATAATGTGTCGGCTATTTTATAGTTTCCTTGACCTCATGTGTCAGCCATTCCTTCGTATCAATATGTTTCATCATGTACTCAGTCCTACTCCATATCAGATCAAACTTTGATTGTCCCCCATGTTGGATGATGGATGATGCTTTAAGGCCTCCCTTCCGATGGATTTCTTCCCATCGACTTCAACTCATCTTACTCTAGGAATGAAGTCTATAGTTTTCGGTAGTACCCTGGGGATTCTTGTTATTAATGGAAATTTCCCTCGCCATTTAGTTATAGGAATACATTAATGTCCCTTACTCGATGGATTCATCAGGTGTTCGACTTAAAAAACATCTATTCACACCTGTTAGAATGTAAAAGGTACCTTGGGGCCCATTTTCATTATTGATGGGATCCCCTCACGTTTGTTAACGGTTCACATAAATGACCGGTAATCAAACGGTGTCCTCCATGTTCGACTTCAGATTATTTTATTCACATGGTTAGGATTTGTACCTTGAGATGGTTTGGATTGAAGACCTTGGGATTATAATAACATCATCATAGTTTTTTGTTTCCCAAGTTGTGCAAGACTATGCCACACCTATTTTGTATCTTAATGAGACATAGATCTAGTTTGTTCACCATGGATATGATCTCCAATTTTTACATAGATCCACTTTTGTATTTTTGTGGTTATCTTCATATTTATATTGTCCTCATGGATACATGCTTGTATTCCAGTGGCCATTGTTAAGATTCAATATGCTAAGATAGATAACATCAGTATTCCATTCAATTTCACAACAATAGCATATACAGGATCACTGAAAGAACAACAAGCACAACATAAACAAAAGATACACAATTTATCCTGGGAAACCCTCATGGGGTAGAAAACCTAACAAAACTTCCTCAACATAGATGATCAAAAGTACAAAGAAGTAATCCCCAAACAAGAGCTCCTTCTCCTCCTTTGCAGATCTCTCTCTCTCCTATGCGAGTCCACAAGTGAGTGAGTGTGTTAAATGAGGAACACAAATCCTTTATTTATACTTTACATTTACTTGACTTTTACACTTGACAGGTCGGCCTCAATAGTTTATTCTCTTGCTGACTGGGCCAGCCCCTCTAGGCAACTTAAACACCACATTACAAATGTCTCTTAGGGGATCTATTGCCTTGACTTACATGGGATGATTTACCTGAATGAATTTACATAATAATAACATCCCAATGGAGGAATAAAACATCTCCGGATGAATAATAATAAAGTACAAATAGAATATGCTTTGAAGTTACAATATTTCAACACTCCCCCTTAACGAGAAGGATATTCTAACAACATCTGCAGGAGCAAGGAGTCATCAACTACATCACAGTGATATATCTATAAATCATTGGAAGTTTTATTCAATCATCATCAGTAACTCAAAAAGCTACTGGAACATCTTCAATATCTTCAGTAATGGAACATCAACATATTCAGTACTTAGTCTTCATCTTCTACAACACTCGATTAGCTACAACAACAACATCATCTAGATATCCCGATCAACAACATCATTTGGATCTCTCGATCAACAGCATCATCATATGGATCTCCCAATCAACGGCATCATCTGAATCTCCCGATCAACAACATCATTTGGATCTCTCGATCAATAACATCATCTGGATCTACCGATCAACAACATCATCTGGATCTCCCGATCACCAGCATCATCTGGATCTCCCGATCAACACCATCATCTAGATCTCTCGATCAACAACATCATCTGGATCTCCCGATCAACAACATCATCTGGATCTCTCGATCAACAACATCATCTGGATCTCCCATTCAACAATAGCATCTCAATCTCCCGATCAATAGCATCATCTGTATCTCTCGATCAATAGCATCATCATCTAGATCTTCTGATCAACAACATCATCATATCTGCAACACACATGATCCAATTACGGGATGATCAATCCCTCTCACTTTAGGACATAAGTCCAAGGATCATACAATATTGATCTACTTACAGGATGATCAATCCCTATCACTTTAAGACATAGCACCATGTCTAAGTACAATGCAATCCTGATCTACTTATGGGATGATCAATCCCTATCACTTTAAGACACCACACCATGTCTAAGGACGATGCAATCCTGATCTACTTACGGGATGATCAATCCCTATCACTTTAAGACATGACACCATGTATAAGGACGATGCAATCCTGATCTACTTACAGGATGATCAATATTGATCTCTTTAGGAAATAAAGCCATGGATGATACAATCCAGAACCACAGTGCCAGTCCTTTTTCATTCTGGATGTGACCTAGATCAAATATAGGATTTACCACCACAGAGCTAGTCCATTTTCATACTGGATGTGACCTAGACCAAATCTAGGATTTACCACCACAGAGCCAGTCCTTTTTCATATTGGATGTGACCTAGATCAAATCTAGGATTTACCACCACAGAGCCAGTCATTTTCATACTGGATGTGACCTAGATCAAATCTAGGATTTACCACCATAGAGATAGTCCTTTTTCATAGTGGATGTGACCTAGATCAAATCTAGGATTTACCACCACAGAACCAACCCTTTTTCATACTGGATGTGACCTAGATCAAATCTAGGATTTACCACCACAAATCCAGTCCTTTTTCATACTGGATGTGACCTAGATCAAATCTAGGATTTACCACCAGAGAGACAATCCTTTTTCATACTGGATGTGACCTACATCAAATCTAGGATTTACCACACTACTTCATCACATTCTCGGATACAAGAGTCTACGGATCTCTTTTATGACATATGTCCAGGGATGATACAATCCCACTGCAACATCATCAATATCTTTCACGGAGACAAGAGTCTACAGATCCCTTTAGGACATGTTTCCAGGGATGATAGAATCCCACTCGTCAACTTAGATCAATTCGAAGGACCACTCATTGACCTCATCGTCGGTACAGGTATCCTCATCATCGACCACATCGTCGATACAAGCATCCTCATCATCGACCTCATTGTCGGTACATGCATCCTCATCATCGACCTCATCGTCAGTACAGTCATCCTCATTATCGATACAGGTATCCTAATCATCGATACAAGTATCTGCATCGACCATATCGTTGGTACAGGTATCATCGACCTCATCATCGGTCATCGACCATATCACTCCCCCTTTCGAGGAGGGTCCTTTTGAAATACACAAAGATTGTCTCGAAAATACTCAAAATTTACTCAAGGCATAGATTTGGTCAATACATCAGCAACTTGCTCATCAGTGCTCACATACTTGAGCTTTATAGCTCCTTTCTGCACCATATCCCATCTATAGAAATATTGGATCTCTATGTGCTTTGACTTATAATGGAACACTGGATTCTCCGTCATCTTGATACAACTCTGGTTGTCACACAGGATCACAATGGAGTCCATCTCTAAGTCAAACAGTCCTGAAAACAACTTTTGAATCCATATGGATTCACAACTAGCAGAGCAAGCTTCTATATATTCCGCTTTAGCTATGCTGAGAGCCACACTGGACTGTTTCTTGCTAAACCACGATATCATAGCAGATCCCAGACAATAACAGCCACCCGATGTGCTATTTTTGTATGAGACACTTCCAGCCCAATATGCATCTGTATAACCATACAGTTTGAAGTCATGATATCAAAGATAATATAATCCAAAGTCTATCGTACCTTTTAGGTGCCTCATCACATGCTTTGCAGCTACTAGGTGAACACATCTAGGCTTAACTAGATACTGACTCAGGGTGTTCACAACAAAGCATATATCTAGCGTGGTATTCGTTAAATACATCAACGAACCAGTCATCTATTTGTAAAATGTAGAAACCATTGTCCATCACCCCAGATCTCTACTTCATATAAAATATCATCTGATCTCAGCCACATATCTAATCACAAGAATCATGCCAATATTCTTTAACTCTGAGATCTACTCCCTCTGAAATGGAGTCTTCTACATCTGAGTATTGTCCTCCCTCTGTGACTAAATCATCATGCACACTTTGCATTGAGTGATCTTATGCATAACTATCTGTGCCATCTCCCGTCAGATGGGTCTACTGATATGAGCCTCAAGATCACTCGAACTCTATGGTGAGTTCCTTCTTGCTTCCATCTGAGAGAAGCATGTCATATGTATATATAGAAACCCTATTCGACCTTGTAGGAAAGGTTGAAATCCGCATCACTGGTGGTGAACATCAAGCTCGTCAAATGATTATCGATCCTGGGTACCTATTGAACCCATACAAATCCTTCTTCAATTATGTGATTCTCTATCAAATCCCGAGAGTTTGCTCGATATGCACTTATTCTTCAATTACACCATTCAAGAGAATGGTCTTGTAATCCATGGGTGTAATATATCTCTGGAAGTGTGTCTAGCAAACATCTAGTCATTATCCTCTCCCTCTTTCTAAGAGATTACTCTAGCCACGAGCCCTCTGTTAGTTTTTCAGAATTTACTTCAATCTGATCTAGGATCTTAACTGAGAGAACAACATGTACAGCATATCTACAGCATATCAATCATGGACATAATAATGCAAGCACACAAGAGACAATAGACACACAGAGTTTCACTGGGGAAAACCATAAAGGTGAAAAACCCCACAACTTCCTTAGAGATATATAGAGAATTGATACAACCCAAGCATAAGAGATAGTCTTCACCTAGCAGCAACTTGTCCTCCTCCATAAGTGTGCCACTCTCTGATGAGAGTATATGTGAGAAAGTGAATGGTCAAATAGAGTGCCTCCCGCACTCTATTTATGGCTGACTTGACTTGCCTAATAACCTTTAATAGGTTGGCCTTAACTTAACCACATAACATAATGTTGACAAGGCCGACCCACAATAGGGTGGTCTAATAACCCTTTGACCCACATGACTTATACAGGGCCGACCCCACCAAGGTGGTCTAATAACCCATCAAGTATAAGTTACGACACTTACAATATAAATGACGACACTTCCGTATAGAGGAATAATAACATCTCTATAGGAATACAATATACATATATGAAATACATTCCGAAGTTACAAATACATCAACACTCCCTCTTAACTAGGAAGGTATTTCTTGACACAGATCTGCTAGCACAAGTCTTCTTCTCTGGATCATCATCACTGGAACATTGTCATTGAATCATCGTCATCGTCACTGC
Source organism: Larix kaempferi (assembly GCA_027924585.1). NCBI lineage: Eukaryota > Viridiplantae > Streptophyta > Pinopsida > Pinales > Pinaceae > Larix > Larix kaempferi. Next base: position 56,919,964 of record BSBM01000510.1, read on the forward strand.
TGCTACTATGTCAACCAATATCCGATCTACTTGTCATAAGAAGTTCTACAGAGCCAGTCCTTTTTCATACTGGATGTAGGCCCACCACCTGTAGGTCTTCATTATCATTGGCCATACTGTGGAATCGTCAGGATTGATTACGTGCGTCAAGAAAACGTCAAAAGAGCATCCCAGGCATTTTATGAGCACACAGCTCAACCTATCGGATCTCCCAAGATCTTTTACATGTGACTGCAAAAAACCTTAAAAGAGTGTCTTGCCAAGAAAGATCTCTAAAGAGCATCTGAGGCCTTTTTCATCCTGTCCAGATCTCCAACACTTATTACATGTGACCTCTACCACAAAACCTTAAAATATTGTCTTTCCAAGCAAGATCTCTAAAGAGCATCTGAGGCCTTTTTCATCCTCTCTAGATCTCCAAGACTTATTACATGTGGTCCCCACAAAACCTTAAAAGAGTGTCTTGCCAAGAAAGATCTCTAAAGAGCATCTGAGGCCTTTTTCATCCTGTCCAGATCTCCAACATGTGGTCTAGCAAAACCTTAAAAGAGTGTCTTTCCAAGCAAGATCTCTAAAGAGCATCTGAGGCCTTTTCCATCCTGTCCAGATCTCCAGGACTTATTACATGCTTCCCTTGCACAACCTGTCCACAGCCATAGAGTATCAACCTGATACTCACCATACATCATCCTGATGTACATGATCATCTTGATCATCATCACCACATCGTCCTGATGCATGTCATATGGAGCAACATCTTGAATCTCGTCATCTATGATCATCCTGATCATACAATGCATCCACCTGATACATACCAAGTATATACCTCATACATATCATCATACATGATCTAGCTGATCATATAATCGTATCCACCTTATACATATACAGATACATGGTCGAAGCATCCAACATGATGCATATACATATACATGATCCAACTGATCATAACAAGCATCCAACATGATGCATATACATATACATGATCCAACTGATCATTACAAGAATCCAACATAATGCATATACATATACGTGATCCAACTGATCATAACAAGCATCCAACATGATGCATATACATAGCAGTAACTGGAGCATCGTCCTGATGCTCATCATCTAGCACTTACATCCACATCCATGGGAAGGATCGTCCTCTCACCATGCTTGGAATGGCTCCTGCAAATGTGTCCATCACTTCTTCCTCGAAGTGTCATCAATCTGAAGAACACCAAGCCTCTCTCTGAAGTACTCGAACTTCACTCTGGCTAGTGGCTTCGTCCACACATCTGCAACCTGCTCATCCGTCGCAACATACAGGAACCTGCTCATCCCTGATATAGTGATATTTGATCTCAATGTGCTTCGACCTGTCGTGGAACACTGGGTTCTCAGACAACTTCACAAAACTCTAGTTGTCACAAAAGATACCAGTAGCCTCCAACAGGAGATCAAATAGCTCAGACAGTAGCTTTCGGAGCCATACTACCTCACAACTAGCTGAACAAGCTGCAACATACTCTTCTTCGGCTGTAATCAGTGCTACACAGGACCGCTTCCTACTAAACCAAGAGATCACACCTGATCCCATACTGAAGTAACACCTAGATGTTCTCTTACTATCTGCAGCATTGCATGCCCAATCTAAATCAACATAACCCTGCAAGTTAAATTTTTTATTCGCATCATACTTGAGCCCATAATCAATTGTACCCTTCAGGTACCTCAAAGTATGATTTATAGCAACCATGTGAACACCTCTGGGATCCATTAGGAATTGGCTCAATGTGTTCATCGCAAAACAAATATATGATCTCGTGTTCGTCAGGTACATCAAGGACCCAATCATCTGACGATACATCGTGACATCAACCGGATCAGATGAAGCATCACATAGAAGCTTCAGGTTCGATGCCATAGGTGTGGCCATGGCCTTGAAGTCCATCATCCCGAACCTCTTCAGTATCTCTACTACATACTTCCCTTGTCCAAGGAAGATCCCATCTGCACTCTGCCACACCTCCATGCCTAGAAAATAGTGCATCATCCCCAAGTCCTTCATCTCGAACTTGGCAGTAAGCTTCCTCTTGGTATCAACAATCAAACTATCTTCTCCTATAACAAACAGGTCATCCACATACAATGGTAGTATCACTAGATTGCCTTCCTCAACCTTGTATTAAAGGTTGGAATCCGCTTTACTCTTGGTAAATCCCAAACTGAATAGGAAGCCATCTATCCTGCCATACCAGGTCTTGGGTTCCTGTTTCAAACCATACATGGCTTTCTTCAGTTTGCACACATGTGACTCTCTGTTATGTGTCTCAAAACCAAGTGGCTGCTCCACATACACTTCCTCTTCGACTACACCATTCAAGAAAGTTGTCTTGACATCCATCTAGTGTATCTTCCATTTCATCACGACAACCAGAGCAAGTACTGATCTAATGGAAGTGTACCTAGCTACAGGTGAAAAATTCTCTTCATAGTCAATTCCTCTTTCTGGGAGAAGCCACGAGCTACAACTTGGCTTTGTATTTCTCCATGCTACGATCTGCAGCATGCTTGATCTTATAGATCCACTTGGAAGTCACAACAAACTTCCCTTCAGGTCTTGGGACCACATCCCAAACATGATCGATTGGTACTTCTCGACCATGGCATCCTTTTACTGTATCAGGTATCCTGGGAACTCCAGATTCTTCAATATATTCAATAGATAGTTTGAACTTCATTGCTGGAACAAATGTTGTAGTTCTTCTTTTGTAGATGATGGTATACAATCTTTCCTACAAAACAAGTTAAATTGCATGATTAGAAAACATCTCATAGTTTTCAGAACAAATTCTTACACATAAAGAAATATGTCATACAGTCATACAATTATTTTAGCCAATGCTTCAATACAACATTTATCCATATCCCGTAACTTTCTAGATGCCTTCCAATCTCTACCAGAACGTTGTTAAGAGTGTGCATAACTCCCAACATGTCAGCAAAGAGGTTTCATTCTAGATAAGTAGCAATGGAATTTTGTACAGTGCCATAGGTCACTTACCCATCACATGCATATTAGTAGTATACCGTTCATTAATGCAATTATTCTAATATGCATAATACACACCCTAAGTCTAGGAACATAGGCATATACATCATTGAACAATATTATTTAAACAAATAAGTATGCAAGAAATGACAATTCAAACACTTATCTTTATTTTTTTTGTAGGGTGGACTCCCTCTCAATATTTGCTTCCTTGCAAGAACTACTGGAGTGTGCTCCCTCTTGATCTTTGCTTCCTGGATTACCTGTCTTTGAACTTATATCCATCCTTGATCACTATGCATGCTTACCAGTATCATCATTGTGTTACCCTCGAGATCTCATACATAATCATACATTCATTAGTATAATCTCAATACTGTCAAAACACAATAATCTTAAACATGTATAGTCATGATCATTTCAAACACAGATAATAAGCATTAGCCTTCAATGTTTTAGGGAATACTTCTCTTACTCATGCATATTCATATTTGACCATAGAACTCTTCTGGTTAGTCATATCATCAATCAAGGTAAGAGACATAATATGCATAAACCCTTGATTACTTACATTTCTAACTTCATGAATAATCATTATCAACCATACAACAATATAAGATCCTAACACAATGTAGGATTCTAACTTGATGTAGGAAAAACATACCTAGATATCATATTTGCTAGTTATGTCTAGCAATGTCTTCTTGTTCTCTTCAATGACTTGTGCTAGTAACCTGCATATCTCATAGGTTAAGCATCGTAGAACCAAATTATACATACCTCGTAAGTACAGCTTCAATGTGATCCATGACAATGGATGAATCTTTGTCTTCATGTCACCATGGTCATATGTTCTTGAACTAGAACATGGTTTGTCTTTCTTGATGTACCTTTCATATTAGCGGATAACATCAACCTCATACAACACCAAAATGCATTAGTGCAATCATAAGTGTCAAAAACCTAATCAATGAATATCTGCATTCATAATTTTATTAAGGTGATACAACAATTCTAGAGTTAATCAAGATTGTACTAACCTTAATGAAAACAAACATACCATAAACTTAATCATGAATAGATCTCGAAACATACCTAGATAAGTCATACCTGCCGAGATTGCTTGTAATCTTCTTATGTGAGGCCTTAGCCTCATCTCCCTCTGAGACTGGAACTTCTTCACTTATGCAGGTGACCAATCCATTCTCTTCTAAGATTAACCCAATCCACTTGATTTGCAGAAACTGGATCTAGAGCTGGATTAGGGTTTGTCAGGGAAACCCTACAAATTCAAACTTTGAATTTCAAACTTCTGAAAGGATAGAAAGATGTGCCTTTCTGAGCTGGTCAAGCTAGTTTACTCAGAATTTGAAAACCGCAAAGTTTCACCCCTCAAAATTGCCTTTTATATTTCCAGATTCACTCGGGAGGACCCTGAATTAGGGTTTGAGTTTCTTGGATATTCACCCAACCAAATAGTTTGATCCAAAGCTCTAAACTTTGATTTTTCCAAGGATCTTCCAGCTGTGGTCACAGATTTCAAAAATTCCCATTTTTGTAGAAGCCCTAATTTTTCACTTTCCCGATCAAAGTCCCGAACTAGGGTTTGATCAAGCCCGGCCTTCTACCCAACCAAAAAATTTGATCATGGTCTCTAAATTTTGATTTTGATGAGTATCATTCAGCCTTGGTCTCCGATTACAAAAATACCTTTCTCCGAAACCCTTATTCCTAAAGCCATGAATGAAGGTGCTCAAAATCCAATTCTGTTTTGACATAAATATGCACCTGATTGTTTCTAGTGTAAATCTGAAATTATGAATCCACAGGGTCTGAAACTTCGACCTGTGGTATCCCGACCTGTCGTATTTTAAACCCCATAGGTCTGACCTCAATTGGATTCTCTGAGAGAGAGTTATGCCAATTTTCGCAACGTGGCCTGTTTATGGGATAAAACATGAGAGCAAACTTGTATGGCGTGCCACGTGTCACTGGTTCAACTTCGGCCTCTAAAACACGTTACCTAAGAGACTAAAGTCTGTTCCCTACCTATCACTTTTTACGAAATTTCATTTGGAGCTTCCTAGCCCAAGTTGTTACCTTTTTTCCTAGGTCACTTGTTTATGAGTGAGATCTGGAAGAGGCAGAAACCCTAGATTGTACAGATCATAAAACACAGAGTACAACGAATTAGACATTTTTCTTCGGATACAAGGTACATGGGGATATTATATTTGACCTGTAAGAGTTTCAAATCCTGAAACCTTTTCAAAATGGATTTATAGCGAAAGTGCTATGATGACTAGTTTTTGCTATATCAAGCCCTAGCTTCGCAAGTGCAACAAGTGTCATAAATGCCATACCATGCCTTCTTTCAGGCTAGCTCTGATACCATGTTAGTTTTTCAGAATTTAATTCAATATGATCTAGGATCTTAACTAAGAGAACAACATGTACAACATATCTACAGCATATCAATCATGGACATAATAATGCAAGCACACAAGAAACAATAGACACACAGAGTTTCACTAGGGAAAACCATAACGGTGAAAAACCCCACAACTTCCTCAGAGATAGATAGAGCAATGATACAAACCAAGCATAAGAGATAGTCTTCTCCTAGTAGCAGCTTCTCCTCCTCCATAAGTGCGCCACTCTCCGATGAGAGTATATGTGAGAAAGTGAATGATCAAATAGAGTGCCTCCCGCACTCTATTTCTACATGACTTGACTTTCCTAATAACCTTTACTAGGTCGGCCTTAACTTAACCACATAACACAATGCTGACAGGGCCGACCCCCAATAGGGTGGTCTAATAACCCTTTGACCCACATGACTTATACAGGGCCGACCCCACCAAGGTGGTCTAATAACCCATCAAGTATAAGTTACGAAACTTACAATATAAATGACGACACTTCCTTATAGAGGAATAATAACATCTCTATAGGAATACAATATACATATATGAAATACATTCCGAAGTTACAAATACATCAACACCCTCTATAGTACGTTTGATTTGTAAGTCTTCTTGTTGAACATCCATCATGTGTTCTTTGGAACAGGTGTTCATCATCCTTCTTTTGTAGATCATAGCACATGATCTTTCCTACAAATCAAATTTAATGACATGATTAGTAACACTTCATTATCATCAAATCATGTTGACATTTCAATGATAACCTATTATGCATACTAATATGATTCACATAGTTATGGAACTATCTTGACCAATAATTTGGCATAACACTTTTCCATATCATGTATGCATGCAGTGGCTATCTAGATGCCTTCCATCTCTACCAGAACATACTATCAAGAGCATGGACATCTCTCAGCATGTTAGAAAAGAGGTTTCATTCTAGACAAGCAACAATGGAATGTTTGTCCAACTTACCAATCATATGCATATTAGTAGTATATTGTTCAATGCTATATGAATGCTTACACTATGCATGATATATTTCCTGATTCTAGGAATACAAATATGCATACAACTATTACGAGCAATATCATTAACTATTTAGAGATTGAAGAAGTAATTCAAATAACAACTCAAATACTTATCTTTTATGTTTGTGTGGTTTCCTCCCTCTTGATCGCTATTTTCCCCTTATGATAGCATCATGATTATATGTCTTTGAACTTCTATTCATTCTCGTAAGTAGAGATTCTATGTGATCAAATACTATGGATGAGTCTTTGTCTTCATGTCATCATTGTCATATATTCTTGATCTAGAACTTGATTTGTCTTTCTTGATGTATCTTTCATGTTAGCAAACAACATCATCAACATACAACACCACAAGGGCATTAGTACAATCATAAGTGTCATAACCCTAATCAATGAATGTATTCTATCATTCACATGCATTCATACTTTTACTAAGGTGATCAGATAATCTAAAATTACCATTATTGTACTAACCTCAATAATATGAAGACAAACATATCATGAACTTAATCATGAAACAAATTTCAAAACATACCTGTATCTTCTCAAGTCATACCTATCGAGATTGCTTGTAGTCTTCTCTATAAGGTTAAAACCCTAACCATCCAAGGTAGATCACTTGTAAACATCTTATATAGGTTCATGGTTCTAGGATGATAGAATATCAGTTTCATTTAAACCTCCTTCATTCCTTCCCTATGTGTCTCCCAACTTTGCTAGGGTTTCTTCTTACTTGGAAACCCTAATTTTTAATCTCCTTCCTCCCACAACATTTTAATGGAGGATTAATATCTATGATGAATGGATTCCAAATCCATTTTCAAAGTTCCAATGTTGCATCAGGTGTCTCTAATATTTTTTCAGGTCATGCCATACCTAAAAACTGAAAACCCTAAGTGAGAGCTTCTTCCTCCTCTTCTTTGATTTCCTCCATTGATTCATTTGAGATGTGCCATATTATTTATGTTGTACCTCTGAAATTTCGTATCTTCAGGGTCTGAAACATCGGCCTGTGGTAGCCTGAACTTTCATCTTTCCAACCCCACAAGTTTTAGCTTCATTGGATTCTCCATCAAAGATATATGCTCAGTTTCCCAACATGATCTATTTAAGGGATGAAACAACATAGCGAACTTGTACGAAGTTCCATGTATCATTGTTTCAAGTTCGGCCTCTGAAACTCGGACCTATGAAACTACAGTCCATTACCCAATTGTCACATTTTATGGAATTCCATTTGGATCTTGCTAGCCCGCGATATGACCTTTTTACCTAGGTCACCTGTTTAGGGATTCATTCTGGAAGAGGCAGAAATCCTAACTTGTATGGATAATATCTCAGAAAGTACAATGAATCTGAGGCTGAAACTTAGATAGAAGGTATAGGAAAGTTTCATCTTTGGCCTATCCAATTTTCAGATCCTGAACCTTCGCCAAAAGTGATTTATAGCAAAAGTTCCACGATGACTAGGTTTTTCTATACAAAGCCCTAACTTTCAAATTGTCGCAAGTGAAACAAGTGTTGTAAGTGCCATACATTTCCTTCCTTCAGGCTAGCTCTAATACCATGTTAAGATTCAATATGTTAATATAGATAACATCAGTATTCCATTCAATTTCACAACAATAGCATATACAGGATCACTGAAAGAACAACAAGCACAACATAAACACAAGAGACACAATTTATCCTAGGAAACCCTCATGGGGTAGAAAACCCAGCAAAACTTCGTCAATATAGATGATCAAAAGTACAAAGATGTAATCCCCAAACAAGATCTCATTCTCCTTGTTTGCATATCTCTCTCTCTCTCCTATGCGAGTTCACAAGTGAGTGAGTGTGTTAAATAAAAAACACACCTCCTCTATTTATACTTTACATTTACTTGACTTTTACACTTGACAGGTTGGCCTCAATTGTTTATTCTATTTCTGATTGGGACAAACCCTCTAGGGGATTTAAACACCCCATTACAAATGTCTCTTAGGGGATATATTGCCCCGACTTACAAGGGAGGATTTACCTCAATGACTTTACATAATAATAACATCCTAACGGAGGAATAAAACATCTCTGGATGAATAATAATAAATTACAAATAGAATATTCTTTGAAGTTACAATATTTCAACAGCCATGATATATACATCAGTTATACTTATGTATTGGATCATTATTGTATCCTCCTGGAGGTCATGTTCCACTATTTGAACATGGAAATTTATCCCATGAATGGGATTGTCTCACATTTGCCTTTCTTTCAAGTACTTCGTTTGAGCCTATGATTCTTGGTTTCTCCAAATCCATGAACCAAACCTTTATTATTTATAGTTTGTTTTAGACATCATATTCCCCTCTGACCTCATATATTAGGGGGCATATGTTATAGCCAAAATTGGCACTTCTCCGTCTATGACGACACTTATATCTTTTGGTCGCATGATGACACTTCATGAGATTACTGTGAGTCACAAACAAGGAAATTTGTGGATATAAGAGCCATATTTGGGACTTTAGATGGATGGAATTACCTAATTCATGGCCCATTTGATAGATAGGAACCTTAGGAATAATATTCGAGACCAAAACTTCTCCAAAAAACCCCCAGAAAAGGTTGTTTTAACCATTTTACCACAAAAGTGTAGGTGGAAGGCTCTTCATCCACGGGTTTTCCAAAAAACCTTAGGTTTCACATGGTAATCTCATGGGTCACCCGCATGTTGTCCATTGAAAATTCACGAGTACCTTATAAATACTTAAAAAAAACATAAAATCGCAAAAAATGGTTGGTTCGGGTGGTTTTGGAACCTCTTCTTCCTGTTGTAACTACTTCCTCTTCGACCCTATCTTCTTCACTTTATATATAAGAGAGGGAGAGTAACCATGAAATGGGATCAAACCCATTATAATGTTATGCTAGAGGAACTGGGATTATATCCCCCTTACTTGTGCCCTAGTTTCTCATAAACCCTGGAATATTTGATCAGATGTTGGGATCCTCGGAGATGAGAAGCAGGAGACCTTGAATCTTGGTTTCATGAAGTTCCATGCTTGAAGGAAGGTATAATTTGATGTATTGACTTCATTCATTCATAAATATTGGACATTATTCCCTTTCCAAATAGATTTGGTCATGTATGTTTCAAATCTGATTACAATTTGATGTTTTATTCTCTTATAAATATAAATCTTTTATTTGTAGTCAAATTGGTTTGAGGAAGGCTTTGTTGAATGTTTTTGCAGGTTGTTGCAATGGAGAGCAAGAGGAGAAGCTTGGATCAACCTTCTGAATAAGCTACACATTATTCTAAACCCTAATCTCCTTTCTTAATAATTGTACTTGCAGAACCTTGTATGCCTATCGTTTACCCCAGTATGTTGGTAGTCTCACCCCTTCTATAGGAACATTTTCCCTAATAAAAGACATCCATCTGATACATTTTCCATTTGTTCTGAGTTACTATTTCTAACACTTCTCTTACTGTGTCCAATATAGATGCTGGTGCAAAAGACTCTCCAAAATCAATTCCTGGTTGCTGTGAGAAACCTTTTGCTACTAACATTTCCTTGTACTTGTGGATTTCACCTTTTTTATTGAGTTTTTTCTTATAGACACAGTTCACACCAATAGGTTTTTTATCTTTAGGGAATTCAACAAGATCCCATGTACCATTTATTTCAATGGGATCTATCTCCTCATCCATCGTTTTTACCCAATGCTCTTATTTTATTTCCTTTTGAAAGAACATAGGTTGACTTGAAAGAAAAGAAAAATTGCTATTTGCATCTAATTGATCATAAATTTCTTGTAAAATTATATTATTTCTATTGTTGTGATCATATCCATTACCTAATTGAGGACTAGTAGTATATCGATCTGCTGATCTTGATGCTTCATCTTGAATTGAATTTCTAGGTGTCCTCGCTAGAGTACTTGTTGTTGGTGATGGTTCTAATAGATCTTGTTGTCCATCCTGTTCAATATGCTCCTTATTCATCTTTGCGTTGAGGTACTGCAACTTAAATAACCTTATCTATGGTTCCATCCCATGACTCTTGTTCTTTGAACAATACATCTCTGCTGGTGATGACCTTTTTGGTCATAGGTTTATATAGCTTGTAAGATTTAGAATATTCACCATAGCCAAGAAAGATGCATTTATGGCACTCTAGTCATCTAGTTTTATTCTTAGTCATTTAGGTACATGAGAATACGTTATTCAACCAAGTATTATAAAATGTGCAACACTACAAGCTGTACCTATCTATGCTTCTTTTGGTAGTCTTTTATTCACACTTTTTGTGGGAGATATGTTCAACACATGAAAAAAACAAGCCACTAGTTTCCCCCAAAGTTCATAAGACAAGTTTCTTCCCTTCAACATGCTCCTTACCATATTCATAATGGTTTTGTTTTTACGTTATGCTACACCATTTTGCTAAGGTGTATATCTTGTCGTGAGTTTCCTTTTGATTCCATGTTGTTTGTAGTAATCAAGAAATCCACTTGGGTCATGATCTCGCCCTCTATCTAATATGAATACTTTGATTTGATGGCCACTCTAGTTTTCAACCAAGGATTTGAATTCCTTGAACTTGCCAAAAGTTTCTGACTTTTGATGAAGGAAGTACACCCATGTTTTTTCACTAAAATTGTCAATGAATGTAAGAAAACAATAATGGCCACCAAGTGACTGAGTCTACATTGGACCACACAGATCAGTATGAACCAGTTCTAGAGGTGCATGTGCCCTTCAATACACTCCGTTAGGGAAGGTATCCCTATGTTGCTTTGTAATAATGCAACACTCACATGTTCTTGCTACTTCTTTAATAGGAGGTAATCCTTTAACAAGGTCTTTCTGTTGCAACAATTTCATACCGGGAAAGTGAAGATGTCCAAATCTAAAATGACATAACCAAAAATCATTCATGCATGTTTCATTTTGGGAAAAAGAGCTTACATGCTTGCTGCAACTCATGACTAGTGGATACATTCTATTCCTATTCACTTGTACCTTGATGATTAACTTCCTACTTGGAGGTTTTTCATATATGGCATAGTCTAATCCCTCGAAAATGGGTTTGTATTTCTTTTTAGTGAGTTGCCCAATACTAAGCAAATTATGCTTCAACCCTAGAGCATAATACACATCTGTGATGGTTTTCTGTTGGCCTTGTTTGATCAATATGTGAACCACTCCTTTTCCATAAACTGTAACTATCTCATCGGTGTCGACCTTAACCTCTTTTCTCACTGACTCATCTAGATCTGCAAATAGACTTCTATCACTTATCATATGGTTATTGCAATGACTATCTACAAGCCAAATTCCTTTTGAGATTTCATGTGCAACATGACAAGTAAGAAATAAAAAATCTTCATTGTTTATAGAGGTGTTAGTAACATAGGCATTTTGTTTTGCATGATTGGATTTATTCTTCCTGTATTCACTCCCATAATGAAAAAACTTATTGCAATAACAACACTTAAGATTAGATTTATCACAACTCTTTTTTTCATCACTCCCATTTTTGTATTCTTGATCTTTTTGGTCATTGGTCCGGCCGCCTCTGCCTCTGCCCCTGCCTCTACCTTTGCCTCTACCTTTTGAGAAAGAGACCTGGGCTTTGAAGGAATTCTACAGAGAGGAATCCTTTTTCCTATTGATTATGGATTCATATGATAGGAGAGATGTCGTCAACTCATCTACAGATAGTTGGCTTATATCTTTCACTTCGTCGATAGCTTCAACTTTTGAATCAAACTTACTAGGTAGGGATCTTAAAACCCTTTCAATGACCCTTTGATCAAATATATTTTCACCATACATATTCAATTGATTTACTATGCCCATGACTTGAGTCATAAATTGATATATAGTATCCTTACATCGATAAGTGTTTATATATTATAATTTGGGGTGGACAACCATCTATGCTTTTCCTAGATTGAAGGAGGATGAGACAAGTGTATTGTCCAGATTGATTTTATGGTCAGCATTCAAAATTCCAAATAAAAAATTATAAAAAAAAGACATAAAAATAACTGGTAGTTAATGCATGGATAACTCATAGCTAATGCATGGATAATAGGTAGTGACACACAACCCATTGAACTAAAGAAGGTAACAGACAACCGATGATTACAACTAAGCATGGAGAACAAGTAACAAATAACTTGTTCATGACACTTAACTTGTGATCTATTGGTGTTCATCGGCCACAAGTTAAGTGGTTGTGCTAGTATCCTTTCATCTTTAAATATTCAAAATCTCTTCTCAAATTCAGAGGTTTGGTCATTTGTACCTTGTCAAAACCTTGGTAAGTGGTCACCAAGGTGTCCATGCTTCTTTTGAGTGGAATGTAGCCGATACCTTTGGAAATACATTGTTATCCAATGCATCCATGATAAGGTGTAGTTCTTTCGCATCCTTCTTCGTGTGAATTCGAAAGACTTCCCTTTTTGTATTCGCTAAGGCTTGCTCAACAGCATCTATCGGTTCAAAATAGCCACACACACCATAATCTCAAACATCATTCGATCTCAAAAAGATCGCCATCTTGGTAGCCCACATATCATAGTCTTTTTTCCATGTGAGAGGAGAAATCTGTGACTCGTAGAAGCCATGTAGATGTTGAAGAGTCTTTCACTCACTCTTTCTTTTAAAACAAAATTCTCTTTCTTTTTCTAATAAATTTTTTTATCTCTTTATTAAATAAAGTAGCTCCAAACTTTTACAAAGTTTTTATTAAAAAACACTTAAATAAAAAACTTTTTTAGAAAAAGTCTTGTATATTAAAAAAAAACTTTAAATAAAAAATTTCCCATTTCCAATCTGAAACTTTTATAAAAAAGTGACTATTCATAAAGTTATCTTATGAAAACACATTGCATCCAAACTCACTCGATTTGAAAAACATATTGGATTTGAGAAGTCACGCTATTGGATCCGAACTCATGCGATTAAGTCCACTATCGCTCCTCGAGTAGAGATATCATGGCGATGATTCAATACTTCATTGCTACAGGCGTCAAAGGTTGCATGCAATAACGCGATGATCTCTAAAACATTTATTTTGGAAGTCTGCCCGTAATTATCGCTCCTGACTACAAAGGTTACCCACAATGATCTGCCTACAAATTTGCTCCAAATCTCTCTTGCTCTCCCCTAAGTTCTGATATCAATCTGAAGGTTGGACAAAGAGTTATTGTTCTGCAAATTTTATTGATGATGAAGAAAGATCTACTTTGCAATTACAATAAATCTGAAGGCATGAATTTATATGCTTATATGCTTACTACATGCTAAAACCCTAGATTAACTCATTAGTTCCTACTAATCAATTGAATTTCTAATTATATTGAATAGGTGTTGACATATTATCTGAGATTTTGGACTTCTTTGAGTGGATTAATTACATTGATAGGTGTTTAGATATAAGAGATTTTAGACATTCTTGAATGAATTAATTACACCGATAAATGTTTAGATACTATCTAAGATTTTAAATTTTGGGACTAGGAATCTTTGCCTGTTATACGTGTGCTTTAATGACAGTTGCGAAAAGTGCAGCTAAATCAAAGTCATCAATATCATATTATATCTTATTCTAATCAATCAGATCGACCAAATAGAAGAGCTTTGTGGACTTTTTCCAATGAAACAGAAACATGATGGGGCAAGATTATTTGGTAAATCTTTTATGTGGTGGAGAACATGATGGTGATATTAACTTAAAATAGTTGTACTTTTTCAAAAAATATATTTACCTTTTTAGTTTGGTATTCTTGTGAAATGCTCTTACTGCTTTGGTTAATTGAATTTAGAAATATTTTTAATTTCCTTATCTAAATGAAAACTTTGGATTTGTTATATTTAGATAAACATTTTGAACTTGACTTGCACTCTCATTTACCATAATCATTTTAATGAAAATACATACTCTATTATAACCATTACAATATGTTTTAATTATTTTATTTTAACAACTCATATTTAAAAAAATAATAATCAGATTCATAAAAATGAAATCAAATTTAAAAATTGTTCAAAATAATACGTAGTGCAGGTCATAAACTACACATCCAATGGATTGACATAACATTAACCATAGCTAGAGTCACACACATATTCTTGTATAGCTTGCTTCAAGGCTATGAAGTCATGAAGAATTGTTTGTATTATGCATATGGGATTTTCGCCTCATGGAGTTGAACCATGATGCGATGACCTACATGGGTTGGGTCCTCCTTTCATGCCTAGTTCTTATTTATGGGTACTCTTATTTCGAAGGTCTCAATTTGATGTGTTTGGATAGGTCAATGAAATTCCTTTGCATTTAAGAACCATAGAAAGCATCATAAGGGAAGTTGTTTCTCATCAACAAGCATAGTCTCTAGTAAGTTTGTTCCAACCATCTCATAGAAATTGCATTTCTTGGTATCTGATTTCAAATTGGTTTCAAGATTGTGATAATAGGAATGGTAGTTTTAGTGTAGGAAACAAATTTTGTTAGGTCGTTTATGTTCCGAGACTAAACGCAAAAGCTTAGACTTTGTTTTGTGTCCACCCTAAAATCTCCAATAGACTTAAATTAGAGCTTTGTATCTTAAGTCTAGACAATTTACACTCAGAATTTTGTTTATATATGGGAAACATGGATGAACAACCTCCCAATTGTCTAAGGGGTATTCAAGAAATTAAGAAGTTCCTTAGGAAACCGAAAAATCTCATGGAAACATAAGAACAATCTTTCTATCAATGCTGAGACTTATGAATTGGAACACCAATAGACTTCAAAGAATGCTATAGTGACAAACATAATGGTCACGCAATAGTGTCAATTGCAGGAGCTTAAAGAAGAATATGCAAAGCTAAGCCATGGTCATTTATCTAAGAAAATATTAATCCTCGACAATAACCAAAAAGAGCACTTTCGTGGGTTCATATCCATTAGGATTCAAGGAGGACAATACTATTCATCAACTTCAGAAGGGCATGGATATAGATAAGCAAGATTCATTGTCAATGGATATAGATAAGCAAGATTCGTTGTCCTTAAACCATGTAGTGGATGATGCCATGAAAAATTGTGCTCATTCCTAATCTTGTTTTAAATAATGTTTTGCAAATCTATTTTGATTGCTTAGTACCCTTTGTATAATTTATATGGTTAAATATAATAGGCCATATACTATAATAAGAGGCACAATATATTGACCTCATAAAGATGCAAATTTAGAGAAGAATTACCATAGCTTATGGGTAACTACACAAAATTGATGGACCCTTTAAATACAATCCGATTTCAAGAAAACCTGCTCAAGTTATTGCACGGTCCTCTCTTTTTACAACCCAAGTTGGTGAGATATGTGACCTCTGTAATAATCGAATAACACATGTCAACTCCATCGAAGAGCTTTGCGGACTGTTTCCAATGCAACAGGAACATGTTAGGGGTAGGTTTATTTGTTAAAACTTTTATTTGGGGGAGGACATGATGGTGAAATTAACTTAAAGTATTTGTGCTTTTTCAAAAAAATATACCTACCTTTTTAGTTTGCTATTCTTCTGAAATGTTCTAAGCTATTTTGTTTTGGTTTAATTTTAATTGAATTTAGAAATATTTTTGATTTTTGATTTTATTATTATTATTATTTAAATGAAAATTTCCGAAATTTCACATATACATAAAGATTTTGAACTTGATTTGCCTTTTTAGTTTGGTATTCTTCTGAAATGTTCTTAAGCGGTTTTGGTTTAATTTTAATTGAATTTAAAAATATTTTTTATTTTATTATTATTATTATTATTATTTAAATGAAAATTTCCAAAATGTCATATGTACATAAAGATTTTGAACTTAATTTGCATGATGATTAACCTTAATCATTTTAATTAAAATGCATACTCATAGTCTATTGTCTAAAAAGATATTATAAGTTGTATAATAATATATTTTAATTATTTTATTTTACAAACCGATATTAAAAATAATAAAAAGTAAAGAGATTTATAAAATGAAACCAAATTTAAAAATTGTTCAAAATAAAACTTGAACTATTTATGATAAATTTTAATGTAGTATAATATTTTTGTTTGAACTCCAAAGCTATTTATATTATCTTTATTATACAATCTAAAATAACCAATGGTTGGTTCTAAATACAATATTAAGACTTCATTGTGCATCAACATCATCTATGCAAACAAAACTTGGTCACTTTAAATAAGGAGTTGGTGGTTCTATATACAATTTGGAAACCACAATTTGCAACTACATTAGCCTAGATTCATTTTAGCTCAAGATTTACAAAGCACCAAGAAAGGGATAAAATTTATTGTGATGCAAACCTATAGTAAAATGCAAAATTTGAAGAAAGGTTTGCACCTCAATGGATGTAATCCCTTTCTACACTTGGTAGATCCAGAGTTCACATGGATTTATGATGGTTTTATTATAGTGATCCTCTTTTTAATATTTTTGTTTTTAATTTTTAATTTTTAATGAGGTCACTTTCTTCAATTTAATTTATTAATGTATTAAAGTTGTAACATATGTCTATAGATGTTGGGGTGGAAAGTAAGGGGTATTTTTTATCTCAAAGGAAATCAACTAATCAACTACATGGATATATTAGAAATGGTGATCAACAGTGATCATCACTCAACACCTAAAAAACAACACCTTACCCTTAAATGGTAGTCATGCAAGCATCATTTCAAGAATAAAAAAGGAAATGCAATCCCTTAAAGATGTTCACTTCTTTCAAATTTTAAGAGTTTTGAATTAGGATGCCAAACACCTTGTAGAATACGCATCAATTCTCGATGAAGGGTGTGTGTCAAAAAATGGGCGGTTAGTCTTCAACCCAATCCCCTAAGGTTATTCACCCACTAAATCTTGAAGCTAATGACCAAGACACATAGTGTAGGTTATAAAATCCACATGCAACAAAGGGACACACCATTAATAATAGCCCTAGTCACACACATATTGTTGTATCTCTTGCTTCAAGGTTATGAAGCCATGAGAAATTGTTGGTATTACACATATGGGATTTTTTCCCCATAGAGCCAAACCATGATGATGAATACCTACTCGAGTTAGGACCCTCCTTTTGTTCCTAGTTCTTATTTATGGGTTCTATTGTGCCAAGGTATCAGCTTGATGTGATTGGATAAGTTAGTGAGATTCCTTTTGCATTTAGGAATCAAAGAAATCATGGTAGAAGAATCTCTTTTTGGTCAATAAGCATAACCTCTAGTAAGTTTGTTCCAACCATCTCATAGAAGCATGGTCATTATAGATCCTTAAAGTTTTCCCTGCTCATGGTCATTTTAGTGCAGGAAGCAATCTTTGTTGGGTCATTTGTGTTACGAGACTAAACAAAGAACCTTAGACTTTTTTTGTGTCCACCCTCAAATCTCAAAGAGACTTAAATTAGAGAGTTATATCTCAAGTCTAGACAATTTAAAATCGTAACTGTGTTTAAAAATGGGAAACATGGTTGAACAATCTCCCAATTGTCAAAGGGATATTCAAGAAATTAGGAGGTTCCTTAGTAGACAAAAATATATCATAAAGGGAAACAACAACAATCTTTTATATCACTACTAGGACTTATGAATTGGAAAACCAACAAACATCGTATAATGCTATAATAACAAACCTAATATTGTTAGTTTTTCAGAATTTATTTCAATCTAATCTAGGATCTTAAATGAGAGAACAACATGTACAGCATATCAATCATGGACAATAATGAAAGCACACAAGAGACACAAAGTTTACTTGGGGAAAACCATAAAGGTCAAAAACCCCAATAACTTCCTCAGAGATAGATAGAGCAATGATACAACCCAAGCATAAGAGATAGACATCTCCTAGCAACCGATTCTCCTCCTCCACAAGTTCGCCACTCTCCAAAGAGTGTGAGAGAGAATAGAATGATCAAATAGAGTGCCTCCCTCACTCTATTTATACTTGACTTGACTTTCCTAATAACCTTTACTAGGTCAGCCTTAACTTAGCCACATAACATAATGCTGACCGGGACGACCCCCAATAAAGTGGTCTAATAACCCTTTGACCCACATGACTTATACAAGGCCAACCCCAACAATGTGGTCTAATAACCCATCAAGTATAAGTTACGACACTTACAATATAAATGACGACACTTCCGTATAGAGGAATAATAACATCTCTATAGGAATACAAACACTTCCGTATAGAGGAATAATAACATCTCTATAGGAATACAAACACTTCCGTATAGAGGAATAATAACGTCTCTATAGGAATACAATATACATATATGTGAAATACATTCCAAAGTTACATATACATCAACACTCCCTCTTAACTAGGAAGGTATTTCTCGACACGGGTCTTCTAGCACAAGTCTTCTTCTCTAGATCATCGTCATCATCACTGCTACTGCTATCTCAATCAATCTCTGAATCTACTCATCATAGGAAGTTCTACAGAGCCAATGCTTTTTCATACTGGATGTAGGCCCACCACCTATAGGTCTTCATCATCACTGGCCATACTGTGGAATCCTCAGGACTTATTACGTGTGTCACAAAACCTCGCAAGAGCATCCCAGGACTTATTATGGGCACACAACCCAACCTATTGGATCTCCCAGGGATCTATTACATGTGACCCCACCACAAAACCTTGAAAGAGAATCCCAGGACTTATTACGAGCACACAGCTCAACCTATTGGATCTCCCAGGGCGCTATTATATGTGGTCACCACAAAACCTCGCAAGAGCATCCCAGGACTTATTACCGGAACACATCCCAACCTATCGGATCTCCCAGGGCGATATTACATGTGGTCATGGAAAAACATCGAAAGAGCATCCTAGGACTTATTACAGGAACACATCCCAACCTATCGGATCTCCCAGGGCGCTATTATATGCCATAGGACAAAACCTCGAAAGAGAATTTGCCAGATCTCCTAGGGAGCTATTGTATGCCAACGGAAAAACCTAGCAAGAGAATCTGCAAACCTCCCAGGGTGCTATTATATGTCCTCCCAAAGAAAAACCTCGAAATAGAATTTGGTAGATCTCCCAGGGAGCTATTATATGCCATCGGCAAAACCTAGCAAGAGAATATGCAAACCTCCCAGGGTGCTATTATATGCTTATCTGCACAACCTGTCCATGCCCACCGAGTATCAAACTGATACTCACCATGCATCATCCTGATGTACACATGATCATCATGATCATCATCACTTCATCGTCTTGACGCATGTCATTTGGAGCAACATCCTGAAGCTCATCATCCATGATCATCCTGATCATACAATGCATCCACCTGATGCATACACAATATCTACCTGATACATTTCATCATACATGATCTACCTGATCATACAATGTATCCACCTGATACATCTACAGATACATACACATGATCCAACTGATCATATCCAGCATACATACATATAAATGATACAACTGATCATATATAGCATCCAACATGATGTGTACATACATATAAATGATCCAACTGATCATATCCAGCATCCAACATGATGCATACATACATATAAATGATCCAACTGATCATATCCAGCATCCAACATGATGCATACATACATATAAATGATCCAGTTGATCATATAAAGCATCCAACATGATCCATATACAAAGCAGTAACTGGAGCATCATCCTGATGCTCATCATTTAGCACTTACATCCATAGCCATGTGAAGGATCCTCCTTCCACCATTCTTGGAATGGCTTCAACAAATGTCTCCATCACTTCTTCCTTGAAGTGTCATCAATCTGAAGAACAACAAGCCTCCCTCTAAAGTATTCGAATGTCACTCTGGCTAGTGGTTTCGTCATCACATCTGCAATCTGCTCGTCCATCGCAACATATAGGAGCTTCACTGCTCCTCTTTGCACCATATCCCTGATATAATGATATTTGATCTCAATGTGCTTCGAAATGTCGTGGAACACTGGATTCTCAAACAGCTTCACACAACTCTGGTTATCACAAAAGATACTAGTAGCCTCCAGCGGGAGATCAAATAACTCAGACAGTAGCTTCTAGAGCCATACTGCCTCGCAACTAGCCAAACAAGCTGCAACATACTCTGCTTCAGCTGTACTTAGTGCTATGTAGGACTGCTTACTGCTAAACCAAGGGATCACACCTGATCCCATACTGAAGAAGCACCCAAATGTGCTCTTCCTATCTGTAGCACAACCCATTCTGAATCAACATAACCCTACAAGTTAAACTTTTGATTCGCATCATACTTGAGCCCATAATCAAATGTATCCTTCAGTTACCTTAGAATATGCTTTACAGCAACTAGGTGAACACCTCTGGGATTCGTCAGGAACTGGCTCAATGTTTTCACCACAAATCAAACATCTGGTCTCGTGTTCGTCAGGTACATCAAGGACCCAATCATCTGACAAAACACTGTGACATCAACAGGATCAGATGAAGCATCACATAGAAACTTCAGGTTCGATGCCATAGGTGTGGCCATGGCCTTGCAGTCCATCATCTCGAACCTCTTTAGGATCTCCATTGCATACTTCCCTTATCCAAGAAAGATTCCATCTGTACTCTGCCACACCTCCATGCCTAGAAAATAGTGCATCATCCCTAAGTGCTTCATCTCAAATTCGGCAGCAAGATTCCGCTACGTGTCGGCAATCAATCTTTCCTCACCTGTAACAAACAGGTTATCCGCATACAAAAGTGGTATCACTGGATTGCCTTCCTAAACCTTGTAGTAAAGGTTGGAATCCGCTTTACTCTTGGTAAAGCCCAAACTGGATAGAAAGCTCTCTATCCTACCATACCAAGTTCTACACATATATGACTTTCCGTCATGTGTCTCAAAACCAAGTGGCTGCTCCACATACACTTCCTCCTCGACTACACCATTCAAGAAAGAAGTCTTGACATCCATCTGGTGTATCTTCCATTTCATCACTGTAGCAAGAGAAAGTACTGATCTAATGGAAGTGTATCTGGCTACAGGTGCAAAATCCTCTTCATAGTCTATCCCCTCTTTCTGGGAGAAGTCACGAGCTACAAATCTCGCTTTGTATTTTTCTATGCTACCATCTGCAGCATGCTTGACCTTATAGATCCACTTGGAAGTCACAACAGGATTCCCTTCATGTCTTGGGACTGCATCCCAAATATCATTCTCCATGATCAACTGGTACTCCTCAATCATGGCATTCTTCCCGAATCCTGGGAACTTCAATATCTTCAATATCTTCAACAGATAACTTTGTTCCTAAACAAATGTTGTAGTCCTTCTTTTTTAGGTGAAGGTATACGATCTTTCCTACAAAACAAGTTAAATTGCTATGATTAGAAACATCTCATAGTTTTTCAGAACAAATTCTTACACATAAAGAAATATGTCATACAGTCATGCAATTATTTTAGCCAATGCTTCAATACAAACATTCATCCATATCCTATAACTTTCTAGATGCCTTCCAATCTCTACCAGAACATTGTTAAGAGTTTGCACTACTCCCAACATGTCAGCAAAGAGGTTTCATTCTAGATAAGTATCAATGGAATGTTGTACAGTGCCATAGGCCACTTACCCATCACATGCATATTAGTAGTATATTGTTCACTAATGCAATTATTCTAATATGCATAATACACAACCTAAGTCTAGGAACATAAGCATATACATCATTGAACAACATTATTTAAACAAACAAATATGTAAGAAATGACAATTCAAATACTTATCTTTGTTTGGTTATTGGGTGGACTCCCTCTGAATCTTTGCAACTCCATTCTGATGTGGATTGTGAGAAGTCGTCGACTCCCTTTTAATATTTGCATCCTTACAGAAACTACTAGAGTGTGCTCCCTCTTGATCTTTGCTTCCTAGATTAACTGTCCTTGAACTTATATCCATCCTCAATCACTATGCATGCTTACAAGTATCATTATTGTGATATCCTCGAGATCTCATACATAATCATACATTCTCAATACTACAATAATCTTAAACATTGTATAGTCATGATCATTTCAAACATAGATAATAAGCATTAGCATTCAATGTTTTAAGGAAGACTTCTCTTACTCATGCATATTCATATTTGACCAAAAGACTTTTTTGGTTAGTCATATCATCAATCAATGTAAGAGACATCATATGCATAAACCTTGGATTACTTAAATTTCTAACTTCATAAATAATCATTATCAATCATGCCATGTATACTTATATAAGAGATCCTAACACAAGGTAGGATTCTAACTTGATATAGGAAAAACATACCTAGATTAGCATGCTAGCTAGTTATGTCTAACATACCCGCATAATGTCTTCTTGTTTTCTTCAATGACTTGTGCTAGTTACCTGCATATCTCATAGGTTAACCATTATAGAACCAAGTTATACATACCTCGTAAGTAGATCTTCTATGTGATCCATGGCAAATGGATGAACCTTTGTCTTCATGTCACCATGGTCATATGTTCTTGAACTAGAACATGATTTGTCTTTCTTGATGTACCTTTCATGTTAGTGGACAACATCAACCTCATACAACAGCACAATGCATTAGTACAATCATAAGTGTCAAAAGCCTAATCAATGAATATCTTCTATCATGCATTCATAATTTTATTAAGGTGATATGACAAGTCTAAAAATAACCAAGATTGTACTAACCGTAATAATGAAGACAAACATATCATAAACTTAATTATGAACATAATTCGAAACATACCTATATGAGTCACACCTGTCGAGATTGCTTTGTAATCTTCTTATGTAAGGCCTTAGCCTCATCTCCCTCTAAAACAGGAACTTCTTCACTTATGCAGGTGAACAATCCATTCTCTTCTAGGATTAACCTAATCCACTTAATTTTGCAGGAACTGGATCTGGAGCTGGATTAGGGTTTGTCATAGAAACCCTAAAAATTCAAACTTTGAATTTCAAACTTCTGAAAGGATAGAAAGATGCGCCTTGATGAGCTGATCAAGCCGGTATACTCGGAATTTGAAAACTGCAAAGTTTCACCCCTCAAAATTTCCTTTTGAAAATTCCGAATCTTTTGGAGAGGATCTCGAAATAGGGTTTGATAAATCCCACCCTTATGCCCAACCAAAAGGTTCGATCCAAAGCTCTAAACTTCGATTTTTCTGAGGAGCTTCCAGCCGTGGTCATAGACTTAAAAAATTCCAACTTTTGCAGAAGCCCTAATTTTCCATTTTTTTCCGATCAAAGTCCCGAACTAGGGTTTGATCAAGCCCGACCTTCTACCCAACGAAAAATTTTATATTGGTCTCTAAATTTCTATTTTTATGAGTATCATTCAGTCGTGGTCTCTGATTACAATAAATTCAACTTTCTCCGAAACCCTAATTCCCGGAGCCATGAATGAAGGTGCTCAAAATCCAATTCTGTTTTGACAGAAATATGTACCTGATTGTTTGTGGTGTAACTTTCAAATTACGAATCCAAAGGGTCTGAAACTTCTATTTTTGGTAGCTCGACCTGTCATCTTTCCAACCCCACAGGTCTGACCTTTATTGGATTCTCTGAGAGAGATTTATGCCAAGTGTTGCAACGTGACCTATTTATGGGATAAAACAGGAGAGCAAACTTGTACAGAGTGCCACGTGTCACTGGTTCACTTTCGGCCTCTGAACCTTTGGCCTGTGAAGGTACAATCCGTGCCCTACCTATCACAGTTAACGAAATTTCATTTGGAGCTTCCTAGCTTACGTTAGGACCTTTTTTCCTAGGTCACCTGTTTATGACTCGAATCTGGAAGAGGCATAAACCCTAGATTGTATAGATCATAAAACACAAAGTACAACGATGTAGAAGTTTTTCTTTGGACACAAGGTACATGGGGATCTGATATTCCACCTATAAAAGTTTCAGATCCAAAACATTTGTTAAAATTGATTTATAGCGAAAGTTCTACGATGACTGGTTTTTTCTATATCAAGTCCTAGCATCGCAAGTGCAACAAGTGTCATACATGCCATACCATGCCTTCTTTTAGGCTAGCTCTGATACCATGTTAGTTTTTCATAATTTACTTCAATCTGATCTAGGATCTTAACTGATAGAACATGTACAACATATCTACAGCATATTAATCATGGACAATAATGCAAGCACACAAGAGGACACAAAGTTTACTTGGGGAAAACCATAAAGGTCAAAAAACCCCAATAACTTTCTCAGAGATAGATAGAGCAATGATACAACCCAAGCATAAGAGATAGAAAATCTCCTAGCAGCAGCTTCTCTTCCTCCACAAGTGCGCCACTCTCCAAAGAGTGTGAGAGAGAGAATAGAATGATCAAATAGAGTGCCTCCCGCACTCTAATAGAGTGCCTCCCGCACTCTATTTATACTTGACTTGACTTGCCTAATAACCTTTACTAGGTCGGCCTTAACTTAGCCACATAACATAATACTGACTGGGGCTGACCCCCAATAGGGTGGTCTAATAACCCTTTGACCCACATGACTTATACAGGGCCGACCCCAACAAGGTGGTCTAATAACCCATCAAGTATAAGTTACAACACTTACAATATAAATGATGACACTTCCGTATAGAGGAATAATAACATCTCTATAGGAATACAAACACTTCCGTATAGAGGAATAATAACATCTCTATAGGAATACAATATACATATATGTGAAATACATTTCGAAGTTACATATACATCAACAATAGTCAAGCAAAAGAGTCACTTGTAGGAACTTAAAAAAGAATGTGCTAAGGTGAGACATGATCGTTTATCTAAGAAAATATTAGACCTCGCAATACCCAACAACATAACTTTAGTTTGTTCATATCCATTACAATTCAAGGAATAAGATACTATTCATTAGCTTGATAAGGGCATGGATATAGATAAGCAAGATTCATTTCCCTCAAAGCATGGCTAAGATGATTCCGTGAGAAATTTTTCTCATTCCTAATCTTGTTTTAAATTATGCTTTTTAAATATATTTGATTGCTTAGTACCTTTTGTATAATTTATATGGTTAAATGTAATAGGCAAAGATATACCATAATAGGAGGCACAATATATTGTCCTCATAAAGCTGCACATTTTTAGCAAAATTACCATAGCTTCTAGGTAAGTGCAAGAATTTGGTGGGCCCTTAGATGTAATCGTATTTTTAGAAAACCTACCCACGTTTATAAGAGTTGGGTCCAACTATCCTTGAACTTGAAAACCTACTTCGCGTGTAGGTAGAAGCAAAAAAAACACGCATACATTCATGAATCATGAGCAGGGAAAACTTTAAGGATCTATAATTTTCTTAAAGTATAGAAACCTTGGCGAATCTTACTAATTATCGAATTTCCCACCATATATAATGTTTAGTGATATTTAAAAAAACAAATTCAAATTCCTGAGGTTTTTTATATAGTTTTTTGGACAATTTTGGTGATTTTTAGAGTAAAAAATTTTAATCCTATGGAATTTTGGTGAATCATATTGGAAAATATGTTTCTAGAAAAAAACCTCAAAATTATCCCATGGGCTAAATTTCATCCCTAAATTTTTCCCTGATCATGAGCATAAAAATCACACACATATTTTCTATATCATTGTCCTAAACAAAATGCACATGTGATTTATTATTAATGAATTATGAAATTGTGTGCACGACAAACAATGATCAGAAGGATTTTTATCTTAATTTTATGATTGAAAGAGAACCAAAACAAGTTAACAACATCGATTATTGTAAGAATGGGAAACACACATAATTGCATAAGAATATCAACAAGAAAAAGGAATCCTGTTAAAATCATCTAAGAAATTAGAGAAAATTAAGGGAAGTCATAATGAGTAAGATGTGTCCAAAAATAAATGCTTTAATTCCAATCACAATACATGTCACGGGTCTTTCTACCAATTTACAACATGATAAGAATACACATTCAACAAAGGATCCCTATTTTGTATACAACAATGGATGAAAAGGTACCTCATGGACCTAGTAAAGAAGTAATGCATAAGTGCTCATAAAGTGTTGTTTCAATTCTGACTTCAAGTCATCCTCAAACAATTATATCGTCATTTAAAAATTAAGTGGCTGAGGAAGCATGGGAAATTTTGGCCTATTGTGGTTATACAATTCATGAGATTGGAGATTCAATGCATGTAGAGCATTCTAGTAAATATGTTCTTGGCATCCAACCTACGTTTTAATAAGTAAATGTTCTTGAGATCGCCCATGAGGATGTCCAACCACCACCATTTAGATACTATCAAGGGAATGAAGGTCTAGAAAATTCTAGTGAATTTCCACAATCTCTTGGTGATCTGTTCCATGCTATAAATGCAACTCCCTTAATCCAATTGACCTAGTGTATCAAAGAATTCCAAAACGTATCCAAGTGGATGAAACATTCCCTAGTTCCCTTAAAGGTGGGTTATCTAAATGGATTATTGCTTATCAGGGATCGAAAAATAATTCATAAATACTTTGATTCAAAATGAGGATGGAGATAAATGTAGGTTATTTTTATCTTTATTAAACTCTAGGTATTTTCTTGTTGTTAGAAATTGGTTAGGCATTGAGTTAATTGTTCTGTTGAGGAGCATGATCTTCCAGATTCAGTGGTCGTGTTTCAATTGTGGTTTGGATCCCATACCATGATTGGGTGGTTTGGGGGATTTCCCCCCACCATAGTCGCCATGGGAGGTCCAAGTGGCGGGCGGGGGGGCGGTTTCTACTTTTGGGAGCCCCCCTAGTGGGGGTTGGGGGGGCACCACCCTTGTAGTGAAAATTTCCGAAAAAATACCTTCTAAAATGTTGTATTTTCATAGAAACCTCTGGTATTTTCCCATGTGTAGCTAGGGTTTTACCCCTAGCTTTTGCCAATGAGCACCTACTAAGGAGAATGGACTCCTTAGTAGCAGTTCAGTATATTAAACTAATTAAATTAAAACAACGATTAAATTATTTCTAAGACAAGCATGAAGCATAAACACCAAAATGAAAGAATGACTTTGTATTGATGTTACCTTGAGTGTCAAGGTTGGTGAAGCCCTTTGCAGTGTCCCAAGAGGATGCTCCAAGCTTCTGAATGCTCCTTCTCCTTCTCCAATGTTGGGGGATGGGCCAAAGGTGGCTCTCAAGGTGAAAATAGTTCAAAGGTGAACTAGGGTTTCGAGAGAGATTTTGGCAGAGTAAGGGTGCTTGTGATTGTGGATATGGAATAAGGGATCTCCATCACCTATTTATAGTTTTTTGGTGGTGGAGTGTTGACCCATGGTTTTAGGAAACACATGGTTTTAGGCAGCTGTATAGGGTTTTTTCCTCCTTTTCCTCATTATTTTATATTTTTATTCCCTTTTTAGGGGATTTTTGCTATTTTTGGAGGAAAAGGGGGTTTTTTAGCCTTTTTTTAGGCTATTTTGATGGTTTTTTGGCCTTTTGGAGGCATTTTAGGCCTTTTGGAGGCTTTTTAATGGGTTTTTTGGGATTTTTAATGGAAATATGGTAGGAAAATGGACAAATGAGTCATATAATGTGGTAAATGAGCTAGTGAGCACTTTTTGGGTGTTAACAGATTGCCCCCTGATGTGCGAGGTCAGGAGCTCATCGTATGGCCGATGGACATCATAAGTCATAAATGGTTTTCCTGGGATGTGGAGAGAAGAGAAGAAACAAACTGGAGCCCGGAACAACGATCCCGAACAACTGCAAGAACTAAAAGTACATAACCTCAATAAAGGATGAGGAATCATCTGATCATATGGACGAGGCGGGCATTCCCATGCTCGTATCAGGATATAACATAATAACAACAATGGGGTCCAAAAAAATGGGGACCTGAAATATACATGACCTCAAATACTGACTGAGGAATAATCTCAATATATGGACGAGGCGGGCATACCCATGCTCGTATCAAGATACATAACCATAACTGTAAGGCCCAAAAAGGGGGACCTGTAAGATACATGACTACTGTGTACATCATAAGAGTCCAGAGGGGACACAAATCTGGGACATACTGCTGAGCGGATCATGTGTGAACTGCAGAACTGGTGCACCGGAACAATCAACAGTGCTACTGAGTGTGGTACCAAAGGAACTGATGAGCTGCTGGATCATAGTGACTGGGGTCAAACTCTCCATGGTACACTGAACTGGAACTGAAACTGGGTACTCAAGGAAGCATGGAACTGGATGGCTTCCGAATACAAACGCCAACGCAGCCCGGACATCCACGGGAACATACAACTGGGCGTTCCAAAGTGACTCACCAATGTGCTAGAGTCGGGGGAAATCCGGGGTCTTCGACTAAAAACTGATGGGATATAATCCTACGCGATCCTCAACGATGCGATCAAGGTGCTGAAGTCGAGCATGTGAGGAACAACCACTCGGAGAGGCAATGATGTCTCCTCTCGGAATGATCCGTAGGCACCTACCACAGATGGTGATAAGTCCAAGGCGTAGGGACCTCTAGGCCTATCCTCTGGAATAGAGGAGCTGTCGTCGACAGAGGGAGACCTGCCCCTATCAAGGCAATGATGTTTCCTTGACAGGGAGCGCGAGGTACAAGACCGAAATGTGATAGTACTGATGGCAGGACTGACCGAACTACAAGGGGATAACTGGGCAAGTAGAGTGGGTGGACTCAAACTTCCTTTGTTCAGAGTATGATAATGGAAATGATCTGGCAGCATATGAAACTGACTGAGGGGAAAGGGATCATAGCTGTAATGGCTCAGGGAGAGTGACTGGTCTGAGGGAGACTCAAACTGGTATAAAATGGCAGGAGACTGCAGAATACTCTGAACAAAGGCGACCTGATTGGGGGTGCTGCCGAGATGATAGATCAAAGTGCCAAGAGGCACGGGGGAAAAACTTCTTCATGGGTTAAGGAACTAGAAGAAGTGTGTGTAAAATGGTACTGTCGTGTGGATTTTACGAGCCCAGGACAGTTCATGCTCGTGGTTGCTTTCAATTTTAAGGAGTCTGAAAGCGATAAGAAGACTCTGAGATGATGGAATGGTACTGTCGTGTGGATTTTACGAGCCCAGGACAGTTCATGCTCGTGGTTGCTTTCAATTTTAGAGAGTCTGAAAGCAAGTAAGAAGACTCCAGGGGGTTGCTTTTTCGTAGATTTAGTCTCCAAGGCCCAAAGAAGCATAAAAGGATGCAATGAAGAACTCTTCTAGCCGGTGTGACTAGAGTATTCCTTTTTCGTAATTAGTCTACCAGGTCCGGAAAAGGGGTAAACTTATACCAGATAGACGCCCTTTCAGGTACTTTAACGAGCATGAAAGGAAGCAAGATTGCTCGGCGATCTTTTCATTCTTTTAGGAGTCAGAAAAGAGCTTAACGGAAACTCCCTAAGTGCCTTTTTCGTAAAGGACTTGTCCGGCCCGAAAAAGGGATAAAAATTATACCGAACAAAAGGAATGGCCAGGCAAGGAGGAAGTGTTCAATCAAGGTTGAGTAATGATGACCAAGAACGAGGGTAGGTGGGAACACTGATGGACCTCCTTGCGGGGTAGATGAAATGATGGCAAAATAACGAAACATTTGCAGTTATGACAGGAGTGAATGGCTCATGTAAAAATGTGGAACAATCCGATGGCGGCCGATGTGGCGCGCCAACCGAGGCAGCAAGGTGTTGGGACCCAATGTTGAAATTGTACCAAGTGAGAGCGAGAAATGATCTCAAGCATCGTCACGAGCTCGGAAAAAATGAATCCGGCGATATAAAGGATGTCAAAAACGGGTAACGGCCGATGTGGCACGCAAACCGAGGTGACGGGGGCATTTTGGACAATGCCCAGAAAATATGGAGGTGAGAGCGAGAAATGATCTCAAGCGTCATCACCAGCGCGGAAAAATGAATCCGATGATATAAAACATGTGAAAAATGGAGAACGACCGATGTGGCACGCAAACCGAGGCGACTAGTGGTGTCTGGACACAATGTTTGATATTGGTCCTAGTGAGAGCGAGAAATGATCTCAAGCATCGTCACGGGCACGGAAACATGAATCCGGCGGTGCAAATGGTGCGAAAAACGGAGGTCATAAAGACTCCGGAATGGTAAAAGGTGAGCCCACCAAGCCAAGGATGCAGTGGTGGGGAGAAATGATGACCCGTGGGGGAAGAATACTAGGTGTATCAAAGCAAATCAAATCTACAAGTGATATGTGACCTCAAAAATGGTTGAGATCACAAGTGTGAAAACGTGAGTAGGGTTAATGAATTGCCCCCATGCTATGTGCATGGGGTTTGTGATTATGGATCACACATGTGTGGGTTTGAACAATGGGTTCATTGACGTGCTGAGATAGATGTGATGGGGAAGGTTCAAAATGATTGATCATGCCCTCCATCCCAGGGTCGAGGGAATCTATTATGCTCCTTGACTCAGAGGTTTCAAGGTGGTGCTATTTCTGACGAACGGGGGGTACATCAGGCCATGTGTCAGTGTGGTGCTCTATAATGGCGGGGTCAAGACCGGGCATTTCGGTATAGGACCAGGAAAAGACATCATGGAATTCTCTGAAAAGGGTTTGGTAGTCTTCAATCTCTTGCTTACTGCAGAAAGCTCCTAAAGTGATGAGTTCAGGGGCCCGTCCTGGGGCAGCGATATCAATTTGGATGACAGGTGAGATGTTGGCCATGTTACCTTCCTCGAAGGCATCAGGAGCAGGAATAGGGTCCTTGAACCAGTCAACTTTAGTGGGGAGGAAGTCTTTGGATTCAACCGCGTATTGGGTAGCGGTGCTAGAGGAGGATTCTTCGGGAATGAAATAGGAACGGTGGTGCATGTCATCCCAGGGATAATCCGGGGCAGTTAGGGCCTCAAGAATCTCCTCGTCAGTACGGAAAGTCTGCGTCGTCAAATCGGTTGACGAGGGGGTAGTGGTTGAAGAGGTCATATAGATGGTATTGACCTCTCCGGAAGTTGAAGAGTCTGGGGGGTATATCTCCTCAATGGTAGGTGGTGCCGTCTCAAGATCCAGATTGTTCATCTCATAGAGAGCCGCTCTGTAATCTGGGAGATCGGGACAATGATGTGAATAGTGCCCGTAAATACCGCAGATGGCGCAGGAGTGGTTGGTACGTAGGGACTTATCTTTAGGCTTAGGAGTGGGGTTTAGTTCGACAGTTGGGATGTTGGGGTCATCATCGAGCATCTGCATGTGCTTCTGCAATGCGGGTAACTGTGGGCATTGGTGGGTCGCATGGCCCAACTCGTCACACAGCGAGCATTTGGGAGGAGCACGAAACACTGGAGGGTTCTTGACTGGCTTTGGAGGTGGTACGGCAGTGTAAGGTTGTGGACCTCTGCCCCCAGTGGGTTTGGGAGTAGGGGGGTGGTGTCGTGGAGGACGAAGGGGTAGAGACACCGGGAGGTGGCTGAGTGGTAGTAGCCATGGGTTGCACCGGCTGGAGGACGACATCTGGTGTCGGCGGGCGAACGGGAGGCGAAAGATACCATACAGGTAATCCCAAGGTTAACCCAGGGAGGCTAAGGGTAGCCATGACCGGGGCGCTTACTACTCCCGATGGAGGGACTAGGAAGGGGATCGTATGGATCGGTGTAACACCAATGTGACTAGGTACCAATGGTGGTTTAGGCAACAAGGATGGTTGATTGTTAGGTGGTAGGATGTCATGGGACAAGGTACATAAGTCAGACATTTCGGGCGTAGATGACGGCGGAGGAATGGATTGAAAGGTGGAGGTCATCGGCGCGTCTGAGTAGACTCCAGGCCCTGTAGAGGAAACAAACGAGGTGGTGGCACTAGAAACAGGTTGTTCAACCATGGGGAGAACATTTTCCGGTGCCGCCGGAGCACTGGGATCATAGTAGGTGAGCTGGTCAATCTTAACCACGCGTCCTTCATGGGGGAACATCATGGTGCGAAAGACAGAAGAGGCAACCGCCCGCATGGCATACATGTAGCTGCGGCCAAGTAGAAGGTTGTAATCCAATTGGGCATTGATTACCTCTATGTCAATAAGAACTGTTTTACCACCTAACTGGACTGGAACGTTGGGTAGAAGGCCTTGGGGCTGGGCCGAACGACCGTCGTAGGCACGTAACGCAGTGGTGGACTGCTGGAGAGGAGGGGATCCTAGCTTCTGCCATACAAATGTAGACATAACGCATGTGGAAGCACCCTCATCAATGATGCACCGATGTATAACAAGATTCCTAACGGAGACTGTAACTTGGAAGGCTAAGCTGGAAGGTAGGCGTGGTTCAGACTGGTCTAAATCAAACGCCATCAAATGTGAATCGGTTGGGTCAATCCCCCCGATGGCGGAAAGTAAAGTCTTGCGCTGGGAAGGGCAGTTCTTCAAGACTTCCAACGCAGACATGGCTGCGGGAGATTGGGCTAGGTCGTCTACGATGTTGTAGTTTGACGCAGCGCGCGCGTTAGGGTTATTGTTGATTCGGCGAAGTGGGAAACGAGGTGCTTTCGCAGCGCCGTCTATGGGAGGCGGAGGTATACGTAATGCCTGATCGGTGGGATGGGTGTTAGCAGGTTTATCCGTGGGAGTGGCTTCAGAGGTGGAGCCATATTGGTTCCGACGGGTCTGGAGGTTGACGTCAGCGGATGACATCATCAGTAAGTGGTGGGTACCTGAGTCGAACATGGGTTGATCAGGAGCAGCATAGGTGATCTGTTGTTGTTGGGGTTGCACGTTAGCTTGAGGGGCCAACGGCTGAGTGTTCACCACGCCTTGGGTCGGTAATGGGTTTTGCAGCACTAAAGGGGGTTGCTGAGGTTGGGGGGGGGTTGGGTGGCGCTTGGGGGGCCGCATGCCCTTGGCGATGGGCCTCGTCAACCCAGAGCTGCCGAGCTCGCTCCAAGTGTGGGCAAGCATGGGTGTAGTGTCCATAGACCCCGCAAATAGAACAAGGGTGGTTCGTCCGCAAATTGGGGTTTTTGGCCTGCTTGGGCGGGCGATCAGGGTTTTGATTAGCGGGGGCCGCATTGTTATTATCAGGGGGATTAGCCGGTTGACCAGCTTGGTCTGCAGGTTGGTTGTTTCCCCGATTACGGCCCTTGCCGCGGTTCTGTTGGCCCTGGTTACGTTGGTTATTCTGGTTTTGCTGCGGGTTATGTTGGGCGTAAACTTGCCCTTGGGCAGCAGGTGGATTTTGAGGTTGCGCAGGTGCAGGAGCAGGCTGCGGAGGATGATATGTAGGTTGAGGCTGAGCAGGTGCAGCAACTTGAGGGGGTTGCTGATAGGACTGCGGAGCAGGTTGTGGATGTGCCGCAGGGGCTGCCTGGGGCGGATAATAAGCTGGTGGGGCTTGTGAAGGCGCAGGAGCTGAGGCAGCCTGCTGATGGTAGTAAGGCTGAGGGGCGACTGGAGGAGCATAAGCAGGAGTCGCATACCCGAAGCACTGTGGTGGACATGAGGGCCCATGGGAATGGTGATGTGTCATGGGAGCATATGAGTTGGTTGCTCCAGACTGTGAAGTAGCCCGCGACAGGTCGGGGCCAGGGGTAGGACGTGCTATAGAAAATGGTTGGGGATGCGAAGAAACACGGCCAATGATACCATCTGCAGCGTGGGATGCCCCCGGCGCATCATGATGGGAGGACTCGCCGCGAGGGGCGTCAGGTATAATGGTATAAAGGTAACCCGACTGGGCATAAATGAGGTCGAACTGCTGTGCCTTAAGGATGGCCTCTTCTTCAGACTGGGGTCTTTCTGAAGCTACATCCTTAGCGATGACAGGAAGCAGGGACTTGAGGAACCAATCGAGGAAGATACGGTCATCTAGTTTAATCTTGCATAAGCTACGGCGTCTACGCCACTCATGGATGTGGTCCGTGATATGGGTAGCCGTGTTTTGTCTACAAGATAGAAGGATCTCAACGCCCGCGTCATAGCGGACTGGCAACTGGAAGAACTGCAGGAAGGTCGAGGCCAGGGAAGAAAAGGTGGCGTGGGTCCCATGAGGCTGCTCAATATACCACTTGGCTGCAGAGCCAGTAAAGGTGCGCTGTAAGAGACGGAGGCGAACAGAGTCGTCCACTATGGAGTTAGAGGAACACCATAGGTGGAAAGACATGATGTGGTTCTGTGGGTCCTCACCGGCCTTACCCTCGAATTTAGGGATGTCAGAGGGTAGTTTGGTAGGCATATGAGGCCACATAGGGTCGTGTCGAATAGGATCGTTGGTCAATCTGGCCAGGTCAGGTAGGTTGAGGCTAGCCATGAACGGCAAACTGGAAGAAGGCTGTGACACAGTAGTGCTGTGGACCAAGTTGGGGCCAGTTCCCCCAAGTGGAGGGACAAGATTTAGGGTGGTGCCCCCAAGTGGGGGAACTGAGGTAGTGGAGGATGGTCCAGCACCACCATGGGTAGTGTGAGCCACTGATGTAGTGGGGATAGGTATTCCCGCTGTGGGAATAGGTACCGTGAGGGGAATGGTAGATGGTTGCCCCATGGAGGGCATACCAAAAACAGGTGTAGTAGCTGGTGTAGTGGTGGATGTGCCACCAATGGTCCCTATGACAAATGGAGTGGAAGTCGTACCAGCCATGGGGCTAGTAGGGGCAGTATAAATAGGGTTCTCAGACTCTTCGTCAGAATCAGAGGTAAAGTAAGGTGCGTCACTATCTGGTGACGGAGACCTACATCGCTGACGGGTGGAGTCAAGTGACAAGGCTCTAGATCTGTGATGAGTGGTATCAACGGATAATGATCGGAATCTACGACGTGTGGTGTCAAGAGAACCGTGCTGTGGGGGCTCGCCCCTGAGGCGTCGAGAGTGTCTCGGGGACTCAATGGTGACAGATGGTGTCTAAATCTCTGTGGGTTGAGGTGAGTATAAAAACAGCTCAAAAAATCCTAATGCCACCGAGTGTGCAGAAGGAGAGCTAAAAAGCAAGGCACTCAGGCCAACAACCAACTCAAAACACCCACTGCAACAGCTGTGCTACAATAGGTGGAGTAACAACAAAGATGGTCAGAATACCAACAAGCAGCAGGTTTCCTAAAAAAGAAAAATGGTGGACTCACTAGACCAAAGGGAGGTAAAGGAGCATGCAAACACCTAGCTAAAAGTATTCTGACTTAACTAAACATATCCTCTGCAAGGTGATGAAATCCAAGTCAGACAATATGAGTAGGAAAGCCAAGTGGCTATGATATCCCCCTACCGGGAGGGATACCGGGTAGTCAATCCTAGAAGAATGGCAACTAAGATACCCCGTTCATGACACGTCCAGAAAGGTGAATCTGCCGTTTAGTTCGTTGACCGCAATACCCCTATACAGGGATATCCCGCGAACCGCGAAAGGTAGCCCTTCGGTTACTGAATGGAGTGCGGTATTCCACTCAGGCCTCCGGAACCAGTCTCCCGACTTCAACCCTCCTAAGGGAGAGGCCCTCTGATAAACTGGTCGTGACCGTGCCAAAAAGTACTAGGGGATTTTGGTTCCCTAGTTGGACAACAACTATGTCTCAAGTGAAATAACCAAGGGGTGTTATTGGAAGCCTATCCCCCTGATCCTACCTAACTACAATGATTCTTTTGTGTTCCCCAAGTGGGGTTAGAATGTTGGTTTAGTTAGGTACTTTTTAAGGCTCACTTGATTTAATGTGACAGAGTGTGTGCTCGTGAGGTGTTGAACCCAAAAACAGAAGTGCCACAAGGGAGGGCAACTTCCAATCTATCAATAATGCTGAAATTGATTCTTTTAATTTGCAAAATTTTCTGAAATAAAAATACTGAAATTTTAAAAAGATTCTGTAAAAGGAACAGAAATTATGTTGCAGAAAGGCTGTAAGGAAGTGGGCTGCAGGTGGGACAGAGGGCTGTTCAAATGCAGAAAATATTGCAGCAAGAGGGGCTGGGCTCAAAACAGGAAAAGAGCAGAAATCAGACCGCGGGTCTGTAGCGGATCAGAACAGGCCGACCGCGGGTTTAAGGGAAACAGCGGCGGTCAGGTCGCGGCTATCGGGCCAATAGTTGCAGTCGGGACGCAGGAAACAGGGGAAAAGGCACAGTCGGGTCGCAGCTATCGGGCCAACAGTGGAAGTCGGGACGCAGGAAAAATGGAAAAAGACACAGTCGGGTCACGGCAAAAGGGCTAACAGGCGCAGTCGGGACGCGCGAAAGAGGCAGAAATCCGCAGTCGCGACGCAGGAAAAAGGCCGACAGGCGCAGTCAGATCGCGGCAAAAAGGATGATTAGCCACGGTCGGATCGCAGGTAACAGACTTGAATCCGCCGGCAGAGCGTCGGAAGCAGTCTGAGAGCCACGGTCGGATCGCGGGTAAAGGCCTGAAAGGCGCGGTCGGGACGCGACTGTAGAGGAAAAAGACGCGGTATGCAGCGGCCGAAAGGGACAGCCGAAAGAAAAAATTTAAAAACGGAAACCAGAAATTCGAAAACTAGGGGAGTCGCCAAAACTGTAGCTAGGGTTTTACCCCTAGCTTGTGCCAATGAGCACCTACTAAGGAGAATGGACTCCTTAGTAGCAGTTCAGTATATTAAACTAATTAAATTAAAACAACAATTAAATTATTTCTAAGACAAGCATGAAGCATAAACACCAAAATGAAAGAATGACTTTGTATTGATGTTACCTTGAGTGTCAAGGTTGGTGAAGCCCTTTGCAGTGTCCAAGAGGATGCTCCAAGCTTCTGAATGCTCCTTCTCCTTCTCCAATGTTGGGGGATGGGCCAAAGGTGGCTCTCACGGTGAAAATAGTTCAAAGGTGAACTAGGGTTTCGAGAGAGATTTTGGCAGAGTAAGGGTGCTTGTGATTGTGGATATGGAATAAGGGATCTCCATCACCTATTTATAGTTTTTTGGTGGTGGAGTGCTGACCCATGGTTTTAGGAAACACATGGTTTTAGGCAGCTGTATAGGGTTTTTTCCTCCTTTTCCTCATTATTTTATATTTTTATTCCCTTTTTAGGGGATTTTTGCTATTTTTGGAGGAAAAGGGGGTTTTTTAGCCTTTTTTAGGCTATTTTGATGGTTTTTTGGCCTTTTGGAGGCATTTTAGGCCTTTTGGAGGCTTTTTAATGGGTTTTTTGGGATTTTTAATGGAAATATGGTAGGAAAATGGACAAATGAGTCATATAATGTGGTAAATGAGCTAGTGAGCACTTTTTGGGTGTTAACACCATGGTAATCCCTCTTTCAAAGGAAGACATTGTAATATGGTTGTGTGTTGTAGTTTTGTATTCTAAAGATCTCTATAATTGCGTGAGAGTGAAGAGGAAGTTGCAGCGGATGTGTCGCATGTTATATCCCTTCATTTTGTTGGATGGTTTAATAAAAACGACTGGCAATTTCTGTGTTGATGTATCCCATCTTGGGTGAACCACATTATATTGGTGTTTATTGTATTGTGTTTATGTGTTCTATTTATGCATCTTGTTTTATGTTATTGTTCCGCAATATTGTTTTCTAGCAATTGGTATCAAATGCAAAGGCCTATTTGGTGCATAAACTCATAGGAAAGAAGGGTTACTTGTTCAAGTGCGAGCAATGTCAGAAGAAGGAAGGTTTAGGGTCAACAAATTTAATTCCCAAAACTACCAGTTATGAAAGATGCAAATGGAGGACTATTTGTATCAGAAGGATCTATTCCTATTGTTGGGATGAAAAGCAAAACAATCGATGGGTATGAAGGATGAAGAATGGGAGGTTCTTGACAGAAAGGCACTAGGAATAATACGGATTTTCCTGGATTCATAGGTGTCTTTCAATAATTCAAAAGAAAAGAAAACAGTGGGTCTGATGAGCACATTAGATAAACTATATGAAAAATCCTTGGCCTCCAGTAAGGTATTTCTAATGAAGTGTTTATTTAATATGAAGAGTGGGTCTGTTGCTGACCATTTAAATGAATTTAATGCGATTACCTATCATCTAAGTTATGTAAAAGTGAACTTTGAATATGAGGTTAGGGCTCTTCTAATATTGTTCTCATTTCCAAAACGCTCGAATCGATTAGTCATGGCTATAAGTAACTCCGTCTCTGGTTCAAACACTTTAAATTTGATTATGTTTTTGGTGTTATTCTTAGTGAGGAAATGCGAAGGAAAAGCATAGGGGAGACATCAGGTAATGCATTGACCATAAAGAGCAGGGGAAGACAAAAGGAGAGAGAGGAAAGAGCCCAGGTAATCGTGGTAAGTCTAGGAAGGGAAGTTCCAAGTCTAGATTGGGAAAGATAGAGTGTTGGAACTATGGAAAGAAATGACATATGAAGAAAGACTGCAAATCTCTAAAGAAGAAAGGACATGTACAACAAGAGACTACTTAGGAAGAAAATGTAGCAGCTGATATGTAACAAGATTATTTGACTATTGCATTCGATAATACTAGCGATTGTTGGGTAGTAGATTCAGGAGCTGCATGTCATGCCACACCCCATAAGAAATTTCTTGATGATTATGTTCAAGGTGATTTTGGGCATGTTTTATTGGGTGATGATGAACCATGTAAAATTGTTGGAATGGGTAAGGTGCAAATAAATTTAAAGAATGGAGGTGAACAGATGTTGAAAGATGTAATGAATATTCCTGCTATGAAAAAAAAAATGATCTCAACAAGGAAGTTAGGAGATGGCGGTTGTTTATCTACATTTGGAGAAACATGGTGGAATATCACTAAATGATCACTGGTAATATAAAAAGGAGTACGTTGTATTTATGTTTGCATAATACTAATTCTTCTATATATGTAGCTTCCACAGAAGCATATACAACATTGTGTCATAATAGGCTTGGCCACATGAGTGAGAAGGGGATGTATATTATCCACTCAAGGAAGTTGCTACTAGATCTGAATCATGTAAGTTTGGAATTATGTGAGAATTGTGTTTATGTAAAACAAAAGAGAGTCATATTTCTTAGAGTTGGGAAGCAAAAGAAGAGTGAAAAGTTAGAGCTTGTGCATACAGATGTATGGGGACTGGCTCATGTACAATCTCTTGTTGGATCTCATTATTCTGTTACTTTTATTGATGATGGAACTATAAAAACTTTGATTTATTTCATTCGAAAAAAATCTGATGTTTTTTCTACTTTTAGAAAATGAAAATATTTGGTTGAGAATGAGATATAAAGATGGTTAAAGTATCTCAAATTTTATAATGGAGGTGAATACTACAGCAATGAGTTTGATGTTTGTTGTTCATACCATGGGATTCATCGAGAGATGACTATTCTAGGAACAACACAAGAAAATGGTGTGTCATAAAGGATGAGCAGAACAATCATGGAGCGTGCAAGGTGTATGAGATTGCATGTAGGATTTCCCTTACAGTTTTGGGTAGATGTTATAGATATTTTTGTTTACTTAATAAGTAGAGGGAGTTCAAGTGATTTAGATGGTGGGATTCCAAAGGAGGCATGGACATGTAAAAAGGTAAACTACTCACTTATGAGAACTTTAGGTTGTGAAGCATTTGTCTATATTGATAGCGAAAATAGTACAAATATTGAGGCTAAATCCAAGAAATGTACCTTCATTGGATACAGAGTTGATGATTTTTGTTATCTCTTATCGGATTATGAAAATAACAAAATCATTAGGAGTATATATTTGGTATTCTTTGAAAAGGTCATGTACAAAGATTAGTTTCAAGGAAAGAAACATGAAAAGGAAAACACAAAGTACACAATGCTTGATGAAATCAAAGAAAATGAAGTTTCAGAGGTACAAAAAAATCAACAACAAGACCAAGTACCTCAAACTCATACAAGTGTTAGAAGATATACTAGTTCAAGTAGACCCCCTGAACAATACTCTCATTCACTGTATTATTTATTGATGATTGACTTTGGTGAACCAGCATGTTATGAAGAAGCAATGTAGGTGGAAACTAGAAAGAAGTGGGAGCAAGGTAAGAATGAGGAGATGGACTTATTGGTAAGAAAATATACTTAGGATTTGGTTCAATTCCCTTAGATAAAGGAGCATTGCATAATAAATGGGTTTACAGGTTGAAGGAAGAAGATGGACGAAAGAAACAATACAAGACCAGACTTGTTGTAAAGGGGTTTGCACAAAAGAAAGGTATAGATTTTGATGAAATATTTTCTCCTATTGTTAAAATGACTTACATTAGAACTATTTTAAGTCTAGTGGTAATAGAATATTTGCGTCTTGAATAGTTAGATGTAAAAACAACCTCTGTCCATGGTGATTTAGAGGAAGATATTTAAAAGCAACATCCACAGGGGTAAGAGGTAAAAGGGAAGGAGAATTTAGTATGCGGGTTGAAGAAGAGCTTGTATGGACTGAAGCAAGCTCCAAGCCAGGTTTATGATAGAACAAGGTTATAGTAGATGTCATTCTGGCGACTGTGTTTATTTCAATAAGCTATATAATGGAAGATATATTATCTTTTTATTGTGTGTGGATGAAATTCTTGTTTTAGGGTCTAACATGTAGGATATAAATGTGCTCAAAAGGAAATTAGATTAATTCATTTGTGATGAAGGATTTGGGTGCTGCAAAGAAAATCCTTGGTATGAGAATAACAAGAGATAGGAAAGATCACAAATTGAAATTGTCTGAGAGTGAGTACATAGAAAAGGTGTTAGAGAGGTTTAGAATGCAGGATGCAAAACCAATTAGTACACTTTTGGCCACCCATTTCAAACTAAGTAAGGATATGTGTCCCAATACATGGGAGGAGATAGAATACATGTCCAAGGGTCCCTATTCACCAGCAGTTGGAAGCTTTATGTATATCATGGTGTGTACAAGACTAGATATTCCACATGCATTGGGAGTTGTGAGAAAATATATGAACAATCTAGGTAAAGAGAATTGGAAGGAAGTAAAGTGGATTCTTAGGTATTTGATGTTAGGATAATTAATACTCCATCCTTGTCCTACTTAGAATTATTTACCTTTTCCTAGTATTTAATGATATTATTTCCCCCCTAGTGGTGTGAATATGTCATCTAGGAACCATTATCCACTAGAGTCAGTTCGCTACATTTTAGGAGATAACTCTATGCTCTAGTTCAGTCCACCCGAGTCCCTCAAATCTAGTGTGGGTTTGAGCTCCGATCGGCACTGATTGTGATATAATACACCCTTTTCTGATTTATTTGCATGCAAAACTCACTAATGCGCCCTCCTTGGTTAGTTAACTGACAATAGCTTCAATTAATTGATTTTTGGTCGAGTTAAGTTGAGTTTGGGACTTCTAGAGCATTCCAATGGTGACAATTCCTATGCTAGACTGACATGGATTAAAATTATCATAGGATAATCGAATTCTCTCCATTGTAACATATCTGTTGACTATACTGATTAATGGATCATAACACATATTTTGGTTTCTATCTGAGTTCCAATGCATGATTAATTTTACTGCTCATTTCACTGCAATTTTCACTGTAATTCATCCTTTCTACTCATTCTTTCACTGTGAGGTATTCTCATCTCTATGATTTTCCTATTCTATAATTTCACATGGTATCAGACCTCGGAGAGTGTAGGTTGAGCAGTTGCTTTTAGTAGTGCACCACAAGCCTTTGGATTTCCACAACAAATCCTAGTGCAATTGCATTGAACTCATTGGATAAATCCTTTGAGGTCTAACACGGTGTGAAGGATCCAGATAAAAGTGCCTATTGTCCTAAAGGAGTTCTTAGTAGAATTTTATCTCCAAAATTGAGAGTTTTTTGCAGGATTTTAAAGGGTTTTTAGTGCAGCAGTAGTATTCGTTTCAGTTTGTATTCTCTCTAGCAGTTTCAGATGGAGAATTCGAATGTTCCTTTGTCTCCAAGGATCCCGACACCCTTCAACTATCTTGATTGGAGGGATGATATGAAGATGGTGTTGCGTAACAAGAGTATGTACAAGGTCACAATGGGAAAGGATGTCAAACCTCAGGAAGCTGTTGAGAAATCCAAGTACCTGAACAGATTAGATGAAGCATTTGGTTTCATGTGTATTCATATTTCCATGTATTTGCTCTTCCACCTTTATGGATTGAAGACTTCAAGAGAGGTTTGTGTTAACACCCAAAAAGTGTTCACTACCTCATCTACCACATTATATGACTCATTCGTCCATTTTCCTACCATATTTCCCTTAAAATCCCAAAAAATCCCATTAAAAAGCCTCCAAAGGGCCTAAAATGCCTCTAAAAGGCCACAAAACCATCAAAATAGCCTCAAAAAGGCTAAAAAAACCCCTTTTCCTCCAAAAATAGCAAAAATCCCCTAAAAAGGAATAAAAAATATCAAATAATGAGGAAAAGGAGGAAAACACCCTATACAGCTGCCCTAAACCATGTGTTTCCTAAAACCATGGGTCAGCACTCCACCACCAAAAAACTATAAATAGGTGATGGAGATCCCTTATTCCATATCCACAATCAAGTATACCCTTACTCTGCCAAAATCTCTCTCGAAACCCTAGTTCACCATTGAACTACTTTCACCTTGAGAGCCACTTTTGGCCCATTCCCACCATTGGAGAAAGAGAAGGAGCACATTGGAGCTTGGAGCAACCCTCTTGGACATTGCAAGGGCTTCATCAACCTTGGAGCAACCCTCTTGGACATTGCAAGGGCTTCATCAACCTCCACATTCGAGGTAATATCAATACAAAACCATTATTTATATTTTTGTTCTTTATGTTTCATGCATGTGTCTTAGGTTAGTTTACTTTTCTGTTTTAGCTTAATCATTTACATTTACTGAACTGCTACTAAGGAGTCCATTCTCCTTAGTAGGTGCTCATTTGCACAAGCTAGGGGTAAAACCCTAGCTACAGTTTTGGCGACTCCCCTAGATTTTGAATTTCTGGTTTCCGTTTAAAAAAAAAAAATTCCTTTCGGCTGTCCCTTTCGGCCGCCGTACACCGCGTCTTTTCCCTCTGCAGTCGCGTCCCGACCGCGTCTTTCAGGCCTTTACCTGCGACCCCACCGCGGCTCTCAGACGGTTTCCGACGCCCTGCCGGTGGATTCAAGTCTGTTACCTGCGATCCGACCGCGGCTAATCAGCCTGTTTGCTGCGATCTGACGGCGCCTGTCGGCCTTTTTCCCGCATCCTGACTGCGGCTTTCAGCCTCTTTCCTGCGTCCCGACTGCGTCTGTTAGCCTTTTTGCCGCGACCCGACTGCGTCTTTTTCCCTTTTTACTGCGTCCTGACTTCGTCTGTTGGCCCGAAAGCTGCGACCATACCACGTCTGTTTCCCTCAAACCCGCGGTCTGCCTGTTCTGATTCGCCACAGACCCGCGGTCTGATTTCTGCATTTTTCCTGTTTTGAGCCCAGCCCCTTTTGCTTCAATATTTTCTGCATCTGAACAGCCCTCTGTCCTACCTGCAGCCCCACTTCCTTACATCCTTTCTGCAACATAATTTTTGTTCCCTTTACAGAATCTTTTTAAAATTTCAGTATTTT
Source organism: Larix kaempferi (assembly GCA_027924585.1). NCBI lineage: Eukaryota > Viridiplantae > Streptophyta > Pinopsida > Pinales > Pinaceae > Larix > Larix kaempferi. Next base: position 56,963,926 of record BSBM01000510.1, read on the forward strand.
TAAATCAGAAAATTTTGCAAGTTAAAGTTTCAATTTCAAGTATTATTGATAGTTGGAAGTTGCCCCCCTTGTGGCACTTCTATTTTGGGTTCATCACCTCACGAGCACACACTCTGTCACATAATTCAAGTGAGCCTTAAAAAGTACCTAACTAAACCAACATTCTAACCCCCCTTGGGGAACACAAAAGAATCATTGTAGTTAGGTAGGATCGGGGGGATAGGCTTCCAATAACACCCCTCGGTTACTTTCACTTGAGACATAGTTGTTGTCCAAATAGGGAACCAAAATCCCCTAGTACTTTTTGGCACAGTCACGACCAGTTTATCAGAGGGCCTCTCCCTTAGGAGGGTTGAAGTCGGGAGACTGGTTCCGGAGGCCTGAGTGGAATACCGCACTCCATTCAGTAACCAAAGGGCTACCTTTCGCGGTTCGCGGGATATCCCTGTATAGGGGTATTGCGGTAAACGGACTAAACGGCAGATTCACCTTTCTGGACGTGTCATGAACGGGGTATCTTAGTTGCCATTCTTCTAGGATTGACTACCCGGTGTCCCTCCCGGTAGGGGGATATCATAGCCACTTGGCTTTTCTACTCATATTGTCTGACTTGGATTTCATCACCTTGCAGAGGATATGTTTAGTTGAGTCAGAATACTTTTAGTTAGGTGTTTGCATGCTCCTTTACCTCCCTTTGGTCTAGTGAGTCCACCATTTTTTATTTTTAGGAAACCTGCTGCTTGTTGGTATTCTGACCATCTTTGTTGATACTCCACCTATCGTAGCACAGCTGTTGCAGTGGGTGTTTTGAGTTGGTTGTTGGCCTGAGTGCCTTGTTTTTTAGCTCTCCTTTTGCACACTCGGTTGCATTAGGCCTTTTTGAGCTATTTTTCTACTCACCTCAACCCACAGAGATTTGACACCATCCGTCACCATTGAGTCCCCGAGACATTCTCGGCGCCTCAGGGGCGAGCCCCCACAGCACGGTTCTCTTGACACCACCCGTCATAGATTCCGATCATCATCCGTTGATACCACTCATCATAGATCTAGAGCCTTGTCACTTGAATCCACTCGTCAGCGACATAGGACTCCGTCACCAGATATTGATGCTCCTTACTTTACCTCTAATTCTGACGAAGAGTCTGAGAACCCTATTTACACTGCCCCTACTAGCCCCATGGCTGGCATGACTTCCACTCCTTTTGTTATAGGGACCATTGGTGGCACATCCACCACTACACCAGTCACTACACCTGTTTTGGGTATGCCCTCCATGGGACTTCCATCTACCGTTCCCCTCACGGTACCTATTCCCGCAGCGGGAATCCCTATCCCCACTACATCAGTGGCTCACACTACCCACGGTGGTGCTGGACCATCCTCCACCACCTTAGTTCCCCCACTTGGGGGCACCATCCCAAATCCTGCCCCTCCACTTGGGGGCATTGGCCCCAACTTGGTCCAACCCACTACTGTGTCACATCCTTATTCCATTTTGCCATTCATGGCTAGCCTCAACCTACCTGACCTGGCCAGATTGACCAACGACCCTATTCGACATGACCCTACGTGGCCTCATATGCCCACCAAGCTCCCCTCTGACATCCCTAAGTTCGAGGGCAAGGCCGGTGAGGACCCACAAAACCATATCATGTCTTTCCACCTATGGTGTTCCTCTAACTCCATAGTGGATGACTCTGTTCGCCTCCGTCTCTTACAGCGCACCTTCACTGGCTCTGCAGCCAAATGGTATATCGAGCAACCTCATGGGACCCATGCCACCTTTGCTTCCCTTGCCTCGACATTCCTGCAGTTCTTCCAGTTGCCTGTCCGCTATGATGCGGGAGTTGAGATCCTCCTATCCTGCAGACAAAACAAGGCTACCCATATCACGGACCACATCCATGAGTGGCGTCGACGCCGTAGCTTATGCAAGATCAAACTAGACGACCGTATCTTCCTAGATTGGTTCCTCAAATCCCTTCTCCCTGTTATTGTTAAGGATGTGGCATCAGAAAGACCCCAGTCTGAAGAAGAGGCCATCCTTAAGGCCCAACAGTTCGACCTCATTTACGCCCAGTCGGGTTACCTTTATACCATTATACCTGACGCCCCTCGCGGCGAGTCCTCCCAGCACGATGCGCCGGGGGCATCCCACGCTGCAGACGGTATCATTGGTCGTGTTTCTTCGCATCCTCAACCATTTTCCATTGCACGTCCTACCCCTGGCCCCGAACTTTCGCGGGCTACCTCACAGTCTGGAGAAACCAACTCGTATGCTCCCATGACACATCACCACCAATCCCATGGACCCTCATGTCCACCTCAGTACTTCGGTCGTGACTCCCGCTTATGCCCCCCAAGTCGCACCTCAGCCTTACTACCATCAGCAGGCTGCCCCAGCTCCTGCGCCTTCACAAGCCCAACCCGCTTATTATCCGCCAAAGGCAGCCCCTGAGGCAAACCCACAACCTGCTCCGCAGCCATATCAGCAACCTCCTCAAGTTGCTACACCTGCTCAGCCTCCACCTGCATATCATCCCCCGCAGCCTGCTCCCGCACCTGCGCAACCTCAGAACCCACCTGCTGCCCAAGGGCAAGTCTACGCCCAACAAAATCCGCTGCAGAACCAGAACAACCAACGCAACCAGGGCCAACAGAACCGCTTCAAAGGCCGTAATCATGGGAACAACCAACCTGTAGACCAAGCTGGTCAACCGGCTAATCCCCCCGACAACAACAATGCGGCCCCCGCTAATCAAAACCCTGATCGCCCGCCCAAGCAGGCTAAAAACCCCAATTTGCGAACGAACCACCCTTGTTCTATTTGCGGGGTCTATGGACACTACACGCATGCTTGCCCACACTTAGAGCGAGCTTGGCAGCTCTGGGTTGACGATGCCCACCGCCAAGGGCATGCAGCTCCTCAGGCGCCACCTAACCCCCCTCAACCTTAGCAGCCACCTTTGGTGCTGCAAAACCCATTACCAACCCAAGGCGTCGTGAACACTCAGCCGTTGGCTCCCCCTCAAGCCAACGTGCAACCCCAACAGCAAATCACGTACGCTGCTCCCGATCAACCCATGTTTGACTCGGGAACTCACCACTTGTTGATGATGTCATCCGCTGACGTCAACCTTCAGACCCGTCGGAACCAATATGGATCCACCACTTAAGCACCTCCCACTGATAAACCTACTAACGCTCATCCTACTGATCAAGCGTTACGTATTCCTCCACCTCCACTAGATGGCGCTCCCAAAGCCCCTCGTTTCCCACTTCGCCGTATCAACAATAACCCTAATGCGCGCGCTGCGTCCAACTAAAACATTGTAGACGACCTAGCCCAATATCCCGCAACCATGTCTGTGTTAGAAGTCTTGAAGAACTGCCCTTCCCAGCACAAGACTTTACTCTCCGCCATTGGGGGGATTGACCCAAATGATTCGAATTTGATGGCATTTGATTTAGACCAGTCTGAACCTCGCCTGCCTTCCACCCTAGCATTCCAAGTTTCTGTTTCCATTCGGAATCTTGTCATCCATCGATGCATCATCGATGAAGGTGCCTCCACATGCGTCATGTCTACATTCGTGTGGCAGAATTTGGGACCCCCCACTCTCCAGCAGTCCACCACTGCATTACGCGCCTACGACGGTCGTTCGGCTCAGCCCCAAGGCCTCCTAGCCAATGTCCCCGTCCAGTTAGGTGGCAAAACGGTACTCATTGACATTGAGGTAATCAATGCCCAATTGGATTATAACCTTTTACTTGGCCGCAACTACATGTATGCCATGCGGGCGGTTGCCTCTTCCGTCTTTCGCACCATGATGTTCCCCCATGAGGGACGCGTGGTTAAGATTGACCAGCTCACCTACTATGATCCCAGTGCTCCCGCGGCACCTGAAAATGTTCTTCCCATGGTTGAACAACCTGTTTCTTGTGCCACCACCTCGTTTGTTTCCTCTACGGGGCCTGGGGTCTACTCAGATGCGCCGATGACCTCCACCTTTCAATCCATTCCTCCCCCGTCATCGACGCCCGAAGTGTCTGACTTATGTACCTTGTCCCACGACAACCAACCACCTAACAATCAACCACCCTTGTTGCCTAAACCACCATTGGTACCTAGCCACATTGGTGTTACACCGATCCATACGATCCCCTTCCTAGTCCATCCATCGGGAGTAGTAAGTGCCCCGGTCATGGCTACCCTTAGTCTCCCTGGGTTAACTTTGGGATTACCCGTATGGTATCTTTCGCCTCCCGTTCGCCCGCCGACACCAGACGTCGTCCTCCAACCGGTGCAACCCATGGCTACTACCACTCAGCCACCTCCCGGTGTCTCTACCCCTTCGTCCTCCACGACTCCTCCTCCTACTCCCAAACCCACTGGGGGCAGAGGTCCCCAACCTTACACTACTGTACCACCTCCCAAGACAGTCAAAAACCCCCCAGTATTTCGTGCTCCCCCCAAATGCTCGTTGTGCGACGAGTTAGGCCATGCGACACATCAGTGTCCATAGTTACCAGCCTTACAAAAACACATGCAGATGCTCGACGATGACCCCAACATCCCGGTTGTCGAACTAAACCCCACCCCTAAGCCCAAAGACAAATCCCTGCGTACCAACCACCCCTGTGCCATATGCAGTGTTTACGGGCATTATTCCCATCATTGTCCCGATCTCCCGGATTACAGAGCAGCTCTCTATGAGATGAACAATCTGGATCTTGAGACGGCACCACCCACCATTGAGGAGATCTATCCTCCGGTCTCTTCCCCTTCAGGAGAGGTTAATACCATTTACATGATCTCTTCAACCACTACCCCCTCGTCAACCGATTTGACGACGCAAACTTTCCGTACTGATGAGGAGATTCTGGAGGCCCTTACCGCCCCGGATTATCCCTGGGATGATATGCACCACAGTTCCTATTTCATCCCAGAAGAATCCTCCTCTAGCAAAGCTACCCAATTCACAGTTGAGTCCAAAGACTTCCTTTCCACCAAGGTCGACTGGTTCAAGGACCCTATTCCTGCTCCTGATGCCTTCGAGGAAGGTAACATGGCTAACATCTCACCTGTCATCCAAATTGATATCGCTACCCCTGGACGTGCCCCTGAACTCATTACTTTAGGAGAATCCTGCAGTAAACAAGAGATTGAAGACTACCAAACCCTTTTCAGAGAATTCCGTGATGTCTTTGCCTGGTCCTATACCGAAATGCCTGGTCTTGACCCCGCCATTATCAAGCACCACATTGACACATGGCTTGATGTACCCCCCGTCCGTCAGAAACAGCGTCCTATTCCTCCCTCAAAGTTCCCAGGATGTGCCCCTGAACTCATCACTTTAGGAGCCTCTTGCAGCGAGCAGGAGATTGCGGACTACAAACAACTCTTCCACGAGTTCCGTGATATCTTCACCTCCCCCCTCGAGCAGCGTTTGCTGACACTCGAACAAGCTGATGAAGACCGTCGGGCCACTCTTCAGACCATCGAAGCTGCTAAGAACCGCTCCAAAGCCGGTTACGACAAACATGTTCACCCTCAAACTTTCCATGAAGGGGACCTCGTCCTCGCCTATGACCAAGCCCACGACAAAACTGGAAAAGGGAAGTTTGAATCCATGTGGCAAGGCCCTTACATTGTCCAGACCTGCCTAGGCAAGGGGGCATACATTTTAGCTGACTCCGAAGGCCATCCTTTGCGCAACCCCCGTAATGGGTTGTATCTTAAGCGTTTTTACCCATAAATGACACCGCGACCTCGTTGGTCTGCATTGTACAGTTTGCTCTCTTTTTGTTTTTCACATTTTTTACCATCATCTTACATTCCTCCTTTCTGCATGATTACAGATGGACCATCTTCCACCTTGTTACACTGGCTTCGCTGATGGTGCAAGCCGCTGGTCTCCCAACTTGGCTTCTGCAGCATGGGTCTTGTACTCCCCTTCCAACGAGATGATTCACCTTGACGGAATATGTATAGGCGTTGATACCAATAACCAGGCAGAGTATGATGCTGTGACTGGTCTCCTGACTGCCGCCCTCCAAATGGGCATATGTCACCTTCATGTGTTCCTTGACTCCCAGCTACTTGTCTCCCAGCTCAACAACTGCTACCAGGTGCGTGATCCCTGCCTTTTTAGAAAATTCCTGCGCACAAAACAACTCAGCCGACAGTTTGAATCCATCACATTCACACATGTCCCCAGAGCCCAAAATAGTGTCGCAGACCAAATGGCCAACAACATCCTAGATTGGCATATCAATCACACCATGTAACATCATGCATCACAATCCCATAGCATCTCATAAAAATATATAAAAACCCAAAAAGATTGCATCGCATCCACATTTGCATCCATGTACATACACCACATTCATATCCATAGGGGCATCCACGTGCCTAAACATACATATATCATGTCGCATCACATAAACTACATAAGGGGAATCCACGTGCCTAACATCCTAACCTACTTGCATCCACGTGCAATGTAAAACATATCACAACTCATAAAGCGCATCCACGTGCGTACAACTAAAACAACATCATACAAAAAGGTGCATCCACGTGCATATATATATATATATATAAAATATACATGTTCAGTGCTATACATGTCCTGAGTACCCTTGTACTCAGCTATACAAAAAATGGCTATACATCCCTAACAGCCTCATCAACATACATTCCGTAGCTACAAAACTCGGGGGGAGTCCCCTGTACTCCCTAATGGGAGTCGTATCCTGCATCGGCTGCCTGCATCGGCTGCCTCTGAGTACTCCCCTTGCTCCTCCTCCGGCAAGTCCTCATCTCCTACGGGCTCCTGTGCCCGTACCCGGTCCACCAAGATCGCCACCCGGATCGCGATGGATCTGAACTCTCGGGGTGCCCTCATGCAATCCTGAACTACATCAGGATCGACATCCCGCCATCCCTCGTCGGTCACCCCTATCAACAACCGATCTAGTAGTGCCCACACCGACTCCAGTGTCCTCTCCGCATCACGGCGACGGACCTCACCTCGCCCGGGCAGAGCTGGGACGGCCACAATACCCCTCCGAGCTACATGTCCTGGAGGCGGCCTTGGGCCCACATCTGCAAGATCACCCATATGTCAGTCACAGTATATCAATCTACTATCGTATAAATAAAACTTGACATACATAACATGCAAGCCAAAACACATACGTACCGTCGGGACCCCATGCCTGTCCTGGTGCTCGTGGCACCTCCGGATCTCCCGTGAATTCCATGTCCCGATACGGGAAGTCGTCCAGTGTCAACGGTATCTGGAGCCACTGCAGGTACAACTCCTGTGTAAAATATCTGCCCACGTCGCCGCCACCACGGCGGCGCATCATCTCGCCCCACTGCACCATCCGCGGCTCCCTCAAACCTCCTGCTCTGATTGGCACCCGCGGCCGCAGTGTGGGTACCCTCTCCATAAAGAAGGCACACAAGAATGAACCATAACAAAAACCCTTGCCAGCTTCCTTCGCTGCTGTCAGCTGCCGCTGAACGCAGGTCAGGAACATCTGGCCCCACGTGTAGTACACCCCATCCAGTACGCGCTCTATCATCTGCATCTGACCCCCAGACACCTTCTCAGGTGACTGGGACCCCAGTACTCGAACCACACATGCCGCCAAGGCCTGCACTGATGGCTCCTCTAGATCCCTCACCAGGAGTGCATTCCTATGCACCCTTGCCTCGGGCCTACAGTATCTCTCTAGCATGTCGTCCATGTCTACGTCCGCGGCGACCCGCGGCTGTGGGTCTGCCACCCTGCCCAGGCAGGGCAACCCCGTCAAAAAGTATACATCAGTCAAGGTGAGGTCCACCCTCTCACCCTGTACTCGGAAAGCCTGTATGTCCGGCTCCCAGAAACTAATCAGTCGGTTCAGCAGCAACGCTGCTGACCGTATCATGGGTATCTGGGCGAACTTTAGAAGTCCAAATAGCCCCAGTACCGACTGTACATTGTCATCCTCTCGGATGACGGCCACGATCTCATCAGGGATCTCCCGCTCTCTCCAGAGCACCTGCGGCATCCTGTCAATCACACAAAATCAACTCATCAGACTCATGTTAGGTAAATAAGTCCTTTTCCCCCTCCCGGAAGACCCTCATAGCTCGGCCCAAAACCGTGTCTTTCGGGCTTCCTGCCGCGGTTTCCGACCGCGGCTGTCAGGCCTATGGTCGCGGTGCTTAACCGCGCCTGTCAGCCCTAACCTCGCGGTTTGGAACCGTGTGTTCCTCCTTGGAACTCGCGGTACTCGACCGCGTATCCATCCAGGAAACACGCGGTCTCCAACCGCGTGGTTCATCCCGAAACTCGCGGTCGCCAACCGCGGTTTCGACCCCCTAACCCGCGGTCCACCCCACGTGGACCGTACAAATAAGCCCTGGGACCCACTACCCAACCCCCGACCCTAAAAAACATGCAGGTATGAGTTTGACGGAATACCTGTATCTCCCGGATCTGAAATCGGCCGGTCGAATCGTCCAGAAATGCCACCTAAGCTCTGGTCCACTCTGATCACAAGTCAAAGTCAAATCGTACAAATGACACATGTCATGTTGGACCCACCACTATTTATAGTCAGTTGACTTTTTCTTGTTTTGGCCATTCTGACCCCATACGGAGTCCGTTTTACGAACCGTTTCCACCACTGGAATCAGCACGCCGAGACCGTCATGATGGTCATCTCGTTGCATTATTTTTACACCGTCATTTTTTGCCCATTTTTTAGACGCCACTAGTCGCCTCGGTTTACGTGCCACATCGGTCGTTCTCCGTTTTTCACATATTTTATATCATTGGATTTATTTTTCCGAGCTGGTGATGATGCTTGAGATCATTTCTCGCTCTCACCCCCATATTTTTCGGGTATTTTTCCAAAACGCCCTCGTCGCCTCGGTGTGCGTGCCACATCGACCGTTACCCGTTTTTGACACCCTTTAGATCGTCGGATTCATTTTTCCGAGCTCGTGATGATGCTTGAGACCATTTCTCGCTCTCACTTGGTACAATTTTAACATTGTGTCCCAAACACCTTGCTGCCTCGGTTTGCGCGCCACATCGGCCGCCATCGGATTGTTCCACACTTTTACATGAGCCATTCACTCCTGTCATACTGCAAATGTTTCGTTATTTTGCCACCATTTCATTCACCCCGCAAGGAGACCCACCAGTGTTCCCCCCCACCCTTGTTCTTGGTCATCATACATGCTCCTTGATTGAACACTTCCTCCTTGCCTGGCCATTCCTTTTGTTCAGTATAATTTTATCCCTTTTTCGGGCCGGACAACTCCTTTACGAAAAAGGCACTTAGGGAGTTTCTGTTAAGCTCTTTTCTGACTCCTAAAACAATGAAAAGATCGCCGAGCAATCTTGCTTCCTTTCATGCTCGTTAAAGTACCTGAAAGGGCGTCTATCTGGTATAAGTTTAACCCTTTTCTGGACCTGGTAGACTAATTACGAAAAAGGAATACTCTAGTCACACCGGCTAGAAGAGTTCTTCATTGTATCCTTTTATGCTTCTTTGGGCCTTGGAGACTAAATATATGAAAAAGAAACCCCCTGGAGTCTTCTTATTTGCTTTCAGACTCTCTAAAATTGAAAGCAACCACGAGCACAAACTGTCCTGGGCTCGTAAAATCCACACGACAATACCATTCCATTACTTCAGAGTCTTCTTATCGCTTTCAGACTCCTTAAAATTGAAAGCAACCACGAGCATGAACTGTCCTGGGCTCGTAAAATCCACACGACAGTACCATTTTACACACACTTCTTCTAGTTCATTAACCCATGAAGAAGTCTCCTCCCGTGCCTCCTGGCACTATGATCAATCATCTCGGCAGCACCCCCAATCAGGTCGCCTTTGTTCAGAGTATTCTGCAGTCTCCTGCCATTTTACCCCAGCTTGACTCTCCCTCAGACCAGTCACCCTTCCCAGATCCCATACAGCTATGATCCCTTTCCCCTCAGTCAGTTTCATATGCTGCCCGATCACTCCCATTATCATACTCTGAACAAAGGAAGTTTGAGTCCACCTACTCTACTTGCCCAGTTTTTCCCTCCCAGTTTGTCAGTCCTACCATCAGTACTATCACATTTCGGTTCTTCACCTCGCGCTCCTGTCAAGGAAACATCATTTCCTTGATAGTTGCAGGTCTCCCTCTGTCGACGACAGCCCCTCTATTCCAGAGGATAGGCCCAAAGGTCCCTACGCCTTGGACTTATCACCATCTGTGGTAAGTGCCTACGGACCATTCTGAGAGGAGTCATCATTGCCTCTCCGAGTGGTTGTTTCTCACATGCTCGACTTCAGCACCTTGATCGCATCGTCGATAATCGCGTAGGGTTATATCGTTTACATTATGTGTCGAAGACCCCGGATTTCCCCCGAATCTAGCACATTGGTGAGTCCCTTCGGAACGACTAGTTATATGTTCCTGTGGATGTCCGGGCTGCGTTGGCGTTTGTATTCGGAAGCCATCCAGTTACATGCTTCCTTGAGTACCCAGTTTCAGTCCCAGATCAGTTCCAGTTCAGTGTACCATTGTGAGTGTACCCGTTGTCACTCTGATCCAGCAGCTCATTAGCCCCTTTGGTACCACACTCAATAGCACTGTTGATTGTTCCAGTGCACTTGTTCTTCAGTTCACACATGATCAGCCCAGCAGTATGTCCCAGATTTGTGTCCCCTCTGGACTCTTATGATGTACACAGTGGCTATGTATCTTACAGGTCCCCCTTTTCGGGCCTCACAGTTCTGTTTATGTATCTTGATATGAGCATGGGTATGCCCGCCTCGTCCATACATTGAGATTATTCCTCAGTCAGTATTTGAGGTCATGTATATGTCAGGTCCCCATTGTAATGTCCCCATTCCAATAATTTCATAGTAAGACAATCCCATCAATCCTACTAGTTTCCTAGGTTGGATGGGCACATGTGGAATGGTAATAAGGAAGCAAATAAATGATGTTTAGACATTAGAAGGGTTCAAGTATTTAATAAATATAGTGAATAAAGAAATTCAAGAGAAATCATAGGTGACAAATGGTTTTGGAGACATATGGAAGATGTGGGACCCACACTAGCTTGTTTTTTCATAATACATGGTATCTCTCTTTTGCAAATTCGAATTAATGGGAATGTGAACACTCTTGGGTGAGTTGGTAAGTCATAACACATGTCATTGAGCATATTAGGTCGAATTGGGAAGGATTGGTAACCTCCATGGAAGATAAAGAGTCAAAGTGGAAGTTTGTGGACACTTGGGCTAGATTCCCTAGCCCCTATGACACCAATGATGGAGCATCTATGACAACTATGACAAATTGCAGACCTGACCTCTGACATATGACCACTATGACATGTCAGCCCCAAAAATAGGCTCAAGGAAGTCGAATTTGGGAGTTGGAGAAGCCAAAGAGACTCAAAATCGAATTTGGGAGAAGATGGAAGGTTGGAACTAGGAGACAAGTGGCAAATGTGGAATAATTCCTAAATGGAAATCTATTGAATCTCTTGAGAGGATTTCGACCCTTAGAAGGCTAATGTTGGTTATAAAATGTAGAAATGAAGTATGATAATGGCTTTTGATGATTTGAGAAAAATTGCATTTGTGAAGAGAGAGCTAGTGGATGACTAGTTTCTTGCCTTAGCCAATTTCGAGGGTGAAAGATTCCCATCCAAGTTGGTGTTTGGAGAGGCCACTCAGGTCTTTCATGGTGCTTTAATGGAGTTTTTATTTGCAGGTAGCAGCTACAGGAAGTTTCATGGTTTGGTTTAGTGCAGCACTTTCTCTCCACCGTTTCCAGTTTCGAAGGCATATTCATGCTCCTTGAGGGAGGGCGTTTTTGGTGAGCACTTGTGATTCTTGAGAGAGCTTCTCATTATATATTTATGATTGTAATAGCTTCATATCCTCTGTTATTCATATTCAGAAAGTCTCAGGTCGAAATACCCACTGGTTGTATGCAAAACTATTGATTAATGAGCAAACAATGTCCATTTCCCCAATGCATTGATGTATGACACTATAATGTTGATTATTTCGAATGGATGGATGATTCTCTGATATATTTGTGATCAATATAATGCCATGGATGTCTTCTACAAGTTTCATGTACTGTACTTGAGCATTTGAAGCATTTTTACTCAGTTTAGTTGTATTGGGAGATGAAATAGTGACATTTCCCCAAGGGTCGAATTGGGGGGTTTTGCTGTTGAATGTGAGAGAGTTAGAACAGTAGTAAAAATCAATTAATGGTGCATATGAGACCTCAATAACATACTTAACACATTATATACCTCTGTTCATAAATTTGTGGGAGTTTGGAGGCATTTGGAAGGCCATTTTCAGTGTTACCCGGGGGGGATTTGATGCACAAATTACTAGTCAAAATTACCTATATTGATCAGAATACAAATCATGTTTGCAGAAGTATTTGGAGGTCCATAAAACATCCCTGAACCTGATATTCAATTCTAAATACCATTAATACACTCATACAAAAGATTTGGGAGCATTTGGGATGATTTGGAGGTCAAAACAGTTAAACTAGTCAAAGGTCGAAATTGGGGAAAAAGTTGAAAAATTGGCATTTTAATAAAATTTGAAAAAGGGATATTACAAGTGGTATCAGAGCATGTTCTTGGCACCTGATGGTCTTAACAAGAATTCAAAAGAATAATCCACCACCCTTTGAACCAGTAGTTGAAGAGATTTTTGTTGAAGAAGAGGTAGTAGAAGAAGAGGAGTCTTTCACTGAAACCATGGGTAGAGAGGAGGATGACAAATTAAAACATAAGGAGGAACTTATTGCAACCTTAGATCCATGTTTCTCTAAACTTTCAGCAAACATGGATAGGATAGGTGATAAATTGTTGCAAGGATTCGAATTGTTGATTAGCCAGCTTCAAAGCAAAGGGATGATAGGAGATAATAGTGGTTCACACTCAGGGGAAAAGATGAAAGGGAATGAACATATTTTCTCAAGTACAGGACCTCATAATAGACCTGATGAATTTCAAAGCACACAAAGGCATACTGCACCTAAATTTCTCACACCCAAAGAAGAGCCCAATCTTGAATTGGATTACAAGAAACTAGTAAATGATTGGAATGATTTGAATGAAGAGTGTAAAAGAGGTGTACCACTTAGTGACTACATTGATGCTATGCAAAAGATTAAAATGAAGGGAGACAATAGGAGCCCATTCCATAACAAAGAATTGAATAGTGCTATTGGAAAAATGTCACTTCCTACTTTTGATGGTTCTTCTCAAAATTCTGCTAACACTTGGGTGCAAAAATTGGATGTATATTTTCAGCTGAATCCTATGTTGGAAGAGGATGCATTAAAAATGGCCATTTTGCATTTGGAAGGAGATGCCAATGAATGGTGGTTCTATGGTTTGAAAACCTTGGGTCATGATCAGGTTAAAACATATGGAGAATTTGTTGATAGGGTACTAGAGAGGTTTGAACAAAAAGATCCAGAATTGCCTTTCAAGGAATTAGCTCAATTGAAGCAAACTGGGACACCTACTGAATATATGTTGGACTTTCAAAAATTATCAGTCAAGGTGGCTGATGTATCTATGGGAAGGTTGGTATTGCTGTTCACTGAAGGTTTGGTTGAACCCTTAAAAGGTTTGGTCAAAGCCCACAAGCCAACTACATTAAAAGATGCAATGAGCTTGACTAGGGATCTCCAAAATGTGCTTCCTAGAACGAGATTTCCTCCCAAGCCTGACTTCAGAATTGAAAAGAAACCTTGGCAAAGAGATGCACCTGATAAGAAGCCATGGCAAGAAGATGAATATGGAAAGGATAAGAAAGAGGAACTAAGCAGGGAAGATCTCAGAAGGAAGAAATTGTGTTACTCATGCTTCCAACCATGGGTACCTGGACATAAATGTGCTAAAGGAAAGGCCCAATTCATTGAAGTATTTTGTGATGAGGGATATGAAGGGGGCATGGAGGAAGAAGGAAATAATTCAGCCCAAGAAGAAGGATATACTACAGCAGAAGAAGGGAAACCAGAGGTGAAGCATCCCTCTCCCACCAAAGTAACAATGGCAGTACTTTCAGCAGTACCTCGCTATCATACTATCCGATGCAAAGGTATGGTACAAGGACAAAGAACTTCAGTTTTGGTAGATGGAGGAGCCACCCATAACTTCATTGATGCAGAGATGGTGGAGAAAATAAATATACCTATTGAACCATTTGATGGCTTCACAGTTGTCATTCCCGGTCACAACACAATGGAGTGCAAAACATGGATTCCACAGCTGCAAGTCACCGTAGGTAACTATACTTTTGTTGATAGTTTTTATGTGGTTGATATTGCTGATACTAATGTTGTTTTGGGAGTGCAATGGTTGTATTCAATAGGGGAGCATACAGTAAATTATAAAATTCCTGAAATGAAATTCCAAGATTCAAAAGGAGTACTAAGGATTGTGAGAGGGCAACATACCTATCCGAATCAGGTAGTTTCTTCCCACAGCATGAAGCACCGGAATAGAAATATTATGGGAGAAATTACTCATGGAAGGCCACCTGATAGAGGAGGGACAATTTTGCAGCATGGTAAATTGAGATTGCTTGAGGGCAAGCAATCTTGGGTGGGGAGGACTGTAATGTCCCCATTCCAATAATTTCATAGTAAGACAATCCCATCAATCCTACTAGTTTCCTAGGTTGGATGGGCACATGTGGAATGGTAATAAGGAAGAAAATAAATGATGTTTAGACATTAGAAGGGTTCAAGTATTTAATAAATATAGTGAATAAATAAATTCAAGAGAAATCATAGGTGACAAATGGTTTTGGAGACATATGGAGGATGTGGGACCCACACTAGCTTGTTTTTTCATAATACATGGTATCTCTCTTTTGCAAATTCGAATTAATGGGAATGTGAACACTCTTGGGTGAGTTGGTAAGTCATAACACATGTCATTGAGCATATTAGGTCGAATTGGGAAGGATTGGTAACCTCCATGGAAGATAAAGAGTCAAAGTGGAAGTTTGTGGACACTTGGGCTAGATTCCCTAGCCCCTATGACACCAATGATGGAGCATCTATGAAAACTATGACAAATTGCAGACCTGACCTCTGACATCTAACCACTATGACATGTCAGCCCCAAAAATAGGCTCAAGGAAGTCGAATTTGGGAGTTGGAGAAGCCAAAGAGACTCAAAATCGAATTTGGGAGAAGATGGAAGGTTGGAACTAGGAGATAAGTGGCAAATGTGGAATAATTCCTAAATGGAAATCTATTGAATCTATTGAGAGGATTTCGACCCTTAGAAGGCTAATGTTGGTTATAAAATGTAGAAATGAAGTATGAGAATGGCTTTTGATGATTTGAGAAAAATTGCATTTGTGAAGAGAGAGCTAGTGGATGACTAGTTTCTTGCCTTAGCCAATTTCGAGGGTGAAAGATTCCCATCCAAGTTGGTGTTTGGAGAGGCCACTCAGGTCTTTCATGGTGATTTAATGGAGTTTTTATTTGCAGGTAGCAGCTACAGGAGGTTTCATGGTTTGGTTTAGTGCAGCACTTTCTCTCCACCGTTTCCAGTTTCGAAGGCATATTCATGCTCCTTGAGGGAGGGCGTTTTTGGTGAGCACTTGTGATTCTTGAGAGAGCTTCTCATTATATATTTATGATTTTAATAGCTTCATATCCTCTGTTATTCATATTCAGAAAGTCTCAGGTCTAAATACCCACTGGTTGTATGCAAAACTATTGATTAATGAGCAAACAATGTCCATTTCCCCAATGCATTGATGTATGACACTATAATGTTGATTATTTCGAATGGATGGATGATTATCTGATATATTTGTGATCAATATAATGCCATGGATGTCTTCTACAAGTTTCATGTACTGTACTTGAGCATTTGAAGCATTTTTACTCAGTTTAGTTGTATTGGGAGATGAAATAGTGCCATTTCCCCAAGGGTCGAATTGGGGGGTTTTGCTGTTGAATGTGAGAGAGTTAGAACAGTAGTAAAAATCAATTAATGGTGCATATGAGACCTCAATAACATACTTAACACATTATATACCTCTGTTCATAAATTTGTGGGAGTTTGGAGGCATTTGGAAGGCCATTTTCAGTGTTACCCGGGGGGGATTTGATGCACAAATTACTAGTCAAAATTACCTATATTGATCAGAATACAAATCAAGTTTGTAGAAGTATTTGGAGGTCCATAAAACATCCCTGAACCTGATATTCAAGTCTAAATACCATTAATACACTCATACAGAAGATTTGGGAGCATTTGGGATGATTTGGAGGTCAAAACAGTTAAACTAGTCAAAGGTCGAAATTGGGGAAAAAGTTGAAAAATTGGCATTTTAATAAAATTTGAAAAAGGGATATTACACCCATTTTTTGGACCCCATTGTTATTGTTATGTTATATCCTGATACGAGCATGGGAATGCCTGCCTCGTCCATATGATCAGATGATTCCTCATCCATTATTGAGGTTATGTACTTTTAGTTCTTGCAGTTGTTCGGGATCGTCGTTCCGGGCTTCGGTTTGTTTCTTCTCTTCTCTCCACACCCAGGAAAAACCATTCATGACTTGTGATGTCCATCGGCCATACGATGAGCTCCTGCCCTCGCACATCAGGGGGCAATCTGTTAACACCCAAAAAGTGTTCACTACCTCATCTACCACATTATATGACTCATTCGTCCATTTTCCTACCATATTTCCCTTAAAATCCCAAAAAATCCCATTAAAAAGCCTCCAAAGGGCCTAAAATGCCTCCAAAAGGCCACAAAACCATCAAAATAGCCTCAAAAAGGCTAAAAAACCCCATTTTCCTCCAAAAATAGCAAAAATCCCCTAAGAAGGAATAAAAAATATAAAATAATGAGGAAAAGGAGGAAAAAACCCTATACAGCTGCCCTAAACCATGTGTTTCCTAAAACCATGGGTGAGCACTCCACCACCAAAAAACTATAAATAGGTCATGGAGATCCCTTATTCCATATCCACAATCAAGTATACCCTTACTCTGCCAAAATCTCTCTCGAAACCCTAGTTCACCATTGAACTACTTTCACCTTGAGAGCCACTTTTGGCCCATTCCCACCATTGGAGAAAGAGAAGGAGCACATTGGAGCTTGGAGCAACCCTCTTGGACATTGCAAGGGCTTCATCAACCTCCACATTGGAGGTAATATCAATACAAAACCATTATTTATATTTTTGTTCTTTATGTTTCATGCATGTGTCTTAGGTTAGTTTACTTTTCTGTTTTAGCTTAATAATTTACATTTACTGAACTACTACTAAGGAGTCCATTCTCCTTAGTAGGTGCTCATTTGCACAAGCTAGGGGTAAAACCCTAGCTACAGTTTGGTTGAAGTTTGAGTCCCTCTTCGGCAAGCAAGATGAGCTGAGAGGTCATATTCTAGAGAATTAATTAATTGCTCTTCAACCCAGCAGTTTCGAAACCATACAACAATTCTTTTATAAATTCAAATCCTTGGTTATACAGTGCAAACAATGTGGCATTGATAAGAAGGATGAGAATCTGGTGCTTTCCATCCTAAGCAAGCTTGGTCTAGAATTTTCAATATGTCTACCTTCCATTTAGGGAGATTGTCAATCCCCAGTTGGAAGATTCCTTCCTTAGATGCATTCATTGAATCTCTCATCCAAGAACAAGAAAAATTGATTCAGATGGGTTCCTTGAAGGCCTCCAAAAATCAAGCTCTTATGGTTGTAGAGTCAAAAAGTGAGAATGCTAAAGGGAAGAAGAAAGGGAAAGAAAAGAAGTAGTTTGAATCCAAGTTGAAGGAGAAGTCTAATCCATTGGAAGGAGCCTCCAACTACATTAAGGAGAAGCAAAATGTGTTTGAGAATACCAAGTGTTCCTATTGCGAGAAAGGAAACCATCCAGAGAGATCTTGCATGAAGAAGAAGATATATCAAATGACCAAACCTCTTGAACAACACAACATTGCCCTCCCAGAAGGTGCAAGGAAGACAAATTTTGGAAGTGGGACAAATAATCAGGAGAGGTTCCATGCACTGAAGGCTAGATTATCACAATCACAATCCTTCCATATTGATTTTGGAGCCTCCAACCACATGGTTTCCTCCAAAGAATCATTTGCTTCTCTAGATATTACCGATGGTACTAGTATTCACATGGGAGATGATTCTCAGATCTCTTCTGGGAGGAAGGGAACAATACAATTGGAGCATGTAAAGTTAAAAAATGTTCTCTATGTTCCTTCCTTAACAAAACATTTGTTATCTTTTTATCGGATGACACACAGAGGTTCACCGAAGAAAGTTGTTTTTTGTCTTGACACAGTTGATAATGCATAGATCTCATCTGGGAAGCTGATAGTGAAAGGTGTTGCAAACCATGACTCAAAGGCATATGAATTCTCACATTTATTGCCATATTCATTGCCTACTCCACTTGCACGTGATAAATATCAGAATGATGTCTCTCCTGATGATCCAACTTCAAATTCCAAATATGAGGACCAAGTAGAACCAGATATTGATATTAAGTATGAAGTTCAAGCAGATCCAGATCTATATCCAGCTGCTACTCCTAATCCAAAGCCAAACTGGGCTCAAACATTCTTTGAAGTTGCTGGAAGCGTAGCTGGAGATCCATCTGACCATAAAATAACCAGATCTCAGCATCGAGATGTAAACCTTGCGCTATGTCATACAAATCCACTTCTCCCTGAGAGGTGCTACATGATGGTAGGGTCTGATCCACAGTATTTTAGGGAAGCTTTCCATGATCCAAGATGGCAGGAATCCATGGATGAAGAATATGAGTCACTACAGAACAATGAGACATGGGAGTTGTCTCTCTTCCCCTAGGGAGAAATCTAGTCCAATGCAAATGGATCTACAAAAAAAATATTGCATTTGATGGACATACAACCAAGTACAAGGATCAGTTGGTTGCAAATGGGTAATCACAAGTTCAGGGTTTGGAATACAATGAGACATTTGATCCTGTAGCAAGAAGGGATTTAGTGAGACCTTTTTTAGCCATTGCATCTTCAAAACTATGGGAGGTACATCACATGGGTGTGAAGAGTTCCTTCTTGCATGGTGGATTAGAAGAAGAGATCTATATGAAATAGCCCGAGGGGTACATTGATGATACATCCTTGTTATGCAGAATGAGGAGAACATTGTATGGGCTCAAGAAATCCGCAAGGGCATGGTATGCGAAGATGGATTCTTTCTTACTATAACAGAAGTTCGATAGATGTAAATTTGACTGCAATGTCTACATGAAACCGAAGGGAGGTTTCCTACTGTTGATTTTTTTGTATGTGGATGAATTTCTCATCATCGGTGTTTCATATACTGGGTTGAGGAACATCAAGTCTTCTTTGAGTAAATACTTCTCCATGACATATATAGGAATTTTGAAATAGTTTACTTTCATTGAAGTAACTCAAAATTATTTAGGGATCATGAATTCATAGTTTAGGTATGAATCTGACTTGCTCAAAAACTTCCACATGACTGATTGCAAAGCTGCAACTTTTCCCTTCCTATCTGGCATCAGATTGGAACAAGGTGGTTCTACTCCTTTGGTTTATACCACTCTATATAGAAAATTGATTGGTATCTTGTTGTACTTGACACATTTGAGACCATATCTATCATATGCTATTGGTGTTGTGGCTAAGTACATGCAGGAGCCACATGAGCTACATTGGAAGGTCGCAAAGAGGATCTTGCACTATGTGCAGGGTACTAGAGAGTTTTGTATCCATTATTTTGTTAGTGATCAGTTAGATATGGTTCATTTTACTGACTTAGACTGGGCTAGAGACAACAATGGCAGGAAATATACTTCAGGATATGTGTTCATGTTGGGATCAGGAGCAATCTATTGGTCGAGCAAGAAGCAAGAAACACTCGCACTATATTCAGCAGAAGCAGAGTACAGAGGGGATATGAATGCATTTATTCAGGGAATTTGGTTACATGGGATCTTGATAGAGTTTAGCATTCACACTTCTCCTTTAGTAGACCTTTTCTGTGATAATCAAAGTTCCATACAGATCTCTAGTGATTCAGTTCAGAAGCAAAGGACAAAATATATTGAGGTTCACATGCACTACATTAGGGAGCTATTCCACAATAGGACCATCTCACTACATTATTGTCCTACAAAGGATATGGTTAAAGACATTTTCACAAAATTGTTCACTCAGAAGAGATTTTCCTATCTCAGATCTCTACTTGGTGTGAAATTTGCTTGAGTTCTTTGTTGTTCATATTTTATGGGGGTTATTTTTACCATGAGGTTTTTCCCCATTTCATTAGTTTTCATGAAAAATTATTTATTTTTATTATTTATTTGATGGTATGGATACCTTTGGTCTCAGTAACTAGGGCCCATGATGTCAATTTTGGATTGATGGGGTTTGTTAGGATAATTAATACTCAATCATTGTCCTACTTAGCATTATTTACCCTTTCCTAGTAGTTGACGATGTTATTTTCCCCATAGTGGTGTGCATATGTCATCTAGGACCCATTAGCCACCTAATGCACCATACATGCATGATTTTAGGCCCACCAGAGTCAGTTCCCTACATTTTAGGAGCTAACTCTGTGTTCTAGTTCAGTCCACCTGAGTCCCTAAACTCTAGTGGGGGTTTGAGCTCCAATCACCACTGATTGTGATGTAATGCACCCCTTTTTGATTGATTTGCATGTAGAAATCACTAATGCGCTCTCCTTGGTCAGTTAATCGATAATAGCTTTAGTTAACTGAGTTTTGGTTGAGTTGAGTTGAGTTTGGGACTTTCGAAGGACTCCAGTGGTGACAATTCCTATGCTAGAATGGAATGGATTCAAATTATACTAGGATAATTGAATTCTCTCCATTGTAACATATTTGTTGAGTATACTGATTAATGGATCATAACACATATTTCTGTTTCTATCTGAGTTCCAATGTATGATTAATTTAATTGCTCATTTCACTGCAAGTTTCACTGTAATTCATCTTTTTTGGTCATTCTTTCACTGTGAGGTATTCTCATCTCTATGATCTATTTTGTTCTATAATTTCACATTTGAGAGGTACCTCTACTAATTCATTATGTTTTGGAGGTTCAGACACTCTCTACAGGGTTATGTTGATGTAGATATGGCAAGCGATAAAGCTAGTAGGAGGAGCACCATAGGGTATTCCTTTACTGTAGGTGGAACAATAGTAAGTTGGATTTCGAAACTACAAAAAATATTTCACTTGAGACAATGGAATCCAAGTATGTTGCTTCTATAGAGGCTAGTAAACAGATGATTTTTATACAAAGGTTAATGGAGGAGTTGGGTAAGAAGCATGAGAATAGCATCTTGCACAGTGATAGACAAAGTTCAACCTTTTCAAATCGACGAGGCAATCACATGTCCACGGCATGGGGAAAGGCCCAAAAACCTTCCTACTCATCATCATCGTCATTCTCGTCGGTGATACTGGGGGCATCTACCCCACAAGGGAAATCCCCTATCATCATATCATCACTCCAGTATGCCACCATGGCCCATGGCCTCATGGTACACCCCATCGCTAGTAGTTGGTCGACACCCTGTTGATCCCTCTTTGTGACAGCATCCGCACCACATTGACACCTCTGAGTTAGGGGGAATAATCGATTACCTTGACCCTGAGATAGGAGGAATGCTAAATCATTTTGAACCTTCCCCATCAAATCTATTTTAGCATTTTAATGATTCCATTTCTCAACCCAACACATATGTGATCCACAATCATAAACCCCATGCACATAGCATGGCGGCAGGTCATTAAGCCTGCTCACTTTTTCACATGTGTGATCTCAACCATTTTTGAGGTCACGTGTCTCTTGTATATTTGATTTGATTTGATACGCCTAGTCTGCTGCCTCAGTGGGTCAAGATTTCTCCCCACCACTGCATCCTTGGCATGGTGGGATGTTGACTCAGACCCAGTCGACAGGGGTTCCCATCACTGTCGACACCAACCCACCGCGATCTCCCTAAGCACTGGCCCAGACAGGTTTTACCCTATCCAGCAACACCTGCAGAGCAGATGAGGTCTCATCCGAGGCGATCAAGGGAGAGTGGACGGAACCATGTTTCTGTCGAATGAAGGAGGATGATTGCGGCACTACTTACTTAACCAAATTGTCGCAGCATTCAAAAAAATCTATGCATTCAATATTAACATCATTTGTATCCATAGAATTATTCAACATAAACATTCATCACGACAAGTATAACATTAAAGTATTAACTGCAGTAAGAAATCATCGCAACATGCATTAACATAAAAGGTACACAGGGAATTTCACCAAACGGTTTCGTCATGTCATATTACTTCAGAAAAAACCCTAATACAACATCTCTAAAAAATCGAATCTCAGCAATATCACTTGATCTCACATACAGACTCAAAGATGCACATAAACAACATCCAAAGGTCGTGCTCAGATCAGCTCAAAAGGTTATTCCCCAAAAGGTTTTCCAATACATACGACTCTTTGACTATAAGTAGGATTCTGCCTTTACAATGCTTGTCCACTTAGTAAAAACTTCCTAACCGACTCTTGGACAAATGACCCAAAATCTAACTGACGCGGTCCAAATGACCCAAAAACCCGCATTCTGCGGTACAATCGAGTCAAAAATACATAAAATAGTCTATCTTCTGCGTTTCGTGACCTCTTCTGACATGTCACAGCATAGGAGATGTTGCGATTATTCCTTACCAAATCACCTTCCAACAGGCCCCCAACACAATCTTGTGGTTCGCCCTCGAGCCATGTCAACTGGATGTGGTGTATTCTGTGGTCTTCAATTTGAAATCCTCGTACTGCTGCATGACTGTCGTCACCATTTCCTTGGCTTCTGTAGCTGCTGCCTGACTGTTAAGCACATCTTTTGCAGATGGATGTGCAGTGAGCTTTTCCATCACCTATTGATGACCCTTCTATATTGCCTGAAGCACATCACCAGCCTTGGTCATGAACTGACCCCAACATCCTGAAACTGCTCCAACTGCGCAACACGCTTCTTCTGTCGCTCAACAGCCTTGGTAACTCTTTGCTGCAATTCCTTTAAGTCCTGAGACTTGGAAACATGTTCCATGCGTAGCATCATGCACATGGCTTCCTTGAGTGTCGCCAACTATCCTTCTGCATCCTGCCGATACTTGATCAACTGGTCAACCTGATCATCCTGGCCAATTTGGTAGAACTGTACAGTATCGGTTATGAGCTTCATCGCGACCTTTTCCAGCTCATCCATCTGAGTGGAAACTTCCTCAATCGCCCTTTTTCTATCATCGACTTCATCTTGAGGCATACCAAGATTCACATGATCCTTCAACTCTTGATTCTCCTTCCTCAACTAGACAAGGGAAGCCCCCAGTCGCTCCACCCGTTGGAGCACATCCACCTCATTAGTGAGCTCCGACACATGCTGATAGGCCTCTGTGATGGCCCGGTTGACCTGTACACTGTCATCCTACATACTGGCCTCCTCAGCAATGAGGCAATCCTGCACTTTCATCAATTCTTCAATCTCGCGAACCTCCTCAGCTCATTCCTTCTGAATATCTTCCTCGAGCTTGTCCACAGCCTGTCGTGCTGAAGCATCCCTGTCGTTCAATTCTTCAATGGTGCACTTGGCATCGGCCTCGCTTGTCTACAATCGTACACACATGCCACTAATATCCTGCATTCGGTCTGTCATCTCCCAGATGGTAGATTCCTACATAGTGGTCAACTCTTCCGCTGGAAATGCATTAACATTAAGGGACACCTTCTTCAACTACTGCTGCAAGGTGTTCACAGCCTCATCTTCAACCACAATCACAATCGAGGGAATCTCCACATTTCGGACCCGCGGCTCGGTGTTGATTGTGCTAACTTGTGGTGCTACTACCTCTTCTGGTGCCCTTCGCAAAACCATGTCACACAATGAATCCATATGAGCAGTGAGTGCATGGAAACCTTTGTCTATCACTCTTGTCATATTCTGAGTTGTTGTGGTGGACGCATCACTGATTGCTTTTATGAGTCGGCCCAAGTTTGCTTCTATCGACAGGGGAAACCCACTGACTGTCGTAGGGTCCTAGTGCCCTTTCCTTCTGTTCTCTTCCAAGGCATGGTCACTGTCGCCATCCGTCATTATTTTGATGGATTGTTGATCGCAATCATGATGACTGTGCGGGTCTTGCGCCAATGTGCGATCCTCTGGACCATTCACCGGCTCTCCAGCCTTAATCTCGGCCAATGCCACAGGTTCGCACCATTTCGGTGGCCAATCATTCACAATGGCATCTAGTGCTTCCGTCGTTACCTTGTAACGGGTCAAGAACCACTACTGACTGGGGTCATGCCTTGCCTCCACATAAATAGCATGCGGCCGAACCGCAAACTCCATGATCGGCTTAAACTTTTCCGAAGTGTCTTCTAATATCCGCAGTACCTTTGTTGCTTCATTGCAAAGCATCTCCCAATAGAGCCAAAATAGCAATTGGCAATCCCGGAGTCACTCTGGCTCCCGTACATTGTTACACCCAAAATCTACTCATCATAAGATTCAGTGTATACACCCTTGAAGATATCTTCACTAAGTGATCAACCAGGGAGGATTTGTACCTAATTGTGCTAGGTTTTGAAGGGTTGTTGCAGGCTGCACATGAGCAACATGCGACATCACATCTTGCCCCATAACAAGGTGCGACGAAATCAGTTAGATGGAAAAAATAGCTTCTTCGAGGTCCTTCTCGAATCTTGCTGACTTGGGACCCTATCCTTGACCTCTTGGAGGAGCTGGCACTTGGTTCCTAATACTTTGGAGAGATCCGTTAAGCCTCTCCTACCATCTCTCAACCTATCCTATCCATACCCTGTCCACTTAGTCCTATATGAATGAAGCTCACTCCCATACCAAAGGGATGAAGTCTATGGTATCTACATGCTAGTGAAATTACCTTTGGAACATCTCCACTCACCCATTGGAGAACCCATACTTCCTTGGAAGGATATGGCAATCAAATTTGTCGAAGAAGGGCTGCAGCGTTAAGCCTTGGTTGTAGTTCTATATCTCTATTATGTACTTCCCTCTTTTTACAGTAATACAAATGCTTTCCACCAATATTGTTCATGTGCGTAATGATATTGAGTAGTTTACCTAATTAACTGTTTACTTAGATCTATTATTGTATAGATGCTTTTTACTTGTTTCTCTTGTTTCTTGTCTTGACAGGTCTTGCAGCTTGGATCTAATGACCGTGAGACACAGAGTAGCATTCAGGAGAAAGGATTGCGAAGTGAAAGGTAAGAAATCTAATACTCGATCCTTAAGTAGATCTAGGAAATGCATTAGTATCCTGTCTCATTTGTTCTATACTCACTTTGAGCTAGGGAGATCACGCCTTAGATCCGTCTTTGGTAGATTGTCCGATAACATATCTGGCGACCATACTGGGGATATAGAGTCTTATTCAATAGTTGTCAATCTGAGAATCATTTTCAGTTGATTGCTTGACACAAGCCTTTTCATTTTTGCCATTTACTTCTTGAAGTTGATTTCACTATCAGATCTTCATATTGAAGACTCTGATCTGCTTCCCCAGAGTTTGTACGACTCATTCCCAAACCATTCCATGGTTCATTGCTGAGAGATCTGATTCATTTTTGAATTTAGACTTCGCCTATCGCACCTAGGAAGTGGGAACAGAGCGACACTGTGTCATTTTTGTTCTATGTTCTTTACCTGTTAGTCATTCATCGCATCCTTTTCATTGGAAAACTGCGACGTTGTCGCACTTCCCGCATTAGTGAAATACGACGTCGCACTATGTACAAGCACAGAGTGCGCCAATTTGTCAAAATTTGGCATGCAGGCATCTCATTTCCATTTGATAGTCTGGACTTTGGTTTGTTGTATGAACTCCCTCTGTGCTGCAAGATCCAGCCAGAGATCCCACCTATGATTTGTGTTTTAAGTGTTTGGTTTTGTTTGGATTGATTTTGGGTTCCGTTTTGGACAAGTTTGAAGACCGGTAGTGGTGGATACTCTTGTCTCCTCCAACTTCATACACTCACCCTTGCATTCCCTTCCTTCCATCCCTGATCTGATCATTACATTAGATCAGCTTCCAAACCTCAGTTTCATCATTGTTTGAGCTTTGCTTGCTTGGTTTGCTTGCTACTGCTTGATTTTGAGTTAAGTGTGTCCTTCAACTTGATCGAGTGCTTGTCTTTTCTCAAGTTTTCTAAGTGTACTGAGTGCTGCAAGTAGTGTTTTCTTTTCAGTCATTTAGATCTGAAAGCTCAATTGCTATCAATTTTATTCTTTGATGCATCCATTGAAAAGTTAAAAATTGCTTCTTTCCCATCATTTCTTGAGCATTATTGAAGAAAATTGTTGTGCATTGGAACGTTGTCGTTTATGTTTTGGAAAAAATTGAATGAATGTATGAGCTATTGTGTTTTTCTCGAACTATGAATCGCTCATTTTCTTGAAAGACTCAAAATACGCTTCGATTTTTGCAAAATTGATTCCATGCTAAGGAAAGATAGATGCATTTTTTATTTTTCTTTCTTTTAGACCATTGAAAGTGAAGTTGAAAAACTTGCATATTCCATTTCAGAATCCTCTCTTTTCATTACCTAGTGTCGTTTTACTTTGAAAAGAAAAAGAAAAGGAAAAATGTTTTGATTTGGATAGTAGTGTTGTGATTTTTTTTGTTTCATTGAAAAAGGAAAAGAGTGTTTTCATTGTCAGATTTGTTTGAATTGGGAATTAGGTTGCATTGAGTTTGTTTTGGAAATACTATTGGAAAAAAATTTCTCCTTCCCATAGCTAGAATTCATTGAAAGAAAAGAATATTTTGTGCATGGAGTTAGGACTTGCATTATTCTTTCGATTATGTACTCACCTCATGCATTCACCTAACCATCCAAGATAAAATTAACGGTAGAACTTGGTAAAAATTTTAGCAACTTGTGTGTAAGTTAGAGACGTGTTCCGGCGTCATTAAGTGTGGCAGCTGTCGTTATTTTCTAGCGCTATATTCCAAGGGTATTGTAGTCTTCCATGTACTTATCGGTATATTGAGCTCCTTCACATACCCACCAAGTACCATAATCCATACTTGGCGTATATCGAAGGGTGTATCACGTACTCAGTAGTATATCGGAAGGTCTCTTGCCAAACGGTTGTGCATTAGACAACACCACCACGGATTTGAATTCCCACGTACCTTGCGTATATTGGGAGACACCAATAGGATTCCTGAAACCAACTGAGTTAACCATTTGGTCGTCTTGGCAAAGAAATACACCAAGAATAACACTCGAGGAGATTAGCACACACGTACTGTCCAGGTAATCGGGTATCCAGGCAAGGGTACGGTCCCAATCCTCCTTGTCGCGTCATATTCTTGGACCCTGCAGTATATCGCGGTTTGCGATGCCTTGATAATCCCATGAGGTTCCAGACTTTTGAATCCACTCTATCACATAAGTTTGCTTGTTTCCTTAGTTTGAGTAGGTTTTTCTGGACTGCTTTTCTTTTAGCATACCCTTAGGAGAAACATTGTTTCAGCCTTCCTGGTTGATTTTCCTGACGCTCTGGCGGATTTTCCCTAGAGAAGATCCCGTAGGATCTTAAACTTATCACCTGAATATCCCCTTAATCCAGATGTTATTTCGAGGGTAAGAATGGATCAACATAACACGGTCGTAGTTACTAAAGTGGAAAACCACACTCTGAATGTTGGAGGACTATTTTTTCCACAAACTCCTCCAGATTCACCTGCCTCTCATCCCCTGCAGGATGAAGGAGCATAAATCCCCGCTTCACAGGACCTTTCTCCCATCATCTCGGGAGAACCTGGATCGTTGGAATGGATAAATCGACTCCAGGACAACGCTACTGCAACTATTGGTCCTTTAGTAGCTTACTGGACATCTTCTTCAGACCACCCATTGGCTCATTTTTCCATCTCATCCCCACCCAGTGGGACTACTCCACATGACACTTTAGCCTACTTTCATGGTCAATTAGCTCACTTTCGTTCCATGTCTGAAGAGTTTTGGCAGTCAAGTCTCCAACGACGAGTTCAAGACCCATCGTTACCCCGTTATCGGCCCATCCCAAATCATCCGATATCTTTTGGATCACTGGGACAACCATCTCACCATGAGACCATTAATAAGACTGGTCAACACTTGCAAGAGTCCAGTCCTGCACCTCAAGCAAACCAACTGGTGGAAGGACAACAGTCCAACACACCCGTCACTACTACAGTTACTTTACTAGTTCCTCCTCCACCTCAAAATTCAAAGGGAGGGTATTCCATTCCCCCGGATTATCTTATTGGTAATGTTATTACTATGGTAGCTAGTCAACAACCTACGTTGGTTCAACCTCTGAATAGTGGTCAACCTATTGTGGCTGGGGGGAAACCCCTGTTTCCTAACCAGAACATATGTGGTGGAATCCCCAATGGACCTTCCCAACCCACTAGACCATCCACCATTGGATTATCTCATGTTGGGAGCCCATCCAATGTAACTCAACCCTCATGGTGTCAAGCGTACCCAGGTTCCGTTAACCCTGCGCCCGGTCAATCTAATCCTGGAAACGCACCATACGGGATACCTTATCTCGGGAATCCACACATTCGATGGGGGAAACAGCCTGTGTTGCATCACAGACCCCAACCAACTTTCCCTCAAGTACCACCACCCTCAATCGGTCCTCCCCTACCTCCTACTGGAGGCGGCAAGCCCCCACCTAACCTTGGTGGAGGCCAACCTCATTTTACTAACAATATCCCTCACCCTTCCGGTGATGGTGGGAATGGTCCACCACCCCCTCCAGGTGGAGGCGACGGAGGACCAACCTATTATGGTGGAGGAGGACACTTCCCTTCGGGTAATGGAGGTGGTCCACCACCCCCCCCAGGAAAAGGCGGTGGAGGACCTAATTACTATGGTGGTGGCGGTGGTGGTGGTGACCCTCATCCTTCTGGTGACAAAGGTGGTGGGGTCCCCCATCCTTCTGGCGGTGGAGGTGGTCCACCACCCCCTCCAGTCGGAGGCGGTGGTGGGCCGCCTTATTACGAGTATGGACCCCCACCTCCTCCCAGTGGTCGCGGCGGACCTCCACCCCCTCCCGGTGGCAGAGGTGGACCCCCACCTTATTGGAATGGACCACCTTATGGTGGCGGACCCCCTTACGGTCTGGGCGGCACACCCCCCCATGGCCAGTTTCCTCTTGGTACACCTTACGGTCAATTTTCTCCATACACGCCTTATCCGTATTATCAATACGCGCAGCCTAACCCACAGCTACCCTTCTTGGCTACTTTGGACTTGCCTGACCTATCCCGTTTAACCAACGATCCTATGTACCACGGATCTAACTGGCCACCAATTCCGGTAAAACTTCCGTCTGATATCCCCAAATTTGACGGCAAGCTAGGTGAAGACCCTAAAAACCACGTGATGACATACCACTTATGGTGTTCATCTAATTCCTTAATGGACGATTCAATTCGTCTTAGATTGTTTCAAATGAAAATCACGGGTTCGGTTGCTAAGTGGTACATTGAGTTGCCACCCCACTCTTTTCTTGATTTTGGTTCTCTTACCATGAACTTTTTGACACATTTCCAGCTGCCCATACGGTATGAAACTGGTACCGAGCTTTTAACCTCGCTCCGTTAGAATACCGCCACTCATATTTCGGATCATATCCACGAGTGGCGAAGGAGACGATATCTCATTAAAGCTCCTATTCCAGATCAGCTCCTAGCAGACTGGTTTACAAAATCCCTCATCCCTACCATAGCAAGAGATGTTTCCATGCGAGGTGTTGTCACCGAAGAACAAGCCATCGCAAGTGCCCATGTACTAGACCTAGTCTACACTCAATCTGGCACTTTGTTTGATATTCTGCCTAACGCACCCCGTGACGTTAATGACCCTGTGAAACCACATAAGGGACTCCAAACTGATGGAATCATTAGATCCCTTAACACCCAGCCTTCTTCTATCACTGTTGGATCATCCAACCTCCACGGTTCTTCCCCATCACTGACTCAGGCTGGCCACAACACCACAAAATCCACCACTCCTGCTCTAACTGAAGAGGTGAATTCTATCCAATTAGCTTCATCTCAGAAGTCTGGAAAAAAAAGGAAGAACAAGGGGAAACCCAAAAAGTCTTCCGCCCAGCAGGAACAAAAGAGCACTCCTGATGATACCAAGCAGAAATGGAAGCTAAAGTATCCGTGTTTACTATGTGGAGATGACCACTTCTCTAAAGAATTTCCCCATAGAGACAAAGTACAAAATTTTCTTAGGAGTAAACCAACTCCCGCAGTCCTCGATGATCCGTTTCCTACTCAGAATCAGCAGATGATTGCTCAACCCCCCCCATCCCAGGGGGAACCATCCAATACTGCGGATGTTCTCATGGTACGTAACGAGATGATCAATTTGAAGACTCGCTCGTGATCTTATGAACCAGTCCCTTTGAAGGAATCCACTGAAAGTAATACTGAAAAAGCTTCTTACTCCTTAACTGATGTCACTGTACCATCAACTTCTCTCACCATTGAGAATCCATCCTTAGACTCGATATTGCGACCGCCCAAGAGTACGATTCGGAAAGTTGTTTTCAATCCTAACGCTCGGGCGACACAAAATTACAATATCATAGATGACTTGGAACAAGCTCCTTGTGCCATGTCTACCCTAGACGTTTTGCATAATTGTCCTAATCAACGCAAAACTTTCCTTGCAGCCATCGATGCAGTCGACCCCTATTCCTCGAATACCATCATGTCCCGACTTGACCACTTCAAGCCGAGGCTTTCCCACCAGCTCGCATTCCAAGTTTCTGTGAACATTGCTGGGAAGATTGTCCATCGTACCCTTTTAGACGAAGGAGCCTCCACTTCTATCATGTCGATCATCTGTTGTAGAGCCATTGGCTCCCCTGAATTGAATCATTCTCCCACCACATTGAAAGATTTCGACGAGCATGGCTTTCAACCTCATGGGCTCTTACAAGCTCTTGCAGTTGAGTTGGGCGGAAATACCATAACTGTTAACGTGGAAGTGGTCTCAGCCCCAATAGATTATAATCTCTTGCTTAGTCGCAATTGGTTTTACGCCATGCAGGAGGTATCCTCTTCAGTCTTCCGCATAGTATAATTCCCCCACCAAGGATGAATTGTTACTATCGACCAATTAGATTTTTGCGCACCAGACGTGACTTCTCATCCTGGTGACCATGTTCCTTCCATTGGAAAAATGTCAAAACAGTATGAGAGTATAGGGGTTGGCCTTTTGAAAGATTCATCTCTCATGGGCGTTTTTCCGGTGACGGACCCCCCTAATCACGTCGCTACAATGAACATGATCTCCATAGAGATTTTAGCTCACTCTACCGATACTTGGCTTGTACCAGATGAAGCCACAATACACCAGCTCGAAGATATAATGCCTCCTTCACCCGCTGAATGTATTTACGAGGCTATCCAATCAGCACCGGAGGACCATTTAACCATGGCCTCTCCATCCTGTTCTCTACGACGGACGTCATCTCTACCTGATATTTTACTTCGAACTTTTCATTCAGACGAGTCCATCATGGACGTTATGAATGTTGACGATGGTCCGTGGGATGATCTCCACCATAGGTAATATTTTCTTCCTCCTTTGGAGTACATAGAGGACAACATCTAGACCCTCTTTTCACCATACATCTACCCGTTCCCTCATTCCCCCATCCTTACATGTCTTACGGACATGGAGGGCAACTTGGACAACATTGAACCAACCACCCCGGTAGACATCTTGGTGAAACCTGGTATTGTGGAACACATTCGCATAGGCCAGAAGTGTTCCCCTGAAGAAATAGCAGCTGGCACGGCCTTATTCAAGCAATTTCGAGACGTATTTGCTTGGTCCTATGAGGAGATGCCTGGGATAGACCCCGCGATTGTTTGTCATGAAATAAAAACCTATCCTCACGTCAAACCTGTATGCCAAAAATTGCGACCAGTACACCCTTGGAAGACAGCAGTAATCAAGGCAGAGATTGAAAAGCTCTTAAAGGCTGGTTTTATTTATCCTATCCCATTGATGGATTGGATCTCGAATGTTGTCCCTGTGAACAAAAAGTAGGGTACCATTCGCATCTGTGTCGATTATTTGGACCTTAACCGGGATTGTCCAAAAGACAACTACCCGACCCCCTTCATCGACCAGATTATCGACAATTGTGCTAGAAGCGTCATCTTCTCATTTATGGATAGCTTTTCTGGTTACAACCAGATTGAGATCAACCCCGCCGACCAACACAAGACAGCTTTCATCTGCCCTTGGGGAACGTTTGCATATCGCAAACTCCCATTTGGCCTTAAAAATGTTGGCACCACGTTTCAGCGGGCTATGTCGTATGCCTTCCATGACATTAAAGACTTTGTGGAACCTTACCTGGACGATCTCCATGCTCACTCAAAGCAGCGCGAGTTCCACATTGATCATCTGACGGCCATTTTCCTCAGATGCAGACGGTACAATATCCATCTGAATCCTCATAAGTGTATATTTTGCGTTGAGGCCGGACACCTCTTAAGATTTATCGTTTCGAAGGATGGGATCCGGATTGATCCCTTAAAGGTGGAGGCCATCATCAACCTGCCACCCCCCAACTGATGTGACCGAAATTCAAAGTCTCCAAGGGAAGGCGACTTATTTAAGACATTTTGTTTGCAATTTCGCGGAGAAGACTCAGGGGTATATGAGACTGCTTAAGAAGGACGTCCCATTCATTTTGGATGACCAAGCTCAAAATTCCTTTGACAGTATCAAACATGCTATCACGCATTCCCTCATTCTCCAACCGCCCAATTATTATCAAGATTATATCTTATATCTCGCCGCTTCTGCTACCACTATTGCCATGGTTTTGGTACAGGAGGATCAAAATGCCCAGGAACATGTAACATACTATGCAAGTAAGGGTCTCACCGACACTGAAACTAGATATTCACATGTCGAAAAACTTGCATTCGTAGCGGTCATCATCGTCCAAAAGTTCTGGCACTATATCTTGCTCCGCACCACACCCATCATTGCAAACTCGAATCCCATGTACCATGTCCTGATGTGACAGGTGCTTGGGGGCAAGTATTCATGCTGGATCGTGATACTGCAAGAATTTGATCTTCTCTTCAAGAAATCCAAGTCAAAAAAGTCTTTGGTGTTTGTCGAGCTTATCTGTGACCTTCCCCGTCCTGATGCAGAAATTGAGCACAATCACTCTTTTCCAGATGAATCATTGTTTCTCATCAGTACGACTGATCCATGGTATGGATTTATCTCATTATATCTTCAAACCCAAGGCTTAGACCTTCAAATGTCTCAGGACAACTATTGTAAGATATGTCACCATGCGAAGTATTATTTAATCATCAATGATACTTTGTATCGCCATGGCATTGATTCAATTCTTCGACATTGTCTCACTCATGATGAAGCTGAACGCGTTCTGAATGACTGTCATGCTGGGGCATTTGGCGGTCACCTCTCTAGGATGGCTACAACATAGAATATTTTGCGTGCAGGATATTATTAGCCTACCATCTTCAAAGATTATATTGAGGCCGTAAAAAAATGTTCTCCTTGTTAACACCCAAAAAGTGCTCACTAGCTCATTTCCTTATTCACATGACCCATTTGTCCACTTTTCCACCATTTGAGCCTCTAAAGCCATCAAAAGGTCACCAAAAGACCATAATACACCCCTTTTTCCCCTCAAAATGAATATTTTTCCTCAAAAAGCATAAAAAACCTTCAAAAAGAATCCAGAATTCCCAAAAATATTAAAAAGGGAATAAAAATATTCAAAATATTCAAAAAAGGAAAAAAGAGCGAAAAGGTACCTAAACCATGTTGGTCAATACCATTGGTTTCCTCAAAACCATAATGGTAATCCCCACCACCAAAAACTATAAAAAGGTCGTAGGGGCTCCTCACTTTCCATCCATCCATCATCCTATCCTCATGCTGTCAAAATCTCTCATGAGTTCTTGACCATTGTAGCAATCTTGGAGAAGAAACCATTGGAGCCTGGAGCATCTCACCCTTGGAGCTGCTCAACACCACAACATCCTCACCATTTGAGGTATTATAATACAAAAGTCATTTTTTATTTTTATTTCTTGTTCTTGTTCTTAAATCTTTTCAAGTTTATTGTTATATGCACATGTTAGATTCAGATTTATAATTGTTTTTGCTTTCAATATTTGAAACTGCTATCACTTGTTGATAGGTGCCCATTACACAAAGCTTGGTTACAAAACCAAGCCAACAGTTTTTGGCGACTCCGCTGGCTTCGAATTCTTAGATCTCAGTTTTTTGCTTTAAATCTTAGTTTTTCTTAGTTTTAATCATTTTTATTCATAGATCTACCATCCTAAACAGCAGATCCATTGCTGTTTTAGATCTTGGCCCCTTCTATTGCCATTAACAGCCTGAAATTTCCATTTTCGGGTTCATTTTTCGGCGTCCGTTTTTTGGCTTTCGCCTCGGGGTTTTTTGCCCGACAGTCGCGCGGCTCATCGCGACCTCGCGGCTTTTTTCCGCGCGGCGCGCCGCGGCTTCGCAGCCATTTTACACGCTGCACATCGCGGCTTTGCGGCCATTTGTCACGCTGCACATCTTGACTGTGTGACCTAAACCTGCGCTGCACATCGCGCCTTTGCGGCGGAAACCCACGCGGCACATCTCGACTCCGCGTCCGAAACCCGCGCTGCACATCGCGGCTTCGCGGTCGAAACCCGCGCTGCCCATCGCGGCTGTTTTCCCGAAACCCGCGATGCAATTTTTATTAATTTGGCCAATTTTTTGAAAATTATTTTTTGTTGTATTTTCTGCCCATTTAGCATATTTTACGGCATTAATTTTTTTGCATTTTAATAGCCACATTAAATCTTTTACTATTTAGAATGCTCCATTAAAAGTCTTTTTAAAAATTTCCAGTAATTGAAAGAGAGATTTTTCTGCATTTTATTTAGATCAAGGTTTTACTATTTATTTGCTCGATACTTTGCCCAAGCAAATTTTAAGAGATCCATTTATTTCTTGAAATATTTATGTTATTTGCTTGCTTTCCTTCAAGTTATTTCAAAGATCCATTATTTTTGAAACAGTTTTTTTTCAAGCATTTACATTTCAAAAATGCCTTTATTTTTTGCAAAACTGGAAGTGACTTTTATTTCATTTGTAATCAATCTCCCAAGCGAGGCAAATCAATTTCAGTTTAAATACCACACTTGCACCCACTCTGCCACATAATTTAAACTGATCCTTAAAATTTACCTTAAACTCAACAAACTTTTAACCCCACTTGGGGAGCACTTAAAAGAATTTTGTAGTTAGGTAGAATTGAGGGGATAGGTGTTCCAATAACACCCCTCAATTATTACATTTGAGACATAGTGGTTGTCCTCTACGGTACCAAAATCCCTTATAATTTTGACACGGTTATCAACCAATTTATCGGGAAGGCCTCTCCCTTAGGAGGGTTGAAGTAGACAGACTGGTTCCGAAATTCTGAGTGGAATACCGCAATCCATTCAGTAATCGAAGGATACCTTTGGAAGTTCTCGGTGTACACCCAAGAGGGTGTACAGCGGTGATAGAGCCAAACTGTAGATTCACCCAACCGAACGTGTCATGAACGGGGTATCCTAGTTGCCACTCTTTAGGATTGTCTACCTGGTGTCCCTCCCAGTAGGGGGATATCTAGTCGTTGATTCAACACTCTATATTGTCTGACTTGGATTTCATCACCTTGCAGAGGATATCGTTGTTAACTCACGATACTTCTAGTTAGGTGTTTGCATGATACATTACCCACCTTTGGTCTAGTAATGCCCCTGTTTTCTAGAAACTGTTTGACTTTTGGTATTCTGACCAATTTTGTTGCATCCCTCCACTTATTATAGCACAACTACTATAATAACTGCTTTTTGAGGTTGATTGTTGGCCTGAGAGCCTTTATTTTTTCACTCCCCTTTTGCACTCATTGTTGCATTAGGGTTTTGAGTTTTTTTTTTTTTTTACATCACCACCTTACACTGAATTTAAAAAAAAAAAAAAATCTCACCATTGAGAATTTAAGACGATCTCGTCATCTTTAGGGTGAACCCCCTCAGTTCAGTATACTTGGCTCTACACGTCACCGACGTACAGCCTTATCCCTTGACTTGACACGTCATCGACCAAACACACAGTCATCTGATTCTGACACGCCTCACTTCACATCTGATTCTGACACGCCTCACTTCACATCTGATTCTGAAGCTAAATCCGAAAACAATACTGAAATATAACCAACCAACCTCATGGATGGACCACAATATGACCCACTTTTCACCAGTACTATTGGAGATACATCCACAAACCCTTCTACTACTGTGCCATCAATGGTAACAACAACCCCTCTAGGCATGCCTAATATAGTGGAAACTCCACCTTTAGGTATGCCCAACACAGGACTACCTCCTATTATGGGTATGCCAAACATAGGAATCACACCACCTCTCATTACCCCAACCCAGATCCCAGGAATTCCTGGCACTATTCCTAACCCCGGTGTAACCCATGTTGCACTTGGGAATGCTGGCCCATACCAAACCACAACGGTTGGAGGACACATGCCTTCAATACCTAGCATACCCTTAGGGGCTACTGGACCACTACATAATGCCACCATTAATAGTTATGTCCCAGTCACTACGCCACACCCATCTGCTAGTTTACCTTACATGGCTAGTCTGAACTTACCAGACCTAGCCAGGCTAACCAATGATCCTATCAGGCACAACCCTACATGGACACCCATGCCTACAAAGCTCCCCTCGGACATACCCAAGTTTGAAGGAAAACCTAGGGAGGATCCCCAAAACCACATAATGTCCTTTCACCTATGGTGTTCATCTAACTCCATAGTGGATGACTCCATTAGACTAAGACTGTTGCAACGAACGTTCACTGGCTCTGCAGCCAAGTGGTACATCGAACAACCACACGGGACCCACCATACATTTACGTCTCTCACCTCCACTTTCCTTCAGTTTTTGTAGCTACCTGTATGCTATGATGTAGGAGTTGAAATACTGTTGTCTTGCAGACAAAACACAGCTACCCACATCACCAACCATATCCATGAGTGGCGCAAGCGTCGTAGCCTCTGTAAGATAAAACTGGATGACCGTATATTTTTGGACTGGTTTCTTAAATCACTCCTGCCCCTCATAGCCAAAGACGTAGCTTCCGAACGACCCCAGTCAGAGGAAGAAGCTATCTTAAAAGATCAGCAATTCGACTTGATTTATGCCCAGTCAGGCTATCTCTACACCATCATACCAGACGCCCCACGAGGCGATTCTTCACACGGTGACGTTCCGGGGGCATCACATGCTGCTGATGGTATTATTGGCCAAGTCATGGCACAAAATAAACCTTTTAGCATGGTGAGCACCATGAATGCCCCAGACCTCTCTAGGGCTACATCTAATTCTGGAGCGACAACTTTGTACACTCCAACGAATCAGACTCATCACACCCATGGACCCTCTTGTCCACAACATTGCTATGGGAAAGAGCCATTGACATATGTACCTCCCACATACTATAACCAACTGGCCACCCAGAACCCAATTCATTTACCGGCACAACCAATGTATTACCCACAGCAAGCTAAACCAGCTAACCCAACACTTCCAATAGCTCAGGGCTACCAACAACCCCAACAGTCAACTGGACCACCTCCAGCCCCACCAGCTTATTATCCACCGCAACCTGCTACTGCACCTGCGGCACCCCAAAATCCTCCCACTACTCAAGGGCAAGTGTATACACAACACAATCAACCCCAACACCAAAACAACCAACGCAACAGAGGTGGACAACAAAACCGTGGAAGAGGATGTAACCGTGGCAACAACCAACAACATAATCAAGGTCCACCACCTCCCAATCCTCCAAATAATAACAACGCTACTCCTCCCAACCAGAATCCAGATCGTCATCCCAAGAAGCCAAAAAACAATAACCTGAGAACAGACCATCCATGTTCTATATGTGGAGTCTATGGACACTACACTCACAACTTCCCCCATTTAGAGAAAGCACGTAAACTTTGGGCTGACGATGCCCAACGCCAGGGCCACGCTAGACAGCTAGCTCCACTTAATCAACTGCAACCCATGATATTACAAAACCCATTGCCAAACCAGGGAGTAGTAAATACTCACCCTATGGATCCCCCACAAGGATCTGTTGCACCCCAGCAGCAAATCACCTATGCTGCAACTGATTATCAGCATACGGATCCAGGCACACACCATTTATTAATGATGTCATCCAATGACATTAACCTCCAAACTCGCAGGAATCAGTACGGCCCACCTCCAGAAACTCCTCCCACCGATGCATCCACCTCCCTTCCACCAAATCAACCACTACGCATACCAAATATGCCATTGTACGGAGGACCTAAAATCCCTCGCATCCCTTTGTGAAGGATTAACAACAATCCTAATGCTTGCGTAGCATCCAATTATAACGTCATGGAAGACCTAGCGCAATCCCCCGCTGCTATGTCTGGTTTAGAGGTACTGAAAACATGCCCTGCACAATGAAAACTACTACTATCCGCCATCATCGGAGTAGACCCTGATGACACACACATGATGGCTTTCGACTTAGACCAAGCCGAACCTCAATTGCCATCAAATTTGGCTTTCCAAGTATTAGTAAACATTCGAAACCTTGTTGTGCATCGATGCATCATCGATGAAGGAGCTTCAACCTGCGTTATGTCCACCCTTGTGTGGCAGAAACTTGGCTCCCCCGCTTTACAACCATCCACCACGGCATTACGAGCTTACGATGGATGCTCAGCTCAACCACAAGGCCTCTTAGCGAACGTACCCGTAGAACTAGGCGACAAATTAGTTCTTATCGACATCGAAGTGATCAATGCCCAGCTCGACTACAACCTCCTTCTTGGACGTAGCTATATGTACAAAATGAAAGCAGTGGCTTCATCTATTTTTTGCCTCATGATGTTCCCACATGAAGGACGTGTTATCAAGATTGATCAACTCACATATTATGATCCTAACACCCCCGCAGCCCCTCAAAATGTGCTACCAATGATTGAACAAACCATTCAAACTGCACCAACATCATTTGTGTCGTCAATTGGTCCTGGAATCTACACTGAGTCACCTATGACTTCCACATTTCCATTGATCTCACCACCTTTACCGATAACAAAAACATTGGATTTGTGCACCCTGTCGCACACCACATAGCAGCCTTCGTCACTACCACAAACACCCACAGTGCTTACTCATATTGGCACAACGCCAATTCATACTATCCCGTTCTTGTTCCCATTTTTCGGAGTTGTCAGTTCGCTAGTAATGGCTACACTCAACCTTCCTGGTTTAACATTAGGGATACTTGTATGGTACTTACCTGCTCCGAGCCCCCCACCAACTCTGACTGTTATTTTACAACCGGTACAACCTATCCCTACTACCAACCACCCACCCCCTCCAGTCTCTCATCTGCAAAACAAACCACCCCCAATAGTGACTACGGCATCAACGTCCAGAAACGCCCCACCTCCGTTACGGAACACAGGGGGCAGAGGCCCACCAACTTATAAAAATGGACCCACAACTCGAACCCTCCCAGCAACCCCCAAGGTATCTAAAACCCCACAACTATTCGCATCCCCCCTAAGTGCTCATTGTGTGACGACGTAGGCCATGCCACTCATCAATGTCCACAATTACCTGCACTCCAAGAACACATGAATATGTTGGATGAAGACACCGGAATTCCAGTGGTAAGACTTGAGCCACCTCCTCAACCTCACGACAAAATGCTCCGCACTAACCACCCTTGTGCGATATGCGACATTTATGGCCATTATTCACACCACTTCCTTAATCTCCCATATTATAGAGCAGCCTTATATGAATTGAATAATGCCGACCTAGAGATATCCCCTTCTCAAATTGAGGAAATTCATCCCCCACCATCTTCCTCCTCGGAATAAATTAACACCATTTACACGGTTTCCACTGGATACCCCTCTGTCCTGTCGGCCCCTTCCATTGATCCCTTTGACACACATGTTCAACCCTTTCAAATCGACAAGGAAACCACATGTCCACAACATGGGGGTAGGCCTAAGACCTTGCCTACTCATCATCATCGTGATTCTCGTCAAAGATACTGGGGGAATCCACCCCACAAGAGGAATCCCCCATCATCATATCATCACTTCAGTATGCCACCACGGCCTATAGCCTCATGGTATACCCCCCCGCCAACGGTTGCTCAATGCCCTATTGATCCCTCTCTGAGACAACATCTACACAACATTGACACCTCTGAGTTAGGGGGCATAATAGATTACCTCGACCCTGGGATAGGGGGCATGATCAATCATTTTGAACCTTCCCCATCACATCTATCTCAGTATTCCAATGATCCCATTGTTCAAACCAACACATATGTGATC
The DNA here is from genome assembly GCA_027924585.1 of Larix kaempferi. Classification (NCBI taxonomy): domain Eukaryota; kingdom Viridiplantae; phylum Streptophyta; class Pinopsida; order Pinales; family Pinaceae; genus Larix; species Larix kaempferi. The sequence continues at coordinate 57,004,646 of BSBM01000510.1, forward strand.
CACAATCACAAACCCCATGCACATAGCATGGGGGTAGGTCATTAACCCTGTTGACTTTTTCACATGCATGATCTCAACCATTTTTTGAAGGTCACATATCACTTGTATATTCGATTTGATTTGATACACCTAGTATTCTCCCCCCGCGGGTCATCATTTCTCCCCACCACTGCATCCTTGGCTTGGTGGGCTCACCTTTATTTGTAGCCATTTTTTAACCTAGTTATTTGCTTTGACCATTCTGGAGTCCTTATGACCTCCGTTTTTTGCACCATTTGCACCGCCGAATTTATATTTCCGTGCCCGTGATGATGCTTGAGATCATTTCTCGCTCTCACCAAAAAATTTCGGGCATTCTTTCCATGCCCCACGCCACCTTGTTTTACATGCCACATCGGCTGTTTTCAGTTTATTAACGATTTTTATACCATTGGATTCAGTTTTCCGAACTTGTGTTGATGCTTGAGATCATTTCTCGCTCTCACCTCCAGATTTTTCAGGCATCTTTTACATGCCCCCTCGTCGCCTCGGTTTGCGTGCCACATCGATCGTCGTCCGTTTCTAACGAATATTATACAGCCGGATTCAGTTTTCTGTGCTCGTGATGATGCTTGAAATCATTTCTCGCTCTCACCTCCAGCTTTTTCGAGCATTTTTCCCATGCCCCCCTCGTTGCCCCGGTTTGCGTGCCACATGGGCCATCGTCCGTTTCTGACGAATCTTATACTATCGGAATCAGTTGTCTACACTCATGATGATGCTTGAGATCACTTCTCTCTCTCACACCCTATTTTTGGGCATTTTTTCAAAATGCCACTCATCACCTCGGTTTGCGTGCCACATTGGTCGTTGCCCATTTTTTACAATCTTTATGTCACCGGATTTAGTATTCCACATTCATGATGATGCTTGAGACTATTTCTCACTCTCATCAATACCTTTTTGTTCGGTATAGTTTTACCCCTTTTTCGGGCCGAGCAATTCCTTTTATGAAAAAGGCACTTAGGAAGTTTCTCTTAAGCTCTTTTTGACTCCTAAAACAATGAAAAGATCGTCGAGCAATCTTGCTTCCTTTCATGCTCACTAAACGTATCTGAAAGGGCGTCTACTTGGTATACGTTTACCCCTTTTACGGACCTTGTAGACTAATTACGAAAAAGGAATACTCTAGTCACATCGGCTAGAAGAGTTCTCCATTTGCATTATTTTATGTTTTTTTGGGCCTTGGAGACTAACTTACGAAAAAGACGACCAATGGAGTCCACTTACTGCTTTCAAACTCTCTAGACATGAAAGCGACCATGAGCAATCACCATCCTGGGCTCGTAAAAACCCACAGGATGGTACTCCACCACCACTACAGAGTCTTCTTATCATTTTCAGACTCCTTAAAAATGAAATCACCCATGAGCACGAACAGTCCCAGGCTCACAAAATCCACAGGACAGTACCATTTCAGAGCACACTTTTATCCCTTCTTGGAGCTCATTAAAACTACAAAGAAGGACCCAATGGTGCTTCTCGGCACCACAACAGATCATGTCTACTCATATGGAAACCTCCCCATTTTGGTTGCCTTTGTTCAGAGTATTCTGCAGTATGTCACCCTGAGAATCCCTCAACAACACCCATCAGCTCGTCCCCCCCCAGAGTTAATACATACCCTTCAGTCCTTAAAAGCTATGATCCCCGCACCTACAAGTCAGTTCCCTACGCTTCCAGGTCAACCATGTCATCATGCTCTGAACAAAGGAAGTTTGAGTCTACCCACTCTATGACCCCAGCTACTTCCCATCCCCACAAGTATGTCAGTCCTACCATCAGTACTACCACACTTCAGTTCTACACCTCGTGCTCCTATCAAGGAAACATCATTGCCTTGTCAATTGCTAGTCTCCCTCTTTCGACGACAACCAAATTTATTCCAGAGGATAGACATAGAGGTCCCCGTGTCTTGGACTCATCACCATTTATGATGAGTGCCTACGAATCATTTCGAGAAGAGTCCTCAGTACCTCTCCAAATGAGTGTTTCTCACATGCTCAACTTCAACACCTTAATCGCATCGTTGAGACTCGCACAGGATATTGGTCCTTTCAGTTATTGGTTGAAGACCCCGGATACCACCTGACTCTTCCACATTTGAGAGTCTACCTATGGAAACAACCAATTACATTTTTTCTATAGATATCCGGGTTGCGCATGGCAACAATATTCAGATGTACCCTAGTTTTATACTCCCTCGACTATACAGTTACATATACTCCTCAGAGTTGACTCAGAGTCATTGAGTCCCTACAGATGTTGGACACCTTTAGATTCAGCAGTTCATCAACCCTTCTAAGACCTTGTTCAGAACGGTTGTCTCTTTATTCCAATGTATCAGTTATTGAGATCAATCATGTCATTATCATGATTACATCCCAAAAAAGTGTCCCCCTTTGGACCATCATGATGTACCAGCAGATTTTTTATGTATTATTCAGGTCCCCCTTCTTGGGACTAATTGTTATGTATATGTCTTGATACGAGCATGGGTATGCCCACCTCATCCATTATCAGAGATCATTCCTCATTCATATTGAGGCCATGTAATATTATTTGTTTTGCAGCTTCCAAGGGTCGTGGATCCAGTCTCCAACCGGTCTCTTCTCTTCCCCAAACCACAGGAAAAAGACAAAAGAACTATGATGTCTATCGGCCATACGATAAGCTCCTTCCCTCACACATCAGGGGGCAATCTGTTAACACCCAAAAAGTGCTCACTAGCTCATTTCCTTATTCACATGACCCATTTGTCCACTTTTCCACCATTTGAGCCTCTAAAGCCATCAAAAGGTCACCAAAAGACCATAATACACCCCTTTTTCCCCTCAAAATGAATATTTTTCCTCAAAAAGCATAAAAAAACCCTCAAAAAGGGTCCAGAATTCCCAAAAATATTAAAAAGGGAATAAAAATATTCAAAATATTCAAAAAAGGAAAAAGGAGGGAAAAGGTACCTAAACCATGTTGGTCAATACCATTGGTTTCCTAAAAACCATAATGGTATTCCCCACCACCAAAAACTATAAAAAGGTCATAGGGGCTCCTCACTTTCCATCCATCCATCATCCTATCCTCATGCTGTCAAAATCTCTCATGAGTTCTTGACCATTGTAGCAATCTTGGAGAAGAGACCATTGGAGCTGGAGCATCTCACCCTTGGAGCTGCTCAACACCACAACATCCTCACCATTTGAGGTATTATAATACAAAAGTCATTTTTTATTTTTATTTCTTGTTCTTGTTCTTAAATCTTTTCAAGTTTATTGTTATATGCACATGTTAGATTCAGATTTATAATTGTTTTTTGCTTTCAATATTTGAAATTGCTATCACTTATTGATAGGTGCCCATTGCACAAAGCTTGGTTGCAAAACCAAGCCAACACTCCTTGCCAACACTTCCATACGAAGAAGCGCACCCATCCCGCCCCATTACACCCATTTATTGTCGTAGGCCCCCTTCGCAAAATGGGGCATTGACTTTATGCATTGTAAGCCTACCTCGGCTGGGGGGCGTAGTTACACCTTTGTAGCTATGGATTACTTTACAAAGTGGGTCGAGGCTATGCCTACATACCAGAACAATGGAAAAACCGTTGCACTCTTCATGTTCAATCATGTAATAGCGCGGTTCGGAGTTCCTCAGGCAATTGTTACCGATCATGGTTCCCATTTTCAGAACCATATGGTTGATGAACTGAGAAATAGGTTGGGTTTTCACCATGAAAATTCAACACCCTACTACCCGCAGTACAATGGACAAGTCGAGGCCATTAAAAAAGTCTTGAAAACCATGGTCCAAAGGATGGTAGGTACGCAGAAATCCAATTGGCATAACATGCTCTTTTCAACGTTATGGGCCTACAAAACCTCCGTTAAAACCGCCACAGGTTACACTCCTTTCTAACTAGTCTATGGATTGGAAGTTGTCCTACCTAGAGAGGGAAAAATTCCGTCTGTACAACTCGCTGTTGAACTTCTTCCTAATACTACTGCCAAAGAAGAACGTCTCCTGCACTTAGCAAAACTTGGCGAGTCCGACCGAGATGCCGCTCTTTCTAATGAAGCGCACAAGAAACACATCAAAGCCTAATATGACAAGTCAGTTGAACCTTGTATCTTTAACGAGGGTGACCTGGTCCTCACTTATGACCAAAAGCACGAAAAACTAGGAGCAGGAAAGTTCGAATCCATGTGGCATGGACCTTACATTATCAAACGTGTTTTGGAAAAGGGAGCTTACGAGCTTGAAGACTATGATGGAATATTTTTGGGTGAACCCCGCAATGGGATTTACCTGAAGAGATACTATGCCAAAACTCATCACGCTTAGACTTTCTTGTATATACTGTACATGGCGTGTTTTTTGTGTTTTTGTGTCCTGTGACGCTTTTATTTTTGAGTGTCTTTAGATGTTGTTTCTGCTCCTTATACCATTTTCTGTTTGCGTGTGCAGATGGAAACGTGCTATGGATTCGCTGACAGCGCCAGTCAGCATACCCGTAACCTTGCTTCTGCAGACTAGGTACTATATTCCGCAATAGGTGAGCTCATTAGAACAGGAGGAAGTTGCCTAGGGTTTGCGACCAACAACGCCGCAGAATATCAGGCAGTAATCAGATCCCTAGCTAATGCCATTTCCTTGGGTATGAACCACATTGTCATCCACATGGATTCTCAATTAGTGGTTTCCCATCTTAACTGGGTTTACGCCATCTGTGATCCCACCTTATTCTGTCTCTTCAGATGAGTACATATCCTGGAAAGGTCATTTGAATCCGTTCAGTACCTACACATTCCACGAGAGTTAAACACAGTTGCTGACTAGATGGCCAACTTCATTTTGGATTGGAACATCACACACACATAATATTCATAATATATAAAAGCATTCACGACATGTAAATAATGCAATGTATAAAAGCAAACATGTAAAAAATATCACATCACTCATCATTTTAAAACATATAATGTATAAATCATCGGGAATGTCTATATATATATATCATTCAAAAGTAGTGTTGGTACAAAATATGAAGCACGATGGCTTTCAATGAGTCTCTACAAAATCTAAAGCCTCGTAGCTTTCAGTAGTACAAAATCTGAGGCCTCTAAGCTCTTAGTACAAGTATAATAGTGTCATTAGGCCTGACGCGTGACCTGTACACCACCCCTAGCATAGACAACCCACTGTCATTGAGTAAGGAAGCAATCCATGGTCCTCGCTACCTTGTGGAGTAGGGCATTGCAAAGTACGGACGCTCCAACCCCAAAACTCTACATAGGTCTCGGGAGGTCATCTATCGCTGGCTTAGGAACCTCTACTGTCAACTGGGACAAGTTCATGTATTCCTCCTCCATCTCCTCGATGGCAGCATGAGCACTTGGGGGCATAACTGCTTCCCCACCTCTGTCTCTCCTTGCCAGAAGGGAAATTCCTACCGGTCGTACAAGTGTTGGCAGGCGATTTGATAAGGATGTGTCTCGGTACCGCTGACGTTGTGACACGTTGGAGGAAGGCGCGAAAGGAGTATTTTGTGATAAAGAATACCGCAGTTAGCGGGTTTTGGGTCACTTGGACCACATACGATGTAATAGTGAGTCAGTTGTACCGTGGTATGTGGGTTTTTGGGGTCATTTGGACCAAGTTAGTTAGATAATGGGTCAATTGTCCATATTGTCGGTTAGGAAGTTAGTTGTAAGTGGACAAATATTGTAATGGAAAAAGCCTATAAATAGATGAGGGTCGTAAGTGATAGATATCAAGGAGGAAGATGAGAAGATAGCGAGAAGTGGAGAAGATGTATGTTTTGCCTCTGGTATTTTGACCGCAACATTAATACAATGATGTTTTGGTGCAATTTCCATGCAATGGTGCGATATATAGTTGTTGTTTAATGTAATATTTGCTTACTGTTGTTGAAATGACAAATGATACGGTTAAATGATCTGTTTTGGAATGACAATTGATGCGATTAAATGATCTTTTTCATATGGAATACGAATGTTGCGGTTAGTTGAAATGTTATAATTATGTTTAAGTACTGCAATAAAGATAGTCTGCACAGCCACAACTCTCCTCCTCCCTCGGCGGAAACATGGTTCCGTCTGCTCTTCCTAGACGCCTCGGGTGAGACCTCATCCGCTCTGTGGGTGTTGCTAGGTGGGCTCAAACCTGCCCGGGCCAGTGCCCAGGGAGACTCCGATATGTGTTGACAGTGAGGTGAACCCCTGTCGACTGAGGTCGAGTTGGTCTTGGTCAACAAATGGTTTCATTTTCGGGACTGTGTGCAGAGTAAGAGGAGGGCATGTTGTGGCACCCGACGAAGCCGGAGATACAGAGTTGGTTTGATTAGAGACTGGAATTTGTTGAAAAGGAAAGTAGGAACACACGACTAACGGTAGATCACTGGTTGGGAAGATATATTCACAATGGTCCGCACGAGTGGTTCTTCCTGAATTCCCAGTTATTCTGTATGAGTGCTTGTTGAAGCTGACCTTCCAAAAGAGAAATTTCCAGGGTAGTGATCCGATGGCTTGGACCCCAGAGTTGATCCAAGAGCTACAGGAAGTCAATAGTAAGGCATCGTGGGCTGTCGAAGTTTGGCTCGATAGCATCTTGGAGGGATACATCACTGAATTCGCGGTTCACACGAAGAAATCCTATAGTGAAGCTGAAAGATATTTCTTTGACGGACCAAGGCGAAGGTTTCTGCTGTCACTCCAACTATTGATTAAGATGCTCATCTGCGAGAAAGGTATATTGAAGATGCACCTTGATCAGTAAGCAGCCTGGTGGGCGGAGGCCGTGGGTATTGCGACTGCTGGGGATCGGTAGAAGGAATGGTAAAGGGGTAGATGGGATAATACCATGAGGAGACTGTGAGTGAAGCCGAGGAAGAAAGTGGCCTTACGAGGAAAGGAGCAAGGTTCCGACAGGAAAAGAGGCAGAGGATAGGAGAAGGTCCTGCTGCGATCAGACTGCAAGACCATGAAGGAAGGCCACACGGGATGAAGCGACCTCACAGTCCTAACATGGACAACCAGGCTACGCCTAGGATAGAGGCAGGACCAAACTCCGACACAAGCGTACCCACACCTCCGCTCACTGACTCACAACCCGCAAGGAATACTACTTCGACACCGCTAAGTTCGTCAGTACCGCATAATTTAATTAGTAGTAGCACAGCAATAGGAGGAAGGAATCCCAGGATGGCAGGCGATGATGCTAAGTTACCGTTGTTCCACAGTAGTGCGACGGAAAACCCAGAACAATATTGGTTTTTGTGTGAAGCGGTTTGGACCATGAAACAGGTCACTGATGATAATGCTAAGAAATGGCAATTGGCCACGACCTTGCGAGGTCGTGCATTAGATTGATTCATGAAGTTTATTTTGGTCCCTACGGGAGCACGAGAGAAGCCCCTGGATGAGATTTGAGAGGGACTGATTGTTGAATTTAGACGGCCTAAGTCGGAGGCTCAATATATTACTGAATTGAAGGAAATTAAGTAGTGTCCCAATGAGACAGTATGGGATTTCGATCAATGATTCAAGACGCTGATGGCAAAGGTTAGTTTCAATATGAGTGTTGTCCAACATAAAGAATGATTCATTGCAGCACTGTTACCGCACATTCGGTTGCCACTGATGCAGCAGAACATATCGACGCCGAGCGAAGCTCTAGAGATTGCAATGCGAAAAGAAGCATCACCGATTGGAGATAATGCAACTGGGATGTCGCAGATACAGACGCAAATCGCCAACCTGACTATACAGTTGCAAGATTTGAAGAAGAACAAGGACCAGCGTGATGAAGTATAGTGTACGCGATGCCGAAGAGAAGGGCATACGAGGGATAATTATCCGGATTTTCATAATTATTTGGTATCAGGTGCGCCAAACCCGTTGAATGGTGGCAGTATGCCGTGGTGTCACATTTGTTCGGTGTTTGGGCACAGTCATGATAGTTTCCCATATATGCAGAAAATGGTGACAACCCCACGAAATATTTAATGCACATTCTGCAAGTTGGTGGGTCACGATGACAAGGATTTTCGTGCATATGGGTTGCTACAGGAAAGGATGTGCAATGCATTCTATGTCAAGGACGATCAGCGCACGGTGCCACAACCCCCACTGCAACCGCAGGTAGCCTTGCCGCAGATGCAGTTTGCACCACAACAACAACAACCGCAGCAGTTCATGCCGCAATACAACCCGATGCAGATGGCTCCCCCACAATATGTACAGCAACCGTAGTATGCACCGCAAGGGCAAGGGATTCCACCAGCACCTATGCAACAACAATACCAGCAGTAGGGCGGGTACCGGGGAGGCTAAAGGAGCGGAAGCGGTGGCGGATTTGGTCATGGAGGAGGAGGCCGAGTTGGTTGAGGACCTGTTCAATATTACCACTATGCGGTATGGGGACATTATCAGCGCGACTTCCCACTGCTACAGAATCATTGTACGTTTTGTTCCGGTAATGATCATACGGTTGAAAATTTTCCACAGTTAATTGCACAATGGCAAGTTGGGAACGCTCTGCAACTATAGAACCCAATACAGCAACCAATATAGAACCCGATACAGCAACCAGTGCAGAACTAGCCCCCTGCGACCACTACCGAATGCCAATCAAAATATCAATCAACCAGGGAATCTATAGCAGAAACAGACGCAGGTTGCAAATATTGCGACAATTTCTGTAGAACCGCGACCATAAGATGCTTCGGTGGCTGTTGTCACTCGTGGAGGCAAGACGACTGGGGAATATGGTTCGCGACCACTGATTTGGTTGGCTGGTCCGAAGATGATACCTTTTGACATTGATACAGAGTGAGAAGCATTCTTGGAGGCACGTCACACTTTGGAGAAAGACTGCGGTAAGGTTGTTGTTTGCGATATGCCGCCTGTCTTTGATTCCACATCAGACGTTGATCGACCACCACCAGGGACTTTGCAGAAGTTCCTTGAAAGCTGTCTATCATTGGCATGAGACCCGGCTGCCTTGGTTGAGATTGAGGGATGGTTGCAGCGATTTCCCAAAGGACGGCAGGAGTCGGCAGTAAACTCCTTACAGCGACGAAAGACTGGCAAAGAAATGCGAATGAATATTCAGATTGGTGACTATGACATTGACTCTATAATTCTTGATCTTGGTTCGGATGTTAAAATCTTAACCAAGCAGGCGTGGCAGAAGATGGGGAGTTCCCCATTGAGCTGGTCTCATGTCTAGCTCCCGTTGGCTAATGATGCGAAGGTTACACCTATTGGGCGGGTTCCGCGGATCACAATTGCTATTAAGGGCATCAAGACTTATGCTGACTTTGATGTTATCAAAGTGGTTGAGGGAGGAAGCTCTTATCCTGCATTATTGGGGATAGGATGGGCTAACGATAGTGGAGCTGTCATTAACTTCAAAAAGCGCATGATGACCTTTGAGAATCGTGATTTCAGAGTTATAGCCCCATTGGATCCAGCTGAAGGACGTCGCTATGTGGAGCCTATAAAAGATGATGATCCCGCTAGATGGGACCATGCATTCAATATTTCTAAAGATTATATTCATCCTACCACCTACGGTGAGTTGGAGTGGCACAACGAGAGTTTTGCGTCTTCCGACTCTGATGATGCATTAGAGCATTGGCAAAATCGAATCCATGAAGTACAATTCCGGAAATTTGGCTTACTTACACAATCCTTGTGTCGAGTTGCGACAGAAACGATTACATTGCCCATCTATGAGGGGTTGCCTAGCCTGAACACCTTCTTAGCAGAATTTGAAGACCGCATTTCGGAACCACAGCGATTGCTGGCCTTGGAAGATGCGCTGAAGGCTGTTCCAACACGCTGGTGGGAGACACATAAGAATATCATTAATAATTGGTCCCAGTGTTGAAGGTTGATGATGGTTCAGTTCGGCAATACTGAGGTTTATCACACTGGCAAGTATGATGGTCGGACTGATCCCAGTGATCATGTGATGGAGTTCCAACGATTGTGGGTAGCACGACCCAGAGATGAGTGGGTTCATGCTTTTGTTCATACTTTGGAGGAGATACCCCGCTCATGGTACACTGCAGCCGAATTGTGCCGTGACATTACAACATGGGGGGAGTTGACGATCTGTTTCACTCATACATTCACTTTTGTGGATGCCAATCCTAATGTCCATAACGCCCTGCAGCTCATCTGCGACGTGGTATTTCAGGTTGTTCCGACGGCCTACCCTGTTGACCCGCACACACAATGTTAGATGCAGTCTCTCATGGAGTGCTTCAACGTCATTGGTGGCCCGGAGGACGATGATAATCCCTGGAATATTAACATTCCCGAATCCAAAGGAAGTCGCGATGTGGTACCACCTATTGGACCAAGTAATCCGTTCAGTCAACCATTGTAGCTTCGCAAGATGAATATTGGCACCGAAGCTACTCCCAAGTTTGCTAATGTTGGGGATTATTGGGACGATGAGATGATCAGTAAGGTTACTGAGTTACATCATGAGTTTCAATATGTGTTTCCCACAAAGTTTTCCAACATGAAGGGAATTCTGGGTGACTTAGGAGAGATGAAGATTCCATTAAAACTAGATGCTAAGCCACTCTGACAATGACCTTATCGGCTAAATCCGCGACATAAAGAAAAGGTTAAGGCAGAACTTGATTGCATGTTGGATGCTGGTGTTATTGAACCTGTAGAAGAGCCTGAGTGGATCAGTCCTATGGCGGTGTAGGACAAGAAAACAGGCAAAGTGCGCATTTGTGTCGACTTGCGGAAGTTGAATGATGCCTACTTGGATGACCCTTTTACGACCCCGTTTACTGATGAAGTACTTGAAGGAGTGGGTGGCCAGGAGATGTACTTTTTCACTGATGGATTCTTTGGCTACCATCAGATTCGCATTGCCAAGGAAGATCGCCATAAGACAACTTTTGTTATTGAATGGGGTTGCTTTCAGTACACAGTCATGCCATTTGGTTTGAAGAATGCACCTGCGATATTCTCCCGGGTCGTTGTTGCCGCATTCAAAGATTTTATTCAGAAGTTTCTGCAGGTATATATGGATGATTGGACCATTTATGGATTGATTTGTGATCATTTGGCTAATCTGCGGTTAATGCTTGAGCGATGCCGATAGCACCAGATATCGCTGAACTTGAAGAAATGAATTTTTTGTGTGCCCTTTGGAATATTGCTGGGTCATATCATGTGTAAGCAGGGATTGCTGGTTGATCCAACAAAAATTGCACTTATTTTGGGATTACAACTTCCGACCACCGTTAAGTAGTTGCGTGCCACCTTGGGCCATACGGGAGATCATCGCAAGTTCATTAGGGGGTATGTTGCGATTACTGCCCCTATGGAAAAGTTGTTGAAGAAGGATGTGGCATTCCAGTGGAGCCCGGAATGTCAGGCTAGTTTCGAAACACTCAAGGTGAAGATGGTGTCAGCACCGATCTTGGTCTTTCCAGATTGGAGTAAGGAATTCCATGTCCATGTTGATGCTTCATCGAGTGCATTAGGGGTTGTGTTGGCTCAACCTAGAGAGGGCGATCTTGATCATCCCATTGCTTTTGCTAGTCGAAAGCTGTCCTCTGTAGAATGGAATTACACTAACACAGAACGGGAAGGTCTGGCCATGGTTTACACGTTGCAGAAATTCAGGCATTATTTGTTGGGTGGCCACTTTAAAATGTTCACCAATCATTCTGCATTAAAATACTTGGTCAATAAGCCTGTGTTAGGGGGGAAGATATGCCGGTGGCTACTTTTATTTCAGGAGTTTGATTTCGAAGTCATTGTGAAGCCGGGGTGGTTGAATGTTGGACCAGATAATTTGTCACGGATTGATACAGGGGAGGAACTGACCAATATCGAAGATGGGTTGCCGGACGCCCAACTGTTTCATGTTTCCGCTGCTGATCAATACTTTGCTGACATCCTTCAATTTCTGGTGATGGGCACTGCACCCGACGACTTTACCACTACTCAGAAGAAGCAATTGGTTGTGAAGGCTGCTGACTTTCAACTCATCGCGGGAGAGTTGTATAAATTGGGTGCCGATGAGATATTGCGTCGATGTGTCTTGCCACATGAGCAAGCGCAGATATTGGCCGAGGCAAATGGTGGAGTCGCGGGGGGACATTATGGCAGTCGGGCGACTGTCGGGAAGGTACTGCATGTAGGACTTTGGTGCCTATGCACAGTCTTGTGATGTTTGTCAACGAACTGGAAAGCTATCCAGAAGAGACGAGATGTCGCTGCTACCTTAGGTGACATTGCAACCGTTCGAAAAATGGGTTATGGATTTTGTAGGGCCGATCAATCCACGAGGGAAACATACGAGTGCACGATACATCATCACGGCGACAGAGTATTTGACCCGATGGGCTGAGGCGACACCTGTAGTTGATCGCTCCGCCGCAACGGCTGCTCAATTTTTGTTTGATCACATTTTCACTCGTTTTGGCTACCCCAAGATATTGCTGAGTGATCAAGGAAGCCACTTTCTTAATCGCACTATCAGCGCATTGATGGAGGAATTGCAGATACAGCATAAGAAGAGTACACCCTATCACCCACAGGAGAATGGAATGGTGGAGGCGTTTAACAAGGTACTGGAGCATGCGTTGACAAAGGTGTGCAATGGGAACCGAGACGACTGGGATTTTAAAATTCCAGCGGTGTTGTGGGCCTATCACACCACATGTAAATGGTTCACTGGTCAGACACCTTTTAAGTTGGTATATGGGAAGGAAGCAATTATACCTATGGAGTACATTGTTCCCAGTTTACGAATTGCGGCTTTTATGAGCATGGATGATGTTGCAGCACTAGACGAACGTCTAGCACAATTGGTGGAGCTGGCAGAGGATCGATTTATCGCTGGCTTTCACAAAGGGGTCGAGAAGGATCGACAGAAGGCATAGCATGATCGCCACATTAAAAGTAAGTAATTTCAGCAAGGCAACTTGGTGTTATTATACGATAGCAAGTTTATCAAACATGCAGGAAAGTTGCAGATGCATTGGTTGGGTCCCTATCGCATCAATAGTATTACTTCAGGAGGTGCAGTTCAGTTGCAGTGGTTGGATGGGGCGATGCTCCCCAAACTAATAAATGGTCATAGGTTGAAGCCCTATTGCTCAGGCTTGGAGTTGTGCGATGTCTCAATCGCATCGTCCAAAAAAAAAAAAGTGTGTCTGTGTGTGTTGCAGGTTGTTTGGTGACAGATGGTGCACCAACAGAAGAAGGTATGCGAAGCAGAGAGGCTTGTACTGCATGTTTGGAATAGTCGGCGATATATGGTAGCGTGGTGACCCGGTCAAATCAGTAATAAATGCCAAAAGTGGAGACAGTTAATTAACGGCACTGCTTGAATTATGGGCATTAATGGTGGATTCGACCAGTTGGCGGACAGGATCACCGGTGGATTTCCCTGATTAATACAAGGATTTGGTTGAGTTAATGCATGATTTAGTCATGAATATGGTGGATTTGGGTAAATGCTATAAGTATGGTTTAGCGTCAGGCATAAGACACCGAGAAATTAGCAAGCCGTGTTATTGTGGAGCACTGTAGTAATTTCAGTCAGTTGTTGTTAGGTATATAACGTAGAGTGGTGAGGTATGCCAGGAGAATTAGAGACAGTGGACATTAGTAGTGAAGTGGAGTCTCCATTCATTCCGGCTACTGTAGAATGAGAAGGTGCATCCTCAGACACTGTTGATCTTGGATTCGAGGTTGCCAACATGCCTATGGGAACATCAAGCGTTGCTAAGAAGCGTCGAGGGGGTCAGCCTTCTGAATCTCCACAAAGTAAAAGATAGCTTCGGTCTACGGTGGCTAGCGGGGCTCCGGAGCAGATGGGACAGTCCAGTCGCACCATTCATCCATATTCCCCATGGCTGGGACACTCCGCGAGTAATATCCTTGGTTACATCCCTCCTGTTCGGCTGGATGCCCCCCCGCGTAAGCTAACTCCAAAACCTAAGTTCAGTGTGAAGATGCCTGCACTCCCAGTTGGGATGACATTGGGTCGGCACTGATGTGCCTACAATATGAGGACCACGACATGGTGGCTCAACCCGAAGGTGCATCCGCACCATATGTGCCTGAGACACGCAATTCACCGGACCCACAGATACATGAATGGGCACTAGGACTGCAGCAGGCTGGCTAGTTAGGGCTAATTAACATGCCGCATTTTGGTCACCTAGTGGAAGTTGGCTCTTGTGTACAACTCTTGTCATGCTTCCACAGGGGTTCGTTGTGGTTGGACAGAGAGGTCCCGGTTACTGTTGACTTGATTTCTCACATTATCAGGTTGCCCAAGAATGGTGTTGATCTAGCGCAGTTTATTCAAGGAAAGCACAACGAGAAAAAGCAAGCGCATCAGTTGGCACAAAAGTATGCCTTGGAATCAGATGGGCGTGGGTATCGCACCAGTAGATGTAATAATCAGGCGGTACTCACGGGCATTAATATCCTGTGCTGTAAATTGATTAGGGGGGGTCTCCCTAACCAATGTAACTCAGGAATAGTTTCTTGTGCAGAGCAATGTGCAAAGGGAGTCCAGATGAATTGGTCCCTATATCTCTTAAATCAGCTAATGGAGGATGTCGCAGATGTCCAAGTGGGTCCAGGCGCTTTCTCATACAGTTGGTTGTTACTTCTGATCGCTCTAGTTGCATGGAAAGAGCCCAAGACCTACCAGGGTATGGACTTCCCGGTGGCAGCGAAACAATGAGGGGCACGCTATCAGAATATATGCTTTCTACGAGAGGCCGAGCGCATCCGGGAGTACCAAATGCAGTTTTGGCTGTACTCATAAATGCTCTATGACGCAGCAACATAGAATGGCGGATAGAATGCATGAAATCAGTAAGAGCTTTCAACACTTGCAAGAAAGAGAGGCCGCTGTGACTGATGAGATGATGAGCTTACAAGGAGGGCTGCTACAGCGCAGAAATTCATGGATGAACTTGAAACCGACCTTAAGCAGGAGCGGGCTGCGAAGAGTCGTACCATTGAATCACTTAAAAAGGAACACGATTTCCTTATTACAGAAAAGGCTCGCATGTGGGATGACAGTGTTCGGGTTGACCGAGCAATCCCAAAGGCTTACCAACATATCCTGGAGCCCATTGAAGAGGTAGACATGCTCCACCGAGTGCAGCGGTTGGGGGCTGCCATTGTTCAGTTGCGACAGGAGAACGACCTGATGAAGGCTCAGTTGAAACCAACTACACCTCGGGCCGAAGTGGATGAACGAAGAAGGGAACTCGAGGAAGTTCCCACCTAGATGGAGGAGCTGGAGACAGAGGCAACCAGGCTCACTGCCGAAACAATAGAGTTTTAGGGCCACATCATCCATGATGAACAAATTGAACAACTCACTAAGACGCAGCAGGAAGCGGAGGGCTAGGTGGCCACGTTAAAGGCTGCAATGAGAACCTTTCCACCCATGGAGCAAGTAGCCAAGTCGCACGAACTAAAGGACTTGCAACAATGGGTCACCAAGGCAGACGAATGATAGAAGCTGCATGCAGCATAGTTGGAAGAATTCCAGGACACTGGCGGAAAACTGATGCTGCAGGCCAGCGAAGCACTCCCAGCAGTACAAAAGTATCGACAAAAGGTCATGGACAAGCTTGTCGATCACCCATCGTCCAAAGATGTGATCAGTAATCAGGAAGCAGGTAAGGAGGCTCAGGAGCTGGTGAGGAATGTCGAACAGTCGTATGCAGACTTCAAGGCAAGGACCGCGACGTGTACTCTGTCTACCAATTGACGTGGCTCGAGGACAAGCCACAAGATTGTGTTGGGGGCCTATTGGCAAGCAGTTTGATAAGGATGTGTCTCGGTACCACTGACGTTGCGACACATTGGAGGAAGGTGCGAAAGGAGTATTTTGTGATAAAGAATACTGCAGTTAGCGGGTTTTGGGTCACTTGGACCACATACTATGTAATAGTGAGTCAGTTGTACCGCGGTATGCAGGTTTTTGGGGTCATTTGGACCAAGTTAGTTAGATAATGGGTCAATTGTCCATAGTGTCGGTTAGGAATTTAGTTGTAAGTGGACAAATATTGTAATGGAAAAAGCCTATAAATAGATGAGAGTCATAAGTGATAGATATCAAGGAGGAAGATGAGAAGATAGCGAGAATTGGAGATGTATGTTTTTCCTCTGGTATTTTGACTGCAACAGTAATACAATGATGTTTTGGTGCAATCTCTGTGCAATGGTGCGATATATAGTTCTTGTTTAATGTAATATCTACTTACTTTTTTTGAAATGACAAATGATGCGATTAAATGATCTGTTTTGGAATAAAAATTGATGTGATTAAATGATCTGTTTCATATGGAATACGAATGTTGCGGTTAGTTGAAATGTTATAATTTTATTTAAGTAATGTAATAGAGATATTCTGCAAGCCACAACTCTCCTCCTCCCTCTGCGGAAACATGGTTCCGTCTGCTCTCCCTGGATGCCTCGGGTGAGACCTCATCTACTCTGCGGGTGTTGCTGGGTGGGCGCAAACCTGCCCAGGCCGGTGCCCAGGGAGACTCCGGTATGCGTCGACAGTGAGGCAAACACCTGTCGACTGAGGTCGATTTGGTCTTGGTCAACAACGGGCCCCACATCTGCACACACATGTTACATACTTGTCAATACTGCATTAAAAAAATGATAAATATGCAAAACTAAATGTACAAGGTTTGTTGTTCTCACCTATGTCACCCCATTCTGCACCCTCAGGCAACACTAAGTCAAGATCCTCTCTGAAATCCATACTGCCATACAGGAAGTCCTTAACCATGAGTAATTGGCCTTCCATCCAGCTGAAGAACTCAGGACCAAAGCTGATGATAGGTCCTCCACCATGACGGGTCATCACCTCAGCCCATCTGAGCATGTTGGGATCTCTAGGCTCCCTTTCATCTAGTACTAGTTGTGGACATAAGAGAGGGATCCGCTCTAGGAGGAATGATACCACAATCGATCCATAACCAAACTGCTTGAGCTCTCCTCACTGACATTTGGTCAGCTGAGCTCGGAGGTTTGCGAGGAGACCCTCGCACCAGTTGAAAACCCTGGGGGACATACAATCCTCCGCATAAAGCATCTGAGCCCGAGTAGCCATGTGTGGGGCTTGGCTTCCTGCCACTCTAGTAATAGTAAATAGTATGGTACGTAGTGGGTAGCTCACCACATCCCTAATAGGAATCTTCCCACTAGAAGATCGAGCAAGAGTGGTACAATGCTGTGAGACAATGTCATCGACTGTGCGGTCACTGGCCCGTGTTCCAGTAAGATATACAGGGTCCCCTCTCCGGGACAAACCCATGAGAAAATAGATGTCCTCAACATCTATTGTGAGGATGTGCTCACCAATCACGAAATGTTTTTGGGCCGCATCCCAACTCTGGAGCATGTGTGATAGCAACGGGATTTGGGATCTCATCCCCTGAATCTCAAAGAACTTGAGCAAACCGCAGTTCCTCAAGTCATACACACATTGTGGATCATTGGCAGCTTGTACATCTTCTACTTTTTGTTCTCTTTCCCGCCACTCTAAAGCCATGTTGGCTTGATAGCAACCTGCCAAAAGGGACATTTAAACACCATTAGATCCTACTTCAACCACAACAAGTTCATTTTTTGAGATTATTTCGATGTTTGGAAAATGCATCTCCGCCGTCGCACTGTACTTTTGCATACAGTTCGATGTCATCACACTTCACTCATTCAGGACTTTCACCGAGTCAGTCTCATCGCAGTTCCCAAAAGGGCCAACTGCGACAAGCCGAGAGCACAATAGCGCTCCATGAATTCATCAAAAAACCCAAACTTTGAACCTAAAAACAAAATATAATCCACTGGAATGTTGCTGGATGAAGTTTAGGCTTACCTACTCCTGAAGGTGGGTAAAATGGCAGATCGTAGCTCCCGGAATCAACAAAGGAAATTTTGGCTCCAAATTGGTACTTCTCCTCCCAAATTGGCAAATGAAACAATGAAAACTATTTTTGTCCCATTTTTCTATTTATAAATAGAATAAATATTCCTTTTCAAATATTTTGATGCTCTTAGGCCATTTATCATATTTTTTGACCAATTTGTCGTATTTGAGGCTATTTGATACATTTTCTAGTGTGTAGGAATTGTAAGTAGTCTTTTGTGTCATTTCTCGTATCACAACAGTCATCACAGGTATGAACACTCCCTTGAACGTTTTGTCGTTATTTTTGCAACAGTTAGTTTGTAATTATTGCGTGATGATGAGTTTACTCTTCGTTTGTTCTCGTACTCATGAAACTATGAGAACAATTACAGAGTTATGATTTATCACTTTTCGGGCTCGTTAAACTCCCACGGAAAAGGACACCCCCCAGAGTCTACCGTTAAGCTCTTTTCAGAATCTCGAAAAACAAAAAGATTGCCAAGCGAACTTGTCACGTTCACGCTTGTTAAAGTATTTGAATGGTCGTCTTACTGGTGATAGTTTACCCCTTTTGTGGACCAGGAGGCACTAATTACGAAAAAGGTATACTCCAGCCAATCATGACTGGAAGAGTCCTCTCCCACGTTGTTTTACCCTTTTTCGGGCGATGAGGCTAACTTTATGAAAAAGGACCATTGGAGTCTTCTTTAGTTCTTTTCAGACTCTCTAAACATGAAATGATCACCTTCTATGGACTCATTAAAATTCTCACATTGAAGGGCCCATCATGGGACGAACCCCTCCTATCCCATGTTCAGAAAATATTTGGGATTGGACTCATCTATGAGATGAGCTATACCGAGCATCTAGTTACCCTCATCAAGCTCGTAAAAAATACAGGAGGCACTCATCATTCATGATGGGGAAAAAGGAAATCGTTTGTGTTACATACCTTGTTAGTGGTAGTATGTAGTCATTCTTGAACATGGCACTCATCTGCATTTGCATATAGCACTTGGATCATCCATTTGTCCTTGAGTTCCACTTATTTCATGAGTCTCGTTACTCCTTTGAATCATTCAAAGAAAAGCTTCCATCATCAGTCGCTTTGAGAATTTGTGTCGCACTCGTCGTTTCAATACTGCCAAGTCATACCATGCCCATGTTCAAGAATATGTATATCATTTATCATCTGTATTCAGTACACTCGCCATCATGTCGGTCTACTCTGAGTCAGTCTTGCATGTTACTGTACCATCCGATCTACCCTATACATTTTTGTCATGTTTCGTGTCGATTGATGGGGGATTCATCATGGCCCTCCTTCAACGGATTCATCCTTGTCGAATTCAACACATCATCTGAGGATTGAATCTAGAAACCAATCAAGTACCTTGGCCATGCATGCCTCAATGGCAAGTTACCTCACTTTCATCATGAGTTTACATCATTCACTCTTGATTGAAATATTTCATCTTGCGTTCGACTTCAACTCATTTATTCACGCTTGATGATATGTACTGTGATACCTTGGGAATCATTGACATCAATGGTGATCTCCCTCGCACTTGTTAACGGTTTACATCAATTGTCGGTAATCAAGTGGTTTCTACCATGTTCGACATCAAGACATTTGTAATCACATGGATAGATTCATATCATTGCGGGTTCAGCTTGAAGAACCTGGGGAGTCATGTTTTACCCAGGTTGCGATGGAGTTTGTATTGATTTATATCACACGGATACACATTTGTATTGGTCGTGGCTGTGTTATCATCTCATCACGGATCTACGCTTGTGTCTAGTAGCCATGATTGTGTTCAATCAGTCATTACTACCATGGATCTGCACTGTATTGGTTGGCAGCCATGTTGCACTTTATATGAGATTGTCAGCTCAAAGTCAGTTGTACTACAGCAGTGTCCTTCGTCCAACAAGTCTATTGCCATTACTTCTATCAAAGCACTTCACCTGTCTATCTTCAACAGCTTCATGATTTGGGGGGCATTCTGTTACACCCAAAATCTACTCATCATAATATTCAATGTATACACCCCTAAAGATATCTTCACTAATTGATCAACCAAGGAGGATTTGTACCCAATTGTGCTAGGTTTTGAAGGGTCATCGTAGGCTGCACATGAGAAACATGCGAAGTCGCATCTTGCCCCATTATAGGGTGCAATGAAGTCAGTTAGATGGAAAAAATAGCTTCTTAGATGTCCTTCTCAAAGCTTGCTGACTTGGGACCCTATCCCTGACCTCTTGGAGGAGCTGGCACTTGGTTCCTAATACTTTGGAGAGATCCCTTAAGCCTCTCCTACCATCTCTCAACCTATCCTATCCATACCCTATCCACTTAGTCCTATATGAATGAAGCTCACTCCCATCCCAAAGGGACGAAATCTATGGTATCTACATGCTGGTGAAATTACCTTTGGAACATCTCCACTCACCCATTGGAGAACTCATACTTCCTTGGAAGGATATGGTAATCGGCTTTGTCAGAGAAGGGCTGCAGCGTTAAGCCTTAGTTGTAGTTCTATATCTCTATTATGTACTTCCCTGTTTTTACAATAATACAAATGCTTTCCACCAATATTGTTCATGTGCGTAATGATATTGAGTAGCTTACCTACTTAACTATTTACTTAGATCTCTTATTGTATAGATGTTTTTTACTTGTTTCTCTTGTTTCTTGTCTTGATAGGCCTTGCAGCTTGGATTTGATGACTGTGAGACGCGAAGTAGCATTCAGGAGAAAGGATTGCGAAGTGAAAGGTAAGACATCTAATACTCGATCCTTAAGTAGATCTAGGAAATGCATTAGTAGCCTATCTCATTTGTTCTAGACTGACCTTGAACTAGGGAGATCACGCCTTAGATCCGTCTTTGGTATATTGTCCGATAACAACATACCATAAGTTCTGATAGCACGCACCCGGACGGGATTTTGCATTCGCAACATCCATGCCCTAATATACATCGTTCTCCTTCCAAACCACAAATGCAATCAAAAGCAGCAGCCAGCTATATGTAAATGAGCCCTTACCAACCTGAACTGCTGCGACATCCTCAGCGAGCTAATTCAATAGAAGCAAGGACCAGTTCATTTGGACGCCCTACGCACATTGTACTGCACATGCGACCATCCCTGAGTTGCACTGGTTAGGATGACCACCCCTGACCACCTTGCAGGATAAAATCTTGGTGCCGATGAGTACCGCCTTGTCATTGATACTGTCGGTGCGATACCCACGGGCATCCGTTTCCAAACCATATTTCTTCACCAGCTAACTGCCTGATTTTTGTCATTCGCTTTCCCTTGGAAATACTGCGATGGATCAACTCCATCTATAGGCAGTCTGGTAATGGATGAAATCAGATCAACAGTGACTAGAATTTCTCTATCCAACCATAAGGACCCACCATGGAAGCACGCAAGTAGCTGCTTCACACACACGTTAAATTCCACCATCCGCCCAAAATGTAGCATGTTAAGGAGCCCTAACAAGCCTACCTGTTCCAATCCATGTGCCCAGTCTTGTGCAATCGGTGTCACGGTAAGTCGTAACCTAGGCACATATGGGGTCGATGCAATGTCTTGGTAGGCCACCATATCATGATCATCATATCGTAGGTGCATCAACGCCAACACAATATCAACCGAGCACTCCATTCCGACAGGGAGCGTTGGCATCTTCACGCCATACTTCTGCTTCGGGTTTAGCTTGCACGAGGTTGCATCCGGCCGATTGGGAGGGATATACCAAGGGATGTCAATAGCCAACGAGCCCTCCCATGGGGAAGATTCATCAAAGCGGCAACTGGACTGCCCTACCTGCACCTGAGCTCCTCCTACCACCCCGACGGATGATCTAAGTTTCCCCTTGCTCTGCGGGGACTCAGAATGTTGACCCCCTCGATGCTTCTTGGCGATTACTGATGTCCCCACCGGCATGTTTTCGAACTTCTGCCTCAAGATTGACGTCTCCCATTGACGCAACTTCTTCCTCAATGGAAATCCTGGTGAAAGGAGACTCAACCTCACTGCTAATCTCAATCCTTTCTAGCTCTCGTGGCATACCTTACCCAGCGCTCTCAATTGATAGCTTCTCCATCCTAACGGCATCTGCAAGTTCAACTGAACCTTTCCCAACGCACAACTGCACTCACCAAGCTATAACAATATGTTTTAGTTCTGCACAGGCACTTAACAACTGAATTCTCGATTCCTTCCGACCAGCTTCTACCCGTTTTTATAGCGTCCAACCGAAGCCTCCATAATCATCACTAATCCTACATTTAATTCAACCGAAATCATGTATTAATGACGCAAATCCACCGTCAATCCTGTCAGCCAATCAGCCGGATCCGCCATTAATGCCCATCATTTGAACAACCGTCGTTAATTAATTGTTTTAGCTTTTGGCATCTATTGCTAATTTGACCCAGTTGCGACCCTGCCACTTGTCGCAGACCACTCCTAACTTGCGGCACAAGCCTCCCTGCTTCCGCATTCCATTCCCATTGGTGCGCCACCCTGCCATCGATCAACCTACACATTTATTTTTTGTTTTGTTTTTTCCGATGTGACTTAGGCATCGCGTTGTTCCAAGCCCGACCGATAGGGCTTCAACCTACTACCATTAATCAACTTGGGGAGCATTTCTCCATCCAACTGCTACAATTGTACCGCTCCTCCTGAAGTTATGCTACTGATGAGATACGGACCAAGCCAATGCATCTGCAATTTTCCTGGATGTTTCATAAACTTGTTGTCATACAACAGCACTAAGTCCCCCTGTTGAAACTGTTTGTTATTGATGTGGTGATCATGCCAAGCCTTCTGGCGATCCTTCTCCACACCCTGATGGAAACCGGCAATAAAGCGATCTTCCTCCAACTGGACTAACTGCGCTAGACGTTCCTCCAATGCTGCCACAGAATCCATTCCTGTCATTGCTGCTACACACAGGCTTGGAAAAATGTAATACATTGGCATGATTGCTTGTTGTCCATACACCAGCTTAAATGGCATCTGACCTGTCAACCTTTTACATGTGGTGCGATAGGCCCACAGTATTACTCGAATTTTGAGATCCCAGTCGTCTCACCTTTGTCAGTGCATGTTTCAATATCTTGTTGAAAGCTTCCACTGTACCATTTTATTGCAGATGATATGGCGTACTCTTCTTATGTTGAATGTGTGTTGAATCTGCACCTCCTCCGTTGGTGCACTAATGGTGCGATTGAGAAAGTGGCTGCCTTGATCGCTCCGCAATATCTTGGGGCAGCCGAAATGAGTGATTATGTTATCAAACAAGAACCGTGCGGCCGTGGCCGCGGAACAATCAACAACTGGTGCAGCTTCCACCCATCTTGTCAAGTAATCTGTCGCCATGATGATATATCTGGCACCAGTGCACTTACCCGGTGGATTGATGGGTCCCACAAAATCTATGGGCCCATTTTTCAAATGACTACAGTGTTAACTGAGGCATCAACGGCATCTTGTCCCTCCTGCATGGATTCCCAATTCTCTGAGAGACGTCATAGGACCGCGCATATTTAGTCACATCATTATGGAGCGTGGGCCACCAGGGCCTCACCCGAAGCACCTTCCTGGAAAGCGCCCAACCGGCGTAGTGTCCTCCAGCTACTCCTCCATGTGCTTCTTCCAATATCTGCGCTTGCTCGTGTGGCAAGACACACTGTCGTAATATCTCATCGGCACCCATCTTGTATAACTCCCCTGCGATGAGCTGGAAGTCAGCATCTTTAACCACCAACTGCTTCTTCTGACTAGTGGTGAGCTCTTCTGGTGCGATACCTGTTGCCAGAAAATGAATGATTTCTTTGAAATAGCCATCGGCTACTACCATCCTAAACAGTTGTGTATACGGCAACCCATCTTCAATGTTAGTTGGCTCCTATCCTATTTAATTCTGCGAGAGATGATCAAGGATGGAATTAAACCGCCCTAGTTTCACAATTACTTCAAAATTGAACTCCTGAAAGAGAAGAAAACAGCGACATATCTTCCCCCCCAACACAGGCTTATTGACCAGGTACATCAAGGAAGAATGGTCTGTGAACATCTTAAAATTTCTTCCCAATAAGTAGTGTCGAAACTTCTGTAGCGCATAGACCATCGTCAATCCTTCCCGCTCACTAGTGGTGTAGTTCCTTTCTACGGATGACATCTTCCAACTGGTGAAAGCAAGAGGGTGATCAAGATCCCCCTCTCCTAGTTACGCTAGCACCACAGCAAGTGCAATTGACGATGCATCAACATGGACATGGAATTTCTTACTCCAGTCCGGGAATACTAGTATTGGTGCCGAAGCCATCTTAGCCTTGAGCTGATCAAAACTATCCTGACATGCAGGGTTCCATTGAAATACAACATATTTCTTCAATAGCTTCTCCATAGGGGCGGTGATCGCTACACATCCCCTAATAAACTTGCGATAATACCCAGTATGCCCTAATGTCGCCCTCAACTGCTTAACAGTGGTCGGCGGTGTCAAGCTCAAAATGAGTGCCATCTTTCCTCGGGATCGACCAACAACCCTTGTTTGCATACAATGTGACCCAGCAATATCCCAAATGGGGCACCGAAAATTCACTTCTTCAAATTCAGCGATATCTGGTGTTGTCGACATCGCTCTAGCACCAACCGCATATTGGCCAGATGATCGCGGATCAAACCACAAACTGTCCAATTGTCCATGTATACTTGCAAGAATTTCTAGATGAAATCCTTGAATGCAGCAACAACAACCCGCGAAAAGATCGCAGGTGCATTCTTCAGTCTGAACGTCATGACAGTATACTGAAAACATCCCCATTCGGTCACAAAAGTCGTCTTGTGGACGTCTTCCTTGGCAATACGGATATGATGATAGCCGGATAACCCATCCATGAAATAATACATCTCCTGGCCACCTACCCCCTCGAGTACTTCATCAGTAAATGGGGTCGGAAAGGGGTCATGCAAGAAGGCGTCATTCAACTTCCGCAGATCAACATAGATGTGCACCACACCAATATTCTTGTCCTTCACTACCAAAGGACTGATCCATTCTGACTCTTCGACCGATTCAATGATACCAACATCCAACATGCAATCAAGTTCTACCTTGACCTTCTCCTTATGGCGTGGATTGAGCCGATAGGGTCACTGCCTGATCGGTTTCGCATTTGGTTTCAAGGGTATCCTCATCTCTCCTAGATCACCCAAAATACGTTTCATTTCAGAGAACTTCGTAGGAAAAAGGTCTTCGAACTCATGTAACAACTCAGTGACCTTTCCCATCATCTCATCATCCCAATAATCTCCAACATTCGCGAACTTGGGAGTGGCCTTTGTCCCAATATTGATCTTGCGAAGCTTCAAGGGTTGACTAAATAGATCACTTGGCGCACCAGGTGGTACCACATTGCGACTTCCTGCAAACTCCTGAATGTTGACATTCCACGGATCGTCACCATCTTTGGGCCCACGAGTGATATTGTAACATTCCATAATGGATTGCATCTAGCCGTATGTATGCAGATCTACCGGGTACACCACAGGAACAACCTTTAGAACCACATCGAGAATGATCTGCAGAGCGTTATGGACATTCGGGTTGGGATCAGTAAAACTGAACATATGAGTAAAATAGATGGTCAACTTCAACCAAGTAGTGATTTCTCCCCGTAATTCAGCTGCCGTATACCATGACCGCGACATTTCATCCAAAGTATGGATAAATGCGTGGACCCACTCATCTCTTGGTCGCAATGCCCATAATGTCTGACACTCCATCAAATGGCCTCCTAGATCGTTCCGACCATCATACTTCCCTTCATGGTAGACCTCGGTATCGCCGAAATGGACCATCATCAATCTTCTGCATTTCGACCATCCATCAATCGATGCCTTGTGTGTCTCCCACCACCACACTGAAGCAGCCTTCAGTGCTTCATCTAATGCCAGCAATCGCTATGGTTCTAAAACTATTTCCTCGAACTCCATCAAAAAAGCAGACAAGCCAGGTAGTCCTTCATATATTGGTAGTGTGAACGTTTCAGTCATGACACAGCAAAGCGACTGTGTGATCAATCCACACTTATGGAGCGACACCTCGTGCAAGCGGTTCTGCTACTGTTCTAGCGCGTCATCACAGTCGGAAGACGAAGAGCTGTCACTGCTCCATCCAAGCTCATCATTGTCAGTTGGAGGGATGTAATCTTCTGAAATATTGAATGCATGGTCCCATCTACTGGGATCTTCATCTTTCACTGGTTCAAGGTATCTACGTCCTTCAGTCGTATCCAATGGGGCAATAACTCTGAGATCACGATTTTCAAAAGTCATCATCTGTCGCTTGAAGTTGATTACCGATCCACTGTCATTATGCCATCCGATCCCCAGCAACACAGGATAAGAGCTTCCTCCTTCAACCACTTCGATGACATTGAAGTCAACTTAGGTCTTCATTCCCTTAATGTCCACCACCAACCGGGGTACTCTCCCAATCGGCGTCACTTTAGCGTCATTAGCTAACTAGAGCTGTACAGGTGTTGGCTATATATCACCTTCTCGAGGTTTCACGTGTAGACCCAAGTACTTCGCAGTTCAAGAAAACAACAAAACCCCTTTTCACTGGCCATTTCGGTAGCAGACTACGCGTAGCCTGAGGTCTCACCTGAGGTGAAGCTGAGGGGGTCGTTGCGGAATCAATTTTTCACAACCTGGTGATGCGAAGGTAAACAAACTGACGAGCGATGCAACACTATACGAGCTATTGCGGATAGACAACTGCACGAAGTCTCTACTTCACGTCGGATACTTTGGAAAGCAGAGGCGCTTGTGCAACCAACGCATCCATAGATTGCGCGGTATATGGCTGCTTCGTGCATTACGGCAATAAGATTTCAACAGCTTACCTCATAGCACTCTCAAGGGTTCAGCGCGTCGACTAGACCGCGCGTCTACTTGGGATTAGTCCGAGTTCAACCTAGACTTGATGACCTTTATCCATTCATAACACTTATCTTATTTAATGTATGGTGCATGCAATTGAATAAACATGCAATACTGCGCGCTTCAATGCTGCGCTTAAATTCAATGTCCAACTATGTGGCTAGTTGGCAGATTCATACATTCACAGACTTGTAGTTGCCGAATACTAACATTCCTCCATGCATGTGTTCGTTTATCAACCAATACATTCACAATCTGAAATAATTTGCATCCATAAACCATTCATCCATGTAATACTTAACATACTATTCCCATCTTTATCCTATGGCGAATACATATAAAAGCATTAACATACAACTAATAACTAGAATTCAAGCATACATGTAAGCAAACAGATAATGGCAAACAACACATTCAATCACACTACACGGGATTTAACATGGTTCACCCCCCAGATGGAGGCTATGTCCACAAGAACGGTTGTTAATATTGCTCTTTAGGGGAAGGGTACAACCGTTGTTAGTCTGTGCACTTAGCTGGAGACTCTCTTCTCTCTTAGATAGGTCTCGGTGCACTCAGCTGCAGAGCCTTTACAATAGGTTCAAGCTCAATTGATTTTTTTAATGTTCAATAACCCACAATGAGAGTTTAACAACCCTTTCCCATACAAAATCATGCCTATTTGTAGATTATGCTCGTAGGCATATCTTTACAATTCGTAAGCAAAAACCCTTAGTTCTACAAAACCGACGTGGCCAATTGCCAACCTGACTATCGTCGTCGCCAACTTACTCCACGTGCTCCAAGCCATCCAGATAGACCACTCGTGGTTCACATGCTTCTCTGATAGCCGCAGTCCTCAAAATAGTTACACTGCATCATGGCCTGTCCCTGTCTACTGCTTTCGCCTTTCTGTCACCATCAACATCGTGGCCTAGCTTCTCAACTACTTGCTGCCACTCACTCTGACAGATCCTTTCCATTCATATCCACGTCCTGAAACAGGTCGATTTCTTCGCTCTGACCTTTCCTTTCATTCTTTCTCCAGAATGGTTGTTTAATGCAAACCACGCACCAGCATATTGCACAACCTTTCCTATTCCTTGCCGTTGCGCAGCCCTGCCTTGGCCATTGCCGTCGTGCGACATGCGCAATTTCTCAAAACTGCCTGTCGCCTGCTACAGCGTGCAATGCGCACTTTTCAATACTTGTGCAAAATCCCAACTTGGACCCCATCCAACAGGCCCCTAACACTCACCTGTGGCTCGTCCCAAGCCACTTCCACTTGCAGACTCCGGTGTCGCATCTTCCATCGTACCAACCTTTGTTGTAAAGCGTTGTAGAGTTCCTGCTAACTCTACAACTATCTCCTTGGCTTTTTGTTCGAAACTGTGAAGCGTCTCCAGAGTTTCCTGCAAGACCTTCTCCCTAGCCACTTGTTCTCTCATGGTTCCTTCTGCTGCCTGAAGTTCTCCGAAGTTTGCGTTGAATGGTTGCATCAATTTGAGGCCTTCCTATTCAATGGGTTGCAGCCTGTCTAATGTAGCAACCTCTTTCTCCCTTACTGTCACCAACTCTTTCTGTAGGTCTTTAACCTCGTTAAATTTCTTCACTTTCTCCCTTGCCGACGCATTCCTTAGCTCCGCGCTTGTAGCATCTACCTGCTGCTGCTTCTGTTGTAATTTCGCTCTTTCCTGCTGGAGCATAGGATCGTCATTCAACCTGGTGACTGTTGTAGTTATCTGTTCAAGTAAGTCTTGGCATTTCGTCACTTCCATCGAAATGCCATCCATGGTTGCTTTGATGTCCTCAGCTGGAGCTGGGCACTGATCTGGTGGAATGACATGGTGCCTAGCCTCCAGCTTTGCGATCTTTCCTTTATAAGAGGCTTCCATTTGTATTTTCTCAGAGGTGAGGGACTCTACCTTGGCCCCAATTTTCTTTATCGTGTACTCCACATCATCTTCTTCTTCGCATTCTTCTATTTTTGTGCACACCGCTGAAACAATTTCCTTCAACTTTTGGCCTTTTTCCTTAGCTGCGCTCAATTCTTGCTTGCTGTTATCTGATTCTTGCCTTAACTGATTGATATCTTCAGTTAAATGTGCACACTTATCATATGAGGCTAGGCCTCTCTCATGAATTTCTTCCGCAACTCTAATGTGCAACTCGTTCAGGTCCTCTAGGGGAAAGGCCCTGATGTTCAGATCGAGGCGCCCAGTAATTACTGCCTCCTTAAGCGCTTCAATTGGATAAATAAGGTAGCCTGGTTCAAGGTTCAATAAGCGCAGATACTTACTTACAGCAACAAGTGGTCTTCTTTGTGCACTTGGTCCACCTGACTTCCCGTCAGAAGCTGAACTTGGCTACCCCAACCCCATATGGGCTAGCATTGTCTTGACCTCCTCCATAGCTTGGATTATGGTCAACTCCGGTTGTTCTTGTTTGGCTTCTTTTTCGGTGCGAGTCTCTTCCCATACTTCCTGCACTTTGTTGCGATGATCTCGCAATCGTCTGGATGAAGTACAGACCCGAACTTAGGTTTTTTGTCTTTCCTCTTTGTGCGTTGTTTTTGCGATTGTGAGGGGCCTTCAGTGGCCTTTCTTTTTCCCCCTGACATCATTGTATGTTGACTCTGTACGTCATCTTTTTCTTCCTCAATGGGCGTACCTGTAGGTATCCCACCTTCTTGTTGTTCCTTGTGATTTTATGTTTCTTCTTTATTTGTACATGTGGTTTCCTCATCGGAGTCCTTTATATCGATCTTGTGCGACAACGGTTCTACCTGTTGTTCATAGTCTGATGCATCATCTCCTGATGCATGGACTTTCCAGTCTGCATCCCACCGCTCCATCATTTGATCAATGGTTTCTTCATCCAGTCCGTAAAACCCAGGAAGCCATAATCCTTCCTGCTCATCGACCCTTGGCTTAATATGTGACTGATGTCTCTTTAGGCTAAATCTCATGATGCATGTAAACTTGTCGGTCAATGGTTTCAAAATGCGCGGCGTTGCAAGAATCGCGTAGCGCAACTAGTGATAATAGACATAAAATACTTGGGCCATATGTCATTGTCTTGATGCCTTTGAGTTTGCCCATATGTTGGCAAATGCATTCCACGACCTTACCCTGCTAAGGTCGGAACTCCTTGGTACCCCTCTGGCTCTTTCCAGCCTACAAAGGCTATCAATACTAGCAGCCAGCTGAAATGGAATGGTGTTTCATTATCTTGTGTTTCTTGAACATATGCTAGGAACTCGTTCAATAAGAACTGGCACCAATTGTACGATTTTCTGCGCAAGACGTTAGAAGCTGCTTTGATTGCAACTGTGGGTACCTCAAGTGGCCTACACTTGCATAGTAGCTTCCCTGCGAGCGACTAGGTGGTAAAATTTGTGGCGTGGTCATTGATATCTACGGTTGGGAACCTGCATCCCTTCCGCACTACACCGAATTCTTTTGCTACTTCGGTGCTCATATTTCTATATTGCGCCCTCTTTATTATCAGGTTGTCTAGGTTGTCTCCTCTTTTATTCAGCCCCATAATATGATGTATCATATCAATGCTGATATCAATGCGGGTATCTAGCCATAAGAAGCCTTCATGTAGGCAAGTGAGTAATGTGCGCACTACCGCAGAAAACTTAGGAATCTTAGTAAAGTGAGGCATTTGCAGTAAATTCAACAAACCTGATGGTCGGATGGCCCTTAGCCACTCTTGGACTTCCAGTCTGTTGATGCCAGTCTGTGCATCCTTTACCCAGTTGATATAGGCATCCGGTCTAAATTGTGGGTAAGTCTTCGGCGTTACCAACGTATTTTCAAGTAAGTCCAGGTCGTCCAGCTTGCAACCTGGTACGCCACCCATCAAATTCTCCTCAATATTCACCCTGGTAGAAATAGTGGGCATCAGGATTTCATACTTGAAATTATTCTCTATGTGGACTGGTAAGGCATCGAGCTTCCGTGGAGGGATGTAGTCGGGCACCAGATAAAAAGGTAGGTTCTGAGCCGAGGCTGACTGCTGTAATGGTACTTCGGACCACCCCTGCTCTGAAGCTGGTTCTTTTCCCTTGTTGCTTCCTGCAGCCTACCGTGCTGATCTTCTAGATGCACCTGCCTTCGTCGCCATCATTTCTACTAGAATCCCTACTTTCTCAAATAACCAGGAGATATCTTCCAACTCAACCGGTTCACTCATACAACACTCTATTCGCTTGGCTCTATGAAAGTTCAAACAAGTAATGGAAACAACTTCATAACATGAATAAGTGGTCGGGCGAGGTGTATTTATAGCCTCTGTTGTCTTGCAACGTGGCCTTCAGTAGTTGCCGAGGCACTTGATGCCATATTAATGTCCAATTCTTGTCTAACATCTCGACTGTGCCACTCGATCCTCATCATTAGGTCAGATCTTTTTACTTAAATGCCAAAAAGGATAATTAGTAACCCAATTTGTTAACTTCATCGAATCAGTGTTAATGGCTCAACCTGCCAGCCATATTTCAATGCTAGCTGGTGACTTCGGCATTTAATGTGTTCCAAAATGTCACATCTGCCCTTGAATTTTAAACTTTCCAAGTGCCGCTAATTTGGTTAATGACCCACTAACTGGCCGACAGATGTCATGGTAACGATTTTCGTGATGGTGTGTTGGCGGTCTAACAGGATGTTTAGTTCGGGATGCACACTTGGTGTCGTCTTCTGTGTAACTATCGTGCCGTCTTCTCTGTGCGATCAGTCTCCGTGCTTGCTCTGCGCAGCTGCTCTCCTCTTCTCTTTTTTTTTTTTTTTTTGTGCAACTTTAGCAGTGTTGCGCGGTACACTTCCCCAAATCATACAGAACTCTGCGCAGTCAGACTATCGTGGTAAAGCTCTAGTCTGCTACCATTTATCAAATTAGGCAAGGTATCTCCATCTAATGTAGCTAACTGGACTACGCCACCGTTAGTAACATGCATTACAGTATATGGGCCAAGCCAATGCATCTTAAACTTTCCAGGAAATTTCATGAATTTACTATCATACAGGAGGACTAGATCACCTACCTGAAAACTCTTGTTCTTGATGTGGCGATCATGCCATGATTTTTCGCGCTCTTTCTGTACTTGTTGGTGGAATCCTGCGATGAAGCAATCCTCCTCTAGCCCAACCAAGTGTAGGATCATGTCTTCTAGCGCTGCACGATCTGCCGTTCCTATATATGTTGTTATTCTCAAGTTGGGAAGAATGTACTCCATCCGCATTATAGCCTCTTTCCCATAAGCCAATCTAAAAGGTGTGTGGCCAGTCAATTTCTTGCATGTGGTCCTGTATTCCCATAAGACAAATGGAATGCGTAGGTCCCAATCGTCTTGATTGACATTGCATATCTTGGTTAGTGCATTCTCCAATACTTTGTTAAATGCTTCAACGGTTCGATTCACATGTGGATGATAAGGCGTGCTACATTGATGGTGAACGTGGAACTCTTCGGTCAAAGTCACAATGGTCTTATTCAGAAAATGAGTGCCTTGATCACTCATCAAATTCTTCAGGCATCCGAACCTTGTCAAAATGTTCTCATAAATAAACTCTATGGATGTAGTTGCGCTACAGTATTTCACTAGCTTCGCTTCTTCCCATCTAGTGAGGTAATCGGTAGGAGTAATGATATACCTCGCACCAATTCTCTTCACTGGTGGGTTAATAGGACCCGCAAAATCAATGGCCCACTTCTCAAAGGCCTACAATGTCAGCTGTGGATTTAAGGGCATTTCGTCCCTGCGCGATGGCTTCCCTGTCCTCTGATAGACATTGCAACTTTGGCAATGTTCCTTCGAATCTTTATGGATTGTAGGCCACCATAGCCCTGCGCTCAATATCTTCTGCGCAGTAGCTCTACCTGTGTAATGGCCTCCTGCAAGTCTTGAGTGTGCATCAACTAGTATAAATGGTTTCTCATGCTCTAATACACATCTGCGCAATACCTCATCCGGTCCCAATTTATATAGCTGACCTGTGATTATAGTGAATTTTGCTGCGCGCACTACCATATGCTTCTTCTGCTGCGTAGTGAACTCTATATGTGCGAACCTAGTAGTCAAAAAATCAATGATTTCCTAATAATCGTCAGCAACCTGCATAGCGAACAACTGCGTATCAGGCAGATTTTCCTCCAAATT
Source organism: Larix kaempferi (assembly GCA_027924585.1). Classification (NCBI taxonomy): domain Eukaryota; kingdom Viridiplantae; phylum Streptophyta; class Pinopsida; order Pinales; family Pinaceae; genus Larix; species Larix kaempferi. The sequence goes on from BSBM01000510.1 coordinate 57,037,798, forward strand.
CGTGGGCTCTTCTCCTGACTCAATTCTTGATAGATGATCAAGTCCCAAATTCAACCTTCCTGGATTAAGCACAATTTCAACGTCGTACTCCTGAAATAGTAGTAACCATTTGCATATGCGCCTCCCTAACATAGGCTTATTGATTAGGTATTTCAAAGCAGAATGGCCAGTGAACATGGAGAAGTGCACACTAAGCAAGCAGTGCCTAAACTTGTGCAGCACATATACCATCGCGAGTCCTTCCCTTTCTGTAGTGGTATATTTCTTCTCAGCAGATGATAACTTTTTGTTGGAAAAGGAAATAGGATGATCAATACCTCCCTCCCTTGGCTGAGCAAGAACAACGCCCAATGCGATACATGAAGCATCAACATGGACATGAAATGGCTTCTACCAGTCCAGAAAAACTAGGATTGGTGCAGTGACTATCTTCTCCTTTAATGTGTCGAATCCATTCTCACAGTCCTCATTCCAAATGAACGGTGCATCTTTCTTTAGCAGTTTCTCCATTGTTGCGGTTATCTGCACATACCCTTTTATGAATTTCCTGTAATATCCGGTATGTCCCAATGTAGTCCGCAACTATTTAACTGAGTTTGGTGTCGGTAAATTCACAATGATTGCGATCTTGGCAGGATCAACCATCAAGCCTTGTTTGCACACAATGTGTCCTAACAAGATTCCATAGGGAACACAAAAAATACACTTCTTCAAATTCAAAGAAATCTGATGCTGCCTACATTTTTCCAGCATCATCCTGAGGTTCGTGGCATGGTTCTTTAGTAACCCAAAAAATGGTCCAATCATCAAAATAAACCTCTAAGAACTTATGTATAAAATCCTTAAATGCTGTGACAACTACTCGAGAAAATATGGCAGGTACGTTCTTCAAGCCAAAAGGCATTACTGTATACTGGAACGACCCCCATTCTATAGAAAAAGTAGTCTTATGCCTATCTGCGCAATCAATCCTGATCTGATGATATCCTGAAAATACATCAGTACAAGAATACGCCTCATTCCCTCTAACATTATCTACCACTTCATCTATAAAAGGTGTAGGAAATGGGTCATGCATGGAAGTGTCATTCAGCTTTCTCAAATCTACACAGATCCTAATTTCACCCTTTGTCTTCTTATCCTGGATAACCATCAGGCTTATCCACTCGATTCTTCAACCAGCTTAATGATCCCTGCATCGAGCATCTTATCGAGTTCTGCCTTAACTCTTTCTTTGTAGCGCGGGTTCAGTCTATATGGTCTTTGTTTCACAGGCTTCGCACCAGGCTTAAGAGGAATTTTCATCACTCCTAAGTCTCCCAGTATACCTTTCATCTCTGTGAACTTTGTCAGGAATAGTTCTCAAAATTTCCTGTAATATACCCGTGACTTCCTCAACTGTGTCTTCATCCCAATAATCTCCGATAGCTACGAACTTTGGCTCTCACTGGTACCAATGTTTACTTTCCTTGTTTTCACGGGTCCACTCATATCTAGAATTTCCAGTGGAGGTCTTTCTACCTAACGCGATCCCTCTGACTCAGGTATCCGTATATTGCATGGGTCCTCCTCATCAGTATCTGCTCTTTCCTTGAGTTTGCCATCGATGTGATAACAATCCATAGTATGTTCTAGCTGCTCCTCCCATTTAGGTTGTAGGCACACAGGTATGCTTTCTGCGCCAAATAATTCTTCTAGTGTCATGTTTCCTTGTGTACAGTATGGACTGAATATTTTTTCTTTAATAGCCTGCAGCACGTCATTGATACTTGGATGCTCATCTTCGAAACTGAAATCCTGTTGGAAGGTCGCAGTCAAGCCAGACCAGTCCACTATGCCTCTGCGCAACTCCAAGCCTAGGTACCACTTGTTCGGAATCAGTTCTTCTAACGTGTGCACAAATAGATGCGCCCATTCTGTCCATGGCCTCTCCTTCCATGCTTAGGAATAGATTCGAATATGCTCTCGTGGATCCGTCTGTCCATTATATTTCTCAAAGGATAGGGTAACCTTATCAGCAAACCTGATTTGCATCTTAATTCTACACTGATCCCATGTTGTCAGTGTTTGCTTATGTGTGGCCCACCATCTGGTAGGTGTATCGCGCAATGCCACATCTAATGCTTGTAAGTGATTTTCGTCTGCAATTGCTGCAGTATATTCATTGATAAAAGAATAAACATTAGAGAAAGCATCATAGCCAGGGATTGGGATTACCTCATTTCCAATCCAACGCAATGACTTCGTGACCCGCATGCATTTCCTAGCAGATACTTCATGTAACCTGCTTTGCCAGTTTTCTAGTCTTGCATTAGATTTTGAGATGCAAGAGCTATCACAGCGCCAACTGAGTGTGCCATCCGCAGTTGGATTAATGTAATCAATAGTATTGGTTGTCATCTTGTAAATATGGTCCAAGTCTTGGGCTCTGGATTCCTTTGGATTCCTCTTGAATCGGTTCAACATATCGTTCGCCCTGTGAGGGATCCAATGGTGCGATGACTCTGATATCGTTGTCTTCAAATATCATTTTCATGGTTTTCAAATCAATAATGGCAGAGTTTGTCATTTCCCAATCGATACCCAACAATGCTGACTAAGGATGGTTGTCGTCCACGATTTCAATCACTTCGAAGTTTGCATAGTTGGGCACTCCGTCAATGTCAACAATAGTGTTGGGTAACCTCCCCAAAGGTATAACTATCCCTTGATTAGCCATTCTCAACTTTAAAGGTGACCACTATATCTTGGGTTTACCCATCTGATGCCATGTCTACTTGGTCAAGACATTTACTTCTGATCCCAGGTGAAGGATGATCTCATCCATCTCATAGTCCCCAATTTGTGCGATGAGTCTCATTTCCCTTCCTGTTCTTTTAGGACTCCTAATATTATGGACTGCGCCGTTGGCAGCCCCCCTCTTACTGTTCGGCTCATACTACCGTAGTAGCTTTTCAAATTATGTGTAAGCGTCTGTGCTCTTCAGTAAGTTCATGTAGCTCCGTAAGAACTGCGCAACAGAGGTCCCTGTATCTATTGCATCCCTTATCTGTTCATATTCTATTGGCATATCCTCTCTTTGCAGTACTTCACTGCACAACTTTGTTCTCTGGGAGCCGACTAATAGTCCTCTGAACATCTCCCGCGCTTCCTCTAATTCTCCGTTATTTTTCTGTAAGTCCAGACCCGATTCTTTCTCGGGAATTTTCTAATCCATACCGGATCACTAGGGTTCTTCCTAGGATCGCGTGTTCCAGAGGTTGAAGCTTCTGTGCCTCCGTCCCTTCTTGTATCAACACCACTACGCGTTACTACTTTTTCACTTGGATCTGCAGTTCTTCTCTCTACTGCGATCAACTAAATGTTGGGATTCGGTGATTCTGTCCTCCTTCGTTTCTGCATTTCTACCTCTAGCACAAGACAATCTTCAATAACATGCTCAAATGATTTACAATAACTACTTGTTGTGCATGGGTTGGTACAATCTTTGGAAACGTGACCTGGATGGCCACAGTTATAACAGATTACCTAGCCATGGCCTCTTCCTTGCGTAGGGCTGGCATTTCTTCCTCTCCCACGGTATACACCATCACGGCCTCAATATCCTCCCTGATCATAGTGGGTGTTTTCTTGTTTCAGCTGATTTTCTTCTTGGACGCGGTACATTCCAGCACCTCGCATCATTTCCACATCTCACTTTCTTTCATTCATGAGCTCATATGCATGGTAGTTGGATTCTTCATGTCCAACTGATTTACAGAAATTACAATACAAGCTCTTAGGTGTCTTTATGTATTTCTGTATGAGATAACAATCCTTAGGCCTGTGTCCTCTGCTTCTGCAGATTTCACACCATGGTGCCTGATTGCGATTCATATTTACTGGATTTGGTGCACCACTGTCAAGATAATCTTGTAATAGGGGGCAATGTTCTCTAGTATGGCCCTCTCTTTTGCATCCTGTGCACCAAACTTCACGTCTGTGTTCATATCTTTGTTCTTTTACATTCTTCATACCTTGCAATTCTAATGTCAGGGTAGTCAACTAGTTCTAAATCTATGACATCCCAGTACTACTCTCACCAATCGGTGAAGCCTCCAACTTCATTGCGATCTCTAAGGCCTATGCCTATGACGCAACCTTCTGCTGCATCAATGGTTGTCTGATGTGGGGCAACATCGCAACGATGAACCATTCCTGGTGCTGTTGTGGAGCGATCACAAAGCTCACTTGATCCAACAATGTTTTAAACTTTTGATCAAATTCCCAAACCGATTCGGTAGGCTTTTGCTTGATTTCCTTTAATTCTGTTATGCACTGTGATTCTGATTTCGGCTTCTTAAATTCTGCGACAAGTGCAGCCTTAATTTCTGTTAGGGTTCTCGGTTCTGTCTGAGAATATTTCGTAAACCAATGTAAAGCACGATCTCTGAAAGTGATGATGATTTGTTCTCTCTTCACAGCATCATCCTGGATCTGCTTTAAAATCCATACGGCTTCACATAGAAACTAATGCTAATCAGGGTCTTCTAGACCCGTTCCTTTGAATATCGGCAGTTTTATATCGTTATCCGTCATTCTCCTTCCTGGTTGTGCAGCACTCTGAGTAGTGCTGACTATCTGTGCGGAGAAAATAAAGGGGATATTCAGACTAGTGGTATTTTGCTGTATATTCTGAGATTGGGTATTTTGAGCTGGGATAGTCTAAGTTGGACTGGCCTGAGCACCTACTCCTATGGTGTTCGCGGTATCGACGTTCTGCGGGGTGGGTTGCGCTACACTTGCAGCGGGTGGGTTCTGATCTAGGGGTGGTGCGGCTTCTACAACCGACGGATTCTGAGGTGTAATATGGTTGATAGTGGCTGATAACGGCGTGGTCTAATTGTTAAGGTCACATGGTAGTTCAGTATTCACACGGATTTTAGGTCCTCTGGGATTCTTTTCTTTATTAAACTTTAATCTCTTTCCAATTCTCAGATTATGTTTCTCTTCATCAGAATCACTAAAAATGCTATTGACCATGACAAATGCAAAAATATTACTGCATTCTTAAAACGCCTTTCTCAGCTAAAAGCATTTTAATGTATAGACTTAGATTGTTCAAGAACTTACCTCTGAATCCTTCGAAAAAGTATTCTTTAGCTTGACTGTAGGACTTCAGCGTGTCTACAGCAAACTCAGTCACAAATCCTTCAAGTATCCTATCAACCCAGAAGTCGACTACTCGCGTAAGTGGATTGTCTATTGCTTTGAGCTGCGCTGTGAGCTCTGGAGTCCACTCTGTAGGTACTCCTCCTTGAAAACAAGTTTCTTTTCTGCGAGTCACGAAATCCACTTGTGCAACTCGTTTCCAAACGAAGCCCAGAATATCTCATGAATCTCTCTCCACAAATATATGTTCAACCACTGTACGTCAGAGAGACATGGATGTTTGTTCTCTTTCTTTGCAAAATCTCTTTCGATCTTATCACACCAATCCCAGATCTCCTTCTTGTCAGGATGCCAATTGTCTAAACCCAACGGTAACTGGTATTCTTCGTCACACATTACTTTCCAAACGCACTATCACATCACTAGTCTTAGCCGAGCAACGGAACCATTTGTTGGTTGTATATCACCTTCTCGAGGTTTCCAGTGTAGACCCAGGTACTTCATGGTTCAAGGAACCAAAAAAACCCCTATTCACCGACCCTTTCGGCAACAGACTGTGCGCAGCCTGAGGTCTCACCTGAGGTGATGTTGAGGGGGTGGTTGTCGAATCAAGTTTCCGCAACTTGGTGATGTGAAGGTAAATGGACTGATGAGCGACGCAACACTATACAGGTTGTTGTGGACAGACGACTGCATGAAGTCTCTAATTCATGTTGGATACTTCGACAAGAAGAGGCGCTTGCGCAACCAGCGCATCCATAGATTGCATGGTATATGGCGGCTTTTTGCGTCACGACGATAAGCTATCAACAGCTTACCTCGCAGGACTCTCAAGGGTTCATCACATCGACTAGACCGCGTGTCTACTCAAGATTAGTCCGACTTCAACCAAGACTTGACGACCTTTATCCATTCATAACACTTAGCTTATTTAATGTATGGTGCATGCAATTGAATAAACATACAATAGTGAGTGCTTCAACGCTGGGCTTAAATTCAATGTCCAACTATGTGACTAGTTGGCAGATTCATACATTCACAGACTTGTAGTTGCCTAATACTTAACATTCCTCCATGCATGTGTTCGTTTATCAACCAATACATTCACAATCTGAAATACTTTGCATCCATCAACCATTCATTCATGTAATACATAACATATTTTTCCCATCTTTCTCCTATGGCGAATACATATAAAAGCATTAACATACAACTGATAACTGGAATTCAAGCATACATGTAAGCAAACATATAATGGCAAACAACACATTCAATCACACTACACAGGATTTAATGTGGTTCACCCTCGGGATGGAAGCTAAGTCCACAAGACCGGTTGTTAATATTTCTCTTTAGGGGAAGGGTACAACAGTTCTTAGTCTGCGCACTCAGCTGCAAACTCTCTTCTCTCTTAGATAGGTCTCTGTGCACTCATCTGCAGATCCTTTACAATAGCTTCAAGCTCAATTTATTTTTTTAATGTTCAATAACCCACAATGAGAGTTTAACAACCCTTCCCATACAAAATCATGCCTATTTGTAGATTATTCCCATAGGCATATCTTTACAATTTGTAAGCAAAAACACTTAGTTCTACAAAACTGGCGTGGCCAACTACCAGCCTAACTATCGCTGTCGACAGCTTACTCCGCATGCTCCAAGCCGTCCATCTAGACCACTCGTGGTTCACACGCTTCTCTAACGGTCGCAGTCCTCAAAACGATTACACTGCATCATGGCTTGTCCCTTTCTACTGCTTCCGCCTTTCTGTCACCGTTGATGTCATGGCCTAGCTTCTCAACTGCTTGTTGCCACTTGCTCTGATAGGTCCTTTCCATTCATCTCCATGTCCCAAAATAGGTCGCTTTCTCCGCTCCGACCTTTCCTTTCATTCTTTCTCCAGAATGGTTGTTGTGCGTGAACTGCGCACCAGCATATTGCGCAACCTTTCCTATTCCTTGCCGCTGCGCGACCCTTCCTTGGCCATTGTCATCATGCGACATGCGCAATTTATCAAAACTTTGCAGTGAACGTGTCCGTTCACTAAGTAATGCAGTGGACGTATCCATTCACTAAGTTAACCGTGTCCGGTTAAGGGTTAAGAAGTGAGACCGTCTTCCATATTTGAGATAAATGATAATAATATTGATTGATGTTGATAAAGTTACAATAAGCTCACCTTTATAGGGCTTGAGCAAGAATAGTGAAGGGCTACACCCTTTCGCTTATTAACCTAATAATCTATTTAATATATAAATAACAATATTAATTAAATATTCATAGCATTTCCTTCCCCTTTTGGAAAGCTTTGTCCTCAAAGCTTGAGTATTTTCCTAATGTCGTCCTTCATTCAGATTCAGTGTCGGTATTAGAATCGGACGTGATTTCTTGTGTAGAGACTTGCACTTCCTTTCCATTGATGATTTTGCACTGTATTGTCTAATTGTTCCTACATTTATGGCCTGGGATCCATTCATCACCGCATCGACGACATATGTTTTTCTTCTTTTTTTCTATTATCAGAGTAACTGTTAGATGACTTTGATCTATTTTCCATTTCATAGGCATATGATTGAGGTTTGTGGCATTGATGGCCGGGTGACCAAGTATCTGCACAGTACCTACATTGTGTCTCTTTTTCTTGTCGATAATGGTTATCACCTCTTGTTTTTATTCCTTCTAATCTACGTTATGCGGCTTTTGATTTATGTCTTGCTACCTCTACGTTATATATTTCATGTAACGTTAACTCTTTTTGGAGGTACGGTTTAAGACCTCCTAAATAGGTTTCGAGTCTTTGTTTGTCACACAACCCAAATACTCGTGTTGATAAGGATTCCCACTGATGTGTGAATTCCTCAAGGCTTCCAACCTGTTGTAATCTGGTAAGTTTACTGAAAAATTCATCTTGTTTGATACCTTGAAACCTATTAAAAAAATCATTTTTGAACAAGTTCCAGGTGTAGGAAAAATTGTCTCTCTTCCACCATAAGTACCAATTATAGGCATACCCTTCCATATGCATTGACGCATATTTCACCTTCTCGTCAGATTGAATATTGTAAATGTCGAAGTATTCTTCTGCTTTGTTTAGACAAGCAACTCATTGGTCTTCACTTCCATTGTATTTCGACAACTCTATTTTTTCCTTAGGTGGGTACACTATGTAAGGGTGATATTGATTCCCTTTTTCTTTATGGTTTGATGGTGGATCGGAACTACTGGATGACGTAAGTGACATATTTGAACTGCTTCGTTGTTGGCGGAGATTTTTATCTTTTTTATTCTCTACTATCTTACTGATAGCTTCTATTTGGCTGTTTAATCGTGCCTCCATATCTGGCAGTACTTTTGTTTCTATCTCTTGCTTAAGCGTCACATTGTTAATCTTTATTTCTTTTTGCAATTCTTCTTGATTCTTGGCGAGTGCTTCCTGTATGAAAATATGAAATGAGGCATCTAGCATGTCTAGACTATTGACTTGGTCTGTCTTAGGCGTTAGTCTTTGTAACACCTCCATTAATATATTATGGTTCTACGTCATGGTGCTCAAGTTCTGGGTTATGGTGTTTATGTTTTGAGTCATAGCACTCATTTTGTCATCCAAGTCTTTTTGTTTTTCATTCAGAGTGTCACATTTTTCACTCAGCCTTTTTTCTAGTACCAGAACAACTTCATCTTTGATTTCTTTTTTAAGCACGGCATTGTTATTTTTAATCTCTTCCTTTAAATCTTCTCGAAACACTTTCCCAAGTTGGTCCATTCTGGAGTTTAGACCTTCGATGATTTTTAAATCTCTAATTTCGTCTTTTTCCAATTTTTCTAGTCAGTCTCGTAACTCAGCCATGGTTCTTGACCTGGTGTGGGGAGGTGAGTATTTGGAATCAATTTTTGTAGGACTAAATTAGTTAATAAAAATTATTGTAAAGACAATAATTATTATATGGATAAAATAAATAAATATAATAATGATTATATTTAAATATTTTTTTATAATTTGCAGATTGTAACTTTTTAATAAAATTAAATATAACAATATTTATATTATATTTGACTTTTATTAAAAACTAGGGTTTAGAATGATGGCATGGGAGGGGAAGCACGGGAATAATGCGTAGTGGGGAGAACTGCAGACGGTAGGCGCTGGGATGTGGAATACGTGTAGGTTGGACGAGGGACGGGAGATTGGCGAATGAAGGAGTGTAGCGAATGGAGGGAGATAGGAAGTGAGGTTTGTGGAGAGGAGAGAGGTGTAGCAGGTGGCCGCGATCAGTGTGGGAAGGGGGGCAAGCAATGCGGGGGTTGTTGCTTCATGAGGGAGTTGCTTGCAGATGGGGGTGCAGGTTTGATGAGGAGGAGGGGTGTGGAAGGACATACGTGCAGGTGGCAGCGTGGGGAGTGGAGGCTATGGGCTATTGATAGTGGAGGGAATGAGATAAGGTGCTATGGGGATGAGGGAAGAGAGAGGTGAAGGAGAGTGTGCAGAATGGTGAAGCCGAGCCGATAGTGCAGAATGGTGAAGTCGAGCTGATAGTGAGTGTGCAGGAGCCTAGGAGCCGATCCATGAGGATAGGTGAGCCGAAACTGAGATTAATGGTAGTAGGAGCCGAATCCGAGCTCAGGTTGAAGGAGTCGAAACCGAGCTCTGATACCAAATGCAGTGAACATACCCGTTCACTAAGTAATGCAGTGAACGTATCCGTTCACTAAGTTAACCGTGTCCGGTTAAGGGTTAAGAAGCGAGACCGTCTTCCATATTTGAGATAAATGATAATAATATATTGATTGATGCTGATAAAGTTACAATAAGCTCACCTTTATAGGGCTTGAGCAAGAATAGCGAAGGGTTACACCCTTTCGCTTATTAACCTAATAATCTATTTAATATATAAATAACAATATTAATTAAATATTCATAACAAACTTCTTGTCACCTGCTGCCGCACGCAATGCGCACTTTTCAATACTTGTGCAAAATCCCAACTTGGACCCCGTCCAACAATAGGAGACCAGCTCAATGGGGGGCTCCCCATTTTCTGCCATGCCTGCTCGGTTAAAATGTTGACATCCGAACCAAGATCCAGAATAGCTGAGTCGACATCATAATCTCCAATTTGAATATTCATCTGCATCTCCTTGTCAGCCTTCCTCCATTGTAAGGAATTCACCGCGGATTCCTGACATCCCCTTGGCAATCGCTGCAACAACCCCTTAATCTCAGCAAGTGCAGCAATATCCCTTTCCAGCAATAAACAACTTTCCAAGAATTTTTGTAAATTTCCAGACTGCGCTGATGGACCGGCGTCTGATGTGTCATCAAAGACACGGGGCATGTCACAGATAATAGCCTTTCCTTTCTCCAACTCCCGTCGTTCCTAGTGGAACGTATCGCGCTCCGAATTAATGTCAAATGACACCTTCTTCTACCCAACAAACCGGATCAGCGGATGTGAGGTGTCTTCTCCTATTTTTTGCACCTCCTCGAGTGATCACTGCAACAACTGTATCATGTGGCCTGGCCTCTACTGATATTATTGAAACATTTGCACCCTGATTTTGGTTTAGTGGTGGATTCCCCTGCTGGTTCACATTTTGATTAGCATTCTGAATTGGTCGTTGGTTCTGGTTTTGGACTGGTTGCTACACCACATTTTGTACTGGCTGTTGTGTCGGGTTATGATTATGCAAATGTGGGACATTCCCTGCCTGCCATCGTGCAATCAGCTGTGGGCAGTTCTCCACTGTATGGTCTGTAACAAAACAAAATGTACACTACATCTGCAACAGTGGGAAATCACGCTGATAGTGTCCCTAGACTACAGAGTGATAGCATTGCACAGGTCCACGACCTCCTCGTCCTCCTTTGTGACCAAATCCTTCACCAAATCCACCCTAGTATCCTCCACGGAATCCTCCCTGTTGTTGATTGTACTGGTGATGCATCAGAGCTGGTTGCATGCCTTTCCCTTACTGTGAATACTACAGTTGTTGAACATACTGTGGCTGTTGTGGAGCCATTTGCATCGGAGCATATTGCGGCACAAACTGTTGTTGTTATTGCTGCGGTACAAACTGCAACTGCGGTTGAGGAAGCGGCTTGGATACCTGTGGCTACAGTGGCGGTTCTTGTACAGCAAGCTGGTCATCCTTTACATAGAATGCATCGTACGTTCTCTCATGAAGAAACCCATATGCCCGTCATCTTTGTCATCATGTCCCACCGATTTGCAGAAAGTGCAATAAAGATTCATCGGCTTGGTGACCATCTTCTGCATATATGGACATTCTTCATGGAGGTGCCCAAATACCTGACAAACGCGACAATACGGCATGCCAACACCATTTAACAGGTTTGGCACTCCTGAAACTAAATAGTTGCGGAAGTCAGGGAAATTGTCCTTCGTATGCCCTTCTCCTTGACATCGCGTACACCATACTTCTTCACACTGCTCCTTTCCCTTCTTCAAATCTTGCAGCTGTATGGTCAAGTTGGCCAGCTGTGTCTGTATCTGCGACATCCCAGCTACAGTTTCTCCAATCGGCGATGCCTCCAACCGCATTGCAATCTCCAGAGCTTCACTGGGCATCAAGATGTTTTGTTGCATCAATGGTAGCCGAATGTGTGGTATCAATGTCGCGATAAACCATTCTTTATGTTGGATAGCGCTCATGTCGAAACTAACCCTTTCCATCAACATCTTGAACTGTTGATCGAAATCCGACACCATCTTGTTGGGATACTGCTTAATTTATTTCAATTATCTGATATATTGCGCTTCAGACTTGGGATTTTTGAATTCTGCAATCAGCCCATCCCTGATCTCATCTAGTGTTTTTGCCGGAGTTCCTGTAGGGACTAGAACAAATTTCATAAACCAATCTAAGGTGTGACCTCGTAGAGTCGTCGCCAGCTATCCTTTCTTGGCATCATCATCAGTGATCTGTTTTACAGTCCAGACCGCTTCACAAAAAAACCAATACTGCTCTGGGTTATATGTCCCACTCTCGTCGAACAACGATAACTTAGCATCATTGCCCGCCATCCTAGGCTTCCTTCCTGGAGGTACTGAACTACTAGAAATCACGTTTTGTTGACCCGGTGGGGTCGAAGTGGTGTTTCTCGCTGGTTGACAGATAGTGAGCGGAGGTGTGGGTACGTTGCTACTGGGGTTAGGTCCTACCTCTATCTTGGGCCTTTCCTGTGCGTCCTTGTCTAGACTATGAGGTCGCTTCGTCCCGTGTGGTATTCCTTCACGAACTCCCAGTTCGATCGCAGCAGGACCTTCTCCTATCCTCTGCCTCTTTTCCTGTCGAAACCTCGCTCCTCCTCTTGTAATACCACTTTCTTCCTCAGCTTCACTCATAGTCTCGTCGTGACCCACACCCATCTAGCCCTGATCATTCCATGCACCGCCCGCCTACTGTCGCGATACCCACGGCCTCTTCCCACCAGGTTGCTTACTGATCTATATGCATCTTCAATATACCTTTTTCACAAATAAGCATCTTAATGGATAGTTGGAGCGACAGCAGAAACCTTCCTTGGGGTTCACGAAAGAAGTATCTTTTGACTTCACTATAATATTTATGTGTATCAACCACGAATTCAGTGATATATGCTTCCACGATGCTATCAAGCCACACTTCGACAGCCCACGATGCTTTATTGTCAACCTCCTGCAGTTCTTGGATAAGTTATGGGGTCCAGGTCATTGGCTCACCACCCTGAAAGTTCCTCTTCTAAAAGGTCAACTTTTCCAACCACTCGAACAACAGGACCGGGAATTCACAGAAGAACCATTCATGCGAACCATCATGAATATATCTATCTACCCACTTATCTACTGTTAGTAAAGTGTTCTGGATTTCTTCTTCAACAAATTCCTGTAGCTTCCGATCAAACCATTCCTGGATCTTGGGTTTTTTCGAGTGCCACAACATATCCTCCTTTCACTTCACACACGGTCCCGACAATAAAACCATTTGTTGAATCAGACCCAATCGACAGGGGTTCCCATCACTGTCAACACCAACCCACCGTGATCTCCTTGAGCACCGGCCCAGACAGGTTTTACCCTGTCCAGCAACACCTGTAGAGAAGATGAGGTCTCACCCAAGGCGATCAAGGGAGAGTGGACAGAACCATGGTTCCGCTGAATGAAGGAGGATGATTGTGGCACTACTTACTTAACCAAATTGTCTCAGCATTCAAAACAAATCTATGCATTCAAGATTAACATCATTTGTATCCATAGCATTATTCAATAGAAACATTCATCGCGACAAGTATAACATTAAAGTATTAACTACAGTAAGAAATCATCGCCACATGCATTAACATAAAAGGTACACAGGGAATTTCACCAAACGGTTCTGTCATGTCATATTACTTCAGAGAAAACCCTGATACAACATCTCTACAAAACCAAATCTCAGCAATATCACTTGATCTCACATACAGACTCAAAGATGCGCATAAACAAGATCTAAAGATCGTGCTCAGATCAGCTCAAAAGGTTATTCCCCAAAAGGTTTTCCAATACATATGACTCTTTGACTATAAATAGGCTTCCGCATTTACAATGCTTGTCCACTTACTAACAACTTCCTAATCGACTCTTGGACAAATCACCCAAAATCTTACTGACGTGGTCCAAATCACCCAAAAAAACACATTCTGTGGTACAATCGACTATAAAATACATAAATAGTCTATTCTTCGGCCTTCCGCGACCTCTTCTGACGTGTCGCAACATAGGAGATGCTACAATTCTTCCTTACCAGACTACCTGCCAACATGGGCTCACCTTTATTTGTAGCCATTTTTTAACCTAGTTTTTCCTTTGACCATTCCAGATTCACTTGACCTCTGTTTCTCGCACCATTTGCAACATCGGATTCAAATTTCCGAGCCTGTGATGATTCTTGAGATCATTTCTCACTCTAACTAAAAAAAAATTCGGGCATTTTTACCCTGCCCCTCGCCGCCTCAATTTGCATGCCACATATGTCGCAGTCATTTTTCACCATTTTTTGCATTGCGACCTATCCATGAGCCATCCTCTCCATCCATACTGCATTCCTTGCATTATTTTTCCACCATTCATCAACCCACAAGGAGGCCCCATTAGTGTTCCCCCGTCACCTTCCATCTTGGTTCTCACATTCGTCCATTGATTGAACACTTCCTCCTTACTTGGCCATTACATTTGTTCGGTATAATTGTATCCCTTTTTCGACCCGAGCAACTCCTTTACGAAAAAGGCACTTAGGAAGTTTCTACTAAGGTCTTTTCTGACTCCTTACACAATGAAAAGATCATCGATCAATCTTGCTTCCTTTCATGCTTGTTAAAGTACCTTAAAGAGTGTCTATCTGGTATAAGTTTAACCCTTTTCCGGACCTGGTAGACTAATTACGAAAAATGAGTACTCTAGCCACATCGGCTAGAAGAGTTATTCATTGCATACTTTTATGCCTTTTCGGGCCTTGGAGACCAACACATGAAAAAGAACCCCCTTGGAGTCTTCTTATCACTTTCAGACTCTCTAAAATTGAAATCCACCATGAGCATTCACCGTCCTGGGCTCGTACAAATCCACATGATGGTACCTTTTCACCATTTCAGAGTCTTCTTATCGCTTTTAGACTCCTTAAAGTTGAAAGCAACCACGAGCATGCACTGTCCTGGGCTCGTACAAATCCACACGAAAGTACCATTTTGAGCACACTTCTGTCCCATCTTTGAGATCCTTAAACCATGAAGAAGGACCAAACGGTGCCTCTCGGTACCACAACAAATCATATCTAGTCCCCACACTATGGCAGCACCCCCAGTATGGTTTCCTTTGTTCAGAGTATTTTGGGATGTGTCACCCTTCGAGTCTCCTGATGTCATTCATCATTTTTACCCCCTGATTCACCCCCATTAAAGTCACCATCCTTGGTCCATTAAGCTATGATCCCTTTCCCTAAAGTCAGTTTCATATGCTCCTAGGTCAACCTTGTCATCATACTCTGAACAAAGGAATTTTGAGTCCTCCCACTCTGCGACCCATGTCCCCCCCCCCAGTATGTCAATCCCACTTTCAGTACCATCACCTTTCTGTTGTACACCTCGTGCTCCTATCAAGGAAGCATTATTTCCTTGGTAGTTGCAGGTCTCCCTCTGTCGACACCAACACATCTATTTCAGAGGATAAACCCAGAGTCCTTTGTACCTTGGACTCATCTCCATCAGTGGTGAGTGCCTACGGACCATTTGAGAGGAGTCCTTAGTGCCTCTTAGAATGGTTGTCTCTCACATGATCATTGCCAACTCTATCATCGCACTGTAGAGATTCATACAAGGTATTGGTCCCTTCAATTATTTTTTGAAGACCCCGGATGTCCCCTGACTCTAGCACATTGGCATGTCAATTTGGAACGCCCCTATTGTATGTTCCCGTGGATATCTGGGCTGCGTTGGAGACAGTGTTTGGTATCCATCCAGTCATATGCTTCCCAGAGTATCAAGTTCAGATGCAGTCCAATGTACCTTTGAGATTCTGACTCTCATTCATTGAGTCCATATATTTGTTGGATATCTTCAAATCCAACAGAGCATCAGTTGTTATGGTACCACATTCAATATGACTGCCATTGTTTTCATGTATCAGTCCTCCAGATTAGTCATGGTTGGACCATGAGTACATCCCAGATTTATGTCCCCTCTAGACCATTATGATCTACACAGCAGTTGTATATATATTGTTCAGGTCCCATTTTTTGGGCCTCATTATTATTTGTATATCTTGATACGAGCATGGGTATGCCCGCCTCATCCATATATTGATATTATTCCTCATTCATTATTGATGCCATGTATTTTTAGTTTTTGCAGTTTGTATGGAGCCTGTGTTCCGGTCTCCAACCAGTTTCTTTTCTCCTCTGTCACAATGCTCATACCACTGGAAAAAAAAAGAACCTATGATGTCTACTAGCCATACAATGAGCTCCTTCCCTCACACATCAGGGGGCAATCTGTTAACACCCAAAAGTTGTTCACTAGCTCATCTCCCTAGTCACATAACCCATTTGTCCACTTTTCCTACCATTTGGCCTCAAAAACCCTAAAAAAACCCTCAAATGGTTACCATAAAGTCAAAAAATCATTATTTCCCTCCTTAATTAATGAAATTCCTTCAAAAAATGTCAAAACCCACAAAAAAGGGTCCAAAATCCCCAAAACTAAAATAAAAAGGCGGAAAAGTAAAAAATAAATTAAAAAAGAGGGGAAAACTCCAAATACCATTAGCCAATACTAATGGTTGCTCAAAACCATGGGAAAATCCTAAATACCATTTGTCAATACTATTAGTTTCCCAAAACCATGGGTCAACACTCCATTACCCAAAATCACTATAAAAAGGTGATGGAGGCCCCCCATTTCACATCCATCAATCACTCTTCATACCCTTATGCTTCCAAAATTCCTGTTGAACCCTAGCCATTCACCTTGAGCTTTTGTTCTACCACTACTATTGAGTCTTGGCCACCTCTTGGAAATTTGGAGAAGAGAAAGGAACTCTGGAGAACTGGTGCATTACTCTCGTATGGATACAAGAACTCCAAAAACCTCACCATTTGAGGTAAAACATCGCAAACCCTTGTTTTCCCATTAATACAAAAAATATTCAAATTATATTACTGAGTTCCTCATGGTTGTTTATTTTTTATTGTTTTAATTTAGATTTACTTTTACATTAACACTTGCACATGTCATTTTAATATTTAGTTTTTATTTTCTTAACATATTTTCTATCCATTATTGAACTGCTACTAAGGGTTCCTGAATCCTTAGTAGGTTCTCTTGAGCACGAGCTGGGGTGAAAACCCTAGCTACAAGGAGCACTCGTTGGATCCAAGGAACTCAATTCTGCATCCAATGAGTACCCACATAGCATACTTTTGATGGACCCCACTCCCCCAAAAACAAGAAATTCATGAAAAACATGATGATGGCATCATTATCATCTTATTTTTAAGAATTTATTGGTTTTTAGAAAGTGGGGTCCACCAAAAGCATGCCGAGTGAGTATTCATTGGATGCATAATTGAACTCCCGGCTAAAGAGTTCTCCTGCTCAAAATTTGAGTGAAATTACAGAGAGATAAGTTAAAAATCTGAGTTGACAAAGTAGTTTTTCACTTTTTCACTTGTTTACCATTTTACCTTTTTACCCAAAAAAAGTGATTCATCCCCCATGGTTGACATCATTATCTTAAATCCTATTGGTGATATTTGTTGTACAATATTATTGTTTTGAGGCCCATTTTTTACCTCAAAATTTCTCTAATGACTACAATCCTAGAATGAATGAACAAGTCGTGCAGACACTTGACCTCTAGAAGATACTCAAAATCCATGGATTTATAGAGTCGGTTGGGAAGAAATGAACACACATGTTCGCTGCAACCCTTCAAAATTAGTCACCTTTCCTAAATGGAAGTTTTTGTTCGGGAATTCTACCCTATAGCGAGGAGAGGGACACTACCAACTTCTGGGGTGATAGGTAAATACATTAATCATATCACATAGGCTTCTACAAAAGGAAAGAGATCAAGGTTCTTGAAGGAATACCTTATTAACGACGTTCGATCCTAGCTTTCACTTGCTCCTTCGATCGATCCTCCACTTGATCTTCCGCTTGTTGAACCTGCAATACAAAAGATACCTTCCTCAGCGTATCTTGACTGATATAACAATGATGAAATTGAAATTCAATTTAGACATCAAATACAATCAAGTATTAAACCAAACAAATATGCAATCCATTAGACATTTGATTGGGACGGGAAGGGTATTTCCACCTTTATTGTCAAAAAGCAATAATCAGTACAATTATACTTGACCATTCAGAGTGCTTGTGCAACCGGATCTTGGGATCCTGCTCTTCACACTAACTTTGGAATTCCTCCAGCATGACAACCCTTAACGCACAGTTTCTCCTCCTCTCTCTCATCTATCCCCCTTGTATTTATGGGACAAGGTAGGCAGTTTGGATCAAGAGGTAGTTTGATTGGGAAGTTGGGGAAGTTGCAAACCAACTTCAACTAATCCCAATTCATCCAATTAATATATTTCTGGTTTCATCTTAAGATGTGAGCGAGTTTTTCACAGTAGAGTAGCGCACAATATGCAACTTCACTGCTTTACAACCAGCGTTTGCAAGATTTTTTAAGGTGTGCGCTACTATGCAAGAGGTAAAGTAGGGCATACTAGCTGGTGTGCACTCCTCTTATGCCTATAGAGTAGGGCATACTGGAGTTGTGCACCCCTTTGATGCCTATAGAGTAGCGTACATGTCAAAATGAAGGTAAAAACAGGGTTTTTCCAGTTGCAGAGGAGTAACTCTACTCCATACATCACCTAGGTCAACCTAGCTCTTCAATCCAAGTTGTCCTTTTTTGTGATCAATAGCTTAATGTGATCACAGACGGAGAAGTGTAGATTTGACCTATAACAAATACTCCCTAATGTGTGAGGTCAGAGGGAAACGATGGTTGAAATACATTATAATTCCAAGTCAGCGGAGGAGTAGGAAACCACAGAACCATGTCACAAAAGTACCTAAAATAAAGATCAAGGTCACCAAGCAATTACAATATTGACATCATACATATGTGTAGCATGATATAACATGATCTCCAATACATAACTATGAGATGTATATATAGCATGGCCACTGAAATACAGGTGTGGATCCATGTTGGAATGAGATATCATAGCCATAACAACAAACTGGATCTATGTATCATGGAGAGCCAAAATGAGTGATGCTCAGTCTTGCACAGCTTGGGTGATAACATAATGAGGTAATGCTATCAAAATCCCAATGTCTTCATCCAAACAACCCAAGGTACAAACCCAAACCATGTGAATAAATGAGCTGAAAGTCGAACAAGGGGGGAATCGTTTGATTACCGATCATTGATGTATACCATTAACAAACGCGAGGGCTTCCATTGATAATGATAATGGGGCCTAAGGTACCTAGTATGATCCAACAAGTGTGAATAAGAGGACTTGAAGTCGAACACCTTAGGAACCCTTCAAATAAAAGACATTGATGTATTCTCATTATTCGACGAAGAGGGAAACTGCCACTGATGACTGCAATCCCCAAGGTACTAACCGAAACTCTAAAGTTCATTCCCAGAGAAAAATGAGTTGATGTCGATAGGAAGAAGTCCGTTGGAAGGGAGGCCTTAAGGCATCCTCCATCATCCAACACGAGGAACACTCAAAGGTATGAGCTGAAGTGGAGTAAAACAAGTAACAATACTGACACTACGAATGCAAACACATGAGGTCAAGATAAACTCCAGAATGGCCGACACAGGATGTATCCTTGAACAGTAAGCACGACACAAAGTGACTTAGGCAGTTTTCAACATGATGGGAAAGTGATATAAGCCTGCAATGTAGGAGACATTAGCAGACCCTCCATATGGTTGGAAGAATAACCAACCAGGGGAGTAAACAACTCGGAGATCAAGTTCACCCTAAGGTAAAAAACTAAACCCAACTGAAATGATAGACTCAAATAGGTGTTGTGTTCAAGGATAGGACTGAGTGAACTGCCTTTGAAACTGCAAGATGTGATATATCCTTCTTATCCCTTATTCATTTTAGATAAAAGAATACCTTTCTTGTTGTTTTAATGAGACCAATAAAGAATGAAAACTCAATAGATCCAACCATGTAAAGAGTTTAACGAGCCCATGGGAGGAAGACTTAGGACCTTCTTCATTGTTTACAGAGTTCGAAGAAGAGATAGAAGAATACTCTATAATATTGATCTCTGGATTTTAATATCGAGCCGAGATCTGTTCTTGCTCGCCGGTGTTTTCAATTTTGAGTCTGAAAAACATAAACAATAACTCCATACACCTACTCGTGGATTTTAATATCGAGCCCAAGCAGGTTAATTCTTGCCGGTGTTTCCCTGTTTATAGAGTCTAAAAAACTTAAACAATCCTCTATTTACCCTCTCGTGGATTTCACATCGAGCCCGAGTAGGTGAATGCTCGCTTGGTGTTTTCATGTTTCGAGAGCCTGCAAACCCTAAAGAAGGCTCCAGAAGGTCCCTTTTCATAAAGTTAGTCTCCTCCCCCGAAAAAGTATAAAACAATGGAAGAAGAACTCTTCTAGCCACGGATGACTAGGGTATTCACTTTTTCTAAGTAATCTGCAAAAGTACGGAAAAGGGTTAAACTTATACTTAAGAAGATGGGCCTTCAATTCCTTTAACAAGCTTGAAGAGGAAAAATCTACTCAGCAATCTTGTCATATTTAAAGAGTCTAACAAGAGCTTAGAGAGAACTCCATAAGAATCTTTTTCGTAAAATTTTAACGAGCCTGAAAAAGTAAACTCGTGGCCTCCTTACTGTTTTTAACAAGGTCAAAGGAGAGATGGAAGAATGCTCGTAACTTCCTTACTGTTTTTAACGAACTCGAAGTGAAGGTGGAAGAATGCTCGAATCTTCCTTATTGTTTTTTAACGAGCTTGAAGGGAAGGTGAAAGACTGCTCGTAACTTCCTTCAAGTAGGGTCGATGCCTAGAATCTCCTCATGAGATTGGGAAAATATGTCACGGAAATCATTAAACAAATTGGTGTATGGAATGATCTCATCAAGATAACAGTATGCTCCAATAAAGATATGTTATGTGACACGAGGTTTAGTGGGCATGTTGATGGGGATGGTTCTCACTATACTCGTCCTATTCCCTTCAGCAAAAACAACTTGTGAAGTGGAAAGGACAGAGGACCAATCAACATTCTCACTGGGTCTCGAAGGGAACTCACCTCTCTCTATCAAGTTTAGAACAGGAAGTAAATAGGTCCTGGGGTGTAAATGTTCCCAAGGGCGTCTCAAGCCTATCATAGCTTCAAAAAATGTTTTGTCGGAAGGCAAAACCGTGTCTAAACTATTAGGAGAGAGGGTAGAGTCCGTTGACCCTGTAGGAGCAAGGTCCATATCCGACTCGGCAAAGACTGGGATTCATGATATGTTTCGTTGCAGCATGTTGTGCCTCCACGTATGTTACTTCCGCAACGGATAAGGGCACTGATGGTTCTGATACAGTAGGAAGGATACACGGATCATTCCTTAAACCGATCGTGAAATTTTCAGTAGATGTACCTTCATTAGAAGGCATGAAAAGAACAGGAGCGGGTAGGTCAAAAGTGCCCATTAATGACCCATAAATCCATGCTCCTAAACTCTCGCTTGCTGGGGCAGATTGATCAACTAAAGGAATTGTGGATTCTGATGAAGTCTGGTTGTTTCACTGAGAGAATGAAAGCTAATCGACCGTGACAATCTTACCTTCATGAGGGAACATTACAACTCGGAAAACTACCGATGGAATAGCTCGCATGGCATATGTCCAACTCCTACCTAACAACATATTGTAATCAAGCGGAGCATCCAGAACTTCAATCTCTACAACAACTGTCTTACCGGCAAGTGTGATGTCAAATGATGGCAA
This sequence comes from Larix kaempferi, assembly GCA_027924585.1. Classification (NCBI taxonomy): domain Eukaryota; kingdom Viridiplantae; phylum Streptophyta; class Pinopsida; order Pinales; family Pinaceae; genus Larix; species Larix kaempferi. The sequence continues at coordinate 57,059,486 of BSBM01000510.1, forward strand.
GACTCCGTGTGGATGGAAGGTTCTGCCATCAAATGCAGTAAGCAGTGTGTTAGAGGGGGCTAACTCGGGAGAACCCAAGGCTTTCCAACAAGAAATTGACATTATGCATGTAGAGGCGCCCTCATCTACGACAGCTCATCCAATGGTCATAGGACCATGAACTACCTCTATCGGAATAGCAACGTGGTACAACAACCGGTATTTGATATCAGACATATCAAAGTGCGCAGTCATGTTGAATGATTCCATACTTCCAATCGTTGTCAGAAGTGCATTTCGTTGTAATGGACAACTTTGCAAAACTTCTAAGGTGGACATAGCACAAGGGGTCTGGGATAGATCTTCAACTACATTATAGTTGGCAGTAACCCATGCGTTGGGATTGTGTGAAGTCCGTTTCAAGACACCTTTCAGGATCTTGGGCATTGAATCCACAGGTATGTGGAGAGGAGTGGAAGATTTAGGAACATCCTTATCCTTGTTCTGTGAATCCGGGTGTTAACACCCATATATTTTCCTACAAATGCAATTGAATGGAAGGAATGGAGGGTCAATGTGTACCTGGTAGTGAAACCGAGATATCCTCCATGCTCCAGTGCTAGAGGCTAATGGGAAAGACTAAGGGGTCTAAGGAGAACCAAATGTGCAAAGGATGAGAAAATATTGAAGTATAGGTATAAATAAACAAGAAACACACTTTATAACCTATAGTCCGCCGGTCATGTCATGGGAAAGTAAGCATCACACCAATTTATGCTGTAGATTGGGCACGGGGATTAGATCCACGGCCCTATGTGGAATACAGCACAGCCAAGCTGCGAGGGGGATAAGAAAAGGGTGGATGCGATGAGCCTTCTCCGCCATCCAGGTGTCAGTAGTAGACGATGTCGCAGGAAGAAAGACCAAAGGGAAATATATAAGAGTGGGTGCATGCGAAGGCAGGAACTGGTGAAAAAATCCACGGTCCAAAATGCAAAAGGGATATACATTAACGGCTCTCGCAGCAAATCGCATAAAGAAGTAGTGCACCGAATAAGAAAGGGGTGGATGCGATGAAATTTTCCCACCTACCAGATGTTAGCCTCAGAACCCATTGCACAGAAGTGGAGGATCATGGCAGCGACCATTTGGTCACATGCGAGGCCGTCTTATGGGAAAATGTGGACAAAAGGAATGACGTAGATGGAAAGTAAAACCAAATCCGATGGTAAAGAAGAATCGAATGTCAAATCAAGAGATAAAGAGGCAACAGATCCAACAAAAGAAAACTAGCATGTAGGAGATCAACGGTTGAAATTAACGGAAAACCTGCCAAGAGAGCCGACATTACGGAGACGCGGCTATATATATGAAATAATCCTTCAAAGTTTACATTATTACCCTTTCTGAAACTTGTCTAACCAGAACGGGCTTTTTTCCAGAGAATGAGGTTCTAGCCCCGCTGTAGGAGTTTGATGACTGGTCACTAGGAAGTTGGGTCGAAGCGCGCAAGTCTTGCAGTCACACCCTGACAGGGAGGTCCCCAGAGACCCTATATCAGGTTCGGTCCAGGACAAAATGGCCTGTGACGAAGCTATCTTTCAAGACCTCAGCATTGTAGGCCTAGAGGTCACCCAAGAAATGACAGTGGTTTCCCTGTTTCGTCAAAGTTCGTCCAAAGGTTGTTCGACCTTTGTAACTCCCCGCCTCGGGCCCAACCTGGACATTAGGGATAATTCCTACAACCTGTAGAATGTCCAAAGTAATGGTTGGTCTGTCTGAAAGCATAGGTGGGTCAAGATCAAACCCCGACATGGGAGAATTTCTGACCAAAGGTCTCCTTGCACAGGTAACATTTTCCCTTGATACTAATAGCTTCTGGCCCAGTTTCTGGATAAAGGGAAAGGGTCGGAACAGGTAGACGAAGAAGACATCGGCCCCAGCCTTACTAAGATGAGGGCGGAAGTTTTCAAAGGGTTATAAGCATCCTAAAGGTGCTGGATGCTTATGACTGAGAAGTTGGAAAACATGTGGAGGCCAGAAAAAGTATGTAAAGGAGGCGTAAAAAGGAAAAGTCCCTTGCGTGGATTAGAGGTTGGCTCGAAAGGTGATGAAGGTAATGTAACCCACGTCTTTTCAAGCGTGCGGGAAAAGCATGTGATTAAGTATTGTCATGCGAGAGACATTAGAAGGACAGACCTGCAAGGAGGATCTTTGAATGTTACCCTAGAGGATTATCGGTATGATGGGAGGCACTTTTTGCATAATCATTGGCTATGATGTCTATCTGGGACGACGTCATTGAGCATGCTGAAGGTCACCTCAAACCTTGGGCATCACGGTTACCTGATTGAAGAGTCTGATAGAGCTATCATGGCAATTATGACCACTTGTACCTATTGTCATCATCAAAGAAGTTATAGATAAGGTTCCCCACGTCTTTTATCTGAAGTCGTTATAAGGGAAAGATGGTGCACCTGGCGATTCAACCATTTTCTCTGTTACGATTGGCTCATGGGGAAAAGACGGAAGTGCGAAGTGGTGTTCATGCCAAAAAAAGTGTGGGCTGAGATGTAGGAAAAACCTACCACTCCCTCTCTTGTGGTATTTGACTTCATAGAATCCTACTCTACCAGCGAAGACGAGAAACCTGATGGACAACGAGTGTCCAAAGGAACCAGACTAAGAAGAAAGAAGGAGACCTTCGAAATCAAGCGAAGCGACCAACCGGGTGCAGAAATAGTTCACGATTTTGTAATCTCCACTGAAGAAATGATACCTATCCTACCAGATGACGCATCACAGGCTGATAGCTCATTGAAAGTGGAAGATTTCTTTGATTCGCAAGGTCACTTGCGAACCCAGGGTTAGGACAGTCCTCTGTCTATAATATTTCATTTCCTTGTCTTAATCAGTCTGTCTTAATCAGTCTATTTGGGACATGACACATATGTAATATTTTTGAATTTTTGGGTGAAATGAGGTGTCCTTCTCATATTTCCATTAAGGCAGGAGGTTAGTCAAGCAAGAAGGCTCTAGGCATATATATATATGCGATGTAATAGAATGAATAAGGGTTGAAAATCTTATATTGAAAGCTTTTGGTAATTTGAGGATTAGTCTGTAAGACATTTCTTGAGTTGTTTTAATAAAGTTTGCAGAGATGAAGCCTATGTTTGATAGGGATTCCTGTGTAATTGGTCTGGTAGTCTGTATTTTCTCTCTTCCCATGTGAAATTGTGTTTCCTCTCTTCGTAACCCCAATTTGTGTAATTTCCTTCATGTTTGGATCAGGGTAATGATTAAGTGGAATTCATAGAAATTATGCTCTGCTTATTTTTTTCCAAGTATTTCACCAACATATTCTACTAAAGTTGATGTAGGATTCATCTTAGTATGCCTTACATTGATGGACTGTTTCTTTTCTCTTCTGTTCCACAAAATTAAAATCTCTTTGACTACTAGCTGCTTACTACCTTGCCCTTGTGAATGTGTTTGCAGAATCTTTGTGAATGATGTTTCATAGTTTGTTAAAGGTGACTCCATTTCCCAAACTAAATTTCATACGTTTTCAACCAAACGACGCATGAATCATTTTATTCCCAAACAGAAAATTGATCTTCTGTATAATTGTTGTAATTGAATATCTTGGTCGTGAATGCTGGCGTTTCTTTTTCATTATTGACAATCTTGATTATTCCAGTCTTTTCATGAGATTTTAGAGATATCCCTCTCTGTCTGTGTTGGGTCAGTAGCACAGGATAAAGATTGGTTAGTGGTTACCCAGAATTACCCTCTTCCAGCCTTGGGGGTCATTTTTGGTGTTAACAAATTGGCATCGTTGTCGGGAAAGAAATTGTTTCGCAATCCCTGCGAGAACAACAAAGTTCAGATTGGAATGCTGATGGTGAACAACGGTCAGACATCAAGAAGGTTGTATCATTCACCTGGTGACTCCACTCAAGAGAAATTTCAATATGAAGGTGACCCCACTGGGGAGATATGTGATCTTGTAATAGAATTGATATATTGAAAGATTATCATGACGACTCCACTGGAGAAGGAACACATTTACCTTAAACATGGAAGAATCAAGATTCAGGTATCAGAACACTAATCTCTTCAAAGAAAGTTTGATCTTCTGTATCAATCTCCTTTTACCTTTATGTATATATATCAAGAAAATTGTGTCCCATCTCTGGACCTTACAAATGTATGTCCTCCTTTAACCCCTAGAGCTGATCCCATCCCTTCTTCTGAATCTTATAGGATTCATTCTAAGCTTTGCGAATCCCAGGAGGATGAAGCTGAAGACGATCCCCATGTACATATACCTTTGCCTTCCATATCTCAACTAAGATATGTCCCTTTAAAACTGCCACCTATTCTACATGACTACCCTCCCAAATACCATAAATACCTTCCAAGATTTGATGGAGAATCCGAAAGCCTCACCACTGAGAAGCATCTCCACGGCTTTGAACACTTTTTGGATCTTTTTGAGGTGGATCATGATGACATTTGTATGAGGGCTTTCGCCCAATCTTTCCAAGGAGATGTGAAGAAATGGTTCAACCATCTGCAACCGGGATCTATAGATAATTGGCAAGGGTTTTCTAATGTCTTCTTAGAATTTTGGGGAAAAAGACAGTCATGGGACCTGATTCTTTAAGAATTTTACTCCATGGGAAGGCTAGAGGGAGAGGCCATATCTAGATTTAATAGAAGGTTTTCAAAGTTCTATTATGATATGCCAAGGTAAATTCATCCCCTAGCGAATGCTGCTAAGTTGCACTATGCATCTACTTTCCCCCCTGAGCTATCCTTGCTTTTGTTGGAAAGAAGGTCTCTGAATTTGTAGCGTATGCTCATTGATGCTTTGGAGGTCGAAGAAAATATTAGGATGTCTAGAAAATTATCAAACGAAGGTTGGGTTGCAATGATTGAAGAAGAAACCAGGTTTGAAGAAGGGCACGAGCAAGGGGAAGTTGCTCGGTGTCCCTATTTTTCCCTGGATGCACAGGGAGATGACCGAACCAGGGAAGTACCAGAAAAAGATAATCATGATAGGTTTTATGTAAATTGTGATACACTTGCTAAAATTCATGTCGATAATGTTTTTGAAGAGGAAATCGGTCCACCTAAATATGAAAAATATGAATGGGATTGCTCGGAAAACTTCATAATTTTTTTCAAGATTGATGATAAAGAGAAAGAACAAGCGTGTAATCCACCCCAAGAAGCAGAAGCTCATCAAAGGGAGTTGGTTTCACTTGAGGTGGACGAAGGGGTTGAAGCTGTTTCTGCCGCATCCGATGGTGAAAATCAAGCCCTAAGCACTAAGGTTCCAGATGAAATTGGCAACAACCTGCGTACCCCTCCTCCAAAGTGGGATGAGAAATTTTTTCAACAATACCGGTTGTCATATGATCCAGAAGAACAGGAGAAAGGTCAAGAAGAACCTATCCCGGGAGCCCTCACGGCCGGTCCTAGAGAAATAAGAGTTCTTCATGTTCTGATAGACCCTTTTGCTAATTTCTCGGAAAGGTCAGAAACGGTAGGGTTTATATTGTTCTGGGAGACTAAGATTAAAGGATATATACCGATGGAGCTATCATTTAGTGGGTTTTTCCCCACGGCAGGAGGACTGGAATGGAGAATTCAATCAACGAGTCATTTGCTTGATTGGATTCATTGGAGGTGTGAAATTACTTGAGTTTTCCCTTTGTGCCAAACAAGTAGGGTAGGAACACTTGTATATAGATAAGCTTGCAGGTCAAGCAGTTGCATTTATTTTAGTTAGTATTTTTAGGTGTTCGGCTCCGGCTGTTCGGTTGCAGCGTTGGGATGAAAAGGCCAGCTACAGGATGTTGCTTATAATAGTCAGTGTTTGGAAAATTGACCCAATGGATCAGGCACTTAATCTACAGAGTTCTTCGCTACCTCGCAGGGACGATAGCATCCCCTTTGGAGCCAGTTGCTAACACCCATATATTTTCCTACAAATGCAATTGAATGGAAGGAATGGAGGGTCAATGTGTACCTGGTAGTGAAACCGAGATATCCTCCATGCTCCAGTGCTAGAGGCTAATGTGAAAGACTAAGGGGTCTAAGGAGAACCAAATGTGCAAAGGATGAGAAAATGTTGAAATATAGGTATAAATAAACGAGAAACACACTTTATAACCTATAGTCCTCCAGTCAAGTCATGGGAAATTAAGCATCACACCAATTTACGCCATAGATTGGGCGTGGGGATTAGATCCACGGCCCTATGTGGAATACCGCACAGCCAAGCTATGAGGGGGATAAGAAAAGGGTTGATGCAATGAGCCTTCTCCACCAGCCAGGTGTCAGCAGCAAATGATGTCGCAGGAAGAAAGACCAAAGGGAAATATATAAGAGTGGGCGCATGCGATGGCAGGAACTGGTGAAAAAAGCCATGGTCCGGAATGCAAAAGGGATATACATCAACGACTCTCATAACAGATCGCATAAAAACGTAGCACACCGGATAAGAAAGGGGTGGATGCGATGACATTTTCCCACCTGCTAGATGTCAGCCTCAGAACCCATCGCACAGAAGTGGACGATCGTGGTAGGGACCATTTGGTCACATGCGAGGCCGTCTTATGGGAAAATGTGGACAAAAAGAATGGCGTAGATGGAAAGTAAAACCAGATCCGACGGTAAAGAAGAATCGAATGTCAAATCAAGAGATAAAGAGGCAATAGATCCGGTGAAGGAAAACTAGCATGTAGAAGATCAACGGTTGAAATTAATGAACAACCTGCCAAGAAATCCGGCGTTACGGAGACGTGGCTATATATATGAAATCATCCTTCAAATTTTACATATTTACCCTTTCCAACACTTGTCTGAGGAGAAGGGGTTTTTTTTCCAGAGAATGAGGTTTTAGCCCCGGTGCAGGAGTCTGATGGCTGGTCACCAGGCATTTGGGTCGAAGCGCACAAGTCTTGTGATCGCACCCTGACAGGGAGGTCCCCGAAGATCCTGTAGCAGGTTCGGTCCAGGCCAAAATGGCCTGTGGCGAAGCTATCTTTCAAGACCTCGACATTGTAGGCCTGGAGGTCACCCCAGAAATGACAGTGGTTGCCCTGTTTCGTCGAAGCCCGTCCAAAGGTCATTGGACCTTTGTAACTCCTCGCCTCGGGCCTGACCTAGACATTAGGGATAATTCCTACAACCTGTCGAAAGACTAAAGTAACGGTTGGTCTTTCCGAAAGCATAGGTGGGTCAAGATCAAACCCCGACATGGGAGAATTTATGAGCAAAGGTCTCCTTCCACAGGTAACATTTCCCCTGGTACTAATAGCTTCTGGCCCAGTTTCCGGATAAAGGGAAAGGGTCGGAACAGGTAGACGAAGAAGACATTGGCCCCAGCCTTACTAAGATGAGGGCGAAAGTTTTCATAGGGTTATAAGCATCCTAAAGGTGATGGATGCTTATGAATGAGAAGTTGGAAAATGTGTGGAGGCCAGAAAAATTCTGTAAAGGAGGTGTAAAAAGGATAAGTCCCTTGCGTGGATTAGAGGTTGGCTCAAAAAGTGATGAAGGTAATGTGACCCATGTCTTTCAAAGCGTGCGGGAAAAGAATGTGATTAAGTATTGTCACGCGAGAGACGTCAGAAGGACAGACCTGCAGGAGGATCTCTGAATGTTACCCTAGAGGATTATCGGTATGATGGGAGGCACTTTTTGCATAATCATTGGCTATGCCGTTTATCTGGGACGACGTCGTTGAGCATGCTGAAGGTCATCTCAAACCTTGGGCATCACGGTTACCTGATTGAAGAGTCTGATAGAGCTATCATGGCAATTATGACCACTTGTCGCTGCCATCATCATCGCAGCAGTTATGGATAAGGTTCCCCACATCTTTTATCTGAAGTCGTTATAAGGGAAAGATGGTGCACCTGGCAGTTCGACCATTTTCTCTGTTACGATTGGCTCATGGGGAAAAGACGAAAGTGCGAAGTGGTGTTCATGCCAGAACAAGTGTGGGCCGAGATGGAGGAAAAACCTACCACTCCCTCTCTTGTGGTATTTGACTTCATAGAATCCTGCTCTGCCAGCGAAGATGAGAAACCTGATGGATGACGAGTGTCCAAAGGAACCAGACTAAGAAGAAAGAAGGAGACCTTCAAAATAAAGCGAAGCGGCCAACTGGGTGCAGAAATAGTTTACGATTGTGTAATCTCCACTAAAGAAACAACACCTATCCTACCAGATGATGCATCACAGGCTGACAGCTCATTGAAAGTGGAAGATTTCTTTGACTCGCAAGGTCACTTGCGAACCCAGGGTTAGGATAGTCCTCTGTCTATAATATTACGTTTCCTTGTCTTAATTAGTTTGTTTGGGGCATGACACATATGTAATGTTTTTGATATTTTGGGTGAAATGATGTGTCCTTCTAATATTTCCATTAAGGCAGGAGGTTAGTCAAGCAAGAAGGCTCTAGGCATATATATATGCGATGTAATAGAATGAATAAGGGTTGAAAATCTTATGTTGAAAGCTTTTGGTAATTTGAGGATTAGTATGTAAGACATTTCTTGAGCTGTTTTAATAAAGTTTGCAGAGCTGAAGCCTGCGTTTGACAGGGATTCCTGTGTAATTGGTCTGGTAGTCTGAATGTTCTCTCTTCCCAAGTGAAATAGTGTTTCCTCTCTTAGTAACCCCATTTTGTGTAATTTCCTTCATGCTTGGATCAGGGTAATGATTAAGTGGAATTCATAGAAATTATGCTCTGCTTAGTTTTTTCCAAGTATTTCACCAACATATTCTACTAAAGTTGATGTAGGATTCATCTTGATATGCCTTACATTGATGGACTGCTTCTTTTCTCTTCTGTTCCACAAAATTAAAATCTCTTTGACTACTAGTTGCTTGCTACCTTGCCCTTGTGAATACGTTTGTAGAATCTTTGTGAATGATGTTTCATAGTTTGTTAAAAATGACTCCATTGCCCAAACTAAATTTGATACGTTTTCAACCAAACGACGCATGAATCATTTTATTTCCAAACATAAAATTGATCTTCTGTATAATTGTTGTAATTGAATATCTTGGCCGTGAATGCTAGTGTTTCTTTTTCATTATTGATAATCTTGATTATTCCAGTCTTTCAATGATATTTTAGAGAGATCCCTCTCTGTCTGTGTTGGGTCAGTAGCACAGGCCCGCGTTTGTAAAATAGAATCCGAGTTAACCATATTAATAAAAAGTTTGATCAACTGAAGCATGGGTGGTGCCCTTGGCACTGGAGGTGCCAGAAGCTGAGCCTGACCCTTTGGGAAATGGATCTTTAAGGACGGCAAGTTTCTTTTCTTGAAGCAGCTTCTAGGCTTCTTCGATTAGAGGGAATTGGTGAGTAAGGTGGTCCTTCTTGCAAAGCTTGCAAGGGAACTTAACCTTCTTATTATATTGTTGATGTATATGTAACTTCGAAATGTATTTCATATATGTATGTTGTATGTACTCCTATAGAGATGGTATTATTCCTCTATATGGAAGTGTCGTCATTTATATTGTAAATGTCGTAACTTATACTTGATGGGTTATTAGACCACCTTGTTGGGGTCAGCCCTATATAAGTCATGTGGGTCAGAGGGTTATTAGACCACCCTATTAGGGGTCGGCCATGTGGGTCGAAGGGTTATCAGACCACCCTATTGGGGGTCGGCTCAGTCAGCATTATGTTATGTGGTTAAGTTCGAGCCTACATGATTTATGTAAAAGGCAAGTCAAGTCAAGTATAAATAGAGTGCGGGAGGCACTCTATTTGATCACTCACTCACTTCTCACTCATGCACTCAAGGTAGAGTGGTGCACTTGTGGAGGAGGAGGCTCTGGTGCTAGGAGAAGACTATCTCTTGTATTCTGGTTGTATCATTGCTCTATCTATCTCTGAGGAAGTTATTGGAGTTTTCACCTTTATGGTTTTCCCCAAGTAAATCTTGGTGTCTCTTGTGTGCTTGCATTATTGTCTCCATGATTGATATGCTCTAGATATGCTGTACATGTTGTTCTTTCAGTTAAGATCCTAGATCAGATTGAAGTAAATTCTGAAAATTTAATATGGTATCAGAGCTATCCTGAAAGAAGGCATGATATGGCATGTATGACACTTGTTGCACTTACGATGCTAGGGCTTGATATAGCAAAAACCCGTCATCGTAGCACTTTCACTATAAATCCGTTTTGGCAAAGTTTTCGGATCTGAAATTTTTACAGGTCGAAGATTAAATCCCCATGTACCTTGTGCCCAAAGGAAAACCTCTAATTCGTTGTACTTTGTGATTTATGATCTGTACAATATAGGGTTTCTGCCTCTTCCAGATCTGAGTCAAAATCAGGTGACGTTGGGAAAAAGGTCATAACCGTGGCTAGGAAGATCCAACTGAAATTTCGTAAAATGTGACAGGTAGTACATAGACTGGAATATCTCAGGAAATATTTTCAGAAGTCGAAGTTGAACCAGTGACACGTGGCATGCCGTACAATTCAGACCTATCATGTTGCGACACTTGGCATAACTCTCTCTCAGAGAATCCAATTGAGGTCAGACCTATCAGGATAGAAAGACAATAGGTCGGGCTATCATAGGAAAATTGTTTAGAGGCCGAAGTTGAAATAGTGACACGTTGAACTCTGTACAAGTTTGCTCTCCTGTATTATCCCATAAACAGGTCACGTTGTAACACTTGGCATAACTCTCTCTCAGAGAATCCAATTGAGGTCAGACCTATCAAGATGGAAAGATAACAGGTCGGGCTATCTTAGGAAACGTTTTCAGACCCTGTGGATCGAAAAGTTCGGAGGTACACCAGAAACAATCAGGTACATATTTCTGTCAAAAACAGAATTATTTTTGAGTACCTTCATTCATGGCTTCCGGAATTTAGGGCTTCGGAGAAAGTTGGAATTTTTTTAATCAGAGACCACGGCTGGATGCTACTCATCAAAATCGAAATTTAGAGACCATGATCAGAATTTTTGGTTGGGCAGAAGGCCGGGCTTGATCAGACCCTAGTTCGAGACTTTGATCAGAAAAGTGGAAAATTAGGGCTTCTATAAAAATGGGAATTTTTGAAATCTGTGACCACGGCTGGAAGCTCCTCAGAAAAATAGAAGCTTAGAGCTTTGGATCAAACCTTTTGATTGGGCAGAAGAGTGGGCTTCATCAAACCCCAGTTCAGGGTCACGTCCAGTGAATCTGGAAGTTTCAAAAGCAAAATTGAGGAGTGAAACTTTGCAGTTTTCAAATTCTGAATATACCAGCTTGATCAGCTCATCAAGGCGCATATTTCTATCCTTTCGGAAGTTTGAAATTCAAAGTTTGAATTTTGGGGGTTTTTCTGACAAACCCATATCCAGCTCCAGGTCCAGTTCTTGCAAATCAAGTGGATTGGGTTAATCCTAGAAGAAGATGGATTGGTCACCTGCATAAGTGAAAAAGTTCCTGTTTCAGAGGGAGATGAGGCTAAGGCCTTACATAAGAATATTACAAGCGATCTCGATAGGTATGACTCATCAAGGTATGTTTCGATATTTGTTCATGACTAAGTTTATGGTATGTTTGTCTTCATGTTATTACGGTTAGTACAATCTTGATTTTAGATTTGTCGTATCACCTTAACAAAATTATGAATGCATGATAGAAGATATTCATTGGTTAGGGTGTTGACACTTATGATTGTACTAATGCATTATGGTGTTGTATGAGGTTTATGTTGTCTGCTAACATAAAAGGTACACCAAGAAAGGCAAATCATGTTCTACTTCAAGAACATATGATCATGGTGACATGAAGACAAGGATTCATCCATTGTCATGGATCACATAGAAGATCTACTTTCGAGGTATGTATAACTTGTTTCTACAATGGTTAACTTATGAGACATGCAGGTTACTAGCACAAGTCACTGAAGAGAACCAGAAGACATTATGCGGGTATGTTAGACATAACTAGCTAGCATGCTAATCCAGGTATGTTTTTCCTATATCAAGCTAGAATCCTACCTTGTGTTAGGATCTTATACGGTTGTGTTGTTGATAATGATTATTCATGAAGTCATAGGTTTGAATAGTCATGGCTGTATGCATATTATGTTTCTTACCATAATTGATGATATGACTAACCAGAAGAATCATGAAGGTATAGGTTTGAGTAATCACGGGTTTATGCATTGATGATTTAACTAATCAGAAGAGTCTTGTGATGAAATAAGAATATGCATGAGTAAAAGAAGACTTCCCTGAAACCTTGAATACTAATGTTTATTATCTGTGTTTGAAATGATCCTGACTATACATGCTTGAGATTATTGTGTTTTGATAATATTAAGATTTTACTAATGAATGTTTGATTATGTATGAGTCCTAGAGGATAACACAATGATGATACTAACAAGCATGCATAGGGATCGAAAATGAATATAAGTTCAAGGACAAGTAATCCAGGAAGAAAAGATCAAGAGGGAGTACACTCCAGTGGTTTCTGCAAGGATGCAGATATTCAGAGGGAGTTGACCATCTCTCTACACTCCACAATAGAAAGGTGTAGAAGAAGCTACTTCAGATTAGGACTCTAGTAGCTCCTGCAAGGAAGCGAAGACTTAGAGGGAGTCCACCCAATGAACAAACAAAGATAAGTATTTGAATTGTCATTTCTTAAATAATACTTATACTGATGTTCCTAGAATTAGGTTGTGTATTATGCATATTAGAATAATTGCATTGATGAACAGTATACTACTAATATGCATGGGTAAGTGGCCTATGGCACTGTACAACATTCCATTGCTACTTATCTAGAATGAAACCTCTTTGCTGACATGTTGGGAGTTGTGCACACTCTTAACAATGTTCTGGTAGAGATTGGAAGGCATCTAGAAAGTTACGGGATATGGATAAATGTTGTATTGAAGCATTGGCTAAGATAATTGTATGACTGTATGACATATTTCTTTGTGTAAGAATTTGTTCTGAAAATTATGAGATGTTTCTAATCATGCAATTTAACCTGTTTTGTAGGAAAGACCATATATCTTCACCTACAAAAGGACTACAACATTTGTTCCAGCAACAAAGATATCTATTGAAGATATTGAAGTTCCCAGGATCTGGGATGAAGAAATGGAATGCCATGATTCGTCGATCATGAAGAATGATGTTTGGGATGTAGTCCCAAGACCTGAAGGGAAGTTTGTTATGACTTCCAAATGGAACTATCAGATCAAGCATGTTGCAGATGGCAGCATTAAGAAATATAAAAGTGATGAAATAGAAGATGCACCAGATGGATTTCAAGACAGCATGGTGTAGTCATATATGTGTGCAGAACTTGGTATGGTAGGATAGACAACTTTCTATCCAGTTTGGGCTTTACCAAGAATAAAGTGGATTCCAACCTTTTCTACAAGGTTGAGGAAGGCAATCCAGTGATACTACTTTTGTATGCGGATAACCTGTTTGTTAAAGGTGAAGATAGATTGATTGCCGACACGCAGCGGAAGCTTGCTACCGAGTTCAAGATGAAGAACTTGGGGATGATGCACTATTTGTTTTTGGCATGGAGATGTGGCAGAGTGCAGATGGAATCCTCCTTGGACAAGGGAAGTATGCAGTAGAGATCCTGAAGAGGTTCGGGATGATGGACTGCAAGGCTATGGCCACACCTATGGCATCGAACCTGAAGCGTCTGTGTGATGCTTCATCTGAGTTGGTTGATGTCTCTATGTATCGTCAGATGATTGGGTCCTTGATGTACCTGATGAACACAAGACCAGGTATTTGCTTTGCGGTGAACACATTGAGCCAGTTCCTGACGGATCCGAGGAGTGTTCACCTGGTTGCTGTAAAGCATGTTCTGAGGTACCTGAAGGGTACAGTGGATTATGGGCTCAAGTATGAAGCGAATCAAAGTTTAACTTGCAGGGTTATGTTGATTCAGATTGGGCAAGCAGTGATGCAGATAGGAAGAGCACATCTGGGTGTTGCTTCAGTATGGGATTAGGTGTCATCTCTTGGTTCAACAGGAAGCAGTCCTGCGTAGCACTGAGTACAGCTGAGGCAGAGTATGTTGCAGCCTGTTCAGCTAGTTGTGAGGCAGTATGGCTACGGAAGCTACTGTTTGAGTTATTTGATCTCCCGTTGGATGCTACTAGTATCTTTTGTGATAACCAGAGTTGTGTGAAGCTGTTCGAGAACCCAGTGTTTCATGACAGGTCAAAACACATAGAGATCAAATATCACTATATCAGGGATATGGTGCAGAGAGTAGCTGTGAAGCTCCTGTATGTTGCGACGGACGAGCAGATTGCAGATGTGCTGACGAAGACACTAGCCAGAGTGAAGTTAGAGTACTTCAGAGAGAGGCTTGGCATTTTTCAGATCGAGGACACTTCGAGGAAGAAGTGATGGACACATTTGCTGAAGCCATTCCAAGCATGTTGGAAGGAGGATCCTTCACATGGCTGTGGATGTAAGCACTGGATGATGAGTATCAGGATGATGTTCTGGTTTCTGCTGGATATGATCAGTTGGATCATTTTTATGTATGTATGTATGCATCATGTTGGATGCTGGATATGATCAGTTGGATCATTTATATGTATGTATGCATCATGTTGGATGTTGGATATGATCAATTGGATCATTTATATGTATGTACACATCATGTTGGATGTTGTATATGATCGGTTGGATCATGTGTATGTATTTTTGTATATGCATCATGTTGGATGCTTGGACCATGTATCTGTATATGTATCAGGTGGATACATTGTATGATCAGGTGGATCACGTATGGTGATATGTATCATGTATTTGTATTTGTATCAGGTGGATCATGTATGATGATATGTATTAGGTAGATACTTGGTATGCATCAGGTAGATGCATTGTATGATCAGGATGATCATGGATGACGAGCTTCAGGATGTTGCTCCAGATGACATGCAGCAGGATGTTGCAGTGATGATGATCAAGATGATCATGTGTACATCAGGATGATGTATGGTGAGTATCAGGTTGATACTCTATGGCCGTGGATCAGGTTGTGCAGATGAGCATATAATTCGTTGCCCTGGGAGATTTGTAGATAGTCTTTCGAGGTTTTTCCTATGGCATGTAATTCGGTGCCCTGGGATATCTGGCAAATGCTCTTTCGAGGTTTTGCTTTGGGAGGACATATAATTCGTTTCCCTGGGAGATCTGCAGATAGTCTTATGAGGTTTTTCCTATGGCATGTAATTCGTTGCCCTGGGATATCTGGCAAATGCTCTTTCAAGGTTTTGTCCTATGGCATATAATTCATGTCCCTAGGAGATCTGATAGGTTGGGCTGTGTGCCCGTAATCAGTCGTGGGATGATCTTGTGAGGTTTTTCCATGACCACATGTAATTCGTTCCATGGGAGATCCTATAGGTAGAGTTGTGTGCTCGTAACAACCTGGGATGCTCTTGCGAGGTTTTGTTGTGACCACATGTAATTCACGCCCTGGGAGATTCTATAGGTAAAGTTGTGTGCTCGTAACAGCCTGGGATGCTCTTGCGAGGTTTTGTGGTGAGGTCACATATAATATGGCCCTGGGAGATCTATAGATAGTCTTTCGAGGTTTTTCCTATGGCATGTAATTCGTTTCCCTGGGATATCTGGCAGATGCTCTTTCGAGGTTTTGTGACGCACGTAATAAGTCCTGAGGATTCCACAGTATGGCCAGTGATGATGAAGACCTGCAGGTGGTGGGCCTACATCCAGTATGAAAAAGGAATGGCTCTGTAGAACTTCCTATGACGAGTAGATTCAGAGATTGATTGAGATAGCAGCAGTAGTGACGATGATGATGACTCGATGACGATTATCTAGTGACGATGATCTAGAGAAGAAGACTTGTGCTAGAAGACCTGTGCTGAGAAATACCTTCCTAGTTAAGAGGGAGTGTTGATGTATATGTAACTTCGGAATGTATTTCATATATGTATGTTGTATGTACTCCTATAGAGATGGTATTATTCCTCTATATGGAAGTGTCGTCATTTATATTGTAAATGTCGTAACTTATACTTGATGGGTTATTAGACCACCTTGTTGGGGTCGGCCCTATATAAGTCATGTGGGTCAGAGGGTTATTAGACCACCCTATTGGGGGTCATCCATGTGGGTCGAAGGGTTATTAGACCACCCTATTGGGGGTTTGCCCAGTCAGCATTATGTTATGTGGTTAAGTTCGAGCCTACATGATTTATGTAAAAGGCAAGTCAAGTCAAGTATAAATAGAGTGCGGGAGGCACTATATTTGATCACTCACTTCTCACTCATGCACTCAAGGGAGAGTGGTGCACTTGTGGAGGAGGAGGCTCTGCTGCTAGGAGAAGACTATCTCTTGTATTCTGGTTGTATCATTGCTCTATCTATCTCTGAGGAAGTTATTGGGGTTTTTCACCTTTATGGTTTTCCCCAAGTAAATATTTGTGTCTCTTGTGTGCTTGCATTATTGTCTCCATGATTGATATGCTGTACATGTTGTTCTTTCAGTTAAGATCCTAGATCAGATTGAAGTAAATTCTGAAAATTTAACATTTCTTTGTTACCCTCCTCGGCATTTTCTTTGTTTTTGGGATTTTGTTGGTTCCCCTCTCCTTTCTTGCCCTTCTTTTTGTTGTTGGGTTGCTAAGGAGCCTTTTGATTAGTCTGAACCTGCTATACAGGTTCAGTAGTAGAAGGAGAGTTTGTGACAGAAGTCACTTCTGCAGTCGATTGTTTGACCAATAAGGCATGAACATGTTTAGTCAATGCTTTGAAGGCTACAGAATCAACTGAACCTACTATGTTGTCAGCATGTGGTCCAGGTTTTCGTCTACCTAGATCAATGTTTGATCGCGGTGCATCAGGTATAATCTCGTAAAGGAGCCCGGATTGAGCATAAACCAAGTCAAGGTTCTTTGAAAAAGTCTCAACCTAACGGAATCTTCATTCAACGAGTTTGAAGAACAACATAGATGAAAAGTGGTAATGTGATCACTAGGATCCTCACCAGTTTTACCTTCGAATTTTGAAATGTCTGAAGGTAGCTTAGTGGGAACTGGTGGCCACGTAACGTTATGGCACACCGGATCGTTCGTTAACTTGGAAAGATCTGGAAAATTCAGAGTTGCCAGAAATGGTAAACGAAGTCTATAAGATGGCATTTGATAAGCTGGAGTCATGAAGGGGGAACCTCCCATAGTTTGACCCATAAACTGCTGGTTAGGGTTGCCTCCAGCCATTTGTTGGTAGGGGTTTCCTCCAGCCATCTGCTGGTAGGGGTTTCCCCCTGCTATCTACTGGTAGGGGTTGCCCCCAGCCATCTGTTGGTAGGGGTTGCCCCCAACCATCTGTTGTTGTGTGAAAGTGTTGTTGAAATTCCCCCACCCAAATGAAAGTGGGTTGGCACCCTGTGCATTTTTCCACTATGGCTGGGTGTTAGCCCCGCCATATTGTTGGTTAAAGATATTACCCCCTCCTCCAGAAAACAAAGAAAAGGGGATATTTCCTGCAGGTATGTTACTTTGATTCATATTGTAACCTGCAAAGGTGTTAAAACAAGGGGTAGTCAAGGTGGATAGCGCAGTCATGTTACTCATGACAGGCATAGTTGCAGAGGGATTCGGCCCTACATTGGGTGTGTAAATCCAAGTACCAGGTATACGTTATGATTATTGAGTCGCAAGAGGTGGAGTGACATTCACTACATTGTTGGGTCCAAAAGTAGGGGTGGCAACTGAGGCAGATGTCAAAGCTATTGAGCTTTGCATGCCTAAAGTACGAATGTTAAAACTAAAAGACGGAGTTGAAGCAGAAGCTGTCTACGACGAACTCAGTGTAGTAGTGGAAGAAGGATTCACAATCCTTGTATTCATACCCATTGTGGGAGTCTGTGGAACTCCCTACTCGTCTCTTGGGTTAGTCATAATATGATCATGTGTGAAAAGATATGCACTATACTCGGGTTGCTAAAAACCTACAGGAACCAGAAGCAGATCGTTAAGTCCGGTAAGAGGAGGGTTAAAAGGAGTGTTAAACTCACTAGAAGTAATATCCTCAACCTCGACAGTATTAAGAACTTGTTGATCCGGGGTTCTGGGTTGTGGTTCACTAGGAACCTCTATTTCACCAGTAAGTTCAAAAAGACCACTGGAGTCTATCCTCCGTTGTTGTCGTGGTGGTAGTGGCTTCACAATGAGTGGGGGAAGGTTTTGCAACCTCCGAGACCTACAAAGGTGTTGTTCTTCCACAATTATATAAAAAATGCACTAAGTAAAAAACCTAGTGGCCACTAAGACTGAGGGGAAAACAACATACCACTAAAAAAATCCTAAGTAATCAAACCAATCAAACAGATAGCAAATACTCTCGGAAGTAAGTATGGGATGATTAGGGCCCAGAACAAACTAACAGAGTACTGATAGTCAGTTTCGTGGCATCTACCGGAGGTCTAATGGGTGCAAGTGCTTGAATCACCAAACCGCTTTCTCAGGATTACTGCCACAGGGTTACCTTCCACGCCTGTCTGAGGTGAAGTGGGAATAACTGCCCACTCTACCTGTGTAGAATCGTAAAATTATGATACTAAGGCTACCATAAATACGAAATAACTTAGGGGGATAGTCGTCAGTCTAGTCAAAACGCATGGGCAGGGTAGCAAAGCCCGAAGTCCGAAAGGACCCCCGTACGTGAATCGACTCTGGTTTATGGTCAAAAGGAAAGTGAGGGGATATCCTCAACAATTCGAGTCTCCCACATCATCGTGCTTAATTCTGGTTTGAGTAGAGCATCCCAAGACTATTTGATATATATGGATTAACCTAAATGAAAGTTGTACTAAGATTGTTGCGTAATGAATCCAGTTCCGAGCAGTTTAAGGTGATTTAAGCTCGCAACTCTAGCCTAAGCTAGTTGATATCGTGTATACCTAAAAAGAAAATGTTTCTAATTGATTTTATTAAAATTTATTTTTAAGGAAACTTTTTACTCAATGGGGTAGTGCATTGTGTGGAATGGTTTGAGAAAGTAAAGTGCAAAAGAAATAACTTTCAAAGCAACAAAAAACTCTTTTTCTTTTTCCGTTTATGCTCTTTCCAAAACGAAAACTAAGCAAACCTAAAACAAGTCTCTTTTTTCTTTTCTTTTGAAATTCAAAACAAAGTAAACTATGCTACTTCGAAATGACCATAAGCCTTACTACTTTAAACTACCAAACTCATTTTTTTCTTTTTCTGATATATTTAAAAGAAAAAGAACTCGAAAATGGAAGCAAGTAAGAGCTAAAAGAGCAATGTAAGTAAGGAAAAGCAACTCTAAGGCTCACAACAATCAACTCGATGACTTGACAAAGACTTGTCCTACAAATGTTTTTCAAAGGAAAAAGCTTTGGGCTTGGAAAACAAAGTGAAAAGAAAAGAAGGATAAGAGATGCTTAAAATGGAAAGGCAAACCTCAAAGGTTACTCCAAAGCATCAAGAACCCTAAAAGCACTAATCCAAGCAAACGGGAGGCAAGTGAACCAAAGATGGCCTTACAATCACAAAGACTCAAATGGAAGCAAACTGAAAGACTTCAACTTACTTGAAACTAGAACTGACAAAGCAATCAGGAAGTGTCTAGACTCAAAAATATTTTGAAAACACCCTAAGGACTCCAACTTGGGGTCAAACCCTAAATCAAAGGCCAAGACACCGTCAAAGTATGCTTAGTGTTTCCACAAACAACAAATGTCACAAAACAGAGGTTTGTATACCTGCAACAAGAATCTAGGGTACAGGAGTGCAGCTATGTCGAACAAGGAACAAAGCACGGTCTTCAAAAAGAGTCACAAACAAACAAGACACCTCAAAAGTACTCAAGCAAGAAAAAGATGACCTAAGGGACTTAGGAGAGGAAAACAAGACTCAACAAGGGCATAAAGACCTCAAGGATCAGTTATGAAAGCAAGGTAAGAGACTGGAAATCAAACCAAACAAGAGGAAATCAAAACCCCACGGTAGACAGAGAGTTACAGGGGTATGCGCTACTGTGTAGTGCATAGACTAGCGCAGACTGGGTGATGTGCCCTACTGTACAATAGTGAAAGTAGTGCTCATCATCAGGTATGCGCTAGTGTGTATAAGGTAGACTATCACACATGTCAAAGGAGGCCTGAAATAGGCTCTAAAACTTCAAAACTAAGGTGAGTCAATCAAAGGGAAGCAGGTACAAGTGACCTACAGGGCCTCTCAGAGGATCAATAAGACCAAAAAGACCAAAAAGACCCAAAAGTACTAGAAGGAAAACTAATTATGTCTCCTAAAGAAAAAAACAACCGGTCCCCAACGGAGTCGCCAATCTGTTGTTTGGGAATTCTACCCTATAGTGAGGAGAGGGACACTACCAACTTCTGGGGTGATAGGTAAATACATTAATCATATCACATAGGCTTCTACAAAAGGAAAGAGATCAAGGTTCTTGAAGGCATACTTTATTAACGACGTTCGATCCTAGCTTTCGCTTGCTCCTTCGATCAATCCTCCACTTGATCTTTCGCTTGATGAACCTATAATACAAAAGATACCTTCCTCGGCGTATGTTGACTGATATAACAATGATGAAATTGAAATGCAATTTAGACATCAAATACAATCAAGCATTAAACCAAACAAATATGCAATCCATTAGACATTTGATTGGGATGGGAAGGGTATTTCCACCTTTATTGTCAAAAAGCAATAATCAGTACAATTATACCTGACCATTCAGAGTGCTTGTGCAACCAGATCTTGGGTTCCTGCTCTTCACACTAAGTTTGGAATTCCTCCAGCATAACAATCCTTAATGCATAGTTTCTCCTCCTCTCTCTCATCTATCCCCCTTGTATTTATGGGACAAGGTAGGCAGTTTGGAACGAGAGGTAGTTTGATTGGGAAGTTGGGGAAGTTGCAAACCAACTTCAACTAATCCCAATTCGTCAAATTAATATATTTTTGGTTTCATCTTAAGATGTGCGCGAGTTTTTCACAGTAGAGTGGCTCACAATATGCAACTTCAGTGCTTTACAACCAGCGTTTGCAAGATTTTTTAAGGTGTGCACTACTATGCAAGATGTAAAGTAGGGCATACTGGCTGCTGTGCGTCCCTCTTATGCCTGTAGAGTAGGCCATACTGGAGGTGTGCGGCCCCTTGATTCCTATAGAGTAGCGCACATGTCAAAATGAAGGTAAAAACAGGGTTTTGTCAGTTGCAGAGGAGTCAGTCTAGTCTATACATCACCTAGGTCAACCTAGCTCTTCAATCTAGGTTGTCCTTTTGTGTGATCGACAGCTTGATGTGATCACAGACATAGAAGTGAAGATTTGACCTATAACAGAAGGAAGTTCACCATTTCAATTATTCTATTCATATCAACATTCAAAATCCTAGGATCCCTCCCTAGGCTCCTCCACCTCCCCAAGACTAGGTCACGATTGGGTATCCCCAAGTAATGTGAGGGAATTGGTTGATGGAGGTTGATAGATGAAGACATCCATTTGATTTTCAATATGAGAAGGGATACAGCACATATGTAATTTCACATGGAGAAAATAGCATGCAGGTATCAAGTTATATTGGACATATGTGCTCAACTCTCAAGCATAGAGGCCCACCCACTCAGGTCGCCCCTCATAATTCCTCTATCTCCAAAGAACATTCCTCTATCTCCAAAGAACATAAGAAATCTTCTTGAAGAGAAACAAAGAGATTGCTTTGATTGTTAGAGGTATTCACAATTTGTCTGCTTTTTGTTTTATTTTATATCATGTAACTGGTTTGGCTCATAGGCCAATTGGGTTTAGATGACCATTTTGGGTTAGATGTTGTCGAGCAGAATATCCTATGTTTTGTAAAACTCTGCTCCAAGTGGTCAAAAAAAATTTTGAGCATCAGGTGGGTCTAGGATACTATGTTGTCTTAGCCTGACCTAATATGACTATAACTACTACTGTAAATTTCTTTCTAGAAATATAATTTATTACTTAGAAATAAAATAGTGTTGTGGTTGTCTCATCGCAACGTGTTATCAATTATTATAAGCACCATATTAGGAAATAGTAATGGGGTGTTGTATTTCTAACATATTTGAGACTTTATAGCACCCCAAATAGCATGGGTTAGCATTTTCGCGGTTTTAT
The DNA here is from genome assembly GCA_027924585.1 of Larix kaempferi. NCBI lineage: Eukaryota > Viridiplantae > Streptophyta > Pinopsida > Pinales > Pinaceae > Larix > Larix kaempferi. The sequence continues at coordinate 57,081,676 of BSBM01000510.1, forward strand.
AGCAGTGTATCACTCAAACACAACCCTCAAAATTAGATATTTTAAGCTACCTTGGATTTCATAATTAGTAAAAAATAACAATACCTAGTGAAATAGTAAAATTATTAATAGATTATGGGGGAAAAAATAAGAAAACATGAGTGATATATATTTAGTTAAATATATTTAAAAATTATTTTCCAAAATTTACTTCATTGTTAAGGATAATATTGCTTCTTAACTTTATTTAATGATTTCCTTATGGATTTTGAAGTTTTAAAACATCCTTATTTATAATAATAACTTTTTTTCAACAAGTTATGTAAATTGTTCCAATTTCCATTACTTAGAGTGCTTTTGCCTTGCATACTTGATGTATACATAACATGAGACATCACATGCATTTCATCCTCAACATTTTGCTTGCATATGCATGTGCTTGATACATGTTGTCAAATAGTTACTTGTCCAGAACTAATAATATTGTCAAATAATTATTTGTCCTAACTAATAATATAGGGATAACAAAGATTTATAAGAAAAAAATTGTATACTTAAAGAAAAAGTATTGGTTAAGGTGTATTCCTTAAATTTTGAGATCATTAACTATAAAATTAATTTTCTTTTACTATATCTTTATACATGATTATCGAGAGATTCAACAACCCATTGAAAGATAGGAATATCGAAATATGTCAAAATATAATAAATGATTTTTTAAACTTGTGCACTTTCGGCATTAAATTAACTATATTCTAATTTTTTTATGGTTATTATGTTTTATAAGTATTTATTTTTCTTCTAATTTTCTTTTTGGGGAAAGAGTGTTATTCAATTTTTTTATGGTTATTATGTTTTATAAGTATTTATTTTTCTTCTAATTTTATTTTGGCCAAGGGTCGTCACTAGATATAAGAATGGATTTTGAAGTTCTAAGACATCCTTAAATAATAACTTGTTTTCAACAAGTTATGTAAATTGTTCAAATTTCAACGTCTAGAGTGCTTTTGCCTTGCTATACTTGAAGTATACATAACATTAGACATCACTTGCATTTCATTCCCAACATTTTGCTTGCAAACTCATGTGCTTATACATGTTGTCAAATAGTTATTTGTCCTAAAAAATAATATAAAGTAATATAAGGATATCAAAGATTCATAAAGAAAAAAACTGCATACTTAAAATTATCTTGCATCTTTATTGCAATCCGTCTTAACCCTAGAGCTAATTTTGACAATATTCGTTATAAAATTTATTTTTATTAACTATATCTTTATTCATAATTTTTCTAGAGATTCTACAACCCATTGAAATATAGAAATATGTAAAATATAATAAACTATTTTTGAAACTTGTACACTTTATATATTCTAAAAAGATGTATATCTTAAATTTTTCATGGTTATTATGCTTTATAAATATTTATTTTTCTTTTTATTTAATTTATTATTTGTAAATAATGAATTTCAAACAATTATCCAACTTATTAAAATAATTTTGTGAATAGAAATATAAATTAAAATACCAATATTAATTAAATGAAACAATATAAATTAAAATATCAATATTAGTTAAATGAAAATTTTAACAGAATTGGAATTTAAAAAAAAAAATCAAAAAAAAATATTTTAATTCTATGAAACATTGTATAAATAGACAAGTCAATCATTTAAAAATAAATATGTATCAATAAAAAGATGAACTTGAATGACTTAAAGGTAGAATATGTTTTATTACATTTTTATTAATAAAAAATATAATGCAAATAAAACATAAATCTTATAAAGATTTACATTTCATTTAAAAAATAAAAAATTAAAATAAAATCGTCAGAAAAGCTTAAATAATTTATAAACAGTGTCAACCTAAACACTATATATAAATTCAAAAAAGTCAGTTTCAAAAAAACAGAACAATATCAACCTAAAAACTATATATAAATTCAAACTAAAAAAGTAAGATATTTCTATCATAACATCCTCCAAATAAATTCAATAATAAAAAATATATTTGAAATTAATTTAACCATTCTGTTTAATCCTATCGCATAATATTCCTGGGACTCTATTGTCCAAATTCCATATAATTTTGTTTGAAAATTAATTATTTAAGCTAATAGCTCTGTCATTATTAAACGTCATGATATTCTCACCATGTCCAGCATTCAGATTGACAATTCCATTTATTCTCGATAAATTTCGATTATGATTTATAGAAAACAATGGTGAAAGTCTACAAAAATAAAAATGCAAAAATCCCGGTCATTATCAAACATGATTTTATTCTCAGGATGGCCCAGGATTCGAACATGAATTGGATACCCCAAAATAGTATCCAGTTGTCTAAATTCCTGAGCTTACAAACAAACCAAATTCCTGAGCTTATTAAGCGTATATTGAAGCAGGGAATCCTTGTGTGGTTTGTATATCGGTAGAGTACTCTATCACAGATTCGACAACTGGCAGAACATTACAGATCCCGAGCTCCTATTTATAAGGATGACCGAGGTCATGGTGTTCAACGCAAACTTCTTCACGCAGCTCTTGCTGGGGACGTGAATTGCATTGTCTGTCACAGCCCCTCCCATGTCCAATTCTCTCAGATTTTTGGCTTCAATTGCACTGATTTTATTACAAATGTGATATGTTGTTCATTGGTTTTGAACTTTTGTATTGGATATGCTTATTGGGTTCCTTCTCATTTTAACTAGATTTCCGAATCTCTCTGTATACTCTTGTAGCATTTCTAATAATTAGGTTTTGCATATAGTTTCTGGAATTGTATCTGGTCTCTAAGGACAATTTGTCACTGATGTATATCTAAGATTGTACTGAGTTCAGTCTCTTTTATCTTTGGTTCTAGATCATTCGTTAAGTTGGGTGTTTGGTGTTTCTATACAGAATCTAATGATCTGGGTGTTTTCAAACAAAATATAAATTTGTTCTTCTTTTCTTACATGTTACTGTTATTGAAAGGTTGTTAGAACATACCCAAGTAGAGCGTTATTGTCCCTCTGTAAGCTTTTCCTTTGAACTTCTTGTCCCTGAAAGTGTCCGTACTAAACCTAAGAGTAACATGGCTGGTCAACCTGCTTCTTCATCAGGAATGCCTTATTCCAGTAGTAGTGCAACAAAGTGGACTACTGAGCAAAACAAAGAGTTCGAGAATGCCTTGGCTATCTATGACAAAGACACGCCTGACCGTTGGCATAATGTGGCTTCTATGGTTCCTGGGAAATCCCCGGAGGATGTGAAAATGCATTATGAGATTCTCTTAGAAGACCTCAATAGCATTGAAGCTGGCAACGTGGCTTCTCCCAAGTACAAATCTTCGGGTTCTTAAGGACTGGGAAGCCAGCAACAGTAGTTGCCAGAAATTTACATAAAAGAAACATGACAGGCATGTGTAATGAATCTCACTTCTTCTCAAGTATGTTGTAATATTTTCATTATAGAACATCAGCGATTTAAAGTCGTCCTAGTTTGCATTCAAACAGCTGACTAAGGATGTCTCAAAGCTTATTTCTGTTTTGCTTTTGAAGTGATAGTGATATCTTTGCGTCTTACTTAAGCTGGGAATTATCACAATTTTACAAGTTTAGTTTTATATATTGCTTAGTTTAGTTTAGTTTAGTTTTATCGGGATAGATCCACCTATTCTCTTACTTCTTATAATGCCTTTTTCACTTTCATGGTTGAATACTGAACTAATTCAGTTTCTTTGTGCAGGTGTTTTATGTGCATGGAGTTACAATGAAGTTCTTGAAGTGATGCTTTCATCATTATTCCTCGTATTACTACTTATTCCTGAAGCGAGCAGCAAAAGCCGCGGGCAGATATTAGAAATATATATATAAAAAACCGAAGGATTGGCACCTCTCAATATCAGCAAGTATAATATACTTTTCTAGAGACCTGAATACCCAGTGTTTCCACCTCGATAGGCATTTGTAGTTTTTCGTCCTCCGTACATTAATGCAAACTATTAAGCTACACCAAGTATTGCACATGTGCAGCTTCTACTCTTTGTAAGACTTGTATTCTGTAAACTCAAAAGCATTTCGGATTATGATCCTCTTTCTTTTAAGCTTTACTTTCTTGCAATGATATAACTTTTCTGTAAGTTCTCTGTACATTATTTCCAACTATAAAACTAAGTCCTCTATGGCTTAAATTATGGCTTAAAGAAGGAAGTGTGGTATTGAGTCATCCACAACCTATAAGGTTGACACCACAACAACTAGAGGAAAAAAAAACCAACGGGATTTGTTACAGTTGTGATAGAAAATACAGTAAGGGCCACAAGTACACTAAGAAGAAACTATTTTACATAGATTGTGAAGCATAGGAAGAAAATGAACAACAAGCACCAAAAGAACAGGAACCGTCTCAAGATGAAGAAATAGAGGATACTACTTCTAAATAGATTACTCTCACCATATCCTGTCATGCATTGGCTAGAATTAGCACTCCTCAAATTGTCAAGATCGAAGGATATCTCAAAAAGAAAAAGGTAACGGTGTTGATTGATTCTGGTAGTACTTATAATTTCATTCATTGTAAATTGGCCAAGGTTCTCAATTGCCTTCTATATCCAACACCGGCGTTTCAAGTAATGATTGCAGATGGATGAACTATAAATTGATCATGAAAATTTCATAATATCAATCTCACTATTGGAGAATATCTATTGAATAGTCCAATGATTGATATTCCAATGGGGGGTGTTGATGTTGTCTTAGGAGTTCAATGGTTACAATCATTGGGAACAGTGGCTTTTAATTTTCAGAAGCTTTTCATGAAATGTTTATGGGAAGGAAAATAATATGAGCTAAATGGTATCAAAGGGAAACCAAGTAAGGAGATCAGATCTAATGGTATGACAAAATTGACAAAAAGGGGACATCAAGGTATAATTTCGTAATTATGCTCATTAAATGTTCAAACATATAAGTCTTGTATTTCCCCATATCTCCAGAAGGTGATTAATAAGCATTCCAAGGTATTTGAATATATTCCAAAAGGTATTCCACCTGTTTGAGATTTTGATCATGCTATTCACTTAATTCCAGGAAGTGTTCCTCCTAAACTCAGATTTTATAGATACTGCTATGGACAGAAGAGCGAAATTGAGCGTATGGTTGAAGAAATATTAGAGGCCGACATAATTAGGCCTAGCCAAAGTTCTTACTCTGCACCAGTGGTAATTGTACACAAGCCAGATGGATCATGGCGTATATGTCCAGATTATAGAGAGCTCAACAAGATCACCATTAAAGATAAATTTGCTATTCCTGTCATTGATGAATTGTTAGATGAATTACATGGAGCAATTTTCTTCACAAAGTTGGATCTCCATTATGGATATCATCATATTAGAATGAAGGAGGAATAAATTCCAAAAACAACATTCAGAACTCATGAAGCTCATTATGAATTTTTTATCATGCCACTTGGTCTCACGAATGTGCCTTCCACATTTCAAGGTTTGATGAATTCCATTTTCAATCATTTCCTTAGAAAAACTTTCTAGTATTCTTTGATGATATACTAATCTATAGCAAGTCTTGGGAAGATCATGTTCAACATGTTGACAGGGTACTATGTTCAAGGAGAAACAAATATATGCAAAACCTTCCAAATGTTTCTTTGGGGTAAAGGAGGTAGAATATTTGGGTCATATTGTATCTCAGGAAGGTTTCAAGGTAGACCCCAACAAAATTAAATACATGGTGGACTGACCAATTCCCAAAACCCTAAAGAATATTTGAGGATTCTTAGGTCTGACAGGGTACTACTGCAATTTTATTCAGAAATATGGAAGAATAGAAGCACCTCTAACAACATTACTGAAGAAAGATGCATTTTCTTGGACTCCAGAGGCACCTCAAGATTTTGAACAACTTAAGGAGGATATGTGCAAAGCTCATGTTTTTTCCACACCATAATTCACAAAATAAAGTATTGTGGAATGTGATGCTTCAGGAAATGTAATTGGTGTTGTTCTAATGCAAGAAGGACAGCCACTTGCTTTCACAAGTCATCCAATCAAGGGAAATCACTTACAGAAGCCCATTTATGAGAAGGAAATGTTGGCAGTTCTACATGCTCTTAAGAAATGGTGTCTTTACCTAATAGATAGACACTTCAAGGTCAAAATAGATCATGATTGTCTTAAATACTTCTTGGAACATAGATTATATTCAGAAGAGAAACAAAAATGGGTAACCAAGATCTTGGGATATGCCTTTGAAATCATATATCAAAAAGGGAAACAAAATGGTGGCAGATGCACTTTCCAAAAAAGATGAAGATGTTGTGGCATTACTTTGTGCAATTTCCATTCTACAACCTGATTGAATAGTAGCAACTAGGGAAGAATGGAAAAATGACCTATCTGTGTGGACGCTCATTCAAAAGCTACAGGATGATCCCAGTGTATCATATACATTTTTGTGGAAAAAATATTCACTATGGTATAAGGATTGCTTATATTTATGCAAAGAATCCCAACTAAAACAAATGGTCCTCTCATAATTACACACCTCTCCTATAGATGGACACTCTGGATTCCTGAAAACTTACCACAGGGTCAAGAAGGAATTTTTTGGGAAGGTCTTAAATATGATGTTCAAATGTTCGTGGCCGAAATCTTGGTTTTCCAATAGAATATGGTGGAAACAGTTAAGACCCCGGGACTTCTACAACCATTAGACATACCTTTCTAGGACTGGGAAGAAGTCTAAATGGATTTTATCACGGGTCTACCCAAGTCAAAAGGGAAGAATGTTATTATGGTGGTTTTTGAGAGACTCATGAAGTATGCACAGTTTTGTGCACTCTCTCACCCTTTTAATGCAAGTACAATAGCCGCATATTTTCTGGAAACAGTTCAGAAGTTACATGGAAATCCGAAGATTATTGTAAGCGATAGAGATCCAATTTTCATTGGAAAATTTTGGACCGAATTATTTTCTTGTTTGGGTACCCAATTTATTTTTGGTTTTCGCAAAGGTTAATCCTGGTGACTATGCATGCAACCTCCAGTCACTTAATTATTTTTTATGTGGATAATGGGCATCCCATGTAAGGTAGCGCAATTAATTATTTTTGTCTCACAGGTTACAGGACTAATATTCTCTCCATATCTCAGCTTGTGTTTTTTCTTAACATTGCACAGTGGTTGAAGTGTTAGCTTGATCCGAGTCCCATTAGAATCCACCTCATATGGCCACCTCTACCCTAATGTATGCATATTTACTATGTTTTGTCAGGAATGTTTTATGCCTTTACTTTCATCGATGCTTATCCTATGTTTTCCCTAACCAGATCCTCATATATTTTATTAGATGTTGGTCGTGCTCATTTGGTTTGGTGATCCCGCGACTCTACTGCTGGGTGTTCACTTGGCCTCTTTCTATTTAAGGATTGACTTTTTTCATGACCATTGACTGTAGCATTTGGTATGTGTTTTAATTGTCTTCCTATAGTGTAATTTTTTATTTGAGTAATTTCATGAGCATATACATCATGACTGGTGGTGGTTCCTTATGATGTGGGGAGCCCATTAGGTGGATTTGGATTCCTCTTCATAAAACTAGCTACATAAGAATAGTAAAAACTACACAAGAATATATAGAAAATAAGGCTACAAACTTCATTCCTATATCTATTCATCCGCTGCACCCAACTGCACAGTGAAGAATTATTCCATCGGGGAGGCCCCTTCCTGCTCGAGAATGAGTCTACTATTCCCTCTATATAATCCTCCCAAATCTTCCTAAATTTCGCTGAGAGTCTCCTTCAACTGGAAAAAGTGGGTCTCATTTCTTACATTACGAGTCTTGAGGCTGCCTATGTTTCATATCTACTATATCCCTCAAAATCTCCTCATGTGTTGAATTTTGAATCCTCTCCATATCTTGCAACATGCACCTTATATACTTTACCTCACCAACTTAAACTCGGGAGCTTCCCTCGACATCATCCATGCTAGAATCATTCTTTGTTATTTAAACGTAGATTTTCTTGTTCTCATAGAGAATGGATGAAGCGATCTTGAAAACACATCTCAACATCTTCTTGTAGTATGCCATGGTGTTTTTCAGTTCCATCATCTCTCCCAACATCTTCTCCATTATGATTTCCTCCATAGACAAGAGCGGGTTCCTTCCTATATCAACTGACTTATTTCCCTCTTGGCTTTGAAAAATGTTGTTCTATTTTGTCTCCCATAAATATGCATATGCTTGAAGAGTGTCTCAACTATTCCATATTTGACAAGCTCAAACGTGTGCAATGGATCTCCCATATCCATGTGCATTCTCTCCATGAAGGAATTCACATGGGTTCCTTTTCAATTCATTCGAATAAGGGTGGAGAATGGAAATGATCCAGGACAAGATCCTTTAATGCTCATAACAATAGTCCACCCAATTGACCTTTCATCTATCCTCTAGAGAACCATACTCATTCCACAATAGACTCTTCCATCCCACCCAAAAAAAATGGAGGCCAGGTTGGCTTGGGCCCTCCTTTGATGAATGCGAGGACTATAGTTCTTATTCTCCCCAACGTTCAGATCAAGGGACCAACTACCTATGATTTAAAACATGAAATCCATTTGATGAACGAGCTAGAATTATTAATCAAAATTTCACCTTGATTTAGTTTGGTGCCTTTATTTACAAATATATCAACTTCCCTATTGTTTTGACGCTTGACATGGAAGAATTGGATCATTGAGATATCACGGATATAATCCAAAATTCTCTTTTGAACTATCCTGGTCTCTTTTTCTTTTCTAGACTACATGTTTTGCATCTTTTGGATGGCTATCCAGGAGCCTCCAAAAACCTGAAAGGTTCCAATATTTAACTCTGTCATTCTTTCTATTCCTTGCATTAACGCTACCCATTCTACCTTATTATTCATCCTCTTCCCAATCCCCAAGAAAAGGATTGAATATTTCTTCCTCTAGGATCAAATATGACCCCTCTCGACTAGCATCCCCTGTGTTTATTTTCAAGGTTCCATTAAAGAATAAAGGCATTTTTTTGGCTTCTTCTCCATAATTGGAATTCATCACGAGGAATATCTATTGCCCAGATCTTCTTCCTAGATAAAATTTTGGACTCAAGGGAGCTAATCCTGATATATTGTGAGGCCAATGGGAGTTCAAAAGGGGAAATATTACTAGAACTGGGCCATAAGAAATTATTTCATTTGCAGTTTATCTTTTAGGGAAGCTCTACAAGGAGAAGCTTATTTCCCTCCAAATATCTCCTAATTCCTGACATCCAAATTTTCCATTTAATGTATTTAGGGATAGCACTCCATAAATTTACCATAGATTTTTCATCTATTAAGGTACACATATAGCTTTGATTCCATCCTATAAAGAATCCCAAAACCTAGTTGGGAACACTGAAAATGACCGCAAGGTCTTTTTTTGAATCATCCCAAACCTTCTTTGTGAAGGAACATTCTGTGAATATGTGTCTAATAGATTCTTCTCCATTCTTGCAAAGAACACATTTGTTTGGGCCTTCAATCCCCCTTTTCCTTATATTTTTGGTAGTGCGAATTATTTGGTGGACTAAAAGCCACAAGAAGGCATTTATTTTGGGAGGACAGTCTGACTTCCATACTTTCTTCCACACTCCTAATGCAGGAGGAGAGGGGAAATCGAGCAGAAAATTTATGTAACCCTATTTCACGTTGTATCTTCCTTTTGGTCCACATCCTCTAGTTTACCTATATCTTTTGCTTGAAGGAGCTTCCATTCAGTTAAAGAAGGAATATTTTGAAATCATCACACAAGTGAGGTGGGACTTCAATGTTTTTCCAATATTTCCATACCCCGCTTTCATACCAGACAAAGAAATCATAAGGATTCGATATGCCTTCCCCCCTTAACCATCCCTTAATCCCCTTTAATTATTCTTTCTCCTCCAGAGGAGGATAATTCATTATATAATCATCTTAAATGTCAATTTTATTTCCATTTCTAGGCATCCATTGAAGATGATCTCTAATTAGCTATGCGGTGGCTTTGCATAAGTCCCAAATCTTTGATCTCATCCCGTTAAGTTCTCTAACAAGACATCGAATCATCATGTATTTTTTGCTTAGCACTTATTTCCACCATTCCTTCCCTCTCGTTATGAATCTCTAGAAAATATTGCCCCCCATTGATATGTTCATTAATCTTGCTTCCCTGATAGATATTCCTCCTTTCCCTTTTTCATTACGAATTGTTTCCCATTTAACTAAATGATTTTTTTTGTCCCCGTCCTTTCCCCTTGCCAAAGAAAGTTTCTAATATCTTTAACAAGGAAGTTAATTATTCCAATAGGAGCAAAAATAATAGAGCTCAAGAAAATAGGCATTGAGGAAACGACATATTTGATCAAACTGATTCTCCATGCTAAATTCAACCATTTGAATCCCCAAGACTGAATCCGTCATTTTATTTTTTGAATTACATCTCCCCAATCTTCTACCTTGCTCTTTTTGAGCGACATGGGAATCCCCAAATACTTAAAGGATGTCCAGTTTCCAATCACTTTGAAACCCAGAATCCTCGAGATTTATGAAGTAAGGATAGGAGAGAAATTCCAACTATAAATACAAAATTTCCCACCATTTGTTTCCCCTCCCGATGCCTTCATAAATATGGACAAATAATGGTTGAATTTCATGGCGGTTATTTTTGAGGTGCTTCCCAAGAGAATGGTATCATCAAAAAAATGGGCATGATTGGTTTCTTTGACTGTTCCAGCCATAAGAGTTCTAGTAAGGGTTCCATCTTCAATTTACTTAACGAGAGTCTTGCTCAAAGCTTAAACAACAATTTTATATAGAAAGGGAAACATGGGAATTCCTAGAAAAGGCCTCTAGAAGCACTGAAGAAGTTCATTGGTCTTCCATTTATTAAGGGATATATAGATGGGCTTCTTAAGCGGGATCTTATCCATTTTAAAATTTCATCAGAGAATCCAAAGGTATTCATGATTCTGAAGAGAAAGTTATGCCTTACTCTATCAAAGGAATTTTCCAAATCTAACTTAATTTCCATTCCTTTTTTCTTCCTTTCATAACTTGAGTGTATCGATTACTGCATAATAATTATGTTATCTTTAATCTATTTTCCTGCAATGAAAGCACACTGATTCTCTAAAATAAGCTTGGGAAGAATTTTTTGAGCCTACTTGCAATTTTTTTTGTTAATATCTTGTATGATGCATTGCACATAGATATGGGCCTAAACATATTTAGGGAATTTTTTTTTCCTTTGGAATCAGAATGATGAAATATAAATTTGTTGCCCCCAAAAAATTTTCCCTCACCATCATGGATAATTTTAGGGGCTATTTATAGCCCATGGGCTATATTAAGGGGGTTACAAAAATTTAGCAAGTTATTTTCTTATATGGAAAGTGTTTTTTCAGCTAAAATATATTCGCCCAATATTTATTAGAAAACAAATAAATCCAAACTGAATAGCCTCCCTTATATTAATGAGGAAAATGAAAAAAAACTATTTTGTCCCTAACAAAGTCTCCCTCCAATCTATCTTTCGCCCCCAATTTCTAGAGAATTCTAGTGAAATCATTCCTTCACCGCCAATTTTCAGTAATGGAGGCTCCCAAGGGTTATTTCTCCCTCCATTTTCCCTGTAATCCAAGCATATGGTTGCATTTTCCTGTATTTTTAGTCAATTTCATGTGATACCTTGTTTGAGCCCTCGATTTCCAGTATTGGAGGGAAAATCAAGGGCTATTTTGTTCTATATAAAGGCTACAGTGATTCATGGTTCACCCACATCAGATTGTGCTTGTAGGGTGAAGGTTCTGGTTGATGTGATTCCACTTTTAATTCTTATTTTTCTTGACATTTTAATCTTCATGTAACATCTCCATTGGAAAAAGCTTAGGTCTTGAAGGGGCATGCCGCACATGCAATTTATCAAAGAATACAAACTCGTATCATGCTTTTTATCCAATAATTAACACGGTATGCTTTTTATCATGCCTTTTATCCATAGTTACAATATATTATTATATTGTAAATTTGTCGTTTATTATGATTTTTATCATGGATGTTTTTTTAGGCCTATTGAATTCAAGGGCAATATTGATTCTTAGGGATCATTTGGTGTTATTAGGGTTATATTATATCCTAAGAGTATTGGTTCCGTGAAAGTGTTATAGAGCTCAAAATATATGATTTATTTTATTCCTTGTCATGTTTAAATTATCGACTGACATTTATATGTTGTTAGTGGATGCTACTCTTGTTGGCAATATGGCAGAGCTTATTGTCATTGATGTAAACTAGATCAGAGCAGCAAACAGAGGCAACAAACAGAGTCATTGATGAGCAAGCAGTGTGATGAGAGACATTAACTATGATGACATATATGTCAATGATTTTAAAGGCAAGCTTGGATGGACTATGATGCTCAGAGAAAATTTGGATGTCTACAGTCTGGTTTACATGAGGATTCTCATGAAGACAAATATGTTGCATACATTTTAGATGTGTTGATATTATGTTGACAGAGCCATTGATGAAGTGGTATGATGACAAAGCTGCTTATGATGATGGTAGGCTATGATAGAACAAGGAAATTTTTTTACCTAATAGGCAAGACTTCTAGATAAATATGTCAAAATTATGAATATGATAAATATGATAGATGCTGATCTGTAGTGAAAAATGAGGGAGATTGATAGGGCTCAGGTTATTTATCTTTATGCCTCACAGTTGGTTGATCCTCATTCTAACCTTGAAGCTTGCAATAAATGGCATGAATCGAAGTGTAGCAAGCAAATAGATGATGACAGAAAACAAGAGCAACAAAAATACATGCCAGAGCAGCTAATAGAGGATAGCAGAGCACAAAAGATATGCATGCCAGAAATGCATGCCAGAAACCAATAGTGAAGCAAATGGCAGTGTGATGACAGAGATGCCATTAGCTGCAAGCATAATACATTGTGAGTGTTTATATGTACATGCGTTTACTAGGCTACCCTGCCAGCAAAATATCAATCTTGACTACCTACAATGGTCAAAAGCACTTGATCTGTGATGTGATCAGACAAAAATGTGCCTCGCATCCTCTCATTCGACCTCCGAGCAAGATGACAACTGGTGACAGGTTCCAAGGTCAACAAAATGACTATATATTGCTCTCTCTTATCTGAACCATATTTGTAGGCCACATTTGAGATGTTCGTAGACTTGTTTTTGCCATGTCCCGTGCTCGGTTGGGCTTGTATGTATTCTGTCGTCGCTCTTTGTTCGAACAATGCTATGAATTACAGCCCAACTTTCAACTACTACTCCAACGCCGTGATAAGCTTGTTTGAAAGACTACAGACACTTGTTGATCCATTGAGGGATGCTCATGGAAATGATGCCCACATTTTTGGAGAAGATGGAGTTCGCAGATGGTAAGATTGTGTGAGGAAGTCAACAGAGAACCCAATTCTGACAGTTAAGAGGAATATATTGTTTGCGGATGGAAGAAGGTCGCAGGGATTTGAATTAATTAAACTAGGTTATTAATTTAAGTCAACAAATTGATAAAAATATGAAAGGGCGTGATTCTATAAATTAATAGACAAAATTATAAGAGATTTGAAGTGCGATCAGTATGATGATTTGAAAGGGTGTGAGTATGAAATGTTGTGTCTGTCCAGTTTGAAGAGGTATGAGTCGATTCTGGGAAGGTGTGATGTTTGAATATAAAAGGAAGAATATATAACCAGAAAGATGAAATAGAAATAAAGTGTCTCAGTAGAAAATAATGAAAGGGCAGTGAGTACAAGACAAAATATAATCTTTAGATTGAAAGCCTATAACCATTGGAGAGATAAAATAATGGTAAAGATAATCATAAGAAACATTTTTGTTTGAAGAGGAAATTCAATAATATACACTGAAAGCCCAGAAGAACAGAGTTTGTGCACATTTAAAATGAAGATCTGAAGTGATACAAAAACCAGGGAAAGAAAGTACAAGCCTCTGCATATTAAGGATTATCATCTGAAGCAGAGCAAGAGTCTAGAGAAGGTGTATGTATGAAGAAACATTGAAGACCATAAGAAAAGACCTGGCTGAGTACAGATTCAAGAAGAAAAGTTGAATAGAAGAAAGAGACCAGGGAGTGCATAATCAAGCAGAAGAAGAGAGCAGTATAAAAGAAAGAGACCAGCAAAGTAAAAAGATAGTGAAGATCCATGTACTAGCAAGGTAGAGACCAAGTGAAGATAGTAAGAGACAGAAGTTAAAGAAGACCTGAGAAGTATTATTAATATCAAGCAAGGGTGGTAGGGTGGTGCTAGGGCAGGATACATTCCTGCAAGGGGGGTCTTGGCCTCCTCCTAGTAGTGGCTGGAAAATCAGGGTGTTGGTGTATCCTTATCTGTAGGTCTAGGCAGAAACTAGGGTGTGGGTGCATCCTTCAATGGTAGCTGAGAAACTTGTGGATTGGTGTCTCCAGCAAGTTGTTTCTTGCAAAACATATTGTAAACATAATTTTGCAGTATAGAAAGTGTTTGTGGTTTACCCAATTGGGGTTCCACGATAAATTATGTGTTTTTGTGTATCTTGTTGATTCCATGTTTTGATTAAAGCTTAATAAGTGGTTAAAAGGTAAAAACAATTCAATACTGATTCACCCCCCCTCTCAGTATCGACCAATATTCCAACAATTGGTATCAGAGCGAGGTTCCTTCACTAACAATTTAACCATTGGAAGGAAGATCCTATTAAAACCCACTATGGATCAACAAGAAGATATTTACACAAGAAATGGATCTCCAATACTTAGAAAAGAAGAATACATACTTTGGATTACAAGAATGGAAAGTCATCTGAAGGCATTGGGACTTGATGTATGGAATTCAGTGATCACTGATTACTACCCACCAAACAGATTAAGGACTCCAGCTCAAAAGAATGCCAAGAAAAATAACTCAATGGCAATAAATACAATCCTTGATGGACTACCTGATGATATCAAAGAGAAGATAGGTGTGTTAGTTTTTCGGAATTTACTTCAATCTGATCTAGGATCTTAATTGAGAGAACAACATGTACAGCATTTCTATATCATATCAATCATGGACATAATAATGCAAGCACACAAGAGACAGTAGACACACATAGTTTCACTGGGGAAAACCATAAAGGCGAAAAACCCCACAACTTCCTCAGAGATAGATAGAGCAATGATACAACCCAAGCATAAGAGATAGTATTCTCCTAGCAGCAGATTCTCCTCCTCCACAAGTGCGCCACTCTCCAATGAGAGTATGAGTGAGAAAGTGAATGATCAAATGGAGTGCCTCCTGCACTCTATTTATACTTGACTTGACTTGCCTAATAACCTTTACTAGGTCGGCCTCAACTTAACCACATAACATAAGGCTGACCCCCAATAGGGTGGTCTCATAAACCTTTAACCCACATGACTTATACAGGGTCGACCCCATCAAGGTGGTCTAATAACCCATCAAGTATAAGTTACGACACTTACAATATAAATGATGACACTTCCGTATAGAGGAATAATAACATCTCTATAGGAATACAAACACTTCCGTATAGAGGAATAATAACATCTCTATAGGAATACAAACACTTCCGTATAGAGGAATAATAACATCTCTATAGGAATACAATATACATATATGAAATACATTCTGAAGTTACAAATACATCAACACTCCCTCTTAACTAGGAAGGTATTTCTCGACACAGTTCTGCTAGCACAAGTCTTCTTCTCTAGATCATCGTCATTGGATCATTGTCATCGAATCATCATCATCGAATCATCGTCATCGTCACTGCTGCTTCTATCTCAATCAATCTCCAATCTACTCATCATAGGAATTTCTTCAGAGCTAGTCCTTTTTCATACTGGATGTAGGCCCGCCACCTGCAGGTCTTCATCATCTACAGAGCCAACCCTTTTTCATGCTGGATGAACATCATCAACATCTCTGGGAGCAAGCCATCAAGCAGGTACACCACAGGACTAATTATACTGCTTCTGCAAAACCTGCAAGATCTCCTAGGACTGATTACACTGCCTCTGCAAAACTTGCAAGAGCATCCCAGGACTGATCATATGCCTTTGCAAAACCTGTGTACCATACTATCACATCATCGTCTTCAGATCATCATCATCGTCCACAGAGCACAACCCAAATTTACACACACAACACTTATATACACCAGCATGGTAGGACCTACCTACCACCATGCGGGAATGGCTCATCACTTACATCACGACCATGGGAGGACTCTCCTATCACCATGTCACCATCGAAGGAACTACCTGCCACCATGTCAGAAAGGAACAACACTTACATCACGACCATGAGAGGACTCTCCTATCACCATGTCACCATGAAAGGAACTACCTGCCACCATGTCGGAAAGGCATGGCAATTACATCAACGACCATGAGAGGAATCTCCTATCACCATGTCACCATGGAAGGAACTACCTACCATCATGTCGGAAAATCCCAACATCCCTTACATCTCACCATGGGAGGATCTACCTACCACCATGTGAGAATGGCCCCAGCCCTTACATCTGCACCATAGGAGGACATACCTACCACTATGTGAGAATGGCTTGTGTGCATCTGTGTCTCTAGACTCATCACTTCCCCTTGGAAGGAATCTCGATCTGAAGTACACCAAGTCTCTCTCTGAAGTACTCAAACTTCGCTTTGGCCAGCGGCTTGGTCAACACATCAGCTATCTGCTCGTCCGTCGCAACATACAGGAGCTTCGTTGCTCCTCTCTGCACCATATCCCTGATATAGTGGAACTTAATCTCAATGTGTTTCAACTTGTCATGGAACACCGGGTTCTCTAACAACTTCACACAACTCTGGTTGTCACAACATATACAAGTAGCACTCAACTGGAGATCAAAACAAATCATACGGTAGCTTCCTAAGCCATACTGCCTCACAACTAGCCGAACAAGCTGTGACATACTCTGCTTCGGCTATACTCAGTGCCACACAGGATTGCTTCCTGCTAAACCAAGAGATCATACCAGATCCCATACTAAAGCAACACCCCGAAGTGCTCTTCCGATCAATGGCACTGCCTGCCCAATCTGAATCAACATAACCCTCCAGGTTAAAATTTTGATTCTCCTCATACTTGAGCCCATAGTCAACTGTACCCTTCAGGTACCACAAAATATGCTTTGCAGCTATCAGGTGAACATGTCTCAGATCTGTCAAATACTTGCTCAAGGTGTTCACTGCAAAGCAGATATCTGGTCTCGTATTCGTCAGGTACATCAAGGACCCAATCATCTAACGATACATCATCACATGATCATCCTGATCATCATCACAGCATCATCCTGATGCATATCATCTGGATCAACACCCTGAAGCTCATCATCCATGATCATCCTGATCATACACTACGTCCTCCTGATGCATAAAAAGTATCTACCTGATACATGTCATCATACATGATCCACCTGATCATACAATGTATCCACCTGATACATATCATGCATCTACCTGATGCATATCACATACATGATCCACCCGATCATACAATGTATCCACCTGATACATATACAAATACATGATCCACCTGATCATATCAAGCATCCAACATGATGCATATACATGATCCAACTGATCATACCAAGCAACATGATGCATCTACATATACATGATCCAACTGATCATACCAAGCATCCAACATGATGCATATACATATACATGATCCAACTGATCATACAAAGCATCCAACTGATGCATATACAAAGCAACAACTGGAGCATTGTCCCTGATGCTCATCACACAGCGCTTACATCCACAGCCATGGGAAGGATCCTACTCTCGCCATGCTCGGAATGGCTCCTGCAAATGTGTCCATCACTTCTTCCTAGAAGTGTCGTCAATCTGAAGAACACCAAGCAAGAAAAGCTGTCTTGACATCCATCTAGTGTATCTTCCATTTCATCACTTGCTTTGTATTTCTCTATGCTGCCTTCTGTAGCATTCTTGATCTTATAGATCCACTTGGAAGTCACAACAGACTTCCCTTCAGGTCTTGGGACCACATCCCAAACATCATTCTTCATGATCAACGGATCATGGCATTCTTCCCGGATCCTGGGAACTTCAATATATTCAATATCTTCAATAGATAACTTTGTTGCTGGAACAAATGTTGTATTCCTTCTTTTGTAGGTGCTCATATACGATCTTTTCTACAAAACAAGTTAAATTGCATGATTAGAAAATTCTCATAGTTTTCAGAACAAATTCTTACACCTAAAGAAATATGTCATACAGTCATGCAATTATTTTAGCCAATGCTTCAATACAACATTTATCCATATCCATAACTTTCTAGATGCCTTCCAATCTCTACCGGAACATTGTTAAGAGTTTGCACTACTCCAACATGTCAGCAAAGAGGTTTCATTCTAGATAAGTAGCAATGGAATGTTGTACAGTGCCATAGGCCACTTACCCATCACATGCATGTTAGTAGTATACTGTTCATTAATGCAATTATTCTAATATGCATAATACACACCCTGAGTCTAGGAACATAAGCATATACATCATTGAACAATATTATTTAAACAAACAAGTATGCAAGAAATGACAATTTAAATACTTATCTTTGTTTGGTTGTAGGGTGGACTCCCTCTCAATATTTGCTTCCTTGTAGGAACTACTGGAGTGTGCTCCCTCTTGATCTTTTCTTCCTGGATTACCTGTCCTTGAACTTATATCCATCCTCGATCACTTATGCATACTTACTAGTATCATCATTGTGTTATCCTCGAGGTCTCATACATACATTCATTAGTATAATTTCAATACAATCAAGACACAATAATCTTAAACATGTATAGTCATGATCATTTCAAACACAGATAATAAACATTAGTATTCAAGGTTTCAGGGAATACTTCTTTTACTCATGCATATTCTTATTTGACCAAATGACTTTTCTGGTTAGTCATATCATCAATCAAGGTAAGAGACATAATATGCATAAACCCTTGATTACTTACATTTATAACTTCATGAATAATCATTATCAACCATACAACAGTATAAGATCCTAACACAATGTAGGATTCTAACTTGATGTAGGAAAAACACACCTGGATATCATATTTGCTAGTTATGTCTAGCAATGTATTCTTGTTCTCTTCAATGACTTGTGCCAGTAACTTGCATATCTCATAGGTTAACCATTATAGAACCAAGTTATACATACCTTGTAAGTAGATCGTCTATGTGATCCATGACAATGGATGAATCTTTGTCTTCATGTCACCATGGTCATATGTTCTTGAACTAGAACATGATTTGTCTTTCTTGATGTACCTTTCATGTTAGCAGACAACATCAACCTCATACAAAACCACAATGCATTAGTACAATCATAAGTGTCAAAACCCTAATCAATGAATATCTTCTGTCATGCATTCATATTTTTATTAAGGTGATACGACAAGTCTAAAGTTAATCAAGATTGTACTAATCTTAATGAAGACAAACATACCATAAACTTAATCATGAACAGATCTCGAAACATACCTGGATAAGTCATACCTGTCGATATTTCTTGTAATCTTCTTATGTAAGGCCTTAGCCTCAACCCCCTCTAAAACAGGAACTTCTTGACTTATGCAGGTGACTAATCCATTCTCTTCTAGGATTAACCCAATCCACTTTGATTTGCAGAAATTGGATCTGGAGCTCGATTAGGGTTTGTTAGAGAAACCCTAAAAATTCAAACTTTGAATTTCAAACTTTTGAAAGGATAGAAAGATGCGCCTTTCAGAGCTGGTCAAGTTGGTATACTCAAAATTTGAAAACTGCAAAGTTTCACCCCTCAAAATTGCCTTTTAGATTTCCGGATTCACTTGGGAGGACCCTGAATTAGGGTTTGAGTTTCTCAGAGCTTCACCCAACCAAATAGTTTGATCCAAAGCTCTAAACTTCAATTTTTCCAAGGAGCTTCCAGCTATGGTCACAGATTTCAAAAATTCCCATTTTTGCAGAAGCCCTAATTTTTTCACGTTTCCGATCAAAGTCCCGAACTAGGGTTTGATCAAGCCCGGCCTTCTGTCCAACCAAAAAATTCGATCTTGGTCTCTAAATTTCGATTTTGATGAGGAGCATCCAGCCGTGGTCTCTGATACAAAAAATTCCAACATTCTAGAAACCCTAAATTCCCGGAGCCATGAATGAAGGTGCTCAAAATCCAATTCTGTTTTGACAGAAATATGCACCTGATTATTTCTGGTGTAACTCCAAAATTACGAATCCAAAGGGTCTAAACCTACAACCTGTGGTATCTTGACATGTCATATTTCCAACCCCATAGGTCTGACCTCAATTCGATTCTCTGAGAGATATTTATGACAAGTGTCACAACGTGACCTGTTTATGGGATAAAACAAGAGAGCGAACTTGTACGGTGTGCCATGTGTCACTGGTTCAACTTAGGCCTCTGCAACCCTTACCTGAGAAACTACAGTCCATTCCATACCTACCACATTTTACGAAATTTCATTTGGAGCTTCCTATCCCAATTTGTGACTTTTTTTCCTAGGTCACCTGTTTATGACTGAGATCTGGAAGAGGCAGAAACCCTAGATTGTATAGATCATAAAACACAAAGTACAACGATTTAGAAGTTTTTCTTCGGACACAAGGTACATTGGGATCTTATCTTAGACCTGTAAAAGTTTCAGATCCTTAAACTTTTCCAAAATGGATTTATAGAAAAAGTGCGACGATGATTGGTTTTTTCTATATCAAGCCCTAGTTTCGTAAGTGCAACAAGTGTCATAAATTCCATACCATGCCTTGTTTCAGGGTATCTCTGATACCATGTTAGTTTTCAGAATTTACTTCAATCTAATCTAGGATATTAACTGAGAGAACAACATGTACAACATATCTATAGCATGTCAATCATGGACATAATAATGCAAGCACACAAGAGACACTAGACACACAGAGTTTCACTGGGGAAAACCATAAAGGTGAAAAACCCCACAACTTCCTCAGAGATAGATAGATCAATGATACAACCCAAGCATAAGAGATAGTCTTCTCCTAGCAGCAACATCTCCTCCTCCACAAGTTCGTTACTCTCCAATGAGAGTATGAGTGAGAAAGTGAATGATCAAATAGAGTGCCTCTCGCACTCTATTTATACTTGACTTGACTTGCCTAATAACCTTTACTAGGTCGGCCTCAACTTAACCACATAACATAGGGCTGACCCCCAATAGGGTGGTCTAATAACCCTTTAACCCACATGACTTATACAGGGCCGACCCCATCAAGGTGGTCTAATAACCCATCAAGTATAAGTTACGACACTTACAATATAAATGACAACACTTCCGTATAGAGGAATAATAACATCTCTATAGGAATACAAACACTTCCGTATAGAGGAATAATAACATCTCTATAGGAATACAATATACATATATGAAATATATTCTGAAGTTACAAATACATCAACAAGGTGAATGTAACTCTGCAAAGGAACTTTGGGACAAGATAAAAGACCTCTACTCAGATGAGAAGTCAAAAGAAGCATATCAATCAGAACAAAGTTCAGTCTACAACAATTCTAGTAATGAAGAAGACTCAGACATTGAAGCAGAAATCCATCTTGAAGCTGCGCTTGAGTGTACTTTGGATGAACTGAGAAAATATAAACAAAGGTATAAACAACTAAAGGATCTCATGTTGGAGCAAAGAAGGAAACAAGGCTCAAAGAAAGAAGAACTTGAGCAAATCATAGTTGAATTTAGAATCCAAGTTCAACTAGATCAAGAGAGATTGGATTCCTTGGAACAATCTCTTAATATGGAGCAACAAAAGGTTGAAGAGCTCAAACAACAACTGCTAGAAAGTGAGAAAGAAAATCAGACCTTAAAATGACAAATAATGTCCTCACAAGAGGAGCTACACAGTAAAAGACAACAAGCAACCATTAGCATGGAAGAAGCCAAGATTTTAAAAGAAGAAGTTGTTGGACTCAAGGATCAATTGAAGATTGTTGAAAAATTCAAGGAACTGAAGCTCTTGATAAAGTCCTCAATCTACAAAGATTTTCCTTGAACAAAACAAGCCTTGGATATGATCAAGACCATGCCAATGAAGGATCATACTCTTCCACTTTGAGAAATAATATTGAAAGTATGAAGTGTTGGGTTGATGCCCCCATAAATACAGCCATGCAACAGAAGAGCTACAAGAAGAAAAATCCATGTCATCATAAATATTTTCATCCCGATTTGAATAAAGACTTCAGAATAAATAGAGATGCAAGGAACTATTACAAGCTTGAATACCAAGGATACCCCAAACATCTAAATGCATTCAATGGGTATTGTTTTTGTTGTAACCAATATGGACACAAGGAAGCCAATTGCAAAACTTATGGAAGGAATAATCAACCAAATAATAGAGGTACTTATATTTCTATCCGAAATGTTGAATGTTACAACTGTCATAACCTTGGACACATTGCACGAGATTGTGATATGATAAGACCTCTTAGACCAAGAATCACAAAAATGTGGAGAAGAAAAACTGGAGTACAAAGCAAGAAAGATGATGAAGATCTTACACATGAAGTTGATCAAAGTCAAGAAAGGAGAATTCCTAAAGAATATTGTGACGAAATTGCATATCCTGATGGTGTCATGCAAATCAATAGTCCATTACGCAAGCAAGAGAATGAGGATATTTCACATGAAGTCAATCAAACCAATAAAAGAAAAATGTTGATAGAAGATTCTGAGAAAGAAGGTGAAAAAGCTTCCATTACACAAAATGATGAAAAGGACTCGGGAAGACTACAAATTTTATTTTAAGCTTTGACCAACTCCGTGACATAAATGAAAGCCTAAGATTAATAAGTAACAAGAAAGATGAAATGGCTTATGTTGCATCAAACGAGGAAGACAAATTAAGTATTGATGATGAATTCTCAAGTTATATTTCAGATAAGAAAATTGAGAACTTCACCCAAGTAAATGGAGGTGATGAAGATTCTACTTATCAAACAAATGAAGGATGCTCATTGCCATATCTATTTGAATCCTCTAAAAGACAAATCCCTTGACTACATGAACAATAAATGAAGTGCTCTAGGACAAAGCATCAAGTTGATGAAATTGTGGACAAAGAAAAGAATGAGTTTGAAAATGCTAAAGAGATTAACCACTCCTTAACTATAACATTTTCGGAACATACACCTTGGAATAATTAGAAGTTATTGCTACAGTTGATAATAAGCCACATTGTTTGTATGAGAAGTTTTGAGGTTTGAAGTGTATCTAATTACCTATAGCAGCATGACTACTTAAAAGCATTGAAAATAATGTTGAGATGTCTCAAACTGAAGAAAGACAACAAGGAAGAACCTTGAAGTACGTTGATCTTACTCTTGAAACCAGGTTACAAAAAGAAACAAGTGCAGATCTAAAAGAAGAGGAGCATAAAGGAACAAATCTTAAAGAGACTAAGGGTTGCAGATTCGGCCCAGAAAATGGCAGTATATTGCAGAATTTGAGGACGAATGTGAAGAAATGCTTTATTGATATTTTGGAAGAAAGTCAGGACCAAGTGTCAAACATAAGAAGTTATGAATATAAAGTGATTTCACTTACAGAAGTTGCAAAAGGCTCAATTGTCCTCCAAAATGGTCAACCTTGTGTTTGCCAAAGCTTGTAGGCATAAACTCATAGCAAATTGTTTGTCTTGTGGCAAGGGCCATGGATCCGTGTTTGGAAAATTTATGGGGAGTTACATTCTATATTGCAGAGTCTGAGGTTGACAGAAAAAGAGGTTCTCATATGGTGTGCAAAAGTACCATGTGATGAGAAAGTAGATAACTGTTTACATAGGTACAAGAATGCCATGTGGCATTTTGTAAGGCAGTTAATAGGTCTGTGTTTGATGCTGATATATGGTGGATATGTTGGCAGAGGTTGAAACAATTTGTAACACATCTACAATTGCTTAAATCACTCTCAGAAATTCTTCTTCCATTTACCAAGGATAAGTGCCAGGTTACTTTGAACATTACTGAGGTTTTTGAATAGGGTAATAACATTTGGTCTACAGTCAACATCAAGATCACCTCTAGATTCAATACCACATCAGAGGCATTTGTGGTTGTTAGGTGTTCATCCTCTGGAATGTATTGGTACTACAAAGTTGAGACGCAGTTCAATTCCTGATATGTTCTATAGATGGAATTTAGTCTTGTGGGTGTTGTCACATCAATTTGTAATGAAGAGTGGGCGCTCAAAGATAATCAGGTTCTAGGATCAAAACAAGGATGACCATACATGTCTGATGTTACCACCAAATTGACTAAGTTTGTTGCTGAATGTGTTTTCCCCACCATTGGTAAACAAGAATGACTTGCACCCTTGAAGAAACTATATACTAAGTTTGTATAATGGATCATCATAAGTGTTGTGATATAATCTTCTAATAAATAATAAGTTTGAGTTAGTTTGGAAAGGCTCAAGTATTAAAGATATATTTTGAGTTACAGGAAGCAGCTTGAACAATCATTGATGGTAGGGGGAGTTGTCACTAAGAAGAGGTGAAGCAACTAAGCAAAGAAAGCAACAAACATGGGACATTGATTACAAAGGGAGAAGAATGAAGAATGATGACTAGATGTGATCAAGGAGAATAGGTAACATATGAAGGAGCAACTCTGTTGAAAGAACAATCTTGGTGAAGAATTGAAGATCACATCTAAGGGCCTCCTGGTTGATCTTGTGACAAGATAAATAGAACATGAACTATTTAAAAGGGACATCAAGTATAGTATCAGCACCAAAGAAATCAGAAATGCTTGTTATACAAGAAGCACATGAATATTTCTTCTCAGCTTCAAGTTTGGATGCTACTGAAATATGAAAGGCTAAGGAGTGCTTTGACCTTTTCCCAAATACTAAACAAGTCAATAATGAGTTAAGATGATGAAGGATACCTCAAGTGTTTCAGTGAAAGTACATCAGTTCATGGGGAGATAGTGATCAGAGTCAGGGGGATTTATTCAACCCTTTTCCCTTGATGTCAAAGGGGGAGAAATGGAAATTGTGTTGCCAACAATGAATGCCAAAGGGGGAGATTGTTGGAAATATGGCAGAGCTTGTTGTCATTGATGGCAACTAGATCAGAGCAGCAAACAGAGGAAACAAGCAGAGTCATTGATGAGCAAGAAATGTGATGAGAGACATTACCTATGATGACATATATGTTAATGATTTTCAGAGCAAGCTTGGATGGACTATGATGCTCAAAGAAAATTTGGATGTCTACAGTCTGGTTTACATGAGGATACTCATGAAGAAAAATATGTTGCATACATTTCATATGTGTTGATATTATGTTGACAGAGCCATTGATGAAGTGGTATGATGACAAAGCTGCTCATGATGATGGCAGGCTATGATAGAACAGGGAAAAAATTTTACCTAATAGGCAGGACTTCCAAATACATATGTCAAATTTATGAATATGATAAATATGATATATGCTGATCTGTAGTGAAAAATGAGGGAGATTGACAGGGCTCGAGTTATTTATCTTTATGCCTCACAGTTGGCTGATCCTCGTTCTGACCTTGAAGCTTGGAATAAATAGCATGAAATTGAAGTGCAGCAAGCAAATAGATGATGACAGAGAACAAGAGAAACAAAAATACACGCCAGAGCAGCTAATAGAGGATAACAGAGCACAAAAGATATGCATGCCAGAAATGCATGCTAGAAACCGATAGTGAAGCAAACGACAGTGTGATGACAGAGATGCCATTAGCTGCAAGCATAATATGTTGTGAGTGTTTATATGTACATGAGTTTACTAGGCTATCCTGCCAGCAAAATATCAATCTTGACTACCTACAATGGTCAAAATCACTTGATCCGTGATGCGATCAGACAAAAATGTGCCTCGCATCCTCTCATTCGATCTCTGAGCAAGATGACAACTGGTGACAAGTTCCAAGGTCAACAAAATGACTATATATTGCTCTCTCTTGTCTGAACCATATTTGTAGGCCACCTTCGAGATGTTCGTAGACTTGTTGTTTCCATGTCCCGTGCTCGGTTGGGCTTGTATGTATTCTGTCGTTGCTCTTTGTTCGAACAATGCTATGAATTACAGCCCACCTTTCAACTACAAATCCAACGACATGATAAGCTTGTTTGAAAGACTACAGACACTTGTTGATCCATTGAGGGATGCTCATGGAAATGATGGCCGCGTTTTGGGAGAAGATGGAGTTCGCAGATGGTAAGATCGTGTGAGGAAGTCAACAGAGAACCCAAGCCGGACAGTTAAGAGGAATATCTTGTTCGCAAATGGAAGAAGGCCGCAGGGATTTGAATTAATTAAACTAGGTTATTAATTTAAGTCTGCAAATTGATAAAAATCTGAAAGGGAGTGATTCTATAAATTAATAGACATAATTATAAGAGATTTGAAGTGCGATCAGCATGATGATTTGAAAGGGCGTGAGTATGAAATGTTGTGTATGTCCAGTTTGAAGAGGTATGAGTCAATTCTGGGAAGGCGTGATGTTTGAATAGAAAAGGAAGAATATATAACCAGAAAGATGAAATAGAAATAAAGTGTCTCAGTAGAAAATAATGAAAGGGAAGTGAGTACAAGGCAAAATATAATCTTCAGATTGAAATCCTATGACCATTGGAGAGATAAAATAATGGTAAAGATAATCATAAGAAACATTTTTGTGTGAAGAGGAAATTCAATAATATACACTGAAAGCCCAGAAGAACAGATTTTGTGCACATTTAAAATGAAGATTTGAAGTGATACAAAAACCAAAGAAAGAACGTACAAGTCTCTGCATATTAAGGATTATCATCTGAAGTAGAGCAAGAGTCTATAGAAGGTATATGTATGAAGTAGCATTGAAGACCATAAGAAAAGACCAGGCTGAGTACATATTCAAGAAGAAAAGCTGAATAGAAGAAAGAGACCAGGGAGTGCACAGTCAAGCAGAAGAAGAGATCAGTATAAAAGATAGAGACCAGCAAAGTAAAAAGACAGTGAAGATCCCTGTAGTAGTAAGGCAGAGACCAAGTGAAGATAGTAAGAGAAAAAAGTTAAAGAAGACGTGAGAAGTATTATTAATATCAAGCAAGGGTGGTAGGGTGGTGCTAGGGCAGGCTACATGCCTGCAAGGGGGGTCTTGGCCTCCTTCCAGTAGTGGTTGGAAAATCAGGGTATTGGTGTATCCTTATCTTTAGGTGCAGAAAAAAACTAGGGTGTGGGTGCATCCTTCAGTGGTAGCTGAGAAACTTGGGGATTGGTGTCTCTAGGAAGTTGTTGCTTGCAAAACATATTGTAAACATAATTTTGCAGTATAGAAAGTGTTTGTGGTTTACCCAATTGGGGTTCCATGATAAATTATGTGTTTTTGTGTATCTTGTTGATTCCATGTTTTGGTTAAATCCTAATAAGTGGTTAAAAGGTAAAAAAAATTCAATACTGATTCACCCCCCCTCTCAGTATTGACCAATATTCCAACAACTCTTGATGGAGAGATGCCACATGGTTTTTATATATTCAAACTGAATTTGACCCAGTTGTTTAAAATGTGCTTTTATTAGGATCTTGCTATGCAATTATTATTGCATATAAGACGTTAATGAGAGTGTACATGTTCATATTTTATTTATGTTATTGTTAATGTTTGGGATGTTTGTATTATAAATGAATGCACACTTATTATCATGGTCGTGCTACAGTGGAATGGTCATTATTTTGGATGTCTTCTTGTAGAGTTTTCCAAAGTGTTATGGTAGATTCTTTTATTTAGAATGAGAATTTTGTGACTCGTATATTTTTTATTCATATTGCCAAGTTCGTCAATTTTATTTGTGACCTAAATTTTTCGATTTCACTACTTGTTTTACAATATTTTTTTTTGTAAGGGTCATTCAGAAGTAAAATGTTTTTTGGTGATTTGTTTTGATGTGTAATTACTATCATCATCGACAAATGGATATAGCTATGTATGATAAATATATGATTTAGTTGGAACATGATACTTAATTTCCATCATGATTGTATATAATATGTACAAGGAATGTTTGACCTAAGATGTAGATATTATGTTATTTGATACCTAGTCTTTTGCATCTAATGGGGGTGCTAAAACAATTTTACCACATTTTGCATGCTTTCAAAAATTTCAAGGACATGGATACAAACACCTCCTCAGTTTATCTAAGAAAAAGTAGTATTTAACAGAGTAGTTCAAATGATATGTGTGATGATGCATTAATGTGCTTTCTATTCTTGTTAGTGTATGTTCTTATTTCTAATAACCACTACACGTTTCTAACTAACTCTAAAAATTCTAAATCAAATGACAGAATTCATATTTTGATTGTCAACAAAAGAAAGGAAAAAGTGGCATTCATATCTATAAACAAATAAGTATGTTATTTTCTTCTTAGAGGGTAGCTTAAAAATGAGAGATTTGTAAAATAAGCTAATTGAGAATTCATACAATATATTAAGGTTAAGGGTCTCGATAATACTCCACATTGTAATAATGGTTCATGGGTGCTATAATCACTCCACAGTGTAAAGTGTTCAATTCTATCAGTTTGTCGGTATGTCAAGATTTGGCTTCCCACATGTCCATTGGACCATTAAGGGATGAGATAAAAAGTGGATTGATACACATCGTAGTTGGCATCATTGACGGATGCTAACTTCGACACATCTTCGACAAGTTCCGACTTCGACATGACTTCGACATGTTCCGTGACCTCACAGTTTCGCGACATCGACATGCAGCATTGATCTACGACATGCGACTGTCGAACTTCGACAGACTGTCTCTCTGTCTTCCAGTCGACTGTAATGGTTGAACTGTTGAACCGTTCTAAGTTATTTTGTAACTGAACGTAACGGGAAAGCACCCAAGCATCTTAGGACTCTCTATATAAGCATGTAAACTATTGTAATATAGAAAGTATAGAATCAATCGATGATCTCATATCCAGTAATAGAAGATCAATTCACTTTCCTGCATATTGTCTGTGTACATTTGTGTTTTGTTTTTGTAGTGTATTCCTACTT
The DNA here is from genome assembly GCA_027924585.1 of Larix kaempferi. Lineage (NCBI taxonomy): Eukaryota > Viridiplantae > Streptophyta > Pinopsida > Pinales > Pinaceae > Larix > Larix kaempferi. The sequence continues at coordinate 57,110,872 of BSBM01000510.1, forward strand.
TGCGCATTTCATTTCTTAATCTTTCGCCATAACAAAGCCAACTCATTCAGTCGAACTGTTGTCCCCCTCGTGCTTCCTGGCCACGTGCAGATCATTGGTATCAGAGCATACTCAATCGGAGCACTCATCTTTGTTCATTCTTAAGCTTGCGTATACAATTCCAGAGAAGTTACCGACTTATGCATGTTCAAACACGCTCGCAATATCAGCAATCCAAGCAGACGCTGCCTCTAGAAATGGCAGAAGAAACAGACGATAGACATGTAGTCGACGAGACAGCACAACTTATTAAGCAAGCGTTGACTCGAAAACAAACTGAAATGTTCGCCGAATTCAATGAAATTCTCACGTGATTTGCTTCGAAATCTGGAGGATTTTCGACGAGAACTCACTCCGATAAAATCAACCCCTTCAAAGTACAAATGAATTTGGACATACCAAATCTTGAAGTCAAGATTGATGCGAAATCTGTTGATAATTAGGTGCAACAATTGGAATCCTATTACTATGTGGATAAACTTTCAGAAGCTAACAAGATCACCATTGCATCCTTAAACATGTCAACATCTGTGCACTACTGGTGGGAGAACCTCTCGACAAAGATGGAGAAAAGCAGAGACCTGTTGGCCTCCAACAAATTCCCCTTTATTTTGCAAAATCAAGGGGCCCACCATGTAATTTTGTAAATATTTTGTTCTTGGGATTTTGTTTCTTTTTTGTTTGCTTGCTCTTTGGCTCGATTCTCATCGCATCAAAGATTTGGTGATTTTGTCTCTCTTGGTTTATTGGTCGCCTCTATTGATTTCGAATTATTCATCAAATTTTCTAAGCCGTAAGATTTTAATATAAATTTTGCCTCTTTCTACAATTTTATAATTTCAAGAAAATTTTAAATAATTTAATTAAAGATTATTTATATTTGGTTCAATTTATATCTTAAAGATTTAAAATCAAGTTGCTTATCTTCATTCCCAGCAAGACATCATTTTTACAAAGCTTGATCTTCATTGAAAAATGTTCATTTAATTTGGAAGATTAATAATGTTAAATAATAGAGTTGGTGGCTAGTAAATGAACATGGCAACCATTCAAAAGTTACTTGATAATTTTGAAAATATTTCTAATGCTTGAACTATTGCTACTAAATGGTACATCACACGTCCATTGAAAAGATAAAGTTTATCAGCGATTCACCATTTTATCTTCACCAATAGCTCTTTACGTTTCCATTGAAGTAGAGCAGCTGCTATTTACCAACACGTTTATTTCAAAGATGGGTAGTTATTAAAATCATACTCTCCTGCTCATTTGAAAAGAGTTAGTTCATGTGTAGTTTTGTGTTGTCAAAGTATTGAATGGATTAAATTAATAACATGCAGGTAACATCAGATTACTAAAAACGAGCCGATCCATATAATTTTTTGGTCAATATCGGTTTGAAGACCACATGTTTACAACAGAAAGGTTCTTGTTCTACGAGAGCATGCCACCCGTTTGCTGAAATTACTGCCACATGAAATATCCCATACGATCGGCCAGAAATTCACCCGGAGAAAAAGGATATTGCAGAATATTGTCTGCAACAACTCAAGATCATTAGGAAAAGAAGAAGTATCAACCTAATTCGTTGCAAATTCAGCGGTTTCATAACCACTGCATTAAGTAAACATCTGGTGCAAAGATCGCTTAGAGGACAGGAATCACGCTTGGAATTTTTTGCTCAAATATTGAAATACTAAATGTTGATTGTCCTTTGATGTTTATGTTATTGGAATAAGGAAGTAATTTCTTATTTCATTACTCTTTTATCATAAAAAAATTTACAAGTCAGAAAGTTGTTTTAAGTTTAACTCTCATAAATTATTTTTCTTGTCAAAGTTATTTACTGTTTGATGTTTATATGAGAGACAGAGACTCTCATTCAGAGAGAAACACATAAATTAGATATAAACAATTAGGTTTCAGTGAGTAGTTTTCTATAGGAATTTTATAGTTTGTAAATAAATTGATTAGTTTAAACTTTAGTTAGGATTTAGTTTAGGAACTAATTTTTCTAAGTTTAAGTGGTTGGACTCTTCTTAAAAGAGTGAAAAATTAGATGGTAGCAGGATCACAACCTGCGAGAATCAACTAATCCAAACGCATCGAAAGCTGCAGTAAGCGACTTGTGTGGGTTGATTTTTCGTAGTTGGCCTTGGTCATAACATCAGGCCAACAAGACCCCATCGACACATGGGATAAATTCGTCAAACACATCCGAAAGGAATTTTACCCGCCCAAGTACCTCGAACACCAGTATAAGAAGTGGCAACAGCTAAGGCAATGGAAAGACCAATCAGTACAAAGTTACACCGACGAGTTCTATCGACTCATGGCTAGGCTTGGCGTCCAAGAAGAAGATAAATTGCTTGTTCTGAATTACATCAGCGGATTGTCCCAGTATATTCAGCAAGAGATGGAATTTATGACTGTCATTACACTTGCAGATGCATTTCACTATGCCAATAAAGTTGAAACAAAGCAAAAGAGAAAAGCACGCTTCGCAACAAAGACGACATCAGGACGACCACCTAACAAGAAGACATCAGCCAACTTCGACAAGTCGAAATCTTCTCAGCCGACTTCGCCAAAGCCAGATCACGACAAAAATCCTTTCCAGAAAAGGGAACGTAGAAAACAATCGTCGACCAAAAAATGGTGCGATTACCACCACTCATCTCGGCATGATACGTCTGAATGCAAAGCTCGGAAGAAATTTTTGGAAAAAGTGTCGACATCCGACACGTTCGACAAGACGGTGGAAGAATCTGATCCAGATGCAACGACCCTTTTGACATCAACATCGACCACTCCAGCAGCCTCGACTATCATCGACGAGGAGGAATGAGAGTGCTTGTTCCATACACGGATATGGGTCCAACACAACCCATTACATCTTATTTTGGATAACGGTAGCCAGAAGAACTTCATTTCTGAAGTTCTTGTGAAGAAACTAGATCATGTTACCACTCTGCATCTTCAGCCTTACAACATCGGTTGGATGAAGGATGGACAGGAACTACAGATCACCCAACAATGCAAACTTTCCTACTTCATAAAGCCTTTTGAAGATGAAGTACTCTGCGACGTAGCACCACTCTCCGTAGCCGATGCCCTATTTGGGAAACCTTGCCTATGGGATATCCATGGAATTTATCAGTCATGACCGCAGAAGGTGATTTTTAGAATCGAGAATCGATGGTACAGCATACCAGAGCGACGACCTACACCAACGGTTTCAATGATATCTGCTAAATAGACAAAGAAGCTCATCAATCATGCTCAGAAGTTCGCGTTAATCATGATCAAACCGCAACATTCTAGGAAGACTGCAGCGATGAGTCGACCCATCGACCAAAGCAGCTCTCGATAGAAGTAGTTGATTGACAACATTCTCGATGAGTATCACATATTATTCCAAAAGTTGGACGGGGTACCTCGACATTGCTAGGTAAAACACTCCATTGAACTTGCTCCTCGTTCTTCATTTCCTAAAGCATCTGTTTACAGAAGATCCATTCTCGAAAATGAAGAGATTCACAGAAAAATCCAAGAATTGATTGACAAAGTCCATATCTGACCCCCCTCCTCCCCTTATGGAAGTCCAGTCATCCTCGTTCCGAAGAAAGACGGGACTTGGTGCATGTGCATCGACTATAGGGAACTCAACAAAATATCGGTGAAGAATCAGTACCCTTTGTCGCGGATAGACGAGCTCATCGACTATCTGAAAGGTGCTAAATTGTTTACTAAGCTCGATGTTAAGTCGGGATATCATCAGATTCCAATCGAGCCGTCAGATGTGTGGAAAATTGATTTCAAGACCAAGGAAGGATTGTTTGAATGGCTAGTCATGCCTTTTGGCTTAACCAACGCACTTTTGACCTTCATGGGATACATCGACAACATTCTTCGACCTTTCATCGGAAAATGGATCATGGTCTACCTTGATGACAACATACTGATTTTCAGTCGATCATGGGAAGAACATGTCAGATAGCTTCGACAAGTCCTCGACACTCTCCAGCAACATCGACTTTACTTGAACATGGACAAGTGTACCTTTGCGATTAACAACATCAAATATTTGGGGTATGTAATTGACTCTGCAGGCATTCACGTCGATCCAGACAAAGTATGGATCCGCAAAGATTGGTCCATTCCTCTAAGCATTCAAGGACTAAGAATTTTTCTTGGTTTGGCGAATTTCTATCAATGATTCATACTCGGCTTCAGTCACATAGCCTAGCCCTTGAATTAGTTGACGAAAGGAAATGGAAAAACTGTCTTCAAATGGACATTGACACAACAAGAATATTTTGAACAGCTTAAGCACAAGCTCTGCACTGCACCAGTACTTGTGTTACCTGATTTGCATAAGCCCTTTGAGATTGAGATGGATGCATTGGACTATGCCTTGGGCGCAGTGATCACTCAGTCTGGTCGACCAGTCTCTTTTCATTCCAAAACTTTTAACGACACAATTAGAAGGTACTCGATGTACGAAAAAGAACTGTACGCCATTGTGCAAGCTCTCAAGCAATGGAGGAATTACATCCTTGGCTAGGAAACGGTCATCCTCACTGACCATAAGCCTCTATAGTTCGCTCCAACCCAATCAAAACTACAAACAGATCGAAATATTAAGTGTATTAATTACCTACAACAATTCCAGTTGGTGATTAAGTATCAGAAAGGTAAAGCTAACGCCTCTGCCAATTGTCTAAGCAGACCACCCATTACTCTCCTTTCTACAGTTATGATTATGCACAGATATGAAACCACTACTTGGCCTCAGTTTTATTAGGATTACATCGAATTTTCACCAGTCTACTGACAGCTTCAAACTGACAAGTCGTCGACTGTCGACTATTTCCTGAAAGACACATTTCTATGCAAGCTTGGACAGCTTTGTGTACCGACTGGTGAGCATCGACAACAGCTCATTTGGGATGCGCACTACAGCAAGACTACAGGACACTTTGGAGTAGCAAAGACACTTTCTATTCTACAGAATTATTTCTTTTTGCCTACACTTAAAACTGACGTCAACAAGTACATTCGATCATGCGTAGTTTGTGCCATTGCTAAACTGCATAATCAACGACATGGATTGTACACACCTCTGCCAGTTCCTAGTCGACCATGGGAATCTATTTCTATGGACTACTTGACAGGATATCCTACAACCAAACATCAACACGATGCGATCTTAGTAGTAGTCGACATATTTTCCAAGATGGCCATTCCCATACCATGCAAGAAGACCACTACAATGCAGCAGACTGATTAGCTCTTCTTCACACATGTTTGGAAACACTTTGGTTTACCCACAACCATTACTTCCGACTGAGATGCCAGATTCGTTAGCATATTTTGGAAGACTCTCTGGCAATAGCTGTACACACGACTCTCATTGTTGACAACTTTCTATCCTTAGACCGACGGACAATTGTGAATCGCTTGGTCATACAACAACTTCGCATGTACAACCACAAGCATCGACGCACAGGGGATGAAAGTGTTCCATACATACAACACAGTTACAATCGTGCTCAGCACAACTCTACAGGAAAGGTTCCATTTGACATCTGTTACGTATTTCAACCCTCAACACCTATCAACTTGGTCAGCTCCTCGACACAGCCAAACTTTGACACCAAATACAGCCAGCGAGAAGTTGATAAAGCTTCGAAGTTTCGAGATCAAATCTGCGACATCCAGAAGCAAGCACAGGAAATGTTACAACAAGAAAACAAGAAATCTAAGGCCCGACACGACAAGCATCGTACTCCTTATTCATTCCAAATTGGGGATCAGGTCTAGTTACATCTCAAGAAGGAGCACTTTACTGGTCCGTTCAAGAAGCTCAATCTTTTGCGATATGGTCCGTACAGTATTCTTCGACAGATTGGAGAAAACGCTTTCCAGCTTGACATTCCTGCATTCCTAGATCTGCATCCAGTATTCAATGTGGATCTACTTCGACCATACCATGCACCAATGTTGGAACAGAACGACTTACCGACAGCAGAACCCGACGACATCAATCCAGATGCTCAGGAGCCTCTTCCTTGCGACACCATTGTGGGACGATGAGTACGCAATATAAGGACGAACACAATTCCCTTGTTTCAGGTTGCTAAAGACGGACAGATCCCAGCACAAGGAAAGTGGCACTCTGCTACTGAACTGGCCACCAAGTTTCCTCACCTTCACAAGCAAACAATGGGGACCATTGTTTCTTAAGGAAGGAGGTCTGATCCACATCACAGTTGGCATTATTTCCGGATGCTAACTTCGACACATATTCAACAAGTTCTGACTTCGACATGACTTCAACAACTCTGCGACTTCGACATGTTCCGCGACCTCATAGTTTCGCGACATCAACATGCAGTGTCGATCTGCGACATGCGACTGTCGAACTTCAACAGACTATCTCTCTGTCTTCTAGTCCACTGTAATGGTTTAACTGTCGAACCGTTCTAACTTCTTTTGTAACTGAATGTAATGGGAAAGCACCCAAGCGTCTCAGCACTCTCTATATAAGCATGTAAACTATTGTAATATAGAAAAAAATAGAATCAATCGATGATCTCATATCCAGTAATAGAGGATCACTTCGCTTTCCTGCATATCCTCTATGTACATTTGGTATCTATCTGTGTAGTGTATTCCTGTCTTGTACATCTCGTTTCTTAAGATTCCTCCATAATAGAGCCGACTCATTCAGTCGAACTGTTGTCCCCCTCGTGCTTCCTGGCCATGTGTGGATCATGGATTCCCCACATGCCATGAATCTAGTTAGTGTAGTTGTATTTCACCAACACCTCCAATTGTGAGTGACCCAATATTGCTTGTGAAATGTATACATAAATCCCCCCTCTCCTCATTCATGCATTTGTTCATTTGAGGGTCTAGGAATCGAGAGAGTTGAGCTCTGGTATATGCTCTTCTGTTGCACTAGTAATCTGCATAATCAAAAGCTGAGTCTTCCTAGAAAAATTTTCACCAAGACGTTGCAAGTTTTTATAATTTGATGAAAGATTCGCCAAGGTCTTACAATATTTTATAATTCAGTGAAATATTCGCCAATATTTTACAAGATATTATAATTTAGTGAAAGATTCGCCAATATTTTACAAGATTCTATAATAGAATAAAAGAATAGACAAAAAATTATATATACATATTATATTATTGATAAAATAGCCTTCAAATTTTCCTATATATTAGGAATATTTTCCCATTTATTATACATGTAAATTTTGGGGGTGTTCTTAAAATTATCCCTGCTCACCATTGAGTAGTTAAGCATTCTGCACAAGTCCACCTTTATGATGTTCCAATATTTTCTATAGAAACTGATTGGGAAGCCATTGGTCCGTGGGGCTTTGTCTGGATGAAGAGGCCAAACTGTATCCTTTGCTTCTTCTACTTAAATCTGATTTAGAAGTAGGTCATTTTCCTCATTGGTGACTGGATTGGGGATATTTTCACAAAGAGAAGCAGCCATTTCCAGCTCTTATTCCCCTTCTTCTAGATACAGAGATTGAAAGTGATGATGAGCCAATTCTTTTATTTGTTGTACTTATGTTACTTTCTCCCCTCTTTCATTGTCTACCTCAAAAAATTGTGTGTCTCCTCATCCTTTATTTATATTGGCTATGAAAGTACTTCGTGTTTTTGTCTCTAGCATTGAGCCAAAGGGTCCTTGATTTAATTCTCCACTCTTATTCTTTCTTTTTCTCCAAAATTTGTACTCTCTTCCATATCTTGCTCTCTTCTCATGATTTCCTCTATTATATCGCTGCTTTCCATATCTTCTTGCAACCTTTTTATATCTTCTTGGATTCTTTGTTTCTCTTAACCCAGATCCGTGAGATTTTTGGACCAAATTTTAGATCACTTTTGGTGGCTTTTAATTTAGACTCCCATATGAAACTTCCACACTTTCTTTATAATATTTAAAACGTATTCTTCTCTGGTCCAATAGGAATTTAATTTAAAGGGAATAGGTCCCATATTCTTGGGGTCAATAATTCTAAGAGAATGTCCTTGTGATCTGAGACAGATGAATGACGAGTCTTTGAAGGTGGAATGCTACTTTTTAACATAAAAAAGTTACTTACCAAAAACCGGTCGACTCTTGATGTGATGTGTCCAGGGCCTTTTTTTTCTATTTTTCGAAGTGTAGTTTCCTATCCTTGGTTTGATATCGGTGAGATTCGAAGAAGATTCCATATCCTCAAGTTTCTCTTCGAAAGGATATCTAACCTTCAAGCCACCTCTCCTTTCTGATGGATAAATAGTAGCATTGACGTCTCCAGTGACAATACTTCTGTGCTGCATATCTCTCTCTATAATACCTTTCAAGGATCTACGGAAATCCTGCTTCTTGTGGTAAAGGATTGGGCCATAAATTTTACATACTCTGATTTTTTTCGTTTTCCTTAGAATCCTCTAGTTCCATCAACCAAATAGAGTTTCTTCATTCAGCAAATAAGGAGAACCTCCTCTTATCCCACCAAGTTATAATAACTCCCGAGTTTCCTATTGCTCCTATTGAGTTTCCTTCTCCAATTTTCCACAATTTCTTCATTATTTCTCTGCTATTTTCCTCACTCATTTTTGTCTCATGGATAAGAAGGATGGAGATGTTTTCACTTCTTAGTATTTTCCTTATTTATTTTGTCTTTGATTTTCCTCCCAACCCTATACAGGAGTCTAGGAGATAAGTTCATTACTTCTTAAGAATGGGAGGGGTGTTCCTTTCCTTTTGGTTCTCATTTTCTCTAAGAGGTTTCTTCCCTGATGACAATAGGATTTTAATATGTTGGTCCATACTAGTTTGTTTTCCTTCCGCATTTTCTTTCTCTTCCTGCTCTTCCTTGTGGGTTCTATTAGGTTTTCTTCTTTTCTTTCCTCGAGGCTCCTTTTCTTCTTCTCTATAATCCAACGTTTCTTCTTGCGAGGACTTGGACCTGGATCTTGTCATTGACCCTGATGATCATGAACTTACTTTAATGATTGGATGCTCTGGAGGAATTGATATGTAGTTTTGTTCTTGGGATGTCTCTATTAGCATCAGATGGTCATTTTCCAAACCCTTTGGGATTTCCTCCTTCATCTCACCTTCTTCATCTGATTTTGAATCTTCGTTGGTTAGGGCTTGAAACCTATTCGTGGAGGGTCCTTCACTGGAAGGGTAGTGAGGGGACTCGTTTTTATTTGGGGGATCTTTCATTCCCTTTTTGGAGACAACATTCCAGTCTCCATCCTTGTTGACCTCCTCATCCTGATATTTCTTTTTTGCACATTTTTTTTATTATCAAAATTCCCATATTCATGGAAAATCTTGCATTTAAATGGGATTTGCTCATAAAATACTTTTTGAATATGATTCCATCCCTCCATTGAAATTTTCATCTCTTTTGGAAGACCATTTTCCATATTAACCTTGACAGATATTATTGAACACAAGAAGAAGCGTAGTTTTGACACAACTCTATCTATATACTTTCCCAAGGTAATCCCTATTGTGTTTAGGTCCTAATCCCCCAAACAATGTAGAGGGAGGTGAGGGATATTTACCTAGACATGAACAACAGAAGGAATTCCTTTTTACTGTCAGAGGAATCATTCCATTGATTTAGATACATACCTCTAGGACCCATGAAATATACCCCATTTAGAAATATCAAGTCTTTGTCTTGTTTGTATTCAAACAAAAAACAAAGAAACCCTTGCCACATAAATTTTGGATATAACTTCTCCTTTTATCAACAACCTCCAATTCTTGTTTAGCCAAATTTATATTTCTTTTAGAGAAGGCCAAATCCTAGTGAAATGACCTACCAATCCTTTTTCCAAAATAGCCACAACCTTGTTTCTCGCTGAGGTAGAGGAAAGCTTGACTTCAAGGGCTGTCGCAAGCTTGAAAAACCTTGAATCCTAGTACTGATCCAATTTTTCACCTACAACCACTGCAACAAAGATCGCCCTTATGTAGCATATATTGAGAGAGGTGGTATCCTCAGGCACATAGTCTAGAGGAGAGGCCATGCATTAAGATACAACCATAAGGAAGAGACGTAGAAACCCTAGTCATGAAGTGAAGTTGTAATTTTCTACATATATATTAAACTAATCTCCATAGTAAAGAATAATCTCACATTGTTTCTTATTTTATTATCACATGAACGATTGCTAAGTCAAAACTATGTGGCTTTGTCAGGTCCACGTTTCTATTGGTGTTGGTCAAGTGTTTACTTGGAGCAGCTTCCCCGAAAAGTATTCTGAGTTCTCTCATATGCTAGTGGTATGCGTGGCTCAAATGGGGCCTAGTTAGTTAAATTTTGTTTGGTTCATACCCGTATAGGATTTATGGTTTTAACCCTGAAATTGTAGTTTGGACTTAGCTCTCATGTCGTTGATTAAAGCTTTGTACTCATCCCGTTGGGCCTTTCCATTTTATAAATATTTTTTTTGTCTTTCATTGTATACTTGCGTCTCTAGCGTGTTATGGGTTTATGAATGTAGATGTATGTTCATGACCTACCTATGTATGAATATTATTGTTGATTTAATTAATACTAACATTGTTACAACACTTTACAACCTTCGGTATCTACCGTGGGTTGCACTATTATTGGTTGCACTATTATTTATGCAATTAGTTCATATAGACAAGGTTTTTCCCTCCGTTGATTATGAACATATTTACTCGTGGTGTGACCATGACCTTGGGATAGACTCGGGTTTCCCTACTATTGCGTTAGTGTAAACCATTTTTCCGTGAATCCACGCTTCATTGCTTTTCTACATGTCATGGGAATGATACTCCTCTTGTGTATTTATTATGTTAATTGCATTTACAATATTCACATGCGACCAATAGGCCGAGACTAGGGCATATTCTTTAGCCTCATCTGAAATGTTTAAACATTGTCCTTTTAGCCTTGAGTTTCAACGTATATTTTATATATTGGCTTCGGGTTATTAGCATTTATTGTATCTCTGTAGTTTGCATATGATTAAATATTTATTCGTGCTTATAAGGTGTTTTTAATAGAGCCTAAGACCTTCTACTATTATTATTTTCATATATGTTACTTCTCTTCTATATTTACTACCAACAGTGCTGCAAGAACAACCTTATATTTTTAACTGTTGCATAGAGCTATTTGTTTTATAAGCTATATCTACATACATGAACTATGCTAGTGATTTACTATATATTAGATTCGGCCTTTACTTCGCATGGAATGTTTAGAGTTTTTGGATTTGCATAAGGTTATGGGTGGTCATGTTACTAGCTCTATTTAATTTATATGCTTAGGAAAAAAATGCATGGTGAATTGATTACTTAGTAATGAATATTTGTTTATTTTGATACTAGTTTGTGATTCTGCACTTGTATATTTACTATACTTTGTGAAAAGGGGAAATATAATCTTCGCTTTAATACTACTATAAACTAAATAGGTTTAAACTAAATAGGTTTGCACTTGTATATTTACTATACTTTGTGAAAAGGGGAAATATAATCTTCGCTTTAATACTACTATAAACTAAATAGGTTTAAACTAAATAGGTTTGCACTTGTATATTTACTATACTTTGTGAAAAGGGGAAATATAATCTTCGCTTTAATACTACTATAAACTAAATAGGTTTAAACTAAATAGGTTTGTAGATGAAAACAACAGTTAGAATATAGGTAAATATTTCCTATAACAAATTATGAAGTAAATTAAACTATGGAAAACGGAATTGTAAACAATAATTTAGTTTCCTACTATATCACAGTAAATCCCAAACTATTAGCACTAGCCTAGATCCAAATCCTAGGCTCTATCAAGCGCCGAGAGGGATCAAATCTCCTGAGGTGTAAATCTCTCCTTCGATAGCTCCTTGAGTGCAATACCTGAGCCACCTAATCCTAAGCTCTAAAGTCTCTAGTTTAAGTCTCATATTTACTTTTTACTTTGTATTATTCTCTTTTGTTTATGGCCGACATAATATTTATTACTTTTTACTTTGTATTATTCTTTTTTGTTTACTTTGTATTATTTTGATACTGGACAAACACTCTAAAGTCTCATATCTATTTTTTACTTTGTATTAAAAGTAAAAAGTAAAGTCTCTAGTTTAAGTCTCATATTTACTTTTTACTTTGTATTACTTTTTTTTGTTTATGGCTGACATAATATTTACTACCTAATCCTAAGCTCTAAAGTCTCTAGTTTAAGTCTCATATTTACTTTTTACTTTGTATTATTCTTTTTTGTTTATGGCCGACATAATATTTACCACCTAATCCTAAGTTCTAAAGTCTCTAGTTTAAGTCTCATATTTACTTTTTACTTTGTATTATTCTTGTTTGTTTATGGCTAACATAATATTTATTACTTTTTACTTTGTATTATTCTTTTTTTTTTGACTTTGTATTATTTTGTTATCGGACTAAAGTCTCATATTTACTTTTTACTTTGTATTAAAAGTAAAAAGTAAAGTCTCTAGTTTAAGTATCATATTTACTTTTTACTTTGTATTATTCTTTTTTGTTTACGACACCTAATCCTAAGCTCTAAAGTCTCTAGTTTAAGTCTCATATTTACTTTTTACTTTGTATTATTCTTTTTTGTTTATGGCCGACATAATATTTACCACCTAATCATAAGTTCTAAAGTCTCTAGTTTAAGTCTCATATTTACTTTTTACTTTGTATTATTCTTTTTTGTTTATGGTCGACATAATATTTATTACTTTTTACTTTGTATTAATCTTTTTTGTTTACTTTGTATTATTTTGCTATTCGACAAACACTCGAAAAACTTGACAAACACTCACATGTTACAAGATATCCCTCATATTGGGCTGTAGAGTGCCTCTCGGCGCAATAATAGGTTAAGGAAAACTAGGTTTTTAAGAGACTTATTCTTGAAGCATTGACTAATAAAATTTGTAAGTTAAACTCATAAATATATACATTCATAATTATCAACAACTCGATTAGGCTTGACCAAGGATTAAAGAACAAAAATACTAAAAGTGAACTATTAATAAGATATAAATACTATTACAAACAATTTAGGAAACAAACTGAAATAAACACATTAGATACATATATGAACCTGATTTGTCTGTTGAAGAAACTGAGAAAATCCATGTTCCTCTGTTAGGAATCCATGTCAACCCTTCTATTTACTTTGTTAGTATATTATTGTTGGATGCATATGCTTTGTAAGTCGTCCCTTAGAATTATATGTTCCATGGTATTGATCCATAGTTTGTATTATACCATAGTATTATATGTTCCATGGTATTGATCAATAGTATTGGACGCATATGCTTTGTATGTCGTCCCATAGTATTATATGTTCCATGGTATTGATCCATAATATTGGACCCATAGACTTAGTATATAAGTACGTGTTGAGGCAAATGAAGACATCCACGAGTTATTTGTATTGAGCTTGATCAAAGGAGGTTTCCCCCTCGAAGTGGCCTGCGATCAATAAAAAAAAATTGTGTTCTAATATATCGTGCATTTTCATGAATTAATTGCTGCAGGTTCCTCACATATGGTATCAGAGAACATTCTTGGGCTCGTTGGGTTGAAATTTTTCCAAAAACAATTTTCACGTCTCTATTGTTCCTTTCAATTGTAGGTTTGGATACGAGAATAATCCTTATCCGCTTAATTGTAAGAAGTACTTCGGCATAGCCCTAAAACTCATTGTGAGGATTACCACAGGAACCCCGAAGTAGTTGTCCCATTAAGAGGACCTGCCAGTGAAAACGGAAACGACCCCTACCTGATTGACTAGTTCCCACACGTGAGGTAAACCAAGAGTTGTTGTTATACCTCAATATTACACCTAACAACCTAGTGTCGCATCTTTACACCAAAAAACATTAACGACACTTCCCCCTATTGACTAAACATACAGAAAAGAAGACCAATGATTGACCACTGAAGACAAACTCTTTTCCTGTCATCTTCCAACCCAACTCAGTCTTATTTGTAATCACTACCGCGCCTTGCACATCTATTGGGGAGCGGTAGTCTCTAATACCGCATATTGCTCCTCTCCTGGGATGCGGTACTACCACGCTATGCTCAAGCTTAGGGGCGCAGTAGTCCAGTTATAGCCTTTTACCATGGATTTTGGGATCTCAAACTTCGAGGGATTCTGTTAATATTGCCACCTTTGATTCAATCCTAACCCTCTCCCTGTTTGGCTGGCTTGATCCACTAAACGCTCCATAGATCCACACTTCTCTCTTGTTGGTTAACCTTCCCACATGCTATAAGAGAGAGGTCTTCCATGAGCCAATGAGAGGACTTTTGGGGGCATCAAACCTATGATCATAAACCTTTTGTGGAGATAGCCAGAGGTAGAAGCAATCGGAGCTGGAAGATTGGCTTACACATCAAGCAATCTTTGTAAGCATTTTTCAAGCTTCTTAATAATATAACTTGCCTTGTTTCCTAGTTTGTGTGTACTGATTCTGTTTCAGTTTCATGAATTATATCTATATAGATTTGGAATTTAACTTGTAATTCAAAGACATTGGAAGATTGCATGTGCTTGTATATTGTTTTGTCTCCACGGGTCTATTGCTAAGGTTCCGAGATCAAAAATAGAAGCAGGACAAACTCTGAGAATGGAGGTGAGTTATTTCCTCTCTTTCTTCTTAATGTAAAATCTATGACACACTAGTTTAGTCCAGGATCCAAGATTACATTTGTTTCATTTTTGTCTTAGCTTAGAGTTAGTTTGATCTACTTTATCCTAAGAGGATTTCTCTTTATCTGTAGGGAGAAATACCTACAACATCTATCGTTTGTGACAAAGCGGTTATCAGTTTTCCTGAGCCATGGAGTGCGAGTATTGCCCCAACACCCAAGTCGTTAGACAACATTGGTGGCTGAGTGAATCCCCTGAACCCTTAGGAAGTCGCGCATACCTGGGTTCCATATTTATTGCCAACTGATAAATAGCATATTACATCTGTCTAGGACTATTGCAGATATTCTTCGCTTTAAATATGTTTCCCTTGAAAATTCATTGACACCCCTACAATCCCATTCTACATATTTCATTCCTAAGGACCCTATCCCAAATTCCACTTCCCAAAGCCAGAAATCCCACATCTATCCATTTTTAGGGTTTTCCATAACTACTTCGATTTTCACCCAATCGCCTTCAAATTTTTCCACCGTGTTCATTTCTTATTTCTACTTCTTTGTCCCTCTCTAAAAAAAATTCCCGTTCTTTCACCCTACTTCTAAAATTCTCATTTTCTACTTCCCCGTCCATCAGAAAGTGTCCAAAACCTAGTCAAACCCCAATTAACCATCATAGTTTTTCCCAAATCAAGATTTTCCTTTACTAAATATTTTTTTTGTTTTTGTTTTCCTACCCATTACCAAAAATAACAATAAAAAATCTTGGTTATGGTTGTCCCCCGCGCAGGAGAAAAAAACATGGAGGAAGAACTTACAGCCCTCAAGACCAAAATTCAAGATCTGGATGAAAACATTCTCGGCCTCCATATTCATCCTTCAACCATGAACAATAGATGACAGCCAGAGTCTTCTACAGACACTGGGTTCTCTTCGTCCAACACTTTTCGTGGGTCGAAGCCTTATTTTCCTCACTTCAATTGTGATGATCCGACTAGATGGATATACCGGGAAGAACAAATATTTCAGTCTGCATAATACTTTTGATGTAAAAAAGTTCCACTTGCATCCTTTCATTTGGAACATGAATCCCTTCAATGGTTCTGTTGGTACATCTAGGCTCATGCAAAGCCAAAATGGACCGATTTTTGCAACTCCTTTTGCAACGATTTGGTCCTAGTGCTTTTGATGACTTCACAGGAGCACTCACTAAACTTCGCCAAATTAGCATTGTGAGAGAGTATCAGACCGAATTTGAGAAACTGGCCAATCACATAGAAGGATTGTCTGATGAATTCTACAGGAGTTGTTTTTTCAGTGGTCTGAAATATGCAATCCAATCTGAGGTTAAAATTTTTTGTCCCAGCACAATGAAGGAAGTCCTATGGTTGGCTAAGTTGGCAGAGGACAAGATCGCAGCTCAACAACGCTCCAAATCCACTTTTGTTCCATTTAGAAATATGGTTTCCCAACGACCTCCCATCACGCGAGCTCCTCGACTAACTCCTATCAAGCATTTTTCTGAAGCAGATATGCGCGCATGTAGAGAAAAAGGGATTTGTTATAATTATGATGAGAAATTCACTCGGGGACATAGATGTGTTGAGAAAAACCTCTATCTCTTGGATTTGGATTCTCCGCCTGCCTCTGAAATTGGTGAAGAAGCTCCAGATACAATAGATGATCAGGTCGACATTCAACAGCCTCCTATTGACCCTCTGTCTCAGGACGACCACCCAGATATATCTCTCCATGCTTTAGCCAAAGTCACCACCCCATAAACAATGCAAGTCAGGAGATACTTCAATAAGATCCCTCTTACAATACTCATTGATTATGGTAGCACTCATAACTTCATTGACCCTCAGATCGCCTAACAGGATGATTGTTTTTTCCATCCATGCTCCAACTTTGAAGTCATGATTGCCAATGGGGGTAACTTAACTTGCAAGGGAAAGTGTCGCAATGTACGTATTTTCTATGGGAGATTATAACCTGTGCTCCGACATGTTTTCCTTTGCATTAGGAGGATGTGATGTGGTTTTTGGAACTCAATGGTTACGCACACTTGGCCCCATCTTATGGGATTTGGTTGAACTTTGAATGCAGTTTTCAGTCAATGGGAAAAAAAACACATTGATGGGCTTACAACCAAGGTCTCTCAACATCATCAGTTCACATCGACTGGAAAATATCCTTAAGAAGAATTCACATGGTGCCATTTATCATCTCCATTCCTTTCAGATGCACCCATCAGTGGTCTCCACTACTCCTTTGGATCTACATCAAATTTTGGATAGATATGCAGGTGTATTTGATGAAAGAGTGGGATTTCCACCTTCAAGAACCCTTTCCGGTAAGAGTTCATCCACCTCTACATATGAGAAGGAATGATGGCTATTTTGCATGTAGTATAGAAGTGGCGGCCATACCTATTAGGGAATCATTTCTCCATCAAGACCGATCACCAGAGTATGAATTTTTTTTGGAACAACGGGTGTCCTCCCCAGCACAACATAAATGGGTTAGCAAACTCATGGTTTATGACTATGAGATCACATACAAGAAGGGTAAGAACAATCTTGTGGCAGATGCTCTTTCTCACACATTTGATGACCAAGTTTCTCTTTCATCTCTTTCTATGCCTGTTCCAAATTGGTTGCAGTCTGTTCAACAATGCTATGTCAATGACTCCTCATTTTCTCAAATCATCCAACGGTTGACCAACAACCCTTCTATTGTATTGCATTACTCTTGGTATGGTGCTTCCCTGAGATAGAAGAGTCGTCTGGTGCTTCCCCATAGCACCAATATTCAACAGGATGTCTTCTATGAACTCCCTGCTTCTCCATCAGTCGGGCACCCTAGGTTCCTCAAAATGTATGAGCGGGCAAAACGTAACTTCTTTTGGCAAGGAATGAAAAGGAAAATTCAACATATGGTGGCTGAATGTGATACCTGCCAGTGAAACAAGGGTGAAACGACACTCCTTCTGGGATTTCTCAAACCCGTTCCCATCCCTACACGGATTTGGACAGATATTTCTATGGATTTCATTGAAGGGATCCCTAAATATGGAGGGAAGACAATGATTGTGGTTGTGGATGATTGCCTCTCCAAATATAGTCATTTTGTGGCCTTAGCCGTCCCTACACCGCCTCCTCAGTCACACAAATTTTCCTGGACCAGTTATTTCATCTTCATGGAATCCCTTCTTCCATTGTCTCAGATCGTGATGCAACTTTCACCAATCATTTTTGGACAAAACTATTTTTCCATACTGGCACCAAACTGAACATGATTTCAAGGTATCTCCCACAAATGGATGGTCCGACTGAATTTATCAATAAATGTTTGGAAATTTATCTTCATCGCTTCACCTCCGAACAACAACATCAGTGGGAAATGTGCCTCCCTCTCGCTGAATGGTGGTACAATAGGTCCTACCACACTGCATCTAAAATGACTCCATATGAAGCAGTCTATGGTCAGGAACCACCAGTTCTTATTCCATACATCTCCAGTAGTTCACCAGTTCAGGAAGTTGACACGGCTCTTTGAAACCGCGATCAGATTCTTCACATTTTGTAGGACAACCTTCACATGGCAAGAAATCGAATGAAACAACAAGCCGATCAACACCATTCCTAGGGAACTTTTCAAGCAGGTGATATAGTTTTTATTCGTCTACAGCCTTACAAGCAATAATCCATGAAACTCAAAGGGCATCATAAGCTCACTCCAAATTTCTATGGGCCATATAAGGTCTTCAGAATATTGGGTTTGTTTCTTATAAATTGGAACTTCCTACTTCTTCCCGCATTCACCCTGTATTTACTGTCTCTTGTCTAAAGAAAGTTCTTGGCACCAACATTAGAAGACAAACTATTTTACTAGAACTGTATAATGAAAGATCCATACTTTTGGATCCGGAGGCCATCCTCAATAGGCGCACTCATCAACTTCGCTCTCGATCTATCATAGAGGTATTTATTCAGTGGCACAAAATGCAACCAGAGGATGCTACATGGGAACCACTCCTTCATATTCAACAACAATTTCCACATCTAAACTTTTGAGGACAAAGTTTTTTCTAAGGGGGAGGGGATGTTAGGAACCCGTGTCAACCCTTCTCTTTACTTTGTTAGTATATTTTTGTTGGAAGCATATGATTTGTAAGTCATCCCGTAGTATTATATGTTCCATGGTATTGATCCATAGTTTGTATTATCTCATAATATTATATGTTCCATGGTATTGATCCATAGTATTGGAGGCATATGCTTTGTAAGTCGTCTTGTAGTATTATATGTTCCATGGTATTGATCCATAGTATTGGATGCATAGACTTAGTATATAAGTATGTGTTGAGGCCAATGAAGGCATCCACGAGTTATTTGTATTCAGTTTTCTCAAAGGAGGTTTCCCCCTCGAAGTGGCCTGTGATCAATAAAAATATTTTGTGGTATGATATATCGTGCATTTTCATCAATTAATTGATGCAAGTTCCTCACATCCTCCCACCCATAGATCATTGAGGAGCCAATCTACTTTATTTGTAATCACTCCTAAGCATAAAACATGACACCACAAGCGCTAACATATCATGCTCTCATTGAAATAGAAATATTTAAGGCAGACAGAACTCTTGTCTCACTCTAGGAACTAGCTCTTGCTCTCATAGAAAATCTCTGAACATGGGAAAATTCCTAACACATTCGATTTCCCACACAACAAGTTTGCATGCATACTAGGTAGTGTCCTTTCCTCACACATATGCATATAAATAAAAAAATTTAATAGGTCTTACTCAATTCCCAACCTTCCCTCCTTAGGAATTGGTTGGCCTTAGATCCTCTCCTAGATCTTAGGAGAGTGGTTCCTCAAAAAAAAATTATGACATTTGTCATCTTCTTCTCTTAAGCAGTAGGACTATGTTCCCCATCTATGGGGTCATGGTTTACTGATTTCTAGCATGGTTGTTCCAACTGTGCATATAGTTAATATAAGTTCTTTCAACTATCTTTTACAACTTCCTTCTTAAGAGGCCAACTCGAAAGCTATTAACATGCTTAAATTACAAAATAATAACAATGCATTTCCCCACTTAGTCACTAATTCGAATTTTCCAAACTTAGTCAAGATAATTATCAAATATTAAGCATCGGGGACATTACAACAACAATGATCAATTGCGCATTTATTCATGATCTTTTAATCTCACAATTTATTAATGCACCTTTTTGTCACATACTGATTTTCCCATGTAATATATAAAATAAGAGTTCTTTGAAATAAGAAGAGAATATAAAAAGTAAAAGTAATTAGTTAATTTGTGGTTGTTTAATAACCAAAAGTTATGATATAAAATTAATGGGTTGTTACTTTTGGTAATGAAACTCTTCATTTCCTATTTTAATTAGACATTGGACATTGGCTTGGGGGGGAGGGAGGAAATCGAGAGTAAAGGTTCTTGTGACAAGAGATACTAGGAATAAAGGTTCTTGTGACAAGTGAGACCAAGAATAAAGGTTCTCTTGATGTATTAGGTATACTGCATGGTAATACAAGAGAGTGAACCTGACTAGTGTTGAGATATTGTAACTTCAAAGAATATTATAATTGTACTTTATTATTCCGGATATGTTTCATTCCTTCTTGAATATCTTATTGTATATCCGGAGATGTTTATTCCTCCGTCAGAATGTGGTAACTTGGATTATTAGACTTCCCTAGTGGGGGTCGGCCCTATATGTGTTATGTGGGTCAAAGGGTTATTAGACCACCCTAGAGGGGTCGGCCCAGTCAGTTGTAGTGGGGTATTTAACCCATTGGTTAAATACGAGCCTACATGTCTTGTGTAAAAGACAAGTCGGATTAGTGTATAAATAGAGGAGGTGTATTCCTCATTTAACACACACTCACTCACTTGAGAGTGGCGCACTTGTGGAGTAGAGGTCTGCTATGGAGAAGGAGGAGCTTATGCTCAGGGTTTGCATCTTTGTATATTGCTGGTCATCTATATTGAGGAAGCTTTACTGGGTTTTCTACCCCATGAGGGTTTCCCAGGATAAATCTGTGTCTCTTGTGTTTATGCTGTGCTTGTTGTTTCTTCAGTGATCATGTATATGCTATTGTTGTGAAATGGAATGTAATGCTGCTATTTTCTGTCTTAGCATATTAAATCTTAACATGGTATCAGAGCTAACCTGAAGGAAGGCAAGGTATGGCACTTACGACACTTGCTTTACTTACGACAATTTGAAGGTTAGGGTTTTATATAGCAAAAACCAGTCATCGTGGAACTTTCGCCATAAATCCATTTTGGCAATGGTTCAGGATCTAAAACATTTACATGCCGTAGATAATATCTCCAGGTATCTTGTGTCCAAAGGGAACCCTCATATTCGTTGTACTTTGTAAGTTATGATCAGTACAAGTTAGGGTTTCTGCCTCTTCCAGATCTCAGTCAAAATCAGGTGACCTAGGCAAAAAGGTCATAACTTGGGATAGGAAGCTCCAAATGAAATTTAGTAAAACGTGACAGGTAGTACACAGACTGTACTATCTCAGGAAACGTTTCCAGAGGCCGAAGAGTAACCAGTGACACGTGGCACGCCATACAAGTTCGCTCTCCTGTTTTATCCCATAAACAGGTCACGTTGCGACACTTGGCATAACTTGGGATAGGAAGCTCCAAATGAAATTTTGTAAAAAGTGACAGGTAGTACACAGACTGTACTATCTCAGGAAACGTTGTAAGAGGCCTAAGTTGAACCAGTGACACGTGGCACGCCGTACAAGTTCGCTCTCCTGTTTTATCCCATAAACAGGTCACGTTGCGACACTTAGCATAACTCTCTCTCAGAAAATCCAATTGAGGTCAGACCTGTCGGGATGGAAATATGACAGGTCAGGCTACCATATAAAAAAATTTCAGACCCTGTAGAGCGAAAAGTTCGTAGTTACATAAGAAACAATCAGGTACATATTTCTGTCAAAACATAATTATTTTTGGAGCACCTTCATTCATGGCTTCCGGAATTTAGGGTTTCGGAGAAAGTTAGAATTTCTGGAATCGGAATCCACGGCTGAATGCTACTCAGTAAAATTGGAATTTAAAGACCAAAATCTAATTTTTTGGTTGGGTAGAAGACCGGGCTTGATCAAACCCCAGTTCAGGATTTTGATCGGAAAGATGGAAAATTAGGGCTTCAGCAAAAGTTGGAATTTTTGAAGTATGTAACCACGGCTGGAAGCTCCTCAGAAAAATAAGAGTTTAGAGCCTTGGATCAAACCTTTTGATTGGGCAGAAGGGTGGACTTCATCAAACCCTAGTTCGGGATCCTATCCAGAAGATCCAGAAGTTTCGAAGGCAAATTTTGAGAGGTCAAATTTTGGAGATTTCAAAATTGAAGTATGCTAGTTTGATCAGCTCAGGAAGACACATCCTTCCATCCATGTAGAAGTGTGAAAGTCAAAGATTGAATTTTTAGGGTTTCTCTAGCAAACCCTAATCAAGCTCCAGATCAAGTTTCAGGGGGAGTTGAGGCTAAGGCCTTACATAAGAAGACTACAAGAAGTTTCGACAGGTATGACTTAAGGAGGTTCAGGTATGTCTTGAATTCTGATTCCTGATTAAGTTCATAATGTGTTTGTCTTCATATTATTTATTAGTACAATCTTGATCAATGTTACAATTGTCTTATCACCCTAGTAATAGTATGAATGCATGTGAATGATCGAAGACATTCATTAATTAGGGCTATATGATTGTACTAATGCACTGCGGTGTTGTATGAGGTTGATGTTGTCTGCTAACAAGATACATGTACATCACGAAAGAAAAATCAAGTTCCATGACCATGACAACATGAAGACAAAGACTCATCCATAATATTTGTTCTACTTACGAGGTATGTATGACTTTGTTATATTATGCTTAACCTATGAGACATGCAGGTTCTAGCTCAGGATCTCTAAATCATTGAAGAGATTGTTTAGGTATGTTGTACATAACTAAGCAGGTGTACTAATCCAGGTATGTTTTCCTATGTCAAGTTATAATCTTACCTTGGGTTAGGATCCCTTATATAAGTATACTTGGTATGATTGGTTATGCTTACTCATAAAGCTAGTAATCAAGGGTTTATGAATATTATGTCTTTTATCTTGATTGATGATATCTTGAATACTAATGTTTATTATCTATAATCATGACTATACATTTTCAAAATTATTTAGAACTATAATGTTGAGAATATACTAATGAATGTATGTTTGTGTATGAGATCATGAGGATGACACTTGAGCATGCACAGTGGTACAGAATGAATAGAAGTTCAAAAGACATACAGAAGATCAAGCGGGAGGCAACCACACAAACATAAAAGATAAGTATTTGAGTTGTTATTTGAAATAGTAAATGATATTTCCTGTAATAGATTGTATGCATATTTGTATTCCTAGAATATATATGATGCTGAGTGTAAACATTCATAGAGCATTGAACAGTATACTACTAATATGCATATGATTGGTAAGTTGGACAAACATTCCATTGTTGCTTGTCTAGAATGAAACCTCTTTGCTGACATGCTGAGAGCTGTGCACACTCTCGATAGTATGTTCTGGTAGAGATGGAAGGAATCTAGATAGCCACTGTATGCATACAGGATATGGGAAAGTGTTGTGCCAAAGTATTGGTCAAAAATAGTTGCATAACTATGTAAATGATATATGTATGCATAATAGGTTATCATGTCAATATGATTTGATGATTATGAAGTATTACTAATCATGTACTTAATTTTGATTTGTAGGAAAGATCATGATGAATGATGAACACTGAACAAGCGATGGATGTTCAACAAAAGATTTACAAATCAAACACACTATAGAAGTCTTGTGGCTAGAAGATTCTCTTAGAAAGAGGAAGAGAATCATGATGAGATGTTTGATCCAAGTGGCTAGATAAGACCATTCTCTTAATGGTGTAATTAAAGAAGAAGTGTGAATCAGGTTCTGTATGGGTTCCCAGGATCGATAATCAATTGATGAGCTTAATGATCACCATGGGTGATGAGGATCTCAACCTTTGCTACAAGGTTGAATATTGTTTCTATACACAGATGACATGGATGCAAGAAGGAACTCACCATAGAGTTCAAATGATATTGAGGCTCATATCAGTAGACCCATCTAACGAGAGATGGCACAGATAGATATGCAGAAGATCATTCAATGTAGAGTGTGAATGATGTTCAGTCACAAAGGGAGAATTGACAGTTTCTTGATAAGCTTGGGATTTACCAAAATTAAAGTTGTTCCTAACCTTTACCTTAAGGTTGTGGATGATGAACCTATCATACCATTATTGTATGACGATGATCTCTTTCTGAAAAAGAATGAGAAACAGATCATGAAAAGAAAGAAGAAGATGGTTGCAGAAATGAAAATGAAAGATCTCAGATTGATGCATTAGTTCCTAGGTCTAGAAGTATGGCAAGGCTCAGAAGGAATCTTTCTCAACCAAGGAAAGTATGCTGAGAAATATTAAAAGGAATTGATGTGTTGGTATGGCCACTCTTGAAGTTGTTAGCAGATGACTCATCAGAGTTAGTGGATAGAACTCTGTACAGATAAAATATTGAGTCATTGATGTGTCTAACGAATACTAGGTCAGATATATGCTTTGCTGTGAACACCTTGAGTCAGTATCTAGTGGAAACTAGATGTGTTCACCTGATAAGCTGCAAATCATGTGATACGGTACCTAAAGGATACAATAGACTTTGATCTATGTTATCTTGGAGATCATGACTTCAGATGGCTACACAGATGTTGATTGGGCAGGAAGTGCATCAGACAGGAAGAGCACATCGAGAGGATGTTATTGTCTGGGATCAGCCATGATCTCGTGGTTGAGCAGGAAACAATCTAGTGTGGCTCTTAGCACAAGAAGATTATATGGTTGCTTGCTCTGCTAAGTTATGAAGCAGTATGGCTTCAGGATTGTTTGACTTAGAGATAGACCCAACTATGATCCTATGTGACAAACAGAGTTGTATCAAGATGGCAGAGAATCTAGTGTTCCAAGATATGGTGCAGAAAGGAACCAAAAGTTTGAATTTGTAACAAGTTACCAATGTACTAACCAAACTTCTACCGATCCGATATACTAACCAAACCTCTACCTCAAGTAAATTTTTCCGAGACAAACTTAATATAGTTCAGAAGGACCCTCCTCCAAAGGGGGAGTGATGTGATAACTCATGATGAGATTGCCTGCATCGACAGTGAGGTCGATGATGAGGATACCTATATTAGTGAAGCCGATAGAGAGGTTGGTGGATGGTCCTTAGACAGGATCTAAGGTGACAAGGGGATTGCATCATCCTTGAACATATATTCTAAAAGAAGCCGTAGACAGGTGTCTCCGAGAAAGAAGAAGGATTGCATCATCCTTGAACACATGTTCTAAAGAGAGCCGTAGACGTATGTCTTCGAGAATGAAGTCCTTGGTGGACATGATAGGATTGCATCATCCTCAAGAGAGCCGTAGACGTATGTCTTCGAGAATGAAGTCCTTGGTGGACATGATAGGATTGCATCATCCTCAAGAGAGCCGTAGACGTATGTGTTCGAGAATGAAGTCCTTGGTGGACATGATAGGATTGCATCATCCTCAAGAGAGCCGTAGATGTATGTCTTCAAGAATGAAGTCCTTGGTGGACATGATAGGATTGCATCATCCTCAAGAGAGCCGTAGACACGATGTCTCCGAGAATGAAGTCCTTGGTGGACATTTGGGGATTGAATCATCCCTGGACTTCAGTCCTAAAGTGAGCCGTAGACAGATATCTCCGAGAAAGAAGAGGGATTGTATCATCCTTGAACACATGTTCTAAAAGAGAGCCGTAGACATGATATCTCCAAAAATGAAGTCCTGAATGAACAGGTAGGGGATTGTATCTTCCCCGGACTTAGATCCCAGAATTGATCCGTAGACTGATGTCTCTAAGAATTGAAGATAGGACTGCATCGTCCCTGGACCTTGGTTCAAAATGTACGTGACGGGATTGCATCGTCCCTAGACATGAGACTTGTCTTAAATTGATAAGGACTGATCATCCTGGAACTGGATCGGGATTGCATCATCCCTAGACATGAGATTTTTCTTAAATTGATAAGGACTGATCATCCTGGAACTGGATCGGGATTGCATCATCCCTAGACATGAGACTTGTCTTAAATTGATAAGGACTGATCATCCTGGAACTGGATCGGGATTGCATCGTCCCTAGACATGAGACTTGTCTTAAAGTGATAAGGATTGATTATCCTGGAACTTGATCGAGATTGCATCGTCCCTAGACATGAGACTTGTCTTAAATTGATAAGGACTGATCATCCTGGAACTGGATCGGGATTGCATCGTCCCTAGACATGAGACTTGTCTTAAATTGATAAGGACTGATCATCCTGGAACTGGATCGGGATTGCATCGTCCCTAGACATGAGACTTGTCTTAAATTGATAAGGACTGATCATCCTGGAACTGGATCGGGATTGCATCGTCCCTAGACATGAGACTTGTCTTAAAGTGATAAGGATTGATCATCCTGGAACTTGATCTGGATTGTATCATCCATGGACCTATGTCCTAAAGAGAGCGGGATTGATCATCCTGTAATATGATCGTGTGTGTTGCAGGATATGTTGCTATGTATTAGTGAGAATACATGCCTTTGATGATAGATGTATTAATAAGAATACATGCTTTTGATGATAGATGTATTAGTGAGAATACATGCTTTTGATGATAGATGTATTAGTGAGAATACATGCTTTTGATGATAGATGTATTACTGAGAATACATGCTTTTGATGATAGATGTATTAGTAAGAATACATGCTTTTGATGATAGATGTATTAGTGAGAATACATGCTTTTGATGATAGATGTATTAGTGAGAATACATGTTTTGATGATAGATGTATTAGTGTGGATACTAATGCAGATGATCAAGATGCTGTAGATCGAGATGATCCAGATGTTGTAGATCGTGATGATCCAGATGCTGTAGATTGAGATGATCCAGATGTTGTAGATCGAGATGATCCAGATGTTGTAGATCGAGATGATCCAAATGCTGATGTTGTAGATCGTGATGATCCAGATGCTGTAGATCGAGATGATCCAGATTCTATAGATCGAGATGATCCATATGTTGTAGATCGTGATGATCCAGATGCTGTAGATCGAGATGATACAGATGTTGTAGATCGAGATGATCCCAATGCTGATGATCGTATGATGACGATGCTGATGATCGTGAGGATCCAGATGTTGATGTTGTTGTAGCTGTTCGAAGTGCTACAGAAGATAAAGACTCAGTACTGAAGATGTTGATGTTCCAGTATTGAAGATGTTCCAGTAACTGCTCAAGTTACTGATGATGTTGAGAAAGCCTCCAATGATTTATAGATGTATCATGTATGATGTTGATGACTCCTTGCTCACGCAGATGCTGTTATAATATCCTTCTCGTTAAGGGGGAGTGTTGAGATATTGTAACTTCAAAGAATATTATAATTGTACTTTATTATTCCGGAGATGTTTCATTCCTTCTTGAAGATCTTATTGTATATCCGGAGATGTTTATTCCTCCGTCAGAATGTGGTAACTTGGGTTATTAGAATTCCCTAGTGGGGTTCGGTCCTATATGTGTTATGTGGGTCAAAGGGTTATTAGACCACCCTAGAGGGGTCGGCCCAGTCAGTTGTAGTGGGGTATTTAACCCATTGTTTAAATACGAGCCTACATGTCTTGTGTAAAAGACAAGTCGGATTAGTGTATAAATAGAGGAGGTGTATTCCTCATTTAACACACACTCACTCACTTGAGAGTGGCACACTTGTGGAGTAGAGGTCTTCTATGGAGAAGGAGGAGCTTATGCTCAGGGTTTGCATCTTTGTATATTGCTGGTCATCTATATTGAGGAAGCTTTACTGGGTTTTCTACCCCATGAGGGTTTCCCAGGATAAATCTGTGTCTCTTGTGTTTATGCTGTGCTTGTTGTTTCTTCAGTGATCCTGTATATGCTATTGTTGTGAAATGGAATGTAATGCTGCTATTTTCTGTCTTAGCATATTAAATCTTAACAACTAGGTGGTTATATGTGGGACACTAGTTGAGAGCCCATTATAATTTCTCATTTGTAAGCAAGGCACATTTTGACATCCTAGTTGCAAGGAAAGAATATTCTTGGATTCCCATAGTGACCTCTTCGAAATACCAAGTGAAATTTTATGCGAGATAAGTCCTTGCATTTGTACTTCTTTTTAAAAGAATAAATACAATACTATTTCCTATTGTATACTATTCGAAATCATTTATTGTATAATACATTAATTATGTAAGCTATTTCATTTTCTTGAATAAAATATGCATATGGAATATGAGAGCCAATGGTTCGTATTTCTTAATCTGAGTTAAAACCTAATTTCTAGGAGATATTTATCATTATATGTGGTGTCTTAGGTCATGGTTTGGAGTTTGATGGTATTGGCCCATGGTATTCCCTTCTATCCTATGGTATTTTATTAATACGTGGTATTTACTAATTACTATTTTCTATGAATATGTTTTCTATGTGGACTTCCTCTTGTGCACATGGTTTTCTTTACAACACTCCTCTCTAGATTTTGATGGAAACAAGTTCACATAAATGGCCTCTTGTACTTCTCTACTTTGCAATATCAAGATACAATTAGATCCATAGAAGGATATATGCTAGTGGGTAGTCAATAATCTTAAGGATGTATTTAATCAACTTACATATATTGTAGGGCTAAAATGCCTCCAATTTCTATTGGTATTTGTCCTATGAAATTCATTGAAGGTAAAGTTCTGTAATGTTTTCTCCACAGTAATATCTTGTTGAATACAAGTTTCAAAATTTTCTTTAAAACTCAATAAGAGAGTTTCATAAATGACATACAGATCTAGTTAGAAGTTAATAAAATGTTAAAAAGAAAATTCCATAAGCTATGTATATATCCAATTAGAAGATAAGACTTTGTTAGTATGATATGAAAACATGGTGCAAAAAAACATTGCAATAAGACTATTCAGGAACCATTACAAGAAACACCATTCTAGCAAGAGTCACAAGGATCTCCTCCTTTCCATGTTGGGGCATATTTCCCCATTGTTGTTGCATTAACAACAGGTTTTCAATTAAAACATTAAAATGCATCAGCATCCATTATTTCCTTTAAGATTTTATCCATAAGCCACAAAATGAAATAGATTTATTGGGGGATCAATTGAGGAATTTTAACATGTCTCATCATTTGGGATTTATGTGATCATTTCTTCAGTAATTCCAAAGAACTTTGAAAGAAAATATTCCACAATGATAAATGAAACACAAGTAACAAAGTGATACGTGTGTGACTCCTTCAACATAGAACCAAAACAAAGTACATGACATATGTATAATAATTCGATAGCTTGTCTCTTAACATTGTTGTGGTTGTCTCCCCATGTGGGGGTTCCATTGCAATAAATCCATGGAAAAAACAATGCATCCTCCCTACCACTTGCAACTGCACCATATACAACAAGGTTAGAAAAATTAAGGAGGGGAGTCTCCTCATCTCATTCAACCAGGGGATTAAGGGTACCTTCAGCATGGGAAGGATTGGGAGTAGATAATTGAATGAAGAATTATTGAATTTTGAAATCACAGTAGTTCAGAGCTTCATTATGACTCCAGGAGATCATGGAATAGAGAGAATGTTCCAATTTATGGCACTCACAGAGAAGGGTAGGTATTATATTTGGTTCAATTGGAAAATGGGTGCACTTATTTGGCCTCCTTTACTACAGTTCAAGTACAATCGCATTATAGAAATTTCACACTATAGGGAAAGGGGGAGACATAGTCATGGGGCATGGGCTCCCAATAGAAGACGAAACAATCATGAAGAAGAGGATAATTACTCCATAGATCCGACCAAAAGAGAGGAGACTCGAGAGAGGAATTGATGACACGTTGAATACTTTAGAAGAAAACACTCCGCCCTCTTAAGGACATATGGAAGAAAAAAGTGAGAGGCACATCAGAGAAATTTTGAGGTCTAAAATGGGCATCCTAAGGAAAGATATAAAATAATACTGGAAATAATAAAATAATATTAGCATACCTAATCAAACCTTGAAGGAAAAAAGAAGAAAGCTAGTTTTTCAACTCGTAGTTTCGACTTATCTCTTTCTAAATTCACTCAAATTTTGAGTGGGAGCACTCGTTGGATCCCAGGAATTCAATTCTGCATCCAACGAGTACCCACTCTGTTAACACCGAAATTGACCCCCAAGGATGAAAGAGGGTAATTATGGGTAACCACTAACCAATCTTTGGCCTGTGCTATTGACCTAACACAGACAGAGAGGGCTCTCTCTAAAATCTCATGAAAAGACTAGAATAATCAAGATTGTCAATAATGAAAAAGAAACACCAGCATTCACGGCAAAGATATTCAATTACAACAATTATACAAAAGATCATATTTCTGTTTGGAACGAAAATGATTCAAGCACTGTTTGGTTGAAAACATATGAATTCTGTTTGGGCAATGGAGTCATATTTAACAAACTCTGAAGCATCATTCACAAAGGTTCTGTAAACGCATTTACAAGGGCAAGGTAGCAAGCATAGTAGTCAAAGAGATTTAATTTGTGGAACAGAAGAGGAAAGAAACTTTCCATCAATGTAAGGCATACCAAGATGAATCCTACATCAACTTTAGTAGAATATGTTGGTGAAATACTTGGAAAAAGCTAAGCAGAGCATAACATCTATGTATTCCACTTAACCATTACAATGATCCAAGCATGAAAGAAATAACACAGAATGGAATAACAAAGAGAGGAACACAATTTCACATGGGAAAAAGGGAAATACAGAATACCAGACCAATTACGCAGGAATCCTTGTCAAAAACGCAGGCTTCGGCTCTGCAAACTTTATTAAAACATCTCAAAAATGTCTTACAGACTAATCCTCGAAATACCAAAAGCTTTCAAATAATATTTTCAACCCTTGTGCCTTCGATTACAAATGTATTTATAGATGTCTTCGAGCTCTAGGCTCGGCTCCTTCTGAACAAAAAACGGTTACAACCATATGACACCTATCTAACAGCCAAATCGAGGCATTGTTTGTTGTCGCTATTACAAAACAAAATATCTACGAGGTAGGCTTAACTGCCATTTACAATTGCATGGTCGTTTCATTACCTGGCCAAATTACTTTTAAACAAAATACAAAATACAAAAATTGCAGTTATGTATATGCTTTCAGCTGAATTGCTTTCACTGCTCATCAAATTCTGGATGCATCCATGCTGGCTGCTTTCTGACTTCACTGCATTCCTTTCATGCTCCTATATTTAAATTTGCTTTCCCATATTTCTCTACCAGCTTCCATTGCTCGGGAGAGGGTAAATCCTGGGAGGCGAGCTATTTGAGTAATATCCTCAACTCAGTGTGTTCAGTGTACGAATAACCAACATGAAGAGTTATGGCTTCTCTAAAAGTTGTTTCTAGCTCAAAGTCACCTTTCAGTGTATCAACCACTGTGCCGCCTGTTAAGGGCATATTTCTGCTGATGAAGTCCTCTTCCTTCATCCTGCAGTCCCACAACTTAGACTTGTATTCATCTCTTGTAAGCATGACTTCATTCTCACCCCAGAAGGTAGGAAAACCCTTTTTGAATAGAGGATCAAAGGCTTCTTTAAAGAGTTGTGCCTGCTTCGATATGATATCTATCCCTAATTAGACAACTTGCATTTGTTGATATCTACTAATTTTATTCTTAGCTCCTATGATTATGGATGCCTTGTCCTGGATGTTTGCAGCTGTAGCTTGTTCCTATGAAAGTCCACCTAAGAACTCAACTGCATTCTGGGCATGCTCCAAAGGATTTTTTTTCAATCTCTCCTTCACCACTGTTACACCTTGCTGGGCTAATTTCACCACTACTCTATCCATTATAAAATTTAGGTAGGGCCTTAGATCTTCAGCCTGTTTTATGATATCATCCCATATGATTTTCCTGTCTTCCGGTAACACCTTCTGTCCTATCACCTGTTCCTTCAAACTATCAAGCTCTAACTGTGTCTCCTGGTACTTGGTTTCCCAAGCCTCCTTTTGGCCTTCTGCAGTATCCTTCAAAGTTTGCAGATTGGAAACTTGCTTCTTTAATCAGATCACCTCAACATCCTCCAAGCAGGCATTAGCTATCTGCCCTACCAAGGATTTCAAACTGGACTTTCCATGAGTTTTCACTGGCCTCCACATAGGTCATGTCAAACTTCAGCTTCTTCTCCTTATCTCCAAATTCCACCAATTTGGCTTTACAGTCTAACAACTCCCCTTTCAACTTTTCCTTCTCTTCTTCCAGCTCTGCTATTTCAGAACTATTTTCCAACTGAGTGGTGGGGATCTTTAGCTTCTTTTTTAATGACATGATCTCTTGATATTTTTCATTCAACAACTCTTGGATGTTTTTCTTTCTATCCTCTTCGGTCTCATTCGCCAGCAACTATGTTTGATGTTTCTTTGTCTGCGCTTTCAGAGACTTATTTTCTGCTTTCTCGAGCCCCAACTGTTTCTGGACTCTGGATTTATTTGTCTGCACTTTTGATAGTTCTATTGCAAGCTTCAGCAATAGAACTTTACCTTTACCTCAAAGGGATAGGTATGTATTCCAGGTTAAACATTACCTCTGTAGCTTTGCTCTTGGTGGCCATGGCCAGGCTCAATTGTTCTGGGCCAGATTTCGGCTAGTAACCAAGGCCACTTCTTTCTTGGATATCTTCCTTACCTCAAAGTACATCTTAGCTTCTGCTGCTATGTTATCAGCATTTTCATCATATCCTTCCAACAGCTGGGCCCTACTGACACTTGATCCTGTAGGTCCTTTGGGTGGTTTTCCAAATACATGTTCTTTTACTTCATAATGAGGCATGAGAAACCTGACCTGCTTTTTCTTAGTTTTCTCTTCTTGTATTTTCACCATTTGTGGATCATCACCCTCCACCTTTTGCCTCTTTGCATCTCTTTCAGAGTCACTATCTACCTCCATAGGGCTAATAACCCCTGAAGTACTAGTTTTTCTGGGAATATTGTCAAAAGATAAGACTGCGGGTCCTGTAGGAGCTTTACCAGGTGATCTGCTTGGTGAAGGTGTGCCTCCTTGAAAAAGGAATCTCAGAGTTTGAGATTTCTTCGAAGCATCAATGTCCATTGGTCCTTGATCAATATATTCTAACCAATTGGCTTTCTTAGTCATTCCATCCATCTCAAAATGAACATATCCTTTTCTGTCAGCTGCCTTCCTTCTTTCTGAGATTATGTGATGTGGATCATAGTTCATTGCAGCCTAGGAAGGGAGTCCTAGGTCTATCATCATCCTTTCAATTCCTGAGAGGGTTGTTTTGTGTTTGATTACAAAAGAACCTATTGTCTAGGGGAAATCTAAGTCAGATAACTTCTTGATATCTATAAAATGTTCACGTTCAACTGTCAGTTTCTGCCTTATGAACTCCAAATGGAACAACCTGGGTGTCAAAAATGCAGGGAGTACATATGGTGGGTGTGAGAATCCATATACTCTAATTACAATTCCCTGTTTTAGCAAAAATCAATCCCCAATCCCTTTCTCCGTAGGGGGCTGTAGAAAATCCTTCATTTCTGGGAGTACCCTAGGAAAATTCTCTTGGAAAAAGATGTGATAAACCTGTGACATCAAGTTATTCCTGAAAAGTATGTAATCTGAATACATCTCTTTTGTAATTTTCAGCCCAGGTACCTGTAGATTGTCTTCAACTGTTTTTAAGAACATCTTCAGTAAATAAGAGTGGAATCTAAAGGTCCTTTTCTTAGGGAACTCAACTAACTGGGAGTGAATATTTTCAGCTAGGGAATCATCAAACCTTAGACATGCAGTCTAGACAAATGAATCTGGGTCTGTTTGTTCTACTGGGTAGGTACTTAAGACGAACATCAGACTGATCAATGTTTCTGGAACGTATTGGTCACTATCTAACCCTAAAAACTGGGATATCATGGAGATTATCCATTTAGACTCATCTTTGAACAAACTGGCCTCGTAAGGGAAAACTGAACCTCGAAAGGACGCATTTGGTAATAGGGCATCATGGTAAAAGCTCTGTTTGAGTTTGTTTCGGGCTAGGCGAAAGTATTGAACCAGGTCCTCCATTCGATACCCTAGGGATTTCTGACCGAATTCATAGGGAACGACTAAGGCCTTTCTAACAGTCGGGGCTTTCACCGAGCAGAAGGTCTTAGAGCTTGAGGCATCTAGGATCGCTCTTTGTTCTGATGAATAATTTGTGGCACACCACTCAATGAATTCAAGGCAATTTGGGGTCTGGGTGGTGGTGAACAGATGAAATAAGGACTGATAGACCTTATGGACGTCTATTCTTCTGCCTCTTATAACCTCCAACCTCTCCTTGGCCACATCTATGGATATGTTGACCAATATGGTGTCAAAAATGTCACCATCCTTGTCTTCCAACAGGAGACCGGTGATTGGAGATTCGGCACCAGGGAATCTCTTACTTCAGCCATTCAAACAACTTCATGGGAAAAGAGAAGAAAAAACCAACCTGGTGATCTGACACCTGGACAACTTTCCTGAGCTTCTGGTCGGCTGGTCTGCTCTGCGGGATCAGGTTCTTTCGCTTTCCAACGCATCCGATACAGGTGGAGTTCAAGTCTTTGTACATACCCGAATTTTATAATGCTAAATGCCATATCATCCCTCCAGGTGTGACGGTG
Source organism: Larix kaempferi (assembly GCA_027924585.1). Taxonomy (NCBI): domain Eukaryota; kingdom Viridiplantae; phylum Streptophyta; class Pinopsida; order Pinales; family Pinaceae; genus Larix; species Larix kaempferi. The sequence goes on from BSBM01000510.1 coordinate 57,145,491, forward strand.
GTGAAGCCACATCAGTCGTCCCTCCTGGTCGGCCCTTTCTCTGTCGTAGATCTACTTTCCGATCTCCCATGGCTCCCAATCAAGTCGTACTCGACTTCAATACCCATTTAGATCTTCGAAATACTTAAGCCGTTGATCTCCTTTCTTGCTCAAATCCTGACCGTATGATGGCCTTAACTTTTACCAACCACGGTGATTTGAGACACGGTTAAACTACCCATGAGAAAAATCAACGCGGTCATCTTAGGCCGTTGATTTACCTTCGGTAGATCTGCACCATTGACAGACACATGACGCTTACTCCGACCACGGCGATTTGAAACATAACATATTTCATGCAAGTTAGATCAGCATGGTGGCTATACACCATAGATATTTCCTCCCGTTGATCTTCGCCGTCGATTTCTTTAAGAACTCGCCCGCCGGCATCACACCCGCCCATGCATTAGATCACCCACAACTTCATTTGCGTCGTGCACTCAGGGTCGTCGATCTTCGGGGCATTTGATCTGAACCCCCCATACATATTTTCACTTGTATCTGGCGTGTTAGCTTGTCATTATCCCTCTGATCATCATGGACCTCTGGATCTTCCCCGAATCTTCTCTTCCTTGAACTGATTCTTTTTATGCTAAACTCTGACTCCTCTGTTAGTGGGGATGTGGTCCGAGAGCTGGTTCTCCCTTCGGGGATTTTGAAGACCATGAAGCACTTTCATTCCCATGAAATATGCCATAGAACTTATCACAATTTGAGTGCTAACAATTGGCTCCAACGGGGATGCTATCCTCCCAGCGAGGTAGCAAAGAACACCCGTAGACTAAGTGCCTGATCCATTGGGCAATTCTAACCTATAGGGGGAGAAATTATTTGAAAATTGAAAATTAAACTGTGCCTTGCTGCACATTTTTACTGAACACAACAAAAATAACAGAAACCATGGCTCCCTTCCAGATCTTAGGGCCTTTACTTCGGGATTTAAATCCTTTCGGCTCTGTCATCAAAACCTCAAGACAAATTGTAAAATATAAAGAAAAATATATATATACAGGCTATGGTACATGGGTTACCTGCTTTTACTCAGGACAGGTAATGTTTCAACAACCTTCCATTAACCAAACCTCCTGACCAAGCAGATCCATCTTGCTTCTCTAGGATAAAAGAATTTATTCCTCTATGTGCAGCAATAATGTATGGCCCCATCCACATGTGGTCAAATTTACCATGTTTGTCTTCTCTCGTGCAGTCCCATTTCAGAACCAGGTCATTCACCTGAAATTGATCTTCCTTGGTCTTCTTATCGAATGCTTCTTTCATCTTTTCTTGATGTCCTTTCACTCTGTCATAGGCTTTAGTTCTCAGCTCATTTAACTCAATTATCTGATTCACTCTTCTTTGCATATGATTAGGTTCTTCTTCCAATCCTTGTAGCAACCTCATGACTGGTAACCCTAAAGAAACTGGAAAAACCACTTCAGCCCCATATACCAACTGGAAAGGAGACATCCCAATTTCCCTTTTCGTGCTTATTCTATCATCCCATAGAGCATACTTCAGCTTAGTGTGCCACGCCCTCTTATTTTCTTCCAATAATTTCTTTATCATCTTCACTAGGCTTTTATTGGAGGATTCTACCAGACCATTTCCTTGACGGTAGTCGGCTGTAGAGTGGTTCAGACTGATATGGTATTTGTGACAAAAATTAATCATCTTCTTAGAACAAAAGGCAGACGCATTATCAGTCACAATTCTTTTGGGGCACCCAAACCTAGATAGGATGTTATCCTCTAGAAAGTCCATAATAACATTTTCTGTTGCATTCCTGGTAGGTATAGCTTCTATCCATTTGGTGAAGTAATCGGTAGCTTTCAATATCCACCTATGATACCCATAAGAGTTAGGGTTTATTTCCCCAATGAAATCTAGTCCCCACTGTTGAAAAGGAGCTTCTACTATGACTGGGTGAAGGGGTAGTGAGACAACTTTCCTTTTTCCTTCAAAAATTTGACATTGGTGACAAGCAACAGTTTCTTTATACACATCTGTGAACATAGTAGGCCAATAGAAACCAACCCTCAAGATCTTATTTACTGTTACTTTCCAAGAATTATGTCCGCCACAATCTCCCTTATGAAATTCTTTCTTAGTATGCTTAGCTTCCTCCTCCAATAGACAATTTAGAAACACACCTCCGGGGTCCTTCCAGTACAAGAACTGATTCATAATACAGTATTTCGCATCCTTTAATTTCACAGCCCTGGACCTACTCTTGCTTAATCCTGGAGGAGCTTGTAAATTTTTCAACACATACACACTGTCAATATACCAAGGGGATGCAAAGAATTCTGTACTTATCTGTACTTCAGTGTCTAGCTGCTGCGAATACTCTTCTAAAAAATTCATCTGCAAGGAATCACAATCGGCCTTGGTCATCAATTTTTCTAATCCCTTCCCTTTCACCAGTTTTGTAGGCCTTATTTCTAATTCATATTCCAGTAATATAGCAATCCATTTCTCCCTTCTACCTTCAGGGTCTGCTTGGGTAAGGATACCTTTCACAGCACTATTTGGTACATGGGCGATGATGTGTGAGTGAAGTATGTAAATCCTGAAATCCTTTAGTGATTTGATGAAGGCATAAGCCTGTTTCTCCATGATGTCATATTTCAGCTCTGCATCTCTCAGCACCCTACTGAAAAAAGCAATTGGTTGTTCTGCACTCTGGTCATTCTTTTGTAGCAGCACTCCTGCCACCGTATGCTCATAAGCATAAGAAAAAATCAGAAAATCTTTAGAAAAATCGGGGATGGCTAATACAGGGGCCTCAATGATAGCACTCTTGATCCGCTTGAAAGAATCTCTAGCTTCCTCCATACACTTTATTTGACTTTCCTTTCTTATCATATTAGTGATACTCATCATAATTTCAGCGAAACTAGGAATGAACCTTCTCAGAAAACCAGCTTGTCCAATGAAAGACTGTACCTCTTTTTTGCTCCTTGGCTCTCCAACTTTCTGGATGGCACTAACCCTCTCAGGGTCAATCTTGATACCTCCTTTGGATATGATATGTCCCAGGAGTTTAGCCTCTTTTAAAGCAAAATGATATTTCTTTGGGTTGAGGGAGATACCATATTTTATGCATTTCTTAAAGACCCGTTCTAGGTGTTTTAGATGCTCATCATCAGACTTTGAGTATACCGTTATGTCGTCCATGTGCACCACTACGAACTTATCCTTTTCTTCAGCAAAGGAAATGTCCATCACTCTCTAGAAGGTAGCTCCAACATTCATCAATCCAAAAGGTATCTTAGCATACATAAAAGTGCCCCACGGAGTGGTAAAAGCAGTCTTTTCTTGATCTTCTGGACTGACTTTGATCTAATTATAGCCAGAGAAACCATCCATCATAGAAATCCTTTTTGCTCCTACTACCCTCTGCAAGATGTGTTCCATTTTTGGTAGAGGGTAATTATCTTTTAAGGAAACTCTGTTCAAGTTCCTGAAGTCAATACAGATTCTAATCTCTCCATTCTTTTTTCTTACAGGAGCTAGGTTCGCTATCCATTGAGAGAATCTCAAAGTGACAATAATATTTGCTTCAAACAACCTCTTGATCTCTTTTTCTATTACCGGTATCAACTTAGGATTGATTCTTCTCAACTTCTGTTTGAAAGGTTTTTCCCCAGGCCGGATTGGGATAGAATGCTGGATTATTGAGGTATCATACTCCTTTAACTCTTCATAGCTCCAAGCGAAGGCATCAGCATATTTTTTCATCAAATCGACATACTGCTTTTTCCTCCTAGTCTCCAACTTTTTTGACAGCTTCACCATTCGAGGTTCCCCAATAGAACCCAAATTTTGATCTTCTACAATATCCTTGGGAGCTTCAAATTTGGGATTCTTTGCCACATCATTTTGATTAAAGAGCTTTTCCAGAGGTATTAATCCCTTGGGAATATAGTTGCTTTTTAACTGGACAATGTCTTTGCCTCCCAACGTATTCTTCCAATCTTTATTTCATTCTTTTCGCCTTCTGACTGTTCCTGGTCCATCAAACCTTCTACATTCTCGTTTTCTGTATCAATCTGGACATTAGCAAACTCATGAGATATTTCTAAAAATATTTTGATTTGTAAATCATCTTCAAACACTTGCCAATACTTGGAATTGTCTGGGATGGAGGGTATGTTTATTACTTCGACCTCATATTTCTCTTGGGAAAAAATGGGAGTTTTAAAACCACCAGCAGTAGTTGCCAAGGAATCTGCTATTTGATTTTCAAACCTCGAAATTGCCCAGATCTTATGTTCGTCGAAAAAATTTCCAAACATGTCCCACGCCTCATTTCTATAAGCCCTCATCCTGGGGTGTTTTACCTGATAACTATCATTTACCTGGTTCACCACCAGCTCTGAATCTCCAAATACATGTACTCTTATGGCTCCCAGATCTTTCAGAGCTCTCAATCCTAATAGTAAAGCTTCATACTCAGCTACATTGTTTGTACATTCAAAAGTCAATTTATAGGATAGGGCTCTAAATTCTTGGTCGGGAGGTATGATCCAAACCCCAGCCCCAGCTCTATTTTGACTCAGTGACCCATCAAAGTACATCTTCCACAGCCCTTCTTCATTTTTTCTCCTTTCTGATGCCTCATACCTTGCTGCAAACTCCTTATCTTCCTTGACTTCATGGAAAAATGGGGGTATGGGATCAGTATGTGGACCATCATTGAAAAGGATAGAGGAACCTATGTCTATATCTACAGCAAATATAGGGTGATTTTCAGGTTGTCGTCACTACTGACCACATAAGCCATCCTTTTCTCTTTGTATAACTTCCTATTGCTTCTGAAAAGTGGTATAGTAACATAAGATAAGTCCATCTGCATGGTTCCTTTTAGTTTTTTTACCCAAGATCTTGATAACAGCATCCCAAACTTAGCAGGAAAATCAGCCACTACTATGTCCATCATGACGCTCTTCGCTGGGATCTAGGAAAGGTTTACTACCACATATTTAATAAGACCTAAACAGGGTACCTTTCTGGAATCAAAAGAATATAGGTATTTGTAGGGTCTAGTGACTTCTAACCCCAACTGGTCCACCACTGACTTTGGCATCAAGTTGTGTGAAGCCCCAGAATCTATCAGGGCGTTGTTTAATAACTTATCATGGATATTCAGACTCAAATAAAATGGAGGGACTTCTTCATCATCTGGTTCCTCCAGTTTGGAACCAAAGATTATAGTGGGGGCATCATCTGTCACTTCCAACATAACTTGTGTATTTCCTGCCTGCCCCTTTACTAGGCTATTTATCTCTTCCCTATATTCATTGTTTCTTAACAGCTCATTCAAGGGGATAGAGATATTTACCTTAGACAGTTCATCCTTCAAGATGAAGATTGAAGTTGGCTTCCCTACTTTAGTGACTTCCGGTTGCCTACCTTCTTTAGAATGTTGCCCCCTATCTTTTGAGATTGTTTGTGCAGCATCCTCTGGTTGTTTTTCTTTTAGCTTATCCATATTCTATTGAGTCTTAGGGGGTTGAATCTGAGCAGACTTGCCTTCGGTTATTGGTATTTCTTTGTTTCTCAACCTCATCTTTCTCTGGATATCATCCACAACATTCATGTAGCCCATTTTGTACTGTTCATAATCAAATTCCGCAGCTTTATAAGCAGTTCCCTTGGTGAAGAAATCATGCTCCTTTTCAGTCAAATGAACTTCGTGTTCTAGGGTGTCGAAGAGATGTATCTGGTCAGCAGCAGGGTTTTCAGGTCCCTCTTCTTCTATCAAATTCTCAGGGAAGGGAGGCCTTATCTGGTGGTCTTCTTGGTTTCTTGGATTTCTTGGAGGAGGCGGCCTTCTAAAGTTAGGGTTCCTTATTTGATTTTCAGGCTGTTCCCTAACAAGAGGCTTATTTTCCATGGCTAACCTATCCATCAATCTTTCCATAGTTTTCGTCATGGTATCAAATTCAGCATCACTAGAAGAGGCTTGGGTTTCTTGCTTCTTCTTATCTGCTTATGTCTTACCTTTTATTTTCCCAGAAACCATCATGTTGGCTTCAACCTCCATGGCATCTTTCAGCATAGTAGGCAGGGAGGCAGATTTTCTTTCTCTTGATGTGCATGAGAAATCTCCATCAAAGGCATCTACATAGTGGAGCTTTGCACCACCTACCGAGGGTTTTAGATCATCAGGAATAGAATTATAGGCCTTCATGAATCTGGCAGAAAACTCATGGACTGATTCAAACCCGCCTTTCTTTTAAGTGATTATACTGGGATAAGACTATGGAAGGACTCCCCATTGTTTCCCATCTTTCTAGAAACAATACTTTAAAAGATGTAAAATCTGCTATGGAAGCATTGGGTAGCTATCTGAACCATTTCTTGGGTTCTCCAAACAGGCTTTGGGAAAACAATCTCCTTTTAGCGTCATCGTGGTCCACTTCCTCGAGGTCTATAAAATCTTCAAATCTATCAACATGTTGTTTGGCTGACCAGTCTCCCTCTCCATTATAAGAGACAATTCTCTGAGCGTAGTTCTGAGGGAGGTCATGCAAAGCATCAGGCAGGACCAAAGGTGCAAATATGGCATCCATGGGTCTAGGTGGATTCCGAGCTTGTGGAGGAATATTCTGAGCAAGATAACTGCTTGGGATTGTAGTATGGGCTTGGGGGACCTGAGAACTGGGATTATTGCTTTCAACTTTGGAAAGGTTCTTAGAATCAAACCACATAGGATCTAAAAGATATGATTCAAAATTATTTAGAGCTTCTTCGCCTAGGCTTAGGTATGATTCAGATTTTGTTCTATGTAAAGGTTTGCTAATATCAATCTCTAGATTCAATTCCTGAAAAACAGATGCATCCTCTAAAAAAGAAATAGTCTCGATGCTAGGAGCACTAGCCCGATCTTTCACGGTTGTACGTCTGAGTAAACTTTCAGGGTTATCTACTCCTAATAGGATTTCAGGGAAAGGATTACCTCTCGTATGGATCTTTCTTGAGGCCAGGATGCCTTTGGATTTTCTTCAATAGTATGTTTTGGCGTACTGATCTTTCTCGAGTGGAGTCGTCTTGAATTGTCTTATCTTTGTAAGTGGAGTCGCTAAGGCAAAATTCTTCAACCTTCTTGAAAATGAGGAAACCTTTGTTTGCCCACAGGTATTTCTCTTGTTCTTTGAAATTCAGACGTATATGTCGTTCTCCCAGGGATTGATAAAACAATCGTGCTCCCCAGCAGCGGCACCAATTTGTTAACACCGAAATTGACCCCCAAGGCTGAAAGAGGGTAATTCTGGGTAACCACTAACCAATATTTGGCCTGTGCTACTGACCCAACACAGACAGAGAGGGCTCTCTCTAAAATCTCATGAAAAGACTAGAATAATCAAGATTGTCAATAATGAAAAAGAAACACCAGCATTCACGGCTTACAACAATTATACAGAAGATCAAATTTCTGTTTGGAATGAAAATTATTCAAGCATTTTTTGGTTGAAAACATATGAACTTCGTATGGGCAATAGAGTCATATTTAACAAACTCTAAAGCATCATTCACAAAGGTTCTGCAAATGCATTTACAAGGGAAAGGTAGCACGCATCTAGTAGTCAAAGAGATTTAATTTGTTGAACAGAAGAGGAAAGAAACAGTCCATCAATGTAAGGCATACCAAGATGAATCCTACATCAACTTTAGTAGAATATGTTGGTGAAATACTTGGAAAAAGCTAAGCAGAGCATAACTTCTATGAATTCCACTTAACCGTTACCCTGATCCAAGCATGAAAGAAATAACACAGAATGGAATAACAAAGAGAGGAACACAATTTCACATGGGAAAAAGGTAAATATAGACTACCAGACCAATTACGCAGGAATCGTTGTCAAAAACGCAGGCTTCGGCTCTGCAAACTTTATTAAAACAGCTCAAAAATGTCTTCTAGACTAATCCTCGAAATACCAAAAGCTTTCAAATAAGATTTTCAACCCTTGTGCCTTCGATTACAAATGTATTTATATATGTCTTCGAGCTCTAGGCTCGGCTCCTTCTGAACAGAAAACGGTTACAACCATATGACACCTATCTAACAGCCAAATCGAGGCATTGTTTGTTGTCGCTATTACAAAACAAAATATCTACGAGGCAGGCTTAACTGCCATTTACAATTGCGTGGTCATTTCATTACCTAGCCAAATTACTTTTAAACAAAATACAAAAATTGCAGTTATGTAGCTGCTTTCAGCTGAATTGCTTTCACTACTCATCAAATCCTGGATGTGTCCATGCTGGCTGCTTTCTAACTTCACTGCATCATTTCACACTCTTATCTTTAACTTTGCTTTCCCATATTTCTCTACCAGCTTCCATTGCTCGGGCGAGGGTAAATCCTGGGAGGCGATCTCTTTGAGTAATATCCTCAGCTCAGTGTGTTCAGTGTATGAATAGCCAACATGAAGAGTTATGGCTTCTCTAAAAGTTGTTGCTAGCTCGAAGTCACCTTTCAGTGTATCAACCACTGTGCCGCCTGTTAAGGGCGTATTTCTGTTGATGAATTCCTCTTCCTTCATCCTATAGTCCCACAACTTAGACTTGTATTCATCTCTTGTAAGCATGACTTCGTTCTCACCCCAAAAGGTAGGCAGACCCTTTTTGAACAGAGGATCAAAGGCTTGTTTAAAGAGTTGTGCTTGCTTCGATATGATATCTATCCCTGATTGGACAACTTGCATTTGCTGATATCTACTAATTATCTTCTTAGCTTCTATGATTATGGATACCCTGTCCTGGATGTTTGCAGTTGTAGCTTGTTCCTCTGAAAGGCCACCTAATAACTCAACTGCATTCTGGGCATGCTCTAAAGGCTTTTTGTTCAATCTCTCCTTCACCACTGTTACACCTTGCTGGGATAATTTCACCACTACTCCTTTATCCATTATAAAATTTAGGTAGGGACTTAGATCTTCATCCTGTTTTATGATATCATCCTATATGATTTTCCTGGCTTCCAGTAACACCTTCTGTCCTATCACCTGTTCCTTCAAACTATCAAGCTCTGACTGCGTCTCCTAGTACTTGGTTTCCCAAGCCTCCTTTTGGCCTTCTGTAGTATCCTTCAAAGTTTGCAGACTGGCAACTTGCTTCTTTAATCGGATCACCTCAGCATCCTCCAAGCTGGCATTAGCTATCTGCCCTACCAAGGAAAAATCTCCATCTGCAATGGAGGCCGAGGCCTCTTGATCTATTTCCTTTTCCTTTTTCTGCCCTTTCCTGTCCAATTCTTCAAACTAGACTTTCCATGAGTTTGTACTGGCCTCCACATAGGTCATGTCAAACTTCAGCTTCTTTTCCTTATCTCCAAATTCCACCAATTTGGATTTACAGTCTAACAACTCCCCTTTCACCTTTTCCTTCTCTTCTTCCAGCTCGGCTATTTCAGAACTATTTGCCAACTGAGTGGTGGGGATCTTTAGCTGCTTTTTTAATGATAAGATCTCTTTATCTTTTTCATTCAGCAACTCTTGGATGTTTTTCTTTCTATCCTCTTTGGTATCATTCGCCAGCAACTGTGTTTGATGTTTCTTTGCCTACGCTTTTAGAGACTTATTTTCTGCTTTCTCGAGCCCCAACTGTTTCTGGACTCTGGCCTTATTTGTCTGCACTTTTGATAGTTATATTGCAAGCTTCAGCAGCCTATTATAGGATGAATTCCCCTGTCTCTTTGCGTAGATTGATTATATCATGGATAGGGATGTCTTCCAAGTTAAACTTTACCTCTTTAGCTTTGCTCTTGGTGGCCATGGCCAAGCTCAATGTGTTCTGGGCCAGATTTTGGCTAGTAACCAAGGCCACTTCTTTCTTGTATATCTTCCTTACCTCAAAGTACAGCTTAGCTTCTGCTTCTATGTTATCAGCATTTTCATCATATCCTTCCAACAGCTGGGCCCTACTGATACTTGATCCTGTAGGTCCTTTGAGTGGTTTTCCAAATACATGCTATTTTACTTCATAATGAGGCAAGAGAAACCTGACCTGTTTTTTCTTAGTTTTCTCTTCTTGTATTTTCACCATTTTTGGATCATCACCCTCCACCTTTTTCCTCTTTGCATCTCTTTCAGAGTCACTATCTACCTCCATAGGGCTAATAACCCCTGAAGTACTGGTTTCTTCTGGAATATTGTCAAGAGATAAGTCTGCAGGTCCTGTAGGAGCTTTACCAAGTGATCTGCTTGGTGAAGGTGTGCCTCCTTGAAAAAGGAATCTCAGAGTTTGAGAGTCCTCCGAAGCATCAATTTCCATTGGTCCTTGATCAATATATTCTAACCAATTGGCTTTCTCAGTCATTCCAGCCATCTCAAAATGCTCATATCCCTTTCTGTCAGCTGCCTTCCTTCTTTCTGAGATTATGTGATGTGGATCATAGTTCATTGTAGTCTGGGAAGGGATTCCTAGGTCTATCATCATCCTTTCAATTCCTGAGAGGGTTGTTTTGTGTTTAATTACAAAAGAACCCACTGTCCAGGGGAAAGCTAAGTCAGATAACTTCTTGATATCTATAAAATGTTCATCTTCAGCTGTCACTTTTTACCTTATGAACTCCAAATGGAACAACCTGGGTGTCAAAAATGCAGGGAGTACATATGGTGGGTGTGAGAATCCATATACTCTAATTACAGTTCCCTGTTTTAGAAAAAACCAGTCCCCAATCCCTTTCTCCATAGGGGGCTGTAGCAAATCCTTCATTTCTAGGAATACCCTAGGCAAATTCTCCTAGAAAAAGATGTGATAAACCCGTGCCATCAAGTTATTCATGAGAAGTATGTAAGCTGAATACATCTCTTTTGTAATTTTCAGCCCAGGTACCTGTAGGTTGTCTTCAACTGCTGTTAAGAACATCTTCAGTAAATAAGACTGGAATCTAAAGGTCCTTGTCTTAGGGAACTCAACTAATTGGGAGTGAATATTTTCATCTAGGGCATCATCAAACCTTAGACATGCAGTATGGACAAATGAATCTGGGTCTGTTTGTTCTACTGGGAAGGTACTTAAGATGAACATCAGACTGATCAATGTTTCTGGAACGTATTGGTCACTATCTAACCCTAAAAACTGGGATATCATGGAGATTATCCATTTAGAATTATCTTTGAACAAACTGGCCTCGTCAGGGAAAACTGAACATGGGAAGGACGCATTTGGTAATAGGGCATCATGGAAAAAGCTTTGTTTGAGTTTGTTTGGGGCTAGGTGAAAGTATTGAACCAGGTACTCCATTCGATACCCTAGGGCTTTCTGACCGAATTCATGGGGAACGGCTAAGGCCTTTCTAACAGTCGGGGCTTTCACCGAGCAGAGGGTCTTAGAGCCTGAGGCGTCTAGGATCGCTCTTTGTTCTGAGGAATAATTTGTGGCACACCACTCAATGAATTCAGGGCAATTTGGGGTCTCAATGGTGGTGAACAGATGAAAGAAGGACTGATAGACCTTATGGACGTCTATTCTTCTGCCTCTTATAACCTCCAACCTCTCCTTGGCCACATCTGTGGAGATGTTGACCAGTATGGTGTCAAAAATGTCACCATCCTTGTATTCAACAGGAGACCGGTGATTGGAGATTCGGCACCAGGGGAATCTATTACTTTATCCATTCAAACAACTTCACGAGAAAAGAGAAGAAAAAACCAACCTGGTGATCCGACACCTGGACAACTTTCCTGAGCTTCTGGTCGGCTAGTTTGCTCTGTATCAGGTTATTTCGCTTTCCAACGCATCCGATACAGGTGGAGTTCAAGTCTTTGTACATACCCAGTTTTTATAATGCTAAATTCCATATCATCCCTCCATGTGTGATGGTGGTGAAGCCACATCAGCCACCCCTCCTGGTCAGCCCTTTCTCAGCCATAGATCTACTTGCTGATCTCCCACGGCTCCCAATCAAGTCGTACTCGACTTCAATACCCATTTAGATCTTCGAAATACTTAAGCCGTTTATATCCTTTCTTGCTCAAATCCTGACCGTATGATGGCCTTAACTTTTAACGACCGCGGCGATTTGAGACGTAGTTAAACTACCCACGAGAAAAATCAGCGCGGTCATCTTAGGCCGTTGATTTGCCTCCAGTAGATCTGCACCGTTGACAGACGCACGATGCTTACTCCAACCGCATCGATTTGAAACATAACACATTTCATGCAAGTTAGATCAGCGTGGTGGTTGTACACCATAGATCTTTCCTCCCGCTGATCTTCGTCGTCGATTGCTTTAAGAACTCGCCCGCCGGCATCACGCCCACCCATGCATTAGATCGCCCACAACTTCATTTGCGCTGTGTGCTCAGGGCCGTTGAGCTTCGGGGCGTTTGATCTGAGCCCTCCATACATATTTTCACTTGTATCTGGCGCGTTAGCTCGTCATTAGCCCTCTAATCATCATGGACCTCTGGATCTTCCCCGAATCTTCTATTCCTTGAACTGATTCTCCTTACGCTGAACTCTTATTCCTCTGTTAGTGGGGATGTGGTCTGAGAGCTGGTTCTCCCTTCGGGGATTTTGAAGACCATGAAGCACTTTCATTCCCACGAAATCTGCCATAAAACTTAGCACAATTTGAGTGCTAACACACTCGGCATACTTTTGATGGACCTCGCTCCCCCAAAAACAAGAAATGCATGAAAAACCTAATGATGGCATCATCATCATCATCTTTTTTTAAGAATTTCTTGGTTTTTAGAAAGTGGGGTCCACCAAAAGTATGCCGAGTGAGTATTCATTGGATGCAGAATTGAATTCCCCAGCCAACGAGTTCTCCTGCTCGAAATTTGAGTGAAATTACAGGGCGATAAGTTGAAAATATGATTTGACAAAGTAGTTTCTCACTTTTTCACCTTTTTACTATTTTACCTTTTTACCCAAAAATAGTGATTCATCCCCCATGGTTGACATCATCATCGTAAATCATATTGGTGATATTTTTTGTACAATATTATTGTTTTGAGGCCCATTTTTTACCTCAAAATTTCTATAATGACTACAATCCTAGAATGAATGAACAAGTCTTGTAGACACTTGACCTCCTGAAGATACTCAAAATCCATGGAGTTATAGATTCATTTGGGAAGAAATCAACACGCATGTTCGCTTCAACCCTTCAAAATTAGTCACCTTTCCTGAATGGAAGTAAGTTCACCATTTCAATTATTATATTCATATCAACCTTCAGAAGCCTAGGCTCCCTCCCTAGGCCCCTCAACCTCCCCAGGACTAGGTCACGACTAGGTATCCCCTTAGTGTGAGGGATTTGGTTGTTGGAGGCTGATAGATGAAAAATCCATTTTATTTTTTGTATGAGAAAGGATATAACACATATGTAATTTCACATGGATCAAATAGGATGCACATAGCAAGTTATATTGGACATATGTGCTCAACGCTCAAGCATAGAGGCCCACCCACTCAGGTCACCCATCATCATTCCTCTATATCCAAAGAACATAAGAAATCTTCTTGAAGAGTAACAAAGAGATTTATTTGATGGTTAGAGGTCTTCACAATTTGTCTATTTTTTGTTTTATTTTATATCATGTAACCAATTTGGCTCATAGGCCAATCAAGTTTAGATGACCATTTTGGGTTAGATGTTGTCATGCAGAATATCCTATGTTTTGTAAAACTATGTTCCAAGTGGTCAAGAAAGATTTTGAGAATCAATTGGGTCTGGGATATGATGTTTCCCTCCTAACCCAATATGACTGTAACTACTACTGTAAATTTATTTCTAGTAATATAATCTATTACTTACAAAAAAAAATAGTGTTGTGGTTGTCTCGTCACAACATGTTATTAATTATTATGAGAACCATATTAGGAAATAGTAATGGAGTGTTGTCTTTCTAGCATATTTGAGACTTTATAACACCCCAAATAGCATGTATACTTCAAGGTTAGCATTTGCATAATGTTCTAGAGTGTATCACTGAAACACAACACTCAAAATTAGATATTTTAAGCTACCTTGGATTTCATAATTAGTAAACAATAACAATACCTAGTGAAATAGTAAAATTATTAATAGATTATGGTGGTAAAAATAAGAAAATGTGAGTGATATATAGTTAGTTTAATATATTTAAAAATTAATTTCCAAAATTTGCTTCATTATTAAGGATAATATTGCTTCTTAACTTTATTTAATGATTTCCTTTTCCAAGGGTCATCACTAGATATTCGAGAATGGATTTTGAAGTTTTAAAACATCCTTAAATAATAATAACTTGTTTTCAACAAGTTATGTCAATTGTTCCAATTTCCATACTTTAGAGTGCTTTTGCCTTGCACTACTTGATGTATACATAACATTAGACATCACATGCATTTCATCTTCAATATTTTTCTTGCAAATGCATGTGCTTGATACATGTTGTCAAATAGTTACTTGTCCTAACTAATAATATATGGATAACAAAGATTTATAGGAAAAAAAATTGTACTTAAAAAAAATATTGGATAAGATGTATTCCTTAAATTTTGAGATCATTAACTATAAAATTCATTTTCTTTTACTATATATTTATACATGATTTCCGAGAGATTCAACAACCCATTGAAATATAGGAATATAGAAATATGTTGGCAGGCGGTTTGGTAAGATGGTATCGCAGCATATCTGATGCTGTGACAAGGCAGAAGATGGCGTGAAAGGTGACGAGTGGAAGATTATTTTGTGCATGTGTGGGTCAATTGTACCACAGATTGCGGGTTTTGGGTCATTCGACCACATATTATGTACCGTTGAGTCAGTTATACCACAGAATGCGGGTTTTTTTGGTTGTTTTGGACTAGGTCAGTTAGATATTGGGTCATTTGTCCATAGTGTCAGTTAGGAAGTCGTTAGTAAGTGGACAAGAGTTGTAAGGAGGAAGCCTATATATAGATAAGAATTGTAAGTGTTGACAACAGAATTTGGCTGAAGAACAATGTGAAGCTTTGATGTTGGTTGTATGATTTCTGGTTATGTTTTGATGTCAAGAGTCATTGTGGAGATCTAGTTTTTGCAGAGACATTGTATCTGGGTTGACAATGATAATATGATAAAGCTATTTTGGTGCAATATCCGTGTTCAATCTGTTCAGTTATGATAATGCGATGTTGCAATATACAAATAATGTCATGCTTCTTTGATGCGATACTTGCTTTACAATTACTGTTGTTGCAATGATGAATGTTTGGGTTGAATATCACTTTAATACTATGTTCAATGCTTAAAGACCTCTGTTCTAGTGTTGCAATAAGTGTAAGTGCTATATCTGGGACCATCCTCCTTTATTCGGCGGAACCATGGTTCCGTCCACTCTCCCTTGATCGCCTTGGGTGAGACCTCATCTTCTCTACAGGTGTTGCTGGGCAGGGTCAAACCTGTTCAGGCTGGTGCTCAAGGAGATTGCGGTGGGTTCGGATCAACAGCGATGGGAACCCCTGTCGACTGGGTTTGAGTGAACAATTGGTTCCGTTTCCAGGACCGTGTACGAAGTGAAAGGAGGATATGTTGTGGCACCCGACGAAACTAGAGATCCAAGAATGGTTTGATCAGAAGTTGCAGGAATTCGCTGAAGAGGAAAGCCGGAACACTCGATTGACAGTAGGATAGTGGGTAGATAGATACATTCACGACGATCCACAGGAATGGTTCTTCTGTGAGTTCCCAGTCCTACTGTTTGAATGGTTGGAAAATTTGACCTTCCAAAAGAAGAACTTCCAAGGTGGTGAACCGATGATCTGGGCCCCCGAATTGATTCAGGAACTGCAGGAAGTTGATAATAAAGCATCGCGGGCTATCGAAGTGTGGTTCGATAGCGTCCTACAGGGCTGTATCACAGAGTTCATGGTTGATACTCAGAATTCCTACGGTGAAGCCTAAAGATATTTTTTCCGTGAACCTCGGGGCCAGTTTTTACTGTCGCTTCAACTATCGATCAAGAAGCTTATTTGCAAAAAAGGTATATTGAAGATGCATCTTGATCAATAGATAGCCTGGTGGGAAGAGGCCGTGGGTACCACGATAGTTGGGGGGCGGTGCATGGAATGGTAAGGGGTATATGGGTGCAGGTCATGATGAGACTGTGAGTGAAGCTGAGGAAGAAAGTGGTCTTACGAGGGGAGGAGCAAGGTTTCGACAGGAAACGAGGCAGAGGACAGGAGAAGGTCCTGCTGCGGTCGAACTGCAAGACTGTGAAGGAAGACCACACGGGACGAAGTGACCTCACAATCCTGACAAGGAAAACCATGCTACACCCAGGATAGAGGCAGGACCAAACCCCAGCACCAACGTACCCACACCTCCTCTCACTATCTCTCAGATAGCAAGAAATACCACTTCGACACCACCGAGTTCGTCAATTCCACAGAAGTTAATTGGTAGTACCACAGCAAAAGGAGGAAGGAAGCCCAGAATGGCAGGTGATGATGCTAAGTTATCATTGTTCCATGGGAGTGCGACAGACAACCTGAAACAGTATTGGTTTTTGTGTGAAGCAGTCTGGACCATAAAACAGATCACCGATGATGCTGCTAAAAGAGGACAATTAGGGACGAATCTGTGAGGTCATGGATTAGATTGGTTTATAAATTTTGTAATAGTCCCTATAGGAACCCCAGAGAAGTCGTTGGATGAGATTCGGGATGGGCTGATTGCCGAATTTAGAAGGCCCAAGTCTGAGGCTCAATATATTACAGAATTGAAAGAAATTAAGCAATATCCCAATGAGACGGTATGGGATTTTGACCAGCGATTCAAGACGCTAATGGAAAAGGTTAGTTTTGATATGAGAGTCGTCCAACATAAAGAATGGTTCATTGCGGCACTACTACCACATATTCGGCTACCATTGATGCAACAAAACATCTCAACACCTAGTGAAGCTCTGGAGATTGCAATGCGGTTGGAGGCGTTGCCAATTGGAGAAAATGCAGCGGGGATGTCGCAGATACAAACACAACTGGCTAACTTAACTATACAGCTGCAAGATTTGAAGAAGGGAAAGGAGAAGCGTGAAGATGTCTGGTGTACGCGATGTCGAGGAGAAGGGCATATGAAGAACAATGGCCCAGAATTCCGCAATTATTTGGTTTCAGGAGCACCAAATCCATTGAACGGTGGTAGCATTCCATGGTGTCGTGTCTGTCAGGTGTATGGGCACAGTCATGACAATTTCCCTTATATGCAGAAAATGGTCACCAATTTTACATTCTGGAAATCGGTGGGTCACGACGAAAGGATTGTCATGCATATGGGTTGCTACAAGAAAGAATGTGCAATGCGTTATATGTAAAAGACAACCAGCGTGCCATACAACATCTGCAACCGCAAGTAGCCCAACCGATACCTCAACCGCAGATGCAGTTTGTACCGCAGCAACAGCAACCGCCGCAGTTCATGCCGCAATATGATCTGATGCAGATGGCTCCACAACAGCCACAGTACGTACAGCAACCGCAATATGCACCATAAGGACAAGGGATGCAACCAGCACCAGTACAGCAATAGTTTAATCAACCATAGTACCAATAGTAGGGAGGATTCCGGGGAGGATACCGGGGAGGCCGTGGCGGTGGATTTGGTCATGGAGGAGGACGAGGTGGTCGCAGACCGGTTCAATGCTATAACTTTGTGGTATGGGGGCACTACCAGCGAGATTGTTCGCTACTACAAAACCAGTGTACATTCTTCTTTGTTAACGATCACACAGTTGAGAATTGTCCACAGTTGATTACGCGCTGGAAAGCAGGAAATACTCCCCAGTTGCAGAACCAGCCCCATGCACAGCAACCTGCCCAGAACCAAGTGCAGCAACCAGTACAGAACCAAAATATGCGGCAGACTCAGAATCAGAATGTAAACCCACAAGGAAATCTACCGCTGAACTAGACCCAGGGTGCAAATACCGCGACAATTTCTGCAGAACCAAGACCGCAAGATGCTTATGTTGTTGTAGTCACTCGCAGAGGAAAGACAACTGGACAGGACAACTCACTGATCAGATTAGCTGGACAATAGAAGGTATCATTTGACATTGATGCGGAGCGGGAGACGTTTCTTCAAACACGACGTGCGCTTGAGAATGACTGAGGCAAAGCTGTTGTGTATGACATGCCCTATACTTTTGATGCTACTTCGAAGGCTGGCCCATCACAACGGTCCAGCACACTTCGAGCATTTTTGGAACATTGTTTGTCCCTGGAAAGAGATCCCGATGCTCTTGCTGCGATTGAAGCTTTGTTACGATGACCGGCCCAAGACCGACAAGAACTCGCGGTCAATTCCCTGCAACGATGGAATACGGGTAAGGAGATGCGGATGAATATTCAAATTGGCGACTATGATGTTGATTCGGTTATTTTGGACCTTGGTTCGGATGTCAACATCTTGACCAAGCAGGCTTGGCAGAATATGGGGAGCCCCCCATTGAGCTGGTCTCCTGTACAGCTCTGATTAGCTAATCATGCTAAAGTAACACCAATTGGGAGAGTTCCGCGAATGGTGGTGGACATCGAGGGAATGAAAACATATGCCGACTTTGATGTAATAGAAGTAGTCGAGGGAGGAAGCTCTTATCCAGCAATACTGGGGATTGGATGGGCTAATGATAGTGGAGCTGTAATCAACTTCAAGTGACAGATGATGGCTTTTGAAAAACATGATCTCAGAGATATCGCCCCGTTGGATCCGGCTGAAGGAAACCGCTACATAAAGCCCGTGAAGGATGACAATCCCAGTGGATGGGACCATGCATTCAATATTTTTGAAGATTATAACCATCCGACTGCCAACGGTGAGCTAGGATGGCGCAGCGACAGCTCTGCGTCTTCTGACTCTAACGATGCGCTAGAATATTGGCAGAATTGCTTGCACGAGGTATCGCTCCATAAGTGCGGGTTGATCACACAGTCATTATGCCGTATCGCAACTGAAATGATTACACTTCCCATATATGACGGGTTTCCTGGCTTATCTAACTTTCTGATGGAGTTTGAAGCAAGAGTTTTCGAACCTCAGTGATTGCTGGCGTTGAACGAAGCATTGAAGGCTACTCCAGCATGCTGGTGAGCAACACAAAAAACATCAATTAATGAATGGTCGAAGTGCAAAAGATTGATGATGGTACGCTTTGGAGATACTGAGGTCTACCACATCGGGAAGTATGATGGTCGGGATGACCCTAGTGGTCACCTACTGGAGTGTCAGCGGTTATGGGTATCGCGACCAAAATATGAGTGGGTCCATGCTTTTATCTATACCTTGGATGAGATGCCACGCTCATGGTATACTACAGCTGAGTTGCGAGGGGAAATTTCTACTTGGTTGGAGCTCACCGTATGTTTTACCCATACATTCAGTTTTGCAGATGCCGATCCTGAGGTCAATAATGCACTACAGCTCATCCGTGATGTAATTCTGCAGGTTGTCCCGGTGGCCTATCCTGTGGATCCACATACGCACTGCCAGATGCAGTCTCTTATGGAATGCTTCAATATCAGTGGTGAGTCAGAAGATGGTGATGATCTACGGAATGTGAATATCTCGGAATCCGAAGGAAGTCGTGCTGTGGTACCACCTGATGCGCCAACTGATCCTATCAGTTAGCCGATGAGGATCCACAAGATTAACATTGGGACAGAAGACACTCCGAAGTTCGCAAATGTCGGGGATTACTGGGATGACGAGCTGATAAGCAAGGTCACTAATATGCTCCACGAGTTTCAGGATGTATTTCTGACAAATTTTTCTGACATGAAGGGGATCCTGGGTGACTTAGGGGAAATGAAGATTCCATTAAAACCAGATGCTAAGCCGGTCCGGCAGCGACCCTATCGACTAAATCCGTGACATAAAGAGAGGGTCAAGGCAGAATTTGATCGCATGCTGGATGCTGGTATCATCGAAACAGTCGAAGAGTCAGAATGGATTAGTCCTATGGTGGTACAAGATAAGAAGACTGGCGAGGTACGCATTTGCGTCGACCTCAGGAAGCTAAATGATGCATGTTTGCACGATCCGTTTCCAACCCCATTTACCGATGAAGTGCTAGAAGGTGTGGGTGGCCAAGAGATGTACTCTTTCACAGATGGGTTCTCTAGTTTCCATCAAATCCGCATTGCCAAAGAAGACCGCCATAAGACAACTTTTGTTACCGAATGGGGCTGCTTCAGTACACCGTGATGCCGTTTGGTTTGAAGAATGCGCCTGCGATATTTTCACGGGTTGTTGTCGACGCATTCAATGATTTCATTCAGAAGTTTTTACAGGTATACATGGATGATTGGATGGTCTATGGATTGGTCCACAATCATCTGGCGAATCTGCGGTTGATTTTAGAACGATACCGGCAGCATCAGATATCGTTGACTTTGAAGAAATGCATCTTTTGTGCACTGTTTGGGATATTACTAGGCCATATTGTGTGTAAGAAAGGATTGTTGGTTGACCCAGCAAAGATTGCGCTTATTCTAAGTTTGACACCACCGACTACTGTTAAGCAGTTACGGGCGACGCTGGGACACACGGGGTACTATCGCAAGTTCATCAAGGGTTATGCTGCGATTACTGCCCCTATGGAGAAGTTGTTGAAGAAGGATGCGGCATTCCAGTGGAGCTCGGACTGTCAAGCTAGCTTTGAAACACTGAAGGCGAAGATGGCATCGGCACCAATATTGGTATTTCCGGACTGGAGTAAGGAATTCCATGTCCATGTTGATGCCTCATCGATTGGTGTCATTTTGGCTCAACCAGAAGAAGGTGATATTGATCATCCTATTGCTTTTGCAAGTCAAAAGTTGTCCTCCTCCGAAAGGAATTATACTACTACTGAGCGGGAAGGTCTGGCAATGGTCTATGTGGTGTAGAAGTTCCGACACTATTTGATGGGTGGGCACTTTAAAATGTTCACCGACCATTCTGCGTTAAAATACCTAGTCAATAAGCCTGTGTTGGGGGGGAAGATAGGTCGTTGGCTACTTCTTTTTCAGGAGTTCGATTTTGAAGTCATTGTGAAGCTCGACTGGTTGAATTCCGGTCCTGATCATCTCTCGCAGATTGATACAGGAGAAGATCCAACCAACATTGACGATGGTTTGCCGGAAGCTCAACTGTTTCGGATTGAGGTTGCAGATGGCTACTTTATGGAAATCATTCAGTTTCTGACAACGGGTACCACCAGTATGAAGAAGCAATTGATAATCAAGGCTGCAGACTTCCATCTAATCGCCGAAGAGTTATACAAAATGGGTGCCGATGAGGTAGTGCGCAGATGTGTCTTACCGCATGAGCAAGCACAGATATTAGCATAAGCACATGGAGGAGTAGCCAGAGGAAACTATGGCGGTAGGGCGACTGCTAGGAAAGTGTTGCGTGTTGGGCTGTGGTGGCCCACACTGCATAATGATGCGACAGACTATGCATGGTCCTGTGACGTCTATCGGCGAACTGGAAAACCATCTCGACGCGATGAAATGCCACTCATGCCTCAGTTCACATTGCAGCCGTTCGACAAATGGGCAATAGATTTTGTAGGACCGATCAATCCACCACGGAAGCACACGGGTGCGCACTACATTATCATAGCAACCGAGTATTTGACTCGATGGGAAGAGGCGGCACCAATACTTGATTGTTCTGCAGCAACGGCGACGCACTTTTTGTTTGATAACATCATCACTCGGTTCAGCTGTCCCAAGATACTGCTAAGTGACCAAGGTAGTCACTTTCTCAATCGCACCATCAGCGCATTAACGGAGGAGTTGCAGATCCAGCATAAGAAGAGTACACCCTATCATTTGCAGGAAAATGGCACGATGGAGGCCTTCAACAAGGTCTTGGAGCATGCACTGACAAAGGTGTGTAACGTGAACCACGATGACTGGGATCTCAAAATCCCAGCAGTCTTGTGGGCCTATCGCACCACATGTAAACGGATGACAGGGAAGACACCATTTAAGCTAGTATATGGACAAGAAGCAATTATTCCCATGGAATATATTGTCCCGAGTCTTCGCATTGCGGCCGCAATAGGCATGGATGATGTGGCGGCACTAGATGAATGTCTAGAGAAATTGGTAAAGTTGGAGGAAGATCGCTTCCTCGCTAGGTTCCACCAAGGGGTAGAGAAGGATAGCCAAAAGGCATGGCACGATCGACACATAAAAAATAAACAGTTTCAGCAGGGCGACTTGGTGCTGTTGTATGACAACAAGTTTATGAAACATCCAGGAAAATTGCAGATACATTGGCTTGGTCCATATCGCATCAGTAGTATTACTTCAGGCGGTGCGGTTCAGCTATAGCAGCTAGATGGGGCGATGCTCCCCAAACTGGTGAATGGTCATAGGTTGAATCCCTATCAGTTGGGATTGGAACAATGTGATGCCTGAGTTGCATCGAGCAAAAAAAAAAAAAAACTGTGTGTTGCAGGATGATTGGTGGCACGATGGCGCACCAACAGGGACGGAATGCGGAAGCAAGGAGGCTTCTGCCGCACGTTTGGAGTGGTCAGTGACAAGTGGCAGCGTTGCGACCAGTTCAAATCAGCAATAAATAACAAAAGTTAAAATAGTTAATTAACGGCACTTGTTGGAATGATGGGAATTAATGGCGGATTCGGTCGATCGGCTGACAAGATCAATGGCGGATTTTAGTCATTAATACAGGATTTTGGTTGAATTAATGCATGATTTTGCGATGATTACGGAGGATTCAGCTGGATGCTATAAAACCGGATTAGAGTTGGTCGGAAGACGCCGAGAAATTAGTTGTGAAGTGTTGTTGCAGAGTGCAGTCGTGAATTGAGCAAGGTGTTGATAAGCATATAATGAGGTGTTGCAAGGTATGCCAGGCGAACTGGAGACAGTCGATATTAGCAGCGAAGTGGAGTCTCCCTTCATCCCGGTGGTTGTCAATCAAGAAGTCGTGTCATCTGCAGCCGTTGATCTTGGAGCTGAAGTTTCCAATATGCCGGTGGGAGAATCAGTTGTTGTTAAGAAGCGACGAGGAGGTCAACACTCTGAGTCCCCGCAGAGTAAGAAGGTGCTTCAGTCCTCCACTGTGACGGCAGGCGATGCTCAGGAACAGGTGGGGCAGTCCAGTTGCCCCATTCATGAGTCTGCCCCATGGGCGGGACTGTCAGCCAGTGACATCCTTGGGTATATCCCTCCCGTCGGTCGGATGCCACCCCACCAAAGATAAACCCAAAACAGAAGTACGGAGTGAAGATGCCGGCACTCTCGGTTGGAATGGAGTGCTATGTGGATATTAAGCCGGAATTACTGCGCCTACGTTACAACGACCATGATATGGTGGCCTACCCTGAGACATGAATTTCCCCGACACCGGCGGTACAAGACTGGGCACGTGGATTGAAGCAGGCTGACTTGTTAGGGCTTCTTAACATGCCACATTTTGGGCGATTGGCGAAAGTTAATGCATGCGTAAAGCAGATCCTCGTATGCTTTCATGGTGGTTCGTTGTGGCTGGACAGCGAAGTCTTGGTCACTATCGATTTAATTTCATATATAACCGGCTTGCCTAAGAATGGAGTCGATCCATCGCAGTTCATCCAAGGGAAGGCAAACGACAAAAAGCGGGCATTGCATTCAGCACAGAAATTTGGCTTAGAAACGGATGGGGGTGGGTATCGCACAAGCAGCTGCAATGATCAGGCGGTACTCATGGGCATTAAGATCCTATCCTGCAAGGTGGTTAGGGGTGGTTGACCTAACCAATGCAACTCAAGGATTTTTGCATGCGCAGAGCAATGTGCGGAAGGGATCCAAATGAACTGGTCCCTGTATCTCTTGAATCAATTAATGGAGGACGTTGTGGCGGTCCAATCGGGAAAAGGTTCCTTCACATACAGTTGGTTGTTGTTGTTGATCGCCTTCGTCGCATGGAAAGATCCCAGCACATACCAGGGCATGGACTGTCCAGCTATAGCAGAATGATGAGGGGTGCGATATCAAAATTTGTGGTATGTACGGGAGCCAGAGAGACTCCGGGATTTCCAATTGCAGTTTTGACTGTATTGGGAGATGCTTTGTGCCGCGGAAACACAGGTCTTGCAAATTCTGAAGAAACTGTAGCACAGTTCAAACCTATCATGGCGTTCGAAATTCGGCCGCATACCATACACATACAAGCCCGCTGAGATCCTGATCGGAAATGGTTGCAGACCTCGTATAAGGTGACGTCCGAAGGCTTGGAGGCTACTGTGAACAAGTGGCCGGAGGCATGGCAACAACCCATGAGTTTGGCGGAGATAGAAGCTGGTTTCCCGGCGTTGGGCCCAGATGATCGAGTATTGGCACAGAATCAGCAGAGTCACCATGAATAAAGGCACCAATCGAACAAAACAATATCAGATGATAGCGACCGTGACCTTGAAGAAAACCACTCGAAAAGGTATCACAAGCACGCAACGATCGGCGGGTTGTCCTTGCCCGCCGAGACATAGTTGGGCCGCCTGCTCACAGCGCTCAATACTGCATCCTCTGCAGCAGCATACAAGATGGCCAAGAAAGTGGATGAAGGATTCCATGCAATCACTGCTTGGTTAGAGTCCCTGTATGATATGGTTTCCGGAAAGGCACCAGAGAAAGCAGCGGCACCAACCTTTGGCATAATCAGCACTGAACCGCAGGTGAGGAATGTGGAAATTCCCCCAACTGTGATTGTGACCGAAGATACGACAGTAAAAACGTTGCTGCAGCAGTTGAAGACGGTGACCCTCAATGTTAATGCATTTCCCTCGGAAGGGTTGACCACTATGCAGGCTACCACCAACAAGGAAACGACAGATTGACTGCGGCAGATCAGTGGTATGTGTGTCTGATTACAGACGAGTGAAGCCGATGCGAAGCACACTATTGAAGAATTGACTGCCAGGGCTGCTTCCACACGACAAGCCGTGGATGACCTTGAAGCAAACATCAAGGAAGAACGGGCTGAGCAGGCACGTAAAATCGAAGGCCTGAAAAAGGAACATGATTTCCTTATTGTCGAAAAGGATCGTCTGTGGGACGACAGTGTACGGGTTGACTGGGCGATCATAGAAGCCTATCAACATGTGCTGGAGCCCACTGAAGAGGTAGACGTGCTCCACCGGGTGTAGAAACTAGGGGCTTCCATTATTCAGTTGCGACGGGAGAATTAGGAATTGAAGGCCCAGCTGAAACTAGGTATGCCTCAAGCTGAAGTGGATGAACAAAGAAGGGCAATTGAGGAAGTTGCTGCTCAGATGGAGGAGCTGGAGATGCAGGAAACCAGGATCACGGCTGAAACTGTACAATTTTGGGGTCGTATTGTTCATGACGATTAGGTTGAGCAGCTGACTAAGTATCGGCAGGAAGCGAAGGGACAGTTGGCCACATTGAAAGCTGCAATGCGCACAATGCCACCACTAGAGCAAGTTAATAATTCTCAGGAGCTAAAATACTTGCAACACCATGTCGCCAAGGAGGATGAGCGATAGAAGAAACGCGCGGCCCAGTTAGAGGAGTTCCAGGATAGTGGCGGCAAATTCATGATGCAGGTGAGTGAAGCTCTGCAGGTAGTGTAGAAATGTCGACAGCAAGTGGTGGAATTACAAATCACCCATCTGCAGAAGACGTGGTCGACAGTCAGTCAGCAGCGATGGAAGCCAAGGAGTTGGTGCAGACAGTTGAACATCCATATGAGGACTTCAAAGTCAAAATGACAGAGTACACTGTATCCTGTTGACATGGTTCGAGGGCGAGCCACAAGATTGTGTTGGGGGCCTGTTGGCAGGCGATTTGGTAAGATGGTATCGCAACATCTCCGATGCTGCGACAAGGTAAAAGATGGCATGAAAGGTGATGAGCAGAAGATTATTTTGTGCATGTGTGGGTCAATTGTACCGCGGATTGTGGGTTTTGGGTCATTAGACCACATATTATGTACCGTTGAATTAGTTATACCGCAGAATGCAGGTTTTTTTGGTTGTTTTTGGACTAGGTCAGTTAGATATTGGGTCATTTTTCCATGGTGTCAGTTAAGAAGTCGTTAGTAAGTGGACAAGAGTTGTAAGGCGGAATCCTATATATAGATAAGAATTGTAAGTGTTGACAACAGAATTTGGCTGAAGAACAATGTGAAGCTTTGATGTTGGTTGTATGATTTCCGGGTATGTTTTGATGTCAAGAGTCATTGCGGAGATCTAGTTTTTGCAGAGACATTGTATCTGGGTTGACAATGATAATATGATGAATCTATTTTGGTGCAATCTCTGTGTTCAATCTGTTTAGTTATGATAATGCGATGTTGCAATATACAAATAATGTCATGCTTCTTTGATGCGATGCTTGCTTTACAATTACTATTGTTGCAATGATGAATGTTTGGGATGAATATCGGTTTAATACTATGTTCAATGCTTAAAGACCTCTGTTCTAGTGTTGTAATAAGTGTAAGTGCTATAGCCTCAACCATCCTCCTTCATTCAGCGGAAACATGGTTCTTTCCACTCTCCCTTGATCGCCTCAGGTGAGACCTCATATGCTCTGGAGGTGTTGCTGGGCAGGGTCAAACCTGTCTGAGCCGGTGCTCAGGGAGATCGCGGTGGGTTCAGGTTGACAGCGATGGGAACCCCTGTCTACTGGGTTTGAGTCAACAAAATATGTCAAAATATAATAAATTATTGTTTAAACGTGTGCACTTTAGGTACTAAATTACGTATATTCTAATTTTTTTATGGTCATTATGTTTTATAAGTATTTATTTTTCTTTCCCCATGGCGAGTAACGATCAAAAGCCAGTCCCACTGACAGGACCACTCGATAGCATGATGGACATGCGTCGTTTGTCGACTGCCACAAGGCATGACACTTTCCATCCCATTCATCTTCGGTTATGTTTACGGTATAGAGCACATGGAGCATTTAATCGTCTCCCGAACAAGGCAGCAGAGCTCTGGCTCGTTCCTATGTGTGCTCAGTCCACTCCCATGGCAGACCATGAATGCGAAGGTACATCGGTTATGGTTTACATTAACGGTAATTGGCATAGGAAACGCCATATGAGCTTGTATGTTTGGATTTGGGAAGAAGCTCGGCTCTCTACGCTGAACATCCTGATTGGTGCAATTAGTTCTGCTCGTAACAAGTCCACTGGTTCGTTGCTGGCTGTTACAGCAATGCCTCCTGTGAAACGTGCTTACACTAGGCGTAATGCAAAATCAACCGGCCCTCCTCCTGGACCTCCGGTTAAGTTATGAGAGGTATCATTGGAAAGGTCCACCGTTACAGAAAGGAAATCCTAGCGAAAATTCAGGACGATATCAAAGAGGCTGAGGAGGATGCGGAAGTTTCATTGGGTTTCCTTCCCGACAGTGATATTAGGGAAGAATTTGAGGCCCTAATCCCTGATCCGAGGTCTACAAGGGGCCACGCTACCCTCTACCAGTGCACCTTGATTATCAATGGCTTAAAAAATCGTTCCTCAGGAATACCTTGGCAGATAGAGGGGAAGCTCAAGCGGAAATTTTACTACAGCAAGACGAGATGGTCCTGATGCTTAAGCAGATTCTTCGAAACCAAAAGAGGATTGCTCTCCGGCTCGAAAACGAGCTCTCTGCTGAACCGTGGGGTTTGGACTTAAAAGACTAGTTTTAGTTTATGTTAATAGTTATTAGTTTTGCTCATGGTTAGTTCCTGAATTACTGTTACAAAAATCTAAATGATATTGTTTCTGTGTATGGTGAGTCTCTGAATTACTGATAGAAAACTCTGATATTTTTTATAATGGGCATGTTTTCTCAACTCTGAGAGGGCCTTTAAAACTTCTGAAACCCTGGTTTGGGTCTGTTTTCTCTACCCTGAGAGGACCTTGTTTTGTGTACATGTGGAAAAAAACAATATAAGGATTCATCTAACTTGCAAAAAAGAAGTATTTATTTTTCTTCTAATTTTCTTTTGGGGGAAGGGTAGTTAAATTCTATTTTTTTCTTTTGGGGAAGGGTCGTTATTCTAATTTTTTTATGGTTATTATGTTTTATCAGTATTTATTTTTCTTTTAATTTTCGTTTGGGGAAGGGTCATCAGTAGATATAGGAATGGATTTTGAAGTTCTAAGACATCCTTAAATAATAACAACTTATTTTCAACATGTTATGTAAATTGTTCAAATTTCAATGTTTAGAGTGCTTTTGCCTTTCCATACTTGACATAACCTATAATTAGACATCACTTGCATTTCATCCTCAACATTTTGCTTGCAAACGCATGTGCTTGATACATGTTGTCAAATAATTATTTGTCCTAAAAAACAATATAAACTAATCTAGAGATATCAAAGATTCATAAAGAAAAAAAATTGCATACTTAAAATTATCATAAAACAATATAAACTAATATAAGAATATCAAAAATTCATAAAGAAAAAAATTGCATACTTAAAATTATCTTGCATCTTTATTACAATCCATCTTAAACCTAGAGCTAATTTTGATATTAGCCGTTATAAAATTCATTTGTATTAACTATATCTTTATTCATGCTTTTTTAGAGATTCTACATCCCATTGAAATATAAAAATATGTAAAAATATAATAAACGATTTTTGAACTTGTATACTTCCTATTCTACATTACGATTTTTGAAACTTGTACACTTCATAGACTAAATTACGTATATCTTAAATTTTTCATGTTTGTAATGCTTTATAAGTACTTATTTTTCTTCTTATTTAATTTATTATTTGTAAGTAATATTATTTCTAAATAATGAATTTTAAACCATTATAAAACTTATTAAAATAATTTTGTAAATAAAATAATAAATAAAAATATCAATATTAATTAAATGAAAATTTTAACATAATTATAATTTTTTTTAAAACTAATAAGATAATCAAATTTTATGAAATATTTTATAATTAGACAGGTCAATCATTTAAAAATATGCGGTATCAATCAAAAAAATAAACTTGAACCACTTAAAGGTAAAATATGTTTTATAACATACATTTTTATTAATAAAAAATAAATCTTATAAAGATTTACATTTCATTTAAAAAATAAAAAAACAAATTAATTTAAAATAAAATTATCAAAAATACTTAAATAATTTAAAAACAATATCACTCTACAAATAAAAATATCAAAGTAAAAAAGTCAGTTTCAGAAAAGCAGAACAATATCAACCTACAACCTAAATATAATTTTGAAATAAAGTATTAAAGAAAAAGATCAAACTAAAATAATAAGATATTTCTATCATAACATCCTCCAAAGAAATTCAATAATAAAAAATATTCATATCTTTTTTTTTCCACAAGAAAAAGATATGCCATTTATATTAAAAATAGTAAAATGGGATACAAAGTTTCAGAACCGACAACAGTCCAGTGAGACATGAAACACATAACAACATAGCCAGAAGTAAAACAAGGAAGTCCACACTAGACAAATAGCAAAGACGAAACATAGGAGTCCCCACAGGACAATAAACATAGTCACCGCCTCAAAAGAAACAGACCAATAAGTAAAACCACTCCAACACTGGATGAAAACACCAAAATAAAAGGCCCCCCCACATAGGCCGCAATGGAAGCAAAAAGTAACTGAAAGTCCCCAGAAAGACAGTAGCACCGGAACTAGAAACCTGCTTGGAGATATGAAACCGGTATCATGTAACAAGATGTTCCAAACTCAAACACAAATAAATTCCACAGAGGAATGATCAACAAGGATGCCATCACTCCATTCCTCCACAAATATGGTGCCTTCAAGAAAAGTAAGTTCCCATTTGTAGAGTTCATCCACCCAAAACAATTGATCAGCCTCCGTGCATCATGGAGCCAGTAAATACACCCTGATCCAAACCAATGATCACACGGGAGTCACCAATAATGCGTAAAAGAGGGATGTTCTGACCCTTAGCAATGAACAAAATAAGCCAAAGGGTAATGAGCTCACTGCGCGTATTCGACCGCTTGCCACAATTAACCCAAGATTTGATACAACAATTGGCAGCAAGATGTATAACCGCCCCCGCACCACTGATGTGCAAGCCCCGTTGTGAGGCCCCATCAAAGTCCCCCCAAAGCCAAGACTCCTCAACCAGCGGAGACAACCGTGGAGCCGACTGAGCAGGCTTGGATGACCCAACCGCTTCAAAGAAAGATGCTAATATGCAGCTACCAAGGCAGTAACGCGGAGAAGACACCCCTTCAAAGATTAAACGGTTACGAGCTTTCCAAATACCCCAGGCCACAAACACAGGCAATGTTAACTCCGACTACCGCACAGTAGACCATTCACTGATAATTTCCACAATAGACAGACGCGCCCCACAATAGGAAACACCCACCCGGGAGCAGCATTCCATCCAAATGGCACGAGAGAACGGAAAATTAAAGAAAAGGTGAGTGACCGATTCTTCTCCACACCCACATTGGGCACATCTATTCGGACCACAGCCACCCCTTTTCAAGATATTGTCCCAAGTAAGGATCTAATTTTCAAAAACCAGCCAAATAAAGCATTTCAACTTTAGAGGAATGTTTAGCAACCACACCAAATTGTGTTAACTATGAAGAATAGGTGCCTCAGAAGAGATAAGGAACTCATAAGCCAACTGAGCCGTAACCACTCCCATATCATTGTTCCATGACCAAAGCACACTGTCAGGTTCCTCACAAAGTTGAAGATTCATTCTTTGAAGCTTAATAATGTAATCAAACCATTCCACCCCCAAAGAGCCCGATATACCCAATTGTTGAGCCGAGATCTAGGAGTTGTGCCCGTTGCGCACAGGATTATATGTTGAATCTGGTTCAGAGTGTAATATCCCATAGATCTCAGAAAAAAAATTTAATTTCAGGGGAGAGCATAAAAAATATTGCGCCCCTCACAATAGGTTCGTCGCCCAACCGAATTTGGCGACCATTCCCCGGAGTCCGCGAAATCCATGAAGCAATAATATTGAAAGATCCCAGTAATCCTTTCCAAATATTTGAGACACCTTTAAAAACCTGCAGACCATTCCTGATAAATTGGATCATTGAACACTTCTTAAGGTACTTATCTCTGATGATCACACTCCACAAAGAATCAGAGAACAGGGACCTCCATAGACTCTTAGCTTTTAAAGCTTTTCCAAATTGTTCCATGTTCTTAATGTTCCGGCCACCCAAATAGAAACGTTGAGCCAATTGTTTCCAACCAACCAGATGATAATGATGCTTTGCATCTCCACCACTCCAAATAAACTTAATTCACTTACGGATCCCATCCACAATTGACACAAGGACATTGCACAAGGTGATCCAATACACCGCCAAATTCTGCAGGACTGATTTAGCCAAGGTAAGACGACCACCCATTGACAGCCATCTCAAACACTAGTGGCCAATCCGATTGTCGAATTTTTTTAAAAGCCAGTGTCAATCCTGCACCTTATACTTATTTGACTTGAGAAAGAAACCAAGATATTTTGTACCATTTTCTAACGGTTTTACATTATAAGGCAGCAGGATTCTAATCTGCTAAAAAACATCCATATCAACATCAGAAAATAAAAGAACAGATTTATCATTACTGATGAGCATACCTGAAGCCTTACAAAAAATATCCAGAACCCATTTTAAATGAGTCCACTCTGCAAGTGAACCACCACCATATAGCAACACATCATCCACGAATAGAATATGGGACACCATAGAGTGAGGAGCGATTTTAACACCAGGGAATTTTTTCTCCCCAAGAGCAACATGAATGAGTCTATTGAGCCCCTCAATAACCAGAAGAAATAGTAATGGTGAGAGAGGGGATCCCTGTCGCAACCCCCGAGAGATTTTGAAGAATTCAGTAGGCACACCATTAATAATAACAACAAAATTAACTGATGTGACGCAGCTCATTATCCATTTACTGACCACCAAAGGGATGAGCCTGATCTGTATCAATATTAATCTCAGAAAAGACTAGTCGATACGGTCATATGCTTTAACCAAGTCCAATTTCAAGAGAATTGATTCAAGATGTTTCGCTTTGATAGAGTGAAAAGAGTCCTGTGCCACCCCAACCACATCCAGAATTTGACGGTCATGAAGAAAACCAAATTGTTCCTTAGAGATATATTTGGATAAACTAGGCTTCAATCTCACCGCAATGACCTTAGCAATGACCTTGTATATTAGGTTGCAGAGTGAGATAGGATGAAAATCATTGAAATCCTCCGGATGTAAACATTTAGGGATAAGCATAAAAAAGGTGCAATTGATCGCACCAGATACCTTACTAGTCATCCTGGACTCCTCCACCGCATTCAGAATGTCTTGCCCCATAATATTAAAAAAAACCAGAAATACTTCCACAGACCACCCGTCCGGACCAGGACTCTTCTCCTTGGAGAAGCCTTTGGGAATATTCTCAACTTCTGTCAACTTAAATGGGACGAATATAGCATTGCCTTCCTCATCCGAGAAGAGCCTGGGATATTCCTTTATAACCTTGAACTGATCTAGTAACGAAGTAGCTTTTGGGTCAGTGAAAATATGTTGAAAATGTTGGACCGCTTCCACATGAAGGTATTTAACATAAGATATCTTGGAACCAACACTATTATTGAGTTCCCAAATGGCATTCTGATTCCTCCTGGAGTCTGTAAATTCATGGAAAAAATTGTATTGTTATCCCCCGCCTGAATCCACAGAGCATGGCTTTTCAGGTGCCATGTTTCCTCCTGAAAATATAGAAAATCCTGTTTTTTCCTTTCCAACCGCAACAATCGTATAGAGTTCGATTGAGGAACAGAGGTTGAACTAAACGTTGTGAGAATGACTTCAATCTCTCGCTTGACCCACAAGAGCTCTTCTAACATTAAAAGCGTTACATTTTCCCATCGAATGGTAAATTTGTTGAGACATGTCAATTTTTTTGCCAAAGAAACCATGGCAGACACCCCCGGCTCCACTATCAGAGAAGACTAGAATGCAGTAGCTTTAACACGGAAGTCCTGATATTTTAACCACGTAGAATTGAATTTGAAAGGTGACCTTTTTGTCATTGAACTCAACTTGAAGAAATATAGGGAGATGATCACTAATACAACAATGTTGTATCCAAGAGTGATGTCAAGAGAAACATGAAACTAGATCCGCGTCCACAAGAAAACGGTCTAGGCTTTTGGAAATGTAATCATCCCCAGCCCTACCATTCTTCCATGTAGGCGAGAGGGGAGCTGGTTCAATATTCATCAAGTGCCGATAAGTGAACATATTACTAAAAAACTTTCCCAGAGAATCAATTTTTGTAAATTTACCCCAAACTTCACCCACTGACCATGTGAAGTTGAGGTCCCCAGTGAGAATTAAATTCTCCAAATTGAGCAAGTTATCCGCACAAACCTGGTCCCATAAATCATGTCTATTAGAATAGGGCCCATATACATTGAGAAAATTTAAATCATGGTCCACACCAACCAATCGACTAGAGAGCAAAATACCAGCCTGAGTAACGAAAGGCTGCAAGTCCAAAATTTGTGGATTCTAGGCCGCGAGTAGTCCACCAGAAAAAACAACCGCACTAATTGCACACATCTTCCAGAAGGGTTTAATTTTAGTGAAGAAAACTCAAGCTTTATCCTCAGAGACCATTATTTCCTGAAGCATAACTAAATCTGGATTGTTAACCCGTAGAATTCGCTTGAGGGCTAGCTGTTTTGAGAGGCCCCCAACTCCCCGAATGTTTAAAGAGAGATAGATCATTTCGTAACCCTAGCAAGGGCTTTAATATCTCTAAGTGCCCTAGAATTAGAAGAGGGAGAAACCACATCATTCCCCAAAGAAAGATCTGGCTTACCAACAATTGCAGTCTGTTTTGAACCCTTACGGGCGCTCTGGGTTTTAAGAGGAGAGAGCTCCACCACCAAGCCCGCCTCCCAAGCCCCATGTCCAGCCTTATTCATAAAAGATTTATTCACCGACGTAGTAACAATAGGGCCCAAAACCGGCGACACCTCACGGTTTTTGTGAAAAATTGGAAGGGGATTTGTTTTAACAACTTCCGAGAAAGAAGGCACATGAATACAACAAAGTTGTTCCAAAGAGGTGAATTCACATTCCTGTGCTAAATCCGACATCGAAACTGGATCCGAAGGTGAAGAGGTCACAAGGGGAAGAGTATCCCCGTCCATTGAAGCCCCATCCTCACACCCCAAAACAATAGGTTCAATATTCTTAAGACATATGAATAGTCCCATCCTGCGACAGGGTATCGGAACACCTGCCATCACTAGGTACAATATCCCTCGGCGAGGACCCCTCCGAGCTAATATGATTTTCCAAGTCGAGCACCATAGGAGAAGGAGGAACCGATACATTTTCATTTTCTTTACGGTCCAAAGAAACTTTTTTAAATTCAATAGAAATAATGAAAGCTTTCTCTAATTCATTCAATGACTAGAAGAATGACGGAACATATAGTTGAAGCGTACCCAGATAGTCGGTTGGGATCGATGAAGGAGGCGGAACCTTGTTGGAGAAGCCATCCAATGGACCAGCAACGTCCAAATCTTGTCACTACATGCATCCGAAGACCAATATGCCTCATCATCAATGGACTGTGAAGAATCCCGATCGATAGAGGATCCCGCACAATCCCTCCACAAATGGCCCACCTCCTTACAGTTTGAGCAGCTGAATGGGACCCCCCAATAATCAATAAATTGGGTGAATTTCCTCCCCCGCCACTCAATGTGTAGCTCATCAATCAGGCCTAGAGAGATATCGACTTCCACCAGGATGCGCCCAATGTGCTTGTCAACCCCCTTCAACATATCCACGCCAAAATGAAGGAACCGGCCCAACCTGTTACCAACCAGCTCAAAAGCCTCCCTGTTCCACAGAGCCAGAGGGAAATCAGGAAACAAAACCCACAAATGTCGATGCTTTATCCTTGCACGCCACAGATCAAAATCAGTGAACCAGCGCTGGAGCATGAGGCTGCCCAAGCCTTTCAACCGCAGTTTTTCCAAAATCAACGAGGCATGTGCCTCCTCCCGAAATTTGAAGCCAAACCAACCCTTGGCAAGGATAGATATCCGTGGGGTATAATCCTGAATAGGATCCCAAGTCTGCGTAACCCACTTCACAATGTCACGGCAATGCATCGGATTGTAACTAAATTTGCCAACAAGGGAGGTCATATTGAGCTCAACCAGCTCTGCCGGACCTAAATCACGACCCACATTCAAGCAGTGTTCATCGGGGCATCAGTTGAACAAGTTCACACGACTATTTTTTTTTATGGTGCATGGAACCGCCAGAAGGTCTTTTTCCCCCAAAATATGAGAATCCCCCCCACTGCCAGCCGTGGGAGAGATATCTACCAGATAGACAGTAGAAGCCAACATGATACCCGAGGCATCGCCATCTGTAACCCTCACCTTATTAGACAATGGGCCCTTTCCACCACCTGTCACGGTCTTCTCGTTCCCAACCGAAACCACCTTCTTGTCGTTTAATAGCTTCTTGTAATACACATCCGGCTTCATCACAACCGACTCCTCGAATAAAAATTCCATCTCTGTCGGGCTTAGTTGGCTGGGTCTCGCCACATTCTGCTTCTCCCCCATAACACAGAACAGAGTAGGCCTAATAGCCCCGAAAAAACCAGAGGAGAGCAGGAATGGAACAGTCGAGAACACAACCCGGAAAAAGACTCCGGGCAGGAAACAATCTCAATCATGGATCCAGGGGTTGACAAAGGGATGCTTTTGCATCGATCTCCACAAACCTAGAGCCACCTGGAGAACAGAATGAAATAGAGCCCACACCTGTCAGGCCGCTAACAATATTACAAAAACCCACAAGCTAAAAATTGCCCGGGGCCGGACTTGGTCTTTCGTGCTGGTAAATACCAAAAATGAACGTAAAACCAGCCAACCACTGGTTTAACCTAAAAAGTGGAAACCACCCCACCGGTAGCCAAGGCACCAATGTAAATCACCCCAATAGCGGCTCAATCTGGCAACCAGAGAAGCACCGACGAGATGATGGAATTGGAAATGCTATCAACGACCAACCGGCCAAAGCAAATAAAACCACAAGCAAAAAACACGGGTAAAGAACGGAATATACCCTATTTTACCAAAGACACCGGCCACGGAGAAAGAAAATCTATGACCACCACACCCTACCTTAAACCATGACCGAAACCGCAGGCGACTCAACGTCCCAGCCCAACACCATCATTACCTCCACGGAAACCCTAGTCTGAAACCCTAAGCTAAGCTCCGCTCCACTTTTGATTATTGAATTTCTTTGGAAGAGGATGTTATCATAGATACGAATATTTTTTATAGGATGTTAGGGGAGAGGAGCTAGTGGTGGTGCAATTATTTTACGGGTAGTGGTGCAGCTTAATTCTCCATGTTCCTGTGCTTGTTTTTCTTCCAAATTTTTATCACATATACTTTGTCGTGTTCTCTATCTAACCATATTGGTCTTGAGGTATGACGAATCCAAAATGATGCCATGTCACCCACAAAGTTCCAAGTTGTCTAGTCTTAGTGTTCCTTAGTGTAATTTTGATTGGGACCAATGCTTGAACATTGATGTGACTTAAAATGATTTTCCCATTTCAAATATTCATTTTATTTCAAAATGTAGTTCAATTTTTTTTTATAAATAATTTTAAAAACATGAAAATATTGAGAATTACTTGTACATAAAGTGCTTTTATGAACCTAGATAGTTTTTTCAAAACTGAGGTCAACCAATGCCATTACTATTTCCACTACGGGTCCCTATACAAAAAATATTCGTATCTACGATAACATCCTCTTCCAAAGAAATTCAATAATCAAAAAATATATTTTTTGAATTAATTTAACCCTTCTTCTTAATCCTATCGCATAATATTCTTATCAAGCTTAACTCGATAACTATCGCCGGCAGGTCAAAGCTGTGCGTGAGACCAAGCAGCTGCCAGGCTCTCCGGACTGGGTCCCGCGGT
The DNA here is from genome assembly GCA_027924585.1 of Larix kaempferi. Classification (NCBI taxonomy): domain Eukaryota; kingdom Viridiplantae; phylum Streptophyta; class Pinopsida; order Pinales; family Pinaceae; genus Larix; species Larix kaempferi. Next base: position 57,182,528 of record BSBM01000510.1, read on the forward strand.
GATCGGAATTTTCTTTAAAACTGGCCCCTATTCCTGGGACTCTATTGTCCAAATTCCATATAATTTTGTTTGAAAATTAATTATTTAAGCTAATAGCTCTGTCATTATTAAACGTCATGATATTCTCACCATGTCCAGCATTTCACATTTACAATTCCATTTATTCTCACTCTGTCATTATTAAAGTTCCAATTATTTTTTAAAAATGGTTGATTAAGCTAATAATTGGGCGTGCAAGTTATTCTCGATAAATGGCAATTAAATTGATGGTACTGGCACTTAGAGTAAGAAGTCTGGTTTATTGTTCAAGTTTTTTCATTTTGAAATTTGAACGGATGGACACAATTGCTTGATTCGAAACCTCGATTACAGTATTTCGATTATGATTTATCAAAATAACTTAACACACGAAGAAAACAATGGTGAAAGTCCAAAAAAAAAAAAAATCCAAAAATCCTGGTCATTATCAAACACGATTTTATTCTTACGATGGCCCAGGATTCGAACATGAATTGGATACCCAAAAAGAGTAGCCCCAATCAAATCGACTAGACACCCAACGGAAGCATCCAGTTGTCTAAATAAAGGAGAAGCACGTCTGTGTCTACTTTGAGATTCAGACTCGCACTTTTAGAACTTCAACTTTTATGATACCATTCAGGGGATGGATACCCCACGGAATTTTCATGATACCATTGCGGGGATGGAGATTCATCACTTGCCACCAAATCTTCTTACATTTAACTTTATTCCAAGGCGGCTACAACACCTTTATTTCCCTTCAGCTTTTCAATATAAGTTGTCTTTCATTTCCGTCATCTTTTCAATATAAGATGCAAACAAACCGATATAATTAGTTTCTTCAGCTTTTCATCATATTACGATAAGCTTACAAACAAACCAAATTCCTGAGCTTATTAAGTAGAGTTTTGTTTACTTATCCCAATATACAATATTGATGTCACGTTTCCCTTTATGAGATCTTTCAGTATACTAAGGAGCCTCCTAATTTCTTGAATATCCCTTTGAGAATTGGGAGATACAATTTACAAATCTCTAATTTAAGTCTCTTTGGGATTTTAGGGAGGAAACAAAACAAAGTCTAAGATTCTTTGTTTAGTCTTAGAACACAAATGACCCAATAAAGGTTGCTTCCCACACTAAAATGACCATTCATTTTACCAAAAATACGACACCAATTTGAATTCAAATACCTAGAAATACAATTTCTATGATATGGTTGGAATTAACTTATTGAAGATTGTGCTTGTTGACCAAAAAGAACTTCTCTTACCATGATTGTTTTGATTCCTAAACCCAAAAGGAATCTCATTGACTTATCCAAACACATCGAGCTAAGACCTTTGGCACAAGAGAAACCATCAATAAGAATTAGGAACAAAAGGAGGAACTAACCCCTATAGGCCATTGTCATCATGGTTCATCTCTATGGAGCGAAAACCTTATATACATGCATAATACAAACAATTTCTCATGGCTTCATAACCTTAAAGTAGGAGATTAAATAGTATGTGTGTGACTAGGGCTATGATTAATGTTATGTCCCTTCGTTGCATGTAGATTTTATGACCTGCACTATGTTTCCTGGTCATTAGCTTCAAGATTTAGTGGGTGAATAACCTTAGGGTATTGGGTTGAAGACTAACCCACCATATTTTGACATACACCCTTCATCGAGCATTGATGTCTATTCTACAAGGTGATTGGCATCCGAATTCAAAACTCTTAAAATGTGAGAAAAGTGAATATCTTTAAGGGCTTGCATTTCCTTTTAATTCTTGAAATGATGCTCGCAAGGCTATCACTGAAGGGTAAGGTGTTGTTTTTTAGGTGTTGATTGATGATCACTTTTTATGATCATTTCTAATCCCCACGTGTAGTTGATTACTTGATTTCCTCTTGGATGAAAAATGATCCCCCTGTACCTGCCACCCTTGCGTCTATAGACATATGATACAACTTTAATGTTAATAAATTAAATTGAAAAAAGAGACCTCATTAAAAACAAAAAAAAAAGTAAAACTAAGAATCTTAAAAAGATTATCACTATAATAAAACCATCATAGATCCATTTGAACTCCGAATCTACCAAGTGCCAAGAGGGCCGATCACATCCATTGAGGTGCAAACCTTTCCTCAAATTTTGCACTTTACTATAGGTTTGCACCCCAGGGGATTTTATCCCTTTCTTATTGCTTGGTATATCCGGAGTTAAAATGAATCTATGCTAGTGTAGTTGCAAGTTGTGGTTTTGAGATTATTTCTAGGACCATCAATTCAGTTTTGAAATTGTATCTAGGACCATCAACTAATTATTTAAGGTGGCCAAGTTTTGTTTGCATAGATGATGTTGATGCACAATAAGGTCTTGATATTGTATCTTAAACCATCAATTGGTTCTTTTAAATTGTATAATAAAAACAATATAAATAGCTTTGGAATATGGAAGGCT